>CM062296.1:639680101-642080101 GCA_031216915.1 Pictodentalium vernedei | reverse complement strand
TCTTGGACACTTGTTTGAAAAGACAATTATAATCATACTTTTCTGGCCACAGGAACAAAAGCTGAACTATATCCCACCATCTGGCACCCAGTTTGGAATGAAATCTTCACTAGCTGTATCCTGGTCACAGTTGTTTAATTTCTATCGATATTCATGCCTTTCTGAATACAGTTAGTATTAAAAGCTGAACTATACCCCCCACCCTCAATGACACAGTTTACAATTAAGCGCTAATTATATCTGTACCCTCCCCAACACAGAAATAAAAGCAGAACTATGTCCCCACCCTCTTGGACACTTCCAGTAATGAAACCTCAAAGTAAAGCATCAAGTATAGTTAGGATTAAAAGCCAAGGAATATCCCCACCCTCATGGACAGTCCTGTATGACAACCTAACTATAATCATACTTTTTGGGACACAGTTAAGATCAAAAGCTGAACTATATCCCCACCCTCCAGAGCACAGTTTGGAATGAAACACTAACCATCTATACCCTCCCAGACACAGTTAGAAATGAAATACTAATTATATCGATACCCTTCTGGACACAGTTAGGAATACAATCTGAACTATATATCTACCCTCCCGGACACAGTTTGAAATAAAACAGTAACTGTATCCTGGCCCTCCCAAACACAAAAATAAAAGCTGAACTATATTTCCACACGTCTAGATACAGCTAGTTGTGGAAGTCCCAGGTCAGATAGAATTAAAAGCTGAGAAATATTGCAACACTCCTGGACACAGGTTTGAAAAGATAACTATAATCATCCTTTTTTTGCCAGAGGAACAAATGCTGAACTAGATCCTCCACCATTCGGGACCCAGTTTGGAATTAATTCCTCACTATCCGTATCCTGTTCACAGTTAGTTGAGAATTCCTAACGATAGTCATCCCTTTCTGGATACAGTTAGTATTAAAATCTGAACTAGATCCCCCACCTTCTGGGACACAGATTGCGATTAAATGCTAAATGTATCCGTGCCCTCCCTGATACAGAAATAAAAGCAGAACTATGTCCCCCCCCCCCTCCTGTATACTTCTTGTAGGGAAACCTCAAAGTGAAGTCTCAAGTACAGTTAGGATTAAAAGCCAAGGAATATCCCCACCCTCATGGACAGTCATGAAAGACAACCTAACTACAATCATAATTTTTGTACGCAGTTAAGATCAAAAGCTGAACTATATATGCCCACCCTCCAGAACACAGTTTGGAATGAAACCCTAACCATCTATACTCTCCCAGACACAGTTTGGAATGAAATCCTAATCATATCCATTCCCTTCTGGACACAGTTAGGAATAAAATCTGAACTATATCCCTACCCTCTGGGACACAGTTTGGAATAAAACACTAACTGTGTCCCGGCCCTCCCAAACACAAAAATAAAAGCTGAACTATATGCCCACCCGTATAGATACAGCTAGTTGTGAAACTCCAAGGTCAGATAGAATTAAGAGCTGAGCAATATATTGCAACCCTCCTGGACACAGGTTTGAAAAGATAACTATAATGATACTTTACTGGCCACAGGAAGAAAAGCTGAACTATATCCCACTCTCTGGCACGCAGTTTAGAATGAAATCCCCACTATCTGTATCCTGTTCACAGTTAAGAATTCCTAACGATATCCATGCCTTACTGGATACAGTTGTATTAAAAGCTGAACTATATCCCCCACCCTCATGGAGACAGCTTACAATTAAATGCTAACTATATCTGTACCCTCCCCGACACAGAAATCAAAGCAAAACTATGTCCCCACCCTCGTGGACACATCTAGTAGTGAAACCTCAAAATGAAACCAGAAGTACAGGTAGGATAAAAAGCCATGGAATATTCCCACCCTCATGGACAGTTGGGTATGGCAACCTATCTATAATCATACTTTTCTGGGCACAGTTAAGATCAAAAGCTGAACTATATCCCCACCCTCCAGAACACAGTTTGGAATGAAACCATAACAATCTATATTTTCCCATACGCAGCTAGGAATGAAATCCTACTTATATCCATACCCTTCTGGACATAGTTAGGAATAAAATCTGAAATATATCCCTACCCTCCGGGACACAGTTTGAAATAAAACAGTAACTGTATCCTGGCCCTCCCAAACACAAACATAAAAGCTGAACTATATTCCCACACGTCTTGATACAGCTAGTAGTTAAACTCCAGTACAGATAGAATTAAAAGCTGAGCAATATTGCCACCTTCCTGAACTCAGGTGTGAAACGATAACTATAATCATACTTTTCTTGCCAGAGCATCAAATTCTGAACGATATCCTACACCATCCGGGACCCAGTTTGGAATGAAATCCTCACTATCCATATCCTGGTCACAGTTAGTTGAGAATTCCTAACGATATCCATTCCTTTCTGGATACAGTTAGTATTAAAAGCTGAACTATATCCTCCACATTTGGGGACAGAGTTTGCAATTAAATGCTAACTATATCCATACCCTACCTGACACAGAAATAAAAGCAGAACGTTGTCCCCACCCTCCTGTATACTTCTTGTAGTGAAACCTCAACGTGAAAGCTCAAGCACAGTTAGGATTAAAAGCCAAGGAATATCCCCACCCTCATGGACAGTCGGGTATGACAACCTAACTGTAATCATACTTTTTTGGACACATTTATGTTCAAAAGCTGAGCTATATCCCCACCCCCCCTCCCCACCCCTCCCCCCAGAACACAGTTTGGAATGAAACCCTAACCATCTGTACTCTCCCAGACACAGCTAGGAATGAAATCCTAATTATATCCATACCATTCTGGACACAGTTAGGAATAAAATCTTAACTATATCCCTACCCTCTGGGACACAGTTTGGAATAAAACACTAACTGTATCCTGGCCCTCCCAAACACAAAAATAAAAGCTGAACTATATGCCCACCCGTATAGATAGAGCTAGTTGTGAAACTCCTAGGTCAGATAGAATTAAAAGCTGAGCGATATTGCAACACTCCTGGACACAGGTTTGAAAAGATAACTATAATCATACTTTTCTGGCCACAGGAACAAAAGCTGAACTATATTCCACTCTCTGGCACACAGTTTAGAATAAAATCCCCACTATCTGTATCCTGTTTACAGTTAGTTAAGAATTCCTAACGATATCTATGCCTTTCTGGATACAGTTAGTATTAAAAGCTGAACTATATCCCCCCCACCCTCAGGGAGACAGTTTACAATTAAATGCTAACTATATCTGTACCCTCCCCGACACAGAAATAAAAGCAAAACTATGTCCCCACCCTCGTGCACACATCTAGTAGTGAAACCTCAAAATGCAACCTCAAGTACAGTTAGGATTAAAAGCCAAGGAATATTCCCACCCTCATGGACAGTTGGGTATGGCAACCTAACTATAATCATACTTTTCTGGGCACAGTTAAGATCAAAAGCTGAACTATATCCCCACCCTCCAGAACACAGTTTGGAATGAAACCATAACAATGTATATTCTCCCATACACAGCTAGGAATGAAATGCTAATTATATCCATACCCTTCTGGACATAGTTAGGAATAAAATCTGAACTATATCCCTATCCTCTGGGACACAGTTTGAAATAAAACACTGTGTCCTGGCCCTCCCAAACACAAAAATAATAGCTGAACTATATTCCCACACGTCTAGATACGGCTAGTAGTGAAACTCCAAGTACAGATAGAATTAAAAGCAGAGCAATATTGCAACCCTCCTGGACACAGGTATGAAAAGATAACTACAATCAAACTTTTCTTGCCTCAGGAACAAAAGCTGAACTATATCCCCTACCATCCGGGACACAGTTTGGAATGAAACCCTCACTATCGGTATCCTGGTCACAATTAAGAATTCCTAACGATATCCATACCTTTCGGGATACAGTTAGTATTAAAAGGTGAACTATATCCCCCACCCTCCGGGACACAGTTTACAATTAAATGCTAACTATATCCGTACCCTCCCTAACACAGAAATAAAAGCAGAACTATGTGTCCCCACCTTCCTGGGCACTTCTAGTAGTGAAACCTCAAAGTGAAACCTTAAGTACAGTTAGGATTAAAAGCCAAGGAATATCCCCACCCTCGTGGAGAGTCGGGTATGACAACCTAACTATAATCATACTTTTTGGAAACAGTTAAGAACAAAAGCTGAAATATATACCCACCCTCTGCCCAGTTTGGAATGAAACCATAACCATCTATAATCTCCCAGAAACAGGAATGAAATCTTAAAATATATCCATACCCTTCCGGGCACAATTAGAAATAAAAGCTGAACTATATCCCTACCCGTTGGGACACAGTTTGGAATAAAACACTAACTGTGTCCTCGCCCTCCCAAACACAAAAATTAAATCTGAACTATATTCCCACCCGTCTAGATACATCTAGTTGTGAAACTCCAAGGTCAGATAAAATTAAAAGCTGAGTAATATTGCAACCCTCTTGGACACAGGTTTGAAAAGACAATTATAATCATACTTTTCTGGCCACAGGAACAAAAGCTGAACTATATCCCACCATCTGGCACCCAGTTTGGAATGAAATCCTCACTATCTGTATCCTGGTCACAGTTATTTAATTTCTAACGATATTCATAACTTTCTGAATACAGTTACTATTGAAAGGTGAACTATATCCCCCACCCTCAATGACACAGTTTACAATTAAACGCTAATTATATCTGTACCCTCCCCAACACAGAAATAAAAGCAGAACTATGTCCCCACCCTCTTGGACACTTCCAGTAATGAAACCTCAAAGTGAAGCCTCAAGTATAGTTAGGATTAAAAGCCAAGGAATATCCCCACCCTCATGGACAGTCCGGTATGACAACTTAACTATAATCATACTTTTTGGGACACAGTTAAGATCAAAAGCTGAACTATATCCCCACCCTCCAGAGCACAGTTTGGAATGAAACACTAACCATCTATACTCTCCCAGACACAGTTAGAAATGAAATACTAATTATATCGATACCCTTCTGGACACAGTTAGGAATAAAATCTGAACTATATCCCTACCCTCCCGGACACAGTTTGAAATAAAACACTAACTGTATCCTGGCCCTCCCAAACACAAAAATAAAAGCTGAACTATATTCCCACACGTCTAGATACAGCTAGTTGTGGAAGTCCCAGCTCAGATAGAATTAAAAGCTGAGCAATATTGCAACACTCCTGGACACAGGTTTGAAAAGATAACTATAATCATCCTTTTTTTGCCAGAGGAACAAATGCTGAACTAGATCCTCCACCATCCGGGACCCAGTTTGGAATTAAATCCTCACTATCCGTATCCTGTTCACAGTTAGTTGAGAATTCCTAACGATAGTCATGCCTTTCTGGATACAGTTGGTATTAAAAGCTGAACTAGATCCCCCACCTTCTGGGACACAGATTAAATGCTAAATGTATCCGTGCCCTCCCTGACACAGAAATAAAAGCAGAACTATGTCCCCCACCCCCCCCCCCCCCTCCTGTATACTTCTTGTACGGAAACCTCAAAGTGAAGTCTCAAGTACAGCTAGGATTAAAAGTCAACGAATATCCCCACCCTCATGGACAGTCATGAAAGACAACCTAAGTACAATCATACTTTTTGTACGCAGTTAAGATCAAAAGCTGAAGTATACCCCCACCCTCCAGAACACAGTTTGGAATGAAACCCTAACCATCTATACTCTCCCAGACACAGTTTGGAATGAAATCCTAATTATATCCATTCCCTTCTGGACACAGTTAGGAATAAAATCTGAACTATATCCCTACCCTCTGGGACACAGTTTGGAATAAAACACTAACTGTATCGTGGCCCTCCTAAACACAAAAATAAAAGCTGAACTATATGCCCACCTGTATAGATACAGCTAGTTGTAAAACTCCAAGGTCAGATAGAAGTAAAAGCTGAGCAATATTGCAACCCCCCTGGACACAGGTTTGAAAAGATTACTATAATCACACTTTACTGGCCACAGGAACAAAAGCTGAACTATATCCCACTCTCTGGCACACAGTTTAGAATGAAATCCCCACTATCTGTATCCTGTTCACAGTTAAGAATTCCTAACGATATCCATGCCTTTCTGGATACAGTTAGTATTAAAAGCTGAACTATATCCCCCACCCTCAGGGAGACAGTTTACAATTAAATGGTAACTATATCTGTACCCTCCCCGACACAGAAATCAAAGCAAAATTATGTCCCCACCCTCGGGGACACATCTAGTAGTGAAACCTCAAAATGCAACCTCAAGTACAGTTAGGATTAAAAGCCAAGGAATATTCCCACCCTCATTGACAGTTGGGTATTTCAACCTAACTATAATCCTACTTTCCTGGGCACAGTTAAGATCAAAAGCTGAACTATATCCCCACCCTCCAGAACACAGTTTGGAATGAAACCATAACAATCTATATTCTGCCATACACAGCTAGGAATGAAATCCTAATTATATCCATACCCTTCTGGACATAGTTAGGAATAAAATCTGAACTATATCCCTACCCTCTGGGACACAGTTTGAAATAAAACACTCACTGTGTCCTGGCCCTCCCAAACACAAAAATAATAGCTGAACTATATTCCCACACGTCTAGATACGGCTAGTAGTGAAACTCCAAGTACAGATAGAATTAAAAGCAGAGCAATATTGCAACCCTCCTGGACACAGGTATGAAAAGATAACTACAATCAAACTTTTCTTGCCACAGGAACAAAAGCTGAACTATATCCCCTACCATCCGGGACACAGTTTGGAATGAAACCCTCTCTATCGGTATCCTGGTCACAGGTATGAATTCCTAATGATATCCATACCTTTCGGGATACAGTTAGTATTAAAAGCAGAACTATATCCCCCACCCTCCGGGACACAGTTTGCAATTAAATGCTAACTATAACCGTACCCTCCCTAACACAGAAATAAAAGCAGAACTATGTGTCTCCACCCTCCTGGGCACTTCTAGTAGTGAAACCTCAAAGTGAAACCTTAAGTCCAGTTACGATTAAAAGCCAAGGAATATCCCCACCCTCGTGGACAGTCGGGTATGACAACCTAACTATAATCATACTTTTTGGAAACAGTTAAGAACAAAAGCTGAAATCTATGCCCACCCTCTGCCCAGTTTGGAATGAAACCATAACCATCTATAATCTCCCAGAAACAGGAATGGAATCTTAAATATATCCATACCCTTCCGGGCACAATTAGGAATAAAAGCTGAACTATATCCCTACCCTTTGGGACACAGTTTGGAATAAAACACTAACTGTGTCCTCGCCCTCCCAAACACAAAAATAAAATCTGAACTATATTCCCACCCGTCTATATACATCTAGTTGTGAAACTCCAAGGTCAGATAGAATTAAAAGCTGAGTAATATTGCAACCCTCCTGGACACAGGTTTGAAAAGATAACTATAATCATCCTTTTTTTGCCAGAGGAACAAATGCTGAACTAGATCCTCCACCATTCGGGACCCAGTTTGGATTAAGTCCTCACTATCCGTATCCTGTTCACAGTTAGTTAAGAATTCCTAACGATAGTCATGCCTTTCTGGATACAGTTAGTATTAAAATCTGAACTAGATCCCCCACCTTCTGGGACACAGATTGCGATTAAATGCTAAATGTATCCGTGCCCTCCCTGACACAGAAATAAAAGCAGAACTATGTCCCCCCCCCCCCCCCCCCCTCCTGTATACTTCTTGTAGGGAAACCTCAAAGTGAAGTCTCAAGTACAGTTAGGATTAAAAGCCAAGGAATATCCCCACCCTCATGGACAGTCATGAAAGACAACCTAACTACAATCATACTTTTTGTACGCCGTTAAGATCAAAAGCTGAACTATATATGCCCACCCTCCAGAACACAGTTTGGAATGAAACCCTAACCATCTATACTCTCCCAGACACAGTTTGGAATGAAATCCTAATCATATCCATTCCCTTCTGGACACAGTTAGGAATAAAATCTGAACTATATGCCTACCCTTTGGGACACAGTTTGGAATAAAACACTAACTGTGTCCTGGCCCTCCCAAACACAAAAATAAAAGCTGAACTATATGCCCACCTGTATAGATACAGCTAGTTGTGAAACTCCAAGGTCAGATTGAATTAAAAGCTGAGCAATATTGCAACCCTCCTGGACACAGGTTTGAAAAGATAACTATAATCATACTTTACTGGCCACAGGAAGAAAAGCTGAACTATATCCCACTCTCTGGCACACAGTTTAGAATGAAATCCCCACTATCTGTATCCTGTTCACAGTTAAGAATTCCTAACGATATCCATGCCTTACTGGATACAGTTGTATTAAAAGCTGAACTATATCCCCCACCCTCATGGAGACAGTTTACAATTAAATGCTAACTATATCTGTACCCTCCCGACACAGAAATCAGAGCAAAACTATGTCCCCACCCTCGTGGACACATCTAGTATTGAAACCTCAAAATGAAACCAGAAGTACAGGTAGGATAAAAAGTCAAGGAATATTCCCACCCTCATGGACAGTTGGGTATGGCAACCTAACTATAATCATACTTTTCTGGGCACAGTTAAGATCAAAAGCTGAACTATATCCCCACCCTCCAGAACACAGTTTGGAATGAAACCATAACAATCTATATTCTGCCATACACAGCTATGAATGAAATCCTACTTATATCCATACCCTTCTGGACATAGTTAGGAATAAAATCTGAACTATATCCGTACCCTCTGGGACACAGTTTGAAATAAAACACTCACTGTGTCCTGGCCCTCCCAAACACAAAAATAATAGCTGAACTATATTCCCACACGTCTAGATACGGCTAGTAGTGAAACTCCAGGTACAGATAGAATTAAAAGCAGATCAATATTGCAACCCTCCTGGACACAGGTATGAAAAGATAACTACAATCAAACTTTTCTTGCCACAGGAACAAAAGCTGAACTATATCCCCTACCATCCGGTACACAGTTTGGAATGAAACCCTCACTATCGGTATCCTGGTCACAGTTAAGAATTCCTAACGATATCCATACCTTTCGGGATACAGTTAGTATTAAAATCTGAAATATATCCCCTACCCTCCGGGACATTTTTTGCAATTAAATGCTAACTATATCCGTACCCTCCCTAACACAGAAATAAAAGCAGAACTATGTGTCCCCACCCTCCTGGGCACTTCTAGTAGTGAAACCTCAAAGTGAAACCTTAAGTACAGTTAGGATTAAAAGCCAAGGAATATCCCCACCCTCGTGGACAGTCGGGTATGACAACCTAACTATAATCATACTTTTTGGAAACAGTTAAGAACAAAAGCTGAAATATATCCCCACCCTCTGCCCAGTTTGGAATGAAACCATAACCATCTATAATCTCCCAGAAACAGTTAGGAATGAAATCTTAAATATATCCATACCCTTACGGGCACAATTAGGAATAAAAGCTGAACTATATCCTTGGTCTTTGGGACACAGTTTGGAATAAAACACTAACTGTGTCCTCGCCCTCCCAAACACAAAAATAAAATCTGAACTATATTCCCACCCGTCTAGATACATCTAGTTGTGAAACTCCAAGGTCAGATAGAATTAAAAGCTGAGTAATATTGCAACCCTCTTGGACACAGGTTTGAAAAGACAATTATAATCATACTTTTCTGGCCACAGGAACAAAAGCTGAACTATATCCCACCATCTGGCACCCAGTTTGGAATGAAATCCTCACTATCTGTATCCTGGTCACAGTTGTTTAATTTCTAACGATATTCATGCCTTTCTGAATACAGTTAGTATTAAAAGCTGAACTATATCCCCCACCCTCAACGACACAGTTTACAATTAAACGCTAATTATATCTGTACCCTCCCCAACACAGAAATAAAAGCAGAACTATGTCCCCACCCTCTTGGACACTTCCTGTAATAAAACCTCAAAGTGAAGCATCAAGTATAGTTAGGATTAAAAGCCAAGGAATATCCCCACCCTCATGGACAGTCCTGTATGACAACCTAACTATAATCATACTTTTTGGGACACAGTTAAGATCAAAAGCTGAACTATATCCCCACCCTACAGAACACAGTTTCGAATGAAACCCTAACCATCTATACTCTCCCAGACACAGTTTGGAATGAAATCCTAATTATATCCATATCATTCTGGACACAGTTAGGAATAAAATCTGAACTATATCCCTACCCTCTGGGACACAGTTTGGAATAAAACAATAACTGTATCCTGGCCCTCCCAAACACAAAAATAAAAGCTGAACTATATGCCCACCCGTATAGATACAGCTAGTTGTGAAACTCCAAGGTCAGATAGAATTAAAAGCTGAGCAATATTGCAACACTCTTGGACACAGGTTTGAAAAGATAACTATAATCATACTTCACTGGCCACAGGAACAAAAGCTGAACTATATTCCACTCTCTGGCACACAGTTTAGAATAAAATCCCCACTATCTGTCACCTGTTCACAGTTAGTTAACAATTCCTAACTATATCCATGCCTTTCTGGATACAGTTAGTATTAAAAGCTGAACTCTATCCCCCACCCTCAGGGAGACAGTTTACAATTAAATGCTAACGATATCTGTACCCTCCCTGGCACAGAAATAAAAGCAAAACTATGTCCCCACTCTCGTGGACACATCTAGTAGTGAAACCTCAAAATGCAACCTCAAGAACAGTTAGGATTAAAAGCGAAGGAATATTCCCACCCTCATGGACAGTTGGGTATGGCAACCCAACTATAATCATACTTTTCTGGGCACAGTTAAGATCAAAAGCTGAACTATATCCCCACCCTCCAGAACACAGTTTGGAATGAAACCATAACAATCAATATTCTGCCATACACAGCTATGAATGAAATCCTAATTATATCCATACCCTTCTGGACATAGTTAGGAATAAAATCTGAACTATATCCCTACCCTCTGGGACACAGTTTGAAATAAAACACTCACTGTGTCCTGGCCCTCCCAAACTCAAAAATAATAGCTGAACTATATTCCCACACGTTTAGATACGGCTAGTAGTGAAACTCCAAGTACAGATAGAATTAAAAGCAGATCAATATTGCAACCCTCCTGGACACAGGTATGAAAAGATAACTACAATCAAACTTTTCTTGCCACAGGAACAAAAGCTGAACTATATCCCCTACCATCCGGTACACAGTTTGGAATGAAAACCTCACTATCGGTATCCTGGTCACAGTTAAGAATTCCTAACGATATCCATACCTTTCGGGATACAGTTAGTATTAAAATCTGAAATATATCCCCTACCCTCTGGGACATGGTTTGCAATTAAATGCTAACTATATCCGTACCCTCCCTAACACAGAAATAAAAGCAGAACTATGTGTCCCCACCCTCCTGGGCACTTCTAGTAGTGAAACCTCAAAGTGAAACCTTAAGTACAGTTAGGATCAAAAGCCAAGGAATATCCCCACCCTCGTGGACAGTCGGGTATGACAACCTAACTATAATCATACTTTTTGGAAACAGTTAAGAACAAAAGCTGAAATATATCCCCACCCTCTGCCCAGTTTGGAATGAAACCATAACCATCTATAATCTCCCAGAAACAGTTAGGAATGAAATCTTAAATATATCCATACCCTTACGGGCACAATTAGGAATACAAGCTGAACTATATCCTTGGTCTTTGGGACACAGTTTGGAATAAAACACTAACTGTGTCCTCGCCCTCCCAAACACAAAAATAAAATCTGAACTATATTCCCACCGGTCTAGAAACATCTAGTTGTGAAACTCTAAGGTCAGATAGAATTAAAAGCTGAGTAATATTGCAACCCTCTTGGACACAGGTTTGAAAAGACAATTATAATCATACTTTTCTGGCCACAGGAACAAAAGCTGAACTATATCCCACCATCTGGCACCCAGTTTGGAATGAAATCCTCACTATCTGTATCCTGGTCACAGTTGTTTAATTTCTATCGATATTCATGCCTTTCTGAATACAGTTAGTATTAAAAGCTGAACTATATCCCCCACCCTCAACGACACAGTTTACAATTAAACGCTAATTATATCTGTACCCTCCCCAACACAGAAATAAAAGCAGAACTATGTCCCCACCCTCTTGGACACTTCCAGTAATGAAACCTCAAAGTGAAGCCTCAAGTATAGTTAGGATTAAAAGCCAAGGAATATCCCCACCCTCGTGGACAGTCCTGTATGACAACCTAACTATAATCATAATTTTTGGGACACAGTTAAGATCAAAAGCTGAACTATATCCCCACCCTACAGAACACAGTTTCGAATGAAACCCTAACCATCTATACTCTCCCAGACACAGTTTGGAATGAAATCCTAATTATATCCATTCCCTTCTGGACACAGTTAGGAATAAAATCTGAACTATATCCCTACCCTCTGGGACACAGTTTGGAATAAAACACTAACTGTGTCCTGGCCCTCCCAAACACAAAAATAAAAGCTGAACTATATGCCCACCCGTATAGATACAGCTAGTTGTGAAACTCCAAGGTCAGATAGAATTAAAAGCTGAGCAATATTGCAACCCTCCTGGACACAGGTTTGAAAAGATAACTATAATCATACTTTACTGGCCACAGGAAGAAAAGCTGAACTATATCCCACTCTCTGGCACACAGTTTAGAATGAAATCCCCACTATCTGTATCCTGTTCACAGTTAAGAATTCCTAACGATATCCATGCCTTTCTGGATACAGTTAGTATTAAAAGCTGAACTATATCCCCTACCCTCAGGGAGGCAGTTTACAATTAAATGCTAACTATATCTGTACCCTTCCCAACACAGAAATCAAAGCAAAACTGTCCCCACCCTCGTGGACACATCTAGTAGTGAAACCTCAAAATGCAACCACAAGTACAGGTAGGATTAAAAGCCAAGGAATATTCCCACCCTCATGGACAGTTGGGTATGGCAACCTAACTATAAACATACTTTTCTGGGCACAGTTAAGATCAAAAGCTGAACTATATCCCCACCCTCCAGAACACAGTTTGGAATGAAACCCTAACCATCTATACTCTCCCAGACACAGTTTGGAATGAAATCCTAATTATATCCATTCCCTTCTGGACACAGTTAGGAATAAAATCCGAGCTATATCCCTCCCCTCTGGGACACAGTTTGGAATAAAACACTAACTGTGTCCTCGCCCTCCCAAACACAAAAATAAAATCTGAACTATATTCCCACCGGTCTAGAAACATCTAGTTGTGAAACTCTAAGGTCAGATACAATTAAAAGCTGAGTAATATTGCAACCCTCTTGGACACAGGTTTGAAAAGACAATTATAATCATACTTTTCTGGCCACAGGAACAAAAGCTGAACTATATCCCACCACCTGGCTCCCAGTTTGGAATGAAATCCTCACTATCTGTATCCTGGTCACAGTTATTTAATTTCTAACGATATTCATGCCTTTCTGAATACAGTTTGTATTAAAAGCTGAAATATATCCCCCACCCTCAATGACACAGTTTACAATTAAACGCTAATTATATCTGTACCCTCCCCAACACAGAAATAAAAGCAAAACTATGTCCCCACCCTCTTGGACACTTCCAGTAATGAAACCTCCAAGTGAAGCCTCAAGTATAGTTAGGATTAAAAGCCAAGGAATATCCCCACCCTCATGGACAGTCCGGTATGACAACCTAACTATAATCATACTTTTTGGGACACAGTTAAGATCAAAAGCTGAACTATATCCCCACCCTCCAGAGCACAGTTTGGAATGAAACACTAACCATCTATACCCTTCCAGACACAGTTAGAAATGAAATACTAATTATATCGATACCCTTCTGGACACAGTTAGGAATACAATCTGAACTATATATCTACCCTCCCGGACACAGTTTGAAATAAAACAGTAACTGTATCCTGGCCCTCCCAAACACAAAAATAAAAGCTGAGCTATATTTCCACACGTCTAGATACAGCTAGTTGTGGAAGTCCCAGGTCAGATAGAATTAAAAGCTGAGCAATATTGCAACACTCCTGGACACAGGTTTGAAAAGATAACTATAATCATCCTTTTTTTTGCGAGAGGAACAAATGCTGAACTAGATCATCCACCATCCGGGACCCAGTTTGGAATTAAATCCTCACTATCCGTATCCTGTTCACAGTTAGTTGAGAGAATCCCATAACGATAGTCATGCCTTTCTGGATACAGTTAGTATTAAAAGCTGAACTAGATCCCCCACCTTCTGGGACACAGATTGCGATTAAATGCTAAATGTATCCGTGCCCTCCCTGACAGAGAAATAAAAGCAGAACTATGCCCCCCCCCCCCACCTCCTGTATACTTCTTGTAGGGAAACCTCAAAGTGAAGTCTCAAGTACAGTTAGGATTAAAAGCCAAGGAATATCCCCACCCTCATGGACAGTCATGAAAGACAACCTAACTACAATCATACTTTTTGTACGCAGTTAAGATCAAAAGCTTAACTATATCCCCACCCTTCAGAACACAGTTTGGAATGAAACCCTAACCATCTATACTCTCCCAGACACAGTTTGGAATGAAATCCTAATTATATCCATTCCCTTCTGGACACAGGAATAAAATCTGAACTATATCCCTACCCTCTGGGACACAGTTTGGAATAAAACACTAACTGTATCCTGGCCCTCCCAAACACAAAAATAAAAGCTGAACTATATGCCCACCCGTATAGATACAGCTAGTTGTGAAACTCCAAGGTCAGATAGAATTGAAAGCTGAGCAATATTGCAACCCTCCTGGACACAGGTTTGAAAAGATAACTATAATCATACTTTACAGGCCACTGGAACAAAAGCTGAACTATATCTCACTCTCTGGCACACAGTTTAGAATGAAATCCCCACTATCTGTATCCTGTTCACAGTTAAGAATTCCTAACGATATCCATGCCTTTCTGGATACAGTTAGTATTAAAAGCTGAACTAGATCCCCACCTTCTGGGACACAGATTAAATGCTAAATGTATCCGTGCCCTCCCTGACACAGAAATAAAAGCAGAACTATGCCCCCCCCCCCCCCCCCCCCACCTCCTGTATGCTTCTTGTAGGGAAACCTCAAAGTGAAGTCTCAAGTACAGTTAGGATTAAAAGCCAAGGAATATCCCCACCCTCATGGACAGTCATGAAAGACAACCCTACAATCATACTTTTTGTACGCAGTTAAGATCAAAAGCTGAACTATATCCCCACCCTCCAGAACACAGTTTGGAATGAAACCCCAACCATCTATACTCTCCCAGACACAGTTTGGAATGAAATCCTAATTATATCCATTCCCTTCTGGACACAGTTAGGAATAAAATCTGAACTATATCCCTCCCCTCTGGGACACAGTTTGGAATAAAACACTAACTGTGTCCTCGCTCTCCCAAACACAAAAATAAAATCTGAAATATATTCCCACCGGTCTAGAAACATCTAGTTGTGAAACTCTAAGGTCAGATAGAATTAAAAGCTGAGTAATATTGCAACCCTCTTGAACACAGGTTTGAAAAGACAATTATAATCATACTTTTCTGGCCACAGGAACAAAAGCTGAACTATATCCCACCATCTGGCAACCAGTTTGGAATGAAATCTTCACTAGCTGTATCCTGGTCACAGTTATTTAATTTCTAACGATATTTATGCCTTTCTGAATACAGTTAGTATTAAAAGCTGAACTATATCCCCCACCCTCAATGACACAGTTTACAATTAAACGCTAATTATATCTGTACCCTCCCCAACACAGAAATAAAAGCAGAACTATGTCCCCACCCTCTTGGACACTTCCAGTAATGAAACCTCCAAGTGAAGCCTCAAGTATAGTTAGGATTAAAAGCCAAGGAATATCCCCACCCTCATGGACAGTCCGGTATGACAACCTAACTATAATCATACTTTTTGGGACACAGCTAAGATCAAAAGCTGAACTATATCCCCACCCTCCAGAGCACAGTTTGGAATGAAACACTAACCATCTATACCCTCCCAGACACAGTTAGAAATGAAATACTAATTATATCGATACCCTTCTGGACACAGTTAGGAATACAATCTGAACTATATATCTACCCTCCCGGACACAGTTTGAAATAAAACATTAACTGTATCCTGGCCCTCCCAAACACAAAAATAAAAGCTGAGCTATATTTCCACACGTCTAGATACAGCTAGTTGTGGAAGTCCCTGGTCAGATAGAATTAAAAGCTGAGCAATATTGCAACACTCCTGGACACAGGTTTGAAAAGATAACTATAATCATCCTTTTTTTGCCAGAGGAACAAATGCTGAACTAGATCCTCCACCATTCGGGACCCAGTTTGGAATTAATTCCTCACTATCCGTATCCTGTTCACAGTTAGTTGAGAATTCCTAACGATAGTCATGCCTTTCTGGATACAGTTAGTATTAAAATCTGAACTAGATCCCCCACCTTCTGGGACACAGATTGCGATTAAATGCTAAATGTATCCGTGCCCTCCCTGATACAGAAATAAAAGCAGAACTATGTCCCCCCCCCCCCCCCCCCTCCTGTATACTTCTTGTAGGGAAACCTCAAAGTGAAGTCTCAAGTACAGTTAGGATTAAAAGCCAAGGAATATCCCCACCCTCATGGACAGTCATGAAAGACAACCTAACTACAATCATACTTTTTGTACGCAGTTAAGATCAAAAGCTTAACTATATCCCCACCCTTCAGAACACAGTTTGGAATGAAACCCTAACCATCTATACTCTCCCAGACACAGTTTGGAATGAAATCCTAATTATATCCATTCCCTTCTGGACACAGGAATAAAATCTGAACTATATCCCTACCCTCTGGGACACAGTTTGGAATAAAACACTAACTGTATCCTGGCCCTCCCAAACACAAAAATAAAAGCTGAACTATATGCCCACCCGTATAGATACAGCTAGTTGTGAAACTCCAAGGTCAGATAGAATTGAAAGCTGAGCAATATTGCAACCCTCCTGGACACAGGTTTGAAAAGATAACTATAATCATACTTGACAGGCCACAGGAACAAAAGCTGAACTATATCCCACTCTCTGGCACACAGTTTAGAATGAAATCCCCACTATCTGTATCCTGTTCACAGTTAAGAATTCCTAACGATATCCATGCCTTTCTGGATACAGTTAGTATTAAAAGCTGAACTATATCCCGCATCCTCAGGGAGACAGTTAACAATTAAATGCTAACTATATCTGTACCCTCCCCGACACAGAAATCAAAGCAAAACTATGTCCCCACCCTCGTGGACACATATAGTAGTGAAACCTCAAAATGAAACCACAAGTACAGGTAGGATTAAAAGCCAAGGAATATCCCCACCCTCATGGACAGTTGGATATGGCAACCTAACTATAATCATACTTTTCTGGGCACAGTTAAGATCAAAAGCTGAACTATATACCCACCCTCCCGAACACAGTTTGGAATGAAACCATAACAATCTATATTTCCCCATACGCAGCTAGGAATGAAATCCTAATTATATCCATACCCTTCTGGACATAGTTAGGAATAAAATCTGAAATATATCCCTACCCTCCGGGACACAGTTTGAAATAAAACAGTAACTGTATCCTGGCCCTCCCAAACACAAACATAAAAGCTGAACTATATTACCACACGTCTCTGATAAAGCTAGTAGTTAAACTCCAGTACAGATAGAATTAAAAGCTGAGCAATATTGCAACCCACCTGAACTCAGGTGTGAAAAGATAACTATAATCATACTTTTCTTACGAGAGGATCAAATACTGAACGAGATCCTCCACCATCCGGGGCTCAGTTTGGAATGAAATCCTCACTATCCATATCCTGGTCACAGTTAGTTGATAATTCCTAACGATATCCATGCCTTTCTGGATACATTTAGTATTAAAAGCTGAACTATATCCTCCACCTTTGGGGACACAGTTTGCAATTAAATGCTAACTATATCCATACCTTCCCGGACACAGAAACAAAAGCAGAACTTTGTCCCCACCCTCCTTTATACTTCTTGTAGTGAAACCTCAACGTGAAACCTCAAGCACAGTTAGGATTAAAAGCCAAGGAATATCCCCATCCTCATGGACAGTCGGGTATGACAACCTAACTGTAATCATACTTTTTTGGACACATTTATGTTCAAACGCTGATCTATATCCCCAACCCCCCCCCCCCTCCCCCCGGAACACAGATTGGAATGAAACCCTAACCATCTGTACTCTCCCAGACACAGCTAGGAATGAAAACCTAATTATATCCATACCATTCTGGACACAGGAATAAAATCTGAACTATATCCCTACCCTCTGGGACACAGTTTGGAATAAAACACTAACTGTATCCTGGCCCTCCCAAACACAAAAATAAAAGCTGAACTATATGCCCACCCGTATAGATAGAGCTAGTTGTGAAACTCCTAGGTCAGATAGCATTAAAAGCTGAGCAATATTGCAACACTCCTGGACACAGGTTTGAAAAGATAACTATAATCATACTTTTCTGGCCACAGGAACAAAAGCTGAACTATATTCCACTCTCTGGCACACAGTTTAGAATAAAATCCCCACTATCTGTATCCTGTTCGCAG
Source organism: Pictodentalium vernedei (assembly GCA_031216915.1). Classification (NCBI taxonomy): domain Eukaryota; kingdom Metazoa; phylum Mollusca; class Scaphopoda; order Dentaliida; family Dentaliidae; genus Pictodentalium; species Pictodentalium vernedei. Next base: position 642,061,467 of record CM062296.1, on the reverse strand, counting down.
TTAGTTAAGAATTCCTAATGATATCCATGCCTTTCTGGATACAGTTAGTATTAAAAGCGGAACTATATCCCCCACCCTCAGGGAGACAGTTTACAATTAAATGCTACCTATATCTGTACCCTCCCCGACACAGAAATAAAAGCAAAACTATGTCCCCACCCTCGTAGACACATCTAGTAGTGAAACCTCAAAATGCAACCTCAAGTACAGTTAGGATTAAAAGCCAAGGAATATTCCCACCCTCATGGACAGTTGGGTATGGCAACCTAACTATAATCATACTTTTCTGGGCACAGTTAAGATCAAAAGCTGAACTATATCCCCACCCTCCAGAACACAGTTTGGAATGAAACCATAACAATCTATTTTCTCCCATACACAGCTAGGAATGAAATCCTAATTATATCCATACCCTTCTGGACATAGTTAGGAATAAAATCTGAACTATATCCCTACCCTCTGGGGCACAGTTTGGAATAAAACACTCACTGTGTCCTGGCCCTCCCAAACACAAAAATAATAGCTGAACTATATTCCCACACATCTAGATACGGCTAGTAGTGAAACTCCAAGTACAGATAGAATTAAAAGCAGAGCAATATTGCAACCCTCCTGGACACAGGTATGAAAAGATAACTACAATCAAACTTTTCTTGCCACAGGAACAAAAGCTGAACTATATCCCCTACCATCCGGGACACAGTTTGGAATGAAACCCTCACTATCGGTATCCTGGTCACAGTTAAGAATTCCTAACGATATCCATACCTTTCGGGATACAGTTAGTATTAAAAGCTGAACTATATCCCCCACCCTCCGGGACACTGTTTGCAATTAAATGTTAACTATATCCGTACCCTCCCTAACACAGAAATAAAAGCAGAACTATGTGTCCCCACCCTCCTGGGCACTTCTAGTAGTGAAACCTCAAAGTGAAACCTTAAGTATAGTTAGGATTAAAAGCCAAGGAATATCCCCACCCTCGAGGACAGTCGGGTATGACAACCTAACTATAATCATACTTTTTGGAAACAGTTAAGAACAAAAGCTGAAATATATCCCCACCCTCTGCCCAGTTTGGAATGAAACCATAACCATCTATAATCTCCCAGAAACAGTTAGGAATGAAATCTGTAATATATCCATACCCTTCCGGGCACAATTAGGAATAAAATCTGAACTATATCCCTACCCTTTGGGACACAGTTTGGAATAAAAGACTAACTGTGTCCTCGCCCTCCCAAACACAAAAATAAAATCTGAACTATATTCCCACCGGTCTAGAAACATCTACTTGTGAAACTCTAAGGTCAGATAGAATTAAAAGCTGAGTAATATTGCAACCCTCTTGGACACAGGTTTGAAAAGACAATTATAATCATACTTTTCTGGCCACAGGAACAAAAGCTGAACTATATCCCACCATCTGGCACCCAGTTTGGAAAGAAATCCTCACTATCTGTATCCTGGTCACAGTTATTTAATTTCTAACGATATTTATGCCTTTCTGAATACAGTTAGTATTAAAAGCTGAACTATATCCCCCACACTCAATGACACAGTTTTCTATTAAATGCTAATTATATCTGTACCCTCCCCAACATAGAAATAAAAGCAGAACTATGTCCCCACCCTCTTGGACACTTCCAGTAATGAAACCTCAAAGTGAAGCCTCAAGTATAGTTAGGATTAAAAGCCAAGGAATATCCCCACCCTCATGGACAGTCCGGTATGACAACCTAACTATAATCATACTTTTTGGGACACAGATAAGATCAAAAGCTGAACTATATCCCCACCCTCCAGAGCACAGTTTGGAATGAAACACTAACCATCTATACTCTCCCAGACACAGTTAGAAATGAAATACTAATTATATCGATACCCTTCTGGACACAGTAAGGAATAAAATCTGAACTATACCCCTACCCTCCCGGACACAGTTTGAAATAAAACACTAACTGTATCCTGGCCCTCCCAAACACAAAAATAAAAGCTGAACTATATTCCCACACGTCTAGATACAGCTAGTTGTGGAAGTCCCAGCTCCGATAGAATTAAAAGCTTAGCAATATTGCAACACTCCTGGACACAGGTTTGAAAAGATAACTATAATCATCCTTTTTTTGCCAGAGGAACAAATGCTGAACTAGATCCTCCACCATCCGGGACCCAGTTTGGAATTAAATCCTCACTATCCGTATCCTGTTCTCAGTTAGTTGAGAGAATCCCATAACGATAGTCATGCCTTTCTGGATACAGTTAGTATTAAAAGCTGAACTAGATCCCCCACCTTCTGGGACACAGATTGCGATTAAATGCTAAATGTATCCGTGCCCTCCCTGACAGAGAAATAAAAGCAGAACTATGTGCCCCCCCCCCCCACCTCCTGTATACTTCTTGTAGGGAAACCTCAAAGTGAAGTCTCAAGTACAGTTAGGATTAAAAGCCAAGGAATATCCTCACCCTCATGGACAGTCATGAAAGACAACCTAACTACAATCATACTTTTTGTACGCAGTTAAGATCAAAAGCTTAACTATATCCCCACCCTTCAGAACACAGTTTGGAATGAAACCCTAACCATCTATACTCTCCCAGACACAGTTTGGAATGAAATCCTAATTATATCCATTCCCTCCTGGACACAGGAATAAAATCTGAACTATATCCCTACCCTCTGGGACACAGTTTGGAATAAAACACTAACTGTATCCTGGCCCTCCCAAACACAAAAATAAAAGCTGAACTATATGCCCACCCGTATAGATACATCTAGTTGTGAAACTCCAAGGTCAGATAGAATTGAAAGCTGAGCAATATTGCAACCCTCCTGGACACAGGTTTGAAAAGATAACTATAATCATACTTGACAGGCCACAGGAACAAAAGCTGAACTATATCCCACTCTCTGGCACACAGTTTAGAATGAAATCCCGACTATCTGTATCCTGTTCACAGTTAAGAATTCCTAACGATATCCATGCCTTTCTGGATACAGTTAGTATTAAAAGCTGAACTATATCCCGCATCCTCAGGGAGACAGTTAACAATTAAATGCTAACTATATCTGTACCCTCCCCGACACAGAAATCAAAGCAAAACTATGTCCCCACCCTCGTGGACACATATAGTAGTGAAACCTCAAAATGAAACCACAAGTACAGGTAGGATTAAAAGCCAAGGAATATCCCCACCCTCATGGACAGTTGGATATGGCAACCTAACTATAATCATACTTTTCTGGGCACAGTTAAGATCAAAAGCTGAACTATATACCCACCCTCCCGAACACAGTTTGGAATGAAACCATGACAATCTATATTTTCCCATACGCAGCTAGGAATGAAATCCTAATTATATCCATACCCTTCTGGACATAGTTAGGAATAAAATCTAAAATATATCCCTACCCTCCGGGACACAGTTTGAAATAAAACAGTAACTGTATCCTGGCCCTCCCAAACACAAACATAAAAGCTGAACTATATTACCACACGTCTCTGATAAAGCTAGTAGTTAAACTCCAGTACAGATAGAATTAAAAGCTGAGCAATATTGCAACCCACCTGAACTCAGGTGTGAAAAGATAACTATAATCATATTTTTCTTACGAGAAGATCAAATACTGAACGAGATCCTCCACCATCCGGGGCTCAGTTTGGAATGAAATCCTCACTATCCATATCCTGGTCACAGTTAGTTGATAATTCCTAACGATATCCATGCCTTTCTGGATACAGTTAGTATTAAAAGCTGAACTATATCCTCCAGCTTTGGGGACACAGTTTGCAATTAAATGCTAACTATATCCATACCCTCCCTGACACAGAAACAAAAGCAGAACTTTGTCCCCACCCTCCTTTATACTTCTTGTAGTGAAACCTCAACGTGAAACCTCAAGCACAGTTAGGATTAAAAGCCAAGGAATATCCCCATCCTCATGGACAGTCGGGTATGACAACCTAACTGTAATCATACTTTTTTGGACACATTTATGTTCAAACGCTGATCTATATCCCCACCCCCCCCCCCCTCCCCCCGGAACACAGATTGGAATGAAACCCTAACCATCTGTACTCTCCCAGACACAGCTAGGAATGAAAACCTAATTATATGCATACCATTCTGGACACAGGAATAAAATCTGAACTATATCCCTACCCTCTGGGACACAGTTTGGAATAAAACACTAACTGTATCCTGGCCCTCCCAAACACAAAAATAATAGCTGAACTATATGCCCACCCGTATAGATAGAGCTAGTTGTGAAACTCCTAGGTCAGATAGAATTAAAAGCTGAGCAATATTGGAACACTCCTGGACACAGGTTTGAAAAGATAACTATAATCATACTTTTCTGGCCACAGGAACAAAAGCTGAACTATATTCCACTCTTTGGCACACAGTTTAGAATAAAATCCCCACTATCTGTATCCTGTTCGCAGTTAGTTAAGAATTCCTAATGATATCCATGCCTTCCTGGATACAGTTAGTATTAAAAGCGGAACTATATCCCCCACCCTCAGGGAGACAGTTTACAATTAAATGCTAACTATATCTGTACCCTCCCCGACACAGAAATAAAAGCAAAACTATGTCCCCACCCTCGTAGACACATCTAGTAGTGAAACCTCAAAATGCAACCTCAAGTACAGTTAGGATTAAAAGCCAAGGAATATTCCCACCCTCATGGACATTTGGGTATGGCAACCTATCTATAATCATACTTTTCTGGGCACAGTTAAGATCAAAAGCTGAACTATATCCCCACCCTCCAGAACACACTTTGGAATGAAACCATAACAATCTATTTTCTCCCATACACAGCTAGGAATGAAATCCTAATTATATCCATACCCTTCTGGACATAGTTAGGAATAGAATCTGAACTATATCCCTACCCTCTGGGACACAGTTTGGAATAAAACACTCACTGTGTCCTGGCCCTCCCAAACACAAAAATAATAGCTGAACTATATTCCCACACATCTAGATACGGCTAGTAGTGAAACTCCAAGTACAGATAGAATTAAAAGCAGAGCAATATTGCAACCCTCCTGGACACAGGTATGAAAAGATAACTACAATCAAACTTTTCTTGCCACAGGAACAAAAGCTGAACTATATCCCCTACCATCCGGGACACAGTTTGGAATGAAACCCTCACTATCGGTATCCTGGTCACAGTTAAGAATTCCTAACGATATCCATACCTTTCGGGATACAGTTAGTATTAAAAGCTGAACTATATCCCCCACCCTCCGGGACACAGTTTGCAATTAAATGTTAACTATATCCGTACCCACCCTAACACAGAAATAAAAGCAGAACTATGTGTCCCCACCCTCCTGGGCACTTCTAGTAGTGAAACCTCAAAGTGAAACCTTAAGTGCAGTTAGGATTAAAAGCCAAGGAATATCCCCACCCTCGAGGACAGTCGGGTATGACAACCTAACTATAATCATACTTTTTGGAAACAGTTAAGAACAAAAGCTGAAATATATCCCCACCCTCTGCCCAGTTTGGAATGAAACCATAACCATCTATAATCTCCCAGAAACAGTTAGGAATGAAATCTTAAATATATCCATACCCTTCCGGGCACAATTAGGAATAAAAGCTGAACTATATCCCTACCCTTTGGGACACAGTTTGGAAAAAAACACTAACTGTGTCCTTGCCCTCCCAAACACAAAAATAAAATCTGAACTATATTCCCACCCGTCTAGATACATCTAGTTGTGAAACTCCAAGGTCAGATAGAATTAAAAGCTGAGTAATGTTGCAACCCTCTTGGACACAGGTTTGAGAAGACAATTATAATCATACTTTTCTGGCCACAGGAACAAAAGCTGAACTATATCCAACCATCTGGCACCCAGTCTGGAATGAAATCCTCACTATCCATATCCTGGTCACAGTTAGTTGATAATTCCTAACGATATCCATGCCTTTCTGGATACAGTTTGTATTAAAAGCTGAACTATATCCTCCACCTTTGGGGACACAGTTTGCAATTAAATGCTAACTATATCCATACCCTCCCTGACAGAGAAACAAAAGCAGAACTTTGTCCCCACCCTCCTGTATACTTCTTGTAGTGAAACCTCAACGTGAAGCCTCAAGCACAGTTAGGATTAAAAGCCAAGGAATATCCCCATCCTCATGGACAGTCGGGTATGACAACCTACTGTAATCATACTTTTTTGGACACATTTATGTTCAAAAGCTGATCTATATCCCCACCCCCCTCCCCCAGAACACAGATTGGAATGAAACTCTAACCATCTGTACTCTCCCAAACACAGCTAGGAATGAAATCCTAATTATATCCATACCATTCTGGACACAGGAAAAAAATCTGAACTATATCCCTACCCTCTGGGACACAGTTTGGAATAAAACACTAACTGTATCCTGGCCCTCCCAAACACAAAAATAAAAGCTGAACTATATGCCCACCCGTATAGCTAGAGCTAGTTTTGAAACTCCTAGGTCAGATAGAATTAAAAGCTGAGCAATATTGCAACACTCCTGGACACAGGTTTGAAAAGATAACTATAATCATACTTTTCTGGCCACAGGAACAAAAGCTGAACTATATTCCACTCTCTGGCACACAGTTTAGAATAAAATCCCCACTATTTGTATCCTGTTCGCAGTTAGTTAAGAATTCCTAATGATATCCATGCCTTTCTGGATACAGTTAGTATTAAAAGAGGAACTATATCCCCCACACTCAGGGAGACAGTTTACAATTAAATGCTAACTATATCTGTACCCTCCCCGACACAGAAATAAAAGCAAAACTATGTCCCCACCCTCGTAGACACATCTAGTAGTGAAACCTCAAAATGCAACCTCAAGTACAGTTAGGATTAAAAGCCAAGGAATATTCCCACCCTCATGGACAGTTGGGTATGGCAACCTAACTATAATCATACTTTTCTGGGCACAGTTAAGATCAAAAGCTGAACTATATCCCCACCCTCCAGAACACAGTTTGGAATGAAACCATAACAATCTATATTCTCCCATACACAGCTAGGAATGAAATCCTAATTATATCCATACCCTTCTGGACATAGTTGGGAATAAAATCTGAACTATATCCCTACCCTCTGGGACACAGTTTGGAATAAAACACTCACTGTGTCCTGGCCCTCCCAAACACAAAAATAATAGCTGAACTATATTCCCACACATCTAGATACGGCTAGTAGTGAAACTCCAAGTACAGATAGAATTAAAAGCAGAGCAATATTGCAACCCTCCTGGACACAGGTATGAAAAGATAACTACAATCAAACTTTTCTTGCCACAGGAACAAAAGCTGAACTATATCCCCTACCATCCGGGACACAGTTTGGAATGAAACCCTCACTATCGGTATCCTGGTCACAGTTAAGAATTCCTAACGATATCCATACCTTTCGGGATACAGTTAGTATTAAAAGCTGAACTATATCCCCCACCCTCCGGGACACAGTTTGCAATTAAATGTTAACTATATCCGTACCCTCCCTAACACAGAAATAAAAGCAGAACTATGTGTCCCCACCCTCCTGGGCACTTCTAGTAGTGAAACCTCAAAGTGAAACCTTAAGTATAGTTAGGATTAAAAGCCAAGGAATATCCCCACCCTCGAGGACAGTCGGGTATGACAACCTAACTATCATCATACTTTTTGGAAACAGTTAAGAACAAAAGCTGAAATATATCCCCACCCTCTGCCCAGTTTGGAATGAAACCATAACCATCTATAATCTCCCACCGTGGGAACCCCGGGAAGTGAAGCAGAGCTTGTTTACTGTGGTAAACAAGCTCTTTTTCACTGGTAAAATAGGACCCAGTCACTAATGCTTGGGGTGCGAGTCCTCTAAAATAGGCAACATGGGGTATAAACAATTGACTGACCTTGACTTTATCTCCATGTTGGTGTCATGATTAGCCATTGTGCAAAAGTATGTGACCTTAAACACCAGTAAATAAATATCTATAATCTCCCAGAAACAGTTAGGAATGAAATCTTAAATATATCCATACCCTTCCGGGCACAATTAGGAATAAAAGCTGAACTATATCCCTACCCTTTGGGACACAGTTTGGAATAAAACACTAACTGTGTCCTTGCCCTCCCAAACACAAAAATAAAATCTGAACTATATTCCCACCCGTCTAGATACATCTAGTTGTGAAACTCCAAGGTCAGATAGAATTAAAAGCTGAGTAATGTTGCAACGCTCTTGGACACAGGTTTGAGAAGACAATTATAATCATACTTTTCTGGCCACAGGAACAAAAGCTGAACTATATCCAACAATCTGGCACCCAGTTTGGAATGAAATCCTCACTATCCATATCCTGGTCACAGTTAGTTGATAATTCCTAACGATATCCATGCCTTTCTGGATACAGTTAGTATTAAAAGCTGAACTATATCCTCCACCTTTGGGGACACAGTTTGCAATTAAATGCTAACTATATCCATACCCTCCCTGAAACAGAAACAAAAGCAGAACTTTGTCCCCACCCTCCTGTATACTTCTTGTAGTGAAACCTCAACGTGAAACCTCAAGCACAGTTAGGATTAAAAGCCAAGGAATATCCCCATCCTCATGGACAGTCGGGTATGACAACCTACTGTAATCATACTTTTTTGGACACATTTATGTTCAAAAGCTGATCTATATCCCCACCCCCCCCCCCCCCCCCCCCCCCCCAGAACACAGATTGGAATGAAACCCTAACCATCTGTACTCTCCCAGACACAGCTAGGAATGAAATCCTAATTATATCCATACCATTCTGGACACAGGAATAAAATCTGAACTATATCCCTACCCTCTGGGACACAGTTTGGAATAAAACACTAACTGTATCCTGGCCCTCCCAAACACAAAAATAAAAGCTGAACTATATGCCCACCCGTATAGATAGAGCTAGTTGTGAAACGCCTAGGTCAGATAGAATTGAAAGCTGAGCAATGTTGCAACACTCCTGGACACAGGTTTGAAATGATAACTATAATCATACTTTTCTGGCCACAGGAACAAAAGCTGAACTATATTCCACTCTCTGGCACACAGTTTAGAATAAAATCCCCACTATCTGTATCCTGTTCACAGTTAGTTAAGAATTCCTAAGGATATCCATGCCTTTCTGGATACAGTTAGTATTAAAAGCGGAACTATATCCCCCACCCTCAGGGAGACAGTTTACAATTAAATGCTAACTATATCTGTACCCTCTCCGACACAGAAATAAAAGCAAAACTATGTCCCCACCCTCGTAGACACATCTAGTAGTGAAACCTCAAAATGCAACCTCAAGTACAGTTAGGATTAAAAGCCAAGGAATATTCCCACCCTCATGGACAGTTGGCTATGGCAACCTAACTATAATCATACTTTTCTGGGCACAGTTAAGATCAAAAGCTGAACTATATCCCCACCCTCCAGAACACAGTTTGGAATGAAACCATAACAATCTATATTCTCCCATACACAGCTAGGAATGAAATCCTAATTATATCCATACCCTTCTGGACATAGTTAGGAATAAAATCTGAACTATATCCCTACCCTCTGGGACACAGTTTGAAATAAAACACTCACTGTGTCCTGGCCCTCCCAAACACAAAAATAATAGCTGAACTATATTCCCACACGTCTAGATACGGCTAGTAGTGAAACTCCAAGTACAGATAGAATTAAAAGCAGAGCAATATTGCAACCCTCCTGGACACAGGTATGAAAAGATAACTACAATCAAACTTTTCTTGCCACAGGAACAAAAGCTGAACGATATCCCCTTCCGTCCGGGACACAGTTTGGAATGAAACCCTCACTATCGGTATCCTGGTCACAGTTAAGAATTCCTAACGATATCCATACCTTTCGGGATACAGTTAGTATTAAAAGCTGAACTATATCCCCCATCCTCCGGGACACAGTTTGCAATTAAATGTTAACTATATCCGTACCCTCCCTAACACAGAAATAAAAGCAGAACTATGTGTCCCCACCCTCCTGGGCACTTCTAGTAGTGAAACCTCAAAGTGAAACCTTAAGTATAGTTAGGATTAAAAGCCAAGGAATATCCCCACCCTCGTGGACAGTCGGGTATGACAACCTAACTATAATCATACTTTTTGGAAACAGTTAAGAACAAAAGCTGAAATATATCCCCACCCTCTGCCCAGTTTGGAATGAAACCATAACCATCTATAATCTCCCAGAAACAGTTAGGAATGAAATCTTAAATATATCCATACCCTTCCGGGCACAATTAGGAATAAAAGCTGAACTATATCCTTACCCTTTGGGACACAGTTTGGAATAAAACACTAACTGTGTCCTTGCCCTCCCAAACACAAAAATAAAATCTGAACTATATTCCCACCCGTCTAGATACATCTAGTTGTGAAACTCCAAGGTCAGATAGAATTAAAAGCTGAGTAATGTTGCAACCCTCTTGGACACAGGTTTGAGAAGACAATTATAATCATACTTTTCTGGCCACAGGAACAAAAGCTGAACTATATCCAACCATCTGGCACCCAGTTTGGAATGAAATCCTCACTATCCATATCCTGGTCACAGTTAGTTGATAATTCCTAACGATATCCATGCCTTTCTGGATACAGTTAGTATTAAAAGCTGAACTATATCCTCCACCTTTGGGGACATAGTTTGCAATTAAATGCTAACTATATCCAAACCCTCCCTGACACAGAAACAAAAGCAGAACTTTGTCCCCACCCTCCTGTATACTTCTTGTAGTGAAACCTCAACGTGAAACCTCAAGCACAGTTAGGATTAAAAGCCAAGGAATATCCCCATCCTCATGGACAGTCGGGTTTGACAACCTAACTGTAATCATACCTTTTTGGACACATTTATGTTCAAAAGCTGATCTATATCCCCAACCCCCCCCCCCCCTCCCCCCAGAACACAGATTGGAATGAAATCCTAACCATCTGTACTCTCCCAGACACAGCTAGGAATGAAATCCTAATTATATCCATACCATTCTGGACACAGGAATAAAATCTGAACTATATCCCTACCCTCTGGGACACAGTTTGGAATAAAACACTAACTGTATCCTGGCCCTCCCAAACACATAAATAAAAGCTGAACTATATGCCCACCCGTATAGATAGAGCTAGTTGTGAAACGCCTAGGTCAGATAGAATTGAAAGCTGAGCAATGTTGCAACACTCCTGGACACAGGTTTGAAATGATAACTATAATCATACTTTTCTGGCCACAGGAACAAAAGCTGAACTATATTCCACTCTCTGGCACACAGTTTAGAATAAAATCCCCACTATCTGTATCCTGTTCACAGTTAGTTAAGAATTCCTAAAGATATCCATGCCTTTCTGGATACAGTTAGTATTAAAAGCGGAACTATATCCCCCACCCTCAGGGAGACAGTTTACAATTAAATGCTAACTATATCTGTACCCTCTCCGACACAGAAATAAAAGCAAAACTATGTCCCCACCCTCGTAGACACATCTAGTAGTGAAACCTCAAAATGCAACCTCAAGTACAGTTAGGATTAAAAGCCAAGGAATATTCCCACCCTCATGGACAGTTGGCTATGGCAACCTAACTATAATCATACTTTTCTGGGCACAGTTAAGATCAAAAGGTGAACTATATCCCCACCCTCCAGAACACAGTTTGGAATGAAACCATAACAATCTATATTCTCCCATACACAGCTAGGAATGAAATCCTAATTATATCCATACCCTTCTGGACATAGTTAGGAATAAAATCTGAACTATATCCCTACCCTCTGGGACACAGTTTGAAATAAAACACTCACTGTGTCCTGGCCCTCCCAAACACAAAAATAATAGCTGAACTATATTCCCACACGTCTAGATACGGCTAGTAGTGAAACTCCAAGTACAGATAGAATTAAAAGCAGAGCAATATTGCAACCCTCCTGGACACAGGTATGAAAAGATAACTACAATCAAACTTTTCTTGCCACAGGAACAAAAGCTGAACGATATCCCCTTCCGTCCGGGACACAGTTTGGAATGAAACCCTCACTATCGGTATCCTGGTCACAGTTAAGAATTCCTAACGATATCCATACCTTTCGGGATACAGTTAGTATTAAAAGCTGAACTATATCCCCCATCCTCCGGGACACAGTTTGCAATTAAATGTTAACTATATCCGTACCCTCCCTAACACAGAAATAAAAGCAGAACTATGTGTCCCCACCCTCCTGGGCACTTCTAGTAGTGAAACCTCAAAGTGAAACCTTAAGTATAGTTAGGATTAAAAGCCAAGGAATATCCCCACCCTCGTGGACAGTCGGGTATGACAACCTAACTATAATCATACTTTTTGGAAACAGTTAAGAACAAAAGCTGAAATATATCCCCACCCTCTGCCCAGTTTGGAATGAAACCATAACCATCTATAATCTCCCAGAAACAGTTAGGAATGAAATCTTAAATATATCCATACCCTTCCGGGCACAATTAGGAATAAAAGCTGAACTATATCCCTACCCTTTGGGACACAGTTTGGAATAAAACACTAACTGTGTCCTTGCCCTCCCAAACACAAAAATAAAATCTGAACTATATTCCCACCCGTCTAGATACATCTAGTTGTGAAACTCCAAGGTCAGATAGAATTAAAAGCTGAGTAATGTTGCAACCCTCTTGGACACAGGTTTGAGAAGACAATTATAATCATACTTTTCTGGCCACAGGAACAAAAGCTGAACTATATCCAACCATCTGGCACCCAGTTTGGAATGAAATCCTCACTATCCATATCCTGGTCACAGTTAGTTGATAATTCCTAACGATATCCATGCCTTTCTGGATACAGTTAGTATTAAAAGCTGAACTATATCCTCCACCTTTGGGGACACAGTTTGCAATTAAATGCTAACTATATCCAAACCCTCCCTGACACAGAAACAAAAGCAGAACTTTGTCCCCACCCTCCTGTATACTTCTTGTAGTGAAACCTCAACGTGAAACCTCAAGCACAGTTAGGATTAAAAGCCAAGGAATATCCCCATCCTCATGGACAGTCGGGTTTGACAACCTAACTGTAATCATACCTTTTTGGACACATTTATGTTCAAAAGCTGATCTATATCCCCACCCCCCCCCCCCCCCCCCTCCCCCCAGAACACAGATTGGAATGAAATCCTAACCATCTGTACTCTCCCAGACACAGCTAGGAATGAAATCCTAATTATATCCATACCATTCTGGACACAGGAATAAAATCTGAACTATATCCCTACCCTCTGGGACACAGTTTGGAATAAAACACTAACTGTATCCTGGCCCTCCCAAACACATAAATAAAAGCTGAACTATATGCCCACCCGTATAGATAGAGCTAGTTGTGAAACTCCTAGGTCAGATAGAATTAAAAGCTGAGCAATATTGCAACACTCCTGGACACAGGTTTGAAAAGATAACTATAATCATACTTTTCTGGCCACAGGAACAAAAGCTGAACTATATTCCACTCTCTGGCACACAGTTTAGAATAAAATCCCCACTATCTGTATCCTGTTCACAGTTAGTTAACAATTCCTAATGATATCCATGCCTTTCTGGATACAGTTAGTATTAAAAGCGGAACTATATCCCCCACCCTCAGGTAGACAGTTTACAATTAAATGCTAACTATATCTGTACCCTCTCCGACACAGAAATAAAAGCAAAACTATGTCCCCACCCTCGTAGACACATCTTGTAGTGAAACCTCAAAATGCAACCTCAAGTACAGTTAGGATTAAAAGCCAAGGAATATTCCCACCCTCATGGACAGTTGGGTATGGCAACCTAACTATAATCATACTTTTCTGGGCACAGTTAAGATCAAAAGCTGAACTATATCCCCACCCTCCAGAACACAGTTTGGAATGAAACCATAACAATCTATATTCTCCCATACACAGCTAGGAATGAAATCCTAATTATATCCATACCCTTCTGGACATAGTTAGGAATAAAATCTGAACTATATCCCTACCCTATGGGACACAGTTTGAAATAAAACACTCACTGTGTCCTGGTCCTCCCAAACACAAAAATAATAGCTGAACTATATTCCCACACGTCTAGATACGGCTAGTAGTGAAACTCCAAGTACAGATAGAATTAAAAGCAGAGCAATATTGCAACCCTCCTAGACACAGGTATGAAAAGATAACTACAATCAAACTTTTCTTGCCACAGGAACAAAAGCTGAACTATATCCCCTACCATCCGGGACACAGTTTGGAATGAAACCCTCACTATCGGTATCCTGGTCACAGTTTAGAATTGCTAACGATATCCATACCTTTCGGGATACAGTTAGTATTAAAAGCTGAACTATATCCCCCACCCTCCGGGACACAGTTTGCAATTAAATGTTAGCTATATCCGTACCCTCCCTAACACAGAAATAAAAGCAGAACTATGTGTCCCCACCCTCCTGGGCACTTCTAGTAGTGAAACCTCAAAGTGAAACCTTAAGTACAGCTAGGATTAAAAGCCAAGGAATATCCCCACCCTCGTGGACAGTCGGGTATGACAACCTAACTATAATCATACTTTTTGGAAACAGTTAAGAACAAAAGCTGAAATATATCCCCACCCTCTGCCCAGTTTGGAATGAAACCATAACCATCTATAATCTCCCAGAAACAGTTAGGAATGAAATCTTAAATATATCCATACCCTTCCGGGCACAATTAGGAATAAAAGCTGAACTATATCCCTACCCTTTGGGACACAGTTTGGAATAAAACACTAACTGTGTCGTCGCCCTCCCGAACACAAAAATAAAATCTGAACTATATTCCCACCAGTCTAGATACATCTAGTTGTGAAACTCCAAGGTCAGATAGAATTAAAAGCTGAGTAATATTGCAACCCTCTTGGACACAGGTTTGAAAAGACAATTATAATCATACTTTTCTGGACACAGGAACAAAAGCTGAACTATATCCCACCATCTGGCACACAGTTTGGAATGAAATCCTCACTATCTGTATCCTGGTCACGGTTATTTAATTTCTAACGATATTCATGTCTTTCTGAATACAGTTAGTATTAAAAGCTGAACTATATCCCCCACCCTCAATGACACAGTTTACAATTAAACGCTAATTATATCTCTACCCTCCCCAACACAGAAATAAAAGCAGAACTATGTCCCCACCCTCTTGGACACTTCCAGTAATGAAACCTCAAAGTGAAGCCTCAAGTATAGTTAGGATTAAAAGCCAAGGAATATCCCCACCCTCATGGACAGTCCGGTATGACAACCTAACTATAATCATACTTTTTGGGACACAGTTAAGATCAAAAGCTGAACTATTTCCCCACCCTCCAGGGCACAGTTTGGAATGAAACACTAACCATCTATACTCTCCCAGACACAGTTAGAAATGAAATACTAATTATATCGATACCCTTCTGGACACAGTTAGGAATAAAATCTGAACTATATCCCTACCCTCCCGGACACAGTTTGAAATAAAACACTAACTGTATCCTAGCCCTCCCAAACACAAAAATAAAAGCTGAACTATATTCCCACACGTCTAGATACAGCTAGTTGTGGAAGTACCCGGTCAGATAGAATTAAAAACTGAGCAATATTGCAACACTCCTGGACACAGGTTTGGAAACATAACTATAATCATCCTTTTTTTGCCAGAGGAACAAATGCTGAACTAGATCCTCCACCATCCGGGACCCAGTTTGGAATTAAATCCTCACTATCCGTATCCTGTTCACAGTTAGTTGAGAATTCCTAACGATTGTCATGCCTTTCTGGATACAGTTAGTATTAAAAGCTGAACTAGATCCCCCACCTTCTGGGACACAGATTGCGATTAAATGCTAAATGTATCCATGCCCTCCCTGCAGAAATAAAAGCAGAACTATGTCCCCCCCCCCCCCTCCTGTATACTTCTTGTAGGGAAACCTCAAAGTGAAGTCTCAAGTACAGTTAGGATTAAAAGCCAAGGAATATCCCCACCCTCATGGACAGTCATGAAAGACAACCTAACTACAATCATACTTTTTGTACGCAGTTAAGATGAATAGCTGAACTATATCCCCACCCTCCAGAACACAGTTTGGAATGAAACCCTAACCATCTATACTCTCCCAGACACAGTTTGGAATGAAATCCTAATTATATCCATTCCCTTCTGGACACAGTTACGAATAAAATCTGAACTATATCCCTACCCTCTGGGACTCAGTTTGGATTAAAACACTAACTGTATCCTGGCCCTCCCAAACACAAAAATAAAAGCTGAACTATATGCCCACCCGTATAGATACAGCCAGTTGTGAAACTCCCAGGTCAGATAGAATTAAAAGCTGAGCAATATTGCAACCCTCCTGGACACAGGTTTGAAAAGATAACTATAATCATACTTTACTGGCCACAGGAACAAAAGCTGAACTATATTCCACTCTCTGGCGCACAGTTTAGAATGAAATCCCCACTATCTGTATCCTGTTCACAGTTAAGAATTCCTAAAGATATCCATGCCTTTCTGGATACAGTTAGTATTAAAAGCTGAACTATATCCCCCACCCTCAGGGAGACAGTTTACAATTGAATGCGAACTATATCTGTACCCTCCCCAACACAGAAATCAAAGCAAAACCATGTCCCCACCCTCGTTGACACATCTAGTAGTGAAACCTCAAAATGAAGCCACAGGTACAGGTAGGATTAAAAGCCAAGGAATATTCCCACCCTCATGGACATTTGGGTATGGCAACCTAACTATAATCGTACTTTTCTGGGCACAGTTAAGATCAAAAGCTGAACTATATCCCCACCCTCCAGAACACAGTTTGGAATGAAACCATAACAATCTATATTTTCCCATACGGAGCTAGGAATGAAATCCTAATTATATCCATACCCTTCTGGACATAGTTAGGAATAAAATCTGAAATATATCCTTACCCTCCGGGACACAGTTTGAAATAAAACAGTAACTGTATCCTGGCCCTCCCAAACACAAACATGAAAGCTGAACTATATTCCCACACGTCTTGATACAGCTAGTAGTTAAACTCCAGTACAGATAGAATTAAATGCTGAGCAATATTGCACCCTCCTGAACTCAGGTGTGAAAAGATAACCATAATCATACTTTTCTTGCCTAAGGATCAAATGCTGAACGAGATCCTCCACCATCCGGTGCCCAGTTTGGAATGAAATCCTCACTATCCATATCCTGGTCACAGTTAGTTGAGAATTCCTAACGATATCCATGCCTTTCTGGATACAGTTAGTATTAAAAGCTGAACTATATCCTCCACCTTTTGGGACACAGTTTGCAATTAAATGCTAACTATATCCATACCCTCCCTGACACAGAAATAAAAGCAGAACTTTGTCCCCCACCCTCCTGTATACTTCTTGTAGTGAAACCTCAACGTGAAAGCTCAAGCACAGTTAGGATTAAAAGCCAAGGAATATCCCCACCCTCATGGACAGTCGGGTATGACAACCTAACTGTAATCATACTTTTTTGGACACATTTATGTTCAAAAGCTGAGCTATATCCCCACCCCCCCCCCCCCCCACCCCTCCCCCCAGAACACAGTTTGGAATGAAACCCTAACCATCTGTACTCTCCCAGACACAGCTAAGAATGAAATCCTAATTATATCCATACCGTTCTGGACACAGTTAGGAATAAAATCTGAACTATATCCCTACCCTCTGGGACACAGTTTGGAATAAAACACTAACTGTATCCTGGCCCTCCCAAACACAAAAATAAAAGCTGAACTATATGCCCACCCGTATAGATAGAGCTAGTTGTGAAACTCCTAGGTCAGATAGAATTAAAAGCTGAGCAATATTGCAACACTCCTGGACACAGGTTTGAAAAGATAACTATAATCATACTTTTCTGGCCACAGGAACAAAAGCTGAACTATATTCCACTCTCTGGCACACAGTTTAGAATAAAATCCCCACTATCTGTATCCTGTTTACAGTTAGTTAAGAATTCCTAACGATATCTATGCCTTTCTGGATACAGTTAGTATTAAAAGCTGCACTATATCCCCCACCCTCAGGGAGACAGTTTACAATTAAATGCTAACTATATCTGTACCCTCCCCGACAGAGAAATAAAAGCAAAACTATGTCCCCACCCTCGTGCACACATCTAGTAGTGAAACCTCAAAATGCAACCTCAAGTACAGTTAGTATTAAAAGCCAAGGAATATTCCCACCCTCATGGACAGTTGGGTATGGCAACCTAACTATAATCATACTTTTCTGGGCACAGTTAAGATCAAAAGCTGAACTATATCCCCACCCTCCAGAACACAGTTTGGAATGAAACCATAACAATCTATATTCTCCCATACACAGCTAGGAATGAAATGCTAATTATATCCATACCCTTCTGGACATAGTTAGGAATAAAATCTGAACTATATCCCTACCCTCTGGGACACAGTTTGAAATACAACACTCACTGTGTCCTGGCCCTCCCAAACACAACAATAATAGCTGAACTATATTCCCACACGTCTAGATACGGCTAGTAGTGAAACTCCAAGTACAGATAGAATTAAAAGCAGAGCAATATTGCAACCCTCCTGGACACAGGTATGAAAAGATAACTACAATCAAACTTTTCTTGCCACAGGAACAAAAGCTGAACTATATCCTCTACCATCCGGGACACAGTTTGGAATGAAACCCTCACTATCGGTATCCTGGTCACAATTAAGAATTCCTAACGATATCCATACCTTTCGGGATACAGTTAGTATTAAAAGCTGAACTATATCCCCCACCCTCCGGGACACAGTTTACAATTAAATGCTAACTATATCCGTACCCTCCCTAACACAGAAATAAAAGCAGAACTATGTGTCCCCACCTTCCTGGGCACTTCTAGTAGTGAAACCTCAGAGTGAAACCTTAAGTACAGTTAGGATTAAAGGCCAAGGAATATCCCCACCCTCGTGGACAGTCGGGTATGACAACCTAACTATAATCATACTTTTTGGAAACAGTTAAGAACAAAAGCTGAAATATATCCCCACCCTCTGCCCAGTTTGGAATGAAACCATAACCATCTATAATCTCCCAGAAACAGTTAGGAATGAAATCTGTAATATATCCATACCCTTCCGGGCACAATTAGAAATAAAATCTGAACTATGTCCCTACCCTTTTGGCCACAGTTTGGAATAAAACACTAACTGTGTCCTCGCCCTCCCAAACACAAAAATAAAATCTGAACTATATTCCCACCGGTCTAGAAACATCTAGTTGTGAAACTCTAAGGTCAGATGGAATTAAAAGCTGAGTAATATTGCAACCCTCTTGGACACAGTTTTGAAAAGACAATTATAATCATACTTTTCTGGCCACTGGAACAAAAGCTGAACTATATCCCACCATCTGGCACCCAGGTTGGAAAGAAATCCTCACTATCTGTATCCTGGTCACAGTTATTAGCTCACCTGACTGAAAGTCAGGGTGAGCTTTTCTGATCACTTTTCGTCCGTCGTCCGGCGTCCGTCGTCCGGCGTGAAGGTGGTGTTTGGGTCTTTTTCTTCCAAACCACTGGCCGCATGTTAATGAAATTTCATGTGAGTAGGGGTTATATAGCGGCATTTTGATTTTTGGGCAAATTAGGTTTCGGCTCATATTGAGCAGAGGGGTGGGGCAAAAATGCTCCAATTCTTAAAAAATCTTCTTCTCAAGAACCAGCAATAGCAGAGACTTGATATTTGGTATGCTGCTTCCTTTTGAGGTGTAGACTCAAGTTTGTTCAAGAGAAGTTTGTAGGTCTATACTTGGCGATGTTATGGGAGGAGCAAAAATTTTGGCCCCACCCCAAATTTCTATTTTTTAAACCGAGAGGCCAATTTGAACCAAATTTTATGTGAGGGCTTATTGGGTCATAAGTACCTAATTTATGCAGAAATGTTTTTTCCTGTAGCCCCGTGGGAACCACAGGAGCTAAAAATAGAAAAAAATTAAAACGCCTATATCTCAAAAACTGCACGGCACTGAGAATTTTTATTTGGTGTGCAGCTTCCTTGGGACCAACAGAAAGGATTGGTAAAAAAAAATTGCCATCGGTTTTATCATAGGGTACAGTTTCGGGACTTTGAAAAAGTGCTGAGTCAGCACTTTTTAACACTGTAGGCAATGGGAAAAACATTAAAAAATCTTCTTCTCCAGATCCAGCAGGCAGAATCTTTTGATATTTGGTATGCAACATTGTAGGGTGGATCTGATTCAAGTTTGTTCAAATCGGCCCCCTGGGTTCATATTTGGGCTCAGTATAGGAGCCCGATTTCGAACTTAGTGCATTTCAGGCAAATTTCTTAAAAAATCTTCTTCTCCAGATCCAGCAGGCAGAATCTTTTGATATTTGGTATGCAACATTGTGGGGTAGATCTGATTCAAGTTTGCTCAAATCGGCTCCCTGGATTCATATTTGGGCTCACTATAAAAGCCCGAATTCGATCTTAGTGCATTTCAGGCAAATTTCTTAAAAAATCTTCTTCAGATCGAGCAGGCAGAATCTTTTGATATTTGGCATGCAACATTGTGGGGTGGATCTGATTCAAGTTTGTTCAAATCGGCCACCTGGGTTTATATTTGGGCTCAGTATAGAAGCTCGAATTCGAACTTAGTGCATTTCAGGCAAATTTCTTTAAAAATCTTCTTCTCCAGATCCAGCAGGCAGAATCTTTGGATATTTGGTATGCAACATTGTGGGGTGGATCTGATTCAAGTTTGTTCAAATCGGCCCCCTGGATTCATATTTGGGCTCACTATAGAAGCCCAAATTCGAACTTAGTGCATTTCAGGCAAATTTCTTTAAAACTCTTCTTCTCCAGATCCAGCAGGCAGAATCTTTTGTTATTTGTTATGCAACATTGTGGGGTGGATCTGATTCAAGTTTGTTCAAATTGGCCCCCTGGATTCATATTTGGGCTCACTATAGAAGCCCGAATTCGAAGTTAATGCATTTCAGGCAAATTTCTTTGAAAATCTTCTTTTCAAGATCCAGCAGGCAGAATCTTTTGATATTTGGTATGCACCATGCTTAGGGGGTGAGATTCAAGTTTGTTCAAGCCAAGTCCCTTGGTCCATATCTGGGCTCACTGTGGGAGCTTGAATTGTAACTTAGTTCAAAATGAGGAATTTTCTTTAAAAATCTTCTCAAGATCCAGCAGGCAGAATCTTTTGATATTTGGTATGCCCCATGCTTAGGGAGTGAGATTCAACTTTGTTCAAGCCAAGTCCCTAGGTCCATATTTGGACTCACTGTGGGAGCCCGAATTATAACTTAGTTCAATATGAGGAATCTTCTTTAAAAATCTTCTATTTTTTTTTTTTAGATCCACTGGTCAGAATCTTTGGATATTTGGTATAAGCTTTTCTTAGGAGGATCAGATGCAACTTGTTGAAATCAATTCTCTGGGTTGATATTTAGGCTACCATGTCAGGTGAGCGCCCTCAGGCCCCTTGGGGCCTCTTGTTTAAGTTCTAACGATATTCATGCCTTTCTGAATACAGTTAGTATTAAAAGCTGAACTATATCCCCCACCCTCAATGACACAGTTTTCAATTAAATGCTAATTATATCTGTACCCTCCCCAACACAGAAATAAAAGCAGAACTATGTCCCCACCCTCTTGGACACTTCCAGTAATGAAACCTCAAAGTGAAGCCTCAAGTATAGTTAGGATTAAAAGCCAAGGAATATCCCCACCCTCATGGACAGTCCGGTATGACAACCTAACTATAATCATACTTTTTGGGACACAGATAAGATCAAAAGCTGAACTATATCCCCACCCTCCAGAGCACAGTTTGGAATGAAACACTAACCATCTATACTCTCCCAGACACAGTTAGAAATGAAATACTAATTATATCGATACCCTTCTGGACACAGTTAGGAATAAAATCTGAACTATATCCCTACCCTCCCGGACACAGTTTGAAATAAAACACTAACTGTATCCTGGCCCTCCCAAACACAAAAATAAAAGCTGAACTATATTCCCACACGTCTAGATACAGCTAGTTTTGGAAGTCCCAGCTCCGATAGAATTAAAAGCTGAGCAATATTGCAACACTCCTGGACACAGGTTTGAAAAGATAACTATAATCATCCTTTTTTTGCCAGAGGAACAAATGCTGAACTAGATCCTCCACCATCCGGGACCCAGTTTGGAATTAAATCCTCACTATACGTATCCTGTTCACAGTTAGTTGAGAGAATCCCATAACGATAGTCATGCCTTTCTGGATACAGTTAGTATTAAAAGCTGAACTAGATCCCCCACCTTCTGGGACACAGATTGCGATTAAATGCTAAATGTATCCGTGCCCTCCCGGACAGAGAAATAAAAGCAGAACTATGTGCCCCCCCCCCCACCTCCTGTATACTTCTTGTAGGGAAACCTCAAAGTGAAGTCTCAAGTACAGTTAGGATTAAAAGCCAAGGAATATCCCCACCCTCATGGACGGTCATGAAAGACAACCTAACTACAATCATACTTTTTGTACGCAGTTAAGATCAAAAGCTTAACTATATCCCCACCCTTCAGAACACAGTTCGGAATGAAACCCTAACCATCTATACTCTCCCCGACACAGTTTGGAATGAAATCCTAATTATATCCATTCCCTTCAGGACACAGGAATAAAATCTGAACTATATCTCTACCCTCTGGGACACAGTTTGGAATAAAACACTAACTGTATCCTGGCCCTCCCAAACACAAAAATAAAAGCTGAACTATATGCCCACCCGTATAGATACAGCTAGTTGTGAAACTCCAAGGTCAGATAGAATTGAAAGCTGAGCAATATTGCAACCCTCCTGGACACAGGTTTGAAAAGATAACTATAATCATACTTGACAGGCCACAGGAACAAAAGCTGAACTATATCCCACTCTCTGGCACACAGTTTAGAATGAAATCCCCACTATCTGTATCCTGTTCACAGTTAAGAATTCCTAACGACATCCATGCCTTTCTGGATACATTTAGTATTAAAAGCTGAACTATATCCCGCATCCTCAGGGAGACAGTTAACAATTAAATGCTAACTATATCTGTACCCTCCCCGACACAGAAATCAAAGCAAAACTATGTCCCCTCCCTCGTGGACACATATAGTAGTGAAACCTCAAAATGAAACCACAAGTACAGGTAGGATTAAAAGCCAAGGAATATCTCCACCCTCATGGACAGTTGGGTATGGCAACCTAACTATAATCATACTTTTCTGGGCACAGTTAAGATCAAAAGCTGAACTATATCCCCACCCTCCCGAACACAGTTTGGAATGAAACCATAACAATCTATATTTTCCCAAACGCAGCTAGGAATGAAATCCTAATTATATCCATACCCTTCTGGACATAGTTAGGAATAAAATCTGAAATATATCCCTACCCTCCGGGACACAGTTTGAAATAAAACAGTAACTGTATCCTGGCCCTCCCAAACACAAACATAAAAGCTGAACTATATTACCGCACGTCTCTGATAAAGCTAGTAGTTAAACTCCAGTACAGATAGAATTAAAAGCTGAGCAATATTGCAACCCACCTGAACTCAGGTGTGAAAAGATAACTATAATCATACTTTTCTTACCAGAGGATCAAATACTGAACGAGATCCTCCACCATCCGGGGCCCAGTTTGGAATGAAATCCTCACTATCCATATCCTGGTCACAGTTAGTTGATAATTCCTAACGATATCCATGCCTTTCTGGATACAGTTAGTATTAAAAGCTGAACTATATCCTCCACCTTTGGGGACACAGTTTGCAATTAAATGCTAACTATATCCATACCCTCCCTGACACAGAAACAAAAGCAGAACTTTGTCCCCACCCTCCTGTATACTTCTTGTAGTGAAACCTCAACGTGAAACCTCAAGCACAGTTAGGATTAAAAGCCAAGGAATATCCCCATCCTCATGGACAGTCGGGTATGACAACCTAACTGTAATCATACTTTTTTGGACACATTTATGTTCAAAAGCTGATCTATATCCCCCCCCCCCCCTCCCCCCGGAACACAGATTGGAATGAAACCCTAACCATCAGTACTCTCCCAGACACAGCTAGGAATGAAATCCTAATTATATCCATACCATTCTGGACACAGGAATAAAATCTGAACTATATCCCTACCCTCTGGGACACAGTTTGGAATAAAACACTAACTGTATCCAGGCCCTCCCAAACACAAAAATAAAAGCTGAACTATATGCCCACCCGTATAGATAGAGCTAGTTGTGAAACTCCTAGGTCAGATAGAATTAAAAGCTGAGCAATATTGCAACACTCCTGGACACAGGTTTGAAAAGATAACTATAATCATACTTTTCTGGCCACAGGAACAAAAGCTGAACTATATTCCACTCTCTGGCACACAGTTTAGAATAAAATCCCCACTATCTGTATCCTGTTCGCAGTTAGTTAAGAATTCCTAATGATATCCATGCCTTTCTGGATTGAGTTAGTATTAAAAGCGGAACTGTATCCCCCACCCTCAGGGAGACAGTTTACAATTAAATGCTAACTATATCTGTACCCTCCCCGACACAGAAATAAAAGCAAAACTATGTCCCCACCCTCGTAGACACATCTAGTAGTGAAACCTCAAAATGCAACCTCAAGTACAGTTAGGATTAAAAGCCAAGGAATATTCCCACCCTCATGGACAGTTGGGTATGGCAACCTAACTATAATCATACTTTTCTGGGCACAGTTAAGATCAAAAGCTGAACTATATCCCCACCCTCCAGAACACAGTTTGGAATGAAACCATAACAATCTATATTCTCCCATACACAGCTAGGAATGAAATCCTAATTATATCCATACCCTTCTGGACATAGTTAGGAATAAAATCTGAACTATATCCCTACCCTCTGGGACACAGTTTGGAACAAAACACTCACTGTGTCCTGGCCCTCCCAAACACAAAAATAATAGCTGAACTATATTCCCACACATCTAGATACGGCTAGTAGTGAAACTCCAAGCACAGATAGAATTAAAAGCAGAGCAATATTGCAACCCTCCTGGACACAGGTATGAAAAGATAACTACAATCAAACTTTTCTTGCACAGGAACAAAAGCTGAACTATATCCCCTACTATCCGGGACACAGTTTGGAATGAAACCCTCACTATCGGTATCCTGGTCACAGTTAAGAATTCCTAACGATATCCATACCTTTCGGGATACAGTTAGTATTAAAAGCTGAACTATATCCCCCACCCTCCGGGACACAGTTTGCCATTAAATGTTAACTATATCCGTACCCTCCCTAACACAGAAATAAAAGCAGAACTATGTGTCCCCACCCTCCTGGGCACTTCTAGTAGTGAAACCTCAAAGTGAAACCTTAAGTATAGTTAGGATTAAAAGCCAAGGAATATCCCCACCCTCGTGGACAGTCGGGTATGACAACCTAACTATAATCATACTTTTTGGAAACAGTTAAGAACAAAAGCTGAAATATATCCCCACCCTCTGCCCAGTTTGGAATGAAACCATAACCATCTATAATCTCCCAGAAACAGTTAGGAATGAAATCTGTAATATATCCATACCCTTCCGGGCACAATTAGGGATAAAATCTGAACTATGTCCCTACCCTTTTGGACACAGTTTGGAATAAAACACTAACTGTGTCCTCGCCCTCCCAAACACAAAAATAAAATCTGAACTATATTCCTACCGGTCTAGAAACATCTAGTTGTGAAACTCTAAGGTCAGATAGAATTAAAAGCTGAGTAATATTGCAACCCTCTTGGACACAGTTTTGAAAAGACAATTATAATCATACTTTTCTGGCCACAGGAACAAAAGCTGAACTATATCCCACCATCTGGCACCCAGTTTGGAAAGAAATCCTCACTATCTGTATCCTGGTCACAGTTATTTAATTTCTAACGATATTCATGCCTTTCTGAATACAGTTAGTATTAAAAGCTGAACTATATCCCCCACCCTCAATCACACAGTTTTCAATTAAATGCTAATTATATCTGTACCCTCCCCAACACAGAAATAAAAGCAGAACTATGTCCCCACCCTCTTGGACACTTCCAGTAATGAAACCTCAAAGTGAAGCCTCAAGTATAGTTAGGATTAAAAGCCAAGGAATATCCCCACCCTCATGGACAGTCCGGTATGACAACCTAACTATAATCATACTTTTTGGGACACAGATAAGATCAAAAGCTGAACTATATCCCCACCCTCCAGAGCACAGTTTGGAATGAAACACTAACCATCTATACTCTCCCAGACACAGTTAGAAATGAAATACTAATTATATCGATACCCTTCTGGACACAGTTAGGAATAAAATCTGAACTATATCCCTACCCTCCCGGACACAGTTTGAAATAAAACACTAACTGTATCCTGGCCCTCCCAAACACAAAAATAAAAGCTGAACTATATTCCCACACGTCTAGATACAGCTAGTTGTGGAAGTCCCAGCTCCGATAGAATTAAAAGCTTAGCAATATTGCAACACTCCTGGACACAGGTTTGAAAAGATAACTATAATCATCCTTTTTTTGCCAGAGGAACAAATGCTGAACTAGATCCTCCACCATCCGGGACCCAGTTTGGAATTAAATCCTCACTATACGTATCCTGTTCACAGTTGGTTGAGAGAATCCCATAACGATAGTCATGCCTTTCTGGATACAGTTAGTATTAAAAGCTGAACTAGATCCCCCACCTTCTGGGACACATATTGCGATTAAATGCTAAATGTATCTGTGCCCTCCCGGACAGAGAAATAAAAGCAGAACTATGTGCCCCCCCCCCCCCCCCCCCACCTCCTGTATACTTCTTGTAGGGAAACCTCAAAGTGAAGTCTCAAGTACAGTTAGGATTAAAAGCCAAGGAATATCCCCACCCTCATGGACAGTCATGAAAGACAACCTAACTACAATCATACTTTTTGTACGCAGTTAACATCAAAAGCTTAACTATATCCCCACCCTTCAGAACACAGTTCGGAATGAAACCCTAACCATCTATACTCCCCCAGACACAGTTTGGAATGAAATCCTAATTATATCCATTCCCTTCAGGACACAGGAATAAAATCTGAACTATATCCCTACCCTCTGGGATACAGTTTGGAATAAAACACTAACTGTATCCTGACCCTCCCAAACACAAAAATAAAAGCTGAACTATATGCCCACCCGTATAGATACAGCTAGTTGTGAAACTCCAAGGTCAGATAGAATTGAAAGCTGAGCAATATTGCAACCCTCCTGGACACAGGTTTGAAAAGATAACTATAATCATACTTGACAGGCCACAGGAACAAAAGCTGAACTATATCCCACTCTCTGGCACACAGTTTAGAATGAAATCCCCACTATCTGTATCCTGTTCACAGTTAAGAATTCCTAACGACATCCATGCCTTTCTGGATACAGTTAGTATTAAAAGCTGAACTATATCCCGCATCCTCAGGGAGACAGTTAACAATTAAATGCTAACTATATCTGTACCCTCCCCGACACAGAAATCAAAGCAAAACTATGTCCCCACCCTCGTGGACACATATAGTAGTGAAACCTCAAAATGAAACCACAAGTACAGGTAGGATTAAAAGCCAAGGAATATCTCCACCCTCATGGACAGTTGGGTATGGCAACCTAACTATAATCATACTTTTCTGGGCACAGTTAAGATCAAAAGCTGAACTATATCCCCACCCTCCCGAACACAGTTTGGAATGAAACCATAACAATCTATATTTTCCCAAACGCAGCTAGGAATGAAATCTTAATTATATCCATACCCTTCTGGACATAGTTAGGAATAAAATCTGAAATATATCCCTACCCTCCGGGACACAGTTTGAAATAAAACAGTAACTGTATCCTGGCCCTCCCAAACACAAACATAAAAGCTGAACTATATTACCACACGTCTCTGATAAAGCTAGTAGTTAAACTCCCGTACAGATAGAATTAAAAGCTGAGCAATATTGCAACCCACCTGAACTCAGGTGTGAAAAGATAACTATAATCATACTTTTCTTACCAGAGGATCAAATACTGAACGAGATCCTCCACCATCCGGGGCCCAGTTTGGAATGAAATCCTCACTATCCATATCCTGGTCACAGTTAGTTGATAATTCCTAACGATATCCATGCCTTTCTGGATACAGTTAGTATTAAAAGCTGAACTATATCCTCCACCTTTGGGGACACAGTTTGCAATTAAATGCTAACTATATCCATACACTCCCTGACACATAAACAAAAGCAGAACTTTGTCCCCACCCTCCTGTATACTTCTTGTAGTGAAACCTCAACGTGAAACCTCAAGCACAGTTAGGATTAAAAGCCAAGGAATATCCCCATCCTCATGGACAGTCGGGTATGACAACCTAACTGTAATCATACTTTTTTAGACACATTTATGTTCAAAAGCTGATCTATATCCCCCCCTCCCCCCGGAACACAGATTGGAATGAAACCCTAACCATCTGTACTCTCCCAGACACAGCTAGGAATGAAATCCTAATTATATCCATACCATTCTGGACACAGGAATAAAATCTGAACTATATCCCTACCCTCTGGGACACAGTTTGGAATAAAACACTAACTGTATCCAGGCCCTCCCAAACACAAAAATAAAAGCTGAACTATATGCCCACCCGTATAGATAGAGCTAGTTGTGAAACTCCTAGGTCAGATAGAATTAAAAGCTGAGCAATATTGCAACACTCCTGGACACAGGTTTGAAAAGATAACTATAATCATACTTTTCTGGCCACAGGAACAAAAGCTGAACTATATTCCATTCTCTGGCACACAGTTTAGAATAAAATCCCCACTATCTGTATCCTGTTCGCAGTTAGTTAAGAATTCCTAATGATATCCATGCCTTTCTGGATTCAGTTAGTATTAAAAGCGGAACTGTATCCCCCACCCTCAGGGAGACAGTTTACAATTAAATGCTAACTATATCTGTACCCTCCCCGACACAGAAATAAAAGCAAAACTATGTCCCCACCCTCGTAGACACATCTAGTAGTGAAACCTCAAAATGCAACCTCAAGTACAGTTAGGATTAAAAGCCAAGGAATATTCCCAACCTCATGGACATTTGGGTATGGCAACCTATCTATAATCATACTTTTCTGGGCACAGTTAAGATCAAAAGCTTAACTATATCCCCACCCTCCAGAACACAGTTTGGAATGAAACCATAACAATCTATATTCTCCCATACACAGCTAGGAATGAAATCCTAATTATATCCATACCCTTCTGGACATAGTTAGGAATAAAATCTGAACTATATCCCTACCCTCTCGGACACAGTTTGGAACAAAACACTCACTGTGTCCTGGCCCTCCCAAACACAAAAATAATAGCTGAACTATATTCCCTCACATCTAGATACGGCTAGTAGTGAAACTCCAAGTACAGATAGAATTAAAAGCAGAGCAATATTGCAACCCTCCTGGACACAGGTATGAAAAGATAACTACAATCAAACTTTTCTTGCCACAGGAACAAAAGCTGAACTATATCCCCTACCATCCGGGACGCAGTTTGGAATGAAACCCTCACTATCGGTATTCTGGTCACAGTTAAGAATTCCTAACGATATCCATACCTTTCGGGATACAGTTAGTATTAAAAGCTGAACTATATCCCCCACCCCCCGGGACACAGTTTGCAATTAAATGTTAACTATATCCGTACCATCCCTAACACAGAAATAAAAGCAGAACTATGTGTCCCCACCCTCCTGGGCACTTCTAGTAGTGAAACCTCAAAGTGAAACCTTAAGTATAGTTAGGATTAAAAGCCAAGGAATATCCCCACCCTCGTGGACAGTCGGGTATGACAACCTAACTATAATCATACTTTTTGGAAACAGTTAAGAACAAAAGCTGAAATATATCCCCACCCTCTGCCCAGTTTGGAATGAAACCATAACCATCTATAATCTCCCAGAAACAGTTAGGAATGAAATCTTAAATATATCCATACCCTTCCGGGCACAATTAGGAATAAAAGCTGAACTATATCCCTACCCTTTGGGACACAGTTTGGAATAAAACACTGTGTCCTTGCCCTCCCAAACACAAAAATAAAATCTGAACTATATTCCCACCCGTCTAGATACATCTAGTTGTGAAACTCCAAGGTCAGATAGAATTAAAAGCTGAGTAATGTTGCAACCCTCTTGGACACAGGTTTGAGAAGACAATTATAATCATACTTTTCTGGCCACAGGAACAAAAGCTGAACTATATCCAACCATCTGGCACCCAGTTTGGAATGAAATCCTCACTATCCATATCCTGGTCACAGTTAGTTGATAATTCCTAACGATATCCATGCCTTTCTGGATACAGTTAGTATTAAAAGCTGAACTATATCCTCCACCTTTGGGGACACAGTTTGCAATTAAATGCTAACTATATCCATACCCTCCCTGACACAGAAACAAAAGCAGAACTTTGTCCCCACCCTCCTGTATACTTCTTGTAGTGAAACCTCAACGTGAAACCTCAAGCACAGTTAGGATTAAAAGCCAAGGAATATCCCCATCCTCATGGACAGTCGGGTATGACAACCTAACTGTAATCATACTTTTTTGGACACATTTATGTTCAAAAGCTGATCTATATCCCCACCCCCCCCCCCCCCTCTCCCCCCAGAACACAGTTTGGAATGAAACCCTAACCATCTGTACTCTCCCAGACACAGCTAGGAATGAAAACCTAATTATATGCATACCATTCTGGACACAGGAATAAAATCTGAACTATATCCCTACCCTCTGGGACACAGTTTGGAATAAAACACTAACTGTATCCTGGCCCTCCCAAACACAAAAATAAAAGCTGAACTATATGCCCACCCGTATAGATAGAGCTAGTTGTGAAACTCCTAGGTCAGATAGAATTAAGAGCTGAGCAATATTGCAACACTCCTGGACACATGTTTGAAAAGATAACTATAATCATACTTTTCTGGCCACAGGAACAAAAGCTGAACTATATTCCACTCTCTGGCACACAGTTTAGAATAAAATCCCCACTATCTGTATCCTGTTCACAGTTAGTTAAGAATTCCTAATGATATCCATGCCTTTCTGGATACAGTTAGTATTAAAAGCGGAACTATATCCCCCACCCTCAGGGAGACAGTTTACAATTAAATGCTAACTATATCTGTACCCTCCCCGACACAGAAATAAAAGCAAAACTATGTCCCCACCCTCGTGGACACATCTAGTAGTGAAACCTCAAAATGCAACCTCAAGTACAGTTAGGATTAAAAGCCAAGGAATATTCCCACCCTCATGGACAGTTGGGTATGGCAACCTAACTATAATCATACTTTTCTGGGCACAGTTAAGATCAAAAGCTGAACTATATCCCCACCCTCCTGAACACAGTTTGGAATGAAACCATAACAATCTATATTCCATACACAGCTAGGAATGAAATCCTAATTATATCCATACCCTTCTGGACATAGTTAGGAATAAAATCTGAACTATATCCCTACCCTCTGGGACACAGTTTGAAATAAAACACTCACTGTGTCCTGGCCCTTCCAAACACAAAAATAATAGCTGAACTATTTTCCCACACGTCTAGATACGGCTAGTAGTGAAACTCCAAGTACAGATAGAATTAAAAGCAGAGCAATATTGCAACCCTCCTGGACACAGTTATGAAAAGATAACTACAATCAAACTTTTCTTGCCACAGGAACAAAAGCTGAACTATATCCCCTACCATCCGGGACACAGTTTGTAATGAAACCCTCACTATCGGTATCCTGGTCACAGTTAAGAATTCCTAACGATATCCATACCTTTCGGGATACAGTTAGTATTAAAAGCTGAACTATATCCCCCACCCTCCGGGACACAGTTTGCAATTAAATGCTAACTATATCCGTACCCTCCCTAACACAGAAATAAAAGCAGAACTATGTGTCCCCACCCTCCTGGGCACTTCTAGTAGTGAAACCTCAAAGTGAAACCTTAAGTACAGTTAGGATTAAAAGCCAAGGAATATCCCCACCCTCGTGGACAGTCGGGTATGACAACCTAACTATAATCATACTTTTTGGAAACAGTTAAGAAGAAAAGCTGAAATATCTCCCCACCCTCTGCCTAGTTTGGAATGAAACCATAACCATCTATAATCTCCCAGAAACAGTTAGGAATGAAATCTTAAATATATCCATACCCTTCCGGGCACAATTAGGAATAAAAGCTGAACTATATCGCTACCCTTTGGGACACAGTTTGGAATAAAACAGTAACTGTGTCCTTGCCCTCCCAAACACAAAAATAAAATCTGAACTATATTCCCACCCGTCTAGATACATCTAGTTGTGAAACTCCAAGGTCAGATAGAATTAAAAGCTGAGTAATGTTGCATCCCTCTTGGACACAGGTTTGAAAAGACAATTATAATCATACTTTTCTGGCCACAGGAACAAAAGCTGAACTATATCCAACCATCTGGCACCCAGTTTGGAATGAAATCCTCACTATCTGTATCCTGGTCACAGTTATTTAATTTCTAACGATATTCATGCCTTTCTGAATACAGTTAGTATTAAAAGCTGAACTATATCCCCCACCCTCAATGACACAGTTTACAATTTAACGCTAATTATATCTGTACCCTCCCCAACACAGAAATAAAAGCAGAACTATGTCCCCACCCTCTTGGACACTTCCAGTATTGAAACCTCAAAGTGAAGCCTCAAGTATAGTTAGGATTAAAAGCCAAGGAATATCCCCACCCTCATGGACAGTCCGGTATGACAACCTAACTATAATCATACTTTTTGGGACACAGTTAAGATCAAAAGCTGAACTATATCCCCATCCTCCAGAGCACAGTTTGGAATGAAACACTAACCATCTATACTCTCCCAGACACAGTTAGAAATGAAATACTAATTATATCGATACCCTTCTGGACACAGTTAGGAATAAAATCTGAACTATATCCCTACCCTCCCGGACACAGTTTGAAATAAAACACTAACTGTATCCTGGCCCTCCCAAACACAAAAATAAAAGCTGAACTATATTCCCACACGTCTAGATACAGCTAGTTGTGGAAGTCCCAGGTCAGATAGAATTAAAAGCTTAGCAATATTACAACACTCCTGGACACAGGTTTGAAAAGATAACTATAATCATCCTTTTTTGCCAGAGGAACAAATGCTGAAGTAGATCCTCCACCATCCGGGACCCAGTTTGGAATTAAATCCTCACTATCCGTATCCTGTTCAGTTAGTTGAGAATTCCTAACGATAGTCATGCCTTTCTGGATACAGTTAGTATTAAAAGCTGAACTAGATCCCCCACCTTCTGGGACACAGATTGCGATTAAATGCTAAATGTATCCGTGCCCTCCCTGACACAGAAATAAAAGCAGAACTATGCCCCCCCCCCCTTCCTGTATACTTCTTGTAGGGAAACCTCAAAGTGAAGTCTCAAGTACAGTTATGATTAAAAGGCAAGGAATATCCCCACCCTCATGGACAGTCATGAAAGACAACCTAACTACAATCATACTTTTTGTACGCAGTTAAGATCAAAAGCAGAACTATATCCTCACCCACCAGAACACAGTTTGGAATGAAACCCTAACCATCTATGCTCTCCAAGACACAGTTTGGAATGAAATCCTAATTATATCCATTCCCTTCTGGACACAGTTAGGAATAAAATCTGAACTATATCCCTACCCTCTGGGACACAGTTTGGAATAAAACACTAACTGTATCCTGGCCCTCCCAAACACAAAAAGAAAAGCTGAACTATATGCCCACCCGTATAGATACAGCTAGTTGTGAAACTCCCAGGTGAGATGGAATTAAAAGCTGAGCAATATTGCAACCCTCCTGGATACAGGTTTGAAAAGATAACTATAATCATACTTTACTGACGGCAGGAACAAAAGCTGAACTATATCCCACTCTCTGGCACACAGTTTAGAATGAAATCCCCACCATCTGTATCCTGTTCACAGTTAAGAATTCCTAACGATATCCATGCCTTTCTGGATACAGTTAGTATTAAAAGCTGAACTATATCTCCCACCCTCAGGGAGACAGTTTACAATTAAATGCTAACTATATCTGTACCCTCCCCGACACAGAAATCAAAGCAAAACTATGTCCCCACCATCGTGGACACATCTAGTAGTGAAACCTCAAAATGAAACCACAAGTACAGGTAGGATTAAAAGCCAAGGAATATTCCCACCCTCATGGACAGTTGGGTATGGCCACCTAACTATAATCATACTTTTCTGGGCACAGTTAAGATCAAAAGCTGAACTATATCCCCACCCTCCAGAACACAGTTTGGAATGAAACCATAACAATCTATATTTTCCCATACGCAGCTATGAATGAAATCCTAATTATATCCATACCCTTCTGGACATAGTTGGGAATAAAATCTAAAATATATCCCTACCCTCCGGGACACAGTTTGAAATAAAGCAGTAACTGTATCCTGGCCCTCCCAAACACAAACATAAAAGCTGAACTATATTCCCACACGTCTTGATACAGCTAGTAGTTAAACTCCAGTACAGATAGAATTAAAAGCTGAGCAATATTGCAACCCTCCTGAACTCAGGTGTGAAAAGATAACTATAATCATACTTTTCTTGCCAGAGGATCAAATGCTGAACGAGATCGTCCACCATCCGGGGCCCAGTTTGGAATGAAATCCTCACTATCCATATCCTGGTCACAGTTAGTTGAGAATTCCTAACGATATCCATGCCTTTCTGGATACAGTTAGTATTAGAAGCTGATCTATATCCTCCACCTTCGGGGACACAGTTTGCATTTAAATGCTAACTATATCCATACCCTCCCTGACACAGAAATAAAAGCAGAACTTTGTCCCCACCCTCCTGTATACTTCTTGTAGTGAAACCTCAACGTGAAACCACAAGCACAGTTAGGATTAAAAGCCAAGGAATATCCCCACCATCATGGACAGTCGGGTATGACAACCTAACTGCAATCATACTTTTTTGGACACATTTATGTTCAAAAGTTGAGCTATATCCCTACGCCCCCCCCCCCCTCCCCCCAGAACACAGTTTGGAATTAAACCCTAACCATCTGTACTCTCCCAGACACAGCTAGGAATGAAATCCTAATTATATCCATACCATTCTGGACACAGTTAGGAATAAAATCTGAACTATATCCCTACCCTCTGGGACACAGTTTGGAATAAAACACTAAATGTATCCTGGCCCTCCCAAGCACAAAAATAAAAACTGAACTATATGCCCACCCGTATAGATAGAGCTAGTTGTGAAACTCCTAGGTCAGATAGAATTAAAAGCTGAGCAATATTGCAGCACTCCTGGACACAGGTTTGAAAAGATAACTATAATCATACTTTTCTGGCCACAGGAACAAAATCCGAACTGTATTCCACTCTCTGGCACACAGTTTAGAATAAAATCCCCACTATCTGTATCCTCTTCACAGTTAGTTAAGAATTCCTAACGATATCCATGCCTTTCTGGATACAGTTAGTATTAAAAGCTGAACTATATCCCCCACCCTCAGGGAGACAGTTTACAATTAAATGCTAACTATATCTGTACCCTCCCCGACACAGAAATAAAAGCAAAACTATGTCCCCACCCTCGTGGACACATCTAGTAGTGGAACCTCAAAATGCAACCTCAAGTACAGTTAGGATTAAAAGCCAAGGAATATTCCCACCCTCATGGACAGTTGGGTATGGCAACCTAACTATAATCATACTTTTCTGGGCACAGTTAAGATCAAAAGCTGAACTATATCCCCATCCTCCAGAACACAGTTTGGAATGAAACCATAACAATCTATATTCTTCCATACACAGCTAGGAATGAAATCCTAATTATATCCATACCCTTCTCGACATAGTTAGGAATAAAATCTGAACTATATCCCTACCCGTGGGACACAGTTTAAAATAAAACACTCACTGTGTCCTGGCCCTCCCAAACACAAAAATAATAGCTGAACTATATTCCCACACGTCTAGATACGGCTAGTAGTGAAACTCCAAGTACAGATAGAATCAAAAGCAGAGCAATATTGCAACCCTCCTGGACACAGGTATGAAAAGATAACCACAATCAAACTTTTCTTGCCTCAGGAACAAAAGCTGAACTATATCCCCTACCATCCGGGACACAGTTTGGAATGAAACCCTCACTATCGGTATCCTGGTCACAGTTAAGAATTCCTAACGATATCCATACCTTTCGGGATACAGTTAGTATTAAAAGCTGAACTATATCCCCCACCCTCCGGGTCACAGTTTGCAATTAAATGCTAACTATATCCGTACCCTCCCTAACACAGAAATAAAAGCAGAACTATGTGTCCCCACCCTCCTGGGCACTTCTAGTAGTGAAACCTCAAAGTGAAACCTTAAGTACAGTTAGGATTAAAAGCCAAGGAATATCCCCACCCTCGTGGACAGTCGGGTATGACAACCTAACTATAATCATACTTTTTGGAAACAGTTAAGAAGAAAAGCTGAAATATATCCCCACCCTCTGCCCAGTTTGGAATGAAACCATAACCATCTATAATCTCCCAGAAACAGTTAAGAATGAAATCTTAAATATATCCATACGCTTCCGGGCACAATTAGGTATAAAAGCTGAACTATATCCCTACCCTTTGGGACACAGTTTGGAATAAAACACTAACTGTGTCCTTGCCCTCCCAAACACAAAAACAAAATCTGAACTATATTCCCACCCGTCTAGATACATCTAGTTGCGAAACTCCAAGGTCAGATAGAATTAAACGCTGAGTAATGTTGCAACCCTCTTGGACACAGGTTTGAGAAGACAATTATAATCATACTTTTCTGGCCACAGGAACAAAAGCTGAACTATATCCAACCATCTGGCACCCAGTTTGGAATGAAATCCTCACTATCTGTATCCTGGTCACAGTTATTTAATTTCTAACGATATTCATGCCTTTCTGAATACAGTTAGTATTAAAAGCTGAACTATATCCCCACCCTCAATGACACAGTTTACAATTAAACGCTAATTATATCTGTACCCTCCCCAACACAGAAATAAAAGCAGAACTATGTCCCCACCCTCTTGGACACTTCTAGTATTGAAACCTCAAAGTGAAGCCTCAAGTATAGTTAGGATTAAAAGCCAAGGAATATCCCCACCCTCATGGACAGTCCGGTATGACAACCTAACTATAATCATACTTTTTGGGACACAGTTAAGATCAAAAGCTGAACTATATCCCCACCCTCCAGAGCACAGTTTGGAATGAAACACTAACCATCTATACTCTCCCAGACACAGTTAGAAATGAAATACTAATTATATCGATACCCTTCTGGACACAGTTAGGAATAAAATCTGAACTATATCCCTACCCTCCCGGACACAGTTTGAAATAAAACACTGACTGTATCCTGGCCCTCCCAAACACAAAAATAAAAGCTGAACTATATTCCCACACGTCTAGATACAGCTAGTTGTGGAAGTCCCAGCTCCGATAGAATTAAAAGCTTAGCAATATTGCAAAACTCCTGGACACAGGTTTGAAAAGATAACTATAATCATCCTTTTTTGCCAGAGGAACAAATGCTGAAGTAGATCCTCCACCATCCGGGGCCCAGTTTGGAATGAAATCCTCACTATCCATATCCTGGTCACAGTTAGTTGATAATTCCTAACGATATCCATGCCTTTCTGGATACAGTTAGTATTAAAAGCTGAACTATATCCTCCACCTTTGGGGACACAGTTTGCAATTAAATGCTAACTATATCCATACCCTCCCCGACACAGAAACAAAAGCAGAACTTTGTCCCCACCCTCCTGTATACTTCTTGTAGTGAAACCTCAACGTGAAACCTCAAGCACAGTTAGGATTAAAAGCCAAGGAATATCCCCATCCTCATGGACAGTCGGGTATGACAACCTAACTGTAATCATACTTTTTTGGACACATTTATGTTCAAAAGCTGATCTATATCCCCACCCCCACCCCCTCCCCCCAGAACACAGATTGGAATGAAACCCTAACCATCTGTACTCTCCCAGACACAGCTAGGAATGAAATCCTAATTATATCCATACCATTCTGGACACAGGAATAAAATCTGAACTATATCCCTACCCTCTGGGACACAGTTTGGAATAAAACACTAACTGTATCCTGGCCCTCCCAAACACTAAAATAAAAGCTGAACTATATGCCCACCCGTATAGATAGAGCTAGTTGTGAAACTCCTAGGTCAGATAGAATTAAAAGCTGAGCAATATTGCAACACTCCTGGACACAGGTTTGAAAAGATAACTATAGTACTACTTTTCTGGCCACAGGAACAAAAGCTGAACTATATTCCACTCTCTGGCACACAGTTTAGAATAAAATCCCTACTATCTGTATCCTGTTCACAGTTAGTTAAGAATTCCTAATGATATCCATGCCTTTCTGGATACAGTTAGTATTAAAAGCGGAACTATATTCCCCACCCTCAGGGAGACAGTTTACAATTAAATGCTAACTATATCTGTACCCTCCCCGACACAGAAATAAAAGCAAAACTATGTCCCCACCCTCGTAGACACATCTAGTAGTGAAACCTCAAAATGCAACCTCAAGTACAGTTAGGATTAAAAGCCAAGGCATATTCCCATCCTCATGGACAGTTGGGTATGGCAACCTAACTATAATCATACTTTTCTGGGCACAGTTAAGATCAAAAGCTGAACTATATCCCCACCCTCCAGAACACAGTTTGGAATGAAACCATAACAATCTATATTCTCCCATACACAGCTAGGAATGAAATCCTAATTATATCCATACCCTTCTGGACATAGTTAGGAATAAAATCTGAACTATATCCCTACCCTCTGGGACACAGTTTGAAATAAAACACTCACTGTGTCCTGGCCCTCCCAAACACAAAAATAATAGCTGAACTATATTCCCACACGTCTAGATACGGCTAGTAGTGAAACTCCAAGTACAGATAGAATCAAAAGCAGAGCAATATTGCAACCCTCCTGGACACAGGTATGAAAAGATAACTACAATCAAACTTTTCTTGCCACAGGAACAAAAGCTGAACTATATCCCCTACCATCCGGGACACAGTTTGGAATGAAACCCTCACTATCGGTGTCCTGGTCACAGTTAAGAATTCCTAACGATATCCATACCTTTCGGGGTACAGTTAGTATTAAAAGCTGAACTATATCGCCCACCCTCCGGGACACAGTTTGCAATTAAATGCTAACTATATCCGTACCCTCCCTAACACAGAAATAAAAGCAGAACTATGTGTCCCCACCCTCCTGGGCACTTCTAGTACTGAAACCTCAAAGTCAAACCTTAAGTACAGTTAGGATTAAAAGCCAAGGAATATCCCCACCCTCGTGGACAGTCGGGTATGACAACCTAACTATAATCATACTTTTTGGAAACAGTTAAGAAGAAAAGCTGAAATATATCCCCACCCTCTGCCCAGTTTGGAATGAAACCATAACCATCTATAATCTCCCAGAAACAGTTAGGAATGAAATCTTAAATATATCCATACCCTTCCGGGCACAATTAGGAATAAAAGCTGAACTATATCCCTACCCTTTGGGACACAGTTTGGAATAAAACACTAACTGTGTCCTTGCCCTCCCAAACACAAAAATAAAATCTGAACTATATTCCCACCCGTCTAGATACATCTAGTTGCGAAACTCCAAGGTCAGATAGAATTAAAAGCTGAGTAATGTTGCAACCCTCTCGGACACAGGTTTGAGAAGACAATTATAATCATACTTTTCTGGCCACAGGAACAAAAGCTGAACTATATCCAACCATCTGGCACCCAGTTTGGAATGAAATCCTCACTATCTGTATCCTGGTCACAGTTATTTAATTTCTAACGGTATTCATGCCTTTCTGAATACAGTTAGTATTAAAAGCTGAACTATATCCCCCACCCTCAATGACACAGTTTACAATTAAACGCTAATTATATCTGTACCCTCCCCAACACAGAAATAAAAGCAGAACTATGTCCCCACCCTCTTGGACACTTCCTGTATTGAAACCTCAAAGTGAAGCCTCAAGTATAGTTAGGATTAAAAGCCAAGGAATATCCCCACCCTCATGGACAGTCCGGTATGACAACCTAACTATAATCATACTTTTTGGGACACAGTTAAGATCAAAAGCTGAACTATATCCCCACCCTCCAGAGCACAGTTTGGAATGAAACACTAACCATCTATACTCTCCCAGACACAGTTAGAAATGAAATACTAATTATATCGATACCCTTCTGGACACAGTTAGGAATAAAATCTGAACTATATCCCTACCCTCCCGGACACAGTTTGAAATAAAACACTGACTGTATCCTGGCCCTCCCAAACACAAAAATAAAAGCTGAACTATATTCCCACACGTCTAGATACAGCTAGTTGTGGAAGTCCCATCTCCGATAGAATTAAAAGCTTAGCAATATTGCAACACTCCTGGACACAGGTTTGAAAAGATAACTATAATCATCCTTTTTTTGCCAGAGGAACAAATGCTGAACCAGATCCTCCACCATACGGGACCCAGTTTGGAATTAAATCCTCACTATCCGTATCCTATTCACAATTAGTTGAGAGAATCCCATAACCATAGTCATGCCTTTCTGGATACAGTTAGTATTAAAAGCTGAACTAGATCCCCCACCTTCTGGGACACAGATTGCGATTAAATGCTAAATGTATCCGTGCCCTCCCTGACAGAGAAATAAAAGCAGAACTATGTGCCCCCCCCCCCCCCCCCCACCTCCTGTATACTTCTTGTAGGGAAACCTCAAAGTGAAGTCTCAAGTACAGTCAGGATTAAAAGCCAAGGAATATCCCCACCCTCATGGACAGTCATGAAAGACAACCTAACTACAATCATACTTTTTGTACGCAGTTAAGATCAAAAGCTTAACTATATCCCCACCGTTCAGAACACTGTTTGGAATGAAACCCTAACCATCTATACTCTCCCAGACACAGTTTGAAATGAAATCCTAATTATATCCATTCCCTTCTGGACACAGGAATAAAATCTGAACTATATCCCTACCCTCTGGGACACAGTTTGGAATAAAACACTAACTGTATCCTGGCCCTCCCAAACACAAAAATAAAAGCTGAACTATATGCCCACCCGTATAGATACAGTTGGTTGTGAAACTCCAAGGTCAGATAGAATTGAAAGCTGAGCAATATTGCAACCCTCCTGGACACAGGTTTGAAAAGATAACTATAATCATACTTTTCTGGCCACAGGAACAAAAGCTGAACTATATTCCACTCTCTGGCACACAGTTTAGAATAAAATCCCCACTATCTGTATCCTGTTCACAGTTAGTTAAGAATTCCTAATGATATCCATGCCTTTCTGGATACAGTTAGTATTAAAAGCGGAACTATATCCCCCACCCTCAGGGAGACAGTTTACAATTAAATGCTAACTATATCTGTACCCTCCCCGACACAGAAATAAAAGCAAAACTATGTCCCCACCCTCGTAGACACATCTAGTAGTGAAACCTCAAAATGCAACCTCAAGTACAGTTAGGATTAAAAGTCAAGGAATATTCCCACCCTCATGGACAGTTGGGTATGGCAACCTAACTATAATCATACTTTTCTGGGCACAGTTAAGATCAAAAGCTGAACTATATCCCCACCCTCCAGAACACAGTTTGGAATGAAACCATAACAATCTATATTCTCCCATACACAGCTAGGAATGAAATCCTAATTATATCCATACCCTTCTGGACATAGTTAGGAATAAAATCTGAACTATATCCCTACCCTCTGGGACACAGTTTGAAATAAAACACTCACTGTGTCCTGGCCCTCCCAAACACAAAAATAATAGCTGAACTATATCCCCACACGTCTAGATACGGCTAGTAGTGAAACTCCAAGTACAGATAGAATCAAAAGCAGAGCGATATTGCAACCCTCCTGGACACAGGTATGAAAAGATAACTACAATCAAACTTTTCTTGCCACAGGAACAAAAGCTGAACTATGTCCCCTACCATCCGGGATACAGTTTGGAATGAAACCCTCACTATCGGTATCCTGGTCACAGTTAAGAATTCCTAACAATATCCATACCTTTCGGGATACAGTTAGTATTAAAAGCTGAACTATATCCCCCACCCTCCGGGACACAGTTTGCAATTAAATGCTAACTATATCCGTACCCTCCCTAACACAGAAATAAAAGCAGAACTATGTGTCCCCACCCTCCTGGGCACTTCTAGTAGTGAAACCTCAAAGTGAAACCTTAAGTACAGTTAGGATTAAAAGCCAAGGAATATCCCCACCCTCGTGGACAGTCGGGTATGACAACCTAACTATAATCATACTTTTTGGAAACAGTTAAGAAGAAAAGCTGAAATATATCCCCACCCTCTGCCCAGTTTGGA
This sequence comes from Pictodentalium vernedei, assembly GCA_031216915.1. Classification (NCBI taxonomy): domain Eukaryota; kingdom Metazoa; phylum Mollusca; class Scaphopoda; order Dentaliida; family Dentaliidae; genus Pictodentalium; species Pictodentalium vernedei. The sequence continues at coordinate 642,018,815 of CM062296.1, read as the reverse complement.
ATGAAACCATAACCATCTATAATCTCCCAGAAACAGTTAGGAATGAAATCTTAAATATATCCATACCCTTCCGGGCACAATTAGGAATGAAAGCTGAACTATATCCCTACCCTTTGGGACACAGTTTGGAATAAAACACTAACTGTGTCCTTGCCCTCCCAAACACAAAAATAAAATCTGAACAATATTCCCACCCGTCTACATACATCTAGCTGCGAAACTCCAAGGTCAGATAGAATTAAAAGCTGAGTAATGTTGCAACCCTCTTGGACACAGGTTTGAGAAGACAATTATAATCATACTTTTCTGGCCACAGGAACAAATGCTGAACTATATCCAACCATCTGGCACCCAATTTGGAATGAAATCCTCCCAATCTGTATCCTGGTCACAGTTATTTAATTTCTAACGATATTCATGCCTTTCTGAATACAGTTAGTATTAAAAGCTGAACTATAACCCCCACCCTCAATGACACAGTTTACAATTAAACGCTAATTATATCTGTACCCTCCCCAACACAGAAATAAAAGTAGAACTATGTCCCCACCATCTTGGACACTTCCAATATTGAAACCTCAAAGTGAAGCCTCAAGTATAGTTAGGATTAAAAGCCAAGGAATATCCCCACCCTCATGGACAGTCCGGTATGACAACCTAACTATAATCATACTTTTTGGGACACAGTTAAGATCAAAAGCTGAACTATATCCCCACCCTCCAGAGCACAGTTTGGAATGAAACACTAACCATCTATACTCTCCCAGACACAGTTAGAAATGAAATACTAATTATATCGATACCCTTCTGGACACAGTTAGGAATAAAATCTGAACTATATCCCTACCCTCCCGGACACAGTTTGAAATAAAACACTGACTGTATCCTGGCCCTCCCAAACACAAAAATAAAAGCTGAACTATATTCCCACACGTCTAGATACAGCTAGTTGTGGAAGTCCCAGCTCCGATAGAATTAAAAGCTTAGCAGTATTGCAACACTCCTGGACACAGGTTTGAAAAGATAACTATAATCATCCTTTTTTTGCCAGAGGAACAAATGCTGAACTAGATCCTCCACCATCCGGGACCCAGTTTGGAATTAAATCCTCACTATCCGTATCCTGTTCACAATTAGTTGAGAGAATCCCATAACGATAGTCATGCCTTTCTGGATACAGTTAGTATTAAAAGCTGAACTAGATCCCCCACCTTCTGGGACACAGATTGCGATTAAATGCTAAATGTATCCGTGCCCTCCCTGACAGAGAAATTAAAAGCAGAACTTTGTGCCCCCCCCCCCCCCCACCTCCTGTATACTTCTTGTAGGGAAACCTCAAAGTGAAGTCTCAAGTACAGTTAGGATTAAAAGCCAAGGAATATCCCCACCCTCATGGACAGTCATGAAAGACAACCTAACAACAATCATACTTTTTGTACGCAGTTAAGATCAAAAGCTTAACTATATCCCCACCGTTCAGAACACAGTTTGGAATGAAACCCTAACCATCTATACTCTCCCAGACACAGTTTGAAATGAAATCCTAATTATATCCATTCCCTTCTGGACACAGGAATAAAATCTGAACTATATCCCTACCCTCTGGGACACAGTTTGGAATAAAACACTAACTGTATCCTGGCCCTCCCAAACACAAAAATAAAAGCTGAACTATATGCCCACCCGTATAGATACAGTTAGTTGTGAAACTCCAAGGTCAGATAGAATTGAAAGCTGAGCAATATTGCAACCCTCCTGGACACAGGTTTGAAAAGATAACTATAATCATACTTGACAGGCCACAGGAACAAAAGCTGAACTATATCCCACTCTCTGGCACACAGTTTAGAATGAAATCCCCACTATCTGTATCCTGTTCACAGTTAAGAATTCCTAACGATATCCATGCCTTTCTGGATACAGTTAGTACTAAAAGCTGAACTATATCCCGCATCCTCAGGGAGACAGTTAACAATTAAATGCTAACTATATCTGTACCCTCCTCGACACAGAAATCAAAGCAAAACTATGTCCCCACCCTCGTGGACACATATAGTAGTGAAACCTCAAAATGAAACCACAAGTACAGGTAGGATTAAAAGCCAAGGAATATCCCCACCCTCATGGACAGTTGGGTATGGCAACCTAACTATAATCATACTTTTCTGAGCACAGTTAAGATCAAAAGCTGAACTATATCCCCACCCTCCCGAACACAGTTTGGAATGAAACCATAACAATCTATATTTTCCCATACGCAGCTAGGAATGAAATCCTAATTATATCCATACCCTTCTGGACATAGTTAGGAATAACATCTGAAATATATCCCTACCCTCCGGGACACAGTTTGAAATAAAACAGTAACTGTATCCTGGCCCTCCCAAACACAAACATAAAATCTGAACTATATTACCACACGTCTTGATACAGCTAGTAGTTAAACTCCAGTACAGATAGAATTAAAAGCTGAGCAATATTGCAACCCACCTGAACTCAGGTGTGAAAAGATAACTATAAGCATACTTTTCTTACCAGAGGATCAAATACTGAACGAGATCCTCCACCATCCGGGGCCCAGTTTGGAATGAAATCCTCACTATCCATATCCTGGTCACAGTTAGTTGAAATTCCTAACGATATCCATGCCTTTCTGGATACAGTTAGTATTAAAAGCTGAACTATATCCTCCACCTTTGGGGACACAGTTTGCAATTAAATGCTAACTATATCCATACCCTCCCTGACACAGAAACAAAAGCAGAACTTTGTACCCACCCTCCTGTATACTTCTTGTAGTGAAACCTCAACGTGAAACCTCAAGCACAGTTAGGATTAAAAGCCAAGGAATATCCCCATCCTCATGGACAGTCGGGTATGACAACCTAACTGTAATCATACTTTTTTGGACACATTTATGTTCAAAAGCTGATCTATATCCCCACCCCCCCCCCCCCCCTCCCCCCAGAACACAGATTGGAATGAAACCCTAACCATCTGTACTCTCCCAGACACAGCTAGGAATGAAATCCTAATTATATCCATACCATTCTGGACGCAGGAATAAAATCTGAACTATATCCCTACCCTCTGGGACACAGTTTGGAATAAAACACTAACTGTATCCTGGCCCTCCCAAACACAAAAATAAAAGCTGAACTATATGCCCACCCGTATAGATAGAGCTAGTTGTGAAACTCCTAGGTCAGATAGAATTAAAAGCTGAGCAATATTGCAACACTCCTGGACACAGGTTTGAAAAGATAACTATAATCATACTTTTCTGGCCACAGGAACAAAAGCTGAACTATATTCCACTCTCTGGCACACAGTTTAGAATAAAATCCCCACTATCTGTATCCTGTTCACAGTTAGTTAAGAATTCCTAATGATATCCATGCCTTTCTGGATACAGTTAGTATTAAAAGCGGAACTATATCCACCGCCCTCAGGGAGACAGTCTACAATTAAATGCTAACTATATCTGTACCCTCCCCGACACAGAAATAAAAGCAAAACTATGTCCCCACCCTCGTAGACACATCTAGTAGTGAAACCTCAAAATGCAACCTCAAGTACAGTTAGGATTAAAAGCCAAGGAATATTCCCACCCTCATGGACAGTTTGGTATGGCAATCTAACTATAATCATACTTTTCTGGGCACAGTTAAGATCAAAAGCTGAACTATATCCCCACCCTCCAGAACACAGTTTGGAATGAAACCATAACAATCTATATTCTCCCATACACAGCTAAGAATGAAATCCTAATTATATCCATACCCTTCTGGACATAGTTAGGAATAAAATCTGAACTATATCCCTACCCTCTGGGACACAGTTTGAAATAAAACACTCACTGTGTCCTGGCCCTCCCAAACACAACAATAAGAGCTGAACTATATTCCCACACGTCCAGATACGGCTAGTAGTGAAACTCCAAGTACAGATAGAATTAAAAGCAGAGCAATATTGCAACCCTCCTGGACACAGGTATGAAAAGATAACTACAATCAAACTTTTCTTGCCACAGGAACAAAAGCTGAACTATATCCCCTACCATCCGGGACACAGTTTGGAATGAAACCCTCACTATCGGTATCCTGGTCACAGTTAAGAATTCCTAACGATATCCATACCTTTCGGGATACAGTTAGTATTAAAAGCTGAACTATATCCCCCACCCTCCGGGACACAGTTTGCAGTTAAATGTTAACTATATCCGTACCCTCCCTAACACAGAAATAAAAGCAGAACTATGCGTCCCCACCCTCCTGGGCACTTCTAGTAGTGAAACCTCAAAGTGAAACCTTAAGTATAGTTAGGGTTAAAAGCCAAGGAATATCCCCACCCTCGTGGACAGTCGGGTATGACAACCTAACTATAATCATACTTTTTGGAAACAGTTAAGAACAAAAGCTGAAATATATCCCCACCCTCTGCCCAGTTTGGAATGAAACCATAACCATCTATAATCTCCCAGAAACAGTTAGGAATGAAATCTTAAATATATCCATACCCTTCCGGGCACAATTAGGAATAAAAGCTGAACTATACCCCTACCCTTTGGGACACAGTTTGGAATAAAACACTAACTGTGTCCTTGCCCTCCCAAACACAAAAATAAAATCTGAACTATATTCCCACCCGTCTAGATACATCTAGTTGTGAAACTCCAAGGTCAGATTGAATTAAAAGCTGAGTAATGTTGCAACCCTCTTGGACACAGGTTTGAGAAGACAATTATAATCATACTTTTCTGGCCACAGGAACAAAAGCTGAACTATATCCAACCATCTGGCACCCAGTTTGGAATGAAATCCTCACTATCTGTATCCTGGTCACAGTTATTTAATTTCTAACGATATTCATGCCTTTCTGAATACAGTTAGTATTAAAAGCTGAACTATATCCCCCACCCTCAATGACACAGTTTACAATTAAACGCTAATTATATCTGTACCCTCCCCAACACAGAAATAAAAGCAGAACTATGTCCCCACCCTCTTGGACACTTCCAGTATTGAAACCTCAAAGTGAAGCCTCAAGTATAGTTAGGATTAAAAGCCAAGGAATATCCCCACCCTCATGGACAGTCCGGTATGACAACCTAACTATAATCATACTTTTTGGGACACAGTTAAGATCAAAAGCTGAACTATATCCCCACCCTCCAGAGCACAGTTTGGAATGAAACACTAACCATCTATACTCTCCCAGACACAGTTAGAAATGAAATACTAATTATATCGATACCCTTCTGGACACAGTTAGGAATAAAATCTGAACTATATCCCTACCCTCCCGGACACAGTTTGAAATAAAACACTAACTGTATCCTGGCCCTCCCAAACACAAAAATAAAAGCTGAACTATATTCCCACACGTCTAGATACAGCTAGTTGTGGAAGTCCCAGGTCAGATAGAATTAAAAGCTTAGCAATATTACAACACTCCTGGACACAGGTTTGAAAAGATAACTATAATCATCCTTTTTTTGCCAGAGGAACAAATGCTGAAGTAGATCCTCCACCATCCGGGACCCAGTTTGAAATTAAATCCTCACTATCCGTATCCTGTTCAGTTAGTTGAGAATTCCTAACGATAGTCATGCCTTTCTGGATACAGTTAGTATTAAAAGCTGAACTAGATCCCCCACCTTCTGGGACACAGATTGTGATTAAATGCTAAATGTATCCGTGCCCTCCCTGACACAGAAATAAAAGCAGAACTATGCCCCCCCCCCCCCTCCTGTATACTTCTTGTAGGGAAACCTCAAAGTGAAGTCTCAAGTACAGTCATGATTAAAAGCCAAGGAATATCCCCACCCTCATGGACAGTCATGAAAGACAACCTAACTACAATCATACTTTTTGTACGCAGTTAAGATCAAAAGCAGAACTATATCCCCACCCTCCAGAACACAGTTTGGAATGAAACCCTAACCATCTATGCTCTCCCAGACACAGTTTGGAATGAAATCCTAATTATATCCATTCCCTTCTGGACACAGTTAGGAATAAAATCTGAACTATATCCCTACCCTCTGGGACACAGTTTGGAATAAAACACTAACTGTATCCTGGCCCTCCCAAACACAAAAATAAAAGCTGAACTATATGCCCACCCGTATAGATACAGCTAGTTGTGAAACTCCAAGGTGAGATAGAATTAAAACCTGAGCAATATTGCAACCCTCCTGGACACAGGTTTGAAAAGATAACTATAATCATACTTTACTGGCCACAGGAACAAAAGCTGAACTATATCCCACTCTCTGGCACACAGTTTAGAATGAAATCCCCACTATCTCTATCCTGTTCACAGTTAAGAATTCCTAACGATAGCCATGCCTTTCTGGATACAGTTAGTATTAAAATCTGAACTATATCCCCAACCCTCAGGGAGACAGTTTACAATTAAATGCTAACTATATCTGTACCCTCCCCAACACAGAAATCAAAGCAAAACTATGTCCCCACCCTCGTGGACACATATAGTAGTGAAACCTCAAAATGAAACCACAAGTACAGGTAGGATTAAAAGCCAAGGAATATCCCCACCCTCATGGACAGTTGGGTATGGCAACCTAACTATAATCATACTTTTCTGGGCACAGTTAAGATCAAAAGCTGAACTATATCCCCACCCTCCCGAACACAGTTTGGAATGAAACCACAACAATCTATATTTTCCCATACGCAGCTAGGAATGAAATCCTAATTATATCCATACCCTTCTGGACATAGTTAGGAATAAAATCTGAAATATATCCCTACCCTCCGGGACACAGTTTGAAATAAAACAGTAACTGTATCCTGGCCTTCCCAAACACAAACATAAAATCTGAACTATATTACCACACGTCTTGATACAGCTAGTAGTTAAACTCCAATACAGATAGAATTAAAAGCTGAGCAATATTGCAACCCACCTGAACTCAGGTGTGAAAAGATAACTATAATCATACTTTTCTTACCAGAGCATCAAATACTGAACGAGATCCTCCACCATCCGGGGCCCAGTTTGGAATGAAATCCTCACTATCCATATCCTGGTCACAGTTAGTTGATAATTCCTAACGATATCCATGCCTTTCTGGATACAGTTAGTATTAAAAGCTGAACTATATCCTCCACCTTTGGGGACACAGTTTTCAATTAAATGCTAACTATATCCATACCCTCCCTGACACAGAAACAAAAGCAGAACTTTGTCCCCACCCTCCTGTATACTTCTTGTAGTGAAACCTCAACGTGAAACCTCACGCACAGTTAGGATTAAAAGCCAAGGAATATCCCCATCCTCATGGACAGTCGGGTATGACAACCTAACTGTAATCATACTTTTTTGGACACATTTATGTTCAAAAGCTGATCTATATCCCCACCCCCCCCCCCCTCCCCCCAGAACACAGATTGGAATGAAACCCTGACCATCTGTACTCTCCCAGACACAGCTAGGAATGAAATCCTAATTATATCCATACCATTCTGGACACAGGAATAAAATCTGAACTATATCCCTACCCTCTGGGACACAGTTTGGAATAAAACACTAACTGTATCCTGGCCCTCCCAAACACAACAATAAAAGCTGAACTATATGCCCACCCGTATAGATAGAGCTAGTTGTGAAACTCCTAGGTCAGATAGAATTAAAAGCTGAGCAATATTGCAACACTCCTGGACACAGGTTTGAAAAGATAACTATAATCATACTTTTCTGGCCACAGGAACAAAAGCTGAACTATATTCCACTCTCTGGCACACAGTTTAGAATAAAATCCCCATTATCTGTATCCTGTTCACAGTTAGTTAAGAATTCCTAATGATATCCATGCCTTTCTGGATACAGTTAGTATTAAAAGCGGAACTATATCCCCCACCCTCAGGGAGACAGTTTACAATTAAATGCTAACTATATCTGTACCCTCCCCGACACAGAAATAAAAGCAAAACTATGTCCCCACCCTCGTAGACACATCTAGTAGTGAAACCTCAAAATGCAACCTCAAGTACAGTTAGGATTAAAAGCCAAGGAATATTCCCACCCTCATGGACAGTTGGGTATGGCAATCTAACTATAATCATACTTTTCTGGGCACAGTTAAGATCAAAAGCTGAACTATATCCCCACCCTCCAGAACACAGTTTGGAATGAAACCATAACAATCTATATTCTCCCATACACAGCTAGGAATGAAATCCTAATTATATCCATACCCTTCTGGACATAGTTAGGAATAAAATCTGAACTATATCCCTACCCTCTGGGACACAGTTTGAAATAAAACACTCACTGTGTCCTGGCCCTCCCAAACACAAAAATAATAGCTGAACTATATCCCCACACGTCTAGATACGGCTAGTAGTGAAACTCCAAGTACAGATAGAATCAAAAGCAGAGCGATATTGCACCCTCCTGGACACAGGTATGAAGAGATAACTACAATCAAACTTTTCTTGCCACAGGAACAAAAGCTGAACTATATCCCCTACCATCCGGGACACAGTTTGGAATGAAACCTCACTATCGGTATCCTGGTCACAGTTAAGAATTCCTAACAATATCCATACCTTTCGGGATACAGTTAGTATTAAAAGCTGAACTATATCCCCCACCCTCCGGGACACAGTTTGCAATTAAATGCTAACTATATCCGTACCCTCCCTAACACAGAAATAAAAGCAGAACTATGTGTCCCCACCCTCCTGGGCACTTCTAGTAGTGAAACCTCAAAGTGAAACCTTAAGTACAGTTAGGATTAAAAGCCAAGGAATATCCCCACCCTCGTGGACAGTCGGGTATGACAACCTAACTATAATCATACTTTTTGGAAACAGTTAAGAAGAAAAGCTGAAATATATCCCCACCCTCTGCCCAGTTTGGAATGAAACCATAACCATCTATAATCTCCCAGAAACAGTTAGGAATGAAATCTTAAATATATCCATACCCTTCCGGGCACAATTAGGAATAAAAGCTGAACTATATCCCTACCCTTTGGGACACAGTTTGGAATAAAACACTAACTGTGTCCTTGCCCTCCCAAACACAAAAATAAAATCTGAACTATATTCCCACCCGTCTAGATACATCTAGTTGCGAAACTCCAAGGTCAGATAGAATTAAAAGCTGAGTAATGTTGCAACCCTCTTGGACACAGGTTTGAGAAGACAATTATAATCATACTTTTCTGGCCACAGGAACAAATGCTGAACTATATCCAACCATCTGGCACCCAGTTTGGAATGAAATCCTCACAATCTGTATCCTGGTCACAGTTATTTAATTTCTAACGATATTCATGCCTTTCTGAATACAGTTAGTATTAAAAGCTGAACTATAACCCCCACCCTCAATGACACAGTTTACAATTAAACGCTAATTATATCTGTACCCTCCCCAACACAGAAATAAAAGCAGAGCTATGTCCCCACCCTCTTGGACACTTCCAGTATTGAAACCTCAAAGTGAAGCCTCAAGTATAGTTAGGATTAAAAGCCAAGGAATATCCCCACCCTCATGGACAGTCCGGTATGACAACCTAACTATAATCATACTTTTTGGGACACAGTTAAGATCAAAAGCTGAACTATATCCCCACCCTCCAGAGCACAGTTTGGAATGAAACACTAAGCATCTATACTCTCCCAGACACAGTTAGAAATGAAATACTAATTATATCGATACCCTTCTGGACACAGTTAGGAATAAAATCTGAACTATATCCCTACCCTCCCGGACACAGTCTGAAATAAAACACTGACTGTATCCTGGCCCTCCCAAACACAAAAATAAAAGCTGAACTATATTCCCACACGTCTAGATACAGCTAGTTGTGGAAGTCCCAGCTCCGATAGAATTAAAAGCTTAGCAGTATTGCAACACTCCTGGACACAGGTTTGAAAAGATAACTATAATCATCCTTTTTTTGCCAGAGGAACAAATGCTGAAGTAGATCCTCCACCATCCGGGACCCAGTTTGAAATTAAATCCTCACTATCCGTATCCTGTTCAGTTAGTTGAGAATTCCTAACGATAGTCATGCCTTTCTGGATACAGTTAGTATTAAAAGCTGAACTAGATCCCCCACCTTCTGGGACACAGATTGTGATTAAATGCTAAATGTATCCGTGCCCTCCCTGACACAGAAATAAAAGCAGAACTATGCCCCCCCCCCCCCTCCTGTATACTTCTTGTAGGGAAACCTCAAAGTGAAGTCTCAAGTACAGTCATGATTAAAAGCCAAGGAATATCCCCACCCTCATGGACAGTCATGAAAGACAACCTAACTACAATCATACTTTTTGTACGCAGTTAAGATCAAAAGCAGAACTATATCCCCACCCTCCAGAACACAGTTTGGAATGAAACCCTAACCATCTATGCTCTCCCAGACACAGTTTGGAATGAAATCCTAATTATATCCATTCCCTTCTGGACACAGTTAGGAATAAAATCTGAACTATATCCCTACCCTCTGGGACACAGTTTGGAATAAAACACTAACTGTATCCTGGCCCTCCCAAACACAAAAATAAAAGCTGAACTATATGCCCACCCGTATAGATACAGCTAGTTGTGAAACTCCAAGGTGAGATAGAATTAAAACCTGAGCAATATTGCAACCCTCCTGGACACAGGTTTGAAAAGATAACTATAATCATACTTTACTGGCCACAGGAACAAAAGCTGAACTATATCCCACTCTCTGGCACACAGTTTAGAATGAAATCCCCACTATCTCTATCCTGTTCACAGTTAAGAATTCCTAACGATAGCCATGCCTTTCTGGATACAGTTAGTATTAAAATCTGAACTATATCCCCAACCCTCAGGGAGACAGTTTACAATTAAATGCTAACTATATCTGTACCCTCCCCAACACAGAAATCAAAGCAAAACTATGTCCCCACCCTCGTGGACACATATAGTAGTGAAACCTCAAAATGAAACCACAAGTACAGGTAGGATTAAAAGCCAAGGAATATCCCCACCCTCATGGACAGTTGGGTATGGCAACCTAACTATAATCATACTTTTCTGGGCACAGTTAAGATCAAAAGCTGAACTATATCCCCACCCTCCCGAACACAGTTTGGAATGAAACCACAACAATCTATATTTTCCCATACGCAGCTAGGAATGAAATCCTAATTATATCCATACCCTTCTGGACATAGTTAGGAATAAAATCTGAAATATATCCCTACCCTCCGGGACACAGTTTGAAATAAAACAGTAACTGTATCCTGGCCCTCCCAAACACAAACATAAAATCTGAACTATATTACCACACGTCTTGATACAGCTAGTAGTTAAACTCCAATACAGATAGAATTAAAAGCTGAGCAATATTGCAACCCACCTGAACTCAGGTGTGAAAAGATAACTATAATCATACTTTTCTTACCAGAGCATCAAATACTGAACGAGATCCTCCACCATCCGGGGCCCAGTTTGGAATGAAATCCTCACTATCCATATCCTGGTCACAGTTAGTTGATAATTCCTAACGATATCCATGCCTTTCTGGATACAGTTAGTATTAAAAGCTGAACTATATCCTCCACCTTTGGGGACACAGTTTTCAATTAAATGCTAACTATATCCATACCCTCCCTGACACAGAAACAAAAGCAGAACTTTGTCCCCACCCTCCTGTATACTTCTTGTAGTGAAACCTCAACGTGAAACCTCACGCACAGTTAGGATTAAAAGCCAAGGAATATCCCCATCCTCATGGACAGTCGGGTATGACAACCTAACTGTAATCATACTTTTTTGGACACATTTATGTTCAAAAGCTGATCTATATCCCCACCCCCCCCCCCCTCCCCCCAGAACACAGATTGGAATGAAACCCTAACCATCTGTACTCTCCCAGACACAGCTAGGAATGAAATCCTAATTATATCCATACCATTCTGGACACAGGAATAAAATCTGAACTATATCCCTACCCTCTGGGACACAGTTTGGAATAAAACACTAACTGTATCCTGGCCCTCCCAAACACAAAAATAAAAGCTGAACTATATGCCCACCCGTATAGATAGAGCTAGTTGTGAAACTCCTAGGTCAGATAGAATTAAAAGCTGAGCAATATTGCAACACTCCTGGACACAGGTTTGAAAAGATAACTATAATCATACTTTTCTGGCCACAGGAACAAAAGCTGAACTATATTCCACTCTCTGGCACACAGTTTAGAATAAAATCCCCACTATCTGTATCCTGTTCACAGTTAGTTATGAATTCCTAATGATATCCATGCGTTTCTGGATACAGTTAGTATTAAAAGCGGAACTATATCCCCCAACCTCAGGAAGACAGTTTACAATTAAATGCTAACTATATCTGTACCCTCCCCGACACAGAAATAAAAGCAAAACTATGTCCCCACCCTCGTAGACACATCTAGTAGTGAAACCTCAAAATGCAACCTCAAGTACAGTTAGGATTAAAAGCCAAGGAATATTCCCACCCTCATGGACAGTTTGGTATGGCAATCTAACTATAATCATACTTTTCTGGGCACAGTTAAGATCAAAAGCTGAACTATATCCCCACCCTCCAGAACACAGTTTGGAATGAAACCATAACAATCTATATTCTCCCATACACAGCTAGGAATGAAATCCTAATTATATCCATACCCTTCTGGACATAGTTAGGAATAAAATCTGAACTATATCCCTACCCTCTGGGACACAGTTTGAAATAAAACACTCACTGTGTCCTGGCCCTCCCAAACACAAAAATAAGAGCTGAACTATATTCCCACACGTCCAGATACGGCTAGTAGTGAAACTCCAAGTACAGATAGAATTAAAAGCAGAGCAATATTGCAACCCTCCTGGACACAGGTATGAAAAGATAACTACAATCAAACTTTTCTTGCCACAGGAACAAAAGCTGAACTATATCCCCTACCATCCGGGACACAGTTTGGAATGAAACCCTCACTATCGGTATCCTGGTCACAGTTAAGAATTCCTAACGATATCCATACCTTTTGGGATACAGTTAGTATTAAAAGCTGAACTATATCCCCCACCCTCCGGGACACAGTTTGCGGTTAAATGTTAACTATATCCGTACCCTCCCTAACACAGAAATAAAAGCAGAACTATGTGTCCCCACCCTCCTGGGCACTTCTAGTAGTGAAACCTCAAAGTGAAACCTTAAGTATAGTTAGGATTAAAAGCCAAGGAATATCCCCACCCTCGTGGACAGTCGGGTATGACAACCTAACTATAATCATACTTTTTGGAAACAGTTAAGAACAAAAGCTGAAATATATCCCCACCCTCTGCCCAGTTTGGAATGAAACCATAACCATCTATAATCTCCCAGAAACAGTTAGGAATGAAATCTTAAATATATCCATACCCTTCCGGGCACAATTAGGAATAAAAGCTGAACTATACCCCTACCCTTTGGGACACAGTTTGGAATAAAACACTAACTGTGTCCTTGCCCTCCCAAACACAAAAATAAAATCTGAACTATATTCCCACCCGTCTAGATACATCTAGTTGTGAAACTCCAAGGTCAGATAGAATTAAAAGCTGAGTAATGTTGCAACCCTCTTGGACACAGGTTTGAGAAGACAATTATAATCATACTTTTCTGGCCACAGGAACAAAAGCTGAACTATATCCAACCATCTGGCACCCAGTTTGGAATGAAATCCTCACTATCTGTATCCTGGTCACAGTTATTTAATTTCTAACGATATTCATGCCTTTCTGAATACAGTTAGTATTAAAAGCTGAACTATATCCCCCACCCTCAATGACACAGTTTACAATTAAACGCTAATTATATCTGTACCCTCCCCAACACAGAAATAAAAGCAGAACTATGTCCCCACCCTCTTGGACACTTCCAGTATTGAAACCTCAAAGTGAAGCCTCAAGTATAGTTAGGATTAAAAGCCAAGGAATATCCCCACCCTCATGGACAGTCCGGTATGACAACCTAACTATAATCATACTTTTTGGGACACAGTTAAGATCAAAAGCTGAACTATATCCCCACCCTCCAGAGCACAGTTTGGAATGAAACACTAACCATCTATACTCTCCCAGACACAGTTAGAAATGAAATACTAATTATATCGATACCCTTCTGGACACAGTTAGGAATAAAATCTGAACTATATCCCTACCCTCCCGGACACAGTTTGAAATAAAACACTAACTGTATCCTGGCCCTCCCAAACACGAAAATAAAAGCTGAACTATATTCCCACACGTCTAGATACAGCTAGTTGTGGAAGTCCCAGGTCAGATAGAATTAAAAGCTTAGCAATATTACAACACTCCTGGACACAGGTTTGAAAAGATAACTATAATCATCCTTTTTTTGCCAGAGGAACAAATGCTGAAGTAGATCCTCCACCATCCGGGACCCAGTTTGAAATTAAATCCTCACTATCCGTATCCTGTTCAGTTAGTTGAGAATTCCTAACGATAGTCATGCCTTTCTGGATACAGTTAGTATTAAAAGCTGAACTAGATCCCCCACCTTCTGGGACACAGATTGTGATTAAATGCTAAATGTATCCGTGCCCTCCCTGACACAGAAATAAAAGCAGAACTATGCCCCCCCCCCCCCCCTCCTGTATACTTCTTGTAGGGAGACCTCAAAGTGAAGTCTCAAGTACAGTCATGATTAAAAGCCAAGGAATATCCCCACCCTCATGGACAGTCATGAAAGACAACCTAACTACAATCATACTTTTTGTACGCAGTTAAGATCAAAAGCAGAACTATATCCCCACCCTCCAGAACACAGTTTGGAATGAAACCCTAACCATCTATGCTCTCCCAGACACAGTTTGGAATGAAATCCTAATTATATCCATTCCCTTTTGGACACAGTTAGGAATAAAATCTGAACTATATCCCTACCCTCTGGGACACAGTTTGGAATAAAACACTAACTGTATCCTGGCCCTCCCAAACACAAAAATAAAAGCTGAACTATATGCCCACCCGTATAGATACAGCTAGTTGTGAAACTCCAAGGTGAGATAGAATTAAAACCTGAGCAATATTGCAACCCTCCTGGACACAGGTTTGAAAAGATAACTATAATCATACTTTACTGGCCACAGGAACAAAAGCTGAACTATATCCCACTCTCTGGCACACAGTTTAAAATGAAATCCCCACTATCTCTATCCTGTTCACAGTTAAGAATTCCTAACGATACCCATGCCTTTCTGGATACAGTTAGTATTAAAATCTGAACTATATCCCCAACCCTCAGGGAGACAGTTTACAATTAAATGCTAACTATATCTGTACCCTCCCCAACACAGAAATCAAAGCAAAACAATGTCCCCACAATCGTGGACACATCCTGTAGTGAAACCTCAAAATGAAACCACAAGTACAGGTAGGATTAAAAGCCAAGGAATATTCCCACCCTCATGGACAGTTGGGTATGGCAACCTAACTATAATCATACTTTTCTGGGCACAGTTAAGATCAAAAGCTGAACTATATCCCCTCCCTCCAGAACACAGTTTGGAATGCAACCCTAACCATCTGTTCTCTCCCAGACATAGCTAGGAATGAAATCCTAATTATATCCATACCCTTCTGGACATAGTTAGGAATAAAATCTAAAATATATCCCTACCCTCCGGGACACAGTTTGAAATAAAGCAGTAACTGTATCCTGGCCCTCCCAAACACAAACATAAAAGCTGAACTATATTCCCACACGTCTTAATACAGCTAGTAGTTAAACTCCAGTACAGATAGAATTAAAAGCTGAGCAATATTGCAACCCTCCTGAACTCAGGTGTGAAAAGATAACTATAATCATACTTTTCTTGCTCGAGGATCAAATGCTGAACGAGATCCTCCACCACCCGGGGCCCAGTTTGGAATGAAATCCTCACTATCCATATCCTGGTCACAGTTAGTTGAGAATTCCTAACGATATCCGTGCCTTTCTGGATACAGTTTGTATTAAAAGCTGATCTATATCCTCCACCTTTGGGGACACAGTTTGCATTTAAATGCTAACTATATCCATACCCTCCCTGACACAGAAATAAAAGCAGAACTTTGTCCCCACCCTCCTGTATACTTCTTGTAGTGAAACCTCAACGTGAAACCTCAAGCACAGTTAGGATTAAAAGCCAAGGAATATCCCCACCATCATGGACAGTCGGGTATGACTACCTAACTGTAATCATACTTTTTTGGACACATTTATGTTCAAAAGCTGAGCTATATCCCCACGCCCCCCCCCCCCCTCCCCCTAGAACACAGTTTGGAATGAAACCCTAACCATCTGTACTCTCCCAGACACAGCTAGGAATGAAATCCTAATTATATCCATACCATTCTGGACACAGTTAGGAATAAAATCTGAACTATATCCCTACCCTCTGGGACACAGTTTGGAATAAAACACTAACTGTATCCTGGCCCTCCCAAACACAAAAATAAAAACTGAACTATATGCCCACCCGTATAGATAGAGCTAGTTGTGAAACTCCTAGGTCAGATAGAATTCAAAGCTGAGCAATATTGCAGCACTCCTGGACACAGGTTTGAAAAGATAACTAGAATCATACTTTTCTGGCCACAGGAACAAAATCTGAACTGTATTCCACTCTCTGGCACACAGTTTAGAATAAAATCCCCACTATCTGTATCCTGTTCACAGTTAGTTAAGAATTCCTAACGATATCCATGCCTTTCTGGACACAGTTAGTATTAAAAGCTGAACTATTTCCCCCACCCTCAGGGAGACAGTTTACAATTAAATGCTAACTATATCTGTACCCTCCCCGACACAGAAATAAAAGCAAAACTATGTCCCCACCCTCGTGGACACATCTAGTAGTGAAACCTCAAAATGCAACCTCAAGTACAGTTAGGATTAAAAGCCAAGGAATATTCCCACCCTCATGGACAGTTGGGTATGGCAACCTAACTATAATCATACTTTTTTGGGCACAGTTAAGATCAAAAGCTGAACTATATCCCCATCCTCCAGAACACAGTTTGGAATGAAACCATAACAATCTATATTCTTCCATACACAGCTAGGAATGAAATCCTAATTATATCCATACCCTTCTGGACATAGTTAGGAATAAAATCTGAACTATATCCCTACCCGTGGGACACAGTTTGAAATAAAACACTCACTGTGTCCTGGCCCTCCCAAACACAAAAATAATAGCTGACCTATATTCCCACACGTCTAGATACGGCTAGTAGTGAAACTCCAAGTACAGATAGAATTAAAGCAGAGCAACATTGCAACCCTCCTGGACACAGGTATGAAAAGATAACTACAATCAAACTTTTCTTGCCACAGGAACAAAAGCTGAACTATATCCCCTACCATCCGGG
This sequence comes from Pictodentalium vernedei, assembly GCA_031216915.1. Classification (NCBI taxonomy): domain Eukaryota; kingdom Metazoa; phylum Mollusca; class Scaphopoda; order Dentaliida; family Dentaliidae; genus Pictodentalium; species Pictodentalium vernedei. The sequence continues at coordinate 642,001,416 of CM062296.1, read as the reverse complement.
ACACAGTTTGGAATGAAACCTTCACTATCGGTATCCTGGTCACAGTTAAGAATTCCTAACGATGTCCATACCTTTCGGGATACAGTTAGTATTAAAAGCTGAACTATATCCCCCACCCTCCGGGACACAGTTTGCAATTAAATGCTAACTATATCCGTACCCTCCCTAACACAAAAATAAAAGCAGAACTATGTGTCCCCACCCTCCTGGGCACTTCTAGTAGTGAAACCTCAAAGTGAAACCTTAAGTACAGTTAGGATTAAAAGCCAAGGAATATCCCCACCCTCGTGGACAGTCGGGTATGACAACCTAACTATAATCATACTTTTTGGAAACAGTTAAGAACAAAAGCTGAAATATATCCCCACCCTCTGCCCAGTTTGGAATGAAACCATAACCATCTATAATCTCCCAGAAACAGTTAGGAATGAAATCTTAAATATATCCATACCCTTCCGGGCACAATTAGGAATAAAAACTGAACTATATGCCCACCCGTATAGATAGAGCTAGTTGTGAAACTCCTAGGTCAGATAGAATTAAAAGCTGAGCAATATTGCAGCACTCCTGGACACAGGTTTGAAAAGATAACTATAATCATACTTTTCTGGCCACAGGAACAAAATCTGAACTGTATTCCACTCTCTGGCACACAGTTTAGAATAAAATCCCCACTATCTGTATCCTGTTCACAGTTAGTTAAGAATTCCTAACGATATCCATGCCTTTCTGGATACAGTTAGTATTAAAAGCTGAACTATTTCCCCCACCCTCAGGGAGACAGTTTACAATTAAATGCTAACTATATCTGTACCCTCCCCGACACAGAAATAAAAGAAAAACTATGTCCCCACCCTCGTGGACACATCTAGTAGTGAAACCTCAAAATGCAAGCTCAAGTACAGTTAGGATTAAAAGCCAAGGAATATTCCCACCCTCATGGACAGTTGGGTATGGCAACCTAACTATAAGCATACTTTTCTGGGCACAGTTAAGATCAAAAGCTGAACTATATCCCCATCCTCCAGAACACACTTTGGAATGAAACCATAACAATCTATATTCTCCCCTACACAGCTAGGAATGAAATCCTAATTATATCCGTACCCTTCTGGACATAGTTAGGCATAAAATCTGAACTATATCCCTACCCGTGGGACACAGTTTGAAATAAAACACTCACTGTGTCCTGGCCCTCCCAAACACAAAAATAAAAACTAAACTATATGCCCACCCGTATAGATAGAGCTAGTTGTGAAACTCCTAGGTCAGATAGAATTAAAAGCTGAGCAATATTGCAGCACTCCTGGACACAGGTTTGAAAAGATAACTATAATCATACTTTTCTGGCCACAGGAACAAAATCTGAACTGTATTCCACTCTCTGGCACACAGTTTAGAATAAAATCCCCACTATCTATATCCTGTTCACAGTTAGTTAAGAATTCCTAACGATATCCATGCCTTTCTGGATACAGTTAGTATTAAAAGCTGAACTATATCCCCCACCCTCCGGGACACAGTTTGCAATTAAATGCTAACTATATCCGTACCCTCCCTCACACAGAAATAAAAGCAAAACTATGTGTCCCCACCCTCCTGGGCACTTCTAGTAGTGAAACCTCAAAGTGAAACCTTAAGTACAGTTAGGATTAAAAGCCAAGGAATATCCCCACCCTCGTGGACAGTCGGGTATGACAGCCTAACTATAATCGTACTTTTTGGAAACAGTTAAGAACAAAAGCTGAAATATATCCCCACCCTCTGCCCAGTTTGGAATGAAACCATAACCATCTATAATCTCCCAGAAACAGTTAGGAATGAAATCTTAAATATATCCATACCCTTCCGGGCACAATTAGGAATAAAAGCTGAACTATATCCCTACCCTTTGGGACACAGTTTGGAATAAAACACTAACTGTGTCCTCGCCCTCCCAAACACAAAAATAAAATCTGAACTATATTCCCACCCGTCTAGATACATCTAGTTGTGAAACTCCAAGGTCAGATAGAATTAAAAGCTGAGTAATATTGCAACCCTCTTGGACACAGGTTTGAAAAGACAATTATAATCTTACTTTTCTGGCCACAGGAACAAAAGCTGAACTATATCCCACCATCTTGCACCCAGTTTGGAATGAAATCCTCACTATCTGTATCCTGGTCACAGTTATTTAATTTCTAACGATATTCATGCCTTTCTGAATACAGTTAGTATTAAAAGCTGAACTATATCCCCCACCCTCAATGACACAGTTTACAATTAAACGCTAATTATATATGTACCCTCCCCAACACAGAAATAAAAGCAGAACTATGTCCCCACCCTCTTGGACACTTCCAGTAATGAAACCTCAAAGTGAAGCCTCAAGTATAGTTAGGATTAAAAGCCAAGGAATATCCCCACCCTCATGGACAGTCCGGTATGACAACCTAACTATAATCGTTCTTTTTGGGACACAGTTAAGATCAAAAGCTGAACTATATCCCCACACTCCAGAGCATAGTTTGGAATGACACACTAACCATCTATACTCTCCCAGACACAGTTAGAAATGAAATACTAATTATATCGATACCCTTCTGGACACAGTTAGGAATAAAATCTGAACTATATCCCTACCCTCCCGGACACAGTTTGAAATAAAACACTAACTGTATCCTGGCCCTCCCAAACACAAAAATAAAAGCTGAACTATATTCCCACACGTCTAGATACAGCTAGTTGTGGAAGTCCCAGGTCAGATAGAATTAAAAGCTGAGCAATATTGCAACACTCCTGGACACAGGTTTGAAAAGATAACTATAATCATCCTTTTTTGCCAGAGGAACAAATGCTGAACTAGATCCTCCACCATCCGGGACACAGTTTGGAATTAAATCCTCACTATCCGTATCCTGTTCACAGTTAGTTGAGAATTCCTAACGATAGTCGTGCCTTTCTGGATACAGTTAGTATTAAAAGCTGAACTAGATCCCCTACCTTCTGGGACACAGATTGCGATTAAATGCTAAATGTATCCGTGCCCTCCCTGACACAGAAATAAAAGTAGAACTATGTCCCCTCCCCCACTCCTGTATACTTCTTGTAGGGAAACCTCAAAGTGAAGTCTCAAGTACAGTTAGGATTAAAAGCCAAGGAATATCCCCACCCTCATGGACAGTCATGAAAGACAACCTAACTACAATCATACTTTTTGTACGCAGTTAAGATCAAAAGCTGAACTATATCCCCACCCTCCAGAACACAGTTTGGAATGAAACACTAACCATCTATACTCCCCCAGACACAGTTAGAAATGAAATACTAATTATATCGATACCCTTCTGGACACAGTTAGGAATAAAATCTGAACTATATCCCTACCCTCCCGGACACAGTTTGAAATAAAACACGAACTGTATCCTGGCCCTCCCAAACACAAAAATAAAAGCTGAACTATATTCCCACACGTCTAGATACAGCTAGTTGTGGAAGTCCCAGGTCAGATAGAATTAAAAGCTGAGCAATATTGCAACACTCCTGGCCACAGGTTTGAAAAGATAACTATAATCATCCTTTTTTGCCAGAGGAACAAATGCTGAACTAGATCCTCCACCATCCGGGACCCAGTTTGGAATTAAATCCTCGCTATCCGTATCCTGTTCACAGTTAGTTGAGAATTCCTAACGATAGTCATGCCTTTCTGGATACAGTTAGTATTAAAAGCTGAACTAGATCCCCCACCTTCTGGGACACAGATTGCGATTAAATGCTAAATGTATCCGTGCCCTCCCTGACACAGAAATAAAAGCAGAACTATGTCCCCCCCCCCCCCCCCCCCCTCCCCCTATCCTGTATACTTCTTGTAGGGAAATCTCAAAGTGAAGTCTCAAGTACAGGTAGGATTAAAAGCCAAGGAATATCCCCACCCTCATGGACAGTCATGAAAGACAATCTAACTACAATCATACTTTTTTGTACGCAGTTAAGATCAAAAGCTGAACTATAACCCCACCCTCCAGAACACAGTTTGGAATGAAACCCTAACCATCTATACTCTCCCAGACACAGTTTGGAATAAAATCCTAATGATATCCATTCCCTTCTGGACACAGTTAGGAATAAAATCTGAACTATATCCCTGCCCTCTGGGACACAGGTTGGAATAAAACACTAACTGTATCCTGGCCCTCCCAAACACAAAAATAAAAGCTGAACTATATGCCCACCCGTATAGATACAGCTAGTTGTGAAACTCCAAGGTCAGATAGAATTAAAAGCTGAGCAATATAGCAACCCTCCTGGACACAGGTTTGAAAAGATAACTATAATCATACTTTACTGGCCGCAGGAACAAAAGCTGAACTATATCCCCTACCATCCGGGACACAGTTTGGAATGAAACCCTCACTATCGGTATCCTGGTCACAGTTAAGAATTCCTAACGATATCCATACCTTTCGGGATACAGTTAGTATTAAAAGCTGAACTATATCCCCCACCCTCCAGGACACAGTTTGCAATTAAATGCTAACTATATCCGTACCCTCCCTAACACAGAAATAAAAGCAGAACTATGTGTCCCCACCCTCCTGGGCACTTCTAGTAGTGAAACCTCAAAGTGCAACCTTAAGTACAGTTAGGATTAAAAGCCAAGGAATATCCCCACCCTCGTGGACAGTCGGGTATGACAACCTAACTATAATCATACTTTTTGGAAACAGTTAAGAACAAAAGCTGAGATATATCCCCACCCTCTGCCCAGTTTGGAATGAAACTATAACCATCTATAATCTCCCAGAAACAGTTAGGAATGAAATCTTAAATGTATCCATACCCTTCCGGGCACAATTAGGAATAAAAGCTGAACTATATCCCTACCCTTTGGGACACAGTTTGGAATATAACACTAACTGTGTCCTCGCCCTCCCAAACACAAAAATAAAATCTGAACTATATTCCCACCCGTCTAGATACATCTAGTTGTGAAACTCCAAGGTCAGATAGAATTAAAAGCTGAGTAATATTCCAACCCTCTTGGACACAGGTTTGAAAAGACAATTATAATCATACTTTTCTGGCCACAAAAACAAAAGCTGAACTATATCCCACCATCTGGCACCCAGTTTGGAATGAAATCCTCCCTATCTGTATCCTGGTCACAGTTATTTAATTTCTAACGATATTCATGCCTTTCTGAATACAGTTAGTATTAAAAGGTGAACTATATCCCCCACCCTCAATGACACAGTTTACAATTAAACGCTAATTATATCTGTACCCTCCTCAACACAGAAATAAAAGCAGAACTATGTCCCCACCCTCTTGGACACTTCCAGTAATGAAACCTCAAAGTGAAGCCTCAAGTATAGTTAGGATTAAAAGCCAAGGAATATCCCCACCCTCATGGACAGTCCGGTATGACAACCTAACTATAATCATACTTTTTGGGACACAGTTAAGATCAAAATCTGAACTATATCCCCACCCTCCAGAGCACAGTTTGGAATGAAACACTAACCATCTATACTCTCCCAGACACAGTTAGAAATGAAATACTAATTATATCGATACCCTTCTGGACACAGTTCGGAATAAGATCTGAACTATATCCCTACCCTCCCGGACACAGTTTGAAATAAAACACTAACTGTATCCTGGCCCTCCCAAACACAAAAATGAAAGCTGAACTGTATTCCCACACGGCTAGATACAGCTAGTTGTGGATGTCCCAGGTCAGATAGAATTAAAAGCTGAGCAATATTGCAACACTCCTGGACACAGGTTTGAAAAGATAACTATAATCATCCTTTTTTTTGCCAGAGAAACAAATGCTGAACTAGATTCTCCACCATCCGGGACCCAGTTTGGAATTAAATCCTCACTATCCGTATCCTGTTCACAGTTAGTTGAGAATTCCTGACGATAGTCCTGCCTTTCTGGATACAGTTAGTATTAAAAGCTGAACTAGATACCCCACCTTCTGGGACACAGATTGCGATTAAATGCTAAATGTATCCGTGCCCTCCCTGACACAGAAATAAAAGCAGAACTATGTCCCCGCCCCCCCCCCCCCCTCCCTCCTGTATACTTCTTGTAGGGAAACCTCAAAGTGAAGTCTCAAGTACAGTTAGGATTAAAAGCCAAGGAATATCCCCCACCCTCATGGACAGTCATGAAAGACAACCTAACTACAATCATACTTTTTGTACGCAGTTAATCTCAAAAGGTGAACTATATCCCCACCCTCCAGAACACAGTTTGGAATGAAACCCTAACCATGTATACTCTCCCAGACACAGTTTGGAATGAAATCCTAATTATATCCATTCCCTTCTGGACACAGTTAGGAATAAAATCTGAACTATATCCCTACCCTCTGGGACACAGTTTGGAATAAAACACTAACTGTATCCTGGCCCTCCCAAACACAAAAATAAAAGCTGAACTATATGCCTACCCGTATAGATACAGCTAGTTGTGAAACTCCAAGGTCAGATAGAATTAAAAGCTGAGCAATATTGCAACCCTCCTGGACACAGGTTTGAAAAGATAACTATAATCTTACTGTACTGGCCACAGGAACAAAAGCTGAACTATATCCCCTACCATCCGGGACACAGTTTGGAATGAAACCCTCACTATCGGTATCCTGGTCACAGTCAAGAATTCCTAACGATATCCATACCTTTCGGGATACAGTTAGTATTAAAAGCTGAACTATATCCCCCACCCTCCGGGACACAGTTTGCAATTAAATGCTAACTATATCCGTACCCTCCCTAACACAGAAATAAAAGCAGAACTATGTGTCCCCACCCTCCTGGGCACTTCTAGTAGTGAAACCTCAAAGTGAAACCTTAAGTACAGTTAGGATTAAAAGCCAAGGAATATCCCCACTCTCGCGGACAGTCGGGTATGACAACCTAACTATAATCATACTTTTTGGAAACAGTTAAGAACAAAAGCTGAGATATATCCCCACACTCTGCCCAGTTTGGAATGAAACCATAACCATCTATAATCTCCCAGCAACATTTAGGAATGAAATCTTAAATATATCCATACCCTTCCGGGCACAATTAGGAATAAAAGCTGAACTATATCCCTACCCTTTGGGACACAGTTTGGAATAAAACATTAACTGTGTCTGCGCCCTCCCAAACACAAAAATAAAATCTGAACTATATTCCCACCCGTCTAGATATGTCTAGTTGTGAAACTCCAAGGTCAGATAGAATTAAAAGTTGAGTAATATTGCAACCCTCTTGGACACAGGTTTGAAAAGACAATTATAATCATACTTTTCTGGCCACAGGAACCAAAGACACAGTTTACAATTAAACGCTAATTATATCTGTACCCTCCCCAACACAGAAATAAAAGCAGAACTATGTCCCCACCCTCTTGGACACTTCCAGTAATGAAACCTCAAAGTGAAGCCTCAAGTATAGTTAGGATTAAAAGCCAAGGAATATCCCCACCCTCATGGACAGTCCGGTATGACAACCTAACTATAATCATACTTTTTGGGACACAGTTAAGATCAAAAGCTGAACTATATCCCCACCCTCCAGAGGACAGTTTGGAATGAAACACTAACCATCTATACTCTCCCAGACACAGTTAGAAATGAAACACTAATTATATCGATACCCTTCTGGACACAGTTAGGAATAAAATCTGAACTATATCCCTACCCTCCCGGACACAGTTTGAAATAAAACACTAACTGTATCCTGGCCCTCCCAAACACAAAAATAAAAGCTGAACTATATTCCCACACGTCTAGATACAGCTAGTTGTGGAAGCCCAGGTCAGATAGAATTAAAAGCTGAGCAATATTGCAACACTCCTGGACACAGGTTTGAAAAGATAACTATAATCATCTTTTTTTTGCCAGAGGAACAAATGCTGAACTAGATCCTCCACCATCCGGGACCCAGTTTGGAATTAAATCCTCACTATCCGTATCCTGTTCACAGTTAGTTGAGAAATCCTAACGATAGTCATGCCTTTCTGGATACTGTTAGTATTAAAAGCTGAACTAGATCCCCCACCTTCTGGGACACAGATTGCGATTAAATGCTAAATGTATCCGTGCCCTCCCTGACACAGAAATAAAAGCAGAACTATGCCCCCCCCCCCCCCCCCCCATCCTGTATACTTCTTGTAGGGAAACCTCAAAGTGAAGTATCAAGTACAGGTAGGATTAAAAGTCAAGGAATATCCCCACCCTCATGGACAGTCATGAAAGACAATCTAACTACAATCATACTTTTTGTATGCAGTTAAGAACAAAATCTGAAATATATCCCCACCCTCTGCCCAGTTTGGAATGAAACCATAACCATCTATAATCTCCCAGAAACAGTTAGGAATGAAATCTTAAATATATCCATACCCTTCCGGGCACAATTAGGAATAAAAGCTGAACTATATCCCTACCCTTTGGGAAACAGTTTGGAATAAAACACTAACTGTGTCCTCGCCCTCCCAAACACAAAAATAAAATCTGATCTATATTACCACCCGTCTAGATACATCTAGTTGTGAAACTCCAAGGTCAGATAGAATTAAAAGCTGAGTGATATTGCAACCCTCTTGGACACAGGTTTGAAAAGACAATTATAATCATACTTTTCTGGCCACAGGAACAAAAGCTGAAATATATCCCACCATCTGGCACCCAGTTTGGAATGAAATCCTCACTATCTGTATCCTGGTCATAGTTATTTAATTTCTAACGATATTCATGCCTTTCTGAATACAGTTAGTATTAAAAGCTGAACTATATCCCCCACCCTCAATGACACAGTTTACAATTAAACGCTAATTATATCTGTACCCTCCCCAACACAGAAATAAAAGCAGAACTATGTCCCCCACCCTCTTGGACACTTCCAGTAATGAAACCTCAAAGTGAAGCCTCAAGTATAGTTAGGATTAAAAGCCAAGGAATATCCCCCACCCTCATGGACTGTCCGGTATGACAACCTAACTATAATCATACTTTTTGGGACACAGTTAAGATCAAAAGCTGAACTATATCCCCACCCTCCAGAGCACAGTTTGGAATGAAACACTAACCATCTATACTCACCCAGACACAGTTTGGAATGAAATCCTAATTATATCCATTCCCTTCTGGACACATTTAGGAATAAAATCTGAACTATATCCCTACCCTCTGGGACACAGTTTGGAATAAAACACTAACTGTAACCTGGCCCTCCCAAACACAAAAATAAAAGCTGAACTATATGCCCACCCGTATAGATAGAGCTAGTTGTGAAACTCCAAGTTCAGATAGAATTAAAAGCTGAGCAATATTGCAACCCTCCTGGACACAGGTTTGAAAAGATAACTATAATCATACTTTACTGGCCACAGGAACAAAAGCTGAACTATATCCCACTCTCTGGCACACAGTTTAGAATGAAATCCCCAGTATCTGTATCCTGTTCACAGTTAAGAATTCCTAATGATATCCATGCCTTTCTGGATACAGTTAGTATTAAAAGTTGAACTATATCCCCCACCTTTAGGGAGACAGTTTACAATTAAATGCTAACTATATCTGTACCCTCCCCGACACAGAAATCAAAGCAAAGCTATGTCCCCACCCTCGTGGACACATGTAGTAGTGAAACCTCAAAATGAAACCACAAGTACAGGTAGGATTAAAAGGCAAGGAATATTCCCACCCTCATGGACAGTTGGGTATGGCAACCTAACTATAATCGTACTTATCTGGGCAGAGTTAAGATCAAAAGCTGAACTATATCCCCACCCTCCAGAACACAGTTTGGAATGAAACCATGACAATCTATATTTTCCCATACGCAGCTAGTATTGAAATCCTAATTATATCCATACCCTTCTAGACATAGTTAGGAATAAAATCTGAAATATATCCCTACCCTCCGGGACACAGTTTGAAATAAAACAGTAACTGTATCCTGGCCTTCCCAAACACAAACATAAAAGCTGAACTATATTCCCACACGTCTTGATACAGCTAGTAGTTAAACTCCAGTGCAGATAGAATTAAAAGCTAAGCAATATTGCAACCCTCCTGAACTCAGGTGTGAAAAGATAACTATAATCATACTTTTCTTGCCAGAGGATCAAATGCTGAACGAGATCCTCCACCATCCGGGGCCCAGTTTGGAATGAAATCCTCACTATCCATATCCTGGTCACAGTTAGTTGAGAATTCCTAACGATATCCATGCCTTTCTGGATACAGTTAGTATTAAAAGCTGAACTATATCCTCCACCTTTGGGGACACTGTTTGCAATTAAATGCTAACTATATCCATACCCTCCCTGACACAGAAATAAAAGCAGAACTGTGTCCCCACCCTCCTGTATACTTCTTATAGTGAAATCTCAACGTGAAACCTCAAGCGCAGTTACGATTAAAAGCCAAGGAATATCCCCACCCTCATGGACAGTCGGGTATGACAACCTAACTGTAATCATACTTTTTTGGACACATTTATGTTCAAAAGCTGAGCTATATCCCCCCCTCCCCCCTGCCCCCCCCCCCCCCCCCCCCCAGAACACAGTTTGGAATGAAACCCTAACCATCTGTACTCTCCCAGACACAGCTAGGAATGAAATCCTAATTATATCCATACCATTCTGGACACAGTTAGTAATAAAATCTGAACTATATCCCTACCCTCTGGGACACAGTTTGGAATAAAACACTAACTGTATCCTGCCCTCCCAAACACAAAAATAAAAGCTGAACTATATGCCTACCCGTATAGATAGAGCTAGTTGTGAAACTCCTAGGTCAGATTGAATTAAAAGCTGAGCAATATTGCAACCCTCCTGGACACAGGTTTGAAAAGATAACTATAATCATACTTTTCTGCCCACAGGAACAAAAGCTGGACTATATTCCACTCTCTGGCACACAGTTTAGAATAAAATTCCCACTATCTGTATCCTGTTCACAGTTAGTTAAGAATTCCTAACGGTATCCATGCCTTTCTGGATACAGTTAGTATTAAAAGCTGAACTATATCCCCCACCCTCCGGGACACAGTTTGCAATTAAATGCTAACTATATCTGTACCCCCCCTGGCACAGAAATAAAAGCAAAACTATGTCCCCACCCTCGTGGACACATCTAGTAGTGAAACCTCAAAATGCAACCTCAAGTACAGTTAGGATTAAAAGCCGAGGAATATTCCCACCCTCATGGACAGTTGGGTATGGCAACCTAACTATAATCATACTTTTCTGGGCACAGTTAAGATCAAAAGCTGAACTATATCCCCACCCTCCAGAACACAGTTTGGAATGAAACCATAACAATCTATATTCTCCCATACACAGCTAGGAATGAAATCCTAATTACATCCGAACCCTTCTGGACATAGTTATCAATAAAATCTGAACTATATCCCTACCCTCAGGGACACAGTTTGAAATAAAACACTCACTGTGTCCTCCCCCCCCCCCCCCCAAACACAACAATAATAGCTGAACTATATTCCCACACGTCTAGATACGGCTAGTAGTGAAACTCCAAGTACAGATAGAATTAAAAGCAGAGCAATATTGCAACCCTCCTGGACACAGGTATGAAAAGATAACTACAATCAAACTGTTCTTGCCAAAGGAACAAAAGCTGAACTATATCCCCTACCATCCGGGACACAGTTTGGAATGAGACCCTCACTATCCGTATCCTGTTCACAGTTAGTTGAGAATTCCTAACGATAGTCACGCCTTTCTGGATACAGTTAGTATTAAAAGCTGAACTAGTTCCCCCACCTTCTGGGACACAGATTGTGATTAAATGCTAAATGTATCCGTGCCCTCCCTGACACAGAAATAAAAGCAGAACTATGTCCCCCCCCCCCCTCCTTTATACTTCTTGTAGGGAAACCTCAAAGTGAAGTCTCATGTACAGTTAGGATTAAAAGTCAAGGAATATCCCCACCTTCATGGACAGTCATAAAAGACAACCTAACTACAATCATACTTTTTGTACGCAGTTAAGATCAAAAGCTGAACTATATCCCCACCCTCCAGAACACAGTTTGGAATGAAGCCCTAACCATCTATACTCTCCCAGACACAGTTTGGAATGAAATCCTAATTATATCCATTCCCTTCTGGACACAGTTAGGAATAAAATGTGAACTATATCCCTACCCTCTGGGACACAGTTTGGAATAAAACACTAACTGTAACCTAGCCCTCCCAAACACAAAAATAAAAGCTGAACTATATGCCCACCCGTATAAATACAGCTAGTTGTGAAACTCCAAGGTCAGATAGAATTAAAAGCTGAGCAATATTGCAACCCTCCTGGACACAGGTTTGAAAAGATAACTATAATCATACTTTACTGGCCACAGGAACAAAAGCTGAACTATATCCCCTACCATCCGGGACACAGTTTGGAATGAAACCCTCACTATCGGTATCCTGGTCACAGTTAAGAATTCCTAACGATATCCATACCTTTCGGGATACAGTTAGTATTAAAAGCTGAACTATATCCCCCACCCCCAGGGAGACAGTTTACAATTAAATGCTAACTATATCTGTACCCTCCCCAACACAGAAATAAAAGCAAAACCATGTCCCCACCTTCGTGGACACATCTAGTAGTGAAACCTGAAAATGCAACCTCAAGTACAGTTAGGATTAAAAGCCAAGGAATATTCCCACCCTCATGGACAGTTGGGTATGGCAACCTAACTATAATCATACTTTTCTGGGCACAGTTAAGATGAAAAGCTGAACTATATCCCCACCCTCCAGAACACAGTCTGGAATGAAACCATAACAATCTATATTCTCCCATACACAGCTAGGAATGAAATCCTAATTATATCCATACCCTTCTGGACATAGTTAGGAATAAAATCTGAACTATACCCCTACCCTCTGGGACACAGTTTGAAATAAAACACTCACTGTGTCCTGCCCCCCCCCCCCCCCCCCAACACAAAAATAATAGCTGAAATATATTCCCACACGTCTAGATACGGCTAGTAGTGAAACTCCAAGTACAGATAGAATTAAAAGCAGAGCAATATTGCAACCCTCCTGAACTCGGGTGTGAAAAGATAACTATAATCATACTTTTCTTGCCAGATGATCAAATGCTGAACGAGATCCTCCACCATCCGGGGCCCAGTTTGGAATGAAATCCTCACTATCCATATCCTGGTAACAGTTAGTTGAGAATTCCTAACGATATCCATGCCTTTCTGGATACAGTTAGTATTAAAAGCTTAACTATATCCTCCACCTTTGGGGACACAGTTTGCAATTAAATGCTAACTATATCCATACCCTCCCTGACACAGAAATAAAAGCAGAACTGTGTCCCCACCCTCCTGTATACTTCTTGTAGTGAAACCTCAACGTGAAACCTCAAGCACAGTTAGGATTAAAAGCCAAGGAATATCCCCACCCTCATGGACAGTCGGGTATGACAACCTAACTGTAATCATACTTTTTTGGACACATTTATGTTCAAAAGCTGAGCTATATTCCCAGCCCCCCCCCCTCCCCCCCCCCCCCAGAACACAGTTTGGAATGAAACCCTAACCATCTGTACTCTCCCAGACACAGCTAGGAATGAAATCCTAATTATATCCATACCATTCTGGGCACAGTTAGGAATAGAATCTGAACTATATCCCTACCCTCTGGGACACAGTTTGGAATAAAACACTAACTGTATCCTGGCCCTCCCAAACACAAAAATAAAAGCTGAACTATATGCCCACCCGTATAGATAGAGCTAGTTATGAAACTCCTAGGTCAGATAGCATTAAAAGCTGAGCAATATTGCAACACTCCTGGACACAGGTTTGAAAAGATAACTATAATCATACTATTCTGGCCACAGGAAGAAAAGCTGAGCTATATTCCACTCTCTGGCACACAGTTTAGAATAAAATCCCCACTATCTGTATCCTGTTCACGGTTACTTAAGAATTCCTAACGATATCCATGCCTTTCTGGATACAGTTAGTATGAAAAGCTGAACTATATCCCCCACCCTCAGGGAGACAGTTTACAATTAAATGCTGACTATATCTGTACCCTCCCCGACACAAAAATAAAAGCAAAACTATGTCCGCACCCTCGTGGACACATCCAGTAGTGAAACCTCAAAATGCAACCTCAAGTACAGTTAGGATTAAAAGCCAAGGAATATTCCCACCCTCATGGACAATTGGGTATGGCAACCTAACTATAATCATACTTTTCTGGGCACAGTTAAGATCAAAAGCTGAACTATATCCCCACCCTCCAGAACACAGTTTGGAATGAAACCATAACAATCTATATTCTCCCATACACAGCTAGGAATGAAATGCTAATTATATCCATACCCTTCTGGACATAGTTAGGAATAAAATCTGAACTATATCCCTACCCTCTGGGACACAGTTTGAAATAAAACACTCACTGTGTCCTGCCCCCCCCCCCCCCACCCCAAACACACAACAATAATAGCTGAACTATATTCCCACACGTCTAGATACGGCTAGTAGTGAAACTCCAAGTACAGATAGAATAAAAGCAGAGCAATATTGCAACCCTCCTGGACACAGGTATGAAAAGATAACTACAATCAAACTTTTCTTGCCACAGGAACAAAAGCTGAACTATATCCCCTACCATCTGGGACACAGTTTGGAATGAAACCCTCACCATCGGTTTCTTATCAACCTACTCACAATTGTTTACTACAGGCTTGCACTACAGTGGAAGTCCCTAACTCGGATAAAATACTCTCTATTTTTGTCTTTCCCAAGCAAGTTGGGAAAGAAAAGTGGTGCAAAAGCACCAATAAAAATAAGCCAAAACTAGGTCGAGTGCAACCGGCGCAGACCCAGTACGGGACGCTCTCTCCCAAGTACAACTCCACGACTTCCGTTGCCAGTGCGCATATACCGTCTCTAAAGACTCATTCTTTTTAAAATCCGCTTCGTGTCGAGATGTTTTTGCACGCTTATTAGTGTTCCACCAGCTCGATGTTTGATGATTCCTGATTCATTATACCACAATGTATCCTTTGTATTCTCAGGAACAGTGTTTTATATTCTCTTTTCTATTATATGTCCATAATGTATATTTATTTGCTCTCTCTCGAGTCGCGCGCGAAATTCGCGTGCCACGCGGTTCGGACTTAGATTTTTCACAATTATTGTTAATGCTTTTTTTGCAAAATTTTCTAATTGTGTTAGAGTTAGGTGTCAGCGGGGTACCACTCCTACAGTGTTTCTTCTTTCTTTTGAGAGTAGTCTTCCTGTTGTGTGGTTCCCGGTCGACCGTCTGGGGTCTTTGTTTCTGTCACCTTTCTCTCTTCTTTGGGGGTGTTCTGTTTTCTGATTTCACCTTCTCTGCTCCTCTCACCTCTATCATGCCCAGTACAATTCCTTGTGGGCAATGTATGCTGCCAAAGCATGTGGACGATGTGCATTCGTCGTGTTCCTCCTGTAATTGGTGTTTGGCCGAGCGGCCATGTGGTGTCTGTTGGGCATGGTCTTCCACCTTCTGGGCGTCAGTAAACCGTGTCGTTCGTTCTCGTGGCCGTGCCTCCCGCTCCCGCGGGAAAGGAGAACGTGGTCGTTCGGGGCCTCCCGAGCCGACTCTGTCTGGTGAGAGTTATTCCTCCTCCGTGGGGGATGTGCAGTCTTTTCCTGTGGTGGATACTGCGGGAGCCGTTGAGTGTTCTGGTGTAGAGATGCCTGGTTCCGGGACTACGGTCCCCCTCCAGTCGACATCTGAGGCTGTCACTAGGGTTGTGACTCCTCCTTCGGAGCCGTGCCGGTGTGCTCTCTCCACTATTTCACCAGCCTCAACGACTCTCGACGTATCTACTACTGCTGCTGGTCCGTCTGCTTCGTTGTCTGTTTCAGCCGGCCTCGGCTTTTCGCTGCAGGGGACTGCAGGACTGTCCGATACTGTAGACGTGGGATATCGGCCTCAGCCTTCCCTGACTTCAACTCGGCGAAGTCGGAAGGGGCTGCCGGCCGAGCCCATCGCTGTGGTCTCTTCGCCGTCGAGCACCACAGTTGTGTCTTTGGATTCGGATGTTCGTAGTGGAAACACTATGAATTCCGTGGCGTTTCCGTCTACTCACTCTGGTCATACGACCAGTTTTGGGGGACCAACGCCTTTTGTGCAGCCTGGACCTTCTGCCCCGCAGAGGTCCGCGGTGACTTTCATGAGTTCTCGCAATATTGATCCTCGGGGTGCATCGTACCCCTATACACGTCTGCCTTCAGATGTTTCGGCTGCCGCCCGTCGTCCCGCGTCGGGTGTTTTGGAGGATCGTGACCCTTCGCTGGTTAAGAGGGTCAGAGGTGAAGCCACTTTGCCGGTTCACTCCCCTGTCGAACCGGTCGGTGCAGGCAGTGAGCTTAGGGAGGCCCTCTCCTTACTCACTCAGGTTCTTTCTAAGAGCCTTCCTGTTGCTTCCAGCGAGGCTATGGGTGGTTTCCAGGCGCCTCCTATGGCGCCGCCTCCCGGGATTGGAAACAGGCCGGTTTCCGATTCCTCTGGTGTCCCGACACCATGGGAGGCGTCGGCTGGTTTGCCCACGATGGGCTATGTATCTTCCGACTCTGGGGAGGAGTCCGACATGCTTGAGGTCGAGGGCCAGCAGTCTTCGGACTTGGGGGCGGCTCTTGACTTTGTGTTTGGGTTTCTGCCTGAGCTGAAACCTGCTAACCAGCCGACAGTGTCAGCCTGGCCGCGATCATCGGTCGCGCGCCAACAGCCTATGGAGCAACCTGCCTCTGGGCACCTTCGACCGTGCCAGTCGGTACAGGTGGTTGAAGCTTTTTCAGCATTGGATGCCAAGCTGAATTCCAAGGCTTTGAAGACTTCGTTCTTCACCAGGGTTGACACCTTTTTGCCTCCTGTGCGTTATCGTTCCTACGATTCCGCCAATCCGTCAGTCTGCCAGGCTTTGCCGGTTCTGGATCAGGACTCCACTTCCCTCGGGCTTTCCAAGCCCAAGTCTGCCGTCATTCCAATGACGACTCTGGAGTCCACGTTGGGCTTATCTAGAGAGATGCTTGGCATGCTTTCTCTCTCAGATCACGTCGTCTCAGCTTTGGCTGCTTATCTGCCTCCAGATAAGTTTGACGAGGTACAGGCTCCTTTGCGTGTGCTGTCCAAGGCGCTTATGCACCTTACTCACACGCATGCCTGTAACACCGCTAATTTGGAATTAGTTCGAAGGGACGCTGTGCTGGACACAGGACGATCCCTTCCTGAGGAGCAGCGTGCTACTCTTCGATCTGCTTCTTTGGCAGGTCCCCAACTTTTCCATGGTTCCGTGTCGACGGTCCGGGATGACGTCCTACGTCATTCCAAAGATCAGCTGCTGTTTCGTCAGCTTGATCAGCCTTCTCGGGGAGGCAAGGGCCGTTCAAGCCCAACAAGTACCTTTCTGCTTCCTCTGTGACGCAAAAGGCTGGTCCTTCTGCCGCCGCCTCTACTTCTTACTCACGGGGTAATGGTAGGGGTCGGCAGAATCGAGGGAAGTCTCAGGATTCTTCATTTAGCAGAGGAGGTGGTTTCTCCTCTCGCGGGCCTCATCGGGGCTCGAAATGAAGGTCCTCACCTCGACTCGTCCCAGGTTGGAGGAAGGATAGCAGAGTTCGCAGACCATTGGACCACCATCACATCCGATCCATGGGTGTTAGATGTTGTTCGGTCCGGGCTGCGCATATCCTTCCGACGGCACCCCACTCTGTCAAGGGTGCCTCTTCCAACCACAGTTCCTTCAGACGTTTTACCTCAGGAACTTTTGTCCACGGAGATTGCCAATCTCCTGGCAAAGGGGGC
Organism: Pictodentalium vernedei; assembly: GCA_031216915.1. Classification (NCBI taxonomy): domain Eukaryota; kingdom Metazoa; phylum Mollusca; class Scaphopoda; order Dentaliida; family Dentaliidae; genus Pictodentalium; species Pictodentalium vernedei. The sequence continues at coordinate 641,983,575 of CM062296.1, read as the reverse complement.
GATCGAGGTCGTGAAGAATGTTCAGTCAGTGGGTTTCTATTCCCGCCTGTTCTTGGTGCCGAAGAAGGACGGCGGACTCCGACCGGTTATCGATCTGAGTATCCTGAACCAGTCTATCATTGCTCCCAAGTTCAGCATGGAGACTTTCAGGTCGGTCCGCAAATCAATTCACCAGGGAGATTTCGCAGCCAGCATCGACCTGCGAGACGCTTACTTCCACGTTCCGATGCATCGGTCGTCACGGAAGTATCTCAGGTTCGCTTTTCTGGGGCGAGTTTACCAGTTCAAGTCCATGCCTTTCGGTCTCAACCTGGCTCCTTGGGCGTTCACCAGACTGATGTCGCATGTGATAGCGTTCCATCGCACACAGTCCAGGGTGACTACTTCGGCATATCTGGACGATATCCTCCAGAGGCATTCCAATGCTGCCTTACTGGAATCGGATGTCGCCACTCTGTTGAGCTTGCTCACGTCGCTAGGATTCAGAGTCAACGAGGAGAAGTCGGACCTGGTCCCTTCTCAGTCGTTTTGTCAACTGGGGATGTCTTTCCAAACCAAATTCAATTTGGTGGCTGTTCCCCAGGCCAAGGCTGTGATTCTCTCAGCTTTTGCTCTGACTCTGTCCCAGTCCAGGTCCACGACCGCTCGGAGTTTTCTCCGGCTGATCGGTCTCTGCGGTTCGGTGACGGATCTCATTCCTCTAGGTCGGCTGCGTGTCAGATCTCTCCAACACTTTCTGCTCAGTCGATGGAGGCCGAATGTAGATTCTCTGGATCAGGTGCTTCCGTTTCCGGACTCTCTGTATCCTCACCTTCTTCCCTGGACAGATGTTCAGTGGATTACGCAGGGTGTTCCACTGGACTTACTCACGTCCGATCGCGTTCTGACGGCAGATGCCAGCGATCTCGGATGGGGTGCGACGTTGGATCCTCTCGGTCTTTCCCTACACGGGATGTGGGACCAGGATCAAGCAGCTCTACACATCAACCAGAAGGAGCTTCTTGCTCTTCTTCTGAGTTTCAGGCAGTGGATCCCTCACCTGTCGAATCGCCAGGTCCTTCTACTATCCGACAATTCGACAGTGGTTGCTTACATTCGGAACCAGGGCGGCATGCACTCGCTTCCGATGTACGAGTTAGCTCGGGATCTTCTACTGCTCGCTCAGGATGTTCACGCCGGAGTGGTTGTTCGTCACATTCCCGGTCGTCTGAACGTCCTAGCCGACTCCCTGTCCCGACAGGGCAGGGTTATTTCCACCGAGTGGATGCTTCACAGGGCAGTGTTCCAGTCGCTTTGCGATCTCTGGGGACGTCCCCACATCGACCTCTTTGCGACTCGTTGGAACCATCAGGTGGACACTTTCGTGTCCCCGTGTCCAGATCCTCTGGCTTTTGCCGTGGACGCTCTGTCACTCGATTGGAACGGTCTAGTCGGCTGCGCCTTCCCGCCGGTTCCGATTCTTCCTCAGGTTCTCGCCAAAATTCGAACCTGCAGTTGTCGAATCATTCTGATCGCTCCCCTCTCGCCTCTGCGGGTGTGGATCAATGAGCTCCGCTCGCTGTTGGCGGCGGTTCCGGCACGTCTCCCGCTACGTCGCGACCTTCTTTGTCAAGGTCGCCCGAGGAGGTTTCACGTCGACCCGACTCCGTTGTGCCTTCACGCATATCTTTTGTCAGGTCCTGTCTCCTCCGTAGAGGTGTTTTGAGACGAGCAGTGGAGTGCATTTCTCCTTCAAGGAGGCACTCCACTGGTTTAGCTTATGCAGCTAAATGGAAGGTCTTCTGTCGATGGTGTGCTGATCACTCTGTTGATTATGCCAATCCTTCGATTTCACAGATTGCGGAGTTTCTGGTATATCTGTTTGATTCTCGGGGTCTCCAGCCTGTTACCATCAAGGGTTACAGGTCTATGCTTTCAGAGACTTTTTCTTATGTGGGGAAGCGTCGTATCGGCACTAATCCTTACCTCTCCAAGCTTGTTCGGCACTTTTCTTTGAAAAGGCCTCGGACTTTGCAGCTTACTCCACGATGGAATCTTTCGTGGGCGCTGCTTTGCTTGGGAAGGGGGGGGGGGGGGGCGCCGTTCGAACCTTTATCCCAGGTGGATATGCATTTTCTCACATATAAGACGGCTTTTCTGATGGCATTTGCTTCGGCCAGACGGGTTAGTGAGCTTCACGCCCTCTCGGTTGACCTGGCCTTTTTTAGCTCTCCCAACAGTGTTACTTTTACCACTGATTGCTCCTTTTTGGCTAAGAATTAGTTACCAGATACTACTCCTCCTCCTATCTGTATCAGGGCTCTTCCCTCTGTTGAGGGTACTCGCCCTTTGCTCTGTCCGGTCCGTGCTATTCGCATTTATCTTGATCGGACACGCTTCATACGGAAAGGCAGAAAACGGTTTTTTCTGTCTCTCATTCCGGGTCGACAGAAGATCTCTCCTCAATCCATTTCTCGATGGATTTGTCTTGCTATTCGTACGGCTTATAGTCATTTAGCAGCTGGCGATTGTATTACCAATCGTATTTCTGCCCACGAGGTGCGGGCACTGTCTACCTCTTGGGCTTATTCTAACTCCGTCAAGTTGTCGGATGTTATGCAGGCAGCCTACTGGAGAAATGCTTCTACTTTCTCCACCTTTTATTTGCGCCAGTTGCAGGAGCAGTCGGAGGACCTTTTTGCCCTGGGTCCTCTTTCTTCTGCTCAGGCTGTTGTCTGCTATAGCCATTAGGCTTCTTGAAGGTCAGTTTCAGCCTTGTGCTGTTACTGTCCTTTTTCTGTCTGTGTGTCACACAGGCTCATATGTCTCTTTTCATTGTCCTTTACCAATGATTGCGACATTATGATTGATAAGCCTCGGGACCTCATCCTTCAACTTCACGGTTCCAGTGCACTAGGGTTATGTGGGGGTTGGTTATGCGATTCCCTCCAGCCTTTTGTCTATTCAGCCTGTAGTAAACAATTGTGAGTAGGTTGATAAGAAATCTAAATTTTATAGTAAATTTCCTTTCTTATTATACCTACCACAATTGTTTACATGGAGGCCCTCCCGTCTTCTTTACGGGTAAAGAATCTTTCCTCCCCGCTGATCACATAACTCTAACGTTTACGGATTCAAAAAGAATGAGTCTTTGGAGACGGTATATGCGCACTGGCAATGGAAGTCGTGGAGTTGTACTTGGGAGAGAGCGTCCCGTACTGGGTCTGTGCCGGTTGCACTCGACCCAGTTTTGGCTTATTTTTATTGGTGCTTTTGCACCACTTTTCTTTCCGAACTTGCTTGGGAAAGACAAAAATAGAGAGTATTTTATCCGAGTTAGGGACTTCCACTGTAGTGCATGCCTGTAGTAAACAATTATAGTAGGTATAATAAGAAAGGAAATTTACTATAAAATTTAGATATCCTGGTCACAGTTAAGAATTCCTAACGATATCCATACCTTTCGGGATACAGTTAGTATTAAAAGCTGAACTGTATCCCCCACCCTCCGGGACACAGTTTGCAATTAAATGCTAACTATATCCGTACCCTCCCTAACCCAGAAATAAAAGCAGAACTATGTGTCCCCACCCTCCTGGGCACTTCTAGTAGTGAAACCTCAAAGTGAAACCTTAAGAACAGTTAGGATTAAAAGTCAAGGAATATCCCCACCCTCGCGGACAGTCGGGTATGACAACCTAACTATAATCATAATTTTTGGAAACAGTTAAGAACAAAAGCTGAAATATATCCCCACCCTCTGCCCAGTTTGGAATGAAACCACAACCATCTATAATCTCCCAGAAACATTTAGGAATGAAATCTTAAATATATCCTTACCCTTCCGGGCACAATTAGGAATAAAAGCTGAACTATATCCCTACCCTTTGGGACACAGTTTGGAATAAAACACTAACTGTGTCCTCGCCCTCCCAAAAACAAAAATAAAATCTGAATTATATTCCCACCCGTTTAGATACATCTAGTTGTGAAACTCCAAGGTCAGATAGAATTAAAAGCTGAGTAATATTGCAACCCTCTTGGACAAAGGTTTGAAAAGACAATTATAATCATACTTTTCTGGCCACAGGAACAAAAGCTGAACTATATCCCACCATCTGGCACCCAGTTTGGAATGAAATCCTCACTATCTGTATCCTGGTCACAGTTATTTAATTTCTAACGATATTCATGCCTTTCTGAATACAGTTAGTATTAAAAGCTGAACTATATCCCCCACCCTCAATGACACAGTTTAAAATTAAACGCTAATTATATCTGTACCCTCCCCAACACAGAAATAAAAGCAGAACTAGTCCCCACCCTCTTGGACACTTCCAGTAATGAAACCTCAAAGTGAAGCCTCAAGTATAGTTAGGATTAAAAGCCAAGGAATATCCCCACCCTCATGGACAGTCCGGTATGACAACCTAACTATAATCATACTTTTTGGGACACAGTTAAGATCAAAAGCTGAACTATATCCCCACCCTCCAGAGCACAGTTTGGAATGAAACACTAACCATCTATACTCTCCCAGACACAGTTAGAAATGAAATACTAATTATATCGATACCCTTCTGGACACAGTTAGGAATAAAATCTGAACTATATCCCTACCCTCCCGGACACAGTTTGAAATAAAACACTAACTGTATCCTGGCCCTCCCACACACAAAAATAAAAGCTGAACTATATTCCCACCCGTCTAGATACAGCTAGTTGTGGAAGCCCAGGTCAGATAGAATTAAAAGCTGAGCAATATTGCAACACTCCTGGACACAGGTTTGAAAAGATAACTATAATCATCCTTTTTTTGCCAGAGGAACAAATGCTGAACTAGATCCTCCACCATCCGGGACCCAGTTTGGAATTAAATCCTCACTATCCGTATCCTGTTCACAGTTAGTTGAGAATTCCTAACGATAGTCATGCCTTTCTGGATACAATTAGTATTAAAAGCTGAACTAGATCCCCCACCTTCTGGGACACAAATTGCGATTAAATGCTAAATGTATCCATGCCCTCCCTGACACAGAAATAAAAGCAGAACTATGCCCCCCCCCCCCCCCTCCTCCTGTATACTTATTGTTGGGAAACCTCAAAGTGAAGTCTCAAGTACAGTTAGGATTAAAAGCCAAGGAATATCCCCACCCTCACGGACAGTCATGAAAGACAACCTAACTACAATCATACTTTTTGTACGCAGTTAAGATCAAAAGCTTAACTATATCCCCACCCTCCAGAACACAGTTTGGAATGAAACGCTAACCATCTATACTCTCCCAGACACAGTTTGGAATGAAATCCTAATTATATCCATTCCCTTCTGGACACAGTTAGGAATAAAATCTGAACTATATCTCTACCCTTTGGGACACAGTTTGGAATAAAACACTAACTGTATCCTGGCCTTCCCAAACACAAAAATAAAAGCTGAACTATATTCCCACACGTCTAGATACGGCTAGTAGTGAAACTCCAAGTACAGATAGAATTAAAAGCAGAGCAATATTGCAACCCTCCTGGACACAGGTATGAAAAGATAACTACAATCAAACTTTTCTTGCCACAGGAACAAAATCTGAACTATATCCCCTACCATCCGGGACACAGTTTGGAATGAAACCCTCACTATCGGTATCCGGGTCACAGTTAAGAATTCCTCACGATATCCATACCTTTCGGGATACAGTTAGTATTAAAAGCTGCACTATATCCCCCACCCTCCGGGACACAGTTTGCAATTAAATGCTAACTATATCCGTACCCTCCCTAACACAGAAATAAAAGCAGAACTATGCCCTCCCCCCCTCCTGTATACTTCTTGTAGGGAAACCTCAAAGTGAAGTCTCAAGTACAGTTAGGATTAAAAGCCAAGGAATATCCCCACCCTCATGGACAGTCATGAAAGACAACCTAACTACAATCATGCTTTTTGTACGCAGTTAAGATCAAAACCTGAACTATATCCCCACCCTCCAGAACACAGTTTGGAATGAAACCCTAACCATCTATACTCTCCCAGACACAGTTTGGAATGAAATCCTAATTATATCCATTCCCTTCTGGACACAGTTAGGAATAAAATCTGAACTATATCCCTACCCTCTGGGACACAGTTTGGAATAAAATACTAACTGTGTCCTCGCCCTCCCAAACACAAAAATAAAATCTGAACTATATTCCCACCCGTCTAGATACATCTAGTTGTGAAACTCCAAGGTCAGATAGAATTAAAAGCTGAGTAATATTGCAACCCTCTTGGACACAGGTTTGAAAAGACAATTATAATCATACGTTTCTGGCCACAGGAACAAAAGCTGAACTATATCCCACCATCTGGCACCCAGTTTGGAATGAAATCCTCACTATCTGTATCCTGGTCACAGTTATTTAATTTCTAACGATATTCATGCCTTTCTGAATACAGTTAGTATTAAAAGCTGAACTATATTCCCCACCCGCAATGACACAGTTTACAATTAAACGCTAATTATATCTGTACCCTCCCCAACACAGAAATAAGAGCAGAACTATGTCCCCACCCTCTTGGACACTTCCAGTAATGAAACCTCAATGTGAAGCCTCAAGTATAGTTAGGATGAAAAGCCAAGGAATATCCCCACCCTCGTGGACAGTCCGATATGACAACCTAACTATAATCATACTTTTTGGGACACAGTTAAGATCAAAAGCTGAACTATATCCCCCAACCTCCTCAGCACAGTTTGGAATGAAACACTAACCATCTGTACTCTCCCAGACACAGTTAGAAATGGAATACTAATTATATCGATACCCTTCTGGACACAGTTAGGAATAAAATCTGAACTATATCCCTACCCTCCTGGACACAGTTTGAAATAAAACACTAACTGTATCCTGGCCCTCCCAAACACAAAAATAAAAGCTGAACTATATTCCCACACGTCTAGATACAGCTAGTTGTGGAAGTCCCAGGTCAGATAGAATTAAAAGCTGAGCAATATTGCAACACTCCTGGACACAGGTTTGAAAAGATAGCTATAATCATCCTTTTTTTGCCAAAGGAACAAATGCTGAACTAGATCCTCCACCATCCAGGACCCAGTTTGGAATTAAATCCTCACTATCTGTATCCTGTTCACAGTTAGTTGAGAATTCCTAACGATAGTCATGCCTTTCTGGATACAGTTAGTATTAAAAGCTGAACTAGATCCCCCACCTTCTGGGACACAGATTGCGATTAAATGCTAAATGTATCCGTGCCCTCCCTGACACAGAAATAAAAGCAGAACTTTGTCCCCCCCCCCCCCCCCCCTCTCCTGTATACTTCTTCTAGGGAAACCTCAAAGTGAAGTCTCAAGTACAGTTAGGATTAAAAGCTAAGGAACATCCCCACCCTCATGGACAGTCATGAAAGACAACCTAACTACAATCATACGTTTGTACGCAGTTAAGATCAAAAGCTGAACTATATCCCCACCCTCCAGAACACAGTTTGGAATGAAACCCTAACCATCTATACTCTCCCAGACACAGTTTGGAATGAAATCCTAATTATATCCATTCCCTTCTGGACACAGTTAGGAATAAAATCTGAACTATATCCCTACCCTCTGGGACACAGTTTGGATTTAAATACTAACTGTATCCTGGCCCTCCCAAACACAAAAATAAAAGCTGAACTGTATGCCCACCCGTATAGATACAGCTAGTAGTCAAACTCCAGTACAGATAGAATTGAAAGCTGAGCAATATTGCAACCCTCCTGAACTCAGGTGTGAAAATATAACTATAATCATACTTTTCTTGCCAGAGGATCAAATGCTGAACGAGATCCTCCACCATCCGGGGCCCAGTTTGGAATGAAATCCTCACTATCCATATCCTGGTCACAGTTAGTTGAGAATTCCTAACGATATCCATGCCTTTCTGGATACAGTTAGTGTTAAAAGCTGAACTACATCCTCCACCTTTGGGGACACAGTTTGCAATTAAATGCTAACTATGTCCATACCCTCCCTGACACAGAAATAAAAGCACAACTTTGTCCCCACCCTCCTGTATACTTCTTGTAGTGAAACCTCAACGTGAAACCTCAAGCACAGTTAGGATTAAAAGCCAAGGAATATCCCCACCCTCATGGACAGTCGGGTATGACAACCTAACTGTAATCATACTTTTTTGGACACATTTATGTTCAAACGCTGAGCTATATCCCCCCCCCCCTCCCCCCGGAACACAGTTTGGAATGAAACCCTAACCATCTGTACTCTCCCAGACACAGGTAGGAATGCAATCCTAATCATATCCATACCATTCTGGACACAGTTAGGAATAAAATCTGAACTATATCCCTACCCTCTGGGACACAGTTTGGAATAAAACACTAACTGTATCCTGGACCTCCCAAACACAAAAATAAAAGCTGAACTATATGCCCACCCGTATAGATGGAGCTAGTTGTGAGACTCCTTGGTCAGATAGAATTAAAAGCTGAGCAATATTGCACACTCCTGGACACAAGTTTGAAAAGATAACTATAATCATACTTTTCTGGCAACAGGAACAAAAGCTGAACTATATTCCACTCTCTGGCACACAGTTTAGAATAAAATCCCCACTATCTGTATCCTGTTCACAGTTAGTTAAGAATTCCTAACGATATCCATGCCTTTCTGGATAGAGTTAGTATTAAAAGCTGAACTATATCCCCCACCCTCAGGGAGACAGCTTACAACTAAATGCTAACTATATCTGTACCCTCCTCTACACAGAAATAAAAGCAAACTATGTCCCCACCCTCGTGGACACATCTAGTAGTGAAACCTCAAAATGAAACCACTAGTACAGGTTGGATTAAAAGCCAAGGAATATTCCCACTTTCATGGACAGTTGGGTATGGCAACCTAACTATAATCATACTTTTATGGGCACAGTTAAGATCGAAAGCTGAACTATATCCCCACCCTCCAGAACACAGTTTGGAATGAAACCATAACAATCTATATTTTCCCATACGCAGCTAGGAATGAAATCCTAATTATATCCATACCCTTCTGGGCATAGTTAGGAATAAAATCTGAAATATATCCCTACCCTCCGGGACACAGTTTGAAATAAAACACTCACTGTGTCCTGGCCCTCCCAAACACAAAAAAATAGCTGAACTATATTCTCACACGTCTAGATACGGCTAGTAGTGAAACTCCAAGTACAGATAGAATTAAAAGCAGAGCAATATTGCAACCCTCCTGGACACAGGTATGAAACGATAACTACAATCAAACTTTTCTTGCCACAGGAACAAAAGCTGAACTATATCCCCTACCATCCGGGACACAGTTTGGAATGAAACCCTCACTATCGGTATCCTGGTCACAGTTAAGAATTCCTAACGATATCCATACCTTTCGGGATACAGTTAGTATTAAAAGCTGAAATATATCCCCCACCCTCCGGGACAAAGTTTGCAATTAAATGCTAACTATATCCGTACCCTCCCTAACACAGAAATAAAAGCAGAAGTATGTGTCCCCACCCTCCTGGGCACTTCTATTAGAGAAACCTCAAAGTGAAACCTTAAGTACAGTTAGGATTAAAAGCCAAGGAATATCCCCACCCTCGTGGACAGTCGGGTATGACAACCTAACTATAATCATACTTTTTGGAAACAGTTAAGAACAAAAGCTGAAATATATCCCCACTCTCTGCCCAGTTTGGAATGAAACCATAACCATCTATAATCTCCCAGAAACAGTTAGGAATGAAATCTTAAATATATCCATACCCTTCCGGGCACAATTAGGAATAGAATCTGAAATATATCCCTACCCTTTGGGACACAGTTTGGAATAAAACACTAACTGTGTCCTCGCCCTCCCAAACACAAAAATAAAATCTGAACTATATTCCCACCCGTCAAGATACATCTAGTTGTGAAACTCCAAGGTCAGATAGAATTAAAAGCTGAGTAATATTGCAACCCTCTTGGACACAGGTTTGAAAAGACAATTATAATCATACTTTTCTGGCCACAGGAACAAAAGCTGAACTATATCCCACCATCTGGCACCCAGTTTGGAATGAAATCCTCACTATCTGTATCCTGGTCACAGTTATTTAATTTCTAACGATATTCATGCCTTTCTGAATACAGTTAGTATTAAAAGCTGAACTATATCCCCCACCCTCAATGACACAGTTTACTATTAAACGCTAATTATATCTGTACCCTCCCCAACACAGAAATAAAAGCAGAACTATGTCCCCACCCTCTTGGACACTTCCAGTAATGGAACCTCAAAGTGAAGCTTCAAGTATAGTTAGGATTAAAAGCCCAGGAATATCCCCCCCCCCCCCCCCTCATGGACAGTCCGGTATGACAACCTAACTATAATCATACTTTTTGGGATACAGTTAAGATCAAAAGCAGAACTATATCCCCACCCTCCAGAGCACAGTTTGGAATGAAACACTAACCATCTATACTCTCCCAGACACAGATAGAAATGAAATACTAATTATATCGATACCCTTCTGGACACGGTTAGGAATAAAATCTGAACTATATCCCTATCCTCCCGGACACAGTTTGGAAAAAAAAACACTAACTGTATCCTGGCCCTCCCAAACACAAAAATAAAAGCTGAACTATATTCCCACACGTCTAGATACAGCTAGTTGTGGAAGTCCCAGGTCAGATAGTATTAAAAGCTGAGCAATATTGCAACACTCCTGGACACAGGTTTGAAAAGATAACTATAATCATCCTTTTTTTGCCAGAGGAACAAATGCTGAACTAGATCCTCCACCATCCGGGACCCAGTTTGGAGTTAAATCCTCACTATCCATATCCTGTTCACAGTTAGTTGAGAATTCCAAATGATAGTCATGCCTTTCTGGATACAGTTAGTATTAAAAGCTGAACTAGATCCCCCACCTTCTGCGACACAGATTGCGATTAAATGTTAAATGTATCCGTGCCCTCCCTGACACAGAAATAAAAGCAGAACTATGTCCCCCCCCCCCTCCTGTATACTTCTTGAAGGGAAACCTCAAAGTGAAGTCTCAAGTACAGTTAGGATTAAAAGCCAAGGAATATTCCCACCCTCATGGACAGTCATGAAAGACAACCTAACTACAATCATACTTTTTGTACGCAGTTAAGATCAAAAGCTGAACTATATCCCCACCCTCCAGAACACAGTTTGGAATGAAACCCTAACCATCTATACTCTCCCAGACACAGTTTGGAATGAAATCCTAATTATATCCATTCACTTCTGGACACAGTTAGGAATAAAATCTGAACTATATCCCTACCCTCTGGGACACAGTTTGGAATAAAACACTAACTGTATCCTGGCCCTCCCAAACACAAAAATAAAAGCTGAACTATATGCCCACCCGTATAGATACAGCTAGTTGTGAAACTCCATGGTCAGATAGAATTAAAAGCTGAGCAATATTGCAGCCCTCCTGGACACAGGTTTGAAAAGATAACTATAATCATACTTTACTGGCCACAGGAACAAAAGGTGAACTGTATCCCACTCTCTGGCACACAGTGTAGAATGAAATCCCCACTATCTGCATCCTGTTCACAGTTAAGAATTCCTAACGATATCCATGCCTTTCTGGATACAGTTAGTATTAAAAGCTGAACTATATCCCCCACCCTCAGCGAGACAGTCTACAATTAAATGCTAACTATATCTGTACCCTCCCCGACACAGAAATCAAAGCAAAACTATGTCCCCACCCTTGTGGACACATCTAGTAGTGAAACCTCAAAATGAAACCACAAGTACAGGTAGGATTAAAAGCCAAGGAATATTCCCACACTCATGGACGGTTGGGTATGGCAACCTAACTATAATCATACTTTTCTGGGCACAGTTAAGATCAAAAGCTGAACTATATCCCCACCCTCCAGAACACAGTTTGGAATGAAACCATAACAATTTATATTTTCCCATATACGCAGCTAGGAATGAAATCCTAATTATATCCACACCCTTCTGGACCTAGGAATAAAATCTGAAATATATCCCTACCCTCCGGGACACAGTTTCAAATAAAACAGTAACTGTATCCTGGCCCTCCCAAACACAAACATAAAAGCTGAACTATATTCCCACACGTCTTGATACAGCTAGTAGTTAAACTCCAGTACAGATAGAATTAAAAGCTGAGCAATATTGCAACCCTCCTGAACTCAGGTGTGAAAAGATAACTATAATCATACTTTTCTTGCCAGAGGATCAAATGCTGAACGAGATCCTCCACCATCCGGGGCCCAGTTTGGAATGAAATCCTCACTATCCATATCCTGGTCACAGTTAGTTGAGAATTCCTAACGATATCCATGCCTTTCTGGATACAGTTAGTATTAAAAGCTGAACTATATCCTCCACCTTTGGGGGCACAGTTTGCAATTAAATGCTAACTATATCCATACCCTCCCTGACACAGAAATAAAAGCAGAACTTTGTCCCCACCCTCCTGTATACTTCTTGTAGTGAAACCTCAACGTGAAACCTCAAGCACAGTTAGGATTAAAAGCCAAGGAATATCCCCACCCTCATGGACAGTCGGGTATGACAACCTAACTGTAATCATACTTTTTTGGACACATTTATGTTCAAAAGCTGAGCTATATCCCCACCACCACCCCTCCCCCCTCCCCTCCCCCCAGAACACAGTTTAGAATGAAACCCTAACCATCTGTACTCTCCCAGACACAGCTAGGAATGAAATCCCAATTATATCGATACCATTCTAGACACAGTGAGGAATAAAATCTGAACTATATCCCTACCCTCTGGGACACAGTTTGGAATAAAACACTAACTCTATCCTGGCCCTCCCAAACACAAAAATAAAAGCTGAACTATATGCCCACCCGTATAGATAGAGCTAGTTGTGAAACTCCTAGGTCAGATAGAATTAAAAGCTGAGCAATATTGCAACACTCCTGGACACAGGTTTGAAAAGATAACTATAATCATACTTTTCTGGCCACAGGAACAAAAGCTGAACTATATCCCCACCCTCCAAAGCACAGTTTGGAATGAAACACTAACCATCTATACTCTCCCAGACACAGTCATGAAATACTAATTATATCGATACCCTTCTGGACACAGTTAGGAATAAAATCTGAACTATATCCCTACCCTCCCGGACACAGTTTGAAATAAAACACTAACTGTATCCTGGCCCTCCCAAACACAAAAATAAAAGCTGAACTATATTCCCACACGTCTAGATACAGCTAGTTGTGGAAGTCCCAGGTCAGATAGAATTAAAAGCTGAGCAATATTGCAACACTCCTGGACACAGGTTTGAAAAGATAACTATAATCATCCTTTTTTTGCCAGAGGAACAAATGCTGAACTAGATCCTCCACCATCCTGGATCCAGTTTGGAATTAAATCCTCACTATCCGTATTCTGTTCACCGTTAGTGGAGAATTCCTAACGATAGTCATGCCTTTCTGGATACAGTCAGTATTAAAAGCTGAACTAGATCCCCCACCTTCTGGGACACAGATTGCGATTAAATGCTAAATGTATCCGTGCCCTCCCTGAGACAGAAATAAAAGCAGAACTATGCCCTCCCCCTCCTGTATACTTCTTGTAGGGAAACCTCAAAGTGAAGTCTCAAGTACAGTTAGGATTAAAAGCCAAGGAATATCCCCACCCTCATGGACAGTCCTGAAAGACAACCTAACTACAATCATACTTTTTCTACGCAGTTAAGATCAAAAGCTGAACTATATCCCCACCCTCCAGAACACAGTTTGGAATGAAACGCTAACCATCTATACTCTCCCAGACACAGTTTGGAATGAAATCCTAATTATATGCATTCCCTTCTGGACACAGGAATAAAATCTGAACTATATCCCTATCCTCTGGGACACAGTTTGGAATAAAACACTAACTGTATCCTGGCCCTCCCAAACACAAAAATAAAAGCTGAACTATATGCCCACCCGTATAGATACAGCTAGTTGTGAAACTCCAAGGTCTGATAGAATTAAAAGCTGAGCAATATTGCAACCCTCCTGGACACAGGTTTGAAAAGATAACTATAATCATACTTTACTGGCCACAGGAACAAAAGCTGAACTATATCCCACTCTCTGGCACACAGTTTAGAATGAAATCCCCACTATCTGTATCCTGTTCACAGTTAAGAATTCCTAACGATATCCATGCCTTTCTGGATACAGTTAGTATTAAAAGCTGAACTATATCCCCCACCCTCAGGGAGACAGTTCACAATTAAATGCTAACTATATCTGTACCCTCCCCGACACAGAAATCAAAGCAAAACTATGTCCCCACCCTCGTGGACACATCTAGTAGTGAAACCTCAAAATGAAACCACAAGTACAGGTAGGATTAAAAGCCAAGGAATATTCCCACCCTCATGGACAGTTGGGTATGGCAAGCTAACTATAATCATACTTTTCTGGGCACAGTGAAGATCAAAAGCTGAACTATATCCCCACCCTCCAGAACACACTTTGGAATGAAACCATAACAATCTATATTTTCCCATACGCAGCTAGGAATGAAATCCTAATTATATCCATACCCTTCTGCACATAGTTAGGAATAAAATCTGAAATATATCCCCACCCTCCGGGACACAGTTTGAAATAAAACAGTAACTGTATCCTGGCTTCCCAAACACAAAAATAAAATCTGAACTTTATTCCCACACGTCTTGATACAGCTAGTACTTAAACTCCAGGACAGATAGAATTAAAAGCTGAGCAATATTGCAACCCTCCTGAACTCCGGTGTGAAAAGATAACTATAATCATACTTTTTTTGCCAGAGTATCAAATGCTGAACGAGATCCTTCACCATCCGGGGCCCAGTTTGGAATGGAATCCTCACTATCCATATCCTGGTCACAGTTAGTTGAGAATTTCTAACGATATACATGCCTTTCTGGATACAGTTAGTATTAAAAGCTGAACTATATCCCCCACCATTGGGGACACAGTTTGCAATTAAATGCTAACTATATCCATGCCCTCCCTGACACAGAAATAAAAGCAGAACTTTGTCCCCACCCTCCTGTATACTTCTTGTAGTGAAACCTCAACGTGAAACCTCAAGCACAGTTAGGATTAAAAGCCAAGGAATATCCCCACCCTCATGGACAGTCGGGTATGACAACCTAACTGTAATCATACTTTTTGGACACATTTATGTTCAAAAGCTGAGCTATATCCCCCCCCCCCCCTCCCCCAGAACACAGTTTGGAATGAAACCCTAACCATCTGTACTCTCCCAGACACAGCTAGGAATGAAATCCTAATTATATCCATACCATTCTGGTCACAGTTAGGAATAAAATCTGAACTATATCCCTACCCTCTGGGACACAGTTTGGAATAAAACACTAACTGTATCCTGGCCCTCCCAAACACAAAAATAAAAGCTGAACTATATGCCCACCCGTATAGATAGAGCTAGTTGTGAAACTCCTAGGTCAGATAGAATTAAAAGCTGAGCAATATTGCAACACTCCTGGACACAGTTTTGAAAAGATAACTATAATCATACTTTTCTGGCCACAGGAACAAAAGCTGAACTATATTCCACTCTCTGGCACACAGTTTAGAATAAAATCCCCACTATCTGTATCCTGTTCACAGTTAGTTAAGAATTCCTAACGATATCCATGCCTTTCTGGATACAGTTAGTATTAAAAGCTGAACTATATCCCCCACCCTCAGGGAGACAGTTTACAATTAAATGCTAACTATATCTGTACCCTCCCCGACACAGAAATAAAAGCAAAACTATGTCCCCACCCTCGTGGACACATCTAGTAGTGAAACCTCAAAATGCAACCTCAAGTACAGTTAGGATTAAAAGCCAAGGAATATTCCCACTCTCATGGACAGTTGGGTATGGCAACCTAACTATAATCATACTTTTCTGGGCACAGTTAAGATCAAAAGCTGAACTATATCCCCACCCTCCAGAACACAGTTTGGAATGAAACCATAACAATCTATATTCTCCCATACACAGCTAGGAATGAAATCCTAATTATATCCATACCCTTCTGGACATAGTTAGGAATAAAATCTGAACTATATCCTTACCCTCTGGGAAACAGTTTGAAATAAAACACTCACTGTGTCCTGGCCCTCCCAAACACAAAAATAATAGCTGAACTATATTCCCACACGTCTAGATACGGCTAGTAGTGAAACTCCAAGTACAGATAGAATTAAAAGCAGAGCAATATTGCAACCCTCCTGGACACAGGTATGAAAAGATAACTACAATCAAACGTTTCTTGCCACAGGAACAAAAGCTGAACTATATCCCCTACCATCCGGGACACAGTTTGGAATGATCCCTCACTGTTGGCATCCTGGTCACAGTTAAGAATTGCTAACGATATCCATACCTTTCGGGATACAATTAGTATTAAAAGCTGAACTATATCCCCCACCCTCCGGGACACAGTTTGCAATTAAATACTAATTATATCCGTACTCTCCCTAACACAGAAATAAAAGCAGAACTATGCGTCCCCAACCTCCTGGGCAATTCTAGTAGTGAAACCTCAAAGTAAAACCTTAAGTACAGTTAGGATTAAAAGCCAAGGAATATCCCCACCCTCGTGGACAGTCGGGTATGACAACCTAACTATAATCATACTTTTTGGAAACAGTTAAGAACAAAAGCTGAAATATATCCCCACCCTCTGCCCAGTTTGGAATGAAACCCTAACCATCTATACTCTCCCAGAATCAGTTAGGAATCTGAACTATATCCCTACCCTTTGGGACACAGTTTGGAATAAAACACTAACTCTGTCCTCGCCCTCCAAAACACAAAAATAAAATCTGAACTATATTCCCACCCGTCTAGATACATCTAGTTGTGAAACACCAAGGTCAGATAGAATTAAAAGCTGAGCAATATTGCAACCCTCCTGGACACAGGTTTGACAAGACAACTATAATCATACTTTTCTGGCCACAGGAACAAAAGCTGAACTATATCCCACCTTCTGGCACCCAGTTTGGAATGAAATCCTCACTATCTGTATCCTGGTCACAGTTAGTTAATTTCTAACGATATCCATGCCTTTCTGGGTACAGTTAGTATTAAAAGCTGAATTATATCCCCCTCCCTCAATGACACGGTTTACAATTAAACGCTAATTATATCTGTACCCTCCCCAACACAGAAATAAAAGCAGAACTATGTCCCCACCCTCTTGGACACTTCTAGTACTGAAACCTCAAAGTGAAGCCTCAAGTATAATTAGGATTAAAAGCCAAGGAATATCCCCACCCTCATGGACAGTGAAGTATGACAACCTAACTATAATCATACTTTTTGGGACACAGTTAAGATCAAAAACTGAACTATATCCCCACCCTCCAGAGCACAATTTCGAATGAAACACTAACCATCTATACTCTCCCAGACACAGTTAGAAATGAAATACTAATTATATCGATACCCTTCTAGACACAGTTAGGAGTAAAACCTGAACTATATCCCTACCCTCCGGGACACAGTTTGAAATAAATCACTAACTGTATCCTGGCCATCCCAAACACAAAAATAATAGCTGAACTATATTCCCACACGTCTAGATACGGCTAGTAGTGAAACTCCAAGTACAGATAGAATTGAAAGCAGAGCAATATTGCAACCCTCCTGGACACAGGTATGAAAAGATAACTACAATCAAACTTTTCTTGCCACAGGAACAAAAGCTGAACTTTTTCCCCTACCATCCGGGACACAGTTTGGAATGAAACCCTCACTATCGGTATCCTGGTCACGGTTAAGAATTCCTAACGATATCCATACCTTTCGAGATACATTTAGTATTAAAAGCTGAACTATATCCCTCACCGTCCAGGACACAGATTGCAATTAAATGCTAACTATATCCGTACCCTCCCTAACACAGAAATAAAAGCAGAACTATGTGTCCCCACCCTCCTGGGCACTTCCAGTAGTGAACCCTCAAAGTGAAACCTGAAGTACAGTTAGGATTAAAAGCCAAGGAATATCCCCACCCTCGTGGACAGTCGGGTATGACAACCTCACTATAATCATACTTTTTGGAAACAGTTAAGAACAAAAGCTGAAATATATCCCCACCCTCTGCACAGTTTGGAATGAAACCCTAACCATCTATACTCTCCCAGAAACAGTTAGGAATGAAATCTTAAATATATCCATACCCTTCCGGGCACAGTTAGGAATAAAAGCTGAACTATATCCCTACCCTTTGGGACACAGTTTGGAATAAAACACTAACTGTGTCCTTGCCCTCCCAAACACAAAAATAAAATCTGGACTATATTCCCACCCGTCTAGATACATCTAGTTGTGAAACTCCAAGGTCAGATAGAATTATAAGCTGAGCAATATTGCAACCGTCCTGGACACAGGTTTGAAAAGATAACTATAATCATACTTTTCTGGCCACAGGAACAAAAGCTGAACTATATCCCACAATCTGGCACCCAGTTTGGAATGAAATCCTCACTATCTGTATCCTGGTCACAGTTAGTTAATTTCTAACTATATCCATGCCTTTCTGGATACAGTTAGTATTAGAAGCTGAACTATATCCCCCACCCTCAATGACACAGTTTACAATTAACCGCTAATTATATATGTACCCTCCCCAACACAGAAATAAAAGCAGAACTATGCCCCCACCCTCTTGGACACTTCTAGTAGTGAAACCTCAAAATGAAGCCTCAAGTATAGTTTGGATTAAAAGCCAAGAAATATCCCCACCCTCATGGACAGTCAGGTATGACAACCTAACTATAATCATACTTTTTGGGACACAGTTAAGATCAAAAACTGAACTATATCCCCACCCTCCAGAGCACAGTTTGGAATGAAACACTAACCATCTATACTCTCCCAGACACAGTTAGACATGAAATACTAATGATATCGATACCCTTCTAGACACAGTTAGGAATAAAATCTGAAATATATCCCTACCCTCCGGGACACAATTTGAAATAAAACAGTAACTGTATCCTGGCCTTCCCAAACACAAAAATAAAATCTGAACTTTATTCCCACACGTCTTGATACAGCTAGTACTTAAACTCCTGGACAGATAGAATTAAAAGCTGAGCAATATTGCAACCCTCCTGAACTCCGGTGTGAAAAGATAACTATAATCATACTTTTCTTGCCAGAGTATCAAATGCTGAACGAGATCCTTCACCATCCGGGGCCCAGTTTGGAATGGAATCCTCACTATCCATATCCTGGTCACAGTTAGTTGAGAATTTCTAACGATATACACGCCTTTCTGGATACAGTTAGTATTAAAAGCTGAACTATATCCCCCACCATTGGGGACACAGTTTGCAATTAAATGCTAACTATATCCATGCCCTCCCTGACACAGAAATAAAAGCAGAACTTAGTCCCCACCCTCCTGTATACTTCTTGTAGTGAAACCTCAACGTGAAACCTCAAGCACAGTTAGGATTAAAAGCCAAGGAATATCCCCACCCTCATGGACAGTCGGGTATGACAACCTAACTGTAATCATACTTTTTGGACACATTTATGTTCAAAAGCTGAGCTATATCCCACCCCCCCCCCCCCCTCCACCAGAACACAGTTTGGAATGAAACCCTAACCATCTGTACTCTCCCAGACACAGCTAGGAATGAAATCCTAATTATATCCATACCATTCTGGACAGAGTTAGGAATAAAATCTGAACTATATCCCTACCCTCTGGGACACAGTTTGAAACAAAACACTAACTGTATCCTGGCCCTCCCAAGCACAAAAATAAAAGCTGAACTATATGCCCACCCGTATAGATACAGCTAGTTGTGAAACTCCAAGGTCAGATAGAATTAAAAGCTGAGCAATATTGCAACCCTCCTGGACACAGGTTTGAAAATATAACTATAATCATACTTTACTGGCCACAGGAACAAAAGCTGAACTATATCCCACTCTCTGGCACACAGTTTAGAATGAAATCCCCACTATCTGTATCCTGTTCACAGTTAAGAATTCCTAACGATATCCATGCCTTTCTGTATACAGTTAGTATCAAAAGCTGAACTATATCCCCCACCCTCATGGAGACAGTTCACAATTAAATGCTAACTATATCTGTACCCTCCCCGACACAGAAATAAAAGCAAAACTATGTCTCCATCCTCGTGGACACATCTAGTAGTGAACCCTCAAAATGAAACCTCAAGTACAGTTAGGATTAAAAGCCAAGGAATATTCCCACCTCATGGACAGTTTGGTATGGCAACCTAACTATAATCATACTTTTCTGGGCACAGTTAAGATCAAAAGCTGAACTACATCCCCACCCTCCAGAACACAGTTTGGAATGAAACCAGAACAATCTATATTCTCCCATACACAGCTAGGAATGAAATCCTAATTATATCCATACCCTTCTGAACATAGTTGGGAATAAAATCTGAAATATATCCCTACCCTCCGGGACACAGTTTGAAATAAAACAGTAACTGTATCCTGGCTTCCCAAACACAAAAATAAAATCTGAACTTTATTCCCACACGTCTTGATACAGCTAGTACTTAAACTCCAGGACAGATAGAATTAAAAGCTGAGCAATATTGCAACCCTCCTGAACTCCGGTGTGAAAAGATAACTATAATCATACTTTTTTTGCCAGAGTATCAAATGCTGAACGAGATCCTTCACCATCCGGGGCCCAGTTTGGAATGGAATCCTCACTATCCATATCCTGGTCACAGTTAGTTGAGAATTTCTAACGATATACATGCCTTTCTGGATACAGTTAGTATTAAAAGCTGAACTATATCCCCCACCATTGGGGACACAGTTTGCAATTAAATGCTAACTATATCCATGCCCTCCCTGACACAGAAATAAAAGCAGAACTTTGTCCCCACCCTCCTGTATACTTCTTGTAGTGAAACCTCAACGTGAAACCTCAAGCACAGTTAGGATTAAAAGCCAAGGAATATCCCCACCCTCATGGACAGTCGGGTATGACAACCTAACTGTAATCATACTTTTTGGACACATTTATGTTCAAAAGCTGAGCTATATCCCCCCCCCCCCTCCCCCAGAACACAGTTTGGAATGAAACCCTAACCATCTGTACTCTCCCAGACACAGCTAGGAATGAAATCCTAATTATATCCATACCATTCTGGTCACAGTTAGGAATAAAATCTGAACTATATCCCTACCCTCTGGGACACAGTTTGGAATAAAACACTAACTGTATCCTGGCCCTCCCAAACACAAAAATAAAAGCTGAACTATATGCCCACCCGTATAGATAGAGCTAGTTGTGAAACTCCTAGGTCAGATAGAATTAAAAGCTGAGCAATATTGCAACACTCCTGGACACAGTTTTGAAAAGATAACTATAATCATACTTTTCTGGCCACAGGAACAAAAGCTGAACTATATTCCACTCTCTGGCACACAGTTTAGAATAAAATCCCCACTATCTGTATCCTGTTCACAGTTAGTTAAGAATTCCTAACGATATCCATGCCTTTCTGGATACAGTTAGTATTAAAAGCTGAACTATATCCCCCACCCTCAGGGAGACAGTTTACAATTAAATGCTAACTATATCTGTACCCTCCCCGACACAGAAATAAAAGCAAAACTATGTCCCCACCCTCGTGGACACATCTAGTAGTGAAACCTCAAAATGCAACCTCAAGTACAGTTAGGATTAAAAGCCAAGGAATATTCCCACTCTCATGGACAGTTGGGTATGGCAACCTAACTATAATCATACTTTTCTGGGCACAGTTAAGATCAAAAGCTGAACTATATCCCCACCCTCCAGAACACAGTTTGGAATGAAACCATAACAATCTATATTCTCCCATACACAGCTAGGAATGAAATCCTAATTATATCCATACCCTTCTGGACATAGTTAGGAATAAAATCTGAACTATATCCTTACCCTCTGGGAAACAGTTTGAAATAAAACACTCACTGTGTCCTGGCCCTCCCAAACACAAAAATAATAGCTGAACTATATTCCCACACGTATAGATACGGCTAGTAGTGAAACTCCAAGTACAGATAGAATTAAAAGCAGAGCAATATTGCAACCCTCCTGGACACAGGTATGAAAAGATAACTACAATCAAACGTTTCTTGCCACAGGAACAAAAGCTGAACTATATCCCCTACCATCCGGGACACAGTTTGGAATGATCCCTCACTGTTGGCATCCTGGTCACAGTTAAGAATTGCTAACGATATCCATACCTTTCGGGATACAATTAGTATTAAAAGCTGAACTATATCCCCCACCCTCCGGGACACAGTTTGCAATTAAATACTAATTATATCCGTACTCTCCCTAACACAGAAATAAAAGCAGAACTATGCGTCCCCAACCTCCTGGGCAATTCTAGTAGTGAAACCTCAAAGTAAAACCTTAAGTACAGTTAGGATTAAAAGCCAAGGAATATCCCCACCCTCGTGGACAGTCGGGTATGACAACCTAACTATAATCATACTTTTTGGAAACAGTTAAGAACAAAAGCTGAAATATATCCCCACCCTCTGCCCAGTTTGGAATGAAACCCTAACCATCTATACTCTCCCAGAATCAGTTAGGAATCTGAACTATATCCCTACCCTTTGGGACACAGTTTGGAATAAAACACTAACTCTGTCCTCGCCCTCCAAAACACAAAAATAAAATCTGAACTATATTCCCACCCGTCTAGATACATCTAGTTGTGAAACACCAAGGTCAGATAGAATTAAAAGCTGAGCAATATTGCAACCCTCCTGGACACAGGTTTGACAAGACAACTATAATCATACTTTTCTGGCCACAGGAACAAAAGCTGAACTATATCCCACCTTCTGGCACCCAGTTTGGAATGAAATCCTCACTATCTGTATCCTGGTCACAGTTAGTTAATTTCTAACGATATCCATGCCTTTCTGGGTACAGTTAGTATTAAAAGCTGAATTATATCCCCCTCCCTCAATGACACGGTTTACAATTAAACGCTAATTATATCTGTACCCTCCCCAACACAGAAATAAAAGCAGAACTATGTCCCCACCCTCTTGGACACTTCTAGTACTGAAACCTCAAAGTGAAGCCTCAAGTATAATTAGGATTAAAAGCCAAGGAATATCCCCACCCTCATGGACAGTGAAGTATGACAACCTAACTATAATCATACTTTTTGGGACACAGTTAAGATCAAAAACTGAACTATATCCCCACCCTCCAGAGCACAATTTCGAATGAAACACTAACCATCTATACTCTCCCAGACACAGTTAGAAATGAAATACTAATTATATCGATACCCTTCTAGACACAGTTAGGAGTAAAACCTGAACTATATCCCTACCCTCCGGGACACAGTTTGAAATAAATCACTAACTGTATCCTGGCCATCCCAAACACAAAAATAATAGCTGAACTATATTCCCACACGTCTAGATACGGCTAGTAGTGAAACTCCAAGTACAGATAGAATTGAAAGCAGAGCAATATTGCAACCCTCCTGGACACAGGTATGAAAAGATAACTACAATCAAACTTTTCTTGCCACAGGAACAAAAGCTGAACTTTTTCCCCTACCATCCGGGACACAGTTTGGAATGAAACCCTCACTATCGGTATCCTGGTCACGGTTAAGAATTCCTAACGATATCCATACCTTTCGAGATACATTTAGTATTAAAAGCTGAACTATATCCCTCACCGTCCAGGACACAGATTGCAATTAAATGCTAACTATATCCGTACCCTCCCTAACACAGAAATAAAAGCAGAACTATGTGTCCCCACCCTCCTGGGCACTTCCAGTAGTGAACCCTCAAAGTGAAACCTGAAGTACAGTTAGGATTAAAAGCCAAGGAATATCCCCACCCTCGTGGACAGTCGGGTATGACAACCTCACTATAATCATACTTTTTGGAAACAGTTAAGAACAAAAGCTGAAATATATCCCCACCCTCTGCACAGTTTGGAATGAAACCCTAACCATCTATACTCTCCCAGAAACAGTTAGGAATGAAATCTTAAATATATCCATACCCTTCCGGGCACAGTTAGGAATAAAAGCTGAACTATATCCCTACCCTTTGGGACACAGTTTGGAATA
This sequence comes from Pictodentalium vernedei, assembly GCA_031216915.1. Lineage (NCBI taxonomy): Eukaryota > Metazoa > Mollusca > Scaphopoda > Dentaliida > Dentaliidae > Pictodentalium > Pictodentalium vernedei. Next base: position 641,959,418 of record CM062296.1, on the reverse strand, counting down.
AAACACTAACTGTGTCCTTGCCCTCCCAAACACAAAAATAAAATCTGGACTATATTCCCACCCGTCTAGATACATCTAGTTGTGAAACTCCAAGGTCAGATAGAATTATAAGCTGAGCAATATTGCAACCGTCCTGGACACAGGTTTGAAAAGATAACTATAATCATACTTTTCTGGCCACAGGAACAAAAGCTGAACTATATCCCACAATCTGGCACCCAGTTTGGAATGAAATCCTCACTATCTGTATCCTGGTCACAGTTAGTTAATTTCTAACTATATCCATGCCTTTCTGGATACAGTTAGTATTAGAAGCTGAACTATATCCCCCACCCTCAATGACACAGTTTACAATTAACCGCTAATTATATATGTACCCTCCCCAACACAGAAATAAAAGCAGAACTATGCCCCCACCCTCTTGGACACTTCTAGTAGTGAAACCTCAAAATGAAGCCTCAAGTATAGTTTGGATTAAAAGCCAAGAAATATCCCCACCCTCATGGACAGTCAGGTATGACAACCTAACTATAATCATACTTTTTGGGACACAGTTAAGATCAAAAACTGAACTATATCCCCACCCTCCAGAGCACAGTTTGGAATGAAACACTAACCATCTATACTCTCCCAGACACAGTTAGACATGAAATACTAATGATATCGATACCCTTCTAGACACAGTTAGGAATAAAATCTGAAATATATCCCTACCCTCCGGGACACAATTTGAAATAAAACAGTAACTGTATCCTGGCCTTCCCAAACACAAAAATAAAATCTGAACTTTATTCCCACACGTCTTGATACAGCTAGTACTTAAACTCCTGGACAGATAGAATTAAAAGCTGAGCAATATTGCAACCCTCCTGAACTCCGGTGTGAAAAGATAACTATAATCATACTTTTCTTGCCAGAGTATCAAATGCTGAACGAGATCCTTCACCATCCGGGGCCCAGTTTGGAATGGAATCCTCACTATCCATATCCTGGTCACAGTTAGTTGAGAATTTCTAACGATATACACGCCTTTCTGGATACAGTTAGTATTAAAAGCTGAACTATATCCCCCACCATTGGGGACACAGTTTGCAATTAAATGCTAACTATATCCATGCCCTCCCTGACACAGAAATAAAAGCAGAACTTAGTCCCCACCCTCCTGTATACTTCTTGTAGTGAAACCTCAACGTGAAACCTCAAGCACAGTTAGGATTAAAAGCCAAGGAATATCCCCACCCTCATGGACAGTCGGGTATGACAACCTAACTGTAATCATACTTTTTGGACACATTTATGTTCAAAAGCTGAGCTATATCCCACCCCCCCCCCCCCTCCACCAGAACACAGTTTGGAATGAAACCCTAACCATCTGTACTCTCCCAGACACAGCTAGGAATGAAATCCTAATTATATCCATACCATTCTGGACAGAGTTAGGAATAAAATCTGAACTATATCCCTACCCTCTGGGACACAGTTTGAAACAAAACACTAACTGTATCCTGGCCCTCCCAAGCACAAAAATAAAAGCTGAACTATATGCCCACCCGTATAGATACAGCTAGTTGTGAAACTCCAAGGTCAGATAGAATTAAAAGCTGAGCAATATTGCAACCCTCCTGGACACAGGTTTGAAAATATAACTATAATCATACTTTACTGGCCACAGGAACAAAAGCTGAACTATATCCCACTCTCTGGCACACAGTTTAGAATGAAATCCCCACTATCTGTATCCTGTTCACAGTTAAGAATTCCTAACGATATCCATGCCTTTCTGTATACAGTTAGTATCAAAAGCTGAACTATATCCCCCACCCTCAGGGAGACAGTTCACAATTAAATGCTAACTATATCTGTACCCTCCCCGACACAGAAATAAAAGCAAAACTATGTCTCCATCCTCGTGGACACATCTAGTAGTGAACCCTCAAAATGAAACCTCAAGTACAGTTAGGATTAAAAGCCAAGGAATATTCCCACCTCATGGACAGTTTGGTATGGCAACCTAACTATAATCATACTTTTCTGGGCACAGTTAAGATCAAAAGCTGAACTACATCCCCACCCTCCAGAACACAGTTTGGAATGAAACCAGAACAATCTATATTCTCCCATACACAGCTAGGAATGAAATCCTAATTATATCCATACCCTTCTGAACATAGTTGGGAATAAAATCTGAAATATATCCCTACCCTCCGGGACACAGTTTGAAATAAAACAGTAACTGTATCCTGGCTTCCCAAACACAAAAATAAAATCTGAACTTTATTCCCACACGTCTTGATACAGCTAGTACTTAAACTCCAGGACAGATAGAATTAAAAGCTGAGCAATATTGCAACCCTCCTGAACTCCGGTGTGAAAAGATAACTATAATCATACTTTTTTTGCCAGAGTATCAAATGCTGAACGAGATCCTTCACCATCCGGGGCCCAGTTTGGAATGGAATCCTCACTATCCATATCCTGGTCACAGTTAGTTGAGAATTTCTAACGATATACATGCCTTTCTGGATACAGTTAGTATTAAAAGCTGAACTATATCCCCCACCATTGGGGACACAGTTTGCAATTAAATGCTAACTATATCCATGCCCTCCCTGACACAGAAATAAAAGCAGAACTTTGTCCCCACCCTCCTGTATACTTCTTGTAGTGAAACCTCAACGTGAAACCTCAAGCACAGTTAGGATTAAAAGCCAAGGAATATCCCCACCCTCATGGACAGTCGGGTATGACAACCTAACTGTAATCATACTTTTTGGACACATTTATGTTCAAAAGCTGAGCTATATCCCCCCCCCCCCCCCCTCCCCCAGAACACAGTTTGGAATGAAACCCTAACCATCTGTACTCTCCCAGACACAGCTAGGAATGAAATCCTAATTATATCCATACCATTCTGGTCACAGTTAGGAATAAAATCTGAACTATATCCCTACCCTCTGGGACACAGTTTGGAATAAAACACTAACTGTATCCTGGCCCTCCCAAACACAAAAATAAAAGCTGAACTATATGCCCACCCGTATAGATAGAGCTAGTTGTGAAACTCCTAGGTCAGATAGAATTAAAAGCTGAGCAATATTGCAACACTCCTGGACACAGTTTTGAAAAGATAACTATAATCATACTTTTCTGGCCACAGGAACAAAAGCTGAACTATATTCCACTCTCTGGCACACAGTTTAGAATAAAATCCCCACTATCTGTATCCTGTTCACAGTTAGTTAAGAATTCCTAACGATATCCATGCCTTTCTGGATACAGTTAGTATTAAAAGCTGAACTATATCCCCCACCCTCAGGGAGACAGTTTACAATTAAATGCTAACTATATCTGTACCCTCCCCGACACAGAAATAAAAGCAAAACTATGTCCCCACCCTCGTGGACACATCTAGTAGTGAAACCTCAAAATGCAACCTCAAGTACAGTTAGGATTAAAAGCCAAGGAATATTCCCACTCTCATGGACAGTTGGGTATGGCAACCTAACTATAATCATACTTTTCTGGGCACAGTTAAGATCAAAAGCTGAACTATATCCCCACCCTCCAGAACACAGTTTGGAATTAAACCATAACAATCTATATTCTCCCATACACAGCTAGGAATGAAATCCTAATTATATCCATACCCTTCTGGACATAGTTAGGAATAAAATCTGAACTATATCCTTACCCTCTGGGAAACAGTTTGAAATAAAACACTCACTGTGTCCTGGCCCTCCCAAACACAAAAATAATAGCTGAACTATATTCCCACACGTCTAGATACGGCTAGTAGTGAAACTCCAAGTACAGATAGAATTAAAAGCAGAGCAATATTGCAACCCTCCTGGACACAGGTATGAAAAGATAACTACAATCAAACGTTTCTTGCCACAGGAACAAAAGCTGAACTATATCCCCTACCATCCGGGACACAGTTTGGAATGATCCCTCACTGTTGGCATCCTGGTCACAGTTAAGAATTGCTAACGATATCCATACCTTTCGGGATACAATTAGTATTAAAAGCTGAACTATATCCCCCACCCTCCGGGACACAGTTTGCAATTAAATACTAATTATATCCGTACTCTCCCTAACACAGAAATAAAAGCAGAACTATGCGTCCCCAACCTCCTGGGCAATTCTAGTAGTGAAACCTCAAAGTAAAACCTTAAGTACAGTTAGGATTAAAAGCCAAGGAATATCCCCACCCTCGTGGACAGTCGGGTATGACAACCTAACTATAATCATACTTTTTGGAAACAGTTAAGAACAAAAGCTGAAATATATCCCCACCCTCTGCCCAGTTTGGAATGAAACCCTAACCATCTATACTCTCCCAGAATCAGTTAGGAATCTGAACTATATCCCTACCCTTTGGGACACAGTTTGGAATAAAACACTAACTCTGTCCTCGCCCTCCAAAACACAAAAATAAAATCTGAACTATATTCCCACCCGTCTAGATACATCTAGTTGTGAAACACCAAGGTCAGATAGAATTAAAAGCTGAGCAATATTGCAACCCTCCTGGACACAGGTTTGACAAGACAACTATAATCATACTTTTCTGGCCACAGGAACAAAAGCTGAACTATATCCCACCTTCTGGCACCCAGTTTGGAATGAAATCCTCACTATCTGTATCCTGGTCACAGTTAGTTAATTTCTAACGATATCCATGCCTTTCTGGGTACAGTTAGTATTAAAAGCTGAATTATATCCCCCTCCCTCAATGACACGGTTTACAATTAAACGCTAATTATATCTGTACCCTCCCCAACACAGAAATAAAAGCAGAACTATGTCCCCACCCTCTTGGACACTTCTAGTACTGAAACCTCAAAGTGAAGCCTCAAGTATAATTAGGATTAAAAGCCAAGGAATATCCCCACCCTCATGGACAGTGAAGTATGACAACCTAACTATAATCATACTTTTTGGGACACAGTTAAGATCAAAAACTGAACTATATCCCCACCCTCCAGAGCACAATTTCGAATGAAACACTAACCATCTATACTCTCCCAGACACAGTTAGAAATGAAATACTAATTATATCGATACCCTTCTAGACACAGGAGTAAAACCTGAACTATATCCCTACCCTCCGGGACACAGTTTGAAATAAATCACTAACTGTATCCTGGCCATCCCAAACACAAAAATAATAGCTGAACTATATTCCCACACGTCTAGATACGGCTAGTAGTGAAACTCCAAGTACAGATAGAATTGAAAGCAGAGCAATATTGCAACCCTCCTGGACACAGGTATGAAAAGATAACTACAATCAAACTTTTCTTGCCACAGGAACAAAAGCTGAACTTTTTCCCCTACCATCCGGGACACAGTTTGGAATGAAACCCTCACTATCGGTATCCTGGTCACGGTTAAGAATTCCTAACGATATCCATACCTTTCGAGATACATTTAGTATTAAAAGCTGAACTATATCCCTCACCGTCCAGGACACAGATTGCAATTAAATGCTAACTATATCCGTACCCTCCCTAACACAGAAATAAAAGCAGAACTATGTGTCCCCACCCTCCTGGGCACTTCCAGTAGTGAACCCTCAAAGTGAAACCTGAAGTACAGTTAGGATTAAAAGCCAAGGAATATCCCCACCCTCGTGGACAGTCGGGTATGACAACCTCACTATAATCATACTTTTTGGAAACAGTTAAGAACAAAAGCTGAAATATATCCCCACCCTCTGCACAGTTTGGAATGAAACCCTAACCATCTATACTCTCCCAGAAACAGTTAGGAATGAAATCTTAAATATATCCATACCCTTCCGGGCACAGTTAGGAATAAAAGCTGAACTATATCCCTACCCTTTGGGACACAGTTTGGAATAAAACACTAACTGTGTCCTTGCCCTCCCAAACACAAAAATAAAATCTGGACTATATTCCCACCCGTCTAGATACATCTAGTTGTGAAACTCCAAGGTCAGATAGAATTATAAGCTGAGCAATATTGCAACCGTCCTGGACACAGGTTTGAAAAGATAACTATAATCATACTTTTCTGGCCACAGGAACAAAAGCTGAACTATATCCCACAATCTGGCACCCAGTTTGGAATGAAATCCTCACTATCTGTATCCTGGTCACAGTTAGTTAATTTCTAACTATATCCATGCCTTTCTGGATACAGTTAGTATTAGAAGCTGAACTATATCCCCCACCCTCAATGACACAGTTTACAATTAACCGCTAATTATATATGTACCCTCCCCAACACAGAAATAAAAGCAGAACTATGCCCCCACCCTCTTGGACACTTCTAGTAGTGAAACCTCAAAATGAAGCCTCAAGTATAGTTTGGATTAAAAGCCAAGAAATATCCCCACCCTCATGGACAGTCAGGTATGACAACCTAACTATAATCATACTTTTTGGGACACAGTTAAGATCAAAAACTGAACTATATCCCCACCCTCCAGAGCACAGTTTGGAATGAAACACTAACCATCTATACTCTCCCAGACACAGTTAGACATGAAATACTAATGATATCGATACCCTTCTAGACACAGTTAGGAATAAAATCTGAAATATATCCCTACCCTCCGGGACACAATTTGAAATAAAACAGTAACTGTATCCTGGCCTTCCCAAACACAAAAATAAAATCTGAACTTTATTCCCACACGTCTTGATACAGCTAGTACTTAAACTCCTGGACAGATAGAATTAAAAGCTGAGCAATATTGCAACCCTCCTGAACTCCGGTGTGAAAAGCTAACTATAATCATACTTTTCTTGCCAGAGTATCAAATGCTGAACGAGATCCTTCACCATCCGGGGCCCAGTTTGGAATGGAATCCTCACTATCCATATCCTGGTCACAGTTAGTTGAGAATTTCTAACGATATACACGCCTTTCTGGATACAGTTAGTATTAAAAGCTGAACTATATCCCCCACCATTGGGGACACAGTTTGCAATTAAATGCTAACTATATCCATGCCCTCCCTGACACAGAAATAAAAGCAGAACTTTGTCCCCCACCCTCCTGTATACTTCTTGTAGTGAAACCTCAACGTGAAACCTCAAGCACAGTTAGGATTAAAAGCCAAGGAATATCCCCACCCTCATGGACAGTCGGGTATGACAACCTAACTGTAATCATACTTTTTGGACACATTTATGTTCAAAAGCTGAGCTATATCCCCCCCCCCCCCCTCCCCCAGAACACAGTTTGGAATGAAACCCTAACCATCTGTACTCTCCCAGACACAGCTAGGAATGAAATCCTAATTATATCCATACCATTCTGGTCACAGTTAGGAATAAAATCTGAACTATATCCCTACCCTCTGGGACACAGTTTGGAATAAAACACTAACTGTATCCTGGCCCTCCCAAACACAAAAATAAAAGCTGAACTATATGCCCACCCGTATAGATAGAGCTAGTTGTGAAACTCCTAGGTCAGATAGAATTAAAAGCTGAGCAATATTGCAACACTCCTGGACACAGTTTTGAAAAGATAACTATAATCATACTTTTCTGGCCACAGGAACAAAAGCTGAACTATATTCCACTCTCTGGCACACAGTTTAGAATAAAATCCCCACTATCTGTATCCTGTTCACAGTTAGTTAAGAATTCCTAACGATATCCATGCCTTTCTGGATACAGTTAGTATTAAAAGCTGAACTATATCCCCCACCCTCAGGGAGACAGTTTACAATTAAATGCTAACTATATCTGTACCCTCCCCGACACAGAAATAAAAGCAAAACTATGTCCCCACCCTCGTGGACACATCTAGTAGTGAAACCTCAAAATGCAACCTCAAGTACAGTTAGGATTAAAAGCCAAGGAATATTCCCACTCTCATGGACAGTTGGGTATGGCAACCTAACTATAATCATACTTTTCTGGGCACAGTTAAGATCAAAAGCTGAACTATATCCCCACCCTCCAGAACACAGTTTGGAATGAAACCATAACAATCTATATTCTCCCATACACAGCTAGGAATGAAATCCTAATTATATCCATACCCTTCTGGACATAGTTAGGAATAAAATCTGAACTATATCCTTACCCTCTGGGAAACAGTTTGAAATAAAACACTCACTGTGTCCTGGCCCTCCCAAACACAAAAATAATAGCTGAACTATATTCCCACACGTCTAGATACGGCTAGTAGTGAAACTCCAAGTACAGATAGAATTAAAAGCAGAGCAATATTGCAACCCTCCTGGACACAGGTATGAAAAGATAACTACAATCAAACGTTTCTTGCCACAGGAACAAAAGCTGAACTATATCCCCTACCATCCGGGACACAGTTTGGAATGATCCCTCACTGTTGGCATCCTGGTCACAGTTAAGAATTGCTAACGATATCCATACCTTTCGGGATACAATTAGTATTAAAAGCTGAACTATATCCCCCACCCTCCGGGACACAGTTTGCAATTAAATACTAATTATATCCGTACTCTCCCTAACACAGAAATAAAAGCAGAACTATGCGTCCCCAACCTCCTGGGCAATTCTAGTAGTGAAACCTCAAAGTAAAACCTTAAGTACAGTTAGGATTAAAAGCCAAGGAATATCCCCACCCTCGTGGACAGTCGGGTATGACAACCTAACTATAATCATACTTTTTGGAAACAGTTAAGAACAAAAGCTGAAATATATCCCCACCCTCTGCCCAGTTTGGAATGAAACCCTAACCATCTATACTCTCCCAGAATCAGTTAGGAATCTGAACTATATCCCTACCCTTTGGGACACAGTTTGGAATAAAACACTAACTCTGTCCTCGCCCTCCAAAACACAAAAATAAAATCTGAACTATATTCCCACCCGTCTAGATACATCTAGTTGTGAAACACCAAGGTCAGATAGAATTAAAAGCTGAGCAATATTGCAACCCTCCTGGACACAGGTTTGACAAGACAACTATAATCATACTTTTCTGGCCACAGGAACAAAAGCTGAACTATATCCCACCTTCTGGCACCCAGTTTGGAATGAAATCCTCACTATCTGTATCCTGGTCACAGTTAGTTAATTTCTAACGATATCCATGCCTTTCTGGGTACAGTTAGTATTAAAAGCTGAATTATATCCCCCTCCCTCAATGACACGGTTTACAATTAAACGCTAATTATATCTGTACCCTCCCCAACACAGAAATAAAAGCAGAACTATGTCCCCACCCTCTTGGACACTTCTAGTACTGAAACCTCAAAGTGAAGCCTCAAGTATAATTAGGATTAAAAGCCAAGGAATATCCCCACCCTCATGGACAGTGAAGTATGACAACCTAACTATAATCATACTTTTTGGGACACAGTTAAGATCAAAAACTGAACTATATCCCCACCCTCCAGAGCACAATTTCGAATGAAACACTAACCATCTATACTCTCCCAGACACAGTTAGAAATGAAATACTAATTATATCGATACCCTTCTAGACACAGTTAGGAGTAAAACCTGAACTATATCCCTACCCTCCGGGACACAGTTTGAAATAAATCACTAACTGTATCCTGGCCATCCCAAACACAAAAATAATAGCTGAACTATATTCCCACACGTCTAGATACGGCTAGTAGTGAAACTCCAAGTACAGATAGAATTGAAAGCAGAGCAATATTGCAACCCTCCTGGACACAGGTATGAAAAGATAACTACAATCAAACTTTTCTTGCCACAGGAACAAAAGCTGAACTTTTTCCCCTACCATCCGGGACACAGTTTGGAATGAAACCCTCACTATCGGTATCCTGGTCACGGTTAAGAATTCCTAACGATATCCATACCTTTCGAGATACATTTAGTATTAAAAGCTGAACTATATCCCTCACCGTCCAGGACACAGATTGCAATTAAATGCTAACTATATCCGTACCCTCCCTAACACAGAAATAAAAGCAGAACTATGTGTCCCCACCCTCCTGGGCACTTCCAGTAGTGAACCCTCAAAGTGAAACCTGAAGTACAGTTAGGATTAAAAGCCAAGGAATATCCCCACCCTCGTGGACAGTCGGGTATGACAACCTCACTATAATCATACTTTTTGGAAACAGTTAAGAACAAAAGCTGAAATATATCCCCACCCTCTGCACAGTTTGGAATGAAACCCTAACCATCTATACTCTCCCAGAAACAGTTAGGAATGAAATCTTAAATATATCCATACCCTTCCGGGCACAGTTAGGAATAAAAGCTGAACTATATCCCTACCCTTTGGGACACAGTTTGGAATAAAACACTAACTGTGTCCTTGCCCTCCCAAACACAAAAATAAAATCTGGACTATATTCCCACCCGTCTAGATACATCTAGTTGTGAAACTCCAAGGTCAGATAGAATTATAAGCTGAGCAATATTGCAACCGTCCTGGACACAGGTTTGAAAAGATAACTATAATCATACTTTTCTGGCCACAGGAACAAAAGCTGAACTATATCCCACAATCTGGCACCCAGTTTGGAATGAAATCCTCACTATCTGTATCCTGGTCACAGTTAGTTAATTTCTAACTATATCCATGCCTTTCTGGATACAGTTAGTATTAGAAGCTGAACTATATCCCCCACCCTCAATGACACAGTTTACAATTAACCGCTAATTATATATGTACCCTCCCCAACACAGAAATAAAAGCAGAACTATGCCCCCACCCTCTTGGACACTTCTAGTAGTGAAACCTCAAAATGAAGCCTCAAGTATAGTTTGGATTAAAAGCCAAGAAATATCCCCACCCTCATGGACAGTCAGGTATGACAACCTAACTATAATCATACTTTTTGGGACACAGTTAAGATCAAAAACTGAACTATATCCCCACCCTCCAGAGCACAGTTTGGAATGAAACACTAACCATCTATACTCTCCCAGACACAGTTAGACATGAAATACTAATGATATCGATACCCTTCTAGACACAGTTAGGAATAAAATCTGAAATATATCCCTACCCTCCGGGACACAATTTGAAATAAAACAGTAACTGTATCCTGGCCTTCCCAAACACAAAAATAAAATCTGAACTTTATTCCCACACGTCTTGATACAGCTAGTACTTAAACTCCTGGACAGATAGAATTAAAAGCTGAGCAATATTGCAACCCTCCTGAACTCCGGTGTGAAAAGATAACTATAATCATACTTTTCTTGCCAGAGTATCAAATGCTGAACGAGATCCTTCACCATCCGGGGCCCAGTTTGGAATGGAATCCTCACTATCCATATCCTGGTCACAGTTAGTTGAGAATTTCTAACGATATACACGCCTTTCTGGATACAGTTAGTATTAAAAGCTGAACTATATCCCCCACCATTGGGGACACAGTTTGCAATTAAATGCTAACTATATCCATGCCCTCCCTGACACAGAAATAAAAGCAGAACTTAGTCCCCACCCTCCTGTATACTTCTTGTAGTGAAACCTCAACGTGAAACCTCAAGCACAGTTAGGATTAAAAGCCAAGGAATATCCCCACCCTCATGGACAGTCGGGTATGACAACCTAACTGTAATCATACTTTTTGGACACATTTATGTTCAAAAGCTGAGCTATATCCCACCCCCCCCCCCCCCCTCCACCAGAACACAGTTTGGAATGAAACCCTAACCATCTGTACTCTCCCAGACACAGCTAGGAATGAAATCCTAATTATATCCATACCATTCTGGACAGAGTTAGGAATAAAATCTGAACTATATCCCTACCCTCTGGGACACAGTTTGAAACAAAACACTAACTGTATCCTGGCCCTCCCAAGCACAAAAATAAAAGCTGAACTATATGCCCACCCGTATAGATACAGCTAGTTGTGAAACTCCAAGGTCAGATAGAATTAAAAGCTGAGCAATATTGCAACCCTCCTGGACACAGGTTTGAAAATATAACTATAATCATACTTTACTGGCCACAGGAACAAAAGCTGAACTATATCCCACTCTCTGGCACACAGTTTAGAATGAAATCCCCACTATCTGTATCCTGTTCACAGTTAAGAATTCCTAACGATATCCATGCCTTTCTGTATACAGTTAGTATCAAAAGCTGAACTATATCCCCCACCCTCAGGGAGACAGTTCACAATTAAATGCTAACTATATCTGTACCCTCCCCGACACAGAAATAAAAGCAAAACTATGTCTCCATCCTCGTGGACACATCTAGTAGTGAACCCTCAAAATGAAACCTCAAGTACAGTTAGGATTAAAAGCCAAGGAATATTCCCACCTCATGGACAGTTTGGTATGGCAACCTAACTATAATCATACTTTTCTGGGCACAGTTAAGATCAAAAGCTGAACTACATCCCCACCCTCCAGAACACAGTTTGGAATGAAACCAGAACAATCTATATTCTCCCATACACAGCTAGGAATGAAATCCTAATTATATCCATACCCTTCTGAACATAGTTGGGAATAAAATCTGAAATATATCCCTACCCTCCGGGACACAGTTTGAAATAAAACAGTAACTGTATCCTGGCTTCCCAAACACAAAAATAAAATCTGAACTTTATTCCCACACGTCTTGATACAGCTAGTACTTAAACTCCAGGACAGATAGAATTAAAAGCTGAGCAATATTGCAACCCTCCTGAACTCCGGTGTGAAAAGATAACTATAATCATACTTTTTTTGCCAGAGTATCAAATGCTGAACGAGATCCTTCACCATCCGGGGCCCAGTTTGGAATGGAATCCTCACTATCCATATCCTGGTCACAGTTAGTTGAGAATTTCTAACGATATACATGCCTTTCTGGATACAGTTAGTATTAAAAGCTGAACTATATCCCCCACCATTGGGGACACAGTTTGCAATTAAATGCTAACTATATCCATGCCCTCCCTGACACAGAAATAAAAGCAGAACTTTGTCCCCACCCTCCTGTATACTTCTTGTAGTGAAACCTCAACGTGAAACCTCAAGCACAGTTAGGATTAAAAGCCAAGGAATATCCCCACCCTCATGGACAGTCGGGTATGACAACCTAACTGTAATCATACTTTTTGGACACATTTATGTTCAAAAGCTGAGCTATATCCCCCCCCCCCCCCCCTCCCCCAGAACACAGTTTGGAATGAAACCCTAACCATCTGTACTCTCCCAGACACAGCTAGGAATGAAATCCTAATTATATCCATACCATTCTGGTCACAGTTAGGAATAAAATCTGAACTATATCCCTACCCTCTGGGACACAGTTTGGAATAAAACACTAACTGTATCCTGGCCCTCCCAAACACAAAAATAAAAGCTGAACTATATGCCCACCCGTATAGATAGAGCTAGTTGTGAAACTCCTAGGTCAGATAGAATTAAAAGCTGAGCAATATTGCAACACTCCTGGACACAGTTTTGAAAAGATAACTATAATCATACTTTTCTGGCCACAGGAACAAAAGCTGAACTATATTCCACTCTCTGGCACACAGTTTAGAATAAAATCCCCACTATCTGTATCCTGTTCACAGTTAGTTAAGAATTCCTAACGATATCCATGCCTTTCTGGATACAGTTAGTATTAAAAGCTGAACTATATCCCCCACCCTCAGGGAGACAGTTTACAATTAAATGCTAACTATATCTGTACCCTCCCCGACACAGAAATAAAAGCAAAACTATGTCCCCACCCTCGTGGACACATCTAGTAGTGAAACCTCAAAATGCAACCTCAAGTACAGTTAGGATTAAAAGCCAAGGAATATTCCCACTCTCATGGACAGTTGGGTATGGCAACCTAACTATAATCATACTTTTCTGGGCACAGTTAAGATCAAAAGCTGAACTATATCCCCACCCTCCAGAACACAGTTTGGAATTAAACCATAACAATCTATATTCTCCCATACACAGCTAGGAATGAAATCCTAATTATATCCATACCCTTCTGGACATAGTTAGGAATAAAATCTGAACTATATCCTTACCCTCTGGGAAACAGTTTGAAATAAAACACTCACTGTGTCCTGGCCCTCCCAAACACAAAAATAATAGCTGAACTATATTCCCACACGTCTAGATACGGCTAGTAGTGAAACTCCAAGTACAGATAGAATTAAAAGCAGAGCAATATTGCAACCCTCCTGGACACAGGTATGAAAAGATAACTACAATCAAACGTTTCTTGCCACAGGAACAAAAGCTGAACTATATCCCCTACCATCCGGGACACAGTTTGGAATGATCCCTCACTGTTGGCATCCTGGTCACAGTTAAGAATTGCTAACGATATCCATACCTTTCGGGATACAATTAGTATTAAAAGCTGAACTATATCCCCCACCCTCCGGGACACAGTTTGCAATTAAATACTAATTATATCCGTACTCTCCCTAACACAGAAATAAAAGCAGAACTATGCGTCCCCAACCTCCTGGGCAATTCTAGTAGTGAAACCTCAAAGTAAAACCTTAAGTACAGTTAGGATTAAAAGCCAAGGAATATCCCCACCCTCGTGGACAGTCGGGTATGACAACCTAACTATAATCATACTTTTTGGAAACAGTTAAGAACAAAAGCTGAAATATATCCCCACCCTCTGCCCAGTTTGGAATGAAACCCTAACCATCTATACTCTCCCAGAATCAGTTAGGAATCTGAACTATATCCCTACCCTTTGGGACACAGTTTGGAATAAAACACTAACTCTGTCCTCGCCCTCCAAAACACAAAAATAAAATCTGAACTATATTCCCACCCGTCTAGATACATCTAGTTGTGAAACACCAAGGTCAGATAGAATTAAAAGCTGAGCAATATTGCAACCCTCCTGGACACAGGTTTGACAAGACAACTATAATCATACTTTTCTGGCCACAGGAACAAAAGCTGAACTATATCCCACCTTCTGGCACCCAGTTTGGAATGAAATCCTCACTATCTGTATCCTGGTCACAGTTAGTTAATTTCTAACGATATCCATGCCTTTCTGGGTACAGTTAGTATTAAAAGCTGAATTATATCCCCCTCCCTCAATGACACGGTTTACAATTAAACGCTAATTATATCTGTACCCTCCCCAACACAGAAATAAAAGCAGAACTATGTCCCCACCCTCTTGGACACTTCTAGTACTGAAACCTCAAAGTGAAGCCTCAAGTATAATTAGGATTAAAAGCCAAGGAATATCCCCACCCTCATGGACAGTGAAGTATGACAACCTAACTATAATCATACTTTTTGGGACACAGTTAAGATCAAAAACTGAACTATATCCCCACCCTCCAGAGCACAATTTCGAATGAAACACTAACCATCTATACTCTCCCAGACACAGTTAGAAATGAAATACTAATTATATCGATACCCTTCTAGACACAGTTAGGAGTAAAACCTGAACTATATCCCTACCCTCCGGGACACAGTTTGAAATAAATCACTAACTGTATCCTGGCCATCCCAAACACAAAAATAATAGCTGAACTATATTCCCACACGTCTAGATACGGCTAGTAGTGAAACTCCAAGTACAGATAGAATTGAAAGCAGAGCAATATTGCAACCCTCCTGGACACAGGTATGAAAAGATAACTACAATCAAACTTTTCTTGCCACAGGAACAAAAGCTGAACTTTTTCCCCTACCATCCGGGACACAGTTTGGAATGAAACCCTCACTATCGGTATCCTGGTCACGGTTAAGAATTCCTAACGATATCCATACCTTTCGAGATACATTTAGTATTAAAAGCTGAACTATATCCCTCACCGTCCAGGACACAGATTGCAATTAAATGCTAACTATATCCGTACCCTCCCTAACACAGAAATAAAAGCAGAACTATGTGTCCCCACCCTCCTGGGCACTTCCAGTAGTGAACCCTCAAAGTGAAACCTGAAGTACAGTTAGGATTAAAAGCCAAGGAATATCCCCACCCTCGTGGACAGTCGGGTATGACAACCTCACTATAATCATACTTTTTGGAAACAGTTAAGAACAAAAGCTGAAATATATCCCCACCCTCTGCACAGTTTGGAATGAAACCCTAACCATCTATACTCTCCCAGAAACAGTTAGGAATGAAATCTTAAATATATCCATACCCTTCCGGGCACAGTTAGGAATAAAAGCTGAACTATATCCCTACCCTTTGGGACACAGTTTGGAATAAAACACTAACTGTGTCCTTGCCCTCCCAAACACAAAAATAAAATCTGGACTATATGCCCACCCGTCTAGATACATCTAGTTGTGAAACTCCAAGGTCAGATAGAATTATAAGCTGAGCAATATTGCAACCGTCCTGGACACAGGTTTGAAAAGATAACTATAATCATACTTTTCTGGCCACAGGAACAAAAGCTGAACTATATCCCACAATCTGGCACCCAGTTTGGAATGAAATCCTCACTATCTGTATCCTGGTCACAGTTAGTTAATTTCTAACTATATCCATGCCTTTCTGGATACAGTTAGTATTAGAAGCTGAACTATATCCCCCACCCTCAATGACACAGTTTACAATTAACCGCTAATTATATATGTACCCTCCCCAACACAGAAATAAAAGCAGAACTATGCCCCCACCCTCTTGGACACTTCTAGTAGTGAAACCTCAAAATGAAGCCTCAAGTATAGTTTGGATTAAAAGCCAAGAAATATCCCCACCCTCATGGACAGTCAGGTATGACAACCTAACTATAATCATACTTTTTGGGACACAGTTAAGATCAAAAACTGAACTATATCCCCACCCTCCAGAGCACAGTTTGGAATGAAACACTAACCATCTATACTCTCCCAGACACAGTTAGACATGAAATACTAATGATATCGATACCCTTCTAGACACAGTTAGGAATAAAATCTGAAATATATCCCTACCCTCCGGGACACAATTTGAAATAAAACAGTAACTGTATCCTGGCCTTCCCAAACACAAAAATAAAATCTGAACTTTATTCCCACACGTCTTGATACAGCTAGTACTTAAACTCCTGGACAGATAGAATTAAAAGCTGAGCAATATTGCAACCCTCCTGAACTCCGGTGTGAAAAGATAACTATAATCATACTTTTCTTGCCAGAGTATCAAATGCTGAACGAGATCCTTCACCATCCGGGGCCCAGTTTGGAATGGAATCCTCACTATCCATATCCTGGTCACAGTTAGTTGAGAATTTCTAACGATATACACGCCTTTCTGGATACAGTTAGTATTAAAAGCTGAACTATATCCCCCACCATTGGGGACACAGTTTGCAATTAAATGCTAACTATATCCATGCCCTCCCTGACACAGAAATAAAAGCAGAACTTTGTCCCCCACCCTCCTGTATACTTCTTGTAGTGAAACCTCAACGTGAAACCTCAAGCACAGTTAGGATTAAAAGCCAAGGAATATCCCCACCCTCATGGACAGTCGGGTATGACAACCTAACTGTAATCATACTTTTTGGACACATTTATGTTCAAAAGCTGAGCTATATCCCCCCCCCCCCCCCCCCTCCCCCAGAACACAGTTTGGAATGAAACCCTAACCATCTGTACTCTCCCAGACACAGCTAGGAATGAAATCCTAATTATATCCATACCATTCTGGTCACAGTTAGGAATAAAATCTGAACTATATCCCTACCCTCTGGGACACAGTTTGGAATAAAACACTAACTGTATCCTGGCCCTCCCAAACACAAAAATAAAAGCTGAACTATATGCCCACCCGTATAGATAGAGCTAGTTGTGAAACTCCTAGGTCAGATAGAAGTAAAAGCTGAGCAATATTGCAACACTCCTGGACACAGTTTTGAAAAGATAACTATAATCATACTTTTCTGGCCACAGGAACAAAAGCTGAACTATATTCCACTCTCTGGCACACAGTTTAGAATAAAATCCCCACTATCTGTATCCTGTTCACAGTTAGTTAAGAATTCCTAACGATATCCATGCCTTTCTGGATACAGTTAGTATTAAAAGCTGAACTATATCCCCCACCCTCAGGGAGACAGTTTACAATTAAATGCTAACTATATCTGTACCCTCCCCGACACAGAAATAAAAGCAAAACTATGTCCCCACCCTCGTGGACACATCTAGTAGTGAAACCTCAAAATGCAACCTCAAGTACAGTTAGGATTAAAAGCCAAGGAATATTCCCACTCTCATGGACAGTTGGGTATGGCAACCTAACTATAATCATACTTTTCTGGGCACAGTTAAGATCAAAAGCTGAACTATATCCCCACCCTCCAGAACACAGTTTGGAATGAAACCATAACAATCTATATTCTCCCATACACAGCTAGGAATGAAATCCTAATTATATCCATACCCTTCTGGACATAGTTAGGAATAAAATCTGAACTATATCCTTACCCTCTGGGAAACAGTTTGAAATAAAACACTCACTGTGTCCTGGCCCTCCCAAACACAAAAATAATAGCTGAACTATATTCCCACACGTCTAGATACGGCTAGTAGTGAAACTCCAAGTACAGATAGAATTAAAAGCAGAGCAATATTGCAACACTCCTGGACACAGGTATGAAAAGATAACTACAATCAAACGTTTCTTGCCACAGGAACAAAAGCTGAACTATATCCCCTACCATCCGGGACACAGTTTGGAATGATCCCTCACTGTTGGCATCCTGGTCACAGTTAAGAATTGCTAACGATATCCATACCTTTCGGGATACAATTAGTATTAAAAGCTGAACTATACCCCCCACCCTCCGGGACACAGTTTGCAATTAAATACTAATTATATCCGTACTCTCCCTAACACAGAAATAAAAGCAGAACTATGCGTCCCCACCCTCCTGGGCAATTCTAGTAGTGAAACCTCAAAGTAAAACCTTAAGTACAGTTAGGATTAAAAGCCAAGGAATATCCCCACCCTCGTGGACAGTCGGGTATGACAACCTAACTATAATCATACTTTTTGGAAACAGTTAAGAACAAAAGCTGAAATATATCCCCACCCTCTGCCCAGTTTGGAATGAAACCCTAACCATCTATACTCTCCCAGAATCAGTTAGGAATCTGAACTATATCCCTACCCTTTGGGACACAGTTTGGAATAAAACACTAACTCTGTCCTCGCCCTCCAAAACACAAAAATAAAATCTGAACTATATTCCCACCCGTCTAGATACATCTAGTTGTGAAACACCAAGGTCAGATAGAATTAAAAGCTGAGCAATATTGCAACCCTCCTGGACACAGGTTTGACAAGACAACTATAATCATACTTTTCTGGACACAGGAACAAAAGCTGAACTATATCCCACCTTCTGGCACCCAGTTTGGAATGAAATCCTCACTATCTGTATCCTGGTCACAGTTAGTTAATTTCTAACGATATCCATGCCTTTCTGGGTACAGTTAGTATTAAAAGCTGAACTATATCCCCCTCCCTCAATGACACGGTTTACAATTAAACGCTAATTATATCTGTACCCTCCCCAACACAGAAATAAAAGCAGAACTATGTCCCCACCCTCTTGGACACTTCTAGTACTGAAACCTCAAACTGAAGCCTCAAGTATAATTAGGATTAAAAGCCAAGGAATATCCCCACCCTCATGGACAGTGAAGTATGACAACCTAACTATAATCATACTTTTTGGGACACAGTTAAGATCAAAAACTGAACTATATCCCCACCCTCCAGAGCACAATTTCGAATGAAACACTAACCATCTATACTCTCCCAGACACAGTTAGAAATGAAATACTAATTATATCGATACCCTACTAGACACAGTTAGGAGTAAAATCTGAACTATATCCCTACCCTCCGGGACACAGTTTGAAATAAATCACTAACTGTATCCTGGCCATCCCAAACACAAAAATCATAGCTGAACTATATTCCCACACGTCTAGATACGGCTAGTAGTGAAACTCCAAGTACAGATAGAATTGAAAGCAGAGCAATATTGCAACCCTCCTGGACACAGGTATGAAAAGATAACTACAATCAAACTTTTCTTGCCACAGGAACAAAAGCTGAACTATATCCCCTACCATCCGGGACACAGTTTGGAATGAAACCCTCACTATCGGTATCCTGGTCACGGTTAAGAATTCCTAACGATATCCATACCTTTCGAGATACATTTAGTATTAAAAGCTGAACTATATCCCTCACCGTCCAGGACACAGATTGCAATTAAATGCTAACTATATCCGTACCCTCCCTAACACAGAAATAAAAGCAGAACTATGTGTCCCCACCCTCCTGGGCACTTCTAGTAGTGAACCCTCAAAGTGAAACCTGAAGTACAGTTAGGATTAAAAGCCAAGGAATATCCCCACCCTCGTGGACAGTTGGGTATGACAACCTAACTATAATCATACTTTTTGGGACACAGTTAAGAT
Source organism: Pictodentalium vernedei (assembly GCA_031216915.1). Lineage (NCBI taxonomy): Eukaryota > Metazoa > Mollusca > Scaphopoda > Dentaliida > Dentaliidae > Pictodentalium > Pictodentalium vernedei. The sequence goes on along the minus strand of CM062296.1, from coordinate 641,939,070 downwards.
CAAAAACTGAACTATATCCCCACCCTCCAGAGCACAGTTTGGAATGAAACACTAACCATCTATACTCTCCCAGACACAGTTAGAAATGAAATACTAATGATATCGATACCCTTCTAGACACAGTTAGGAATAAAATCTGAACTATATCCCTACACTCCGGGACACAGTTTGAAATAAAACACTAACTGTATCCTGGCCCTCCCAAACACAAAAATAATAGCTGAACGATATTCCCACACGTCTATATATGGCTAGTAGTGAAACTCCAAGTACAGATAGAATTAAAAGCAGAGCAATATTGCAACCCTCCTGGACACAGGTTTGAAAAGAAAACTATAATCATACTTTTCTGGCCACAGGAACAAAAGCTGAACTATATCCCACCATCTGGCACCCAGTTTGGAATGAAATCCTCACTATCCGTATCCTGGTCACAGTTAGTTAATTTCTAATGATATCCATGCCTTTCTGGATACAGTTAGTATTAAAAGCTGAACTATATCCCCCACCCTCAATGACACAGTTTACAATTAAACGCTAATTATATCTGTACCCTCCCCAACACAGAAATAAAAGCAGAACTATGTCCCCACCCTCATGGACACTTCTAGTAGTGAAACCTCAAAGTGAAGCCTCAAGTATAGTTAGGATTAAAAGCCAAGGAATATCCCCACCCAATGGACAGTCATGAAAGACAACCTAACTACAATCATCTTTTTTTGTACACAGTAAAGATCAAAAGCTGAACTATATCCCCACCCTCCAGAACACAGTTTGGAATGAAACCCTAACCATCTATACTCTCCCAGACACAGTTTGGAATGAAATCTTAATTATATCCATTCCCTTCTGGACAGAGTTAGGAATAAAATCTGAACTATATCCCTACCCTCTGGGACACAGTTTGGAACAAAACACTAACTGTACCCTGGCCCTCCCAAACACAAAAATAAAAGCTGAACTATATGCCCACCCGTATAGATATAGCTAGTTGTGAAACTCCAAGGTCAGATAGAATTAAAAGCTGAGCAATATTGCAACCCTCCTGGACACAGGTTTGAAAAGATAACTATAATCATACTTTACTGGCCACAGGAACAAAAGCTGAACTATATCCCACTCTCTGGCACACAGTTTAGAATGAAATCCCAACTATCTGTATCCTGTTCACAGTTAAGAATTCCTAACGATATCCATGCCTTTCTGGATAAAGTTAGTATTGAAAGCTGAACTATATCCCCCACCCTCAGGGAGACAGTTTACAATTAAATGCTAACTATATCTGTACCCTTCCCGACACAGAAATAAAAGCAAAACTATGTCTCCACCCTCGTGGACACATCTAGTAGTGAAACCTCAAAGTGAAACCTTAAGTACAGTTAGGATTAAAAGCCAAGCAATATCCCCACCCTCGCGGACAGTCGGGTATGACTACCTAACTATAATCATACTTTTTGGAAACAGTTAAGAACAAAAGCTGAAATATATCCCCACCCTCTGCCCAGTTTGGAATGAAACCCTAACCATCTATACTCTCCCAGAAACAGTTAGGAATGAAATCTTAAATATATCCATTCCCTTCCGGGCACAGTTAGGAATAAAATCTGAACTGTATCCCTACCCTCTGGGACACAGTTTGGAATAAAACGCTAAATGTGTCCTCGCCCTCCCAAACAGTAAAAATAAAATCTGAACTCTATGCCCACCCGTCTACATACATCTACTTGTGAAACTAAGGTCAGATAGAATTAAAAGCTGAGCAATATTGCGACTCTCCTGGACACAGGTTTGAAAAGGTAACTATAATCATACTTTTCTTGCCACAGGAACAGAAGCTGAACTATATCACACCCTCTGGCATATAGTTTGGAATGAAATCCTCACTATCCGTATCCTGGTCACAGTTAGTTAAGAATTGCTAATGATATCCATGCCTTTCTGGATACAGTTAGTATTAAAAGCTCAACTATGTCCCCCACCCTCAGGAACTCAGTTAACAATTAAAGGCTCATTATATCTGTACCCTCCCTGAAACAGAAATAAAAGCAGAACTATGTCCCCACCCTCCCGTATACTTCTAGTAGTGAAACCTCAAAGTGAAGTCTCAAGTACAGTTAGGATTAAAATCTAAGGAATATCCCCACCATCATGGACATTCAAGAATGACAACCTAACTACAATCATACTTTTCTGGGCACAGTTAAGATCAAAAGCTGAACTATATCCCCACCCTCCAGAACACAGTTTGCAATGAGACCCTAACCATCTATACTCTCCCAGACTCTGTTAGGAATAAAATCCAAATTATATGTATCTGAACTATATCCCTACCCTCTGGGCACAGTTTGGAATGAAACACTAACTGTATCCTTGCCCTCCCAGTGGCAGAGCAGGTCTAGTAACCGCTCTACTTCATCCCTCCGTCGTCCGTCCGAAACAATTCTTCCGGCAATGTTTTCTTGGCTTCTATGAACGGGAATGATTTTATATTTGGTCTGCTGCTTCATAATGATGAGTTGTATAGTGTATCTAATTTTCAGATCCACCATGCAGCCATTGCATGCAGCGACGCAGGTCCCGACCGAGTATTGGTCTTGGCTTGTTTGGACACAGTTAAGATCAAAAGCTGAACTATATCCCCCACTGTCCAGAACACAGTTTAGAATGAAACCCTAACCATCTATACTCTCCCAGACTCAGGAATAAAATCCTAATTATATGTATCTAAACTATATCCCTACCCTCTGGGACACGGTTTGGAATGAAACACTAACTGTATCCTTGCCCTCCCAAACACAAAAATGAAAGCTGAACTATATGCCCACCCGTCTAGATACAGCTAGTTGTCACATAGAATTAAAAGCTGAGCAATATTGCAACCCTTCTGGACACAGGTTTGAAAAGATAACTATAATCATACTTTTCTAGCCACAGGAACAAAAGGTGAACAATATCCCACCCTCATGCCTTTCTGGATACAGTTAATATTAAAAGCTGAACTATATCCCCCACCCTCAGGGACACTGTTAACAATTAAACGCCAATTATATATGTACCCTCCCCGACACAGAAATAAAAGCAGAACTATGTCCCCACCCTCCTGGACACTTCTAGTAGTGAAACCTCAAAATGAAGCCTCAAGTATAGTTAGGATTAAAAGCCAAGGAATATCCCCTCCATCATGGACAGTCCGGTATGACAACCTAACTATAATCATACTTTGTTGGACACTGTTAAGATCAAAAGCTGAACTGAATCCCCACCCTCCAGAACACAGTTTGGAATGAAAACCTAACCATCCATGATCTCCCAGACACAGTTAGAAATGAAATCCTAATTATATCCATACACTTCTGGACACAGTTAGGAATAAAATCTGAACTATATCCCTATCCTCTGGGACACAGTTTGGAATGAAACACTAACTGTATCCTGGCCCTCCCAAACACAAAAAATAAAAGCTGAACTATATGCTCACCCGTCTAGATACAGCTAGTTGTGAAACTCAAAGGTCAGATAGAATTAAAAGCTGAGCAAAATTGCAACCCTCCTGGACACAGGTTTGAAAAGAAAACTCTAATCATACTTTTCTTGCCAGATGAACAAAAGCTGAACTATATCCTCCACCATCCGGGACCCAGTATGGAATGAAATCCTCACTATCTGTATCCTGGTCACAGTTACTTGAGAATTCCTAATGATATCCATGTCTTTCTGGACACAGTTAGTATTAAAAGCTGAACTATATTCCCCACCCTTGGGGACACAATTTGCAGTTAAATGCTAACTATATCCGTACCGTTCCTGACACACAAATAAAAGCCGAACTATGTCCCCACCCTCCTGAATACTTGTAATGAAACCTCAAAGTGAAGTCTCAAGTACAGTTATGATTAAAAGCCAAGGAATATCCCCACCCGCATGGACAGTCATGAATGACAACTACAATCATACTTTTTTGGACACGGTTAAGATCAAAAGCTGAACTATATTTCCACCCTCCAGAACACAGTTTTGAATGAACCCCTAACCATCTACACTCTCCAAGACACAGTTAAGAATGAAATCGTAATTATATCCATACCCTTCTGGATACAGTTATGAATAAAATCTGAACTATATCCGTACCCTCTGAGACACAGTTCGGAATGAAACACTACCTATATCCTGGCTCTCCCAAACACAAAAATAAAAGCTGATCTATATTCCCACACGTCTTGATACAGCTAGTAGTGAAACTCCAGTACAGATAGAATTAAAAGCTAAGCAATATTGCAACCCTCCGGAACTCAGGTGTGAAAAGATAACTATAATCATACTTTTCTTGCCAGAGAATCAAATGCTGAACGAGATCCTGCACCATCCGGGGCCCAGTTTGGAATGAAATCCTCACTATCCATATCCTGGTCACAGTTAGTTGAGAATTCCAAACGGTATCCATGCCTTTCTGGATACAGTTAGTATTAAAAGCTGAACTATATCCCCCATCTTTGGGGACACAGTTTGCAATTAAATACTAACTATATCCATACCCTCCCTGACACAGAAATAAAAGCAGAACATTGTCCCCACCCTCCTGTATACTTCTTGTAGTGAAACCTCAACGTGAAACCTCAAGTACAGTTAGGATTAAAAGCCAAGGAATATCCCCACCCTTATGGACAGTCGGGTATGACAACCTAACTGTAATCATACTTTTTTGGACACAGTTAAGTTCAAAAGCTGAGATATATCCCCCCTCACCCCCCCCCCCCCCCCCAGAACACAGTTTGGAATGAAACCCTAACCATCTGTACTCTCCCAGACACAGCTAGGAATGAAATCCTGATTATATCCATACTATTCTGGACACAGTTAGGAATAAAATCTCAACTAGATCCCTACCCTCCGGGACACAGTTTGAAATAAACCACTAACTGTATCCTGGCCCTCCCAAACACAAAAATAAAAGCTGAACTGTATTCCCACACATCTGGATACGGCTAGTAGTGAAACTCCAAGTACAGATAGAATTAAAAGTGGAGCAATATTGCAACACTCCTGGACACAGGTTTGAAAAGATAACTATAATCATACTTTTCTGGAAACAGGAACAAAAGCTGAACTATATCCCACTCTCTGGCACACAGTTTAGAACGAAATCCCCACTATCTGTATCCTGTTCACAGTTAGTTAAGAATTCCTAACGATATCCATGACTTTCTGGATGCAGTTAGTATTAAAAGCTGAACTATATCCCCCACCCTCAGGGAGACAGTTTACAATTAAATGCTAACTCTATCTGTACCCTCCCCGACACAGAAATAAAAGCAAAACTATGTCCCAACCCTCGTGGACACACCTAGTAGTGAAACCTCAAAATGAAACCTCAAGTACAGTTAGGATTAAAATCCAAGGAATATTCCCACCCTCATGGACAGTTGGATATGGCAACCTAACTATAATCATACTTTTCTGGCCACAGTTAAGATCAAAAGCTGAACTATATCCCCACCTTCCAGAACACAGTTTGGAATAAAACCATAGCAATCTATACTCTCCCAGACACAGCTAGGAATGAAATCATAAATATCCATACACTTCTGGACATAGGAATAAAATCTGAACTATATCCCTACCCTCTGGGACACAGTTTGAAATAAAACACTAACTGTATCCTGGCCCTCCCAAACACAAAAATAAAAGCTGAAATATATTCCCACACGTCTTGATACAGCTAGTAGTTAAACTCCAGTACAGATAGAATTAAAAGCTGAGCAATATTGCAACCCTCCTGAACTCAGGGTTGAAAAGATACACTTTTCTTGCCAGAGGATCAAATGCTGAACGAGATCCTCCACCATCCGGCGCCCAGTTTGGAATGAAATCCTCACTATCCATATCCTGGTCACAGTTAGGTGAGAATTCCTAACGATGTCCATGCCTTTCTGGATACAGTTAGTATTAAAATCTGAACTATATCCCCCACCTTTGGGGACACTGTTCACTATTAAATGCTAACTATATCCATACCCTCCCTGACACAGAAATAAAAGCAGAACTTTGTCCCCACCCTCCTGTATACTTCTTGTAGTGAAACCTCAACGTGAAACCTCAAGTACAGTTAGGATTAAAAGCCAAGGTATATTCCCGCCCTCATGGACAGTCGGGTATGACAACCTATCTGTAATCATACTTTTTTGGACACAGTTAAGTTCATAAGCTGAGCTATATCCCCCCCCCCCCCCCCCCCAAAACACAGTTTGGAATGAAACCCTAACCATCTATACTCTCCCAGACACAGCTAGGAATGAAATCCTAATTATATCCATACCATTCTGGACACAGTTAGGAATAAAATCTGAACTATATCCCCACTCTCCGGGACACAGTTTGAAATAAAACACTCACTGTATCCTGGCCCTCCCAAACACAAAAATAAAAGCTGAACTATATTCCCACACGTCTAGATATGGCTAGTAGTGAACCTCCAAGTGCAGATAGAATTAAAAGTGGAGTAATATTGCAACACTCATGGACACAGGTATGAAAAGATAACTACAATCAAACTTTTCTTGCCAGAGGAACAAAAGCTGAACTATATCCCCCACCATCCGGGACACAGTTTGGAATGAAATCCTCACTATCGGTATCCTGGTCACAGTTAAGAATTCCTAACGATATCCATACATTTCGGGATACAGTTAGTATTAAAAGCTGAACTATATCCCCCCACCCTCCAGGACACAGTTTGCAATTAAATGCTAACTATATCCGTACACTCCCTAACACAGAATTAAAAGCAGAACTATGTGACCCCACCTTCCTGGGTACTTCTAGTAGTGAAACCTCAAAGTGAAACCTTTATTACGGTTAGGATTAAAAGGCAAGGAATATCCCCACCCTCGTGGACAGCCGGGTATGACAACGTGACTATAATCATACTTTTCGGAAACAGTTAAGAACAAAAGCTGAAATATATCGCCACCCTCTGCCCAGTTTGGAATGAAACCCTAGCCATCTATACTCTCCCACAAACAGTTAGGAATGAAATCTTAAATATATACATACCCTTCCAGGCACAGTTAGGAATAAAAACTGAACTATATCCCTACCCTTTTGGACACAGTTTGGAATAAAACACTAACTGTGTCCTCGCTCTCCTAAAAACAAAAATAAAATCAACTATATTCCGACCCGTCCAGATACATCTAGTTGTGAAACTCCAAGGTCAGATAGAATTAAAAGCTGAGCAATATTGCAACCCTCCTGGACACAGGTTTGAAAAGACAACTATAATCATACTTTTCTGGCCACAGGAACAAAAGCTGAACTATATCCCACCATCTGGCACCCAGTTTGGAATGAAATCCCCACTATCCGTATCCTGGTCACAATTATTTAATTTCTAACGATATCCATGCCTTTCTGGATACAGTTAGTATTAAAAGCTGAACTATATCCCCCCACCCTCAAAGACACAGTTTACAATTAAACGCTAATTATATCTGTACCCTCCCCAACACAGAAATAAAAGCAGAACTATGTCCCCACCCTCTTGGACACTTCTAGTAAAGAAACCTCAAAGTGAAGCCTCAAGTATAGTTAGGATTAAAATCCATGGAATATCCCCACCCTCATTGACAGTCAGTTAAGATCAAAAGCTGAACTGTATCCCCACCCGACAGAACACAGTTTGGAATGAAGACCTAACCATCTATGATCTCCCAGACACAGTTAGAAATGAAATCCTGATTATATCCATACCCTTCTGGACACAGTTAGGAATAAAATCTGAATTATATCCCTATCCTCTGGGACACAGTTTGGAATGAAACACTAACTATCCTGGCCCTCCCAAACACCAAAAATAAAAGCTGAACTATATGTCCACCCGTCTACATGCAGCTAGTTGTGAAACTCCAAGGTCAGATAGAATTAAAAGCTGAGCAAAATTGCAACCCTCCTGGACACGGGTTTGAGAAGATAACTATAATCATACTTTTCTTGCCAGATGAACAAGAGCTGAACTATATCCTCCACCATCCGGGACCCAGTTTGGAATGGAATCCTCACTATCTGTATCCTGGTCACAGTTAGTTGAGAATTCCTAATGATATCCATGCCTTTCTGGAGACAGTCAGTATTCAAAAGCTGAACTATAACCCCCACCCTTGGGGACACAGTTTGCAATTAAATGCTAACTATATCCGGACCCTCCCTGACACAGAAATAAAAGCAGAACTTTGTCCGCACCCTCCTGTATACTTCTTGTAATGAAACCTCAACGTGAAACCTCAGGTATAGTTAGGATTAAAAGCCAAGGAATATCCCCACCCTCATGGACAGTCGGGTATGACAACCTTACTGTAATCATACTTTTTTGGACACATTTAACTTCAAAAGCTGAGCTATATCCCCCCCCCCCCCCCCCGACCCCCAGAACACAGTTTGGAATGAAACCCTAACCATCTGTACTCTCCCAGACACAGCTAGGAATGAAATCCTAATTATATCCATACCATTCTGGACACAGTTAGGAATAAAATCTGACCTATATCCCTACCCTCCGGGACACAGTTTGGAATAAAACACTAACTGTATCCTGGCCATCCCAAACACAAAAATAGAAGCTGAACTATATGCCTACCCGTATAGATGCAGCTAGTTGTGAAACTCCTAAGTCAGATAGAATTAAAAGCTGAGCAATATTGCAACACTCCTGGACACAGGTTTGAAAAGATAACTATAATCATACTTTTCGGGCAACATGAACAATAGCTGAACTATATCCCACTCTCTGGCACACAGTTTAGAATGAAATCCTCACTATCTATATCCTGTTTACAGTTAGTATTAAAAGCTGAACTATATCCCCCACCCTCAGGGCGACAGTTTACAATTAAATGCTAACTATATCTGTACCCTCCCGACACAGAAATAAAAGCAAAACTATGTCCCCACCCTCGTGGACACATCTGGTAGTGAAACCTCAAAATGAAACCTCAAGTACAATTAGGATTAAAATCCAAGGAATATTCCCACCCTCACGGAAGGTTGGGTATGGCAACCTAACTATAATCATACTTTTCTGGGCACAGTTAAGATCAAAAGCTGAACTATATCCCCACCCTCCAGAACACAGTTTGGAATGAAACCATAACAATCTATACTCTCACAGACGCAGCTAGGAATGAAATCCTAATTATATCCATGCCCTTCTGGACATAGTTAGGAATAAAATCTGAACTATATCCCTACCCTCCGCGATACAGTTTGAAATAAAACACTAACTATATCCTGGCCCTCCCAAACACAAAAATAAAAGCTGAACTATATTCCCACACGTCTTGATACAGCTAGTAGTGAAACTCCAGTACAGATAGAATTAAAAGCTGAGCAATATTGCAACCCTCCTAAACTCAGATGTGAAAAGATAACTATAATCATACTTTTCTTGCCAGAGGATCAAATGCTGAACGAGATCCTCCACCATCCGGGGCCCAGTTTGGAATGAAATCCTCACTATCCATATCCTGGTCACAGTAAGTTGAGAATTCCTAACGATATCCATGCCATTCTGGATACAGTTAGTATTATAAGCTGAACTATATCCCCCACCTTTGGGGACACAGTTTGCAATTAAATGCTAACTATATCCATACCCTCCCTGACACAGAAATAAAAGCAGAATTTTGTCCCCACCCTCCTGTATACTTCTTGTAGTGAAACCTCAACGTGAAACCTCAAGTACAGTTAGGATTAAAAGCCAAGGAATATCCCCACCCTCATGGACAGTCGGGTATGACAACCTAATTGTAATCATACTTTTTTGGACACAGTTAAGTTAAAAAACTGAGCTATATCCCCACCCCAACCCCTCCAGAACACAGTTTGGAATGAAACCCTAACCATCTGTACTCTCCCAGACACAGCTAGGAATGAAATCCTAATTATATCCATAGCATTCTGAACACAGTTAGGAATAAAATCTGAACTATATCCCTATCCTCCGGGACACAGTTTGAAATAAAACACTAACTGTATCCTGGCCCTCCCAAACACAAAAATAAAAGCTGAACTCTATTCCCACACGTCTAGATACGGCTAGTAGTGAAACTCCGAGTACAGATAGAATTAAAGGTGGAGCAATATTGCAACACTCCTGGACACAGATATGAAAAGATAAATACAAAAAAACTTTTCTGACCACAGGAACAAAAGCTGAACTACATCCCCCACCCTCCGGGACACAGTTTGCAATTAAATGATAACTATATCCGTACCCTCCCTAACACAGCTAACACAGAAATAAAAGCAGAACTATGTGTCCCCACCCTCCTGGGCACTTCTAGTAGTGAAACCTCAAAGTGAAACCTTAAGTACAGTTATGATTAAAAGCCAAGGAATATCCCCACCCTCGTGGACAGTCGGGTATGACAACCTAACTATAATCATACTTTTTGGAAACAGTTAAGAACAAAGGCTGAAATATATCCCCACCCTCTGCCCAGTTTGGAATGAATCCCTAACCATCTATACTCTCCCAGAAACAGTTAGGAATGAAATCTTAAATATATCCATACCCGTCCGAGCAGAGTTAGGAATAAAAGCTGAACTATATCCCTACCATTTGGGACACAGTTTGCAATAAAACACTAACTGTGTCCTCGCCCTCCCAAACACAAAAATAAAATCTGAACTATATTCCCACCCGTCTAGATACATCTAGTTGTGAAACTCCAAGGTCAGATGGAATTAAGAGCTAAGCAATATTGCAACCCTCCTGGACACAGGTTTGAAAAGACAACTATAATCATACTTTTCTGGCCACAGGAACAAAAGCTGAACTATATCCCACCATCTGGCACCCAGTTTGGAATGAAATCCTCACTATCCGTATCCTGGTCACAGTTAGTTAATTTCTAACGATATCCATGCCTTTCTGATACAGTTAGTATTAAAAGCTGAACTATATCCCCCACCCTCAATTACACAGTTTACAATTAAACGCTAATTATATCTGTACCCTCCCCAACACAGAAATAAAAGCAGAACTATGTCCCCACCCTCTTGGACACTTCTAGTTAGTAGTGAAACCTCAAAGTGAAGCCACAAGTATAGTTAGGATTAAAAGCCAAGGAATATCCCCACCCTCATGGACAGTCCGGTATGACAACCTAACTGTAATCATACTTTTTAGGACACAGTTAAGATCAAAACCTGAACTATATCCCCACCCTCCAGAGCACAGTTTGGAATGAAACACTAACCATCTATACTCACACAGACACAGTTAGAAATGAAATACTAATTATATCGATACGCTTCTGGACACAGTTAGGAATAAAATCTCAACTATATCCCTACCCTCCAGGACACAGTTTGAAATAAAACACTAAATTTATCCTGGCCCTCCCAAACACAAAAATAAAAGCTGAACTATATTCCCACACGTCTAGGTACAGCTAGTTGTGGAACTCCCTGGTCAGATAGAATTAAAAGCTGAGCAATATTGCAACACTCCTGGACACAGGTTTGAAAAGATAACTATAATCATACTTTTCTGGCCACAGGAACAAAAGCTGAACTATATTCCACTTTCTGGCTCACAGTTTAGAATGAAATCCCCACTATCTATATCCTGTTCACAGTTGAGAATTCCTGACGATATCCATGCCTTTCTGGATACCGTTAGTATTAATAGCTGAACTATATCCCCCACCCTCAGGGAGACAGTTTACAATTAAATGCTAACTATATCTGTACCCTCCCCGACACAGAAATAAAAGCAAAACTATGTCCCCACCCTCATGGACACATCTAGTAGTGAAACCTCAAAATGAAACCTCAAATACAGTTAGGATTAAAATCCAAGGAATATTCCCACCCTCATGGACAGTTGGGTATGGCAACCTAACTATAATCATACTTTTCTGGGCACAGTTAAGATCAAAAGCTGAGCTATATCCCCACCCTGCAGAACAAGTTTGGAATGAAACAATAACAATCTATACTCTCCCAGACACAGCTAGGAATGAAATCCTAATTATATCCATACCCTTCTGGACATAGTTAGGAATAAAATCTGAACTATATCCCTACCCGGGGGCGCGGTGGCTCAGTTGGTAGAGGTGCAGGCTGCAAGCCGAGAGGTCCTCAGTTCGAATCCCACCTGCGGCAACCGCGTTGTGTCCCTGGGCAAGACACTTCACCCTGGTTCCCTACATGAGGCCACGATGACGCTGTGTACTGAGGCGTACTGCACGTCGATGGTGCGCATGTCTTCAACCAATCTAACCCTGCCTGTGCTGCGGTGCAGAGTTCAGAGTTACGACGTTGGAGAGCTGACAGCTGCTCGTCGTTGCTCGATGGTTCTCTCCGGGTACTCCGGCTTCCTCCACCCATAAAACTGTCACGGTCACGATTAGCCATTGTGCATAAGTATGTGACCTTAAACACCAATAAATAAATATCCCTACCCTCTGGGACATAGTTTGAAATAAAACACTAACTCTATCCTGGCCCTCCCAAACACAAAAATAAAAGCTGAACTATATTCCCACACGTCTTGATACAGCTAGTATTGAAACTCCAGTACAGATAGAATTAAAAGCTGAGCAATATTGCAACCCTCCTGAACTCAGGTTTGAAAAGATAACCATAATCATACTTTTCTTGCCAGAGGATCAAATGCTGAACGAGATCCGGGGCCCAGTTTGGAAGGAAATCCTCACTATCCATATCTTGGTCACAGTTAGTTGAGAATTCCTAATGATATCCATGCCTTTCTGGATACAGTTAGTACTAAAAGCTGAACTATATCCCCCCCCCCTTTTGGGGACACAGTTTGCAATTAAATGCTAACTATATCCATACCCTCCCTGACACAGAAATCAACGCAGAACTTTGTCCCCACCCTCCTGTATACTTCTTGTAGTGAAACCTCAAGCACAGTTAGGATAAAAAGCCAAGGAATATCCCCACGAACATGGACAGTCGGGTATGACAACTTAACTGTAATCATACTTTCTTGGACACAGTTAAGTTCAAAAGCTGGGCTATATCCCCCCCCCCCCCCCCCCCCAGAACACAGTTTGAAATGAAACCCTAACCATCTGTACTCTCCCAGACACAGCTAGGAATGAAATCCTAATTATATCCATACCATTCTGGACACAGTTAGGAATAAAATCTGAACTATATCCCTACCCTCCGGGACACAGTTTGAACTAAAACACTAACAGTATCCTGACCCTCCCAAACACAAAAAATAAAAGATGAACTATATTCCCACACGTCTAGATACAGCTAGTTGTGGAACTCCTAGGTCAGATAGAATTAAAAGCTGAGCAATATTGCAACACTCCTGGACGCAGGTTTGAAAAGATAACTATAATCATACTTTTCTTGCCAGACGAACAAATGCTGAACTAGATCCTCCACCATCCAGGACCCAGTTTGGAATGAAATCCTCACTATCCGTATCCTGTTCACAGTTAGTTAAGAATTCCTAACGATATCCATGCCTTTCTGGATACAGTTAGTACTAAAAGCTGAACTATATCCCCCACCCTCAGGGAGACAGTTTACAATTAAATCCTAACTATATCTGTACCCTCCCCGACACAGAAATAAAAGCAAAACTATGTCCCCGCCCTCGTGGACACATCTAGTAGTGAAACCTCAAAATGAAACCTCAAGTACAGTTAGGATTAAAATCCAAGGAATATTCCCACCCTCATGGACAGTTGGGTATGGCAACCTAACTATAATCATACTTTTCTGGGCACAGTTAAGATCAAAAGCTGAACTATATCCCCACCCTCCAGAACACAGTTTGGAATGAAACCCTAACCATCTATACTCTCCCAGACACAGTTAGGAATGAAATCCAAATTATATCCATACCCTTCTGGACACAGTTAGGAATAAAATCTGAACTTTATCCTTACCCTCCGGGACACAGTTTGAAATAAAACACCTACTTATCCTGACCCTCCCAAACACAAAAATGATGGCTGATCTATATTCGCACATGTCTAGATACAGCTAGTAGTGAAACTCCAAGTACAGATATAATTAAAAGCAGAGCAGTATTGCAACCCTCCTGACCTCAGCTGTGAAAAGATAACTATAATCATACTTTTCTGGCCACAGGAACAAAAGCTGAACTATATCCCCCCGCCATCCGGGAGACAGTTTGGAATGAAATCATCACTATCCGTATCCTGGTCACAGTTCGTTAAGAATTCCTAACGATATCCATACCTTTCTGGAAACAGTTGGTATTATAAACAGAACTATGTCCCCCCCCCCCCCCACCCTCGGGGACACAGTTCGCAATTAAATGCTAACTATATCCGTACCCTCCCTGACACAGAAATAAAAGCAGAACTATGCCCCCACCCTCCTCTATACTTCTGGTAGTGAAACCTCAAAGTGAAGTCTCAAGTACAGTTAGGATTAAAAGCCAAGGAATATCCCCACCCTCATGGACACTCATGAATGACAACCTAACTACAATCATACTTTTTACCTGCGTCGCCAGTGGGAGAGCAGGTCTAGTAACCGCTCGACTTCGTCCCTCCGTCCGTCCGTCTGAAACACTTCTACTGGCAAAGTTTTCTTGGCTTCTTTGAAAGGGAATGATTTTATATTTGGTCTGCTGTTTCATAATGATGAGTTGTATCGTGTATCTAATTTTCAGATCCACCATGCAGCCATTGCATGCAGCGATGCAGGTCCAGACCTAGTATTGGTCTTGGCTTCTTTGGACACAGTTGAGATCAAAAGCTGAACTGTATCCCCACTGCCCAGAACACAGTTTAGAATGAAACCCTAACCATCTATACTCTCCCAGACTCAGTTAGGAATAAAATCCTAATTATATGTATCTAAACTATATCCCTACCCTCTGGGACACAGTTTGGAATGAAACACTAACTGTATCCTTGCCCTTCCAAACACAAAAATAAAAGCTGAACTATATGGCCACTCGTCTAGATACAGCTAGTTGTGAAACTCCAAGGTCAGATAGAATTAAAAGCTGAGCAATATTGCAACCCTTCTGGACACAGGTTTGAAAAGATAACTATAATCATACTCTTCTAGCCACAGGAGCAAAAGCTGAACCATATCCCACCCTCATGCCTTTCTGGATACAGTTAATATTAAAAGCTGAACTATATCCCCCACCCTCAGGGACACTGTTAGCAATTAAACGCCAATTATATCTGTACCCTCCCCGACACAGAAATAAAAGCAGAACTATGTCCCCACTCTCCTTGACACTTCTAGTAGTGAAACCTCAAAATGAAACCTCAAGTACAGTTAGGATTAAAAGCCAAGGAATATCCCCACCCTCATGGACAGTCAGGTATGACAACCTAACTATAATCATACTTTTTTGGACACTGTTAAGATCAAAAGCTGAACTGTATCCCCACCCGACAGAACACAGTTTGGAATGAAAACCTAACCATCTATGATCTCCCAGACACAGTTAGAAATGAAATCCTAATTATATCCATACCCTTCTGGACACAGTTAGGAATAAAATCTGAACTATATCCCTATCCTCTGGGACACAGTTTGGAATGAAACGCTACCTGTATCCTGGCCTTCCCAAACACAAAAAATAAAAGCTGAACTATATGCCCACCCGTCTAGATACTGCTAGTTGTGAAACTCCAAGGTCAGATAGAATTAAAAAGTGAGCAAAATTGCAACCCTCCTGGACTCAGGTTTGAAAAGATAACTATAATCATACTTTTCTTGCCAGATGAACAAAAAGCTGAACTATATCCTCCACCATCCGGGACCCAGTTTGGAATGAAATCCTCACTATCCGTATCCTGGTCACAGTTAGTTGAGAATTCCTAACAATATCCATGCCTTTCGGGATACAGTTAGTATTAAAAGCTGAACTATATCCCCCACATTCTGGGACATAGTTTGTGATTAAATGCTAACTGTATCCATGCCCTCCCTGACATAGAAATAAAAGCAGAAATATGTCCCCAACCACCTGTATACTTTTTGTAGTGAAACCTCAAAGTGAAGTCTCAAGTACAGTTAGGATTAAAAGTCAAGGAATATCCCCACCCTCATGGACAGTCATGAAAGGCAACCTAACTGCAATCATACTGTTTGTACACAGTTAAGATCAAAAGCTGAACGATATCGCCACCCTCCAGAACACAGTTTCGAATGAAACCCTAACCATCTATACTCTCCCAGACACAGTTTGGAATGAAATCCTAATTATATCCATTCCCTTCTGGACACAGTTAGGAATAAAATCTGAACTATATCCCTACCCTCTGGGACACAGTTTGGAATAAAACACTAACTGTATCCTGGCCCTCCCAAACACAAAAATAAAAGCTGAACTATATGCCCACCCGTATAGATACAGCTAGTTGTGAAACTCCAAGGTCAGATAGAATTAAAAGCTGAGCAATATTGCAACACTCCCAGATACAGTTTGAAAAAGATAACTATAATCATACTTTTCTGGCCACAGGAACAAATTCTGAACTGTATCCCACTCTCTGGAACACAGTTTAGAATGAAATCCCCACTATCTGTATCCTGTTTACAGTTAGTTAAGAATTCCTAACGATATCCATGGCTTTCTGGATACAATTAGTATTAAAAGCTGAACTATATCCCCCACCCTCAGGGAGACAGTTTATAATTAAATGCTAACTATATCTGTACCCTCCCCGACACAGAAATATAAGCAAAACGATGTCCCCACCCTCGTGGACACATCTAGTAGTAAAACTTCAAAATGAAACCTCAAGTACAGTTAGGATTAAAATCCAAGGAATATTCCCACCCTCATGGACAGTTGGGTATGGCAACCTAACTATAATCATACTTTTCTGGGCACAGTTAAGATCAAAAGCTGAACTATATCCCCACCCTCCATAATACAGTTTGGAATGAAACCATAACAATCTATACTCTCCCAGACACAGTTAGGAATGAAATCCTAATTATATCCATACCCTTCTGGACATAGTTAGGAATAAAATCTGAACTATATCCCTTCCCTCTGGGACACAGTTTGAAATAAAACACTAACTGTATCCTGCCCCTCCCAAACCCAAATATAAAAGCTGAACTATATTCCCACACGTCTTGATACAGCTAGTAGTGAAACTCCAATACAGATAGAATTAAAAGCTGAGGAATATTGCAACCCTCCTGAACTCAAGTGTGAAAAGATAACTATAATCATACATTTCTTGCCAGAGGATCAAATGCTGAACGAGATCCTCCACCATCCGGGGCCCAGTTTGGAATGAAATCCTCACTATCCATATCCTGGTCACAGTTAGTTGAGAATTCCTCACGATATCCATGCTTTTCTGGATACAGTTAGTATTAAACGCTGAACTATATCCCCAACCTTTGGGGACACTGTTTGCAATTAAATGCTAACTATATCCATTCCCTCCCTAACACAGGAATAGAAGCAGAACTTTGTCCCCACCCTCCTGTATACTACTTGTAGTGAAACCTCAACATGAAACCTCAAGTACAGTTAGGATTAAAAGACAAGGAATATCCCCACCCTCATGGGCAGTCGGGTATGACAACCTAACTGTAATCATGCTTTTTTGGACACAGTTAAGTTCAAAAGCTGAGCGATATCCCCCCTCCCCCCCCCCCCCCCCCCAGAACACAGTTTGGAACGAAACCATAACAATCTATACTCTCCCAGACACAGTTAGAAATGAAATACTAATTATATCGATACCCTTCTGGACACAGTCAGGAATAAAATCTGAACTATATCCCTACCCTCCCGGACACAGTTTGAAATAAAACACTAACTGTATCCTGGCCCTCCCAAATACAAAAATAAAAGCTGACCTATATTCCCACACGTCTAGATACAGCCAGTTGTGGAACTCCCAGGTCAGATAGAATTAAAAGCTGAGCAATATTGCAGCACTCGTGGACACGAGGTTGAAAAGGTAACTATAATCATACTTTTCTTGCCAGAGGCAGAAATGCTGAACTGGATCCTCCACCATCCGGGACCCAGTTAAAATCCTCACTATCCGTATCCTGTTCACACTTAGTTGAGAAATCCTAACGATATACATGCCTTTCTGGATACAGTTAGTATTGAAGGCTGAACTATATCGCCCACCCTCAGGGACACAGTTTACAATTAAATGCTAACTATATCTGTCTCCTCCCCGACCCAGAAATAAAAGCAGAACTATGTCCCTACCCTCCTTGACACTTCAAGTAGTGAAACCTCAACGTGAAACCTCAAGTACAGTTAGGATTAAAAGCCAAGGAATATCCCCACCCTCATGGACAGTCGGGTATGACAACCTAACTGTAATCATACTTTTTTGGACACAGTTAATTTCAAAAGCTGAGCTCTATCCCCACCCCCCAGAACACAGTTTGGAATGAAACCCTAACCATCTGTACTCTCCCTGACACAGCTAGGAATGAAATCCTAATTATATCCATACCATTCTGGACACAGTTAGGAATAAAATCTGAACTATATCCCTACCCTCTGGTACACCGTTTGAAATAAAACACTAACTGTATCCTGGCCCTCCCAAACACAAAAATAAAAGCTGAACTGTATTCCAACACGACTAGATACGGCTAGTAGTGAAACTCCAAGTGCAGATAGAATTAAAAGTGGAGCAATATTGCAACACTCCTGGACACAGGTATGAAAAGATAACTACAATCAAACTTTTCTTGCCACAGGAAGAAGAGCTGAACTATATCCCCCACCATCCGGGACACAGTTTGGAATGAAATCCTCACTATCGGTATCCTGGTCACAGTTAAGAATTCCTAACAATATCCATACCTTTCGGGATACAGTTAGTATTAAAAACTGAACTATATCCCCCACCCTCCGGGACACAGTTTGTAATTCAATGCTAACTATATCCGCACCCTCCCTAACACAGAATTAAAAGCAGAACTATGTGTCCCCACCCTCCTGGGCACTTCTAGTAGTGAAACCTCAAAGTGAAACCTTAAGTACAGTTAGGATTAAAAGCTAAGGAATATCCCCATCCTCGTGGACAGTCGGGTATGACAACCTAACTATAATCATACTTTTTGGAAACAGTTAAGAACAAAAGCTGAAATATATTCCCACCCTCTGCCCAGTTTGGAATGAAACCCTAACCATCTATACCCTCCCAGAAACAGTTAGGAATGAAATCTTGAATATATCCATACCCTTCTGGGCACAGTTAGGAATAAAAGCTGAATTATATCCCTATCCTTTGGGACACAGTTTGGAATAAAACACTAACTGTGTACTCGCCCTCCCAAACACAAAAATAAAATCTGAACTATATTCCCACCCGCCTAGATACATCTAGTTGTGAAACTCCAAGGTCAGATAGAATTAAAAGCTGAGCAATATTGCAACCCTCCTGGACACAGGTTTGAAAAGACAACTATAATCATACTTTTCTGGCCAGAGGAATAAAGGCTAAACTGTATCCCACCATCTGGCACCCAGTTTGGAATGAAATCCTCACTATCCGTATTCTGGTCACAGTTAGTTAATTTCTAACGATATCCATGCCTTTCTGGATGCAGTTAGTATTAAAACCTGAACTATTTCCCCCACCCTCAATGACACAGTTTACAATTAAATGCTAAGTATATGTGTACCCCCCCCCCCCCCCCCACGAACACAGAAATAAAAGCAGAACTATGTCCCCACCCTCTTGGACACTTCTAGTAAAGAAACCTCAAAGTGAAGCCTCAAGTATTGTTAGGATTAAAAGCCAAGGAATATCCCCACCCTCATGGACATTCAGGTATGACAACCTAACTATAATCATACTTTTTGGGACACAGTTAAGATCAAAAGCTGAACTATATCCCCACCCTCCAGAGCACAGTTTGGAATGAAACACTAACCATCTATACTCTCCCAGACACAGTTAGAAATGAAATACTAATTATATCCATACCCTTCTGGACACAGTTAGGAATAAAATCTGAACAATATCCCTACCCTCCCAAACACAAAAAAAAAGCTGACCTATATTCCCACACGTCCATATACAGCCAGTTGTGCAACTCCCAGGTCAGATAGAATTAAAAGCTGAGCAATATTGCAACACTCCTGGACACAGGTTTGAAAAGATAACTATAATCATACTTTTCTTGCCAAAGGAACAAATACTGAACTAGATCCTCCACCATCCGGGACCCAGTTTGGAATGAAATCCTCACTATCCGTATCCTGTTCACAGTTAGTTGAGAAATCCTAACGATATCCATGCCTTTCTGGATACAGTTTGAATTAAAAGCTGAACTAGATCCCCCACCTTCGGGGACACAGATTGCGATTAAATGCTAAATGTATCCGTGCCCTCTCTGACACAGAAATAAAAGCAGAACAATGTCCCCACCCTCCTGTATACTTCCTGTAGTGAAACCTCAAAGTGACGTCTCAAGTACCGTTTGGATTAAACGCCAAGGAATATCCCCACCCTCATGGACAGTCATGAAAGACAACCTAACTACAATCATACTTTTTGTACACAGTTAAGATCAAAAGCTAAACTATGTCCCCACCCTCGAGAACACAGTTTGGAATGAAACCCTAACCATCTATACTCTCCCAGACACAGTTTGGAATGAAATCCTAATTATATCCATTCCCTTCTGGACACAGTTAGGAATAAAATCTGAACTATATCCCTACCCTCTGGGACACAGTTTGGAATAAAACACTAACTGATAAAAGTAAGCTGAACTATATCCCCACCCTCCAGAACACAGTTTGGAATGAAACCCTAACCATCTATACTCTCCCAGACACAGTTTGGAATGAAATCCTAATTATATCCATTCCCTTCTGGACACAGTTAGGAATAAAATCTGAACTATATCCCACTCTCTGGAAAACAGTTTAGAATGAAATCCCCACTATCTGTATCCAAATTATATGTATCTGAACTATATCCCTACCCTCTGGGCACAGTTTGGAATGAAACACTAACTGTATCCTTGCCCTCCCAAACACAAAACTAAAAGCTGAACTATATGCCCACCCGTCTAGATACAGCTAGTTGTGAAACTCCAAGGTCAGATAGAATTAAAAGATGAGCAATATTGCAACCCTTCTGGACACAGGTTTGAAAAGATAACTATAATCATACTTTTCTGGCCACAGGAACAAAAGCTGAACAATATCCCACCCTCATGCCTTTCTGGATACAGTTAATATTAAAAGCTGAACTAAATCCCCCACCCTCAGGGACACTGTTAACAATTAAACGCCAATTATATCTGTACCCTCCCCGACACAGAAATAAAAGCAGAACTATGTCCCCACCCTCCTGGACACTTCTAGTAGAGAAAACTCAAAATGAAACCTCAAGTACAGTTAGAATTAAAAGCCAAGGAATATCCCCACCCTCATGGACAGTCAGTTTTGACAACCTAACTGTAATCATACTTTTCTGGCCACTGTTAAGATCAAAAGCTGAACTGTATCCCCACCCTCCAGAACACAGTTTGGAATGAAAACCTAACCATCTATGATCTCCCCGAGACAGTTAGAAATGAAATCCTAATTATATCCATACCCTTCTGGACAGAGGAATAGGATCTGAACTATATCCCTATCCTCTGGGACACAGTTTGGAATAAAACTGGCACCCAGTTTGGTATGAAATCCTCACTATCCGTATCCTGGTCACAGTTAGTTAATTTCTAACGATATCCATGCCTTTCTGGATACAGTTAGTATTAAAAGCTGAACTATATCCCCCCACCCTCAATGACACAGTTTACAATTAAACGCTAATTATATATGTACCCTCCATAACACAGAAATAAAAACAGAACTATGCCCCAACCCTCTTGGACACTTCTAGTAGTGAAACCTCAAAATGAAGCCTCAAGTATCGTTAGGATGATTAAAAGCCAAGGAATATCCCCACCCTCATGGACAGTCAGGTATGACAACCTAACTATAATCATACTTTTTGGGACACAGTTAAGATCAAAACCTGAACTATATCCCCACCCTCCAGAACACAGTTTGGAATGAAAACCTAACCATCTATGGTCTCCCAGACACAGTTAGAAATGAAATCCTAATTATATCCATACCCTTGTGGACACAGTTAGGAATAAAATCTGAACTATATCCCTATCCTCTGGGACACAGTTTGGAATGAAACTGGCACCCAGTTTGGAATGAAATCCTCACTATCAGTATCCTGGTCACATTTAAGAATTCCTAACGATATCCATACCTTTCGGGATACAGTTAGTATTAAAAGCTGAACTATATCCCCCACCCTCCGGGACACAGTTTGCAATTAAATGCTAACTATATCCGCACCCTCCCTAACACAGAAATAAAAGCAGAACTATGTCTCCCCACACTCCTGGGCACTTCTAGTAGTGAAACCTCAAGGTGAGACCTTAAGTACAGTTAGGATTAAAAGCCAAGGAATATCCCCACCCTCGTGGACAGTCGGGTATGACAACCTGACTATAATCTTACTTTTTGGAAACAGTTAAGAACAAAAGCTGAAATATATCCCCACCCTCTGCCCAGTTTGGAATGAAACCCTAACCATCTATACTCTCCCAGAAACAATTACGAATGAAATCTTAAATATATCCATTCCCTTCCGGGCACAGTTAGAAATAAAATCTGAACTATATCCCTACCCTATGGGACACAGTTTGGAATGAAATGCTAAATGTGTCCTCGCCCTCCCAAACACAAAAAATAAAATCTGAACTCTATGCCCACCCGTCTACATACATCTAGTTGTGAAACTAAGGTTAGATAGAATTAAAAGCTGAACAATATTGCGACCCTACTAGACACAGGTTTGAAAAGGTAACTGTAATCATACTTTTCTTGCCACAGGAACAGAAGCTGAACTATATCCCACCCTCTGGCATATAGTTTGGAATGAAATCCTCACTATCCGTATCCTGGTCACAGTTAGTTAACAATTCCTAATGATATCCATGTCTTTCGGGATACAGTTAGTATTAAAAGCTGAACTATATCCCCCACCCTCAGGAACACAGTTAACAATTAAAGGCTAATTATATCTGTACCCTCCCTGACACAGAAATAAAAGCAGAACTATGTCCCCACCCTCCTGTCTTCTTCTAGTAGTGAAACCTCAAAGTGAAGTCTCAAGTACAGTTAGGATTAAAAGCCAAGGAATATCTCCACCCTCATGGACATTCAAGAACGACAACCTAACTACAATCATACCTTTTTGGACACAGTTAAGATCAAAAGCTGAACTTTATCCCCACCCTCCAGAACACAGTTTGCAATGAAACCCTAACCATCTATACTCTCCCAGACTCTGTTAGGAATAAAATCCAAATTATATGTATCTGAACTATATCCCTACCCTCTGGGTACAGTTTGGAATGAACCACTAACTGTATCCTTGCCCTCCCAAACACAAAAATGAAAGCTGAACTATATGCCCACCCGTCAAGATACAGCTAGTTGTGAAACTCCAAAGTCAGATAGAATTAAAAGCTGAGCAATATTGCAACCCTTCTGGACACAGGTTTGAAAAGATAACTATAATCATACTTTTCTGGCCGCAGGAACAAAAGCTGAACTATATCCCACCCTCTGGCACTCAGCTTGGAATGAAATCCTCACTATCCGTATCCTGGTCACAGTTCGTTAAGAATTCCTAACGATATCCATACCTTTCTTGAAACAGTTGGTATTGAAAGCTGAACTATGTCCCCCCACCCTCTTGGACACAGTTCGCAATTAAATACTAACTATATCCGTAGCCTCACTGACACAGAAATAAAAGCGGAACTATGTCCCCACCCTCCTGTATACTTCTGGTAGTGAAACCTCAAAGTGAAATCTCAAGTACAGTTAGGATTAAAACCCAAGGAATATCCCTACCCTCATGGACACTCATGAATGACAACCTAACTACAATCATACTTTTTACCTGCGTCGCCAGTGGCAGAGCAGGTCTAGTAACTGCTCGACTTCATCCCCCCGTTGTCCGTCCGAAACACTTCTTCCGGCAAAGTTTTCTTGGCTTCTATGAAAGAGAATGATTTTATATTTGGTCTGCTGCTTCATAATGATGAGTTGTATAGTGTATCTAATTTTCCGATCCACCATGCAGCCATTGCATGCAGCGATGCAGGTCCATACCCAGTATTGGTCTTGGCTTCTTTGGACACAGTTAAGATCAAAAGCTGAACTATATCCCATCCGTCCAGAACACAGTTTAGAATGAAACCCTAACCATCTATACTCTCCCATACTCAGTTAGGAATACAATCCTAATTATATGTATCTAAACTATATCCCTACCCTCTGCGACACAGTTTGGAATGAAACACTAACTGCATCCTTGCCCTCCCAAACACAAAAATAAAAGCTGAACTATATGCCCACTCGTCTAGATACAGCTAGTTGTGAAACTCCAAGGTTAGATAGAATTAAAAGCTGAGTAATATTGCAACCCTTCTGGACACAGGTTTGAAAAGATAACTATAATCATACTTTTCTAGCCACAGGAACAAAAGCTGAACAATATCCCACCCTCATGCCTTTCTGGAAACAGTTAATATTAAAAGCTGAACTAAATCCCCCACCCTCAGGGATACTGTTAACAATTAAACGCCAATGATATCTGTACCCTCCCCGACACAGAAATAAAAGCAGAACTATGTCGCCACCCTCCTGGACACTTCTAGTAGTGAAACCTCAAAATGAAATCTCAAGTACAGTTAGGATTAAAAGCCAAGGAATATCCCCACCCTCATGGACAGTCAGTTTTGACAACCTAACTATAATCATACTTTTTGGACACTGTTAAGATCAAAAGCTGAACTGTATCTCCACCCTCCAGAACACAGTTTGGAGTGAAAACCTAACCACCTATGATCTCCCAGACACAGAAATGAAATCCTAATTATATCCATACCCTTCTGGACACAGTTAGGAATAAAATCTGAACTATATCCCTATCCTCTGGGACACAGTTTGGAATGAAACTGGCACCCAGTTTGGAATGAAATCCTCACTATCCGTATCCTGGTCACAGTTAGTTAATTTCTGACGATATCCATGCCTTTCTGGATACAGTTAGTATTAAAAGCTGAACTATATCCCCCCACCCTCAATGACACAGTTTACAATTAAACGCTAATTATATCTGTATCCTCCCCAACACAGAAATAAAAGCAGAACTATGTCCCCACCCTCTTGGACACTTCTAGTAGTGAAACCTCAAAATGAAGCCTCAAGTATCGTTAGGATTAAAAGCCAAGGAATATCCCCACCCTCATGGACAGTCAGGTATGACAACCTAACTATAATCATACTTTTTGGGACACAGTTAAGATCAAAATCTGAACTAAATCGCCACCCTCCAGAGCACAGTTTTTAATGAAACACTAACCATCTATACTCTCCCAGACACAGTTAAAAATGAAATACAAATTATATCGATACCCTTCTAGACACAGTTAGGAATAAAATCTGAACTATATCCCTACCCTCCCAGACACAGTTTGAAATAAAACACTAACTGTATCCTGGCCCTCCCAAACACAAAAATAAAAGCTGAACTATATTCTCACACGTCTAGATACAGCTAGTTGTGGAACTCCCAGGTCAGATAGAATTAAAAGCTGAGCAATATTTCAACACTCCTGGACACAGGTTTGAAAAGAAAACTATAATCATACTTTTCTTGCCAGAGGAACAAATGCTGAACTAGATTCTCCACCATCCGGGACCCAGTTTGGTATGAAATCTTCACTATCCGTATCCTGTTCACAGTTAGTTGAGAATTCCTAACGATATCCATGCCTTTCTGGATACAGTTAGTATTAAAAGCTGAACTAGATCCCCCACCTTCTGGGACGCAGATTGCGATTAAATGCTAAATGTATCCGTGCCCTCCCTGACACAGAAATAAAAGCAGAACTATGTCCCCATCCTCCTGTATACTTCTTGTAGGGAAACCTCAAAGTGAAGTCTCAAGTACAGTTAGGATTAAAAGCCAAGGAATATTCCCACCCTCATGGACAGTCCGATATGACAACCTAACTACAATCATACTTTTTCTACACAGTAAAGATCAAAAGCTGAACTATATCTCCACCCTCCAGAACACAGTTTGGAATGAAACCCTAACCATCTATACTCTCCCAGACACAGTTTGGAATGAAATCCTAATTATATCCAAACCCTTCTGGACATAGTTAGGAATAAAATCTGAACTATATCCCTACCCTCCGGGACACAGTTTGAAATTAAACGCTAACTGTATCCTGGCCCTCCCAAACACAAAAATAAAAGCTGAACTATATTCCCACACATCTAGATACAGCTAGTTGTGGAACTCCCATGTCAGATAGAATTAAAAGCTGAGCAATGTTTCAACACTCCTGGACACAGGTTTGAAAAGATAACTATAATCATACTTTTCTTGCCAGAGGAACAAAACCTGACCTATATCCTCCACGATCCGGGAACCAGTTTGGAATGAAATCCTCACTATCCGCATCCTGGTCACAGATAGTTGAGAATTCCTAACGATATCCATACCTTTTCTGGAATATTTCAAGACTCCTGGACACAGGTTTGAAAAGATAACTATAATCATACTTTTCTTGCCAGAGGAACAAAAGCTGACCTATATCCTCCACGATCCGGGACCCAGTTTGGAATGAAATCCTCACTATCCGCATCCTGGTCACAGATAGTTAAGAATTCCTAACGATATCCATACCTTTTCTGGATACAGTTAGTATTAAAAGCTGAACTGTATCCCCCATCCTCAGGGACACAGTTTACAATTAAATGCTAACTATATCTGTACCCTCCCCGACACAGAAATAAAAGCAAAACTGTGTCCCTACCTCCTGGACACTTCTGGTTGTGAAACCTCAAAATGAAACCTCAAGTACAGTTAGGATAAAAAGCCAAGGAATATTCCCACACTCATGGACAGTAGGCTATGACAACCTAACTATAATCATACTTTTCTGGACACAGTTAAGATCAAAAGCTGAACTATATCCCCACCCTCCAGAAAATAGTTTGGAATGAAACCATAACAATCTATACTCTCCCAGACACAGCTAGGAATGAAATCCTAATTATATCCATACCCTTCTGGACACAGGAATAAAATCTGAACTATATCCCTACCCTCTGGGACACAATTTGAAATAAAACACTAACTGTGTCCTGGCCCTCCCAAACACAAAAATAAAAGCTGAACTATATTCCCACACGTCTAGATACAGCTAGTAATGAAACTCCAAGTACAGATAGAATTAAAAGCGGAGCAATATTGCAACCCTCCTGGACACAGGTATGAAAAGATAACTATAATCATACTTTTCTTGCCACAGGAACAAAACCTAAACTATATCCCCCACCAACTGGGACACATTTTGGAATGAAATCCTCACTATCCATATCCTGGTCACAGTTAGTTAAGAATTCCTAACGATATCCATACCTTTCTGGATAGAGTTTGTATTAAAAGCTGAACTTTACCCCCCTCCGGGACACAGTTTGCAATTAAATGCTAACTATATCCGTACCCTCCCTGACACAGAAATAAAAGCAGAACTATGTCCCCAACCTCTTGTACACTAGTAGTGAAACCTCAAGTACAGTTGGGATTAGTGGGATTAAAAGCCACGGAATATCCCCACTCTCGTGGACAGTCTGGTATGACAACCTAACTATAATCATACTTTTTGGAAACAGTTAAGAACAAAAACTGAAATATATCCCCACCCTCTTCCCAGTTTGGAATGAAACCCAAACCATCTGTACTCTCCCAGAAACAGGAATGAAATTTTAAATATATCCATACCCTTCTGGCACACAGTTAGAAATAAAATCTGAACTATATCCCTACCCTCTGGGACACAGTTTGAAATAAAACACTAACTGTGTCCTCGCCCTCCCAAACACAAAAATAAAATCTGAACTATATTCCCACCCGTGTAGATACATCTAGTTGTGAAACTACAAGGTCAGATAGAATTAAAAGTTGAGCAATATTGCAACCCTCCTGGACACAGGTTTGAAAAGACAACTATAATCATACTTTTCTGTCCACAGGAACAAAAGCTGAACTATATCCCACCATCTGGCACCCAGTTTGGAATGAAATCCTCACTATCCGTATCCTGGTCACAGTTAGTTAATTTTTAAGGATATTCATGCCTTTCTGGATACACTTAGTATTAAAAGCTGAACTATATCCCCCACCGTCGGTGACACATTTTGCAATTAAATACTAACTATATTCGTACCCTCACGGACATAGAAATAAAAGCAGAACTATGTCCCCACCCTCCTGTATACTTCTTGTAGTTAAACCTCAAAGTGAAGTCTCAAGTACAGTTAGGATTAAAAGCCAAGGAATATCCACACCCTCATGGACAGTCATGAATGACAACCTAACTACAATCATAGTTTTTGGACACAGTTAAGATCAAAAGCTGAACTATATCCCCACCCTCCAGAACACAGTTTGGAATGAAATCCTAATTATATCCATACCCTTCTGGACACAGTTAGGAATACAATCTGAACTATATCCCTACTCTCTGGGGCACAGTTTGGAATAAAACACTAACTGTATCCTGGCGTTCCCAAACACAAAAATAAAAGCTGAACTATATGCCCACCCGTATAGATACAGCTAGTGGTAAAACTCCTAGGTCAGATAGAATTAAAAGCTGTGTAATATTGCAACACTCCTGGACACAGGTTTGAAAAGATAACTACAATCATACTTTTCGGGCCACAGGAACAAAAGCTGAACTATATCCCACTCTCTGGCACACAGTTTTGAATGAAATCCCCACTATCTGTATCCTGTTCACAGTTAGTTAAGAATTCCTAACGATATCCATGCCTTTCTGGATACAGTTAATATTAAAAGCTGAACTATATCCCCCACCCTCAGGGAGACAGTTTACAATTAAATGCTAACTATATATGTACCCTCCCCGACACAGAAATAAAAACAAAACTATGTCCCCACCCTCGTGGACACATCTAGTAGTGAAACCTCAAAATGAAACCTCAAGACCAGTTAGGGTTAAAATCCAAGGAATATTCCCACCCTCATGGACAGTTGGGTATGGCAACCTAACTATAATCATACTTTTCTGGGCACAGTTAAGATCAAAAGCTGAACTATATACCCACCCTCCAGAACACAGTTTGGAATGAAACCATAACAATCTATACTCTCCCAGACACAGCTAGGAATGAAATCCTAATTATATCCGCACCCTTCTGGACATAGTTAGGAATAAAATCTGAACTATATCCCTACCCCCTGGGACGCAGTTTGTAATAAAACACTAACTGTATCCTGGCCCTCCCAAACACAAATATAAAAGCTTAACTATATTCCCACACATATTGATACAGCTAGTAGTGAAACTCCAAGTACAGATAGAATTAAAATCTGAGCAATATTGCAACCCTCCTGAACTCA
The DNA here is from genome assembly GCA_031216915.1 of Pictodentalium vernedei. Lineage (NCBI taxonomy): Eukaryota > Metazoa > Mollusca > Scaphopoda > Dentaliida > Dentaliidae > Pictodentalium > Pictodentalium vernedei. The sequence continues at coordinate 641,909,539 of CM062296.1, read as the reverse complement.
GGTGTGAAAAGATAACTATAATCATACTTTTCTTGCCAGGGGATCAAATGCTGAACGAGATTCTCCACCATCCGGGGCCCAGTTTGGAATGAAATCCTCACTATCCATATCCTGGTCACAGTTAGTTGAGAATTCCTAACGATATCTATGCCTTTCTGGATACAGTTAGTATTAAACGCTGAACTGTATCCCCCACCTTTGGGTACACTGTTTGCAATTAAATGCTAACTATATCCATTCCCTCCCTGACACAGAAATAAAAGCATAACTTTGTCCCCACCCTCCTGTATACTTCTTGCAGTGAAACCTCAAGTACAGTTAGGATTAAAAGCCAAGGAATATTCCCACCCACATGGGCAGTCGGGTTTCACAACCTAACTATAATCATACTTTTTTGGACACAGTTAAGTTCAAATGCTGAGCTATATCCCCCCCCCCCCCCCCCCAGAACACAGTTTGGAATGAAACCCTAACCATCTGTACTCTCCCAGACACAGCTAGGAATGAAATCCTAATTATATCCATACCACTCTGGACACAGTTAGGAAGAAAATCTGAACTATATCCCTACCCTCTGGGACACAGTTTGGAATAAAACACTAACTGTATCCTGGCCCTCCCAAACACAAAAATAAAAGCTGAACTATATTCCCACACGTCTTCATACAGCTAGTAGTGAAACTCCAGTACAGATAGAATTAAGCTGAGCAATATTGCAACCCTCCTGAACTCAGGTGTGAAAAGATAACTATAATAATCATACTTTTATTGCCAGAGGATCAAATGCTGAATGAGATCCTCCACCATCCGAGGCCCAGTTTGGAATGAAATCCTCACTATCCATATCCTGGTCACAGTTAGTTGAGAATTCCTAACGATATCCATGCCTTTCTGGATACAGTTAGTATTAAAAGCTGAATTATATCCCCCACCTTTGGGGACACTGTATGCAATTAAATGCTAACTATATTCATACCCTCCCTGACACAGAAATAAAAAAAAAAACCTCAAATACAGTTAGGATTAAAAGCCAAGGAATATCCCCACCCTCATGGACAGTCGGGTGTGACAACCTAGCTGTAATCATACTTTTTTGAACACAGTTAAGTTCAAAAGCTGAGCTATATCCCCACCCCCACCCCCCCCCCCCCCCCCCCAGAACACAGTTTGGAATGAAACCCTAACCATCTGTTCTCTCCCAGACACTGCTAGGAATTTAAATCGTAATTATATCCATACCATTCTGTACACAGTTAGGAATAAAATCTGAACTATATCCCTACCCTCTGGGACACAGTTTGGAATAAAACACTAACGGTATCCTGGCCCTCCCAAACACAAAAATTAAAGCTGAACTGTATTCCCACACGTCTAGATACGGCTAGTAGTGAAACTCCAAGTACAGGTAGAATTAAAAGTGGAGCAATATTGCAACACTCCTGGACACAGGTATGAAAAGATAACTACAATCAAACTTTTCTTGCCACAGGAACAAAAGCTGAACTATATCCCCTACCATCCGGGACACAGTTTGGAATGAAATCCTCACTATCGGTATCCTGGTCACAGTTAAGAATTCCTAACGATATCCATACCTTTCAGGATACAGTTAGTATTAAATGCTGAACTATATCCCCCACCCTTGGGGACACAGTTTGCAATTAAATGCTAACTATATCCGTACCCTCCCTGACACACAAATAAAAGCAGAAGTATGTCCCCACCCTCCTGTATACTTGTAATGAAACCTCAAAGTGAAGTCTCATGTACAGTTATGATTAAAAGCCAAGGAATATCCCCACCCGCATGGACAGTCATGAATGACAACCTACCTACAATCATACTTTTTTGGACACAGTTAAGATCAGCTGAACTATATTTCCACCCTCCAGAACACAGTTTTGAATGAAACCCTAACCATCTACACTCTCCAAGACACAGTTAGGAATGAAATCCTAATTATATCCATACCCTTCTGGACACAGTTATGAATAAAATCTGAACTATATCCCTACCCTCTAGGACACAGTTCGGAATAAAACACTAACTGTATCCTTACCCTCCCAAACAGAAAAATAAAAGCTGAACTATATGCCCACCCGTCTAGATACAGCTAATTGTGAAACTCCAATGTCAGATAGAATTAAAAGCAGTGCAATATTGCAACCCTCCTGGACACAGGTTTGAAAAGATAACTATAATCATACTTTTCTGACCACAGGAACAAAAGCTGAACTATATCCCACTCTCTGGCGCACAGTGTGGAATTAAATCCTCACTGTCCATATCCTGGTCACAGTTAGTTCAGAATATCTAATGATATCCATGCCTTTCTGGATACAGTTAGTATTAAAAGCTGAACTATATCCCCCACCCTCGGGGACACAGTTTACAATTAAATGCTAACTATATCTGTCTCCTCCCTGACACAGGAATGAAAGCAGAACTATGTCCCTACCCTCCTTGACACGTCTAGTAGTGAAACCTCAACGTGAAACCTGAAGTACAGTTAGGATTAAAAGCCAAGGAATATCCCCACCCTCATGGACAGTCAGGTATGACAACCTAACTATAATCATACTTTTGGGGACACAGTTAAGATCAAAAGCTGAACTATATCCCCACCCTCCAGAGCACAGTTTGGAATGAAACACTAACCATCTATACTCTCCGAGACACCGTTAGAAATGAAATACTAATTATATCGATACCCTTCTGGACACAGTTAGGAATAAAATCTGAACTATATCCCTACCCTCTGTGAAACAGTTTGGAATGAAACACTAACTCTACCCTTGCCCTCCCAAACACAAAAATAAAAGCTGAACTATATGCCCACCCGTCTAGATACAGCTACTTGTGAAACTCTAAGATCAGATAGAATTAAAAGCTGAGCAATATTGCAACATTTCTGGACACAGGTTTGAAAAGATATCTATAATCGTACTTTTCTGGCCAGAGGAACAAAAGTTGAACTATATCCCACCCTCATGCCTTTCTGGATGCAGTTAGTATTAAAAGCTGAACTATATCCCCCACCCTCAGGGACACAGTTGACAATTAAACGCTAATTATATCTGTACCCTCCCTGACACAGAAATAAAAGCAGAACTATGTCCCCACCCTCCTGGACACTTCTAGTAGTGAAACCTCAAAGTGAAACCTCAAGTACAGTTAGGATTAAAAGCCAAGGCATATCCCCACTCTCATGGACTGTCAGGTATGACAACCTAACTATAATCATACTTGTTTGGACACAGTTAAGATCAAAAGTTGAATTATATCCCCACCCTTCAGAACACACACAGCTTGGAATGAAAGCCTAACCATGTCTACTCTCCCAGACACAGTTAGAAATGAAATTCTAATTATATCCATACCCTTCAGGACACAGTTAGGAATGAAATCTGAACTATATCCCTACCCTCTGGAACACAGTTTGGATTGAAACACTGTATGCTGGCCCTCCCAAACACAAAAAATAAAAGCTGAACTATATGCCCACCCATCTACATACAGCTAGTTGTGAAACTCCTAGGTCAGATAGAATTAAAAGCTGAGCAATGTTGCAACCCTCCTGGACACAGGTTTGAAAAGATAACTATAATCATACTTTTCTTGCCTGAGGAACAAAAGCTAAGCTATATCCTCCACCATCCGGGACCCAGTTTGGAATGAAATCCTCACTATCCATATCCTGGTCACAGTTAGTTAAGAATTCCGAACGATATCCATGCCTTTCTGGGTACAGTTAGTATTAAAAGCTGAACTATATCCCCCACCCACAGGGACACAGTTTACAATTAAATGCTAACTATGTCTGTACCCTCCCCGGCACAGATATAAAAGCAGAACTATTTCCCCTCCCTCCTGGACACTTCTAGTAGTGAAACCTCAAAAGTGAAATCTCAAGTACAGTTAGGATAAAAAGCCAGGGAATATCCCCACCCTCATGGACAGTCGGGTATGACAACCTAACTATGATCATACTCTTTTGCACACAGTTAAGATGAAAAGCTGAACTATATCCCCACCCTCCAGAACACAGTTTGGAATGAAACCTCAACCATCTACACTCTCCCAGACACAGTTAGTAATGAAATCCTAATTATATCTATACCCTTCTGGACACAGTTAGGAATAAAATCTGAACTATATCCCTACTCTCCGGGACAAAGTTTGAAATAAAACACTAACTGTATCCTGACCCTACCAAGCACAAAAATGAAAGCTGAACTATATTCCCACACGTCTAGATACCGCTAGTACTGCAACTCCAAGTACAGATAGAATTAAAAGCAGAGCAATATTGCAACCCTCTTGAACTCACGTGTGAAAAGATAACTATAATCATACTTTTCTTGCTACAGCAACAAAAGCTGAACTTTATCCCCCACCATCCAGGACACATTTTGGAATGAAATCCTCACCATCCGTATCCTGGTCACAGTTAGTTAAGAATTCCTAACAATATCCATACCTTTCTGGAAACAGTTGGTATTAAAAGCTGAACTATATCCCCCACCCTCGAGGACACAGTTCTCAATCAAATGCTAACTATATCCGGACCTTCCCTGACACAGAAATAAAAGCAGAACTATGTTCCCACTCTCCTGTATACTTCTAGGGAATATCCCCACCCTCATGGACAGTCAGTTTTGACAACCTAACTATAATCATACTTTTTTGGACACAGTTAAGATCAAAAGCTGAATTATATCCCCACCGTCCAGAACACAGTTTGAAATGAAACCCTCACCATCTATTCTCTCCCAGACTCTGTTAGGAATAAAATCTAAATTATATGTATCTGAACTATATCCCTACCCTCTGGGACACAGTTTGGAATGAAACACTAACTGTATCCTTGCCCTCCCAAACACAAATAACATCTGAACTATATGCCCACCTGTCTAGATACAGCTGGTTGTGAAACTCTTAGGTCTGATAGAATTAAAAGCTGAGCAATATTGCAACCCTGCTGGACACAGGTTTGAAAAGATAACTATAATCATACTTTTCTGGCCACAGGATCAAAAGCTGAACTATTTTCCACACTCTGGCACACAGTTTAGAATGAAATCCTCACTATCCGTATCCTGGTCACTGTTAGTTAAGAATTCATAACGATATCCATGCCTGTCTGGATACAGTTAGTATTCAAAGCTCAACTATATCCCCCACCCTCAGGGACACAGTTTACAATTAAATGCTAACTATATCTGTACCCTCCCCGACACAGAAATAAAATCAGAACTATGTCCCCACCCTCCTGTATACTTCTAGTAGTGAAACCTCAAAATGAGACCTCAAGTACAGTTAGGATTAAAAGCCAAGGAATATCTCCACCCACATGGACAGTCGGGTATGACAACCTAACTATAATCTTACTTTTCTGGACACAGTTAAGATCAAAAGCTGAACTATATCCCCAACATCCAGAACACAGTTTGGAATGAAACCATAACAATTTATACTCTCCCAGACACAGCTAGGAATGAAATCCTCATTATATCCATACCCTTCTGGACACAGGAATAAAATCTGAACTATATCCCTTCCATCCGGGACACAGTTTGAAATAAAACACTAGGTGTGTCCTGGACCTTCCAAACACAAAAATAATAGCTGAACTATTTTCCCACACATCAAGATACAGGTAGTAGTGAAACTGCAAGTACAGATAGAATTAAAAGCGGTGCAATATTGCAACACTCCTGGACACAGGTATGAAAAGATAACTACAATCATACTTTTCTTGCCACAGGAACAAAAGCTGACCTATATCCCCCACCATTCGGGACACAGTTTAGAATGAAATCCTCACTATCGGTATCCTGGTCACAGTTAGTTCAGAATTCCTAACAATATCCATAGCTTTCGGGATACGGTTAGTATTAAAAGCTGAACTATATCCCCCATCCTCCGGGACACAGTTTGCAATTAAATGCTAACTATATCTGTACCCTCCCTGGCACAGAAATAAAAGCAAAACTATGTCCCCACCCTCGTGGACACATCTAGAAGTGAAACCTCAAAATGCAACCTCAAGTACAGTTAGGATTAAAAGCCAAGGAATATTCCCACCCTCATGGACAGTTGGGTATGGCAACCTAACTATAATCATACTTTTCTGGGCACAGTTAAGTATATCCGTATCCTCCCTAACACAGAAATAAAAGCAGAACTATGTCTCCACCCCCCTGTACATTTCTAGTAGTGAAACCTCAAAGTGGAATCTCAAGTACTGTTAGGATTAAACGCCGAGGAATATCCCCACCCTCATGGACAGTCATGAATGACAACCTAAGTATAGTCATCCTTTTTTGCACACAGTTAAGAACGAAAGCTGAATTATTTCTTTTCAACCTACTCACAATTGTTTACAATTGGCTGTAACATAAGTGCAAGCCCTGCTTCGGAACTAACTCAAGTTTTTAGAATCTTTTCCAAACGAGTTGGAAAAGTACTAAAGTGCAAAAGCGCAAAATCACGAAAAAGATCGAAAAAAGGGTCGAGCGAGACCAGCGCTCGAAATTACAGGTACTCTCTCTGCACACCTCTTGCGTTTACCGAGCGCATGCGCAACAACCGTGACGTCAATTCCTTTTATTTCCGCCATTGTACATGGTCGGAAATTTTTGTGACTCGTGCTAATTTGCTGTTTATTCTTCGTGAACAACTTATTCTACATTCTTAGTGTGCAAGTGGATTGTATCCTTTTGTCAAGCTACCAAATTATTGTTAATTAATGTTAATTTGTATTATTATTGCTTGTTTCTTCACACTTTATCTTGTTTTTCCCCCACGTGTGAACACGACCTTCCTGCTGTTTTCCGTCAGCGGGAAGCTTGATTACTTTCATATAATGCCAAAGACTATTCCTTGTACCTCTTGCTTGCAAGTGAAGCATGTGGACGACTCTCATTCCACATGTGTCACTTGCAACAATTACACTCAGGCCCAATTATGTGGTATTTGGGGGGTTTGGTCCTCTAAATTCTGGGCTTCTGTTAACAAGGTGGTTCTGTCCAGAGCTAGAACCCCTCGTTCTCGCGTTAAGGGTAGCCATGCCATAGGAGACATTTCTGCTGGTACACGAGGTGACTCTGTCACACAGGATTCTGATCTGTCTTCTGTGGCGAGTTCCTCTGCAACTGTTGACAGTGTTAGTTCAGTGATACCTGACGAGGAGACCGTGGTCTCTTTGTCTTCTGATGTCACTATTGAGGCGTCTGTTTTCGTTGAGAGCTTTTCCGAGGTCAGCTCCGTGACCCTCTCCGATCTGCCTCCTACACTGTCGACTGTTGTTGAGGAAGTTATTACTTCAGATCCTATTCTGTCTGATGGTGACTCTTCCATCTCCTCTGGGGATGGTCTACAGTCTCGGGGGACCGAGGCTGTATCTGTTGGTGTGTCTGTGTGTTCTCAGCCTCCCCCAGCCTCGCGGCGGGGCTGTGTGGGTTTGCTGTCTGCTCCATCTCATCTGGCTAGGTTTGCTCCTAGTCGGTTGAGCCGGCCGGTCGCTTCGGCAGCGATTCCTCGTCCCTCGAGTGAATCGTTTATTGTTCCACCTTCCCCTGCTAGTGTGCCACCTAGTGGGATGGTGTTGGGACGTTGGCATCCAGGGCCTGCTGTTCGGCAGTGGTCAGTGACAGCCCCTGTTAGCTGTCACTCTCGGAATCTTCCTCCGGTGATTCCTCACTGTGTTCCGAGTCTGGGTGTCGATCGATGCTTGCCATCGGTCTCAGAGGATAGGCAGTTGGGGCCGTCTGCTGCACAGAGGCCAATGACAGGTTCCTGTCATTCTTGGGACAATCCTCCGGTGTCTTCTCACCGTGTCCTAGGTCCAGCTACCGATCGACGCGCGCCGTCGGTCTCTTTAGAGGATTTGCAGGCAGGACCTTCTGTTTCGCAGAGGTCAGTGATGGCCCCTTGGCGTCACAATCGGGACTATCCTCCGGTGTCTTCTCACCGTATCCCTATTCTGTCTGCCGATCGACGTTCGACGTCGGTCTCTTCTGAGGATTTGGGTTCTTCTACCAGAAGGGTCGGGGGCGCGGTGGCTCAGTTGGTGGAGGTGCAGGCTGCAAGCCGAGAGGTCCTCGGTTCGAATCCCACCTGCGGCAACCGCGTTGTGTCCTTGGGCAAGACACTTCACCCCGATTGCCTACATGGGGGCACGATGACGCCGTGTACTGAGGCGTACTGCACGTCGATGGTGCGCATGTCTTCAACCAATCTAACCCTGCCTGTGCTGCGGTACAGAGTTCAGAGTTACGATGTTGGAGAGCTGACAGCTGCTCGTCGTTGCTCGGTGGTTCTCTCCGGGTACTCCGGCTTCCTCCACCCGTAAAACTGTCACGGTCACGATTAGCCATTGTGCATAGGTATGTGACCTTAAACACCAATAAATAAATAATAAATAAATATACCAGAAGGGTCCATTGGGAGGACACTCCGTCAGGCGATACTGCTGCGACGGATTCTCAGGGTGACCTGCGTCAGGCCGTTTTGGCGCTCACCCGGTTGCTTTCTGGCTACCCTCAAGTTGGCCTCCCTGTGCCTCCTGAGGCACAACCTCCTTTGGTCGGCCGCCAAGATGTCTCGCCTGGCCCCTTGGATACTGCACAGTATTAACAGGAGGTTTCTGCTGGTCAGCCCGAGTTGGGCTACGTCTCCTCTGCTACGGAGGATGACGAGTATCTTGAAGGTGATGGGTCCCCCCTCGTCAGTCTTGGGGCAGGCTTTGGATTTCGTCTTTGGCTTATTGCCAGACGTTCAACCTTCCGATCAGCCTTCTGTGACCGTTCGGCCACTGTCCACTGTGGAGCGCCATAACCATGTTGAGCCTTCTAGCTCCGGGGCTTTGCGTCCTCTGCAATCGGCTCAGGTTGTTGAGTCCTTCCAGAGCTTAGACGCCAAAATGTGTTCTAAGGCCCGCAAGGGTTCCTTCTTTTCTAGAGCTGATGCCTTTCTGCCTCCATCGCGGTTTCGTGTTTACGATTCCGTCTCCACCAGTCTTCCAAGGGATGACTACTGTTGATGAGGATTCTTCTTCCCTCGGGTTGACTAAGCCTAAGTCGGCAGTTCTCCCGATGTTGGTAGTTGAGTCTATGGTGGGCCTGTCCCGAGAGATGCTGGGTATGTTATCTCTCGAGGACCATGTCGTCGCTGCTCTGGCTGAATATTTTCCACCAGGGGAGTTTGATGACGCTCAGGCGCCTTTTCGCGTTTTGTCACAGGCTCTTATGAACTTGACACACGCTCTCGCCTGTAACACAGCTAATTTGGAGCTGGCACGCCGGGATGCGGTGTTGGATTCTTTACCATCCCTTCCTTCTGAGCAACGTGCTGTTCTGAGGTCTGCCTCTTTGGTGGGCCCTCAGTTGTTCCATGGTTCCGTGGAAGCTGTTCGTGGCGAAGTTCTTCGCCATTCGAAGGACCAGCTTTTGCTGCGACAGCTTGACCAACCTGCTGCTGCGGGTGGGGGTCGTTCCAGGCCTGCCAAGCGTGCTGCTGCGTCTGCCTCGTCGGCGACGTCGTCTACGCCTTCGGCTCCGTCTGCTCCTTCTGCACATAAGAAGCGCCGACGTGGCCAGGCTCGCTGGCAGCCTCAGGCTGGAAAGTCTCAGGACTCTGTCACTTCCCGAGGTGGTTTCTCCTCTCGGGGGCCTCGTCGAGGCCGCAAGTGAAGGTTCTCACCTCGATTCGCCTCCAGTCGGGGGAAGGCTGTCGCTGTTTTACGACAGTTGGACAGAGATAACGTCGGACTCTTGGGTCCTCGACGTCATTCAATCCGGTCTGCGACTGTCCTTCCATCGGCACCCCAGTTTATCTCGGGTGCCCCTTCTGACTCAGGTCCCTTCCGATTCTCTGCGTTGGGACCTTCTGGTGCAGGAGATCGACAATCTCCTCTCCAAAGGGGCGATCGAGGTGGTCAGGAACACCCTTTCACCGGGGTTTTACTCGAGACTTTTCTTGGTGCCGAAGAAAAACGGCCAATATCGTCATCGATCTGAGTACCCTGAACGAGTACATAATAGCTCCTCATTTCAGTATGGAGATTTTCCGGTCGGTTCGACGTTCAGTTTTGCGGCCAGTATCGACCTGAAGGATGCCTACTTCATGTACCCATTCATCTGGCGTCACGGAAATACCTTCGGTTCTCGTTTCGGGATCGAGTTTTTCAATTCAGAGCTCTCCCATTCGGTTTGAACATGGCTCCTTGGGCCTTCACCCGACTGAATGTCACATGTGCTTGCTTTCCACCGCACTCAGTCGGCAGTGACTTCGTCAGCCTACCTAGACGACATCCTCCAATGGCACCACGATGCTGCTGTTCTGGAGTTCGATGTCCCGCAGTTTCTTTGCCTGCTAGCGTCGCTGGGTTTCAGAGTCAATCGCGAGAAGTCGGATCTTCTTCCTTCTCAGCGATTCCGTCATTTGGGGACTCATCACAATGTAGTGCCGGTCCCCCAGGCTCGGGCGACGATTCTTTCCGCCTTGACTCAGAACCTGCTTCAATCTTCCTCGGTCTCGGCCAGGACTTTCCTTCAGATGCTGGGCCTTTGCGGTTCGGTGACAGATCTCATTCCGCTCGGTCGCTTGTTTGTCCGACCTCTCCAACACTTCCTGTTGGATCATTGGCGTCCGAATGTTGATCCGCTGGACCTGGAACTCACTACCTCGGTCTCTGCTTTGTCATCTCCGCCCTTGGGCAGATATTCCCTGGCTGACACAGGGTGTTCTGTTGGATCTTCTTTTGGCCGATCACATCCTTACCGCGGATGCCAGCGATCTCGGTCTGTCTACTCACGGAGAGTGGGACAGCGAGCAGGTGGGCCTTCATATCAACCAGAAGGAGCTCTTTGCTCTTCTGTTGAGTTTTCGGCTTTGAAGCCCCAATCCGTCGGACCATTGTGTCCTACTTCCTTCGGACAATTCGACAGTAGTGGCCTACATACAGAATCAAGGAGGCACACATTCGATTCCCATGTATCGGCTGTCTCGGGGATCTTCTGTTGGCGCGTGATGTGAATGCTCGGGTGTCCATTCGACACATTCCCGGGCATGTCAACGTCCTAGCAGACTCCCTGTCCCGACGCGACAGTGTCCTTCCAACCGAATGGATGCTACATCGGGCAGTGTTTCAGGCGATTTGCGAGCAGTGGGGCCGTCCTCAGGTCGACTTTTTCGCTACTCGCTGGAATCATCAGGTAGAGACCTTTGTCTCCCCTTGTCCAGATCCTCTGGCATTTGCAGTAGACGCTCTACCTCTGGACTGGACAGGTTGGATCGGCTATGCCTTTCCTCCTGCACCGATTCTTCCTCAAGTATTAGCGAAGATTCGTGCTTGCAGTTGCAGGATCATTCTGATCACACCCCTGTCTCCTCAGAGCGTGTGGATCAATCTGCTGCAGCCTCTATTGGCCGATCGACCGATTCGTCTACCTCTACGTCACGATCTTCTTTCACAGGGTCGTCCCAGGAAGTATCGAAACAACCTGGCGAGCCTGTCCCTTCACGCCTGTCTTTTATCAGGTCCAGTCTCCGACGTAGAGGTTTTTCGAGACGATCAGTGGAGTGCATTTCTGCATCGTGGGGACATTCCACTGGCATGACTTATGCCGCCAAGTGGAAGGTTTTCTGCCGCTGTTGTGCAGATCACAATGTGAATTACCGTGATCCGTCAATCACTCAAATTGCGGATTTTCTGGTATTTCTTTTTGACTCCAAGGGTCTCCAGCCTATTACGATTAAGGGCTATCGATCTATGCTGTCTGATACTTTCTCTTATGTGGGAAAGAGGTGCATCGGTCGTAATCTTTTTCTCTCCAGACTCATTCGGCACTTTTCTTTGAAGAGGCCTCGAGTTTTGCATCTTACACCCACGTGGAACTTGGCATGGGTGTTGCACTGTTTGGAGGGGGCGCCATTCGAGTCTTTATCTGAGACCGACATGCATTTTCTCACCTATAAGATGGCTTTTCTTCTAGCGTTTGCTTCTGCTCGTCGAGTCAGTGAGCTTCATGCGCTATCTGTTGATTCTGCCTTCTTCCGAAATGAGGCTAACAGTGTCACCTTCACTACTGATTGCTCTTTTCTGGCTAAGAATCAACTTCCTGATTCGGTACCTCCTCCCATCTGCATTTGGGCTCTCCCTGCTGTAGATGGCCGGAGGCCTCTTCTTTGTCCTGTTCGTGCGATCAAGACTTACATTACTCGCACTCAGTTCATTAGGAGGGGTCGGAAGAGACTCTTTCTGTCTCTCATTCCTAAGAGGCAGTCTATCTCTTCCCATTCTATTTCCAGGTGGATCTGTCTTGCAATCAAGCTGGCTTATTCTCGCTTGTCTGCGTTGGATCTTGTTTCGAACCGGCTTTATGCTCATGAGGTTCGTGCCATTTCTACATCCTGGGCGTTCTCCAATTCTGTTTCGCTCCGGGATGTTATGAATGCGGCTTACTGGAGGAATACTTCTACCTTCTCCTCCTTTTATCTCCGCCACCTTCAGCAGCAATCTGAGGACCTTTATTCTTTCGGCCCTCTCGTTGCTGCTCAGGCTCATCCTCGTTAAAATTTTTATCGAGGTTGTGCTTCGCTCAGCCTTGTTCTTTTCAGGTGCCTTCTCTCTGTCTTCATTACAGGTTTTCGTTAGTGTTCTCTGCCATCCTTGCTTTCGTTCTGCTGCTCCTGTTGGTATTGGTTATGTGATTCACCTCCTCCTATTGTTTATTCAGCCAATTGTAAACAATTGTGAGTAGGTTCAAATGAAATTAAAATTTTTTAGTAAATTTTGTTTCTTAACATCCATACCACAATTGTTTACCGGAGGCCCACCCTCTTTGGGGATATCTTTGATATCGATGCCTCCCCGCTAAATCACAAACTTCTCGTTGGCGGAAATACGGAATTGACGTCACGGTTGCTGCGCATGCGCTCGGTAAACGCAAGAGGTGTGCAGAGAGAGTACCTGTAATTTCGAGCGCTGGTCTCGCACGACCCTTTTTTCGATCTTTTTCGTGCTTTTGAACTCTAGTACTTTTCCAACTCGTTTGGAAAAGATTCTAAAAGCTTGAGTTAGTTCCGAAGTAGGGCTTGCACTTATGTTACAGCCAATTGTAAACAATTGTGGTAGGTATGTTAAGAAACAAAATTTACTAAAAAAATTTAATATCCCCACCATCCAGGACTCAGTTTGGAATGAAACCCTACCCATCTATACTCTCCCAGGCGCAGTTAGGAAAGAAATCCTAATTTTATCTATACCCTTCAGGACACAGTGAGGAATAAAATCTGAACTATATCCCTGCCCTGTGGGACACAGTTTGGAATAAAACACTAACTGTATCCTGGCCCTCCCAAACACAAAAATAAATGCTGAACTATATGCCCACCCGTCTAGATATAGCTAGTTGTGAAACTCCAAGGTCAGGTAGAATTCAAAGCTGAGCAATATTGCAACCCTCCTGGACACGGGTTTGAAAAGCACTAGAATCATGCATTTCTGGCCAGAGGAACAAAAAGCTGAACTATATCCCTCCCTCTGGCACGCAGTTTGGAATGAAATCCTCACTATCCATATCCTGGTCGCAGTTGGTTAAGAATTCCGAACGATATCCATGCCTTTTTGTGTACAGTTAGTATTAAAAGCTGAACTACATCCCCCACCCTCAAGGACACAGTTTACAATTAATTGCTAACTATATCTGTACCCTCCCCGGCACAGATATAAAAGCAGCACTATGTCCCCTCCCTCCTGGACACTTCTAGTAGTGAAACCTCAAAAGTGAAATCTCAATTACAGTTTGGATAAAAAGTCAAGGAATACCCCCACCCTAATGGACAGTCGGGTATGACAACCTAACTATGATCATACTTTTTTGGACAGAGTTAAGATCAAAAGCTGAACTATATCCCCACCCTCCAGAACACAGTTTGGAATGAAACCCTAACCATCTATACTCTCCCAGACACAGTCAGGAATGAAATCCTTATTATATCCATACCCTTCTGGACACAGTTAGGAATAAAATCTGCCCTATATCCCTACCCTTCGGGACACAGTTTGAAATAAAACACTAACTGTATCCTGACCCTATAATTATGATTAAAAGCCAAAGAATTTCCCCACCGTCATGGACAGTGATGAATGACAAACTAACTACAATCATACTCTTTTGGACACAGTTAAGATCAAAAGCTGAACTATATCCCCACCATCCACAAAACAGTTTGGAATAAAACCCTAACCATCTATACTCTCCCAGATACAGTTAGAAATTAAATCCTAATTATATCCATACCCTTCTGGTCACAGTTAGGAATAAAATCTGAACTATATCCCTACTCTCTGGAACACAGTTTGGAATAAACCACTAACTGTATCCTGGCCCTCCCAAACACAAAAATAAAAGCTGAACTTTATGTCCACCCGTGTAGATACATCTAGTTGAGAAACTCCAATGTCAGATAGAATTAAAAGCTGACCAATATTGCAACCCTCCTGGACACAGGTTTGAAAAGATAACTATAATCATACTTTTCTGGCCACAGGAACAAAAGCTGAACTATATCCCCCACCGTCCAGGACACAGTTTAGAATGAAATCCTCACTATCCATATCATGGTCACAGTTAGTTAAGAATTCCTAACAATATCCATGCCTTTATGGATAGAGTTAGTATTAAATGCTGAACTATATCCCCCACCCTCAGGGACGCAGTTTACAATTAAATGCTAACTATATTTGTACCCTCCCCACCACAGAAATAAAAGCAGAACTATGTTGCCACCCTCAGAGACACTACTAGTAGTGAAACCTCAAAATGAGACCTCAAGTACAGTTAGGATTAAAAGCCAATGAATATCCCCACCCTCATGACAGTCAGGTATGACCACCTAACTATAGCCATACTTTTTTGGACACAGTTAAGATCAAAAGCTGAATTATATCCCCACCCTCCAGAACACACTTTGGAATGAAACCCTAACCATCTATACTCTCCCAGACACAGTTAAGAATGAAATCCTAATTATATCCATACCCTTCTGAACACAGGAATAAAATCTGAACTATATCCCTTCCTTCTGGGACACAGTTTGAAATAAAGCACTAAGTGTGTCCTGGACCTCCCAAACACAAAAATAATAGCTGAACTATTTTCCCACACATCTAGATACAGCTAGTAGCGAAACTGCAAGTACAGATAGAATTAAAAGCGGTGCAATATTGCAACACTCCTGGACACAGGTATGAAAAGATAAGTACAATGATACTTTTCTTGCCACAGGAACAAAAGCTGAACTATATCCCCCACCATCCGGGACACAGTTTGGAATGAAATCCTCACTATCGATATCCTGTTCACAGTTAAGAATTCCTAACGATATCCATACCTTTTGGGTTACAGTTTGTATCAAAAGCTGAATTATATCCCCCACCCTCCGGGACACAGTTTGCAATTAAAAGCTAACTATATCCGTACCCTCCCTAACACAGAAATAAAAGCAGAACTATGTCTCCACCCTCCTGTACATTTCTAGTAGTGAAACCTCAAAGTGAAATCTCAAGTACTGTTAGGATTAAACGCCGAGGAATATCCCCACCCTCATGGACAGTCATGAATGACAACCTAAGTATAGTCATCCTTTTTTGCACACAGTTAAGAACAAAAGCTGAACTATATCCCCATCATCCAGGACTCAGTTTGGAATGAAACCCTACCCATCTATACTCTCCCAGACGCAGTTAGGAATGAAATCCTAATTTTATCTATACCTTTCTGGACACAGTGAGGAATAAAATCTGAACTATATCCCTACCCTGTGGGACGCAGTTTGGAATAAAACACTAACTGTATCCTGGCCCTCCCAAACACAAAAATAAAAGCTGAACTATATGCCCACCTGTCTAGATACAGCTAGTTGTGAAACTCCAAGGTCAGGTAGAATTAAAAGCTGAGCAATATTGCAACCCTCCTGGACACGGGTTTGAAAAGAACTATAATCATGCATTTCTGGCCAGAGGAACAAAAAGCTGAACTATATCCCTCCCTCTGGCACACAGTTTGGAATGAAATCCTCACTATCCATATCCTGGTCACACTTGGTTAAGAATTCCGAATGATATCCATGCCTTTTTGGGTACAGTTAGTATTAAAAGCTGAACTACACCCCCCACCCTCAGGGACACAGTTTACAATTAATTGCTAACTATATCTGTACCCTCCCCGGCACAGATATAAAAGCAGCACTATGTCCCCTCCCTCCTGGACACTTCTAGTAGTGAAACCTCAAAAGTGAAATCTCAATTACAGTTAGGATAAAAAGCCAAGGAATATCCCCACCCTCATGGACAGTCGGGTATGACAACCTAACTATGATCATACTTTTTTGGACAGAGTTAAGATCAAAAGGTGAACTATATCCCCACCCTCCAGAACGCAGATTGCAATGAAACCCTAACCATCTCCACTCTCCCAGACACAGTCAGGAATGAAATCCTTATTATATCCATACCCTTCTGGACACAGTTAGGAATAAAATCTGCCCTATATCCCTACCCTTCGGGACACAGTTTGAAATAAAACACTAACTGTATCCTAACCCTGTAGTTATGATTAAAAGCCAAGGAATATCCCCACCCTCATGGACAGTCATGAATGACAAACTAACTACAATCATACTTTTTTGGACACAGTTAAGATCGAAAGCTGAACTATATCCCCACCATCCACATAACAGTTTGGAATGAAACCCTAACCATCTATACTCTCCCAGACACAGATAGAAATGAAATCCTAATTATATCCATAACCTTCTGGTCACAGTTAGGAATAAACTCTGAACTATATCCCTACCCTCTGGGACACAGTTCGGAATAAACCACTAACTGTATCCCGGCCCTCCCAAACACAAAAATAAAAGCTGAACTTTATGTCCACCCGTGTAGATACATCTAGTTGAGAAACTCCAATGTCAGATAGAATTAAAAGCTGACCAATATTGCAACCCTCTTGGACACAGGTTTGAAAAGATAACTATAATCATACTTTTTTGGCCACAGGAACAAAAGCTGAACTATATCCCCCACCCTCCGGGACACAGTTTAGAATGAAATCCTCACTATCCATATCATGGTCACAGTTAGTTAAGAATTCCTAACAATATCCATGCCTTTATGGATAGAGTTAGTATTAAATGCTGAACTATATCCCCCACCCTCAGGGACACAGTTTACAATTAAATGCTAACTATATTTGTACCCTCCCCACCACAGAAATAAAAGCAGAACTATGTCCCCACCCTCCGGGACTCTTCTAGTAGTGAAAACTCAAAATGAGACCTTAAGTACAGTTAGGATTAAAAGCCAATGAATATCCCCACCCTCATGGACAGTCAGGTATGACCACCTAACTATAGCCATACTTTTTTGGACACAGTTAAGATCAAAAGCTGAACTATATCCCCACCCTCCAGAACACACTTTGGAATGAAACCCTAACCATCTATACTCTCCCAGACACAGTTAAGAATGAAATCCTAATTATATCCATACCCTTCTGGACACAGGAATAAAATCTGAACTATATCCCTTCCCTCTGGGACACAGTTTGAAATAAAACACTAAGTGTGTCCTGGACCTCCCAAACACAAAAATAATAGCTGAACTATTTCCCCACACATCTAGATACAGCTAGTAGCGAAACTGCAAGTACAGATAGAATTAAAAGCGGTGCAATATTGCAACACTCCTGGACACAGGTATGAAAAGATAAGTACAATGATACTTTTCTTGCCACAGGAACAAAAGCTGAACTATATCCCCCACCATCCGGGACACAGTTTGGAATGAAATCCTCACTATCGGTATCCTGGTCACAGTTAGTTAAGAATTCCTAACGATATCCATACCTTTCGGGATACAGTTTGCATTAAAAGCTGAACTATATTCCCCACCCTCCGGGACACAGTTTGCAATTAAAAGCTAACTATATCCGTACCCTCCCTAACACAGAAATAAAAGCAGAACTATGTCTCCACCCTCCTGTACATTTCTAGTAGTGAAACCTCAAAGTGAAATCTCAAGTACTGTTAGGTTTAAACGCCGAGGAATATCCCCACCCTCATGGACAGTCATGAATGACAACCTAAGTATAGTCATCCTTTTTTGCACACAGTTAAGAACAAAAGCTGAACTATATCCCCATCATCCAGGACTCAGTTTGGAATGAAACCCTACCCATCTATACTCTCCCAGACGCAGTTAGGAATGAAATCCTAATTTTATCTATACCTTTCTGGACACAGTGAGGAATAAAATCTGAACTATATCCCTACCCTGTGGGACGCAGTTTGGAATAAAACACTAACTGTATCCTGGCCCTCCCAAACACAAAAATAAAAGCTGAACTATATGCCCACCTGTCTAGATACAGCTAGTTGTGAAACTCCAAGGTCAGGTAGAATTAAAAGCTGAGCAATATTGCAACCCTCCTGGACACGGGTTTGAAAAGAACTATAATCATGCATTTCTGGCCAGAGGAACAAAAAGCTGAACTATATCCCTCCCTCTGGCACACAGTTTGGAATGAAATCCTCACTATCCATATCCTGGTCACAGTTGGTTAAGAATTCCGAACGATATCCATGCCTTTTTGGGTACAGTTAGTATTAAAAGCTCAACTACATCCTCCACCCTCAGGGACACAGTTTACAATTAATTTCTAACTATATCTGTATCCTCTCCGGCACAGATATAAAAGCAGCACTATGTCCCCTCCCTCCTGGACACTTCTAGTAGTGAAACGTCAAAAGTGAAATCTCAATTACAGTTAGGATAAAAAGCCAAGGAATATCCCCACCCTCATGGACAGTCGGGTATGACAACCTAACTATGATCATACTTTTTTAGACAGAGTTAAGATCAAAAGGTGAACTATATCCCCACCCTCCAGAACACAGATTGCAATGAAACCCTAACCATCTATATCCCCCACCCTCCGTGACACAGTTTGCAATTAAAATCTAACTATTTCCGTACCCTCCCTAACACAGAAATAAAAGCAGAACTATGTCTCCACCCTCCTGTACATTTCTAGTTGTGAAACCTCAAAGTGAAATCTCAAGTACTGTTAGGATTAAACGCCGAAGAATATCCCCACCCTCATGGACAGTCATGAATGACAACCTAAGTATAGTCATCCTTTTTTGCACACAGTTAAGAACAAAAGCTGAACTATATCCCCATCATCCAGGACTCAGTTTGAAATGAAACCCTACCCATCTTTTCTCTCCCAGACGCAGTTAGGAATGAAATCCTAATTATATCCATACCCTTCTGGACACAGTGAGGAATAAAATCTGAACTATATCCCTACCCTCTGGGACAAAGTTTATAATGAAACACTAACTTGCCCTCCCAAACACTAAAATAAAAGCTGAACTATATGCCCACCCATCTAGATACAGCTAGTTGTGAAACTCGAAGGTCAGATAGAATTAAAAGCGCAGCAATATTGCAACCCTCCTGGACACAGGTTTGAAAAGATAACTATAATCATACTTTTCTGGCCACAGGAACAGAAGTTGAACTATATCCCACCCTCTGGCACACAGTTTAGAATGAAATCCTCGCCATCCGTTTGCTGGTCACAGTTAGTTAAGAATTCCTAACGATATCCATGCCTTTCTGGATACAGTTAATATTAACAGCTCAACTATATCCCCCACCCTCAGGGACACCGTTTACACAATTAAATGCTAACTATATCTGTACCCTCCCCGACACAGAAATAAAAGCAAAATTATGTCCCCACCCTCCTGGACATTTCTAGTAGTGAAATCTCAAAATGAAACCTCAAGTACAGTTAGGATTAAAAGCCAAGGAATATTCCCACCCTCATGGACAGTCGGGTATGAGAACCTAACTATAATCTTACTTTTCTGGACACAGTTAGGTTCAAAAGCTAAACTATATCCCCACCCTCCAGAACACAGTTTGGAATGAAACCATAACAATCTATACTCTCCCAGACACAGCTAGGAATGAAATCCTAATTATATCCATACCCTTCTGGACATAGTTAGGAATAAAATCTGAACTATATCCCTACCCTCCGGGTCACAGTTTGAAATAAAACACTAACTGTGTCCTGGACCTCCCAAACACAAAAATAATAGCTGAACTATATTCCCACACGTCTAGATACAGCTAGCAGTGAAACTCCAAGTACAGATAGAATTAAAAACGGAGCAATATTGCAACACTCCTGGACACAGGTATGAAAAGACAACTATAATCATACTTTTCTTGCCACAGGAACAAAAGCTGGACTATATCTCCCACCATCCGGGACACAGTTTGGAATGAAATCCTCACTATCCGTATCCTGGTCACATTTAGTTAAGAATTCCTAACGATATCCATACCTTTCTGGAAACAGTTGGTATTAAAAGCTTAACTATATCCCCCACCCTCGATGAGACTGTTCACAATTAAATGCTAACTATATCTGTTCCCTCCCTGACACAGAAATTAAAGCAGAACTATTTCCCCACCCTCCTGTATACTTCTAGTAGCGAAACCTCAAAGGGAAGTCTCAAGAACAGTTAGGATTAAAAGCCAAGGAATATCCCCACCCTCATGGGCAGTCATGAATGACAACCTAACTATAATCATACTTTTTTGGAAACATTTAAGATCAAAAGCTGAACTATATCCCCACTGTCCAGAACACAGTTTGGAATGAATCCCTAACCATCTATACTGTGTCTATCCCAGACACAGTTAGGAAAAAAATCCTTATTATATCCATACCCTTCGGGACACAGTAAGGAATAAAATCTGAACTATATCCCTACCCTCTGGGACACAGTTTGGAATGAAACACTAACTGTATCCTTGCCCTCTCAAACACAAAAATAATAGCTGAACTATATGCCCACCCATCTTGATACAGCTACTTGTGAAACTCCAAGGTCAGATAGAATTAAAAGCTGAGCAATATTGCAACCCTTCTGAACACAAGTTTGAAAAGATAACTATAATCATACTCTTCTGGCCACAGGAACAATAGCTGAACTATATCCCATCCTCATGCCTTTCTGGATACAGTTAGCATTAAAATTTGAACTACATCCCCCACCCTCAGGGACACAGTTTACAATTAAACGCTAATTATATCTGTAGCCTCCCCGACACAAATAAAAGCACAACTATGTCCCCACTCTCCTGGACACTTCTAGTAGTGACACCTCAAAGTGAAACCTCAAGTACACTTAGGATTAAAATTCAAGGAATATCTCCACTCTCATGGACAGTCAGGTTTGACAACCTAACTATAATCGTACTTTTTTGATTTTTTGGACACAGTTAAGATCAAAAGCTGAACTATATCCCCACCCTCCAGAGCACAGTTTGGAATGAAACACTAACCATCTATACACTCCAAGGCACAGTTAGGAGTGAAATCCTAATTATATCCATACCCTTCTGTAGATAGTTAGGAATAAAATCTGAACTATATGCCTACCCTCTGGGACACAGTTTGGAATGAAACACTCACTGTATCCTTGCCGTCCCAAACACAAAAATAAAAGCTGACCTATATGCCCACCCTTCTAGATACAGCTAGTTGTGAAACTCCAAGGTCAGATAGAATTAAAAGCTGAGCAATATTGCAACCCTTATGGACACAGGTTTGACAACATAACTATAATCATACTTTTCTTGCCACAGGAAATGGCAACCTAACTACAATCATACTTTTTTGGACACAATTCAGATCAAAAGTTGAACTATATCCCCACTGTCCAGAACACAGTTTGGAATGAAACCCTAAGCATCTATACTCTACCAGACAGAGTTGGGAATAAAATCCTAATTATATCCATACCCTTCGGAACACAGTAAGGAATAAAATCTGAACTATATCCCTACCCTCTGGGACACAGTTTGGAATGAAACACTAACTGTTTCCTTGCCCTCCCAAATACAAAAATAGAAGCTGAACTATATGCCCACTCGTCTAGATACAGCCAGTTGTGAAACTCCGAGGTCAGATACAATTAAAAGCTGAGCAATATTGTAACCCTTCTGGGCACAGGTTTGAAAAGATAACTATAATCAAACTTTTCTGGCCATAAGAAGAGAAACTGAACTATATCCCCCACCATCCGGGACACAGTTTGGAATGAAAACCTCACTATCCGTATCCTGGTCACAGTTTGTTAAGTTAAGAATTCCTAATGATATCCATACCTTTCTGGATACAGTTAGTATTAAAAGCTGAACTATATCCCCACCCTCCGGGACACAGTGTGCAATTAAATGCTAACTATATCCGTACCCTCCCTGACACAGAAATAAAAGCAGAACTGTGTGTACCCACCCTACTGGGCACTTCTAGTAGTGAAACCTCAATGTGGAATCTTAAGTACAGTTAGGATTGAAAGCCAAGGAATATCCCCACCCTCATGGATAGTCGGGTATAACAGCCTAATTATAATCATACTTTTTTGGACACAGTTAAGATCAAAACCTGAACTATATCCCCACCCTCCAGAACACAGTTTGGAATGAAACCCTAACCATCTATACTCTCCAAGACACAGCTAGGAATGAAATCCTAATTATATCCATACACATCTGGACACAGTTAGGAATAGAATCTGAACTATATCCCTACCCTCCGGGACACAGTTTGAAATAAAACAGTAACTGCATCCTGGCCCTCCCAAACACAAAAATAAAAGCTGAACTATATTCCCGCACGTCTAGATACAGCTAGTAATGAAACTCCAAGGTCAGATAGAATTAAAAGCAGAGCAATATTGCAACCCTCCTGGACACAGGTTTGAAAATATAACTATAAACATACTTTTCTGGCCACAGGAACAAAAGCTGAGCTATATCCCACCCTCTGGCACACAGTTTGGAATGAAAACCTCACTATCCGTATCCTGGTCACAGTTAGTTAAGAATCCCAAACGATATCTGTGCATTTCTGGATATAGTTAGTATTAAAAGCTGAACTATATCCCCCACCCTGAGGTACACAGTTTACAATTAAATGCTAACTATATCTGTGCCCTTCCCAACACAGAGATAAAGCAGAACTTTTTCCCCACCCTCCTGGACACTTCTACTATTGAAACCTCAAAGTGAAACCTCAAGTGCAGTTAGGATTAAAAGCCAAGGAATATCCCCACCCTTATGGACAGTCGGGTATAACAGCCTAATTATAATCATACTTTTTTGGACACAGTTAAGATCAAAACCTGAACTATATCCCCACCTTCCAGAACACAGTTTGGAATGAAACCCTAACCATCTATACTCTCCCAGACACAGTTGGGAATAAAATCCTAATTATATCCATTCCCTTCTGAACACAGTTAGGAATAAAATCTGAACTATATTCCCACACATCTGGATACAGCTAGTAGTGAAACTCCAAGTACAGATAGAATTAAAAGCAGAGAAATATTGCAACCCTCCTGGACACAGGTATGAAAAGATAACTATAATCACATTTTTCTTGCCACAGAAACAAAAGCTGAACAATATCCCACCCATTGACACACAGTGTGGAATGAAATACTCAATACCCGCATCTTGGTCACAGTTAGTTAAGAATCCCTATCGATATCCATACCTTTATTGATATAGTTAGTATTAAAAGCTGAACTATATCCCCCACACTCAGGGACCCAGTTTACAATTAAACACTAACTATATCCGTACCCTCCCTGACAGAAATAAAAGCAGAGCTATGTCCCCACCCACTTCTACACTTCTAGTAGTGAAACTTCAATGTAAAGGGTCAAGTACAGTTAGGATTAAAAGGCAAGGAATATCTCCACCCTCATGGACAGTCATGATTGACAACCTACCTATAATCGTACTTTTTTGGACACAGTTAAGAACAAAAGCTGAACTATATCCCCACTCTCCCGGACACAGTTTGTAATCAAACCCTAACCATCTATACTTTCCTAGACACAGGAATGAAATCCTAATTGTATCCTTACCCTTCTGGACACAGGAATAAAATCTGAACTATATTCCTACCCTCTGGGACACACTTCGTAATCAAACACTAACTGTATCCTCGCACTCCCAAACACAAAAATAAAAGCTGAACTACATTCCCACCCATCTAGATACAGCTAGTTGTGAAACTCCAAGGTCAGATAGAATTAAAAGCTGAGCAATATTGCAACTCTCCTGGACACAGGTTTGAAAATATAACTATAAGCATGCTTTTCTGTCCACGGGAACAAAAGCCGAACTATATCCCACCCTCTGGCACACAGTTTGGAATGAAATCCTCATTATCCATGTCCTGGTCACTGTTAGTTAAGAATTCCTAACGATATCCATACCTTTCTGGATATGGTTAGTATTAAAAGCTGAACTATATCCCCCACCCTCCATGACACAGTTTGTAATGAAACCCTAACCATCTATACTCTCCCAGACACAGGAATGAAATCCTAATTATATCCATACCATTCTGAACACAGGAATAAAATCTGAACTATATCCCTACCCTCTGGGACACAGTTTGGAATGAAATCCTCACTATCCGTATCCTGGTCACAGTTAGTTAAGAATCCCTAATGATATCCGTGCCTTTCTGGATACAGTTAGTATTAAAAGCTGAACTATATCCCCCACCCTCAGGGACACAGTTTACAATTAAATGCTAACTATATATGTACCCTTCTCAACACAGAAATAAAAGCAAAACTTTGTCCCCACCCTTCTGGACAATTCAAGTAGTGAAACCTCAAAGTGAAACCTCAAGTACAGTTAGGATTAAAAGCCAAGGAATATCCCCACCCTTATGGACAGTCGGGTGTGACAACCTAACTATAATCATACTTTTTGGACACAGTTAAGATCAAAAGCTGAACTATATCCCCCACCCTCCAGAACAGAGTTTGGAATGAGATCCTAACCATCTATACTCTCCCAGACACAGTTAGGAATGAAATCCTCATTATATCCATACCCTTCTGGACACAGGAATAAAACCTGAACTATATCCCCACCCTCTGGGACACAGTTTGGAATCAAACACTAACTGTATCCTCGCCCTTCCAAACACAAAAATAAAAGCTGAACTATATGCCCACCTGTCTAGATACAGCTGGTTGTGAAACTGCAAGGTCAGATAGAATTAAAAGCTGAGCAATATTGCAACCCTCCTGGACACAGGTATGAAAAGATAACTATAATCATACTTTTCTTGCCACAGGACCAAAAGCTGAACTATATCCCCCACCACCCGGGATACAGTTTGGAATGAAATTCTCACTATCCATATCCTTGTCACAGTTAGTTAAGAATTCCTAACAATATCCATACCTTTCTGGATACAGTTAGTATTAAAAGCTGAACTGTATCCCCCACCCTCCGGGATGCAGTTTGCAATTAAATGCTAACTATATCTGTATCCTCTCTGACACAGAAATAAAAGCAGAACTATGTCCCCATTCTCTTGTACACTTCTAGTAGTGAAACCTCAAAATAAAGTCTCAAGTACAGTTAGGATTCAAAGCCAAGAAATATTCCCACCCTCATGGACAGTCATGATGACAACCTACATATAATCATACTGTTTTGGACACAGTTAAGAACAAAAACTGAACTATGTCCCCACCCTCCAGGGTACATTTTGTAATGAAACCCTAGCCATCTATACTCTCCCAGACAGAGGAATGAAATCCTAATTATATCCATACCCTTCTGGACACAGGAATACAATCTGAACTATATCCCTACCCTCCGGGACACAGTTTGGAATGAAACCCTAACCATCTATACTCTTCCAGACACAGTTAGGAATAAAATCCTTATTATATCCATACCCACTCTGGACACATTTAGGAATAAAATCTGATCTATATCCCTACCCTCGGGGACACTGTTTGGAATAAAACCCTAACTGTATCCTGGCCCTCCCAAACACAAAAATAAAAGCTGAACTATATTCCCTCACGTCTAGATACAGCTAGTAGTGAAGCTCCAAGTACAGATAGAATTAAAAGCAGAGCAGTATTGCAACCCTCCTGGACACAGGTATGAAAAGATAACTATAACCATACTTTTCTTGCCACAGGAACAAAATCTTAACTATATCCCCCACCATCCAGGACACAGTTTTGAATGAAATCCTCACTAAACTTATCCTTGTCACAGTTAGTTCAGAATTCCTAACGAGATCCGTAGCTTTCTGTATACAGTTAGTATTAAAAGCTGAACTATATCCACCACCCTCTGGGACACAGTTTGCAATTAAATGCTAACTATATCCGTACCCTCCCTGACACAGAAATAAAAGCAGAACTATGTCCACACCCTCCTGTACACTTCTAGAAGTGAAACCTCAAAGTGAAGTCTCAAGTACACTTAGGATTAAAAGTCAAGGAATTTACCCACCCTTATTGACAGTCCGTTATGACAACCTAACTACAATCATACTTTTTTGGACACAGTTAAGATCAAAAGCTGAACTATATCCCCACCCTCCAGAACACAGTTTGGAATGAAACACTAACCATCTATACACTCCCAGACATAGTTAGGAATGGAATCCTAATTATAGCCATACCCTTCTGGACACAGGAATAAAATCTGAACTATATCCCTAACCTCTGGGACACAGTTTGGAATAAGACATTAACTGCATCCTCGCCCTCCCAAACATGAAAATAAAAGCTGTACTATTTGCCGATCCATCTAGATACAGCTAGTTGTGAAACTCCAAGGTCAGATAGAATTAAAAGCTGAGAAATATTGCAACCCTCCTGGACACAGGTTTGAAAAGATAACTATAATCATACTTTTCTGGCCAAGGAACAAAAGCTGAACTATATCCCACCCTCTGGCACAGAGTTTGGAATGAAATCCTAAATATCCGTATCTTGGTCACAGTTAAGAATTCCTAATGATATCCATACCTTTCTGGATACAGTTAGTATTAAAAGCTGAACTATATCCCCCACCCTCAGGGACACAGTTTATAATTAAATGCTAACAATATCTGTACCCTCCGCGACACAGAAATAAAAGCAGAACTATGTGTCCCCACCTTCCTGGGCACTTCTAATAGCAAAACCTCAAAGTTAAACCCCAAGTACAGTTAGGATTAAAAGCCAAGGAATATCCCCACCCTCATGGGCAGTCATGATTGACAACCTAACTATTATCATGCGTTTTTGGACGCAGTTAAGAACAAAAGCTGAACTGTATCCCCACCCTCCAGGACACAGTTTGGAATGAAACCCTAACCATCTATACTCTCCCAGACGCAGTTAGGAAGGAAATCCTAATTATATCCATACCCTTCTGGACACAGGAATAAAATCTGAACTATATCCCTATCCTCTGGGACATAGTATGGAATAAAACACTAACTGTATCCTCATCCTCCCAAACACAAAAATAAAAGCTGAACTATATTCCCACACATCTAGATACAGCTGGTAGTGAAACTCCAAGTACAGATAGAATTAAAAGTGGAGCAATATTGCAACCCTTCTGGACACAGGTATGAAAAGATAACTATAATCATACCTTTCTTGCCACTGGAACATAAGCTGAACTATATACCCCCCCCCCCCCCTCCCCCCCTCAGTTCGGAATGAAATCCTCTCTATCCATATCCTGGTCATAGTTAGGTAAGAATTCCTAACGATATCCATACCTTTCTGGATACAGTTAGGATTAAAAGCTCAACTATATCCCCCACCCTCTGTGACACAGTTTGCAATCAAATTCTAACTATATCCGTAGCCTTCCTGACAGAAATAAAAACAGAACTATGTCCCCACCCTCTTCTACACTTCTAGTAGTGAAACCTCAAAGTAAAGTCTCAAGTACATTTAAGATTAAAAGCCAAGGAATATCTCCACCCTCATGGCCAATCAGGAATGACAACCTAACTATAATCATACTTTAAAAGCTGAACGATATCCCCCACCCTCAGGGACACAGTTTACAATTAAATGCTAACTATATCTGTACCATCCCCGACACAGAAATAAAAGCAGAACTATGTGTCTCCACCCTCCTGGGCACTTCTAGTAGTGAAACCTCAAAGTGAAACCTCAAGCACAGTTAGGATTAAAAGCCAAGGAATATCCCCACCCTCATGGACAGTCGGGTATGACAACCTAACTATTATCATACTTTTGGGGACACCGTTGAGATCAAAAGCTGAACTATATCGCCACCCAACAGGACACAGTTTGGAATGAAACCCTAACCATCTCTACTCTCCCAGACGTAGTTAAAAATGAAATCCCAATTATATCCATACCCTTCTGGACACAGTTAGGAATAAAATCTGAACTATGTCCCTACCCTCTGGGACACAGTTTGAAATAAAACGCTAACTGTGTCCTGGCCCTCCCAGACACAAAAATAAAAGCTGAACTATATTCCCAAATGTGTAGATACAGCTAGTAGTGAAACTCCAAGTACAGATAGAATTAAAAGTGGAGCAATATTCAGCATTTGGTAGTTCAACAATCATAGTAAGCAAACACTCCGCTGCAGCGGAGTGTTTGCTTACTATGATTGTTGAACTACCAAATGCCCCCCCCCCCCTCCTCGCCTCAACATTCTTCATTCACAAAAGAACTGTTACTGTACTCGGCAGGTTCTTTTATTTGAATAAACTTGTACGTCGAAAAAATACCCCGCTAGTCACCAAATTCCTCGTGTTGATTAACCGATTTGTGCTCAATACATCCAATGCAGGTAATTAATCTAGTATTATCTTGTTTGGCAGATCTCTGTAAGCTATGATTAGATGGAAGGGAGGCACAGTTGGAATACAGTAAATGTGACCAAATACACTTGATTGACCAATTTGGCCTCAATACATTCATTTCAGGCAGTTACTCTTTTGTGTCTTGTTTGACTGAGCCCCATAAGTCCTGTGGAATAAGACATGGAATACTAAATGCTCAGTTTATCTTAATAATACAAGGAAGTAAGCAAATTCCTGTTAACTGAACAATTTTTACTTGTATGATTGCTTTTCAATTAACAAGATTCATGTTCCTCTCTACGTGTATAATAAGTGTATCTACGTTATGTTTCGATGTGCAAGTTTTATTTGTTTATATGTATGCGCTATACTTGTATAGTTTCAATTTACATCACAAAAACGTTGACACATAAGAAGGGAGTGCAGCTGTGATGTAGCATGTTGCTGGTCCATGGATGGTGATGGTGATGATAATGATAATGATAGTTATTATCATTGTTGTTGTTATTATTATTGTTGTTTTGTTGACTATGATTGTTGAAGTACCAAATGCCCCACACCCCCAACCATTCCACACACAAAACAGCATTTGCTATGCTCCGCGGGATTCCTTATCTACCATAATCTGGGGATGTATTGATTGTAGCTCTTTCCAACAACCCAGTTCTGTATTGTGCTCACTTCTATAAAACTTTCCAACAACCCAGTTCTGTATTGTGCTCACTTCTATAAAAAAAGATTAAAAAAATACAAATATTTTATGTTTAATCCCATGTCGTGCAGGAATTCCGTCGGGCATGGTCCCTGGACTATGCCTGGTGGACTTCCTTCCTGACATGGGCGATCTATAACTAGATCCCAGCAGTTGCAGTAACAGAATTAACAGTAGAAATTGTTGTAATAACAACAAACAATAGAATAAATTGAGATTGCTGTGTCCAAAAACGGGGACCATGGGTCATCATCGGAGCGAGCACGGCGGAATTGCTCCGTTTATTCTTGCTGGTTCCTTCGCTGCACTCGCTCCGATGAGGTGTCAATGACTGTACTTCAACACACAAAAAAATGAAAGTACTCAGTTATCCAAGAAATTTGTTTGTGAATGTCGCCTGATTTTCATTTGGTTAAAGGATTAAGCTTATATGAATTTTGTCACCCCAGGTGCTACCCACGAGCTAAATGCTCAGTTTATCTCAATAATACAGGAAAGTAAGCAAATTCCTGTTAACTGAATACGCCTGTTAACTGAACAATTTTTACTTGCATGATTGCTTTTCAATTTACAAGGCTCCACTGTACGTGGAAAATGTATCTACGTTATGTTTCGATGTGTAAGTTTTATTTGTTTATATGTATGCGCTATACTTATATAGTTTGAATCTACATCACAAAAACGTTGACACATAAGAAGGGAGCGCAGCTGTGATGCAGGGTTGGGGTATTCGTATTCAGTATTCGTATTCAGTCATATTCGAATGCAGTTTTTCAAGTATTCACATGTATTCAGTATTCACTGAATGTTATGAATACATGTATTCATATTCGTTTTCAATAAAATCTGAGCTTTATTCATGAATACATTTTGAATACTTTTTGAATGCTTTCTATATTTTGGAATTAAAGAACCATATACTGAATAAAAGGTTTTCACAGATCAAGCCCGTGGACTCCAGACAACAGATTCACACCTCGTATCAATATTATTAATGTAACAATGGCCACATATCCCCATGGCTTTTTAAATTGTTGAAAACATGGACAATAAAAATAAAACAAAAAAACTTGTGATATTGGATACAACTCAGTTATTCAATGATATTATATTTATTTATTCCTGTTTGAGGTCACCTTTGTACAGCTCAGTATGTCTAATTTTTATCGGTGAAAGCACGTAAATATTATAAAGAAAATGCTACTGCTGTTAGTAAACTTTGAGCCAACAGGCCTCCGGGTTTAACCATGAAGTGCATTGTCTAAAACTTTACTAGTCCTTCTTTTGTGGTGTCATTGCAGTTGATTCTTAACGTTCAGGAGGAAACGCCAGTCTGTTATTTTTTAGAGGTAGTCCACTCACATTTTGTGATGTGCTGTCTATGGAGAGTAATCTAATTACTATGACACCCATAGAGTGGATTTCCCGTCAGGTAATTATTTTAGTTTTCCAGCAAAGCATGGTAAGCACAATTAAAGCTTCAGCTAAAGGACCATCAATTTGAAAATGACTTTTAACCCATCAAACAAAAAACGTAAAGGCCTTGCTATAAATACTTCTAATTTAAAGAGTATTCAAGTATTCAAAGATGTATTCATGAATACATTGTAATGTATTTGTATTCGTGTTCAAATACATTTGAAAATTTGTATATTTGTGTTCATATTCGTATTCATGAATCTCAAAGTATTCGTATTCGTGTTCGAATACATTTACAAAGTATTCACCCAAGCCTGCTGTGATGCAGCATGTTGCTGGTCCATGGGTGGTGATGGTGATGATAATAATGATAATGATGGTTATTATTATTGTTGTTGCTATTATTGTTATTGTTATTATTATTATTATTAAATGTGATTGTTGAAGTAACAAATCCCCCCCCCCCCCCCATTCTGCACGCAAAACAACATTTGCTATGCTCCGCGGGATTCCTTATCTACTATAATTTGGGGGCAGTATTGAATGTAGCTCTCTTTCCAGCAACCAAGCTCTGTATTGTGCTCACTTCTATAAAAAAGATAAAAAATAGAAAGATTTTATGTCAAATCCCATGTCGGGCAGGAATTCCGTCGGGCATGGTCCTGGGACTATGCCTGGTGGACTTCCTGCCTGACATGGGCGATCCATAATTGGATCCAAGCAGTTGCAGTAACAGAATTAATAGTAAAAAGTATTGTAATAAGAACTAACAATAGATAAACTGAGATTGCTATGTCCAAAAGCTGGGACCATAGATCACCTTCGGAGTGAGCACGATGAAATTGGTCCGTTTGTTCTTGCTGGCTCCTTCGCTGAGCTCGCTACGATGAAGGGTCAAGGACTATCTTTCAACATAAAAAATGAATATACTTAGCCAAGTAATTTATTTGCCAACGTCGCCCGCCTTTCATGTTGGTTAAAGGTTAAGCTTCTATGAGTTATGTCAAAGCAGCTGCTACCAACGGGCAATACGTTTTTTCCATGTTTTCTCCTAGTCCACCTTTTATCCATGTTTTCCCCTCACTCTACCTTTTATCATTCTTTTCACAAATAAAAACACGTAATAGTACTGTGATTGCTTATGGGGCCCACCTTGAGCAAGGAGGGTTAGAGATGAAGAAAGTTGAACTATCGAGTCTGATAAATTTCCTCTCATGAAGTGTGAGAAAAGTTTAATGATTTTCCAAACTGAGACAAGGGCCCCAACTGATTTGAGCTTCCTTTCCTCCAGTTCGTGTTTCCTGCAAGCTGCATTAAACTACATTTTCAGTGAACCCTCTATTCAACGCCGATCGGTGTTTTTTATGTTCCTACAGCTAAGAACTGTCCAAATCCCCTCGACGACATCACTCGACTTTTTAATCAGATTCTTTCCTATGTTTGCTATTAATCTTTTTATAATCATGTTCTTCTCTTTATTTGTTATCTACCATATAATCATTCCTACACTATCTCAGACTGTAAAAAACAAAGCTAATTTCTTCATCAATTTATTTTTCACAAAATATTAATCGTCTTGAGAGTCAGCGTCTAAAATGTACAATGAAGACTTCAATGGACATTAATCAATCCACTTCTGATGTTAGAATGGAATCAGGTGGCAGTATTGTGAACAATGGCGGGTAACATAACCCTGGACGAGATCCAGACAAGTGTGGAATACGACTTCACCGCCCATATAAATTCAATGAATAATGCATTAAGCGATGTAGATGACTCTCCATATAATAATATTGAAACAAACTGTAAATATTACCAGCCTGATGAATTTCTCTCAACATTTGAGAACATCCACAAATCATTTTCCCTGTTTCATATTAACTGTCAAAGTCTGAATGCCCATTGGGACTCGCTGCATGAGCTGCTTTTTAACCTTCAAGGAGAACATAACATGTTTGATGTTATAGGTCTAACTGAGACCTTCCAAATTCCCCCTAATACATCCTATAAATTGGAAGGCTACCACCCCCTAGTAAAAAACACTCGTCCTGAAAACGACGACGGTAGGGGTGGTGTGGGACTCTTTATTAGGGAAGATACGGTGTTTAAAATTCTTCACAATTTATCAGTCTTTATTCCTCACATATTTGAATCTCTTTTTGTGGAAATTAAAGTACAAAACTCACGAAACATAGTTGGAGTAATATATAGACCCAACACGCCACCCAAAGCTGACTTGGGTCTTTTTCTTACGAAACTAAACTATATAACTGATAATTTAAATCACAGCTGTAAGAAATCATTCATAATGGGGGACATGAATATCGACCTTTTAAAATCGGAATCTCATCTCAAAACGAAAACCTACACAGATCTAATGTTTAGTCAGGGCTTCATACCCTTCATCACCAGACCTACAAGACTCACGCATAGTTCAGCGAATATTATTGACCACATTTTCTCAAATAATATCATCACCAAAACACTGTCAGGAATAATCAGAACCGATGTTTCTGACCATTTTGGCATCTTTCACCTTGAAACTATTCCAGAGAGGTCAAAAACACAATCCCACGTTCTGAAGTGGAAAATTAATACTGAGAGTATTGCAAATTTCAGAGCCATTCTTGCAGAATGCGATTTCTCCCCAACCATAGGATCTAGCTGCCCCGACTTTGTTTATGATACATTTATGAATATATACCTTAACGCATTTGAGGTTGGATTTCCTCCAGAGCTAGTTAGACTAAATAAGCGGTGGATAAAACGGGAACCGTGGATGACGAAGGGATTAATAATCTCATCAAATAACAAAGCAAAATTTTATAATAAAAAAAAAAAAAACCAGCCCGATATAAATACCCAAAACTACAAAAACTACTGTAGAATTTTCAATAAAATTAAAAAACAGAGTAAAGCCATGCACTATAGGAAAATACTGAATGAATCCAAGTATAACATTCGTGACACCTGGAAAATTTTGAATGAAACAATTGGAAAAACAAAACAGACATCAAAACTACCCTCTTTCTTCATTAAAGAAAATCAGGAAATGAATGATCCACATAAGATAGCCCAAGAATTCAACAATGTTTTTTGTAAACGTAGGGCGGCAAACATGCAAAAATATAGGAAATTCTAAAAAATCATTCCGTGACTACATGAAAACTCCCATTACGAACAACTTCTTCATAAGTCCGACATGTATTAATGAAGTCCTACATGTGGTTAATTCTCTCAAATTTAAAACAAGTAAAGACTGGAATGATATAAGTACGGAACTTTTAAAAAAGACAATAGACCTAATAGGCGATCCTTTAACACATATTTTCAATTGTTCATTTGCGGAGGGAATATTCCCAAGCAAAATGAAAATCGCCAAAGTAATCCCGATTTTAAAATCAGGCGATGAACACACCTTCACGAACTACAGGCCTATCAGCTTGCTGCCAACTTTCTCAAAAGTACTTGAAAAACTTATGTCAACTAGATTAATCAATTTTTTGGACCATTTTGGTATTTTGAATCCTAATCAATATGGCTTTCGGAAAAAACATAGCACTATCCATCCAGTGCTGCATATACTAAAACACATTGGACAGGAAAACAATAAGACCAGCAAAGATACCACGCTGGCTGTCTTCTTGGACCTATCAAAGGCTTTTGACACATTACAGCATGACATCTTATTGAGTAAACTGAATAGCTATGGTATAAGAGGATTAACGAACAACTGGTTCAAAGGCTACTTTTCCGGCAGACAACAGTATGTTAGCTATAATGACAACAGATCGGAAATGGCTGAAATAACACGTGGCGTCCCTTAGGGATCAGTTCTTGGCCCAATACTTTTTTTGTTATATATCAATGACATTTCTGAAGCATCTTCATTACACCTCCTCGTGTTTGCTGATGATACAACAGCATACTCATCATGTCCCGACACTTGCGTACTGGCCGGTTATATAAATAAAGAACTTGAAAAGATTTTTGATTGGTGTTGTGCGAACCAGTTAGCCTAAAATGCCAGAAAACAAATATATTTTGCTCAACCCAACTTAAAGTAACAGACAAAGACCAGTTAAACCAAATATCTTTATAAACAATGAGAAAATAAGTACTGTAGGGTCAGAGGAACCTGAAAAAGCGATTCAATTTCTAGGAATACATATTGATGAAAACTTAACATATAAGGACCACGTAAATAAACTTTGTTCTAAAATTGCATATACAAATTTTTCCCTAAATAAGGTGAAGACTGTATTGCCAACGGATGTCATGTGAACACTGTACCACGCACTAATACATAGTCACCTGGTATATGGAATTCATATGTGGGGAAACTTGAAGGCAATGAACAAGGTGTTGTTGCTCCAAAAACGTTCTCTGTGTATAATACATAACAAACGTTATAATGCCCACACGGATCCATTGTTCTTGAAAAGCAGAATATTGAAAGTGAACGACTTATTTAAACTCCATGCGAACCTATTTGTTTTTTACTTTCTCAAGGGTAACCTCCCTCGATCTTTCGAAAACTTCTTCGGTCTTGTCAGCAATCGATCAACTAGGAAAAGTAGACAATGTAGTACACTAACAGTTGAACGAACAAGAACTAAAGCCTTAGATAGGTTCCCAAATTATGCTTATCCAAAATTATGGAACGACCTTAACTGTGAACTACGGGCGATAAGAAGCAGAAAGTTGTTAAAAAAAGAAATAATGAATACAATACTCGCTTCATATTCGTGTACTGTAGAATGTAACAATCCGTATTGCCCAGACTGTAACTGATAAGTTAACCCTTAGGATCATAATTACTACATATCTTATATATTACATCTTGCATTAAATCAAGTCTGGTATTCTCGTCATATCGCACCTCACGCTTCCCATCCACTCTCTCCAGCTTGAAATACATTTTATGTTTCGGTAAATAAAACTGTTTTGTTTCCTCTAAATAACCACCTCAAGGGCCGACGTTTAAAAACAGGATGACCAAAGCGTGAGGTGGGATGAATTGGTAGACACTATATCCAGAAGGATATGGATATAATTAGTGTCCTGGTCACAGTTAGTTAAGAATTCCTAATCATATCCATACCTTTCAGGATACGGTTAGTATTAAAAGCTGAACTATATCCCCCAACCTCAGGGACACGGTTTACAATTTAATGCTAATTATATCTGTACTCTCCCCAACACAGAAATAAAAGCAGAACTTTGTCCCCACCCTCCTGGACACTTCTAGTAGTGAAACCTCAAAGTGAAACCTCAAGTACAGTTAGGATTAAAAGCCAATGAATATCCCCACCTTCATGGACAGTCGGGTATGACAACCTAACTATAATCATATTTTTTGGACACAGATAAGATCAAAA
Source organism: Pictodentalium vernedei (assembly GCA_031216915.1). Lineage (NCBI taxonomy): Eukaryota > Metazoa > Mollusca > Scaphopoda > Dentaliida > Dentaliidae > Pictodentalium > Pictodentalium vernedei. Next base: position 641,873,234 of record CM062296.1, on the reverse strand, counting down.
GCTGAACTAGATACCCACCCTCCAGAACACTGTTTGGAACGAAACCGTAACCATCTATAATCTCCCAGACACAGTTAGGAATGAAATCCTACTTATATCCTCACCCTTCTGGACACGGTTAGGAATAAAATCTGAACTATATCCCTACCCTCTGGGACACAGTTTGGAATCAAACACTAACTATATCCTCGCACTCCCAAAGACAGAAATAAAAGCTGAACTATATGCCCACCCGTCTAGATAAAGCCAGTTGTGAAACTCCAAGGTCAGATAGAATTAAAATCTCAGCAACCCTCCTGGACACAGGTTTGAAAAGATAACTATAATCATACTTATCTGGACACAGGAACAAAAGCTGAACTATATGCCACCCTCTGGCACATAGTTTGGAATGAAATCCTCAATATCCATATCTTCGTCACAGTTTGTTTAGAATTCCTAACGATATCCATACCTTTCTGGATACAGTTAGTATTAAAAGCTGAACTATATCCCCCACCCTCAGGGACACAGTTTACAATTAAATGCTAACTATATCTGTACCATCCCCGACACAGAAATAAAAGCAGAACTATGTGTCCCCCACCCTCCTGGGCACTTCAAGTAGTGAAACCTCAAAGTGAAACCTCAAGTACAGTTAGGATTAAAAGCCAAGGAATATCCCGACCCTCATGGACAGTCGGGTATGACAACCTAACTATAATCATACTTTTTTGGATCCAGTTAAGATCAAAAGCTGAACTATATCCCCACCCTTCAGGACACAGTTTGTAATGAAACCCTAACCATCTATACTCTCCCAGACACAGGAATGAAATCCTAATTATATGCATATCCTTCTGGACACAGGAATAAACTCTGAACTATATCCCTACCCTCTGGGACACAGTTTGGAATCAAACACTAACTGTATCCCTGCCCTCCCCATCACAAAAATAAAAGCTGAACTATATGCCCTCCCATCTAGATACAGCTAGTTGTGAAACTCAAATGACAGATAGAATTTAAAGCTGAGCAATATTGCAACCCTCTTGGACACAGGTTTGAAAAGATAACGATAATCATACTTTTCTGGCCACAGGAACAAAAGCTGAACTATATCCCACCCTCTGGCACACAGTTTGGAATGAAATCCTCACTATCCGTATCCTGGTGACGTTTAGTTAAGAATTCCTAACGATATCAATGCCTTTCTAAATACAGTTTATATTGAAAGCTGAACTATATCCCCAACCCTCAGGGACAGAGTTTACAATTAAACGGTAACTATATCTGTACCCTCCCCGACTCCGAAATAAAAGCAGATCTATGTCCCCATCCTGCTGGACACTTCTAGTAGTGAAACCTCAAGTACAGGTCGGATTAAAAGCCAAAGAATATCCACACCCTCATGGACAGTCGGGTATGACAACCTAACTATAATCATACTTTTTTAGACACATGTAAAATCAAAAGCTGAACTATATCCCCACCCTCCACACAGTTTGGTATGAATCCCTAACCATCTATACTCTCCCAGAGACAGTTAGGAATGAAATCCTAATTATACTCATACCCTTCTGGACACAGGAATAAAATCTGAACTATATCCCTAACCTCTGGGACACAGTTTGGTATGAAATCCTCACTATCCGTATCTTGGTCACAGTTAGTTAAGAATTCCTAACGATATCCATGCCTTCTGGATACAGTTAGTATTAAAACCTCAACTGTATCCTCCACCCTCAGGGTGACAGTTTTACAATTGAACACTAACTATATCTGTACCCTCTCCGACTCAGAAATAAAAACAGAACTATGACCCCACCCTCCTGGACACTTTTAGTAGTGAAACCTCAAAGTGAAACCTCAAGTACAGTTAGGATTAAAAGCCAAGGAATATCCCCCACCCTCATGGAGAGTCGGGTATGACAACCTAACCATAATCATACTTTTTTGGACACAGTTAAGATAAAAAGTTGAACTATATCCTCACCCTCCAGGACACAGTTTGGAATGAAACCCTAACCATCTATACTCTCCCAGACACAGTTACGAATGAAATCCTAATTATATCCATACCCTTCTGGACACATTTAGGAATAAAATCTGAACTATATCCATACCCTCTGAGACACAGTTTTGAATAAAACTCTAACTGTATCATGTGTCTCCCAAACACAAAAATAAAAGCGGAACTATATACCCCCACGTCTAGGTACAGCTAGTTGTGAAACTCCAAGGTCAGATAAAATTAAAATCTGAACAACATTGCAACCTTCCTGGACACAGGTATGATAAGAAAACTATAATCAAACTTTTCTGTCCACAGCAACAAAAGCAGAACTATATCACACCCCGGCACACAGTTTGGAATTAAATCTTCGCTATGTGTATCCTGGTCACAGTTAGGTAAACATTCCTCACAATAATATCCATACCCTTCTGTACAAAGTTAGTATTGAAATCTGAACTATATCCCCCACCCTTCGGGTAACAGTTTGCAACAAAATGTTAACTATATCCGAACCCTCCCCAACACAGAAATAAAAGCAGAAGTATGTCCCCACGCTCCTGGACACTTCTATTAGTGAAATCTCGAAGTGATACCTCAAGTACAGTTAGGATTAAACTATATCCCCACCCTCCACACAGTTTGGAATGAAACCCTAACCATCTATAATCTCCAAGAGACAGTTAGGAATGAAATCATAATTGTATGCATACCCTTCTGGACACAGTTAGGAATAAAACACTAACTGTAACCTCGCCCTCCTGAACACAAAAATAAAAGCTGAACTATATGCACACCCGTCTAGATACAGCTAGTTGTGAAACTCCAAGGTCAGATAGTATTAAAAGCTGAGCAATATCACAGCCCTCCTGGACACAGGTTTGAAAAGATAACTATAATCATATTTTTCTGGCTACAAGAACAAAAGCGGAACTATATCCCACCCTCTGGCACACAGTTCGGAATGAAATCCTCAATATCTGTTTCCTGGTCACAGTTTGTTGAGAATTCCTAACGATACCCATGCCTTTCTGGATATAGTTAGTATTAAAAGCTGAACTATATCCCCCACCCTCAGGGACACAGTTTACAATTAAACGCTAACTATATATCTGTACCCTCCCCGACACAGAAATAAAAGCAGAACTATGTTCCCACCCTCGTGGACACTTCTAGTAGTGAAACCTCAAAGTGAAATCTCTAGTACAGTTAGGATTAAAAGCCAAGGAATATCTCCACCCTCATGGACAGTCGAGTATGACAACCTAACTGTAATCATCCTTTTTCGAACATAGTTAAGATCAAAAGCTGAACTATATCCCCACCCTCTAGAACACAGTTTGGAATGAAACCCTAACCATCTTTACTCTCCCAGACACAGTTAGGAATGAAATCCTAATGATAGCCATACCATTCTGGACACAGGAATAAAATCAGAACTATATCCCTACCCTCCGGGACACATTTTGAAATAAAACACTAACTGTATCCTGGCCCTCCCAAACACAAAAATGAAAGCTGAACTATATTCCCACACCTCTGGATACAGCTAGTAGTGAAACTCCCAAGTACAGATAGAATTAAAAGCGGGGCAATATTGCAACCCTCCTGCACACTGGTATGAAAAAATAACTATAATCATACTCTTAGTGCCACAGGAACAAAAGCTGAACTATAACCCCCACCATCCGTGACACAGTTTGGAATATAATCCTCACTATCCGTATCCTGGTCACAGTTAGTTAAGAATTCCTAACTATATCCATACCTTTCTGGACACAGTTAGTATTAAAAGCTAAACTATCTCGCCTACCCTCAGGGACATAGTTTGCAATTAACTGCTAACTATATCCGTACCCTCTCTGACACAGAAATAAATGCAGAACTATGTCCTGACCTCCTGTACACTTCTAGTGGTGAAACCTCAAAGTGAAGTCTCAAGTACAGTTAGGATTAAAAGCCAAGGAATATCCCCACCCTCATGGACAGTCGTGAATGACAACCTAACTAGAGTCATACTTTTCCGACACAGTTAAGAACAGAAGGTCAACTATATCCCCACCCTCCAGGACACTGTTTGGAATGGAATCCTAACCAACTATACTCTCCCAGACACAGTTAGAAATGAAGTCCTGATTATATCCATACCCTTCTGGACACAGTTAGTAATAAAATCTGAACTATATATCTACCCTCTGGGACACAGTTTGGAATAAAACGCTAACTGTATCCTCGCCCTCCCAAACACAAAATTAAAAGCTGAACTATATGCCCACCCGTATAGATGCAGCTAGTTGTGTAACTCCAAGGTCAGATAGAATTAAAAGCTGAGCAGTATTGCAACCCTCCTGGACACAGGTTTGAAAAGATAACTATAATCATACTTTTCTGTTCACAGGTACAAAAAGGTGAACTATATCCCGCCCTCTGGCACACAGTTTGGAATGAAATCCTCACTATCCATATCCTGGTCACAGTTAGTTAAGAATTCCATACCTTTCTGGATACAGTTAGTATTAAAAGCTGAACTATACCCCCCACCCTCCGGGTCACAGTTTGCAATTAAATGCTAACTATATCCGTACCCTGTCTGACACAGAACTATAAGCAGAACAATGTCCCCACCCTCCTAGAAACATCTAGTTGTGAAACCTCAAGGTGGAGTCTCAAGTACAGTTAGGATTAAAAGCCAAGGAATATCCCCACCCTCATGGTCATTCATGAATGACAACCTAACTATACTCTTACTTTTTGGACACAGGTAAGAACAAAAGCTGAACTATATCAGCACCCTCCTGGACACAGTTTGGAATGAAACCCTAAGCATCTATGCTCTCCCAGACACAGTTAGGAATGAAATCCTAATTATATCCATACCCTTCTGGACACAGTAAGGAATAAAATCTGAATTAGGTCCTTACACTCTGGGACACAGTTTGGAATAAAACACTAACTGTATCCTGGGCTTCCCAAAGACAAAAATAGAAGCTGAACTACACGTCTAGATACAGCTAGTTGTGAAACTCCAAGGTCAGATAAATTTAAAAGCTGAGCAATATCGCAGCCCTCCTGGACACAGGTTTGAAAAAAATAACTATAACCATACTTTTATGGCCACAGGAACAAAAGCTGAACTATGTCCCACCCTCTGGCACACAGTTTGGAATAAAATCCTCACTATCTGTATCCTGGTCACACTTGTTTAAGAATGCCTAACGATATCCATGCCTTTCTGGATACAGTTAGCATTAAAAACTGAACTATATCCTCCACCCTCAAGGACAAAGTTTACAATTAAACACTAACTATATCTGTACCCTCCCCGGCACAGAAATAAAATCAAAACTATGTCCCCACCCTCGTGGACACATCTAGTAGTGAAACCTCAAAATGAAACCACAAGTACAGTTAGGATTAAAATCCAAGGAATATTCCCACCCTCATGGACAGTTGGGTATGACAACCTAACTATAATCATACTTTTTTGGACACAGTTAAGAACAAAAGCTGAACTATATCCCCACCCTCCAGGACACAGTTTACAATTAAACACTAACTATATCTGTACCCTCTCCGATGTAGAAATAAAAGCAGAACTATATCCCCACTTTCGTGGACACTTCTAGTAGTGAAACCTCAAAGTGAAACCACAAGTACAGTTATTTGAGTCTATTGCTTCAAACGGCCAAGAAAATCAAAACCCCTGTTTTTAAACCTCTTGGTTGGAGGGTTGGAAGTAGTTGGCCGGGGTGGCTGACCCCTCTGGTGATAGTGGTTGTGGTGTGCCACCCTACGGTGGTATTTATTTGAATCTTTGCATCAAACGGCCGAGAAAATCAAAACCCCTGTTTTTAAGCCTCTTGGTTGGATGGTTGGAAGTGGTTGGCCGGGTGCCTGACCCCTCTGGTAATAGTGTTTGTGGTGTGCAACCCTACAGTGGTATTTATTTGAGTCTATTACTTCAAACGGTCGAGAAAATCAAAACCCCTGTTTCTAAGCCTCTTAGTTGGATGGTTGGCAGTGGTTGGCGGGGTGGTTGACTCCGGTGGTAGTAGTGTTTGTAGTGTGCCACCCTATGGTGGTACTTATTTGAAACTATTGAGTTAAATGGCCGAGAAAAATCAAACACCCTGTTTTTAAGCCTGTTAGTTGGATGGTTGGAAGTGGTTTTCTGGGGTGGCTGACCCCTCTGGTAATAGTGTTTATGGTGTGCCACCCTACGGTGGTATTTATTTGAGTCTATTGCTTCAAACAGCTGAGAAAATGAAAAACCCTGTTTGTAAGCCTATTACTTAGATGGTTGGAAGTGGTTGGCGTGGTGGCTGACCCCTCTGATGATAGTGTTTGTGGTGTGCCACTCTGCGGTGGAATTTAATTGAATCTCTTGCGTCAAAGGGCCGTGAAAATCAAAATCTCTGTTTTTAAGCCTCTTGGTTAGATGGTTGGCAGTGGTTGGCCGGGAAGGTTGACCCTTCTGGTAATAGTGTTTGTGGTGTGCCACTCTTTAGTGGTATTTATTTGAATCTGTTGAGTCAAATAGCCGAGAAAATGAAAACCCCTGTTTTTAAGCCTCTGGTTTTGACAGTTGGAAGCGGTTGGCCAGGGTGGCTGACCTCTCTGGTAATAGTGTTTGTGGTGTGCCACCCTACGGTGGTGTTCATTTGAATCTAATGCATCAAGCGGCCAAGAAAATGAAAACCCCTGTTTTTAAGCCTCTTGCTTGGATGGCTGGAAATGGTTGGCCTGGGTGGCTAACCCATCTGGTATTAGTGTTTGTGGTGTGCCACCCAACAGTGGTATTTATTTGAATCTTTTGTGTCAAACGGCCGAGAAAATCAAACCTCTGTTTTCAAGCCTCTTGATTGGACGGTTGAGTGTGGTTGGCCAGGGTGGCTGACGCCTCTGGTTATAGCGTTTGTGGTGTGCCACCCTATGGTAGTATTTAATTGAACCTATTGCATCAAGTGGCTGAAAAAATCAAAACCCTGTTTCTTATCAACCTACTCACAATTGTTTACTTCAGGCTTCCACTACAGTGGAAGTCCCTAACTCGGATATAATACTCTCTATTTTTGTCTTTCCCAAGCAAGTTGGGAAAGAAAAGTGGTGCAAAAGCACCAATAAAAAATAAGCCAAAACTGGGTCGAGTGCAACCGGCGCAGACCCAGTACGGGACGCTCTCTCCCAAGTACAACTCCACGACTTCCGTTGCCAGTGCGCATATACCGTCTCTAAAGACTCATTCTTTTTATAATCCGCTTCGTGTCGAGATGTTTTTGCACGCTTATCAGTGTTCCACCAGCTCGATGTTTGATGATTCCTGATTCATTGTACCGCAGTGTATCCTTTGTATTCTCAGGAACAGTTTTTTTTTATATTCTCTTTTCTATTATATGTCCATAATGTATATTTATTTGATCTCTCTCGAGTCGCGCGCGAATTTCGTGTGCCACGCGGTTCGGACTTAGATTATTTCACAATTATTGTTAATGCTTTTTTTGCAAAATTTTCTAATTGTGTTAGAGTTAGGTGTCAGCGGGGTACCACTCCTACAGTGTTTCTTCTTTCTTTTGAGAGTAGTCTTCCTGTTGTGTGGTTCCCGGTCGACCGTCTGGGGTCTTTGTTTCTGTCACCTTTCTCTCTTCTTTGGGGGTGTTCTGTTTTCTGATTTCACCTTCTCTGCTCCTCTCACCTCTATCATGCCCAGCACAATTCCTTGTGGGCAATGTCTGCTGCCAAAGCATGTGGACGATGTGCATTCGTCGTGTTCCTCCTGTAATGGGTGTTCGGCCGAGCGGCCATGTGGTGTCTGTGGAGCATGGTCTTCCACCTTCTGGGCGTCAGTAAACCGTGTCGTTCGTTCTCGTGGCCGTGCCTCCCGCTCCCGCGGGAAAGGAGAACGTGGTCGTTCGGGGCCTCCCGAGCCGACTTTGTCTGGTGAGAGTTATTCCTCCTCCGTGGGGGATGTGCAGTCTTTTCCTGTGGTGGATACTGCGGGAGCCGTTGAGTGTTCTGGTGAAGAGGTGCCTGGTTCCGGGACTACGGTCCCCCTCCAGTCGACATCTGAGGCTGTCACTAGGGTTGTGACTCCTCATTCGGAGCCGAGCCGGTGTGCTCTCTCCACTATTTCACCAGCCTCAACGACTCTCGACGTATCTACTACTACTGCTGGTCCGTCTGCTTCGTCGTCTGTGTCAGCCGGCCTCGGCTTTTCGCTGCAGGGGACTGCAGGAATGTCCGATACTGTAGACGTTGAATATCGGCCTCAGCCTTCCCTGACTTCAACTCGGCGAAGTTGGAAGGGGCTGCCGGCCGAACCCACCTCTGTGGTCTCTTCGCCGTCGAGCACCACAGTTGTGTCTTTGGAGTCGGATGTTCGTAGTGGAAACACTATGAACTCCGTGGCGTTTCCGTCTACTCATTCTGGCCACACGACCAGTTTTGGGGGACCAACGCCTTTTGTGCAGCCTGGACCTTCTGCCCCGCAGAGGTCCGCGGTGACTCTCATGAGTTCTCGCCATATTGATCCTCGGGGTGCATCGTACCCCTATACACGTCTGCCTTCAGATGTTTCGGCTGCCGCCCGTCGTCCCGCGTCGGGTGTTTTGGAGGATCGTGACCCTTCGCTGGTTAAGAGGGTCAGAAGTGAAGCCACTTTGCCGGTTCGCTCCCCTGTCGAACCGGTCGGTACGGGCAGTGAGCTTAGGGAGGCCTCTCCTTACTCACTCAGGTTCTTTCTAAGAGCCTTCCTGTTGCTTCCAGCGAGGCTATGAGTGGTTTCCAGGCGCCTCCTATGGCGCCGCCTCCCGGAATTGGAAACAGGCCGGTTTCTGATTCCTCTGGTGTTCCGACACTATGGGAGGCGTCGGCTGGTTTGCCCACGATGGGCTATGTGTCTTCCGACTCTGGGGAGGAGTCCGACATGCTTGAGGTCGAGGGCCAGCAGTCTTCGGACTTGGGGGCAGCTCTTGACTTTGTGTTTGGGTTTCTGCCTGATCTCAAACCTGCTAACCAGCCGACAGTGTCAGCCTGGCCGCGATCATCGGTCGCGCGCCAACAGCCTATGGAGCAACCTGCTTCTGGGCGCCTTCGACCGTGCCAGTCGGTACAGGTGGTTGAAGCTTTTTCAGCATTGGATTCCAAGCTGAATTCCAAGGCTTTGAAGACTTCGTTCTTCAGCAGGGTTGACACCTTTTTGCCTCCTGTGCGTTATCGTTTCTACGATTCCGCCAATCCGTCGGTCTGCCAGACTTTGACGGTTCTGGATCAGGACTCCACTTCCCTCGGGCTTTCCAAGCCCAAGTCTGCCGTCATTCCAATGACGACTCTGGAGCCCACGTTGGGCTTATCTAGAGAGATGCTTGGCATGCTTTCTCTCTCAGATCACGTCGTCTCAGCTTTGGCTGCTTATCTGCCTCCAGATAAGTTTGACGAGGTACAGGCTCCTTTGCGTGTGCTGTCCAAGGCGCTTATGCACCTTACTCGCACGTAACTGTAACACGGCTAATTTGGAATTGGTTCGAAGGGACGCTGTGCTGGACACAGGACGATCCCTTCCCGAGGAGCAGCGTGCTGCTCTTCGATCTGCTTCTTTGGCAGGTCCGCAACTTTTCCATGGTTCCGTGTCGACGGTCCGGGATGACGTCCTACGTCATTCCAAAGATCAGCTGCTGTTTCGTCAGCTTGATCAGCCTTCTCGGGGAGGCAAGGGCCGTTCCAAGCCTAACAAGTACCCTTCTGCTTCCTCTGTGAAGCAAAAGACTGGTTCTTCTGCCGCCGCCTCTACTTCTTACTCACTGGGTAAAGGTAGGGGTCGGCAGAATCGAGGGAAGTCTCAGGATTCTTCATTTAGCAGAGGAGGTGGTTTCTCCTCTCTCGGGCCTCGTCGGGGCTCGAAATGAAGGTCCTCACCTCGACTCGTCCCAGGTTGGAGGAAGGATAGCAGAGTTCGCAGACCATTGGGCCACCATCACATCCGATCCGTGGGTGTTAGGATGTTGTTCGGTCCGGGCTGCGCATATCCTTCCGACGGCACCCCACTCTGTCAAGGGTGCCTCTTCCAACCACAGTTCCTTCAGACGTTTTACGTCGGGAACTTTTGTCCATGGAGATTGCCAATCTCCTGGCAAAGGGGGCGATCGAGGTCGTCAAGAACGTTCAGTCAGTGGGTTTCTATTCCCGCCTGTTCTTGGTGTCGAAGAAGGACGGCCGACTCCGACCGGTTATCGATCTGAGTATCCTGAACCAGTCTATCATTGCTCCCAAGTTCAGCATGGAGACTTTAAGGTCGGTCCGCCAATCAATTCACCAGGGAGATTTCGCAGCCAGCATCGACCTGCAAGACGCTTACTTCCACGTTCCGATGCATCGGGCGTCACGGAAGTATCTCAGGTTCGCTTTTCTGGGGCGAGTTTACCAGTTCAAGGCCATGCCTTTCGGCCTCAACCTGGCTCCTTGGGCGTTTACCAGACTGATGTCGCATGTGATAGCGTTCCATCGCACACAGTCCAGGGTGACTACTTGTCTGGTGAGAGTTATTCGTCCTCCGTGGGGGATGTGCAGTCTTTTCCTGTGGTGGATACTGCGGGAGCCGTTGAGTGTTCTGGTGAAGAGGTGCCTGGTTCCGGGACTACGGTCCCCCTCCAGTCGACATCTGAGGCTGTCACTAGGGTTGTGACTCCTCATTCGGAGCCGAGCCGGTGTGCTCTCTCCACTATTTCACCAGCCTCAACGACTCTCGACGTATCTACTACTACTGCTGGTCCGTCTGCTTCGTCGTCTGTGTCAGCCGGCCTCGGCTTTTCGCTGCAGGGGACTGCAGGAATGTCCGATACTGTAGACGTGGAATATCGGCCTCAGCCTTCCCTGACTTCAACTCGGCGAAGTTGGAAGGGGCTGCCGGCCGAACCCATCTCTGTGGTCTCTTCGCCGTCGAGCACCACAGTTGTGTCTTTGGATTCGGATGTTCGTAGTGGAAACACTATGAACTCCGTGGCGTTTCCGTCTACTCATTCTGGCCACACGACCAGTTTTGGGGGACCAACGCCTTTTGTGCAGCCTGGACCTTCTGCCCCGCAGAGGTCCGCGGTGACTCTCATGAGTTCTCGCCATATTGATCCTCGGGGTGCATCGTACCCCTATACACGTCTGCCTTCAGATGTTTCGGCTGCCGCCCGTCGTCCCGCGTCGGGTGTTTTGGAGGATCGTGACCCTTCGCTGGTTAAGAGGGTCAGAGGTGAAGCCACTTTGCCGGTTCGCTCCCCTGTCGAACCGGTCGGTACGGGCAGTGAGCTTAGGGAGGCCTCTCCTTACTCACTCAGGTTCTTTCTAAGAGCCTTCCTGTTGCTTCCAGCGAGGCTATGAGTGGTTTCCAGGCGCCTCCTATGGCGCCGCCTCCCGGAATTGGAAACAGGCCGGTTTCTGATTCCTCTGGTGTTCCGACACTATGGGAGGCGTCGGCTGGTTTGCCCACGATGGGCTATGTGTCTTCCGACTCTGGGGAGGAGTCCGACATGCTTGAGGTCGAGGGCCAGCAGTCTTCGGACTTGGGGGCAGCTCTTGACTTTGTGTTTGGGTTTCTGCCTGATCTCAAACCTGCTAACCAGCCGACAGTGTCAGCCTGGCCGCGATCATCGGTCGCGCGCCAACAGCCTATGGAGCAACCTGCTTCTGGGCGCCTTCGACCGTGCCAGTCGGTACAGGTGGTTGAAGCTTTTTCAGCATTGGATTCCAAGCTGAATTCCAAGGCTTTGAAGACTTCGTTCTTCACCAGGGTTGACACCTTTTTGCCTCCTGTGCGTTATCGTTTCTACGATTCCGCCAATCCGTCGGTCTGCCAGACTTTGACGGTTCTGGATCAGGACTCCACTTCCCTCGGGCTTTCCAAGCCCAAGTCTGCCGTCATTCCAATGACGACTCTGGAGTCCACGTTGGGCTTATCTAGAGAGATGCTTGGCATGCTTTCTCTCTCAGATCACGTCGTCTCAGCATTGGCTGCTTATCTGCCTCCAGATAAGTTTGACGAGGTACAGGCTCCTTTGCGTGTGCTGTCCAAGGCGCTTATGCACCTTACTCGCACGTAACTGTAACACGGCTAATTTGGAATTGGTTCGAAGGGACGCTGTGCTGGACACAGGACGATCCCTTCCCGAGGAGCAGCGTGCTGCTCTTCGATCTGCTTCTTTGGCAGGTCCGCAACTTTTCCATGGTTCCGTGTCGACGGTCCGGGATGACGTCCTACGTCATTCCAAAGATCAGCTGCTGTTTCGTCAGCTTGATCAGCCTTCTCGGGGAGGCAAGGGCCGTTCCAAGCCTAACAAGTACCCTTCTGCTTCCTCTGTGAAGCAAAAGACTGGTCCTTCTGCCGCCGCCTCTACTTCTTACTCACTGGGTAAAGGTAGGGGTCGGCAGAATCGAGGGAAGTCTCAGGATTCTTCATTTAGCAGAGGAGGTGGTTTCTCCTCTCTCGGGCCTCGTCGGGGCTCGAAATGAAGGTCCTCACCTCGACTCGTCCCAGGTTGGAGGAAGGATAGCAGAGTTCGCAGACCATTGGGCCACCATCACATCCGATCCGTGGGTGTTAGGATGTTGTTCGGTCCGGGCTGCGCATATCCTTCCGACGGCACCCCACTCTGTCAAGGGTGCCTCTTCCAACCACAGTTCCTTCAGACGTTTTACGTCGGGAACTTTTGTCCATGGAGATTGCCAATCTCCTGGCAAAGGGGGCGATCGAGGTCGTCAAGAACGTTCAGTCAGTGGGTTTCTATTCCCGCCTGTTCTTGGTGCCGAAGAAGGACGGCCGACTCCGACCGGTTATCGATCTGAGTATCCTGAACCAGTCTATCATTGCTCCCAAGTTCAGCATGGAGACTTTAAGGTCGGTCCGCCAATCAATTCACCAGGGAGATTTCGCAGCCAGCATCGACCTGCAAGACGCTTACTTCCACGTTCCGATGCATCGGGCGTCACGGAAGTATCTCAGGTTCGCTTTTCTGGGGCGAGTTTACCAGTTCAAGGCCATGCCTTTCGGCCTCAACCTGGCTCCTTGGGCGTTCACCAGACTGATGTCGCATGTGATAGCGTTCCATCGCACACAGTCCAGGGTGACTACTTGTCTGGTGAGAGTTATTCGTCCTCCGTGGGGGATGTGCAGTCTTTTCCTGTGGTGGATACTGCGGGAGCCGTTGAGTGTTCTGGTGAAGAAGTGCCTGGTTCCGGGACTACGGTCCCCCTCCAGTCGACATCTGAGGCTGTCACTAGGTTTGTGACTCCTCATTCGGAGCCGAGCCGGTGTGCTCTCTCCACTATTTCACCAGCCTCAACGACTCTCGACGTATCTACTACTACCGCTGGTCCGTCTGCTTCGTCGTCTGTGTCAGCCGGCCTCGGCTTTTCGCTGCAGGGGACTGCAGGAATGTCCGATACTGTAGACGTGGAATATCGGCCTCAGCCTTCCCTGACTTCAACTCGGCGAAGTTGGAAGGGGCTGCCGGCCGAACCCATCTCTGTGGTCTCTTCGCCGTCGAGCACCACAGTTGTGTCTTTGGATTCGGATGTTCGTAGTGGAAACACTATGAACTCCGTGGCGTTTCCGTCTACTCATTCTGGCCACACGACCAGTTTTGGGGGACCAACGCCTTTTGTGCAGCCTGGACCTTCTGCCCCGCAGAGGTCCGCGGTGACTCTCATGAGTTCTCGCCATATTGATCCTCGGGGTGCATCGTACCCCTATACACGTCTGCCTTCAGATGTTTCGGCTGCCGCCCGTCGTCCCGCGTCGGGTGTTTTAGAGGATCGTGACCCTTCGCTGGTTAAGAGGGTCAGAGGTGAAGCCACTTTGCCGGTTCGCTCCCCTGTCGAACCGGTCGGTACGGGCAGTGAGCTTAGGGAGGCCTCTCCTTACTCACTCAGGTTCTTTCTAAGAGCCTTCCTGTTGCTTCCAGCGAGGCTATGAGTGGTTTCCAGGCGCCTCCTATGGCGCCGCCTCCCGGAATTGGAAACAGGCCGGTTTCTGATTCCTCTGGTGTTCCGACGCTATGGGAGGCGTCGGCTGGTTTGCCCACGATGGGCTATGTGTCTTCCGACTCTGGGGAGGAGTCCGACATGCTTGAGGTCGAGGGCCAGCAGTCTTCGGACTTGGGGGCAGCTCTTGACTTTGTGTTTGGGTTTCTGCCTGATCTCAAACCTGCTAACCAGCCGACAGTGTCAGCCTGGCCGCGATCATCGGTCGCGCGCCAACAGCCTATGGAGCAACCTGCTTCTGGGCGCCTTCGACCGTGCCAGTCGGTACAGGTGGTTGAAGCTTTTTCAGCATTGGATTCCAAGCTGAATTCCAAGGCTTTGAAGACTTCGTTCTTCACCAGGGTTGACACCTTTTTGCCTCCTGTGCGTTATCGTTCCTACGATTCCGCCAATCCGTCGGTCTGCCAGACTTTGACGGTTCTGGATCAGGACTCCACTTCCCTCGGGCTTTCCAAGCCCAAGTCTGCCGTCATTCCAATGACGACTCTGGAGTCCACGTTGGGCTTATCTAGAGAGATGCTTGGCATGCTTTCTCTCTCAGATCACGTCGTCTCAGCTTTGGCTGCTTATCTGCCTCCAGATAAGTTTGACGAGGTACAGGCTCCTTTGCGTGTGCTGTCCAAGGCGCTTATGCACCTTACTCGCACGTAACTGTAACACGGCTAATTTGGAATTGGTTCGAAGGGACGCTGTGCTGGACACAGGACGATCCCTTCCCGAGGAGCAGCGTGCTGCTCTTCGATCTGCTTCTTTGGCTGGTCCGCACCTTTTTCATGGTTCCGTGTCGACGGTCCGGGATGACGTCCTACGTCATTCCAAAGATCAGCTGCTGTTTCGTCAGCTTGATCAGCCTTCTCGGGGAGGCAAGGGCCGTTCCAAGCCTAACAAGTACCCTTCTGCTTCCTCTGTGAAGCAAAAGGCTGGTCCTTCTGCCGCCGCCTCTACTTCTTACTCACTGGGTAAATGTAGGGGTCGGCAGAATCGAGGGAAGTCTCAGGATTCTTCATTTAGCAGAGGAGGTGGTTTCTCCTCTCGCGGGCCTCGTCGGGGCTCGAAATGAAGGTCCTCACCTCGACTCGTCCCAGGTTGGAGGAAGGATAGCAGAGTTCGCAGACCATTGGGCCACCATCACATCCGATCCGTGGGTGTTAGGATGTTGTTCGGTCCGAGCTGCGCATATCCTTCCGACGGCACCCCACTCTGTCAAGGGTGCCTCTTCCAACCACAGTTCCTTCAGACGTTTTACGTCGGCAACTTTTGTCCATGGAGATTGCCAATCTCCTGGCAAAGGGGGCGATCGAGGTCGTCAAGAACGTTCAGTCAGTGGGTTTCTATTCCCGCCTGTTCTTGGTGCCGAAGAAGGACGGCCGACTCCGACCGGTTATCGATCTGAGTATCCTGAACCAGTCTATCATTGCTCCCAAGTTCAGCATGGAGACTTTCAGGTCGGTCCGCCAATCAATTCACCAGGGAGATTTCGCAGCCAGCATCGACCTGCAAGACGCTTACTTCCACGTTCCGATGCATCGGGCGTCACGGAAGTATCTCAGGTTCGCTTTTCTGGGGCGAGTTTACCAGTTCAAGGCCATGCCTTTCGGCCTCAACCTGGCTCCTTGGGCGTTCACCAGACTGATGTCGCATGTGATAGCGTTCCATCGCACACAGTCCAGGGTGACTACTTCGGCATATCTGGACGATATCCTCCAGAGGCATTCCAATGCTGCCTTACTGGAATCGGATGTCGCCACTCTGTTGAGCTTGCTCACGTCGCTAGGGTTCAGAGTCAACGAGAAGTCGGACCTGGTCCCTTCTCAGTCGTTTTGTCATCTGAGGATGTCTTTCCAAACCAAATTCAATTTGGTGGCGGTTCCCGAGGCCAAGGCTGTGATTCTCTCAGCTTTTGCTCTGACTCTGTCCCAGTCCAGGTCCGCGACCGCTCGGAGTTTTCTCCGGCTGATCGGTCTCTGCGGTTCGGTGACAGATCTCATTCCTCTAGGTCGGCTGCGTGTCAGACCTCTCCAACACTTTCTGCTCAGTCGTTGGAGGCCGAATGTAGATTCTCTGGATCAGGTGCTTCCGTTTCCGGACTCTCTGTATCCTCACCTTCTTCCCTGGACAGATGTTCAGTGGATTACGCAGGGTGTTCTACTGGACTTACCCACGTCCGATCGCGTTCTGACGGCAGATGCCAGCGATCTCGGATGGGGTGCGACGTTGGATCCTCTCGGTCTTTCCCTACACGGGATGTGGGACCAGGATCAAGCAGCTCTACACATCAACCAGAAGGAGCTTCTTGCTCTTCTTCTGAGTTTCAGGCAGTGGATCCCTCACCTGTCGAATCGCCAGGTGCTTCTACTATCCGACAATTCGACAGTGGTTGCTTACATTCGGAACCAGGGCGGCACGCACTCGGTTCCGATGTACGAGTTAGCTCGGGATCTTCTACTGCTCGCTCAGGATGTTAACGCCGGAGTGGTTGTTCGTCACATTCCCGGTCGTCTGAACGTCCTAGCCGACTCCCTGTCCCGACAGGGCAGGGTTATTTCCACCGAGTGGATGCTTCACAGGGCAGTGTTCCAGTCGCTTTGCGATCTCTTGGGACGTCCCCACATCGACCTCTTTGCGACTCGTTGGAACCATCAGGTGGACACTTTCGTGTCCCCGTGTCCAGATCCTCTGGCTTTTGCCGTGGACGCTCTGTCACACGATTGGAGCGGTCTAGTCGGCTACGCCTTCCCGCCGGTTCCGATTCTTCCTCAGGTTCCCGCCAAAATTCGAACCTGCAGTTGTCGAATCATTCTGATCGCTCCACTGTCGCCTCAGCGGGTGTGGATCAATCAGCTCCGCTCGCTGATGGCGGCGGTTCCGGCACGTCTCCCGCTACGTCGCGACCTTCTTTGTCAAGGTCGCCCGAGGAGGTTTCACGTCGACCCGACTTCGTTGTGCCTTCACGCATATCTTTTGTCAGGTCCTGTCTCCTCCGTAGAGGTTTTTCGAGACGAGCAGTGGGGTGCATTTCTTCTTCAAGGAGGCACTCCACTGGTTTAGCTTATGCAGCTAAATGGAAGGTCTTCTGTCGATGGTGTGCTGATCACTCTGTTGATTATGCCAATCCTTCGATTTCACAGATTGCGGAGTTTCTGGTATATCTGTTTGATTCCCGGGGTCTCCAGCCTGTTACCATCAAGGGTTACAGGTCTGTGCTTTCAGAGACTTTTTCTTATATGGGGAAGCGTCGTATCGGCACTAATCCTTACCTCTCCAAGCTTGTTCGGCACTTTTCTTTGAAAAGGCCTCGGACTTTGCAGCTTACTCCACGATGGAATCTTTCGTGGGTGCTGCTTTGCTTGGGGGGGGGGGGGGGGGCGCCGTTCGAACCTTTATCCCAGGTGGATATGCATTTTCTCACATATAAGACGGCTTTTCTGATGGCATTTGCTTCGGCCAGATGGGTTAGTGAGCTTCACGCCCTCTCGGTTGACCCGGCCTTTTTAGGAGCTCTCCCAACAGTGTTACTTTTACCACTGATTGCTCCTTTTTGGCTAAGAATCAGTTACCAGATACTACTCCTCCTCCTATCTGTATCAGGGCTCTTCCTTCTGTTGAGGGTACTCGCCCTTTGCTCTGTCCGGTCCGTGCTATTCGCATTTATCTTGATCGGACACGCTTCATACGGAAAGGCAGAAAACGTTTTTTTCTGTCTCTCATTCCGGGTCGACAGAAGATCTCTCCTCAATCCATTTCTCGGTGGATTTGTCTTGCTATTCGTACGGCTTATAGTCGTTTAGCAGCTGGCGATTGTATTACCAATCGTATTTCTGCCCACGAGGTGTGGGCACTGTCTACCTCTTGGGCTTATTCTAACTCCGTCAAGTTGTCGGATGTTATGCAGGCAGCCTACTGGAGAAATGCTTCTACTTTCTCCACCTTTTATTTGCGCCAGTTGCAGGAGCAGTCGGAGGACCTTTTTGCCCTGGGTCCTCTTTCTTCTGTTCAGGCTGTTGTCTGCCATAGCCATTAGGCTTCTTGAAGGTCAGTTTCAGCCTTGTGCTGTGTTTTGCTGTGTTTTTCTGTCTGTGTGTCACACAGGCTCATATGTCTCTTTTCATTGTCCTTTACCAATGATTGCGACATTATGGTTGATAAGCCTCGGGACCTCTTCCTTCTACTTCACGGTTCCAGTGCACTGGGGTTATGTGGGGGTTGGTTATGCGATTCCCTCCAGCCTTTTGTCTATTCAGCCTGAAGTAAACAGTTGTGAGTAGGTTGATAAGAAATCTAAATTTTATAGTAAATTTCCTTTCTTATTATACCTACCACAATTGTTTACATGGAGGCCCTCCCGTCTTCTTTACGGGTAAAGAATCTTTCCTCCCCGCTGTTCACATAACTTTAACGTTTACGGATTCAAAAAGAATGAGTCTTTAGAGACGGTATATGCGCACTGGCAACAGAAGTCGTGGAGTTGTACTTGGGAGAGAGCGTCCCGTACTGGGTCTGCGCCGGTTGCACTCGACCCAGTTTTGGCTTATTTTTTATTGGTGCTTTTGCACCACTTTTCTTTCCCAACTTGCTTGGGAAAGACAAAAATAGAGAGTATTATATCCGAGTTAGGGACTTCCACTCTAGTGCAAGACTGAAGTAAACAATTGTGGTAGGTATAATAAGAAAGGAAATTTACTATAAAATTTAGATTTTTAGGCCTCTTGGTTGTACGGTTGGCGGTGGTTGGCTGGGGTGGTTAAACACTCTGGTAATAGTGTTTGTGGTGTGCCACTCTATAGTGATATTTATTTGAATCTCTTGAGTCAAATAGCCGATAAAATCAAAATCCCTGTTTCAAGCCTCCTGCTTGGAGGGTTGGAAGTGGTTGGCTGTGGTGGCTGACCCCTCTGATAATAGGGTTTGGGGTGTGCCACCCTACAGTGGTATTTATTTGAATCTATTGCATCAAATGGCAAAAAAATCGAAACCCCTGTTTTTAAGCCACTTGGTTGGACGGTTGGAAGTGGTTGGCTGGTGTGGCTGACCCCTCTGGTAACAGTGTTTGGGGTGTGCCACCCTACAGTGGTATTTATTGGAATCTTTTGCGTCAAACTGCCGAGCAAATCAAAACCCCTGTATTTAAGCCTCTTGGTTGGATGGATGGAAGTGGTTGGCTGGGGTAGCTGACCCTCTGGTAATAGCGTTTGTGGTGTGCCACCCTACAGTGTAATTTATTTGAATCTATTGGATCAAACCGCCGAGAAATTCAAAACCCCTGATTTTAAGCCTTTTGGTTGGACGGTTGGAAGTGGCTGGTCGGGGTGGCTGACCCCTCTGGTATGAGTGTTTGGGATGTGCCACTCGATGGTGGTATTAATTTGAATCTTTTTCGTCAAACGTCTGAGAAAATGAAAACCCCCTTTTAAAGCTTGATTGGATGGTTGGAAGTGGTTGGTTGGGATGGCTGACCCCTCTGGTAGTAGTGTTCGTGCAGTGCCACCTTACGGGGGTATTTATTTGAATCTATTGCATCGAACGGCCAAGAAATCAAAACCCCTGTTTTTAAGTCTCTTGGTTAGAGAGTTGGAAGTGGTTGGCCGGGGTGGCTGACTCCTCTGGTTATAGTGTTTGTTGTGTGCCACACTACAGATGTATTTATTTGAATCTATTGCGCCAAACGGCCGAGAAAATCAATACCCCTGTTTTTAATCCTCTTGGTTGGATGGTTTCCGGTGGTTGGCCAGGGTGGTTGACCCCTCTGGTAATAGTGTTTGTGGTGTGCCACTCTATAGTGGTATTTATTTCAATCTCTTGAGTGAAGTAGCCAAGAAAATCAAACTCCTGTTTTTAAGCCTCCTGGTTGGAGGGTTGGAAGTGGTTGGCTGGGGTGTCTGACCCCTCTGGTAATAGGGTTTGGGGTGTGCCACCCTACAGTGGTATTTATTTGAATCTATTGCATCAAGCGGCCAAAAAATCAAAACCCCTGTGTTTAATTAAGCTTCTTGGTTGGACAGATTGAAGTGGTTGGCCAGGGTGACTGACCCCTCTGGTAATAGTGTTTGTGCTGTGCCTCCCTACGGTGGAATTTACTTGAATCCGTTGGATCAAATGGCCGAGAAATTCAAAACCCCTGTTTTTAAGCCTTTTGGTTGGACGGTTGGAAGTGGTTGGTCTTGGTGGCTGACACCTCTGGTAAGAGTGTTTGGGGTGTGCCCCCTATGGTGGTATTTATTTGAATCTTTTTCGTCAAACGTCTGATAAAATGAAAACCCCTGTTTTCAAGCCTCCTGTTGGATGGATGGAAGTGGTTGGCAGGGGTGGCTGACCCATCTGGTTATAGTGTTTGTGGTGTGCCACCCTACAGATGTATTTATTTGAATCTATTGCATCAAACGGCCGAGAAAATCAAAACCCCTGTTTTTAAGCCTCTTGGTTGGGCAGTTGGAAGTGGCTGGTCGGGGTGGCTGAAACCTCTGGTAACAGTGTTTGTGGTGAGCCACCCTACGGTGGTATTTACTTGAATCTATTGTATCAAATGGCCGAGAAAATCAAAACCCTGTTTTAAGCCTCTTGGTTGCACGGTTGGCAGTGGTTGGCTGTGGTGGTTGATCCCTCTGGTAATAGTGTTTGTAGTGTGCCACCTTATGGTGGTACTTATTTGAATCTATTGCATTAAATGGCTGAGAAAATGAAACCCCTCTGTTTTTAAACCTCTTTGTTGGATGGTTGGAAGTGGTTGGCCGGGGTGGCTGAATCCTCTGGAAATAGTGTTTGTGATGTGCCCCCCTATGGTGGTGTTTATTTGAATCTATTGCAACAAACGGTGGAGAAAATCAAAAACCCTGTTTTTAAGCATCTTGGTTGGATGGTTGGAAGTGGATGGCCAGGGTGACTGGCCCCTCTGGTAATAGTGTTTGTAGTGTGCCACCTTATGGTGGTATTTATTTGAGTGTATTGCTTCAAACGGCCGAGAGAATGAAAACCCCTGTCTTTAAGCCTGTTGCTTGGACAGTTGGAAGTGGTTGGCTGTGGTGGCTGACCCCTCTGGTAATACTGTTTGTGCTGTGCCACCCTTCAGTGGTATTTATTTTAAGCTTTTTCGTCAAACAGTTGAGAAAAGCAAAGCCTCTTGGTTAGACGGTTTGAAGTGGTTTGTCGGGGTGGCTGACCACTCTGGTAATAGTGTTTGTGGTGTGTCACCCTATGGTGTTATTTATTTGAATCTATTGCGTCAAACGGCCGAGAAAATCAATACCCCTGTTTTTAAGCCCCTTGGTTCAATGGTTGGCAGTGGTTGGCTGGGGTGGATGACCCCTCTGGTAATAGAGTTTGTGGTGTGCCACTCTACGGTGGTATTTATTTGAATCTCTTGTGTCAAACGGCCGAGAAAATCAAACCCCTGTTTTTAAGCCTCTTGGTTGGATGGTTGGCGGTGGTTTGCCGGGATGGTTGACCCTTCTGGTAATAGTGTGTGTGGTGTGCCCCTCTTTAGTGGTATTTGTTTGAATATCTTGAGTCAAATAGCCAGAAAATCATAACCCCTGTTTTAAGCCTCTTGGTTGGACGGTTGGCCAGTGTGGTTGACCCCTCTGGTAATAGTGCTTGTGGTTTGTCACCCTACTGTGGTGTTTATTTGAATCTACTGCATCAAATGGCCAAGAAAATGAAAACCCCTGTTTTTAAGCCTCTTGCTTGGATGGTTGGAAGTGGTTGGCCGGGGTGACTCACCCCTCTGGTAATAGTGTTTGCGCTGTGCCTCCCTATGGTGGAATTTGCTTGAATCTATTGGATCAAAGGGTCGAGAAATTCAAAACCCCTGTTTTTAAGCCTTTCGGTTGGACAGTTGGAAGTGGTTGGTCAGTGTGGCTGACCCCTCTGGTAAGAGTGTTTTGGGTGTGCCACCCTATGGTGGTATTTATTTGAGTCTTTTTCATCAAACGTCCGAGAAAATGAAAACCCTGTTTTTAAGCCTCTTGATTGGATGGATGGAAGTGGTTGGCAGGGGTGGCTGACCCCTCTGGTAATAGTTTTTGTGCACTGCCACCCTACGGGGGTATTTATTTGAATCTATTGCATCAAACGGCCAAGAAAATCAAAACCCCTGTTTTTAAGCCTCTTGGTTGGATGGTTGGAAGTGGTTGGTCGGGGAGGCTGACCCCTCTGGTGATAGTGTTTGTGGTATGCCACCCTATGTTGGTATTTATTTGAATTTATTGTATCAAATGACCAAGAAAAAGAAAACCCCGATTTAAACCTCTTGGTTGGATGGTTGAAAGTGGTTGGCCGGGGGGGGGGGGGGGGACTGACCCCTCTGGTAATAGTGTTTGTGGGTGTGCCAACTTACAGTGGTATTTATTTGAATCTTTGCATCAGATGGCCGAGAAAATCAAAATCCCTGTTTTTAAGCCTCTTGGTTGGATGGTTGGATGGTTGGAAGTTGTTGGCCAGGTGCCTGACCCCTCTGGTAATAGTGTTTGTGGTGTGCCGCCCTACAGTGATATTTATTTGAGTCTATTACTTCAAATGACCGAGAATATGGTGGTATTTATTTGAATCTTTGCATCAGATGGCCGGGAAAATCGAAACCCCTGTTTCTAAGCCTCTTGGTTGGATGTTTGGCAGTGGTTGGCGGGGTGGTTGACTCCTGTGGTAATAGTGTTTGTAGTGTGCCACTCTATGGTGGTACTTATTTGAAACTATTGAATTGAACGGCCGAGAAAAATCAAAACCCCTGTTTTTAAGCCTCTTGGTTGGATGGTTGGAAGTGGTTGGCCGGGTGCCTGACCCCTCTGGTAATAGTGTTTGTGGTGTGCAACCCTACAGTGGTATTTATTTGAGTCTATTACTTCAAACGGTCGAGAAAATCAAAACCCCTGTTTCTAAGCCTCTTAGTTGGATGGTTGGCAGTGGTTGGCGGGGTGGTTGACTCCGGTGGTAGTAGTGTTTGTAGTGTGCCACCCTATGGTGGTACTTATTTGAAACTATTGAGTTAAATGGCCGAGAAAAATCAAACACCCTGTTTTTAAGCCTGTTAGTTGGATGGTTGGAAGTGGTTTTCTGGGGTGGCTGACCCCTCTGGTAATAGTGTTTATGGTGTGCCACCCTACGGTGGTATTTATTTGAGTCTATTGCTTCAAACAGCTGAGAAAATGAAAAACCCTGTTTGTAAGCCTATTACTTAGATGGTTGGAAGTGGTTGGCGTGGTGGCTGACCCCTCTGATGATAGTGTTTGTGGTGTGCCACTCTGCGGTGGAATTTAATTGAATCTCTTGCGTCAAAGGGCCGTGAAAATCAAAATCTCTGTTTTTAAGCCTCTTGGTTAGATGGTTGGCAGTGGTTGGCCGGGAAGGTTGACCCTTCTGGTAATAGTGTTTGTGGTGTGCCACTCTTTAGTGGTATTTATTTGAATCTGTTGAGTCAAATAGCCGAGAAAATGAAAACCCCTGTTTTTAAGCCTCTGGTTTTGACAGTTGGAAGCGGTTGGCCAGGGTGGCTGACCTCTCTGGTAATAGTGTTTGTGGTGTGCCACCCTACGGTGGTGTTCATTTGAATCTAATGCATCAAGCGGCCAAGAAAATGAAAACCCCTGTTTTTAAGCCTCTTGCTTGGATGGCTGGAAATGGTTGGCCTGGGTGGCTAAACCATCTGGTATTAGTGTTTGTGGTGTGCCACCCAACAGTGGTATTTATTTGAATCTTTTGTGTCAAACGGCCGAGAAAATCAAACCTCCTGTTTTCAAGCCTCTTGATTGGACGGTTGAGTGTGGTTGGCCAGGGTGGCTGACGCCTCTGGTTATAGCGTTTGTGGTGTGCCACCCTATGGTAGTATTTAATTGAACCTATTGCATCAAGTGGCTGAAAAAATCAAAACCCTGTTTCTTATCAACCTACTCACAATTGTTTACTTCAGGCTTCCACTACAGTGGAAGTCCCTAACTCGGATATAATACTCTCTATTTTTGTCTTTCCCAAGCAAGTTGGGAAAGAAAAGTGGTGCAAAAGCACCAATAAAAAATAAGCCAAAACTGGGTCGAGTGCAACCGGCGCAGACCCAGTACGGGACGCTCTCTCCCAAGTACAACTCCACGACTTCCGTTGCCAGTGCGCATATACCGTCTCTAAAGACTCATTCTTTTTATAATCCGCTTCGTGTCGAGATGTTTTTGCACGCTTATCAGTGTTCCACCAGCTCGATGTTTGATGATTCCTGATTCATTGTACCGCAGTGTATCCTTTGTATTCTCAGGAACAGTTTTTTTTTATATTCTCTTTTCTATTATATGTCCATAATGTATATTTATTTGATCTCTCTCGAGTCGCGCGCGAATTTCGTGTGCCACGCGGTTCGGACTTAGATTATTTCACAATTATTGTTAATGCTTTTTTTGCAAAATTTTCTAATTGTGTTAGAGTTAGGTGTCAGCGGGGTACCACTCCTACAGTGTTTCTTCTTTCTTTTGAGAGTAGTCTTCCTGTTGTGTGGTTCCCGGTCGACCGTCTGGGGTCTTTGTTTCTGTCACCTTTCTCTCTTCTTTGGGGGTGTTCTGTTTTCTGATTTCACCTTCTCTGCTCCTCTCACCTCTATCATGCCCAGCACAATTCCTTGTGGGCAATGTCTGCTGCCAAAGCATGTGGACGATGTGCATTCGTCGTGTTCCTCCTGTAATGGGTGTTCGGCCGAGCGGCCATGTGGTGTCTGTGGAGCATGGTCTTCCACCTTCTGGGCGTCAGTAAACCGTGTCGTTCGTTCTCGTGGCCGTGCCTCCCGCTCCCGCGGGAAAGGAGAACGTGGTCGTTCGGGGCCTCCCGAGCCGACTTTGTCTGGTGAGAGTTATTCCTCCTCCGTGGGGGATGTGCAGTCTTTTCCTGTGGTGGATACTGCGGGAGCCGTTGAGTGTTCTGGTGAAGAGGTGCCTGGTTCCGGGACTACGGTCCCCCTCCAGTCGACATCTGAGGCTGTCACTAGGGTTGTGACTCCTCATTCGGAGCCGAGCCGGTGTGCTCTCTCCACTATTTCACCAGCCTCAACGACTCTCGACGTATCTACTACTACTGCTGGTCCGTCTGCTTCGTCGTCTGTGTCAGCCGGCCTCGGCTTTTCGCTGCAGGGGACTGCAGGAATGTCCGATACTGTAGACGTTGAATATCGGCCTCAGCCTTCCCTGACTTCAACTCGGCGAAGTTGGAAGGGGCTGCCGGCCGAACCCACCTCTGTGGTCTCTTCGCCGTCGAGCACCACAGTTGTGTCTTTGGAGTCGGATGTTCGTAGTGGAAACACTATGAACTCCGTGGCGTTTCCGTCTACTCATTCTGGCCACACGACCAGTTTTGGGGGACCAACGCCTTTTGTGCAGCCTGTACCTTCTGCCCCGCAGCGGTCCGCGGTGACTCTCATGAGTTCTCGCCATATTGATCCTCGGGGTGCATCGTACCCCTATACACGTCTGCCTTCAGATGTGCCGCCCGTCGTCCCGCGTCGGGTGTTTTGGAGGATCGTGACCCTTCGCTGGTTAAGAGGGTCAGAGGTGAAGCCACTTTGCCGGTTCGCTCCCCTGTCGAACCGGTCGGTACGGGCAGTGAGCTTAGGGAGGCCTCTCCTTACTCACTCAGGTTCTTTCTAAGAGCCTTCCTGTTGCTTCCAGCGAGGCTATGAGTGGTTTCCAGGCGCCTCCTATGGCGCCGCCTCCCGGAATTGGAAACAGGCCGGTTTCTGATTCCTCTGGTGTTCCGACACTATGGGAGGCGTCGGCTGGTTTGCCCACGATGGGCTATGTGTCTTCCGACTCTGGGGAGGAGTCCGACATGCTTGAGGTCGAGGGCCAGCAGTCTTCGGACTTGGGGGCAGCTCTTGACTTTGTGTTTGGGTTTCTGCCTGATCTCAAACCTGCTAACCAGCCGACAGTATCAGCCTGGCCGCGATCATCGGTCGCGCGCCAACAGCCTATGGAGCAACCTGCTTCTGGGCGCCTTCGACCGTGCCAGTCGGTACAGGTGGTTGAAGCTTTTTCAGCATTGGATTCCAAGCTGAATTCCAAGGCTTTGAAGACTTCGTTCTTCTCCAGGGTTGACACCTTTTTGCCTCCTGTGCGTTATCGTTTCTACGATTCCGCCAATCCGTCGGTCTGCCAGACTTTGACGGTTCTGGATCAGGACTCCACTTCCCTCGGGCTTTCCAAGCCCAAGTCTGCCGTCATTCCAATGACGACTCTGGAGTCCACGTTGGGCTTATCTAGAGAGATGCTTGGCATGCTTTCTCTCTCAGATCACGTCGTCTCAGCTTTGGCTGCTTATCTGCCTCCAGATAAGTTTGACGAGGTACAGGCTCCTTTGCGTGTGCTGTCCAAGGCGCTTATGCACCTTACTCGCACGTAACTGTAACACGGCTAATTTGGAATTGGTTCGAAGGAACGCTGTGCTGGACACAGGACGATCCCTTCCCGAGGAGCAGCGTGCTGCTCTTCGATCTGCTTCTTTGGCAGGTCCGCAACTTTTCCATGGTTCCGTGTCGACGGTCCGGGATGACGTCCTACGTCATTCCAAAGATCAGCTGCTGTTTCGTCAGCTTGATCAGCCTTCTCGGGGAGGCAAGGGCCGTTCCAAGCCTAACAAGTACCCTTCTGCTTCCTCTGTGAAGCAAAAGGCTGGTCCTTCTGCCGCCGCCTCTACTTCTTACTCACTGGGTAAAGGTAGGGGTCGGCAGAATCGAGGGAAGTCTCAGGATTCTTCATTTAGCAGAGGAGGTGGTTTCTCCTCTCGCGGGCCTCGTCGGGGCTCGAAATGAAGGTCCTCACCTCGACTCGTCCCAGGTTGGAGGAAGGATAGCAGAGTTCGCAGACCATTGGGCCACCTCACATCCGATCCGTGGGTGTTAGGATGTTGTTCGGTCCGGGCTGCGCATATCCTTCCGACGGCACCCCACTCTGTCAAGGGTGCCTCTTCCAACCACAGTTCCTTCAGACGTTTTACGTCGGGAACTTTTGTCCATGGAGATTGCCAATCTCCTGGAAAGGGGGCGATCGAGGTCGTCAAGAACGTTCAGTCAGTGGGTTTCTATTCCCGCCTGTTCTTGGTGCCGAAGAAGGACGGCCGACTCCGACCGGTTATCGATCTGAGTATCCTGAACCAGTCTATCATTGCTCCCAAGTTCAGCATGGAGACTTTAAGGTCGGTCCGCCAATCAATTCACCAGGGAGATTTCGCAGCCAGCATCGACCTGCAAGACGCTTACGTCCACGTTCCGATGCATCGGGCGTCACGGAAGTATCTCAGGTTCGCTTTTCTGGGGCGAGTTTACCAGTTCAAGGCCATGCCTTTCGGCCTCAACCTGGCTCCTTGGGCGTTCACCAGACTGATGTCGCATGTGATAGCGTTCCATCGCACACAGTCCAGGGTGACTACTTGTCTTGTGAGAGTTATTCGTCCTCCGTTGGGGGATGTACAGTCTTTTCCTGTGGTGGATACTGCGGGAGCCGTTGAGTGTTCTGGTGAAGAGGTGCCTGGTTCCGGGACTACGGTCCCCCTCCAGTCGACATCTGAGGCTGTCACTAGGGTTGTGACTCCTCATTCGGAGCCGAGCCGGTGTGCTCTCTCCACTATTTCACCAGCCTCAACGACTCTCGACGTATCTACTACTACTGCTGGTCCGTCTGCTTCGTCGTCTGTGTCAGCCGGCCTCGGCTTTTCGCTGCAGGGGACTGCAGGAATGTCCGATACTGTAGACGTGGAATATCGGCCTCAGCCTTCCCTGACTTCAACTCGGCGAAGTTGGAAGGGGCTGCCGGCCGAACCCATCTCTGTGGTCTCTTCGCCGTCGAGCACCACAGTTGTGTCTTTGGATTCGGATGTTCGTAGTGGAAACACTATGAACTCCGTGGCGTTTCCGTCTACTCATTCTGGCCACACGACCAGTTTTGGGGGACCAACGCCTTTTGTGCAGCCTGGACCTTCTGCCCCGCAGAGGTCCGCGGTGA
Source organism: Pictodentalium vernedei (assembly GCA_031216915.1). Classification (NCBI taxonomy): domain Eukaryota; kingdom Metazoa; phylum Mollusca; class Scaphopoda; order Dentaliida; family Dentaliidae; genus Pictodentalium; species Pictodentalium vernedei. The sequence continues at coordinate 641,845,265 of CM062296.1, read as the reverse complement.
CTCTCATGAGTTCTCGCCATATTGATCCTCGGGGTGCATCGTACCCCTATACACGTCTGCCTTCAGATGTTTCGGCTGCCGCCCGTCGTCCCGCGTCGGGTGTTTTGGAGGATCGTGACCCTTCGCTGGTTAAGAGGGTCAGAGGTGAAGCCACTTTGCCGGTTCGCTCCCCTGTCGAACCGGTCGGTACGGGCAGTGAGCTTAGGGAGGCCTCTCCTTACTCACTCAGGTTCTTTCTAAGAGCCTTCCTGTTGCTTCCAGCGAGGCTATGAGTGGTTTCCAGGCGCCTCCTATGGCGCCGCCTCCCGGAATTGGAAACAGGCCGGTTTCTGATTCCTCTGGTGTTCCGACACTATGGGAGGCGTCGGCTGGTTTGCCCACGATGGGCTATGTGTCTTCCGACTCTGGGGAGGAGTCCGACATGCTTGAGGTCGAGGGCCAGCAGTCTTCGGACTTGGGGGCAGCTCTTGACTTTGTGTTTGGGTTTCTGCCTGATCTCAAACCTGCTAACCAGCCGACAGTGTCAGCCTGGCCGCGATCATCGGTCGCGCGCCAACAGCCTATGGAGCAACCTGCTTCTGGGCGCCTTCGACCGTGCCAGTCGGTACAGGTGGTTGAAGCTTTTTCAGCATTGGATTCCAAGCTGAATTCCAAGGCTTTGAAGACTTCGTTCTTCACCAGGGTTGACACCTTTTTGCCTCCTGTGCGTTATCGTTTCTACGATTCCGCCAATCCGTCGGTCTGCCAGACTTTGACGGTTCTGGATCAGGACTCCACTTCCCTCGGGCTTTCCAAGCCCAAGTCTGCCGTCATTCCAATGACGACTCTGGAGTCCACGTTGGGCTTATCTAGAGAGATGCTTGGCATGCTTTCTCTCTCAGATCACGTCGTCTCAGCTTTGGCTGCTTATCTGCCTCCAGATAAGTTTGACGAGGTACAGGCTCCTTTGCGTGTGCTGTCCAAGGCGCTTATGCACCTTACTCGCACGTAACTGTAACACGGCTAATTTAGAATTGGTTCGAAGGGACGCTGTGCTGGACACAGGACGATCCCTTCCCGAGGAGCAGCGTGCTGCTCTTCGATCTGCCTCTTTGGCAGGTCCGCAACTTTTCCATGGTTCCGTGTCGACGGTCCGGGATGACGTCCTACGTCATTCCAAAGATCAGCTGCTGTTTCGTCAGCTTGATCAGCCTTCTCGGGGAGGCAAGGGCCGTTCCAAGCCTAACAAGTACCCTTCTGCTTCCTCTGTGAAGCAAAAGACTGGTCCTTCTGCCGCCGCCTCTACTTCTTACTCACTGGGTAAAGGTAGGGGTCGGCAGAATCGAGGGAAGTCTCAGGATTCTTCATTTAGCAGAGGAGGTGGTTTCTCCTCTCTCGGGCCTCGTCGGGGCTCGAAATGAAGGTCCTCACCTCGACTCGTCCCAGGTTGGAGGAAGGATAGCAGAGTTCGCAGACCATTGGGCCACCATCACATCCGATCCGTGGGTGTTAGGATGTTGTTCGGTCCGGGCTGCGCATATCCTTCCGACGGCACCCCACTCTGTCAAGGGTGCCTCTTCCAACCACAGTTCCTTCAGACGTTTTACGTCGGCAACTTTTGTCCATGGAGATTGCCAATCTCCTGGCAAAGGGGGCGATCGAGGTCGTCAAGAACGTTCAGTCAGTGGGTTTCTATTCCCGCCTGTTCTTGGTGCCGAAGAAGGACGGCCGACTCCGACCGGTTATCGATCTGAGTATCCTGAACCAGTCTATCATTGCTCCCAAGTTCAGCATGGAGACTTTAAGGTCGGTCCGCCAATCAATTCACCAGGGAGATTTCGCAGCCAGCATCGACCTGCAAGACGCTTACTTCCACGTTCCGATGCATCGGGCGTCACGGAAGTATCTCAGGTTCGCTTTTCTGGGGCGAGTTTACCAGTTCAAGGCCATGCCTTTCGGCCTCAACCTGGCTCCTTGGGCGTTTACCAGACTGATGTCGCATGTGATAGCGTTCCATCGCACACAGTCCAGGGTGACTACTTGTCTGGTGAGAGTTATTCGTCCTCCGTGGGGGATGTGCAGTCTTTTCCTGTGGTGGATACTGCGGGAGCCGTTGAGTGTTCTGGTGAAGAGGTGCCTGGTTCCGGGACTACGGTCCCCCTCCAGTCGACATCTGAGGCTGTCACTAGGGTTGTGACTCCTCATTCGGAGCCGAGCCGGTGTGCTCTCTCCACTATTTCACCAGCCTCAACGACTCTCGACGTATCTACTACTACTGCTGGTCCGTCTGCTTCGTCGTCTGTGTCAGCCGGCCTCGGCTTTTCGCTGCAGGGGACTGCAGGAATGTCCGATACTGTAGACGTGGAATATCGGCCTCAGCCTTCCCTGACTTCAACTCGGCGAAGTTGGAAGGGGCTGCCGGCCGAACCCATCTCTGTGGTCTCTTCGCCGTCGAGCACCACAGTTGTGTCTTTGGATTCGGATGTTCGTAGTGGAAACACTATGAACTCCGTGGCGTTTCCGTCTACTCATTCTGGCCACACGACCAGTTTTGGGGGACCAACGCCTTTTGTGCAGCCTGGACCTTCTGCCCCGCAGAGGTCCGCGGTGACTCTCATGAGTTCTCGCCATATTGATCCTCGGGGTGCATCGTACCCCTATACACGTCTGCCTTCAGATGTTTCGGCTGCCGCCCGTCGTCCCGCGTCGGGTGTTTTGGAGGATCGTGACCCTTCGCTGGTTAAGAGGGTCAGAGGTGAAGCCACTTTGCCGGTTCGCTCCCCTGTCGAACCGGCCGGTACGGGCAGTGAGCTTAGGGAGGCCTCTCCTTACTCACTCAGGTTCTTTCTAAGAGCCTTCCTGTTGCTTCCAGCGAGGCTATGAGTGGTTTCCAGGCGCCTCCTATGGCGCCGCCTCCCGGAATTGGAAACAGGCCGGTTTCTGATTCATCTGGTGTTCCGACACTATGGGAGGCGTCGGCTGGTTTGCCCACGATGGGCTATGTGTCTTCCGACTCTGGGGAGGAGTCCGACATGCTTGAGGTCGAGGGCCAGCAGTCTTCGGACTTGGGGGCAGCTCTTGACTTTGTGTTTGGGTTTCTGCCTGATCTCAAACCTGCTAACCAGCCGACAGTGTCAGCCTGGCCGCGATCATCGGTCGCGCGCCAACAGCCTATGGAGCAACCTGCTTCTGGGCGCCTTCGACCGTGCCAGTCGGTACAGGTGGTTGAAGCTTTTTCAGCATTGGATTCCAAGCTGAATTCCAAGGCTTTGAAGACTTCGTTCTTCACCAGGGTTGACACCTTTTTGCCTCCTGTGCGTTATCGTTCCTACGATTCCGCCAATCCATCGGTCTGCCAGACTTTGACGGTTCTGGATCAGGACTCCACTTCCCTCGGGCTTTCCAAGCCCAAGTCTGCCGTCATTCCAATGACGACTCTGGAGTCCACGTTGGGCTTATCTAGAGAGATGCTTGGCATGCTTTCTCTCTCAGATCACGTCGTCTCAGCTTTGGCTGCTTATCTGCCTCCAGATAAGTTTGACGAGGTACAGGCTCCTTTGCGTGTGCTGTCCAAGGCGCTTATGCACCTTACTCGCACGTAACTGTAACACGGCTAATTTGGAATTGGTTCGAATGGACGCTGTGCTGGACACAGAACGATCCCTTCCCGAGGAGCAGCGTGCTGCTCTTCGATCTGCTTCTTTGGCAGGTCCGCACCTTTTTCATGGTTCCGTGTCGACGGTCCGGGATGACGTCCTACGTCATTCCAAAGATCAGCTGCTGTTTCGTCAGCTTGATCAGCCTTCTCGGGGAGGCAAGGGCCGTTCCAAGCCTAACAAGTACCCTTCTGCTTCCTCTGTGAAGCAAAAGGCTGGTCCTTCTGCCGCCGCCTCTACTTCTTACTCACTGGGTAAAGGTAGGGGTCGGCAGAATCGAGGGAAGTCTCAGGATTCTTCATTTAGCAGAGGAGGTGGTTTCTCCTCTCGCGGGCCTCGTCGGGGCTCGAAATGAAGGTCCTCACCTCGACTCGTCCCAGGTTGGAGGAAGGATAGCAGAGTTCGCAGACCATTGGGCCACCATCACATCCGATCCGTGGGTGTTAGGATGTTGTTCGGTCCGGGCTGCGCATATCCTTCCGACGGCACCCCACTCTGTCAAGGGTGCCTCTTCCAACCACAGTTCCTTCAGACGTTTTACGTCGGCAACTTTTGTCCATGGAGATTGCCAATCTCCTGGCAAAGGGGGCGATCGAGGTCGTCAAGAACGTTCAGTCAGTGGGTTTCTATTCCCGCCTGTTCTTGGTGCCGAAGAAGGACGGCCGACTCCGACCGGTTATCGATCTGAGTATCCTGAACCAGTCTATCATTGCTCCCAAGTTCAGCATGGAGACTTTCAGGTCGGTCCGCCAATCAATTTACCAGGGAGATTTCGCAGCCAGCATCGACCTGCAAGACGCTTACTTCCACGTTCCGATGCATCGGGCGTCACGGAAGTATCTCAGGTTCGCTTTTCTGGGGCGAGTTTACCAGTTCAAGGCCATGCCTTTCGGCCTCAACCTGGCTCCTTGGGCGTTCACCAGACTGATGTCGCATGTGATAGCGTTCCATCGCACACAGTCCAGGGTGACTACTTCGGCATATCTGGACGATATCCTCCAGAGGCATTCCAATGCTGCCTTACTGGAATCGGATGTTGCCACTCTGTTGAGCTTGCTCACGTCGCTAGGGTTCAGAGTCAACGAGAAGTCGGACCTGGTCCCTTCTCAGTCGTTTTGTCATCTGAGGATGTCTTTCCAAACCAAATTCAATTTGGTGGCGGTCCCCCAGGCCAAGGCTGTGATTCTCTCAGCTTTTGCTCTGACTCTGTCCCAGTCCAGGTCCGCGACCGCTCGGAGTTTTCTCCGGCTGATCGGTCTCTGCGGTTCGGTGACAGATCTCATTCCTCTAGGTCGGCTGCGTGTCAGACCTCTCCAACACTTTCTGCTCAGTCGTTGGAGGCCGAATGTAGATTCTCTGGATCAGGTGCTTCCGTTTCCGGACTCTCTGTATCCTCACCTTCTTCTCTGGACAGATGTTCAGTGGATTACGCAGGGTGTTCTACTGGACTTACCCACGTCCGATCGCGTTCTGACGGCAGATGCCAGCGATCTCGGATGGGGTGCGACGTTGGATCCTCTCGGTCTTTCCCTACACGGGATGTGGGACCAGGACCAAGCAGCTCTAACATCAACCAGAAGGAGCTTCTTGCTCTTCTTCTGAGTTTCAGGCAGTGGATCCCTCACCTGTCGAATCGCCAGGTCCTTCTACTATCCGACAATTCGACAGTGGTTGCTTACATTCGGAACCAGGGCGGCACGCACTCGGTTCCGATGTACGAGTTAGCTCGGGATCTTCTACTGCTCGCTCAGGATGTTAACGCCGGAGTGGTTGTTCGTCACATTCCCGGTCGTCTGAACGTCCTAGCCGACTCCCTGTCCCGACAGGGCAGGGTTATTTCCACCGAGTGGATGCTTCACAGGGCAGTGTTCCAGTCGCTTTGCGATCTCTTGGGACGTCCCCACATCGACCTCTTTGCGACTCGTTGGAACCATCAGGTGGACACTTTCGTGTCCCCGTGTCCAGATCCTCTGGCTTTTGCCGTGGACGCTCTGTCACACGATTGGAGCGGTCTAGTCGGCTACGCCTTCCCGCCGGTTCCGATTCTTCCTCAGGTTCTCGCCAAAATTCGAACCTGCAGTTGTCGAATCATTCTGATCGCTCCACTGTCGCCTCAGCGGGTGTGGTTCAATCAGCTCCGCTCGCTGATGGCGGCGGTTCCGGCACGTCTCCCGCTACGTCGCGACCTTCTTTGTCAAGGTCGCCCGAGGAGGTTTCACGTCGACCCGACTTCGTTGTGCCTTCACGCATATCTTTTGTCAGGTCCTGTCTCCTCCGTAGAGGTTTTTCGAGACGAGCAGTGGGGTGCATTTCTTCTTCAAGGAGGCACTCCACTGGTTTAGCTTATGCAGCTAAATGGAAGGTCTTCTGTCGATGGTGTGCTGATCACTCTGTTGATTATGCCAATCCTTCGATTTCACAGATTGCGGAGTTTCTGGTATATCTGTTTGATTCCCGGGGTCTCCAGCCTGTTACCATCAAGGGTTACAGGTCTATGCTTTCAGAGACTTTTTCTTATATGGGGAAGCGTCGTATCGGCACTAATCCTTACCTCTCCAAGCTTGTTCGGCACTTTTCTTTGAAAAGGCCTCGGACTTTGCAGCTTACTCCACGATGGAATCTTTCGTGGGTGCTGCTTTGCTTGGGGCGGGGGGGGGGGGGGGGGCGCCGTTCGAACCTTTATCCCAGGTGGATATGCATTTTCTCACATATAAGACGGCTTTTCTGATGGCATTTGCTTCGGCCAGATGGGTTAGTGAGCTTCACGCCCTCTCGGTTGACCCGGCCTTTTTAGGAGCTCTCCCAACAGTGTTACTTTTACCACTGATTGCTCCTTTTTGGCTAAGAATCAGTTACCAGATACTACTCCTCCTCCTATCTGTATCAGGGCTCTTCCTTCTGTTGAGGGTACTCGCCCTTTGCTCTGTCCGGTCCGTGCTATTCGCATTTATCTTGATCGGACACGCTTCATACGGAAAGGCAGAAAACGTTTTTTTTCTGTCTCTCATTCCGGGTCGACAGAAGATCTCTCCTCAATCAATTTCTCGATGGATTTGTCTTGCTATTCGTACGGCTTATAGTCGTTTAGCAGCTGGCGATTGTATTACCAATCGTATTTCTGCCCACGAGGTGTGGGCACTGTCTACCTCTTGGGCTTATTCTAACTCCGTCAAGTTGTCGGATGTTATGCAGGCAGCCTACTGGAGAAATGCTTCTACTTTCTCCACCTTTTATTTGCGCCAGTTGCAGGAGCAGTCGGAGGACCTTTTTGCCCTGGGTCCTCTTTCTTCTGTTCAGGCTGTTGTCTGCCATAGCCATTAGGCTTCTTGAAGGTCAGTTTCAGCCTTGTGCTGTGTTTTGCTGTGTTTTTCTGTCTGTGTGTCACATAGGCTCATATGTCTCTTTTCATTGTCCTTTACCAATGATTGCGACATTATGGTTGATAAGCCTCGGGACCTCTTCCTTCTACTTCACGGTTCCAGTGCACTGGGGTTATGTGGGGGTTGGTTATGCGATTCCCTCCAGCCTTTTGTCTATTCAGCCTGAAGTAAACAGTTGTGAGTAGGTTGATAAGAAATCTAAATTTTATAGTAAATTTCCTTTCTTATTATACCTACCACAATTGTTTACATGGAGGCCCTCCCGTCTTCTTTACGGGTAAAGAATCTTTCCTCCCCGCTGTTCACATAACTTTAACGTTTACGGATTCAAAAAGAATGAGTCTTTAGAGACGGTATATGCGCACTGGCAACAGAAGTCGTGGAGTTGTACTTGGGAGAGAGCGTCCCGTACTGGGTCTGCGCCGGTTGCACTCGACCCAGTTTTGGCTTATTTTTTATTGGTGCTTTTGCACCACTTTTCTTTCCCAACTTGCTTGGGAAAGACAAAAATAGAGAGTATTATATCCGAGTTAGGGACTTCCACTCTAGTGCAAGACTGAAGTAAACAATTGTGGTAGGTATAATAAGAAAGGAAATTTACTATAAAATTTAGATTTTTAGGCCTCTTGGTTGTACGGTTGGCGGTGGTTGGCTGGGGTGGTTAAACACTCTGGTAATAGTGTTTGTGGTGTGCCACTCTATAGTGATATTTATTTGAATCTCTTGAGTCAAATAGCCGATAAAATCAAAATCCCTGTTTTAAGCCTCCTGCTTGGAGGGTTGGAAGTGGTTGGCTGTGGTGGCTGACCCCTCTGATAATAGGGTTTGGGGTGTGCCACCCTACAGTGGTATTTATTTGAATCTATTGCATCAAATGGCAAAAAAATCGAAACCCCTGTTTTTAAGCCACTTGGTTGGACGGTTGGAAGTGGTTGGCTGGTGTGGCTGACCCCTCTGGTAACAGTGTTTGGGGTGTGCCACCCTACAGTGGTATTTATTGGAATCTTTTGCGTCAAACTGCCGAGCAAATCAAAACCCCTGTATTTAAGCCTCTTTGTTGGATGGATGGAAGTGGTTGGCTGGGGTAGCTGACCCTCTGGTAATAGCGTTTGTGGTGTGCCACCCTACAGTGTAATTTATTTGAATCTATTGGATCAAACCGCCGAGAAATTCAAAACCCCTGATTTTAAGCCTTTTGGTTGGACGGTTGGAAGTGGCTGGTCGGGGTGGCTGACCCCTCTGGTATGAGTGTTTGGGATGTGCCACTCGATGGTGGTATTTATTTGAATCTTTTTCGTCAAACGTCTGAGAAAATGAAAACCCCCTTTTAAAGCTTGATTGGATGGTTGGAAGTGGTTGGTTGGGATGGCTGACCCCTCTGGTAGTAGTGTTCGTGCAGTGCCACCTTACGGGGGTATTTATTTGAATCTATTGCATCGAACGGCCAAGAAATCAAAACCCCTGTTTTTAAGTCTCTTGGTTAGAGAGTTGGAAGTGGTTGGCCGGGGTGGCTGACTCCTCTGGTTATAGTGTTTGTTGTGTGCCACACTACAGATGTATTTATTTGAATCTATTGCGCCAAACGGCCGAGAAAATCAATACCCCTGTTTTTAATCCTCTTGGTTGGATGGTTTGCAGTGGTTGGCCAGGGTGGTTGACCCCTCTGGTAATAGTGTTTGTGGTGTGCCACTCTATAGTGGTATTTATTTCAATCTCTTGAGTGAAGTAGCCAAGAAAATCAAACCCCTGTTTTTAAGCCTCCTGGTTGGAGGGTTGGAAGTGGTTGGCTGGGGTGTCTGACCCCTCTGGTAATAGGGTTTGGGGTGTGCCACCCTACAGTGGTATTTATTTGAATCTATTGCATCAAGCGGCCAAAAAAATCAAAACCCCTGTGTTTAATTAAGCTTCTTGGTTGGACAGATTGAAGTGGTTGGCCAGGGTGGCTGACCCCTCTAGTAATAGTGTTTGTGCTGTGCCTCCCTACGGTGGAATTTACTTGAATCCGTTGGATCAAATGGCCGAGAAATTCAAAACCCCTGTTTTTAAGCCTTTTGGTTGGACGGTTGGAAGTGGTTGGTCTTGGTGGCTGACACCTCTGGTAAGAGTGTTTGGGGTGTGCCCCCTATGGTGGTATTTATTTGAATCTTTTTCGTCAAACGTCTGATAAAATGAAAACCCCTGTTTTCAAGCCTCCTGTTGGATGGATGGAAGTGGTTGGCAGGGGTGGCTGAATCTGGTTATAGTGTTTGTGGTGTGCCACCCTACAGATGTATTTATTTGAATCTATTGCATCAAACAGCCGAGAAAATCAAAACCCCTGTTTTTAAGCCTCTTGGTTGGGCAGTTGGAAGTGGCTGGTCGGGGTGGCTGAGACCTCTGGTAACAGTGTTTGTGGTGAGCCACCCTACGGTGGTATTTATTTGAATCTATTGTATCAAATGGCCGAGAAAATCAAAACCCTGTTTTAAGCCTCTTGGTTGCACGGTTGGCAGTGGTTGGCTGTGGTGGTTGATCCCTCTGGTAATAGTGTTTGTAGTGTGCCACCTTATGGTGGTACTTATTTGAATCTATTGCATTAAATGGCTGAGAAAATGAAACCCCTCTGTTTTTAAACCTCTTGGTTGGATGGTTGGAAGTGGTTGGCCGGGGTGGCTGAATCCTCTGGAAATAGTGTTTGTGATGTGCCCCCCTATGGTGGTGTTTATTTGAATCTATTGCAACAAACGGTGGAGAAAATCAAAAACCCTGTTTTTAAGCATCTTGGTTGGATGGTTGGAAGTGGATGGCCAGGGTGACTGGCCCCTCTGGTAATAGTGTTTGTAGTGTGCCACCTTATGGTGGTATTTATTTGAGTGTATTGCTTCAAACGGCCGAGAGAATGAAAACCCCTGTCTTTAAGCCTCTTGCTTGGACAGTTGGAAGTGGTTGGCTGTGGTGGCTGACCCCTCTGGTAATACTGTTTGTGCTGTGCCACCCTTCAGTGGTATTTATTTTAAGCTTTTTCGTCAAACAGTTGAGAAAATCAAAGCCTCTTGGTTAGACGGTTTGAAGTGGTTTGTCGGGGTGGCTGACCACTCTGGTAATAGTGTTTGTGGTGTGTCACCCTATGGTGTTATTTATTTGAATCTATTGCGTCAAACGGCCGAGAAAATCAATACCCCTGTTTTTAAGCCCCTTGGTTCAATGGTTGGCAGTGGTTGGCTGGGGTGGATGACCCCTCTGGTAATAGAGTTTGTGGTGTGCCACTCTACGGTGGTATTTATTTGAATCTCTTGTGACAAACGGCCGAGAAAATCAAACCCCTGTTTTTAAGCATCTTGGTTGGATGGTTGGCGGTGGTTTGCCGGGATGGTTGACCCTTCTGGTAATAGTGTGTGTAGTGTGCCCCTCTTTAGTGGTATTTGTTTGAATATCTTGAGTCAAATAGCCAGAAAATCATAACCCCTGTTTTAAGCCTCTTGGTTGGACGGTTGGCCAGTGTGGTTGACCCCTCTGGTAATAGTGCTTGTGGTTTGTCACCCTACTGTGGTGTTTATTTGAATCTACTGCATCAAATGGCCAAGAAAATGAAAACTCCTGTTTTTAAGCCTCTTGCTTGGATGGTTGGAAGTGGTTGGCCGGGGTGACTCACCCCTCTGGTAATAGTGTTTGCGCTGTGCCTCCCTATGGTGGAATTTGCTTGAATCTATTGGATCAAAGGGTCGAGAAATTCAAAACCCCTGTTTTTAAGCCTTTCGGTTGGACAGTTGGAAGTGGTTGGTCAGTGTGGCTGACCCCTCTGGTAAGAGTGTTTTGGGTGTGCCACCCTATGGTGGTATTTATTTGAGTCTTTTTCATCAAACGTCCGAGAAAATGAAAACCCTGTTTTTAAGCCTCTTGATTGGATGGATGGAAGTGGTTGGCAGGGGTGGCTGACCCCTCTGGTAATAGTTTTTGTGCACTGCCACCCTACGGGTGTATTTATTTGAATCTATTGCATCAAACGGCCAAGAAAATCAAAACCCCTGTTTTTAAGCCTCTTGGTTGGATGGTTGGAAGTGGTTGGTCGGGGAGGCTGACCCCTCTGGTGATAGTGTTTGTGGTATGCCACCCTATGTTGGTATTTATTTGAATTTATTGTATCAAATGACCAAGAAAAAGAAAACCCCTGATTTAAACCTCTTGGTTGGATGGTTGAAAGTGGTTGGCCGGGGGGGGGGACTGACCCCTCTGGTAATAGTGTTTGTGGGTGTGCCAACTTACAGTGGTATTTATTTGAATCTTTGCATCAGATGGCCGAGGAAATCAAAATCCCTGTTTTTAAGCCTCTTGGTTGGATGGTTGGAAGTTGTTGGCCAGGTGCCTGACCCCTCTGGTAATAGTGTTTGTGGTGTGCCGCCCTACAGTGATATTTATTTGAGTCTATTACTTCAAATGACCGAGAATATGGTAGTATTTATTTGAATCTTTGCATCAGATGGCCGGGAAAATCGAAACCCCTGTTTCTAAGCCTCTTGGTTGGATGTTTGGCAGTGGTTGGCGGGGTGGTTGACTCCTGTGGTAATAGTGTTTGTAGTGTGCCACTCTATGGTGGTACTTATTTGAAACTATTGAATTGCACGGCCGAGAAAAATCAAAGCCCCTGTTTTTAAGCCTGTTATTTGTATGGTTGGAAGTGGTTTTCCGGGGTGGCTGACCCCTCTGGTAATAGTGTTTGTGATGTGCCACCCTATGGTGGTATATATTTGAATCTATTGCATCAAACGGTGGAGAAAATCAAAAACCCTGTTTTAAGCCTCGGGGTTGGGTGGTTGGAAGTGGATAGCCAGGGTGGCTGACCTCTCTGATAATAGTGTTTATGGTGTGCCACCCTACGGTGGTATTTATTTGAGTCTATTGCTTCAAACAGCTGAGAAAATGAAAACCCCTGTTTTTAAGCTTCTTACTTGGATGGTTGGAAGTGGTTGGAGTGGTGGCTGACCCCTCTGGTGATAGTGTTTGTAGTGTGCCACTCTGCAGTGGAATTTAATTGAATCTCTTGCATCAAAGGGCCGAGAAAATCAAAATACCTGTTTTTAAGCCTCTTGGTTGGATGGTTGGCAGTGGTTGGCCAGGATGGTTGACCCTAGTGTTTGTGGTGTGCCACATTTTAGTGGTATTTATTTGAATCTCTTGAGTCAAATAGCCCAGAAAATGAAAGCCTCTTGTTTGGACAGTTGAAAGTGGTTGGCCAGGGTGGCTGACCTCTCTGGTAATAGTGTTTGTGGTGTGCCACCCTACGGTGGGGTTTATTTGAATCTAATGCATCAAGCGCCAAGAAAATGAAAACCCCTGTTTTTAAGCCTCTTGCTTGGATGGCTGGAAATGGTTGGCCTGGGTGGCTAACCCATCTGGTAATAGTGTTTGTGGTGTGCCACCCAACAGTGGTATTTATTTGAATCTTTTTTGTCAAACGGCCGAGAAAATCAAACCCCCTGTTTTCAAGCATCTTGATTGGACAGTTGGAAGTGGTTGGCCAGGGTGGGTGACGCCTCTGGTAATAGCGTTTGTGGTGTGCCACCCTATGGTGGTATTTAATTGAACCTATTGCATCAAGTGGCTGAGAAAATCAAAACCCCTGTTTTTAAGCCTCTTGGTTGTACGGTTGGTGGTGGTTGGCCGGGGTGGTTAAGTGCTCTGGTAATAGGGTTTGTGGTGTGCCACTCTATAGTGATATTTATTTGAATCAATTGAGTCAAATAACCGAGAAAATCAAAATCCCTGTTTTAAGCCTCCTGCTTGGAGGGTTGGAAGTGGTTGGCTGGGGTGGCTGACCCCTCTGGTAATAGGGTTTGGGGTGTGCCACCCTATGGTGGTATTTATTTGTATCTATTGCATCAAATGGCAAAAAAAATTTAAACCCCTGTTTTTAAGCCACTTGGTTGGACAGTTGGAAGTGGTTGGCTGGGGTGGCTGACCCCTCTGGTAACAGTGTTTAGGGTGTGCCACCCTACACTGGTATTTATTGGAATCTTTTGCATCAAATGGCCAAGCAAATAAAAACCCCTGTATTTAAGCCTCTTAGTTGGATGGATGGAAGTGGTTGGCTGGGGTATCTGACCCTCTGGTAATAGCGTTTGTGGTGTGCCACCCTACGGTGTAATTTATTTGAATCTATTGGATCAAGCAGCCGAGAAATTCAAACCCAATGATTTTAAGCCTCTTGGTTGGACGGTTGGAAGTGGCTGGTTGGGATGGCTGACCCCTCTGGTATGAGTGTTTGGGATGTGCCACCCGATGGTGGTTTTATTTGAATCTTTTTCGTCAAACGTCTGAGAAAATGAAAACCCCCTTTTTAAGCCTGATTGGATGGATGGAAGCGGTTGGCTGGGGTGGCTGACCCTTCTGGTATTAGTGTTTGTGCAGTGCCACCTTACATGGGTATTTATTTGAATCTATTGCATCGTACGGCCGAGAAATCAAAACCCCTGTTTTTAAGCCTCTTGGTTAGACAGTTGGAAGTGGTTGGCCGGAGTGGCTGACTCCTCTGGTTATAGTGTTTATGGTGTGCCACCCTACAGATGTATTTATTTGAAGCTATTGCGCCAAACGGCCGAAAAAAACAATACCCCTGTTCTTAATCCTTTTGGTTGGATGGTTTGCGGTGGTTGGCCAGGGTGGTTGGCCCCTCTGGTAATAGTGTTTGTGGCGTGCCACTCTGCAGTGGTATTTATTTCAATCTCTTGAGTGAAATAGCTGAGAAAATCAAAACCCCTGTTTTTAAGCCTCCTGGTTGGACAGATGGAAGTGGTTGGCCGGGGTGGCTGACCCCTCTGGTAATAGTGTTTGTGCTGTGCCTCCCTATGGTGGAATTTACTTAAATCTGTTAGATCAAAACGGCTGAGAAATTCAAAACCCCTGTTTTTAAGCCTTTTGGTTGGATGGTTGGAAGTGGTTGGTCTTGGTGGCTGACCCCTCTGGTGTTTGGGGGTGTGTCCCCTATGGTGGTATTTATTTGAATCTTTTTCATCAAACATCCGAGAAAATGAAAACCCCTGTTTTCAAGCCTCCTGATTGGACGGATGGAAGTGGTTGGCAGGGGTGGCTGACCCATCTGGTTATAGTGCTTGTGGTGTGCCACCCCACGGGGTATTTATTTGAATCTAGTGCATCAAACGGCCGAGAAAATCAAAACCCCTGTTTTTAAGCCTCTTGGTTGGGCAGTTGTAAGTGGTTGGTTGGGGTGGCTGAAACCTCTGGTAACAGTGTTTGTGGTGATCCACCCTACGGTGGTATTTATTTGAATCTATTATATCAAATGGCCAAGAAAAGAAAACCCTGTTTTAAGCCTATTGGTTGGATGGTTGGAAGTGTTTGGCTGGGGTGGCTGACCCCTCTGGTAATAGTGTTTGTGGTGTGCCACCCTACGGTGGTATTTATTTCAGTCTATTGCTTCAAACGGCCAAGAAAATCGAAACCCGGTTTTAAGCCTCTTGGATGCATGGTTGGCAGTGGTTGGCCGCGGTGGTTGACCCCTCTGGTAATAGTGTTTGTAGTGTGCCACTTTATGGTGGTACTTATTTGAATCTATTGCGTTAAATGGCTGAGAAAATGAACCCACCCCCCTGTTTTTAAACCTCTTGGTTGGATGGTTGGAAGTGGTTGGCCGGGGTGGCTGAATCCTCTGGAAACAGTGTTTGTGATGTGCCACCCTACGGTGGTGTATATTTGAATCTATTGCAACAAACGGTGGAGAAAATCAAAAACCCTGTTTTTAAGCATCTTGGTTGGATGGTTGGAAGTGGATGGCCAGGGTGGCTGGTCTCTCTGGTAATAGTGTTGTAGTGTGCCACCTTATGGTGGTATTTATTTGAGTCTATTGCTTCTAACGGCTGAGAAAATGAAAACCCCTGTCTTTAAGCCTCTTGCTTGGACGGTTGGAAGTGGTAGACTGTGGTGGCTGACCCCTCTGGTAATAGTGTTTGTGCTGTGCCACCCTTCGGTGGTATTTATTTTAAACTTTTTTATCAAACGGTTGAGAAAATCAAAAGCCCTGTTTTAAGCCTCTTGGTTGGACGGTTTGAAGTGGTTTGTCAGGGTGGCTGACCACTCTGGTAATAGTGTTTGTGGTGTGCCACCCTATGGTGTTATTTATTTGAATCTATTGCGTCAAATGGCTGAGAAAATCAATACCCCTGTTTTTAAGCCCCTTGGTTGGATGGTTGGCGGTAGTTGGCCGGGGGTGGATGACCCCTCTGGTAATAGAGTTTGTGGTGTGCCACTCTACGGTGGTATTTCTTTGAATCTCTTGTATCAAACTGTCGAGAAAATCAAACCCCTGTTTTTAAGCCTCTTGGTTGGATGGTTGGCGGTGATTTGCCGGAATGGTTGACCCTTCTGGGAATAGTGTGTGTGGTGTGCCACTCTTTGGTGGTATTTGTTTGAATCTCTTGAGTCAAATAGCCAGAAAATCAAAACCCCTGTTTTTAAGCCTCTTAGCTGGACGGTTGGAAGTGGTTTGCCAGTGTGGCTGACCCCTCTGGTAATAGTGCTTGTGGTGTGCCACCCTACTGTGGTGTTTATTTGAATCTACTGCATCAAACGGCCAAGAAAATGAAAACCCTTGTTTTTAAGCCTCTTGTTTGGGCAGTTGGAAGTGGTTGGCCGGGGTGGCTGACCTCTCTGGTAATAGTGTTTGTGGTGTGCCACCCTATGGTGGTGTTTATTTGAATCTAATGCATCAAATGGCCAAGAAAATGAAAACCCCTGTTTTTAAGCCTCTTGCTTGGATGGCTGGAAGTGGTTGGCCGGGGTGGCTAACCCATCTGGTAATAGTGTTTGTGGGGTGCCACCCAACAGTGGTATTTATTTGAATCTTTTGTGTCAAACGGCTGAGAAAATCAAACCCCCTGTTTTTAAGCCTCTTGATTGGATGGTTGGAAGTGGTTGGCCAGGGTGGCTGACGCCTCTGGTAATAGCGTTTGTGTTGTGCCATCCTATGGTGGTATTTAATTGAACCTATTGCATCAAGTGGCTGAGAAAATCAAAACCCCTGTTTTTAAGCCTCTTGGTTGTACGGTTGGCGGTGGTTCGCCCGGGGTGGTTAAACCCTCTGGTAATAGTGTTTGTGGTGTGCCACTCTATAGTGATATTTATTTGAATCTCTTGAGTCAAATAGCCGAGAAAATCAAAATCCCTGTTTTAAACCTCCTGCTGGGACGGTTGGAAGTGGTTGGCTGGGGTGGCTGACCCCTCTGGTAACAGTGTTTGGGGTGTGCCACCCTACAGTGGTATTTATTGGAATCTTTTGCGTCAAACGTCCGAGGAAATCAAAACCCCTGTATTTAAGCGCACAAACTAACAGCAGTAGCTTCTCCATTCTTAAATATAGTTTCCATCCATCTGGGTAATTAGCTCCTCCGGTCTTAGGGCATGGTCTCAGGTCACCCAGTGGTGGTGGTTTTCCTCACCTCTACTCTTAAATAAACGAATGAACCAATAAAAATACCAAATACAAACACAGAACCCAGAAGTCGGACACCAGTATAAGAGTCACCATTCCTCGACCCCACCCACTCATGCCTCTTCGGGAACACATCATCTCATATTTCAACACCAAACCTGGTCTGCGATTCAACTGGCATCCTGCTTGAACTGAGTCCTAGATACCAACACCAACTAAGCAGTTAGGCTATGTACTGACTCAATCTATGTTCATTCTCGAGTACTGAATCCCCCGCCTAATATTACAGTCACATATACCCTTTAACCACTGGAAAGTCTTTACAACTTTGTGAACAGGATACCCACAAATGAAATGGATGCGGATTGAGAATGGTTGGAAAGAAACAGTTGGTTGTCATTAATTTCCATTTCTGCTTTCAGTTTCAGTCATAAGATCATCCTTTTTGTCCTGTGGCCCACTTTAGTTCATTTTGGAGGCATATTGACAGGCCACTCATAGTAGCTACAATTTAGGGGCACAGGAGTGGAGGGGCAGGTACTCGCCCGCTTGACCCTGAACACGGAGGAGAAATGGCATCCATTATCATTTCATGTGGAATTGGTAGTGTCCATGTCATCAACAAAAAAAAGATTTTCAATGAACACTCAATGACTCTGCGGGATGTTATTTCCTGTCCAACCATGACATGACATGCGAACACCATGTAAACACCGGGGCAGAGATATTTTATCAACTCAAGATACTTGAGCGAGATACTCATTTGTCGAACTAAATTGTGGATGTGAAGTCATCCTTCTGATGTCCCTGCTGCCGTAACATTCAATACTTAAACTTCGTCGCCGACTCATGTACTTTCTGTTATCTGACCCCTTTGCAATCTCAGTTGCCGTATTTTTGTTTCATGTCTACTATCCAACCAGTCTGTTCATAATCATTGATAGCCCAATTACACGATAATCCGAAGTATCATATGCAACTTCTGTTGCTCACCCTTCCAGATATAGGTGCCTGGATTTAAGATGTATACCATCAGGTGTGTAAAGTTTGTGCAATATCGCATGCAGTTTAAATATTTACCTGAATATTGTATACACTATAACCGCTGTCAATCGTATTGTCATTGCCGTAACAGTAAACTGTTAATGCCAGTTTCCACAGCAAGTTAGACTTCCATATGTTCACGATGAATGTGTTGCTGCCTGAGTTGTAATGTCACAGTTAATGCATCACTATAAATCCCAATGATAGAATAACGAAATTTACCATAAATTGCAAGATGATTTATATCTCTTTTAACCCTGAATATATGTTTTTACTAAAATGACAAGAATGCCTTCAACCTTAATTTCTCCAAGATAAAGGCAGATGTAAACACAGAACGGGTGTCTTATAGACGTAAAATTGTACATTAAATTGGGGGCTCCTCGGTTTACATTCACACCCATTCTGTGGATAGAATGGAGTATTTCGTTAGCATGTATTGGCATGTTTAACACATCATTTCTCTGTCTTGATACAAACTAGGGTGTTGTTAAATCAGGCATCTTCACATCATTTGAAATATTCCACTTTCATAATTTTAACTTGCCAGACAGTATCTTTGAAATTATGTACGTTGGCAGGGAACTTGAAGACCTGATCTCCATGGTGGGATTGCATGTGTGTTCCATGGGAGTACCTCATCTTACATACGTTGCAATATGACATCTGCAGTTATGAATGAATGCATACATGTTCTGCAGATTGTACCCCAATTGTTCTGTGTACTCAACGTTACCTGATACAAATGCGTATTGAGAAATGCACTAGATATTACAAGCATGGTATCAGGTCTGCATGCCATAATGTCATGCAAGAACGCATTACGCATCTGAGAGACGTTATGACATGAACGAAATCCGTCGACACAAAATGGTGTCAAGCAAGGATGCAGCAGACCGCCGGATGTGACATTTTCTTTAAAAAAATACCAGCTTCAGCTACAGAATAGAAGTCAAATCGTGGTATGAATACAGCAGAACACAACTTGTCTACAGTACGGTGGCAGGAATAATTGCCCTGTTATTGGATTTTTGTATTTCAGGTGTGTCTTCGGCACTCGTCAAATACAGGAAAAACTCCAGCTCGGGTGTGATGGGTTTCCTCTATCAAGGTAGAATAAACTTTTGTTTTCATTCATATTGTGCTTAGAGTTACAATTTTATGAAGTTATTACCACTTCGTGATATACAGAAAAAAACTCCAACACGGGTCATTGATTCTTGTCCCCCGAACTCCATCCTCGCCGTGTCATGTCTAAATGCATGCCACGAGGACCCCAGTAGACTTGAGTGTATTAATATGGTGTGGATCAATAAATTGATTTATTTGCCAATTTAACAATTGCTCACTGCCGATACCGTGTCCTGTTCTCTAATTCAGACAACCGTCCAGCATACAGATCGATTACCTTTCCATGGCCATATCCAGTATAAAGAACCATTTTTATTACTGGTACCCAATCTAAAGACGGGACACAACTAGGGTAGAGCGCGAGGGCAGGAATCAACGACCCAAGTTTGAGCTTTTAATGTATTTGCACGAGCGCCGAAGGAGTAACTCTCATAAGGATCAATGATTCATGTCCACATTAATCTTCCCGGTTTGTGTTTTGTATTTATACAACGATTCAACTTGTATAAAGTACATGGGGCTGGTATATATGCGTAACGTCCAGTCAGATGCGTTCATTCATGACAAAGTGTGACTGGTTCCACACAAAGTGGACCAAGCGCCACATCTCAATGCCTGTATTGTATCGGGTGACGATAAATACACACAGCAATCGTATAACTTTGTTTTCATCCATGCTATGCTTTGGAAAGTGTACATGACAGCCGTCATTTATTCCAAGTTCCTTATCAGACATTTGCATTAACTGATAAAATTGGTTTATAACGAATGTCAAATAAGGAACTGGGAATATGTAACGGCTGTCGCATCCATTTTTGAAAATAGTTTACAATTTTATGAAGCCATTACCAGTTTATGAGATTGTTGTAACAAAGACAACTTTCCAACTTTCGGCAGAAGCATATTATGTATACAGCAGTGGTTGAAGTCACATACAGTAAGTGTCCACAGCGCCTGGACTATTTCGGCTTTAAATACATTGGAATGACCTATGAAACTCCATGCATGCATCACCAAAACAAACACTCTGGTGCCCCTCCCACAAACTCGCCGATTCACTGGTGAGTTTACACTTTTGACAGTTTTTGCCACTTCAGTTCGGCTTGCTCCAGCTACGCATAAATGTGTATTTGTTCATTAGGATGGACGTTCTTGGATTGGACCAAAGAGTATTGGAGATGATCAACTGACCAGGGTTTTGTCGAACAAATCCGAAAGTTGACTGATATGTTATTATTTTTACAGTCACTATTGGGCTGTATAGTTCTCAAATATGTCGAAACATGATCAAACCACACCCACAAAATATGAACCACAGCCTGATTTCATAGATCTACTTTTTGTCTGGTATGTTGGTAGTACAATGTTTACTGATGGAAGCATTCCCCATCAGTAATTTTTGGGACACAGTGACGCTGTGTACTTAGGCATACAGCACATTGATGGTGCACTTAGGTGATCCTGGCTGTTGAAAGGATCGTTAAAACCCTAATAAATGAATAAATAAACCCGTATCTTCAGCTTCCATTTTTAGCTCAACTTTGACGAAGTCAAATTTGTGCTATTGTCATGGCCCGTCGTCCGTCGTCCGTCCGTCCGTCCGTCCGTCTGGCCGTCTGTCCGTCTGTCCGTCTGTCCGTACGTCAACAATTGGCTATGGCTCGGGCTAGAGGTCGTATTTATGAACCGATCTTTACGAAACTTCTTGTGTACCTTTGTTATGACCCTGGGACGGGAACGAGTGTTTTTAGGTGTGGTCCGAAATTCAAGATGGCTGCCAGCGGCCATTTTGTACCGATGATGCAAAAATCAGTTTTTTGTACAGAACTTCTGCATGAAAGTTCTGATTTGAATAAAGTTTTGTATAAATGTTTAGTACCATGGGATACATCACATATAATACGGGTTTTTTTCTCGTGCGTAAATTATGCAAATTAGACTGACTTTGATTTATTTAGTGTTACTTTCAGAGCTGTAAGTGCCAAGCTGCTATGGCTCGGGCTAGAGGCCGTATTAATGAACCAATCTTTACGAAACTTCTTGGGTACCTTTGTTATGACCGTGGGATGAGAACGAGTGTTTTTGGGTGCAGTCCGAAATTCAAGATGGCTGCCAGCAGCCATTTTGTACCGACGATGCAGAAATTTTTTTTTGTACAGAACTTCCATATGAAAGCTCTGATTTGAATAATTTTTCGTATGAATGTTTAGTACCATGGGATACATCACATATAATGCGGGTTTTTTTCTCATGCGTAGATTGTGCAAATTAGACTAATTTTGATGTTTTTTGGTGTTACTTTCAGCACTGTAAGTGCAAATGCCAATACGGTTCGGGCTAGAGGCCGTATTTATGAACCGATCTTTACGAAACTCCTTGGGTACCTTTGTTACGAGTGTTTTTGGGTGTGGTCCGAAATTCAAGATGGCCGATGGCAGCCATTTTGTACAAAATTTGGTGCAATCAGATTTTTGCACAGAACTTCCATATGAAAGCGCTGATTTGAATAATTTTAGTTTAGTACCATGGGATACATCACATATAATACGGGTTTTTTTCTCGTGCAGAAATTATGCAAATTAGATGAACTTTGATTTATTCAGTGCTACTTATACACTGTAAGTGCACATGTCAATACGGCTCGGGCTAGAGGCTGTATTTATGAACCGATCTTCACAAAACATCTTGGGTACCTTTGATATCACCTTGGGATGAGAACGAGTGTTTCTGGGTGCGGTCCAAAATTCAAGATGGCTGCCAGTGGCCATTTTGTACCGAAATTAGGTCTAATCAGTTTTTTGTACACAACTTCTATACGGCTCAGGCTAGAGGCCGTATTTATGAACCGATCTTTACGAAACTTATTGGGTACCTTTGTTATCACCGTGGGATGAGAACGAGTGTTTTTGGGTGTGGTCCGAAATTCAAGATGGCCACCAGCAGCCATTTTGTACCAAAATTAGTGCAATCAGTTTTTTGTACAGAACTTCTGTATGAAAGTTCTGATTTGAATAAATTTTTGTATGAATGTTTAGTAACATGGAATACATCATATATAGTACAGGTTTTTTTCTCGTGCAGAAATTATGCAAATTAGATGAACTTTGATTTATTCAGTGCTACTTATACACTGTAAGTGCACATGTCAATACGGCTCGGGCTAGAGGCTGTATTTATGAACCCATCTTCACAAAACTTCTTGGGTACCTTTGTTATCGCCTTGGGACGAGAATGAGTGTTTCTGGGTGCAGTCCAAAATTCAAAATGGCAGCCAGTGGCCATTTTGTACCGAAATTAGGTCCAATCAGTTTTTTGTCACAACTTCTACACAGCTCATATTTGTGAACTGATCTTCACGAAACTTCTTGGGTACCTTTGTTTTCATCTTGGGACAGGAATGAGTGTGTTTTGGGGTGCCTTTGTTATCACTGTGCTATGAGAACAAATATTTTTGGGTTCAGTCAGACCCATTCTGGGACGCAAAGATTTCTTTTCTAGTTTAGCATCTGACTGTCACCCACCTCTACAATACTTTACCTATACATTTGTTACAGGCAACGGTCAGTATTTATGTACAGACCGCTACAATACTTTATATGTACCTTTGTTATCAGGTCATTACCTAGATGTTTGTCATTGCTGTATCACATACTATACATGTACATGTCTTTGTCTTTGTCTTGACAAGTTGAGCTACAGTGTCATTGACACTTTCATTTTCATTTAAATGTGGAGCTGTTTAAGTTTCTTATCATTGTAAAGTTGGATGCTATCATTCAATTTTGCTGAAAAGTATCAACAACGGCAAAAATTAGTTTATCTTAACACGTTCATCTCGTCACATTTAAATCATTGATCAACGAAAATAGCAGCATGTAATGACAAGATGAAATAATACATGGCCATTCTGTTTCGAATATCGACTATAATTTAATCCTTTAGGCCGACAGTGCTGTAGGATTAAATAATTTAAATTATTATCGAACCTCCTTATGAACACAAATTAGGTTTGCCCAATTTGCTGTAAATTATCTTATGCTGTGTACAGAACCATAACACACAATTAAGGATGTCATGTTATTATCATAGTATGATATGTTGCATATCCACCTCGCATTTGTCAACACTAGAAGCAAAAACACCTCTTTATTAGAAAACTTGTTTATTATTCAGATATGTCAAAGAGTACAAATTTGTTACTGGATACAGCACAAGTACAAATAAAAAAGCCAATCAATAATAAATAGGTAAATAAATAAATAAATAAAACCCACGACTCTAATGCAAAACATTGTAGCATAAGTGCCCTGGTAGAAACACTTGCATATTACCCGAGTCGAGTGTTGTGTGCAACAGGCATTAAGACGAAACAAAATTAGTCAGAAGGGGTGTTGGATATAAATTCCAATTGATAGCAGTTTCACATTGGAAAGCTGTAGTAATAAACTGACGTTGTTAAGTTGTAACAAAGCTTATTTTTACCTTGCCGTTTCAAGCAGAGAGAGCGATCTGTTTCGTTTTCACAAACAAACATTTCATGGTCTCAATATTCCATGTCACTCCTGACGACAATAGACACTTCATCATCTCCCATCTTGCATCTCCCATCTCTCACTCACAGTCTGAGTGTATCCACCCGAATACATGTAGGATGATATTTTATCGAGACCATGATATGATTTCAAGACCTCTATAAATGCCCTGCATGCCTGTGCATCATCTCACTTTGTAGGAGTAAATAAATTTCTTGCACAGCAGTGTACATAATTGCATGGCACCTAAATTTTCATCAGAGTTTTGAAAGCCCAAAAGAATAGATTGTGGTGTAAGAGGGAGGATTACATTGCATTTTTTTCAAATCTTCACAAAAGTTAATGAGAATTGTTTTGGAATGAGAACACTCAAAAACCAGGTGTATTAGGGTTACTTTGGTATCGTTGCAAAAAGTGAATAGCTCCATTTCGGAGATTTTGCTTTTTAATAATTTAGAATTTGTATAAATCGTTCGATGGAGGAGTTAATATTGAAAACGTAGATACGTGTCATTGCAGATTGTAAAAGAACCTTTATATATTGATTCTCAGTCTTCTGCCTGCCAAAACAAAACCTAGAAGCTCTTCCCACTTGTTCTGCATCTTGATGGGTTTTATTGCCACGGACTGTAAAAAATGGGTAGTATGTTTTACCAGATTTGGGTGAGAATCTCACTTTTTTTGACATATTCCATTATTTATCATTGAAACCTTGTGATTTCTCCAAATGACTTCTTTCCACAACTAGTGTATGGCATCTGTGACTCCTTGGTAAACTGTGAATGGCATCTTGATGTATTTTTCGAAATGAGAAAAGGATAAAAAAGCTTATTTTGTCCTGTCAAAAGGCCATTTATGAAGAAAATATCTTTCGAGCACAAGTCTCTATTGTAAAAATATTTAGTATTTATCTTCATTGACTGTTATAGAATAAGGGTTCAGAAATGATTTGCTCCGAGGTTTCTACAGCTGATTTGTCTAATAATGACCAAGTATGTAGTATGTTCTTCCAGAAACAGTTTGTGTGATAATCAACTATTGAAAGACCCTCTTTGTGCAAATACCAAACATTGTAGTTCCCTTGTTTTCAAAATTGTCCATGATAAATGTTGTCCACGGGGCCTGTGGGTTTGGGTCCAACAGCTTTTTGATCCAGGACATTTTCAATGCGCAGCTACAGGTTTTTGCATCTGGGAATTTCAGACCATCATATTCTGTTAAATTGGTTACTATGTTGTGTTTAAGCTTTTCATTTTTTCCTGACCATACAAATTTGAAAAAAAGATTTTGCAATCTTTGGAAAATATTTTGGGTGGATCCGGAAGAACTGCAAAACAATGTATAAGCATTGGAAAGGTCATGGTTTTGATTTCCGTTGTCTTTCCAATGGGTGTGAGGTTTTGAAATTACCAGTCACTCACCAAACCTGGTCTGCGATTCAACTGGCATCCTGCTTGAACTGAGTCCTGGATACCAACACCAACTAAGCAGTTAGGCTATGTTCTGACTCAATCTATGTTCATTCTCGAGTACTGAATCCCCCTCCTAATGTTACAGTCACATATACCCTTTAACCACTGGAAAGTCTTTACAACTTTGTGAACAGGATACCCACAAATGAAATGGATGTGGATTGAGAATGGTTGGAAAGAAACAGTTGGTTGTCATTAATTTCCATTTCTGCTTTCAGTTTCAGTCATGAGATCATCCTTTTTGTCCTGTGGCCCACTTTAGTCCATTTTGGAGGCATATTGACAGGCCACTCATAGTAGCTACAATTTAAGGGCACAGGAGTGGAGGGGCAGGTACTCGCTCGCTTGAACCTGAACACGGAGGAGAAATGGCATCCATTATCATTTCATGTGGAGTTGGTAGTGTCCATGTCATCAACAAAAAAAAGATTTTCAATGAACACTCAATGACTCTGCGGGATGTTATTTCCTGTCCAACCATGACATGACATGCGAACACCATGTAAACACCGGGGCAGAGATATTTTATCAACTCAAGATACTTGAGCGAGATACTCATTTGTCGAACTAAATTGTGGATGTGAAGTCATCCTTCTGATGACCCTGCTGCCGTAACATTCAATACTTCAACTTCGTCGCCGACTCATGTACTTTCTGTTATCTGACCCCTTTGCAATCTCAGTTGCCGTATTTTTCTTCCATGTCTACTATCCAACCAGTCTGTTCATAATCATTGGTAGCCCAATTACACGCTAATCCGAAGTATCATATGCAACTTCTGTTGCTCACCCTTCCAGATATAGGTGCCTGGATTTAAGATGTATACCATCAGGTGTGTAAAGTTTGTGCAATATCGCATGCAGTTTAAATATTTACCTGAATATTGTATACACTATAACCGCTGTCAACTGTATTGTCATTGCCGTAACAGTAAACTGTTAATGCCAGTTTCCACAGCAAGTTAGACTTCCATATGTTCACGATGAATATGTTGCTGCCTGAGTTGTAATGTCACAGTTAATGCAACACTATAAATCCCAATGATAGAATAACGAAATTTACCATAAATTGCAAGATGATTTATATCTCTTTTAACCCTGAATATATGTTTTTACTAAAATGACAAGAATGCCTTCAACCTTAATTTCTCCAAGATAAAGGCAGATGTAAACACAGAACGGGTGTCTTATAGACGTAAAATTGTACATTAAATTGGGGGCTCCTCGGTTTACATTCACACCCATTCTGTGGATAGAATGGAGTATTTCGTAAGCATGTATTGGCATGTTTAACACATCATTTCTCTGTCTTGATACAAACTAGGGTGTTGTTAAATCAGGCATCTTCACATCATTTGAAATATTCCACTTTCATAATTTTAACTTGCCAGACAGTATCTTTGAAATTATGTACGTTGGCAGGGAACTTGAAGACCTGATCTCCATGGTGGGATTGCATGTGTGTTCCATGGGAGTACCTCATCTTACATACGTTGCAATATGACATCTGCAGTTATGAATGAATGCATACATGTTCTGCAGATTGTACCCCAATTGTTCTGTGTACTCAACGTTACCTGATACAAATGCGCATTGAGAAATGCACTAGATATTACAAGCATGGTATCAGGTCTGCATGCCATAATGTCATGCAAGAACGCCTTACGCATCTGAGAGACGTTATGACATGAACGAATTCCGTCGACACAAAATGGTGTCAAGCAAGGATGAAGCAGACCGCCGGATGTGACATTTTCTTTAAAAAAAATACCAGCTTCAGCTACAGAATAGAAGTCAAATCGTGGTATGAATACAGCAGAACACAACTTGTCTACAGTACGGTTGCAGGAATAATTGCCCTGTTATTGGATTTTTGTATTTCAGGCGTGTCTTCGGCACTCGTCAAATACAGGAAAAACTCCAGCTCGGGTGTGATGGGTTTTCCTCTATCAAGGTAGAATAAACTTTTGTTTTCATTCATATTGTGCTTAGAGTTACAATTTTATGAAGTTATTACCACTTCGTGATATACAGAAAAAAACTCCAACACGGGTCATTGATTCTTGTCCCCCAAACTCCATCCTCGCCGTGTCATGTCTAAATGCATGCCACGAGGACCCCAGTAGACTTGAGTGTATTAATATGGTGTGGATCAATAAATTGATTTATTTGCCAATTTAACAATTGCTCACTGCCGATACTGTGTCCTGTTCTCTAATTCAGACAACCGTCCAGCATACAGATCGATTACCTTTCTATGGCCATATCCAGTATTAAGAACCCTTTTTATTACTGGTACCCAATCTAAAGACGGGACACAACTAGGGTAGAGCGCGAGGGCAGGAATCAACGACCCAAGTTTGATTTTTTAATGTATTTGCACGAGCGCTGAAGGAGTAACTCTCATAAGGATCAATGATTCATGTCCACATTAATCTTCCCGGTTTGTGTTTTGTATTTATACAGCGATTCAACTTGTATAAAGTACATGGGGCTGGTATATATGCGTAACGTCCAGTCAGATGCGTTCATTCATGACAAAGTGTGACTGGTTCCACACAAAGTGGACCAAGCGCCACATCTCAATGCCTGTATTGTATCGGGTGACGATAAATACACACAGCAATCGTATAACTTTGTTTTCATCCATGCTATGCTTTGGAAAGTGTACATGACAGCCGTCATTTATTCCCAGTTCCTTATCAGACATTTGCATTAACTGATAAAATTGGTTTATAACGAATGTCAAATAAGGAACTGGGAATATGTAACGGCTGTCGCATCCATTTTTGAAAATAGTTTACAATTTTATGAAGCCATTACCAGTTTATGAGATTGTTGTAACAAAGACAACTTTCCAACTTTCGGCAGAAGCATATTATGTATACAGCAGTAGTTGAAGTCACATACAGTAAGTATCCACAGCGCCTGGACTATTTCGGCTTTAAATACATTGGAATGACCTATGAAACTCCATGCATGCATCACCAAAACAAACTCTCTGGTGCCCCTCCCACAAACTCGCCGATTCACTGGTGAGTTTATACTTTTGACAGTTTTTGCCACTTCAGTTCGGCTTGCTCCAGCTACGCATAAATGTGTATTTGTTCATTAGGATGGACGTTCTTGGATCGGACCAAAGAGTATTGGAGATGATCAACTGACCTGGGTTTTGTCGAACAAATCCGAAAGTTGACTGATATGTTATTATTTTTGCAGTCACTATTGGGCTGTATAGTTCTCAAATATGTCGAAACATGATCAAACCACACCCACAAAATATGAACCACAGCCTGATTTCATAGATCTACTTTTTGTCTGGTATGTTGGTAGTACAATGTTTACTGATGGAAGCATTCCCCATCAGTAATTTTTGGGACACAGTGACGCTTTGTATTTAGGCATACAGCACATTGATGGTGCACTTATTTTCAACCAATGCTAACCCTACTTGTGCCGAGATATTACATTGGGGAGCTTGACAGTTGATCGCCATTGCTTGATGGTTCTCTCCGGATATTGCCTTTCTCCACCAGTAAAACTGGTTGTCACAAGGTGATCCTGGCTGTTGAAAGGATCGTTAAAACCCTAATAAATGAATAAATAAACCCGTATCTTCAGCTTCCATTTTTTTCATTTAAATGTGGAGCTGTTTAAGTTTCTTATCATTGTAAAGTTGGATGCTATCATTCAATTTTGCTGAAAAGTATCAACAACGGCAAAAATTAGTTTATCTCAACACGTTCATCTCGTCACATTTAAATCATTGATCAACGAAAATAGCAGCATGTAATGACAAGATGAAATAATACATGGCCATTCTGTTTCGAATATCGACTATAATTTAATCCTTTAGGCCGACAGTGCTGTAGGATTAAATAATTTAAATTATTATCGAACCTCCTTATGAACACAAATTAGGTTTGCCCAATTTGCTGTAAATTATCTTATGCTGTGTACAGAACCATAACACACAATTAAGGATGTCATGTTATTATCATAGTATGATATATTGCATATCCACCTCGCATTTGTCAACACTAGAAGCAAAAACACCTCCTTTATTAGAAAACTTGTTTATTATTCAGATATGTCAAAGAGTACAAATTTGTTATTGGATACAGCACAAGTACAAATAAAAAAGCCAATCAATAATAAATAGGTAAATAAATAAATAAATAAAACCCACGACTCTGATGCAAAACATTGTAGCATAAGTGCCCTGGGAGAAACACTTGCATATTACCCGAGTCGAGTGTTGTGTGCAACAGGCATTAAGACGAAACAAAATTAGTCAGAAGGGGTGTTGGATATAAATTCCAATTGATAGCAGTTTCACATTGGAAAGCTGTAGTAATAAACTGATGTTGTTAAGTTGTAACAAAGCTTATTTTTACCTTGCCGTTTCAAGCAGAGAGAGCGATCTGTTTCGTTTTCACAAACAAACATTTCATGGTCTCAATATTCCATGTCACTCCTGACGACAATAGACACTTCATCATCTCCCATCTTGCATCTCCCATCTCTCACTCACAGTCTGAGTGTATCCACCCGAATACATGTAGGATGATATTTTATCGAGACCATGATATGATTTCAAGACCTCTATAAATGCCCTGCATGCCTGTGCATCATCTCACTTTGTAGGAGTAAATAAATTTCTTGCACAGCAGTGTACATAATTGCATGGCACCTAAATTTTCATCAGAGTTTTGAAAGCCCAAAAGAATAGATTGTGGTGTAAGAGGGAGGGTTACATTGCATTTTTTTTCAAATCTTCACAAAAGTTAATGAGAATTGTTTTGGAATGAGAACACTCAAAAAACAGGTGTATTAGGGTTACTTTGGTATCGTTGCAAAAAGTGAATAGCTCCATTTCGGAGATTTTGCTTTTTAATAATTTAGAATTTGTATAAACCGTTCGATGGAGGAGTTAATATTGAAAACGTTGTAGATACGTGCCATTGCAGATTGTGAAAGAACCTTTATATATTGATTTTCAGTCTTCTGCCTGCCAAAACAAAACCTAGAAGTTCTTCCCACTTGTTCTGCATCTTGATGGGTTTTATTGCCACGGACTGTAAAAAATGGGTAGTATGTTTTACCAGATTTGGGTGAGAATCTCACTTTTTTGACATATTCCATTATTTATCATTGAAACCTTGTGATTTCTCCAAATGACTTCTTTCCACAACTAGTGTATGGCATCTGTGACTCCTTGGTAAACTGTGAATGGCATCTTGATGTATTTTTCGAAATGAGAAAAGGATAAAAAAGCTTATTTTGTCCTGTCAAAAGGCCATTTATGAAGAAAATATCTTTCGAGCACAAGTCTCTATTGTAAAAATATTTAGTATCTATCTTCATTGACTGTTATAGAATAAGGGTTCAGAAAGGATTTGCTCCGAGGTTTCTACAGCTGATTTGTCTAATAATGACCAAGTATGTAGTATGTTCTTCCAGAAACAGTTTGTGTGATAATCAACTATTGAAAGACCCTCTTTGTGCAAATACCAAACATTGTAGTTCCCTTGTTTTCAAAATTGTCCAAGATTTATGTTGTCCACGGGGCCTGTGGGTTTGGGTCCAACAGCTTTTTGATCCAGGACATTTTCAATGCGCAGCTACAGGTTTTTGCATCTGGGAATTTCAGACCATCATATTCTGTTAAATTGGTTACTATGTTGTGTTTAAGCTTTTCATTTTTTCCTGACCATACAAATTTGAAAAAAAGATTTTGCAATCTTTGGAAAATATTTTGGGTGGATCCGGAAGAACTGCAAAACAATGTATAAGCATTGGAAAGGTCATGGTTTTGATTTCCGTTGTCTTTCCAATGGGTGTGAGGTTTTGAAATTACCAGTCACTCAGTAGGTTTTCAATCTTTTTTATTTGATTAAGATAGTTACTTAAAATATGTTTTTCACAGAACAGATTAAACTGAATTCCTAAAATTTTGAACGAGGAGTTATGGTTTCATTTAACGTTTTGGTCGGTTGGAATATCGTTTTTGCATACCACATCGGTTTTTTCCAAATTTACCTTAAGCCCTGATATTTTTGAAAATGTGTTAACTGTTTTGAAAGCTGGGTTCAAAGAATGCCTGTCATCATCCAAAAAGTGTTGAATCATCGGCATATTGTCTTATTAAAACTTCCAAGCCATTAATATTAATACCATTAATATTTGGGTTAAATTTCAAAGTGGCACTTAGAATTTTCACACTAAGTATGAACATGTAGGGGGAAAGGGGATCCCCTTGCCTTACTCCACGTTGGAGGTTGAATTTTCAGAGCAGTGGCTATTGTTTGAAACATAGCTAAAGATGTTGTTATAGAATGTTTGGAACCATTTTATAATCGAGGGACCAAAGTTTAGAAATTGTAGGGTTTTCTCAATGAAATACCACTCAACATTTTCAGTTTATTTGATTCGGGATAAATCTAATAATATCGATTTGTTGGGTTATTGAAAGTTCTTTATTTTCAGATCCATAATTCAGAGAATTTGTAAAAAAAAAGTACCCAGGTCTTTCCAGGAAAAATATAGAAATCAGTCGTGAAGCCATCTGAACCTTGTGATTTATCATTTTTCATCATTTTTAGAGAAGGTGCACATTCCGGCGGTTCAGTATCATCATTATCTAAAAAAAATTCAAAGAAGGATTTCCTGTATCAAAAAACATTGCTTCCGCAGCTTGATGTCTTCAGAATTGGTAATTTTTTAGGTGTAAAGGGTTTTTTTTTATAAAAAACTTCTTTGTTTCAATAAAATATCAGTTATATTACTTGTATCTCACCCATCAGCCTTAAAAAGTTTAGGGATAATCTTCTTGGTATAGTGACTTTTTTCTGGATTGTAGAAGTATTTGGTTGGTTTCTCTCTAATCTTAATATTTTACTAAAAAGAAAAACACGTCTTGTCATGCAGGTGGATAGTTTCTAGTAATATACAATTATTAAACTTTAAATACTCGTGTCTACACTTTTTATGAAAATTATCTGTATAGCTCTTTACTAAACTGGTCCAGATTTACCCGGTTATCCATCATCGTGTGTACTGTCATAATAGTGTGGGGAGTCGGCATCTGTGACCATAAACTGCTGCAATGACAAAACAACCATTCTGTCTGGTTTGCACAAGAATGACAACCACTGAATAGCTGTCAAACAATACAATGAATATTATCAAGATAGGGAAGATCAGCGAGAGAATGAACGGATTTTACATTTATTACATACCTGTTCTATGTAATTCCCATTTACAGAGACACTAAATCAGGTGGGAAATGAAAATCTGTTCCGCACACATGTGCAGAATGGAAATCGTTGACAGACTATTTTTAAATAGAAGCAAAATTTCACTTGAATTTTCTACAAATCGTGCAACGCATTTACAATTTGAATCGCCAGCAATAGCAGAAAATTGTTCCCTGATTTCCAATGTGTTCTATGTTCCAGTAGGCACATAGAAAACATTGAAACTCAAGACGAAATAGTAACGCGGGTTCCCCTTGCAAATTTGGTTAGCGATAAAAAGTGTTGTTTTTGTTGATAGCATTGCAGAAGGATAAAACTCGAGCAAGCTTGGGCAAGACACTCCCCCCCCCCCCCATTAACCATGTGGGAGCATGATGGTGTTATGTACTTAGGTGTACTCTACGTGGATGGGTCACTTGTCGTCAGCCAATGCTAACCGTGCTTGGGTGGAGCTAGTATTTTGGGGAGCCTGACAGTTGCTTGCTGTTGCTAGGTGATTCTCTCCAGGGCACTCTGATGTCCTCCACCTGTTAAACTGTCTGACATGAGTTGACCCTGGCTGTCGAAAGTATCATTAAACCCCATTAAATCAATAAATAATAAATTGACAGGTTACAGATTTGACTTGAAAATGCAAAGGATCTAAATTGTGATCACACAATCTTCATGCATACACTGAAAAAAAATTCTGGATATCTAGTTTGTATTATGTTCTGTTTCATTCTGCTTAATTCTGTAAAAAATTATGTGATAATGACTGCGAGAGAACTGACAAACTTTATACATTAGCTGACATGTAATTGCTGATTTGAAAATACAAGGGCATCAAAATGAATAATAACAGCAGATTCTCCATACATACACTGACCACTGTTTAAACATATTCTGGATATCTAGCTTGAATTGTGTGATGTTTCATTCTGATTGATCCTGTAAACAATTATGTAATAAATGACTTTCATTTGTCGAGACTTTGCCCAGAAGGTGCTACCTGAAACAGCAACTGTATCCACATGGTTATCTTGTCTGAAATAAAAAAAAAAAGAATTGAGTATAATGACGAAAGAAAGCATGGACCATTTTCACAGTCGTATAATAAGAATATTTCGTTTAATAAGCCAGAACACAATGCAGGTGGAGTATGCCGGACATGAATCAACGGCTCGAGGTGGAGTTTTTCCTGTATTTCACGGATGTCGAAGGCGTGCATTAGGGCCCTGCAAAGCTTCGAGATTTGATTTGGTTTCAAATCCTAAGTTGTTATTCAGTTTGATTCGAATTGGCTGTATGATTCGTTTCTTCAAACCATTTCATTGGAATATTGGTTGGCATCAGTCATCTTCCTCGTCGCACAATACATATAGATCTGGAGAAAATTATATATAAATAAAATTGAAAATAAAGACTGAGTGTAGTTTCTGATATCTGAACAGAAACAACTTCAAAACCCATGCTACCAGTAGTATGGGGAGATGACTATCTATATATCGGCAATGCGAGTATCAGAGTTATAGTCCTTGTTATATTTTCCAAATGAACGTTTTGCATTTTAACCCTTTACCCAACGTAACGGCCAAAACCGGCCAGCGCTATTCTCAAAAATCGCCAATTAATTTTCAAAATATTTTCATTTTTTGTCTCAAAAACATAGGTTATGACCCCTCGTTGGAACGAGCTCGTCGCTTTTATTCTCAAAAATCGCCAATTAATTTTCAAAATATTTTTTGCAAGTGTCGTCTGCTTTTCATGTTAGGTAAAGGGATAACCGAACCGTCAGTTGTCTGACTTTGATGTCCTTTGGATTGTCAGGAGACCTGAGTAGTGCACTTTTACCGATTGTAACCCAAGAAAAATTTGGTTCTGGCACAGCTACAAAAATTAAGCTCGAAAGCAATGGGAAGTTACCTTGAAAAATTTTCTAACCTAGCATAAAAACTAGTTCATTTTCCATTTGGGTTGGTATTTGGGGAGATGATCAGGTAAAGTACATCCAATGGGGAGTTTTCTAGAAATAAAAAAATAAAACATCTCTGAGATTGTCTGTTCTTGCCCACTTCGAGATTGGAGACTTTTTTCCCCACACAAGTTTCCCATTAGAATTTGTAAAATGTGACTGATGGCTTGAAATCGCCTTGCCTCAAATATTTAGCTAAAATGAATTTTTCCCATTATCGTCTTTTTGCTCAGTGCTGTTCTTATGGAAATTTTTTGAGAATTATAGAAACAGTGGGTTTTCTTCCTTTCA
Source organism: Pictodentalium vernedei (assembly GCA_031216915.1). NCBI lineage: Eukaryota > Metazoa > Mollusca > Scaphopoda > Dentaliida > Dentaliidae > Pictodentalium > Pictodentalium vernedei. The sequence continues at coordinate 641,811,147 of CM062296.1, read as the reverse complement.
TTTTTCTACTTTTGTGATCTCGACATCCATCAGACTCCAATTATTGCCATTTTGCACCGTGGTATCCCAATGAGAATTTTTTGAAAAAATGTGGAAAGGATGTAAGTTTTTTCTCCTGTTTCATCAAATCGAGAAATCTCTAAGACATCATGAGACTAAATGGAATAATAATGACGCTGTTGCCACACACATGAGATATTATTGCAGGGTGATGAAAGACAGCATACCACATATACTCATGGCAGCAGAATAGAATAATCCTTTTATGATAGACTGAACTCTATCACAAAATAAAACGATTTTCTGTTACATTCCTCTCTTGAGTTTTAAAATATTTTCTCACAGCTCTATTACCAAGAATATATGGACACGTGAATTTTGTCTCGCTCTGCATAACTGAAATTCACTGATCCAGAAACATTAATGAATGGTAAAATACTCTGTGCTGTGAACTTATTGAAATACATTCATGGATGTAAAATATTTATGGAGAGAATTTGAAGATAAAAAAAATTGAATTCGTGCAGCAAACATAAATATTGAGATATGTGAATAGCATTTTCTAACTGGGTGTGTGTTTGTAATTTTCTGGGCAAAACGCATTTATTAACCCCATTAAGATGTGAAATGTTAAATCTAATTAGAGTTTCAGATAGAATTTTTTGAGGGTGTGTTTTTGTAATAGTTCTTGGTTTGTTCTCACAAATATTTAAATAAAATAGGAAAAAAATAATATTTTAATTATTTTTATTTAAAAAAATAAAACAAAAATATTTAAGTATGTCATTTTTAACGAGCAAGGATCCCAAGGTGAAACGGAGAATATTAAAGGAGATCTTCGGCATGAGAAGTTTCTCACATATATCTTTTACAGGGCATGTGCTTATTTTGCAGATTTAAAAAATTCCTAGAGTGAAGAGCGAAAGATGTCTGAGTTGCATGTCAGAGGAATTGATCAAATCACACACCTATCACACCATGGAACACAAAGACGCCATAGTCCCATGTTTTATTAGAAAAACCTCAATGAGGAGGAGGTGATAGATTAATGGAGGACAATGATCAAGTGAGGAATTTCGGAAAGTGCTGAGAAATCTGATGAACTACGATTGAGGAAGTATTTTGCATTTATTACTGAATAAAAATATCCCACTCAGATCTTCTTGTGAATGAAAAAAAAATTAAATTAAATAGGAAAAATAATTATAGATTTAAAAAAATGGAATATTCAAAAAACAATATTTATCTAAATTTTTTGTCGAAGTGCTGCAGAGAGAGAATGGAAGAAACAAATCTTCCTCCTAATGAATATGATAACACTCATTGTAAGTATTATGACAAAATTTTATTAGTTAATAATAATGATGAAAAAAGAGAGACTGCAGTTGTTTCCCCAATTTTCCATAAGACAGAGTGAAAAAAAATTAAAATAAAAAAATTGATATTATAAACATTCATTTACGAAATGAATAATTTAGCATTTTATTTATTTATTCATTTTCTTGCAAAGTCATATCTTTTACTGGTACGCGGGCTGTCGCTCTTCCATCTCTATTTATATGGAGATACTCAATAACCATGTCTACTCTTGTTAATTTTTTATGTTTTTGAGAGCTTTTTTTCCAAGTCAGTTCAGAACATCTTTATTGATTTTCAAATATGCATTGTCTTTGCCATAGATCAGTATAAAGTTATCATGCTCGAAATCTTTCTCTTCTCTCTCTTATATTCTTGTATGGAATGATAATTTTTTACCTCAATTTTTCTTGTTGTTGACATGATTTCTTTTTTTTTGACTAATTTTAATATGTTATTAAATTTATTATTTTTTATTTTTATATATATATGATTTTTTTGGACTAATTTTTTTTAAATGTTATTAAATTGATTCATTTATTTATTTATTATACATATTTGAAACTTTAATTTTTTTAGCATTAATCATTTTTTACCCGCGTCACCAGTGGCAGAGCAGGTCTAGTAACCGCTCGACTCCGCCCATCAGTCCGTCCGTCAGTCCGTCTGAAACACTTCTTCCGTCAAAGTTTTTTTGGCTTCTATGAAAGGGAATGATTTTATATTTGGTCTGCTGCTTCATAATGATGAGTTGTATCGTGTATCTAATTGTCAGATCTGCCATGCAGCCACTTCCTGTTTGCCGATACTTTGAAGTCTGTTCATCTCTGTAATCAATTGCAAGCAGTGACACAGGTCTAGACCCGGTATTGGTCTTGGCTTGTTTAAATTTCTTATTATATAGATAAAATTAAATTTTTTCATTTCTTATATTTGTATGAAAGAAATTTTGGTTTTCGAAATGTATATTTTTCTTTATTAATTTAAATTTTAGATTTTTTTTTATATTTCTTGTATATATGTGAAAACCAAATTCGGTGTGAAAGCATTTTTAAAAAAACAAAACAAAAAAATACTTTATTTTTTTCTATATCCCATCCTGGAATTTGACTTCCTTTAATTACACTTGACATTTCAGCTCTCCTGCTTTGCCCTCGTGAATGCTCGGGATTTTCAACGAGATTTGTTCTGATTTTGTATCACGATTCTCAAGTATTTTCTATTTGAGTTTGTCGCTTTTAACTGCTATGTAAATTTCTTCTTCCTAGATGAGTTTGGGATCTGGATCTTCGATTCCTTCCTGTTCTGGCAAAGCTCTCATGATCTGATCAAGTATCTCATCTAAAGGATCCACTTCGTCTTCATCATTCAATGCAACTGCGAGCATAAATTTTCAAAGGTTATTTTGATCATCCTGTTTTACAATCAAACCATTTACATTATGTAGCATGCAGTTTTCTGAGATGTGCCTGCAGGAATTCCATTTTCTCTACTTCTTCACTCTCTCAATCAGGGTTGGCGAGATTTAAGCTTCGTCTCTGTCTAATTTCCTTTTCATGTTATTCTTCTCATGTGCTGTTGCTGTTGACATGATTTTTGGGGGAGGAGGTGACTAATTTTTAAAATAGTCTTATTAAATTATTTTTTTATTTGTTATATATATGTAAAATTTGAATTTTTTTAGGATTAATCAATTTATGTTTTTTCCTAATATATACTTTTTAATTTTTTTTTGTATTAAACAGTTTCTCGTCTTTAAATGAAATGTAAGTCTTTTTTTTATTTCTTAAATATATGTGAAAAAAACATTCCAGTGTTCAAAAAAATTTTTTCTTTAAAATGTTACTAAATAAGATTTTTTTAAAATTTCTGATATATAAAAAATAAAATAAAAATATTGAAAGTTTAAAAACAATGAAAGTTTGAAAAACATTTTGAAAGTTTAAAAAAATTGATTAATCTCCAAAAAGATACAAAAAATGAAAATTATTTATAAGAAATAAAAAAATTGAAAGTTTGTAAAACATTTTTGAAGTTTAAAACAACAAAATGTTCATTAGAAGCATGCAATATAGCTCAATTCAACAGTTACATTAAGAATCTCAACATTGTAAGAGCGAGAGTTATTGAACCAAACATCAAATGATCAGTGTCAAATATGCTGAGACCAGTGAGAAAACGATGCCCGATTGAGATCTAAAGTGCGTCAGATGGGTTTGAAATGTGTATGGTGGCAAAATAAAAAATGATTTGACACAGTCGGTGCTCAGTCCAGGAGGAGGAGGAGAAACTGTAAAGAGAAAAACAACAACAATTCAAACAGATGAACAGAAGAAGATGGAGAGGAAACAAAAAAAAAACAATCCGATTTGATCAATGACAGTGGAAAACAGAAAAACAGTTCAAGTAACGAATATCATAGTAGCAGCCATAACCGAACTCAAAAAGGTGGCATTGGTATTGTAAAAGATATCTTAGCTAAAGTCATACACAAACATTTCTGCCCACTCCCATAGAACAAGAGCAGGTCATCAAGGCATTTTCAAAACATTTGTCATCGAGGGTAGACAAAAGTTTAATCTCGAAAATTTCTTGAATGAGATAAAATCTAGCGTGTTGGATTTATTTTGCCAGATGCTAGGCATGGGTATCAGAGCGAAAATGGTATTAATGTGTAAAATTAAAAAACGATGTCAATATTGAAGAGACTGAACTATGATAAAAAATATTTTTGGGGAGAGAAATAAAATACATACAACACATAAAAATAAATTAAAAAAAAAAAAATTCAAATATATAAAAAAATAGAAAATATGAACATTGTGGTAGATGGTGTCATTTTACCTAATGATCCCCTGTGCAACATCGAACTGTTGGATGTGGTCAAAGTATTGAAGATAAATCATTTTTGTGTTGTCTTTTCGAGAGATGTATTGCCTAGAAAACCGTGAGATGGCGATAAATGCAGAATCTTGAATCTACGATTTTTCAGGTGATAGTACACATTGGGTGGTATGGTTCAATAACGCGAGAAGAAGAAAAAATATTATCTCAAAAGTTACAGAATCTCACCACCCGAAGAATTGATTGACTATTTAACATAATCAGTCTATTACAATAGGGAATGTATGCAGCCTCACAGTCGGGAAGTGTTTTGCTGACAATTGTGTCTCTACTTTCGTTTCCAATGTGGCACTGTAATCTATGGCAGGATGACTCGTGGAGTTGAGAAACACCTACATGTTTCTCAAGCTGCAATGATTGAATAAAGATGGATTCTTTTTTGACATCCAATCCTGTCTGTCTGAAATCTCACTATGATGAAAAGTGTTCATTCCGATGAAGATTTCATTGACAATATACAATGGAACTGAGTTGATGTTGGAAAGTTTGCGACATCGCATTATCTCATTCTAACTCCTGTGGTAATCTGATTTACAATTTAATGATGTTGAAGAGTTTCATCCTTTCCCCATCGTTCAGTATAATGTGTGGCACGAACCACAAACTTAATCAGATGCACCTTTCCAGGATCTGTACCGACAGCTCTGATGATGGCATCATCATCATTTTTAGGAACTAGAGTGAGGTTGTGTTTTAATCTGTAGACGATTTCGTGATAAACTTTGACGAATCCAAAGATGTGCTTCAAAGGTATCCTTAATGAAAATGTTCCTCTAGGCATACTCGCTTAAATGATGTGATTAAATCTTGAGGCTGCACCCATGTTGTTGGCATTCGCATCAGAGGCGGTGTCTTTCACCCACAGTTGATTGAGTCCTCTAGATATGAAATAATCGTCGGGATATTTCAAGTTTGCTAACATCATGATAGCATGCCCGGGATGACACAGAGTTTCTACTTCTTGACCTGAAAGGTTATATGGCATACTGTTGAAAAGATGCATGATGCTGTTATGAGCTAAAGTGTTGATGGCATCACCGGCGTAGCATCCTTCTATCTGGTGATAACTTTTGCTGGTATGAAGAAAGAGATCATGCATTTTGATATTGAGTCTTATCTCTCCCTTATTACTGAGAGTAGTTCATGCCACGGGTAAATATTCATGTATTTTGTACTCTTGGATACTTTTGTCTCTCCTGTGCCTTGTTGTATCTAATATGTTCCACATTTTGTTATTTCAGTCTATTTCCTATTTGAAAAAAACAAATGTTATATTTTATTTTTTTATATTTTATTTACATTGAAAAAAAAATGTTCTCTTCATCTATCATTTTCAAAATGCGGTCTTCTGCAATTGCAGTTTGAAAAACTGTCCCGTGATCTCTTTGCCATCTAATGCTTCTATTTCACAATTGATGAGATTGATATACAACACTCGAATCATGACAAAGATTTCTTCTGCCCATCTGTTGTGTAATCTTTTTTCAAATGTTTTTTCCACATGTAAATTCTCACTCGATCCCCCATGGAAAATTTTGATCATTTCCTCTTCGATGCATCCTCAACAGATAAAGATCTCTGAAGCTTTTTTTTCTTTTCGAGAATCACTAGCTTCCACAGGTGTCATCTTGATGGAACTGTGATGCAAGTTGTTATAGTAATCTACCAAATCACCTAAGGCATCCACGTACTTCTTAGCCAAGTTGGCCATGTAAAATCTGTGTATTGTTTCCTTCATGATAATTTCATTGTTCGACCACCCTCATCTTCTCTTCATTTTTGGAGGAATAGATGTTGTTGTCCAGTCGACGGACATGAATGTTGTAAAATACTCAACCTTTGTCCACCCACAATTTCTAAGGCTTTCAGAAATGCAGATATTTTCCAAAACTTTTGCCACGCTCATTCCTGGTTTTATTTTTCAATGCTTTCATCCATCCATATTTCGAAAGCACGTCTATGACCACCAGTAGATATTTCACACCAACATTGTGTTTTGACTCCCCGAGGGAACCCTGGAAAGTGAAGCAGTGCCTGTTCACTGTGGTAAACAGACTCTGTTTTACTGGTAAAATAGGACCCAGTCACCAATGCTTGGGAGGTGCAATCCCTCTCTAAAAAGGGCAACATGGCTTATTAACGCTCACCCCCTGGTCTTGAGTTGATACTCATGTTGTGTCATGATTAGCCATTGTGCAAAAATATGTTACCTTAAACACCAATAAGTAATAATTATAATAATAACATAATTTTGTTTTGACAGCGATTGCATGTCCACCAGATTGACCGCCCACATTTGATCCAATCCTTTGATGAACACTCTTCTTTATTAAAAACAGTGCAGTATGGGCTTATGTATTTCATCTGCTGATGCATTGCTGAATTGTGTTTTTTTCATTTTCCATTCTGAATCGACATTTTGAACCAATTAGGTTACCGACTAACGAATTTCTCTCAGTGTGGAATTGACTATATTTTTCAAATCTCTCAACATGTTATTGTTGCAAACGTCGTTTCGAGTCTGTGTTAGGGTGCTTCATGTAACAGGGATCATGACTGTAGGCCAGTCAATCCACTCTATTGATGGGTTTGCACCACGATTTCGGTATCTCTTGTGCATATCTTTATTCAATCTCTTGTTCAATTTCATGCCAGGTTCTGTGAATCAATGTCCGGGCAGATACATTTCAAAGGGAAGATTATTTAATGAGGCTCCTCCACCTCTTTTGATGAACTGATTTTTGGTTGAACCTCTCAACTTGCAGGTGCCTCAATATTTCGTCTGTTATTTTGAGTTTGCATTCTTCATATGTTATCATGTCGGCAGATTTCTTATATTTTACACAAAATTTTCTTTTTGTTCATTTTATTTTATTATTTTTTATTTCTTATTTTTTTTAGTATTATTTTTCTTATATATATAATATCATTATTTTATTTTAAATCTGTCACTATTACTGGATCCTTGTTTTTCTCCAAGAATTTATGAAAAGATTCCTTGGATTCTTCTTTATTAAGAATCTGATGAGACTGTATTCTTATGTCTTCTTTCAACGCTTCGAATTTATTGTTTTCATCGAGAATGTAGCGATACTCCTGATCTAAAATCTTTCCGTCCTTCCAAAAAGCTGATATGCCACAAATGGAATTGATTTTCATGTTGGCCAGCACATTGATATTTTCATGTATCTCTGCCTCCCATGATAATTTTTTATTTACGAATTTTCCGACTGTGCTCAGGTATTCAGCTGTAAGAGGTACACCTTCTATCGTGGCATGGATGGAATGGTGGCCACGGTCGATAGGCAACCCATTCCAGCAGCACCGAAACTAATGGATATGGTGATGGGCATCAGATCTAGTCCGTTGACCAATTTTGTCATTTGTGCATACTTCTTATTGAGCAAAAGACATCTATCTCTTTCCACCATCAAATAATGTTGAATTTTATTGTTCTGATCGATGTAAAACATGTTGCCTTTGTCTTCCAGAGGAGGTACCATCAGTTGTACAATCGCCGATTAGTCGGGATATGCATTAGTAGTGTAAAATTGACAACTCTTGCTCAGAAAAACTGAGTTAGAAACGCAGGTAATTTCTTGCGATTTTCAAACTTATTTTCTAAAAAAATTGAATAAATCCTAAATCTCCGAATACTGGCTCACTTTAGATTTCTCACTAAAGTGAGCTATTACACCACGAGATGACACACAACTTTTTACTGTCAGAAATCAGATGAAAGTCGAATCACCAAGAGCACGACTACAAAGATCTGTCTTGTCTTGATGATTGAATCTCGGAGATAGGGAGATATAAAAATCTTAGAAAATCTCGGAGATCGTCCCTTTCTGGCTCACCCCCCTTTGGAGGCGTCACCAAAATTCGGAGAGAACAGACAGAAAGAGATGAAAATCCTAAGTCGATGACAGATTTGTTTGGCGAGAAATCTAAAGTGAGTTTTGACAGTGTCACAATCGTCAAAATGCGAAACATGTATTTTTTGTTGGTTTTTAAGTGTCTCTGTATTAAGGCGATATTTCTCATTATTTGATTTTAGACGGCGTTGTATATAAATGCTTTTTTCGTCCGATGACGTCGACCAGAAATGGAAAGTAAATTCATATGTAAACAAAAGCAAAGGTTTTTGAATTTACCCCCATGCGGCTCTGTCGCTGTGTTTTGAAGAATTTTGATACCCTAGCTTTGTTCTTGGATATGTAAAGCACATTTGGCCACAATTTGTTCTCGTGAAATATTATTAAATTAACAGTTCTGGTACGAATACATTTGCAGACTTCCAGGAACCAGTGGTGCCTCCGGTCAACTCTATGAGTTGATTACACATGTGTTTCATGTTCTATACATGTCAGTCTTCATTTGGATGTACATTTTGTGTATATTTAATTTGAATTGAAGGAATATCAGAGGTGAGAATTTCCAAAATAAACAAAATTCTATTACTTATATAGCCCCTTAAGCATTTGAAAAATTTTATACAGACAGACAGTTGCTGGGAATAGAACATCTGATATAACTGAGATCAGTCTGCGTGTCCATTTACAATATGGGCGAGAACAAGTTTTCCAGAATAAATTAAAAAAAGTCTATCACAATTCCATCAAAACAGATAAAAAGGATAATTAACAGTGGTATTAACTGATTTTTAACCTCCAATTCAGAAGGGGGGGGGGGGGCATGGCAACCGTTACCCATTCCCAACTCCCCATTCGACACTCGCTATCAACTGAAAAATCTGTTGATAACGAATGTCGAACAAGGAAGCGGGAATAAACAACAACTGTCACATCTGTCAAAATCAGGCATACATGATATGTCCAACTAAGAGCATTTGTTTCAACTACTGAAACACACCCACACATGTCAGCAAGTGAGGTACAATAAAGGAGGAGGTAAAACAGTCCTAGTAATGTATAATAAGTACCCATGAGGTTTCTAATTAGGAATTGAGCTTAAGTCGTGTACTTCAACCAGTAACATACACCCACACCAACAACAAGACAGTTGCAGATATGTGTCAGAAAACAAAATACAATTCTGAACAAGTTAAGTAGCCAAATTAGGGTAAAATAATAAACCAGGATTAGTATTTCTACCAATCAAACTTGGGAATAGTTATTAGCAGCCTGTTATTGGCAGTAGCAGGTTATGATAGGATTCACCAGGTTAAATACAGCTGGAAACAAATGAAGCAGTCAAACGATGTATAAAAGTACATGTGCAGTGTAGCATACATTTCGTCACTTCAAAATACTAGTTCTGCAGCGTCGAATAAAGTTTCTCCAAAACAAAACAATTGGGGTGTGTAGAGAGTACATTTTGTTCACCGGATGAAATACAATTGTACTCAAGTGCAATTACACTGAACTACAGCTATAATCAGGTCGAGCAATTGTAGTAATGTATAAAAAGTAAGAAAAGGGTTCAAATTGTGGACCACGACAGGCAGCACCCACCCACATGTACAACAAGAGAGATGCAGATGTGTGTCACCGAGCGAAGCACAGTTCTACTGTATTGTGGGGTCAGTCTTGTTATTGGATATCTGAAGCACATTTGGCCACAAGTTGTTCTTGTGAAATATTATTTATTATCAGTTCTGGTACGAATACGGTAGCAGACTTCCAGGAATCTGTAGTGCTTGCTATCAACTCTTTGAGTTGAGTGCATATGTGTTTCTTGTTCTATACATGTCAATCTTCATCTTGATATACAGTTTGTGTATATGTAATTTGCATTTAAGGAATATTGGAGGTGGGAATTTCAAAACAAACAAAATTCTATTTCTTATATAGCACCTTAATCCATGTACTCCAATTGGGAATACACACCGGCACCTGTAACAGGACAGAGGAGGATGTGTGTCACCAAGTGAAATACAGTTGTGTTCGGGGTCCCAGAAAGATACATGCTTGAGATTGCCTGCCAAGTCACATAAAAGTAGTGTCAATTATTTTGTTTGTGATATTTAGACTGATTTTTGTGCCCAGCTTACTCCTTGCACTCCAAATGGGGACACACACCAACACCTTGGGATGTGTGTTCCCACGTGAAGAACAGTTGGGTTCAGCAACACAGAAAGAAGCTTGCCCGAAATTGCCTGCCCAGTACCATAATAACATGCTGAATATAGAAGAAATTGATGTCATTTATTTTTTTTGTTGTGTTATTCAGACTGATATTTGTATCTAGCTTTCTCTCTGCACTCCAGCCGGAGACACACGCCAACACCTGTAATGAGACATATATAGATGAGTGTCACCAGGTGAAGTACAGTTGAGGTCAGGGTCCCAGAATTTTTGCCAGAAGTGGCCTGTCCAGTTACATAATGACTTTCTGAATAGAGAAGAAATGGTGTCAATTATTTTGTTTGTGTTATTCAGACTGATGTTTCGCCCAGCTGACTCTTTGTACTACAATTTGGGACACACATCAGCACCTGTTAACACCTGTAGCAAGTGGATGCGTGTTACTAAGTCACTGTTGGTCCATTGTTCGCCCCAGTACTACTAATCCACCAAATGCTTTATTGCAGGGTGTGTTTCTAGAGGTAAAGAACAATGCCAGTTGTGCTGAGGGTATTGGGGTGTGCTTGGTTAATTATTACAGTGATATAGTACTAACGGCCTGTACCTCTGTTCGTGCTGCATTTACTTGTTAATCGTATACAAAGGAGGGGCCGTGTTTTAAGTGTTGAGCACTTGTTGTCCAATCCTTTTTGTTTATTTTGACAAATAAAATATGTTTAAACTAAACCCCTGTTCGTCCACTATTTGCCTTTAGTACTACTAATCCTCCTGAGATGTATACTGTCCTACGGTTGTTAAGAGAAGTACATAATGCAAGTACCCTCCAATACAGAGATGGGTTGATTATCCATGCGAGCAATTACTGTTAGAAGAAATTAACATGAACATTGGAGTCCCTTTTTTCCAAGGTGAGTCGTAGAGCAAGACGACTATAATATGATGAACGTCTTACATGGGACAGAAAATTTGTAAACAGATGCCACTAACCTCCCACCCCACCCTCTCCCCAAACTTCATCTGCCACTTGCCAAACCGAAAGCGTAAATCTTTAAATGTTGGGGTGGCAGTTGGGTGGGTTGTAAATGTTGGCCCAGTAGTTAGCGCATTACTGAGAAAGCATGTAGCATTGTTGTTACGCTATTAAATTATTTGGTGGGTTGTAAGAGTTTGCCCAGTAGCTAGTGCATTATTAACATAGCGTGTGACGTTGTAGTTACACTATTAATTTATTTTCTGGCTGTTGTATGGTTTAGATAAAGTCCTAAATTTAGAGTGACATCAAAACCTACCAATTAGATAATGCGTTGCTAAGGAGGCATGTTGGTTGCAGATTAGACTACACGAGTAGTCTGCAATGTGGAACATTTAGTTGCTGAAATAAATGCGAAAATGTTTATTCATTGCATCAAGGTAAGCTGTTTCTAAGGAAGCCCGTCGGCTGCTATGGAGACCACATGTTATGTTTGTAACTTTGCTTAATATGTTCCTGCTTAGGATCTGGTCTTGCATAAGAAAGTCCGTCGAATGGATCTTGTAATTAGCCCGTTGCTAAGGAAGCACCCTATAGATATCACGGGGTATGTTTTTACACTCATAATCTTTTGGATGATTTACATTGCTGAATATAATATAACATCAACATCTACCATTAGACAATACATTGCTAAGGAAGCACGCTGGTTGCCATGGAGACTATGAAAACAAATTCCTTTGTAGATCATTTATTTTGCCTCAGTGTGGACCTGTGTATTAAATTTGGAGGAGGATCGTTCCAGTAGTTAAGCCGTGGGTAAGGTAGCACTCTGGTTGCTATTGGAACAATGCGAGTCCATTGCCTTGTACGTTATTTAGTTTAGTATCTGGCTAAGTTGTAAGGCTATATATTTTATTTCGCTGAATCGATCCAGATTACACAACTTGACAGTCCCCGGTTGCTCTGGAGCTCACTCAAAACTGTTGTTAAACACTTAGGCTCATTTCTCGTTCTTTTTTCTAAGAAAGGTAGAATAAGATCAAAATCTACCTTTCGGTTACTGGATAGCTAATGAAGCGTGCTTGATGTTACACAGACTTAGCAAGTAGATCATTTTATTTCTGGCCCCAATGCAGACCTGTGTATTAAATTGCACTCAAACTGCACCAGTGGTTAAGCAGTTGCAAAAGAAGCACACCGGCTACTTTGGAGACTGTGCGAGTTGCTTGTCGAGTAATTTATTTACTTTCCAGCTATGTTGTTGGCCTATAAATGAAATTGTGCCGAAATCGACCCAGTAGTTTAGTTTGAACATATTTTATTTGTCAAAATAAACAAAAAGGATTGGACAACAAGTGCTCAACACTTAAAACACGTCCTCTCCTTTGTATACGATTAACAAGTAAATGCGGCATTTTTTCAATATATACACATCATAATAAACAATACGCTATTCAAGATTGCAATGGTGTTAATATGGTAGATATTCAGGGAAAGAAAAGAGAAGGAAGAAAAGAGGGGGCTGATACCTTGTACTCATCAAACAAATATCAAACTGTCTCCAGCCAACTCACCAGGCAGTAGCGCCCCAGAAGCGACCCAGTAATTAGCCTGTTGTTGCTAAGTATACACCACATTTGCTATGGGGTTTACATTTCACTGTTGTTAAACAATTATTTTCATTTGTTGTTGATTGTTAATCCTAAACGTACTATAAGAACAAAAACTACTTATTAGTTAGTGTGTTGCTAAGGTAGTACAGTTGTAGCTATGGAGACCAAGTTAGCAGATTCTGATATTTATCATTTTATTTCTGGCTCTAACGTAAACTCCTGTATTAAATTACACCTCGATCCCCCAGTAGTTAAGCCACTGTTAAGGAAGCACTCAGGCTGTTATGGAGATCGTGTTATTCTGTTGTCATGAAGTTTATTTAGTTTCTAGCTAAGTAGTGAGCCAACGTATCACATATTATTGAAATGAACCCAATAGTTAGCGCGTTGCTAAGGTCGCGTCCTGGTTGGTATGGTGATCGCTTCATCTGGTTATCAACTTCATATTTTTTTTTTGGGGGGGGGGGGGGGTGAGGGGTAGCTCTTATATTATTTTGGTTCTGAACCACTACAAACCTCATACAGTTATTAAAATCACAGTTTCGAAGACATCGTTTAAAAGCTACATTTCGGACCTGAAATTGTTTGAATAATCTTTGCTTCATCGTGAAGTCTGGGTGAATGACATCCCATGAAATACTTCGGACGATAAAACAATGAAAACTATATAACAGACGATCAAACTCGGGAGCCTTCGGTACCGTCGCCCTTTAAATTACAAATTACAACATATTTTAGTTATACTATTCAAAAAGTAGGAGATATTTGATAAAAAATGAGATATATGAAGAAATATATTTATATTTTGATCAAAAAGCCAGTTGAGTCATTGCACTATGACATCTGGTGAATGATTTCAGAGATAGTTGGGTGTCTGACAAGCACACATTCCACGCACTAAACTGTAGAAGACATTCAGTCCATGACCTCAATAACTTGTAAATCCTCCTTGGTTCGCGAGACAAGCGGATCCGACGTGACATACTCCTAACCAAAAGTCCAATATCAGCTTGACTGATGTTATTCCATTCTTTCTGCAGTGCAGCGGCGAGTTCCTGCACATTGGTACGGGCTGTTGGCTTTGTCGTAGGCGCCTGTCAAGTATATCCCAGCCGTGTGCGATTGGTGAAAGGTCTGGACTTAGTGCTGGCCAAGGCAGTGTAGTGATGTTCTGATCCTAAAAGTCTGTAGCGACACGGGCCCTATGTGCGTTGTCATCTTGGAAAATGGTTGGTTTTTGATCAGCTGAGGTTCCATCAATCCACCTGTTCAAGGAACCCTGGTCTACAGCCATCAGCAGAAATGTTGATACATAATACTTACCCATGCATGGTAGAGACATCTTGAAATAAACGAAAGGAATGTACAATAACGCCGAAAACGGTAAGATAGCTAGAGAAAGTAAATACTCAAGACGTGGCCTGAAGATCAATGGCACAACCACTAGACCTAGCTTCACAAATATCATCATAATGGGAATTAATAATGGTACCTGCAAAACAAAACAAAAGAGAGAGCTTGCGTTGTCAGGCATAGAAATCACACAACTAAACACACAACTGCAGAGTTGGCACTTCTCTCTCTCGGGTACGTGTGTGTGCGTGTGTTTGGGGGGGGGGGGGGGGGGCAGAAGGTTTGCTTGTAGGGGTAATCTGTGTAGATATGTTTGTGTATATGATATGTAGGCTTTTGTGAAGCTATCCGTGCGAGGAAGGTTGTAGAAAACCTCTCCAACATAGAGAGGTCTCCCAGGATACCAGAGTAATTTACCCCGTTTCCTCAGTATGCATACGGTAAGCAATTCCGAGCTGATGGAGAGTATCGTATCAAAATATTGAGGATACCTAGGGGTAGTGACGTGGTGTCACCGTTGATATACACGCTTCCATATACCGGTCTAAAACCACATACCTCTACCTTTACACAACATTTCTTGTGTGTAATGTGCATAGTTTTATGTATTTAGTTATGTATTTTGTTATCCTGAAACAGTATTTATATTTCCTTACTATTTTATGTCGTCTTCACTCATTCTATGTATAAAACGAAAGTGAAAAGAAACACACAGACCAGATTGACGCCAACATACCGAAGCATGTTTCGGAGTACCTCGTTCAGTCGATTTCATCAGTAAAATGAAGGAACATCTTATCGACCACTTATGCATTGTTTGGCCGAGATTCATAAACTTTCAGATTTTTTAAAATTGTCTTTTCATATCCTCTACAATACAAGTACTGCAAACAAATTATTTCAACACTGTGCATTTGAACATAAAAGAAAAGAAAGGCGCGTAAAGTGATGGCAATTCACAATACTAAAAAACTATTGTGACAATTTTTTTTTATGCTATTCCAGTTGCTTTATAACAATGATGATGGTCACACCGGAAGCTTGTGGGGATGCTGGTGGTGATTCGCCCCCCCCCCCCCCCATGTCTGTCTCTCTGAAAAATTCTGTTGCCGTCGGAAGAAAATTGTTGGTCACTTAAATGTTGCATTTTCTATGAAAACCGCTAATTGAAGGGAAAAAATTATCATTAATTTTCTTCATTATTTTCGGAAAATTTTAACTCTCGCCCCACAAGTCGTAATAGTTGGAACGCCTAGCTAAGATGCTTATGGGGTAGTTTTCGTGTAATAAGACATACTATTGAACAACCTTCTAGTCTCCAAGTTATTTTAATAACCTGTCATATTGAACCAAATAGTACATTTGTTGAAACAATAAAAGGTCATATGGCGAGATTTCTGTGCATTTTTCCATTAGATTTGTTTATTAAGCGACTTTTATACACTTTACACTCGTCAGTATAATGCCTAATGCTTCGGAGTAAAATATCATCTGCCCGTGACAGAGCCCACATGAGTGTCCGAATCAGGTCGAGGAAAGTCTATCGAACTTCGTGTGCAGCAAAATTAAAACGATGGAGGTTCGAAAGGTGATATCAAAATTAAGGGATGGAAAAGCGGGAGGAGTGGATGAAATTCCAAACGAGTTTATCAAAAAAAGGGGGAGAGGAACTCGTGGAAAGCCTAACTGCTCTATTCAATCTAGCCATAGAAAATCAAGAGGTCCCAAAGGAGTGGAGAGAAAGCAAAGTGACATTTATTCACAAAAAGGGGGAAAAAGACGTTTTGGATAACTATCGAGGGATCTCTGTCAGTAGCAACATTGGAAAGGTTTTCTGTAAAGTCCTTTAATGGAGATTTGAGGAGGTCATTGAAGAGAAGGGTTTTTTGGGAGAAATCCAGAATGGCTTCAGGAAGGGAAGGAGAGTAACTGACCATCTTTTCACGCTATCCCAAATGATAGAATCCGCGAAAGCAAAAAAGAAAAAGATGTTTATGGCTTTTTGGATGTCAAAAAGACATACGATAGAGTATGGAGGGAGGGTATGTGGCGCAAGCTGGAGGCTCTGGGCTTGGGAGGCGAGTTTATTGGAATTATGAAAGCATTATATAAAGATGTACAGAGTGAACTTAGCCTGGGAAACATTACAACAAAACGTGTGCCTGAACAGGGGTGTATCCTTTCGCCAATCCTGTTTGCATTGTACATCAAAGGTTTAGGAGATGAACTCCTGCATAGCGACGAGGGGGTAGCAGTTGGAGACTTGAAGACCCCAGGGCAGACGATATGGTTCTAGTGTCAGAAAGCGAAGAGGGGCTAACGAAAATGCTGGGAATTGTTGGGAAATATGGGAACAAATGGAGACTCGAACTTAATGAAAGCAAGAGCAAAGTTATACCTGTGGGCCGCAAAGTGGACCCCACTCGAAGGTGGAGAGTGGGTGAGTTCTGCATTCCGGAAGGGAGCAGCAAACTTCTCAGTGTAGGAGAGACAGGTGATTACGAGTATTTGGGGGTAAATATAAACATTACATGAAGAGGCATCTACCGAAACCACACAAATAAATTGATTCTGAAGGGGAAGCGAATCCTTAACCAAATGAAACGTACAGGGAGAAACAGTTTCAATAAGGTTTTCGTGGGGAAAACCATTTGGGAAATGGTGGGGCTGCCAAGTATATCATACGGTACGGAAGTGGTACCCCTAAACCAGACGGCCGTAAAGAGCTCGGAAATCTTGCAGAACGATGCAGGCCAATGGATAACGGGGTCGAGTAATGCCGCAGCGCTAGAAGCAATCAGGGTGAACTTGGATGGATGAGGAATCACATTAAACTTGGTAACATATTAATGTGCTCAATCACGCGTATCCAATACCGTTTTCCGAAAATATCAACATAAGTGTGGATATCCCCTACTTTATTTAATAGTATATTTGTGAAATGCCCTGGCAATATGAAGAGCGAACATACAGTCGGGATATAATAACCACATTTAAGAATACAACATAAGTAAAACAGATAACAATACGTTTCTCGTCTACTGTGATTAAGTTCTTAAATGTATATGAGTAGATGCACTCCCATTAGTGCCCCCACTCCCATTGGAGATAGTAGGACGGGTACAGGGAGTCTATGCGTGTCTCTGAGAATCGGATGCTCTCGATTAAAAATGTAGAGAAGCTCGAGCAATCATTGTGCTCACTTTTCCCTAAGTCGATTATCGGCAGTAGGTATCCTTATAATTGCTATTTACTCTGATATTACAGTTTTCTACCCAAATTATATCCGTCAGTATTCAAAACAGAGCCTGGTCGTAGTTGAAGCCCCAAATGACGAACAATGGTGCATTTTACGCGGTGGGAAACTTAATTCTATAGCATAACGTCAATTTCGAAATGTCGTATCCCAGCATGATGTCAGTTTTGAATTGTAGTATAACAAGTATACGACAATGTGATACAACGCAGGAACAATTCTGAAATGTTGTATATCGTATATGACTTTTCGGAAGAAAAAAAAATCCCAAATAAAAAATTTTGCAAAATAAAAATAGGCGAAAAAACAGTTTTGGGGGGTGTCCCGGCCAAATATTGATTTTTTTCAATATATGCGGATATGCAGAATCCGAATCGTTTGAAAAGTGATTTTCGCGCGAAAACGAGTTATACGACATTTCAAAAGCGCAACGACAGTACATGAACAATTTCCAGGAAAAAAGATTCAGCAGAAAGCCAAGGGCTTATGAGTCATCGTCTCCAACGCCGGCTTAATATTTCCAAAAAGCATGTCAGGTGCACAAAACTGAAGGATATACAGATCTGATAGTACAAGTTAGCATTTTCTTGTTACCTGGAGGTTTGTAAGTACCTTGTCTCGAAAGGCAAGACAAACTTATATGGGAAACAAACTGAAACAAAACTGCAAAAAAGAAAAGAAAGAAAAAGATACTGTGAAACAGAAGTAGAAAAAAACTTCTTGTAAACAAACAAAGAATTCTGGGATGAAAATCTGGAGCCTCAAGGTTGGGAAGAAGTGATGAGAGATATGGGTTAGGGGTGTCTCACTTGGAGACAAAAGAAAAGGCTAGAAGGCAGAGGTAATACTTTAGGTTTACCCAGATGGTTCAGAGCAACTTAAGTTTCCATTTGGTGTATCTATCTTTAGCAGGTATACGTTATCATAAAGTTCACGAGAAACGACGCATCAGATATACACCGGTGAACAGTCTAATAAATGTACATGTTGATTTCTGTGCTGTAGCTCTCAGACACGTGCAGTAAAATATCCTTTGTAATGGGGTTCTCGGTCAACCCAATGGTTTGCTCTCGCATCAGGGCGTAAAAGGGCATTGCAGAAGAAAATGTTCACCAGTTTTGGGGTCTTTGCATCTACCTGGAGGTGGGAGAGAGGAAATTATTAAAAAGTTCAGAATTCAAGTTACCACAGTTCAGGTGTAAGCGACAGTGGCACATTTGATTCACACGTGCTTTATGGTGGTTATAACAGATGGGCGAAGAGAATGTGTCTCTTTCACGTATGTTTTGAAATTATCCAGAGAGATGTTGTCCGTAATATTGATGACAATATCATTTTAAAATCATGTTGTAGACGGGGGAAAGAATGTATGATGTAGTTAAGTACGGCATAATGGAGTGGTAAGATGCCTGCTACTTCGAAGGTCATGACACTGCGTTTCCGAGCTAGAAATAAGTATACTAATGCTGGCATGCGCTGTAACAAGACTGGGAAACATTTAAAAGTTTTGCACTAGCTGTTGGTTTTTTCGTCTTGTTTTGAGTGTATCCCAACATGTGACCCCGGTGACAAGTCGCGCAGCTTCAATTTGAATTTATTCCTGTTCTTCAACTTCTTTGGCTCTGCAGTTATCCAACACTGTATCAAGATATTCCATTAATGGTCAGACGAACGCAAAGTAAATTTTCCAAGTGTTTTAAATCAAGTCGGAACTGGAAACGCTGCAGTAAGTCGAGGCGGTGCCAAACCTTTTGTGTTATGTCGACAATATATGTCGACCATGGCCACGATTGCCAAATGTGAGGCCTAGATATTTGTGGCGGGTGACATTTTGTATAGCGGTTGTGAACATTGTGAGTGATGGGTGGTGTATGTTGATGGGTTTTTTTTTCGAGAGAACAGCATAGTTTCAGTTTTGTTGGGTTGAAATTCACAAGCCATCGTTCAGACCAGGTCCCGATGTTTCGGTATCGTTATTGATAATGCTAGCAGTCAAAGCGAGATCTTCAACAATTAAGTAAAGTGATGTATCGTCAGCGAATAATCGGTTGTTTCTTGAGATGTCGTCATCTATATCGTTCGGTGGCTCAGTGGTAGACTGTTGAACTTCTATGCTAGAGATCCCGAGTTCGATCCCCGTCCGGGACAACCCACGTTGTGTCCTTGGGCAAGACACTTTATCCCGGTTGCCTACATGGGGGCACGATGACGCCATGTACTAAAGCGTACTGCACGTCGATGGTGCACATGTCTTCAGTCACTATAACCCTGCTTGAAGCGGAGCTTGAACAGAGTTAGAATGTTGAGGAGCTGACAGTTGCTCGTCGACGCTCGGTGGTTCTTTCCGGGTACTCCGGCTTCCTCCACCCGTAAAACTGTCACGGCCACGATTAGCCATTGTGCATAAGTATGTGACCTTAAACACTAATAAATAAATAATAAATAACTATTTCATTGATGTATACCAATGTGCAATATTCTTCTCTAGGAATTGGAGCAAATTGATCAGGATCATATACTTTCATTCACTATGAGACAGGGTTTCCGGCTTGTTTGCAGATCAGAGGTGGACACGCCAGATACTGACTAATAAAAAGATACTGATCATAAATGCACGTGGTGGATGAAACACGGACACGCTTCGCCGAATCCATCCGAAATGATCATTCATTTGTCAAAAAATAAATGTTATGTTTTTTATAATTGTTGTTTCAGTTTTTTTTTATTTACACCAAATTGTTTGGAGTGGTTCAGAATTGTTTTTATTTAAATGTTAGACACCAACGACCTATTGGCAAAACATCTGTAATGAACCATCCTCTAAACCGAAAGGTGTGAGATCAGCCGGTTTACTTCATACGTACTATCTTTATAGAAAAGCAAACATTTTCCATAGTGAAACATGGTAAGTCAATTAATACATTCCGTCAACTTTAAAAACTTTAAATATGTTGAATATCGGTGAACCATCAATCATCTGGAATATTTCAGTTGATTGAAAAAGTGAACCGTTGCTTCGATTTTCCGACCAACTGAACCCTTTCAAACGTTTCAGTCTAAGACACAGGCGATAGACTATTTAAGGGCTAGACTGGTTCAGGTCATAACATCGTCGAATACCTTACACATTTAGACTGGGGCCCGAGAGCCTTCAGATGCATGTTAAACAAAACAAACACAAAGTAACGTTAATGTTAAACTTCATATCATCTGCAGTTTTGTAACCAACACATTTTTTTACTGACTATGGAGTTTGAAATGTTGTTTTCTTATGTAAATGCTTAAATTGTTTACAATTTCTGTGTATTGTATCGCAAGTATTAAGTGCTAATGTGATCTTGATAAGTAATACCATTAAGACCCATTTCCTTTTATAAGAATACGTTTTGCCTAATCATATTCTTTATCCAGTCACAGACGCAGTACAATTTGACAAGAAAAACTGTAACACATTTGAAGACGTGTGTAACGTAACATGACGTCTGAAGTTGGGTGCGAGCAAACAAGTCTGGAAGACACAACGTCTGAATCTCTGGAACATCCTGTATTAAGGCTATCAAACAAGGAAATGTGCTTTTGTTCAGTTACTCTTCTTCCGTGAATGTCTTTTAGATGGCCGGCTAATACTTGGAACCTAATGTCTTTCACAGAATGGTTGTTCGACGCAAAATGATTAGCAACTGGTAAATCATCATGATTGTTAATATTTTCTGATAGCCGATGATTCGCCTGCATAGCACCAGTGAAGGTTTGCCGATGTGAGGTACATCAGGGGACTACGGACATGTTAAAAAATATTCGTGAATGCGTTACTGTCTACTGTAGTTAACGTTTTGCCAGAAATCAGTTTGCAGATTCCACATCAGTTGATTTCACAGGGTAAAGTTCCACAAACTTTTTGTGATGTAGCAGAATGGCACATTGTTGTTCACATGTCTTCGGTTTGATTATTTGAAATCATTAGAAAGCTAAACTTACCAGAGGCTTATCAAAAAAGAAATTCAATATTTGGAAGGGAACTAGGATTATTGTAATTATTACTCTTAAAGATTAAAAAAAATAACGAGGCAATTTAGCAAACGCATGTTTGAACGAAATTCGAGTTTTTCCACATTCGGATCTGACTTAGAAATGGACGAAGATACGGACCCTGATACAAAGTTGGTCCCTTTATGTAAAGCAAGCGCCACAAACTAAAACATACTTTATAAGGTCGCGGTACATCTTTCTTTGTATATCTCAGGATGACCAATCCAAGCATAGACAGAACACTGAAGACAGACCCTCCAACGGACAGGAAATTTATGATCTCACTTATGTCTCCTAGAAAAATAAATATGGCCGCAAGGGATATCTGAAAGAAAACGTAATAAACATGAAAGTTGAAGTAAAGTGTTATTTATTTATTTATTAGTGTTTAAGGTCACACAGTTATGCACAATGGCTAATCGTGAACGAAGTAAAGCGTAAACTTAATCAACTTCCCAAATTTGGAGGAAACAGCCATAAACGTTTTTATAATCATTCATTCACAACGCCAAAGATAGCCCACATAACCAGTGGCTGCAACGAGCTCACAAACAGGAGCGTGTTTTGAGAAGACAGATATGAACGCCGATACAAAGTTTGAATTTGCATGGGGTTGGGAAGGGGCAGGAGGATATAGAAATAATCACGGTGAATGGAAAAACTGTTTGAAGTAAAATAATGTAGAATCAGGGGTTCTTTGCAGCCGTCATATTTCAATATGGCTAAAAAGAAGCTATTATATTCATCAAACACTATGACACTTCTAAAAGCAGACGACATTTGTAAACACAAATCTTGAATAACTAAACATTTTCAATTTAGCTTCAAAACAAAGGTTATGTTCCCTCATTAGATAGCTCGACGAACTGGTTCCAATGAGAGGACATAAAATTTGTTTTGGAGGTGAAAACTGAAAAGCATACTGGTGAGTTTTCTGAAGGGCGATAACCGGATACTTAGATAAATGATTAACTGATAATACTAGACATTGTTTTTCAATTTTATTCATTATTTCGCTGATTCGGGTGAGAAAATATGAAATCAAATCTTCTATGTTAATCTGCGATGGCTTTCTTGTGTTTCACTTTTGTTTTATTTTCTGAAAAAGACGTTTGAATCTGTAGTCCGGCAGTGTCTAGCAAGTTCTCCGCATTCAAAGTGTTACAATAAGACAGAAACTCATCATCTCCTGTTGCTGTTTATTTTGGTGTTTGTTTGTTTACTGTGGTTTACGGACACTTCAGCTCGGATAGCTCTATGGGTGGAGGAAGTCAAAATACCCAACGAGAACCACCAAGCAGCAACAAGCAACTATCAGACGCTCCAACTTACTACCTCATGGTTGAAGGAAAGTTCACATCTGACATGCTATATGCCTAAGTACACAACAAACACAGTGCCGCAACATGGTCAATTGGATTTATGTGTCATGCTCAAAGGCACAATGCAGTTACCATCGGTTAGGATTGAATAATCGATCTTTTGATTTAACCCTTTACCTTTACTCATTAGCGTTATTCACAAAAATTTTCATTCAATTTCATTATTTTTGCATTTGTTTTTTAAAAACATAACTCATGTCCCCCATTTGAACAAACCCATCGAGCACTTTCTAATGAGGGGTTCATAAGATATGTTTTGATTCAAAACAAAAATAGTTACATTTATTCAAGAATTTTGTTTTGCTAGCAATATGAAACCCAAAGATTACGCGAATTTATAAAGGATGAATCCGTTGAGTGCGGACGTTTTGGCTTGTGTAGAGGAGACGATGGCAATCTCCAAATAGGTGACAAACAAGTGAAAATAACAGATGACTATAATTTGATCATCGAAGAATATGAAGGTACTAAAGGATTCTGGAATCTGCTCATGCTTGCTAAACGTAACGATTATCAGGGAGTGGATTACAAATCTTGCAGCGATCTCCTGGTTTGGACAAATGTCATGAGAAAAAACAACAATTTCAGAGAGATAAGACAAAAAAGCGAGCAGAAATTCGAAGTTGGAGAAAGTGGTGAAACCCATATGGGATGCTAATAAAGGATTTGTCAAATCGGTCACCAGACAGGGAACGGCAACCACCATAAGCATTCTTTGCGATCCTGATGTGGAGAGATTAGATCTCTTGATTGCGAGTCATGGAGCCGGTATTACTAGAGTGAGAAACGAGTTGGTGAACACATGCAACAAATTGTTATGACAGAAGGTGATGAATAGAGAAACGTATAAATCAATCATGATCACGTTGAAAGAAAGGGAAAAAATTAATAGTAAATAAAACAGGAAATATAAAATAATAAATAAAATTATTAGAAAAAAAAGAATATAATGAAAGCAAAAAATATGTTTGTGATAAAGCACAGAAAATGTATGAGATATTATGCCTACGACAGATCGGTTTTGCTGGATTCGATGGCACAACTTCACCAGTGTTGTGGGAAAAGAGATCGCTCCAAACACTGTGAAGGTTGGAAAGAAGACCATGGTGGATGTGGGTAAAAAATACTCCGTGATGGAAGTGACCACTGGAATCACTTCAGAAGCTGTCAAGAGAAGTGCCTATTTAATTCAGAAATGTATAAGACCACCACCAGCTAAACGAAATTGGAAGAGATTCCAGCGAACATAAAACTTGGAAATTTCAAAGGTTCTGACGTTCTCCCGATACAGAAACTTGCTAAGATGTTAAACAGCAGCGGATCAGCATTGAAATTGGTTTAAAGTCAGAAATAAATTGAAAAACAAATAATAAGTAAATAAAATAAAAATATTAAAAAAAAAACACATAAAAAATTACTTAGTTAAAAAAACGAGAAAGATTTATTGTGGAATGCACCAAAGACTGAGAGACTGAATCACAAACTCTTTCCCTAAATCATAAGAGGATTGATAGTGGGAAAGTCAAATTGTGAAAAGACGAATCTGATAATAAATCTGTTGTTGCGACCGGAGTTGTTGAATTACGATAGATTGTACGTTTTGGCAAGAGTATCTTTCAACCTGAATATGAATGATTGTGAAAAGCCTAAGGACATTATAATGAGAATCGTTGATCACCGAGACAAATTCGAAAAATGCTATCCATTGCTCACAATGGTGTTGCAAAAAACATCGAGAGAACTCAGAAGTAATAAAACATCGAATGTGGAATGTTAATTTTAAGAAAATGCGAATGACGATCTTCACATCTTGAATTCAGCGCACAGAAATCTCATGTTCTTTGGTGACTTGGTGTTGGAGAAACAGAATCGGTGTGATTCCTGCAACGTTCCAGGATGTCAGAGCAATGTAGACTGTATCTATCTCTCAAAATTATTTCAGATTGCCGAGACAGACAATAAGAGAGAACACGAATTCTCTATGTCTGTTTCATCAAAATCTTAAGAATCTCAGCCACATCTATGACTTGCATGTGGCCAACAACATGAGCAAAAGAGAATTCAAGAGATTTTGTAAGTGGGTGTGGGATTATGATCCTTATAATTTCGTGGTCATCGATTTGACAAGAAGTAAGTACTACGGAATACATAGGAATGGCTTCAACATTTGTTTTATATTCTGAACAATTACAATTAATAATAATAAAAATAATCATATTAAGTAGATTAAAAAAATAAATAAAATAAAAAAATACAATTATTAAAATAAAAAAAACATATACGAAACTCAATTATTAAAAAGGATAGCCGAGAACATGGAAAGAACAACCAATAATACAACTGCACAAGATTCTTTTTCGATCATGGTGAGCAATGACAAGACTCAATTCATGAGGAAATTCAATCTGCCAATCGACCTGAAGAGGGATAAGAAGGGTGGGATGACACAGGTAAATCTTAAGACAAACTATTTGTTTCCCAACTTCATGGAGAAAAATAAAATGTTCAGATATTCGAATGGAATGGATTGGTTCATGATTCACATTCCCAAAGGCAGTTATGACATAGTTGATTTGAATGACCTCATTGAGACTAGAATGACGATTGGTGGTCATGACGGAACTACCATCAACATAACTGCCAATGTCAACACTCTGCAATCGATACTAAACATGAGAAAGGTTTATTGAGTGGATTTCATGAGAGACGACAGTTTTTGAAAGATGTTGGCATTCAATTGAGACATGTATGAAGGACATGCGACATCAGAAAATGTGGTTGACACACTCTCTGTCAACAGCATTTTGGTGTGTGTGGACGTCATCTCTGGAAGTTATGTGAATGGTGGCTCTCAGCCCATGATCTACTCTTTCTTTCCAGGCGTTTCTCCAGGCTGCAAGATCATAGAGCGCCCACGAAATCGAGTCTATCTGCCTGTGATAACTCATACTCCATACAGTATTACCACTGAATTCGCGGATCAAAATGGCGAGTTGTTAGAACTTCGCGACAAACGTGCAATGATGCAATTTCACAAAAGAGAAATTTAAAGAAACAAAATCTGTTACTTATATATATTTTATTAAATAAAAGAAAACAAACAAAAATATTTTTATAACAGTGAATCCTCTTCAGAATTCATGTTTTTGCAACGTGCAGTATGGTCACCTTGGACTGGACACTTTCCGTTGGTGGGCAATAATAACATTAATTATAGGAATTTTTTAATATATATTAAATAAGAATGAAGAACAAAAAATAAATAAAACAAAATAACCAGAATGGAATTAGGAAGTGGCAATGTATATCCCAGCTTCTTGACTGTATTGCCGTCTGCACATCCTTTTGAAGATAGAGGCAATGACTATTGCATCAATCAGATCAATAAACTTCAACATTATTTAACGATGGAAACTGACATACGCCAATCGCTCAACAAGAAGTAGTTTTCACAAATGACTAAATTGGTTGACGGACTGAACCTGACTCTCCTCACCAAATCCATGGGTTGGTTGCTGCTGGCATGTGTCCTATTGACAGTGGCTACCATTCCAGCCATTTTGGCGACAGAGGGTGTTGCTGTTGCGACAGAATTCTTGAGTATTGTTGGAAAATTCATGAGTAAAAAATTATTGTTGAAGGCCGAGAAGCACGAAAAGATCAAAGTGTTGGTGGATGCAAAAATCAATTCCATAAGCGACACGATATCTGCTTTTCTGAAGGATGGAAGGATTTCTTATTGGTAGTATCGTTACATTTTATGGCAAAAGGATACATTCGATGTATTGAAAGAAGGTTTCAGAATAATATCTCATCAGATTCTTAAAGTGGACATGAAACATAATCTGGTAGAAAAAGATTGAAAAGAAGCCGCCGGGGAATCAATTCGTAAACCCTTGGGAAAAAAATAAAGATCTAGAAATGGACACAGATTTAAAATTAAAAAATAATGAAATTATATTTATATATATGAAAATAATAAAAAAGAATTGTAAAGTGAGCAGTTCAACCAAAACTCAATTCTTTCAAATGATCAACAGACTCATCAATAATCTTCGCTTTGAAATTAATCTGCTAGGACATCATTTTACAGAACCAGGCATGACATTGAACAAGAGATTGAGAGAAATTGACTCCGAAATCATTAGAGTGGATCGAGCTGCCTACAGTAAAGATCTCTTTTGCGCGAAGCATTCCAATACGAAAACTCGAAATGATGTGTGCGACAAGAACATGTTGACAGATTTATAGAATATAGTCAAAACCACGATGAGCAATACGAACGTTTGCTAGTCGGTAAGCTCATCGGCACGAAACGTTGATTCAGAATGGAAAATAAAAAAAACTCACTGATGCATTCGCGAATGAACTGCACAAGCCCACAGTGAACAGATTTTGAAAGAGAAGGGTATTCGCCAAAGGATTGGATCAGGTGTGGGCAGCCGATCTGGTGGACATACAGTCGTTGTCTAAACACAAAGGAGGCGTGAAAGATCTATTGACGGTCATAGCTGTGGTTTCGTAATACGGATGGATGAGAGTATTGCAAAATAAATCAGGAACGAGTGTGTCTGAAGCTTTGGAAAATATCTTCATCACTTCTTCGCAAAAACCCGAGAACTTGAGGGTGAGCAATGATCGAGAATCTTACAACATTCACATCTGTCTACATCTATTCCACAGAAAACGAGAAGATGAGCATAGTCAAACCATGGAATAGAACCACGAAGGAAAGAATGCACAGATATTTCACAGCCAACTCAACTAAGAAATACTTGAATGTCTTAGATGATTTGGTTGACAACTATAACAACACATGCCACGGTGCCATCTAGATGACACCTGTGGAAGTTAGTGATCCACGAAATGAAAAGGAAGTCTATGCGAATCTCTTTCCATTAAAGATGGCGACTATGACCAAAAAACCAAAATTTGCTGTGGGTGATCAAGGGAGAAATTACAAGTGGAAAAAACATTTTGAAAAAGGTTATAGACCTAGATGGACAGAAAAACAAAATATAAATTAAAAAATAAATAAAAAAAAATAAAATAATTAAAATTAGAGTAAAACAAAAATTAGCAACAAATTAGACATAAAGGAAGGTATAATAACAGACAAAAGTATTCAAGAGTATGAAGTGCACAAATATTTACATGTGACGGGAACTAGTCTCAATTATGAAGTAGAGATAAGACTTTATTACCGAAATGCCAGATCCCTTTCTCCAACCAAGCAAAAGTTATCTCCAAACAGAAGGACAATAGACAAAAAGGATGGTAGCGACTACGTTGACAATGATGTCATCACACCATCTTTTCAACAGTACATCCGATAAACTCGCAGCTCAAAAGATAAAAGCCGTTTTTTATCCAGGTTAGGAAGCCACGATGTCAGGAATTTTGAAATATCCAGTTGATTTTTCCAAATCTAAAGGACTCAATCAACTGTGAATGAAAGACGCCAGCTCAGATGCGACTTTCGACAATCTAGGTGCAGCTATGAGATTTAAACACATTGTTCAAGCGTCTTTGCCTACAGGAACGTTCTCGTTTGGGATTTCTCTTTGGATTCGCCAAAGATTATGACAAAATTGTCTACAGATTAAAACACAATCGCACACTACTTCGTAAAACTGATTACGATTTCATCCTGAGAACTGCTGCTACAGATACAGGCATAGTGCATCTGAGTAAGGTGTGATGGTTCATGCCACATGTACTACCAAATGATCAGCAAAAAATGAAACACTTCAAGATCATCGAATCAAAAACCAGATTATCTGTTGGATTCAGAATGTATCAGTGTAATGTTGCAAACATTCCAACATCGACTCAGTTCGATTGTAGATTGTCTGTGAAACCTTCTTCAGAAAAAAACATGTTTCATTATAGTGGGTTCAGATCTTAAGAAAAGAACCCATTTCTATTCGATCATTGCAACTTGAGAAACCTGTAGGTGTTTCTCAATTCCATGAGATATCTGGCCATAAATTACAACGCCTCATTTGAGAAGAATGATTTTTCTAGGTCTCTTTTTTGTGATGCCACCTACTTCAGATCGAAATATCATCACGTGCACGAATTGATAAGTAATTCAAACATAACACCCATGGAATAGAAGACGCTCTATCCCCTGTTTGTGTTCGACATCAGCAAACAGAGTGAGAAACCCAAGAACACTATTCTGGACATCCTCATCAAGATGCAATTCGATAGGAATGTACCTTGGTAAACCAAAGCTTTCACAGTTATCATATCACACAGCACTGACATTTCAATCGGATGGAAGTAAAATATCTGTTATTCAATAATTAAAAAAAACATTAAATAAAACTTAAAAAAACTTATAAAAAAATTAAAAAAACATAAAAAACTCTAAAAAACTTAATAAAGCATAAAGAAACTTAAACATAACAAAGGAAGTTTGAGAACTTTAGAATTATTTAATAAAGTTCTCAAACTTCCATATTTTTTTTTGTTCAAGTACTTCAAGTGTCCAATTCAATTAAAAGTTCATCCAATTTTTTATGCATTCAAAGGATCACATTCGATCAACACAGATGCTATAGAAAAAGTATATTTGGGATTAGTCGTCTTTCTCATGAAAGTAATTCTATCTACCTCTTCGACTCTCAAAGGTGTCCGGAATTTGTTCGTATTGCAATATTGATTCACCATCTTCTCGACTAAATATCTATTGTTTTCTGTGCCATTTACCATCAGGTTCACAAAGGCTCTATTCTTCAAGTCGTTAGAAGTCAGACTCATTCAAACGATGCATCCTCTTATAGGCACTGGATATCCTACCTCACAGTGTGGCAGGCCATTTCCGAAGGACCATTCCGATTTGCCAGAATCTAATGCATCACTTTCCTCAGCCCACATGGTTATCAACTGATTCTCATATTTTATTTTTCCATGATCCAAATCATAGGGCTAGCATCTGTCACCAACTGTCATCAACTCGGGATTGGGTAGATATGATTAATTCCCATATACAGATCGCCTTTCATCACATCGCCGGTTTTCATGACTTTAGTGTCACCCACATATTTTCTGCTGACTGCACTCGAATCGTATTCCAGACTGGCCTCGAAACCAAATAATTTGTTACTGTTCATGTTGATGCCGTTCCCTATCATTCCTCCCGATCGTTTGTTGAGATACAGATCATTCACATCCTCTTTGAGATAGGTTTGTGATTTGGTCAGAGCAGAATCCAAGTAGCCTTTATTGTCTGAGGTCGATTCGATATTGTCGTTGCTGATTTTTGCCAGATTGACGCTCTTGTTCAATCTGGCATTCAGATCGACCTTTATTTCATTCTTTCGTTCTGCGACATATATGTATTGTTTGGTGGCAGCATCTCTGGGATGCTCTGCTTCTCCTAGATTGATATCCTGCGAGAGTTCGTATCCACTTCAGAACTCATGAATTTTGGAACAAGCAGTATCGTTTCCCAGGACTGGAGACCTTCCACGGGTGGGCAATAGTTCCACGGATGCAATAATATTAGATTCCAAACAATAATTATAGGAATAATGATCAAAAATTAATGAAGTATTGGGTACAATGTGGATTATGACCAGTCCACGGCGACGGTACTATAGCATTCTCTCAGATATTGAGTGAAATATCTGTGCGACTTGTCAGCATAATTTTTCCGAATTGCATCACTCAAATCTATAGGATTCGCCTTGTTCACCACACTTGAAGTTCAAGTCTAGATCGTCTGTCATGTTTTTATCCAGTCCAGGTAATTATCTCTCACATGCTTTTCAAAATCAACAACTGTCTTATCTGCATACATTTTAGACACGGCATCACTGAGATCTATTGATTTGGGATAACGTTTGTGATTATTCATGTTTAACGGTTCCTTTTCAAGATTCATATTTCCTCAGGAAATGATCGTTCAAGTATGAAACAGATGTTCCACTATTGCTGTGAGCTAAATTGTTTATTCCATCTGATTGCATGATTATCTTGTCACCGTCAGCCAATAAAGCAATTTTGTTGATTATCTTCATGTAGAGAGCTCGCTCGTCACTGTAAATCGTGTTCATCGATTTGTACACTTCTCGATTTTTGAACAAAGGGATTTTTTTATACATTTTGAAAGCGATGTAATTATTCGCAACATGTTTTTTTGACACCTTTACATTTCTTAATCTCCTTCCCATCTCAGTGATATGCAAACAGTTTCGACTTTAAACCCACGAATTCCGTGATCTCTGGTCTTTGAATTTTACCACCACCTTTTTATTCACACCCGACCGAATATTAGATTTGTGATCATTTGGATAATTGCTCATGTCCAACCATCCTTGACATCCTGTGGTATGTCTCGGTAAAAGCCTTTGGTCTCTATCTCATAAGCCAGACTATCCATGTTGATAAACAACAGTTTGGCTTTTGAATCATATTTCTTCTTGATGTATTCGTAATGCAATCGATACATCAACTTTTGCTGATGTCTAAGATAGATGTTCCCCCAAAAGTCGGTTTGTCAAATGTTAGATTCATTTGTTTCAAGTGAATGGCCACTAAATCGTCATCAAAGATGGTTTGATGTTTATATTTTGGTGTGGAAATGTATTTTCTAGCTTGACTGCCTGTCATCATGAGACGAATGTCAGTTCATTTTCTGATGTTTGCCATCGATTTTCCATACACAGAATTGGTTCTGAGTTTAAAAAAATCTTTCACGAATTCAGTCACGGACTGCATTTTCAAATTCGTGTTAAGATCTATGTTCTTCATCCAAGGCTCTTCATCTAATCAGTTGCTGCGATGTATTTTGACTATTTTCATGCCTAATATATGTAAAGTTTCAGGTTTTTACAGTACGTATTTACGGTTGACATTATTATTTGGAACAAGTTTATCGACTTTATTCATTTTCTTTTGTTCGGGTGCTAAAAGATAATTGTTGTGTGGATTGTGTAATGTTTTGGGATATTCTAGATCAACCTCCAGAAGACAGGGGTAATGTATCCAATTTTCCATCTCCTCATGATTCTCAATGCATTTTAAATGTCCGGTCAGTAACAAATGACTCAAGCCCAACCATATGAGTTATTAGCATCTAGATGTGTTATGCATTTACTAAGTTCTTGTACATCGAATCCTTCTTCCATGTAGCAGTTGTTCGCTTTCGAGTATATGTGAGATATCATCAACACTGCATCTCTCACACCATTTCAAACATAAGAAACATGCCCATGTCATATACTCTCCCAAAAAAGAAAGTGTGCATGCTAAAAAATAACACTAAAAAAGATATATATCATTTTCATTCATGCAAATTTTATTCAACCACAGATGAATCAATTTGTGATCAACACGAGAAATTTCATTACGCTACGACGAATACTCTTGGTGCCATGGAGAGTCAAAGACACTAAGGGTCAAACACAAAAGTCACACACTCAATATCTGGTATGACCTCCGTCTGCATCGGCTACTGTTGTGCATTTACGCCCCATGGAAGCGAACAAGTTAGCATGGAAGTGTTGTGGGATGTTGTTCCATATTCTGATAAGCTGTCTTTGGAGTTCCACAAGCGTTGACGGTGCATGGGGAAGCCGGCGTAGCTGACGTTTCATTTCGTCCCATACGTGCTCAATGGGTGAGATATCGGGCGAATTTGCGGGCCAGGGAAGAACATCCACTTGTTGTTACTGCAGATACTGTTGAACAACACGAGGAGCGTGGGGTCGGGCGTTGTCCTGCTGTAGAATGACTCCGGGTCCGTGATGTTGCAGAAATGGGACAACAACATGTGTAAGCACTTCATCACGATATCTGGCTGCATTGAGATTGACATCAATAATGACCAGCTCAGTTCTGTTACGGGTACTGATGCCACCCCACACCATGAGAGACCCGCCCCCATATCGGTTTTGCTCCACGACACATGGATCTGCGTAGCGTTCGTTTCGACGTCTGTACACTCTCTGGCGGCCATCTGATGATGAAAGATGGAAAGGACATTCATCTGTGAATAAAACACGTCGCCACCAGTGTAAGGGGTGCCTGAGATGTTGTCTACACTACTGCAGTCGAGCACGACGATGACGTAACGTCAAAATCGGACGAATTGCAGGTCTTCGAGGACGTAAGCCGTATTCTCTCAGCCGGTTGATTACTGTTTGAGGATGTATCCGTCTCAGGTTAGGGATGTTCCTGGCTGTCGTCGTTGCCGTTTGTTGGCGGTTCCGGAGATGGACTACACGGATATACCGATCTTGTGCAGGGGTGGTAACTCGGGGTCTTCCGTAGCGGGGTTGGTATCGAACGTCATCATGTTGTGCATGTCGATGGACTAGCCTGTCTACAGTGTTACGGTGGCAGTTCAAATGCTGAGCAACCTCTCTGTATGTTCTGCCAGCTCTAATCATACCCAGGGCAAGGAGACGTTGATTCATTGTCAATCTTGGCATGCTAATGTGGAGTCGTTTTAACAGCAGCGCAAGTTTGAATGTGAACGATAGGAAGGCCTTACTTTAGTGTTTAAATACCCAAGGATTCACACTGCTGCATGAATTTTCAGACTCTCCACTTGCAAAACATGCCTTTTCACAAACGTGCAGCACGTCATTTAACGTTAATGCAATTTTAACGGAGAAAGCTGTTTTTGTGTTCATTATAACTTATTCATGAACAGGTTAACACTCTTTACACCTACGACATTATTTTTTTTGAGTTTGATCAATTTCTGCAATGCACACTTTCTTTTTTGGGCGAGTATATAATAATTCCAAGTGGATTTCAGTCATTTTTAACAATGTATCCCAGACCATGCCGATTTGTAATTTTGAATAAAAATGATCTTTGGAAGATAGCTTCGACTCGGCGAACATATATGCAAAACGTCCATATAATCATAGGGGTAGACTCCTTTCCTCACTACACTCTCCAATTGGCACTTGTGTCCAAAGTTTATGGTCGTGATCTCGAATTTTTCCTTCTCTAAATTGCTGACTAGTTTCTTGAGACCGGTCGACATCAATTTACAGCTATCTGTCAAATGCATTTCTCTCTTGATAGTGACTGCTTACATTTCTCCATCTTTTTTTTCATCTTTTTTGTCTTCGACTATCCATTTCGTGAAAGAAACGTATTGTTCCTCACTCCTCGTGATGCCATTTAGGTATCCTTCACTGAATTCACTGAGATTCTTCATGAACAGATGACAGTCATAACTTGACAGATTGTGAAATAACACTGGAAAGAACTTACCATCTTGAATTGTAATTACTGTGCGTGGCACCTCGAAATTTATCCATGCAGTGATCGTGATCTCTCACTTCGTTATATTTGGGTGCCGAAATTTCGGTGAATGGTAGTCTACAGATGTGGCATTCAGCGGCTCTCTTATAGTCTTTCACTTGCGCTGGTCTGTGATGATCATCTTCTGAGGAGTCTTAAATTAATCGTATATTTTTTTGATTTGAGATTCCAAATCGTCCACATTTTTTTATTTTAGCCACATCACCATCATCCCACTGTTTTATGTAGGTGTACAGACCCAAAGAATAGTGATCATCGAAAGAGCATTTTATGTAGAAACAATATCCAAATGGTGTGTGCTTCTTATATTTTTTGGTGTAAATCTGACGATCGTCAGGCTGACACAAACACCCCTTCATCGTGAAACATTCGAAATTGGCATACATTCTTAGTCTTCTGTTGTGATGTAAGAATTTAAGTTTGAGGTTTGGGCATGTTCATGGCAATGCATTGATTCTGAGTTCCAACACTCCTCGTGATGTTCCAGTGATGCTTTGCAATGGAGGGAATTCAGACAGTTAAAACAGAAAAATCTCTCTTTCTGACGTCTGCTAGTCTGTTTTGCCAATAGTCCACTCATGTTCTTCATCCAACAGTAATGTTGATTATCCTTTTTTCAAAATTAATAATAAATTAATGTTTTTCTCGAGATTTGTCTGTGAACGTATTCTCAGACGAAATATGTGTTTTGATGAATTGTTATATCTAAAAATGTTGACTGTGATCATGTGTTTTGATTTTCAAAATGATCAATGTCATGTAGCCGAGTCAGAAAATTCATTCCTGATCAATCTAAACTAGAGATGGTGTGTCACACGGTATACCCAGTGGCATACCTCCTAGAGTGGGTGACTGAAAAGGTGCATTAATTTTTTCTAAGTAAAGAAAAAATCCAATATGGTCACCAGTCGGCCATCTTGAATTTTATTGGGAAAACAATTATGTCACACACTGCTCCTCATTGTGCCGATCATTTATATTGAGTTTCATGAAAATTCAGCAAAAACTGTAGAAGAAGTTCACTCCACAGATATTTTGCAAAATACAATATGGCCAATAGTTGGTCATCATGAATCCAATTTGGAAAAATTTATGCTCCTCATCATGTCAATCAATTTATACTGAGTTTCATGAAAATGCAGCAGAAACTGTAAAAGTAGTTTGCTCCACAAATATTTTGTAAAATCTAATATGGCCGCCAGTCGGCCATCTTGAATCTGATCTGAAAAAAAATTATGTGATGCACTGCTGTTCATTGTGTTGATCATGTATATTGAGTTTCATAAAAATTCAGAGAAAACTGTAGAAGTAGCTTGCTCCACAATTATTTTGCAAAACTAAATATGGCCGCCAGTCGACCATCTTGAATCCGATCTGGAAAAAAGTTAGGTCAGGCACTCCTCCTCATCATGTCAATCAATCCCAATTTGGATAAACATTATGCCACACACTTCCCCTCATCATGTTGATCATTTGTCTGAAGTTTCATGAAAATGTGACTAAAACTGAGGAAGTAGTTTGCTCCACAAGTTCCAATGGACCATCGTCTGGCTGACACAAATTGAATCAGAATGGCACTTTAATGACGATGCTGACCGACCGATCGACTGACAAGTTCACTCCTATATACCCCACCCCCCGCTCCTCTTACCTCGTTTTGTGGGGGTGTAATTATTAAACGTGTCCACATACTTTGATATTCTTTATGGATTCGTTTCTATGAGACATTAGGCAGATCTGACATTCCATTTGAGGCACTGACTGTCTTTTTATTTTCCCTGTTTAACATATCTTTTTTACTTTCTATGAAATAAGGCAATTTTATACACGAAGATGTTTGCAATGGATAAAACTTGTTGCCATGAATTTCAAGATTCAATACTTTACTGAATATCTAGTTGTTACCTCTGAGTTGATACTAGATTGTATTATTTTTTCTTTTGTGTTCTTGACGATAGCAGACATAGAAGAGCTTTCGGTCATGGTTTTCATGCAAGATTGAAAATCAGCTGTTTTTCCCGACTTCACCCCAGTTCGGACCAATCTTCTCCATCTGACACTTCAATACCATTTTCGTTTGGATTGCAGTGCCTTGCACCTGACAAAGTAAATCCAATACGCTAGGTTTTATCTTGTTCAAGAATTTTTTGGATGAAACTTTTTTATACCCTTGACATCAAACGTTTTGAAAAATCCCTTGATAGCTTCCTCTCATTCTTGGGGAGTGGGCAAGAATTGTTTGCCCATGACTTTAGCTAGTATTTCGTCTATGTCACCACCATTTTTTTCGAGTTCAACCATTGCTGCTTTTATGATAGTTGTTATTTGATCTTCTTTTTCTCATTTTTATTTCCGCTGTTTCTAATTGAATCAGAATGTTTTGTTTTCATTTCCTCTTTCCACTGTTTGAATTGTTGTTTTTCGTATCTCATCACTTTCTCCTTATCTTCCTCCAAGCATCAATTTTATCAACTTATTTTCATTTTGCCATCATACACATTTCAAACCCTACCGATGCACTTTAGATCTCAATTCTGACACTGTTTTACCACTAGTATCAGCCTTTATGACTCCGACCACGTTTCGGTTTGGTTCTTTACTCGACGATTTCGCGATGCCGAGATTATTCACATAATTTTTCAAGTGTGCTCGATTGCATGCTTCTAATAAAAAATAACATTTTTTTCTACACATTTTAAAATATATTTTACAAACTTCCAAAAAATTATTTTTTTTTTATTTCCTATTATATATATGAACAATTTTTTTTCTATAGATTTGGAATTTTTTATATTAATATTCAAAGTTTTTGCCAACTTTAAATTTGATTAGAATTTTGAATTTTTTTTTCCAACTTCCACAATTCATTTGTAAAGTTTCATTTTTCTTCTTCTTTCGTTTCAAATAAATAAGAAAATAAAAATGAATTTTATATTATCAGAAAATAAAAATTGAATTTTATATATAAGAAATGGGTGGAAAATTTAATTAATTTAAAAGTTTTCTAGGAAGATATAATTTAATTTAAAAGACATTTAAAAAACAAAAATTCTAATTTTTTACAAAAGAAATTCTTATATAGCATAAGGAATAAAAAGAAATGAAATAAAATTTAAATTTAAAAAAATTAATTTATAAAAAATGGTAATGGAAAAAAAATCGAATTGAAAAGAATCATTCCTTACAAGAAATTTGAAAGTAAATCCTTTCTTTTGAAACATCATACAATTGAATTGGAAGACACTGAGGTGATAAGGTTTGAATATAAATACAAAAAACATAACTTGGGATTAATACTGACTGAAGAACAAGTGGAGTAATTTTTAGAGTTGGAAGATTCGTGTTCAGAAATCCTGAAAGAAAAAGAGAAAGAAGATTGCGAGGATGTTGACTTTGTTCGGATCTGTGGCAATGACAAGATATTTCCGAAAATCAATAAAGGTGTTGTAGATCGACACAGAACAGAAGTTCTGGAAAATGTGAAAAAACTAATGAAAATAGATATGATCATCAAACAGTTATATAAAAATAAAGAGGGGAGAGTGAAAGCTCGCATGCTAATAAAAAATAAGACTTTATACAAAAATGTGAAAAAAACAGAAAAAAGTGTATTGTAAACGAAAAAAAGAAATATGTTAATTTCTTTTTATCATGTAAATAAAAGTTTATAGTATATAGTCTTTCTTATTTTTTTATTTGGTTTTTCTATTTACAAATTATTTTCATTTTCAGTTTTTTCCCTTCACAAGATGTGAGTCGGATATTCTCTTTCAAGTAAATGCACAACACTTCCTCGATCGTACTCGATCATAATTTGTGAGATTTCTCGGCATTTTCTGAAACTGTGCATTTTCAAATCCAAAGGCTGCAGTTGCTCTCTACACTTGATCATTGCCTTCCACCATTCTATCACCTCTTCCCCGTTGAGCTTTTCCAACAACGAGGCAAAACACAGGATTATGGAGTCTTTCTGCTCCACGGTGTAACAGGTGTGCACCTCTATCAATCCCTCCGACATGTAACCCTGGCATCGCTCTAGGAATGTTTAAATCCACGAAATGGGCACACAAACTCTGTAGCAGACATCTCTGAGAAACTTAAGTATTTAATTTTTTGTTATTTTAAATTTATATATTTATTTTTTTTAATATTTTTCTCCTATTTAATAATATATAGAAAAAACAAACATATAATATATATAAATTCCTCCATCACAGACAGAACCACGATCGATCGAATTTGGGAGGGGAAAATCTTCGGGCTCATCCGAGTTCTTTACCGAATAGACCACAGCCATTGATAAGACACCACCAAAAAAGACAGAACTGCGATAGATCTAGTTAAAGGATGAAAATTTCCTCTCTCTCATCCAAGAGAGATCTCTACCAAATCGACCTCGCGAGCCATACGCACACTGTGAAACGCAGGCGGAAAAATACACGATGTTTGTATTTTGTGATGATTTATAGTGTTCCACATACGCACGATAGCTGTCAAATCAACCCATTCCGTCAATAAGGAACTGACCAAAAAATTATACGTTTTAGCTCTTTGTGTCGCGATGTGTAATTTCGTGTCAGAGATATCTCGTCTAAATCAATGAACTCAAGCGAGGGAACACTTGATAAGTATTTTTGCTTGATCTCTGAGATTCGATGGTCAAGACGGAACAGGACAGATCCTTGTAGTATCTCTATTGGTGATTCGATTTCCAATCCAATTTCCGACTCAAAAATGCCACATGTAGTCTCATGGTATACTGGCGCATTTTGCGAGAAGTCTAAACTGTTCCAGTAGTTTTTCTCGAGAAAATAAGGTCGGACATCGCGAGACATTACCTACAAATTACCTAGGGGGCTTGCTGTGCAAGAATCGGCAATTTTACTCTACTCACATAGAGGGTATTTCAATGACATTTTGTGTCATCTTCGTAGCTCCGACAAAAACGGTTGAAACAGGGTGTGTCCCTTATCCATAGGTCCAACCACAGCTCAGACCAATCGGAAAAATATTTATTTTCAAAATGAAAGAATGCTCTGTCTTCTTGTATCTAGGCGATCAATGGCAGACTAGACTGCTGGTATATCGAAATGCTCTCTCTGTGGACTGCCACTGGCAGTACATTTATGGGGCATTTCGATATACAGCAAGTCTGTGCAATCAGATTCATTTCGGATTTTGGTCATTTTTCCGACATTCTATGCACCGACAGGTGCAGGGGTGCATCAATTTTCAGGGCCACAGGGAGCCTCCATTTCATGGTGGACAATACGGCCGGCATGACTCTATTTATCACTTGATTGACATAAATAATTTAAGTC
This sequence comes from Pictodentalium vernedei, assembly GCA_031216915.1. NCBI lineage: Eukaryota > Metazoa > Mollusca > Scaphopoda > Dentaliida > Dentaliidae > Pictodentalium > Pictodentalium vernedei. Next base: position 641,771,618 of record CM062296.1, on the reverse strand, counting down.
TCCAGACTAACTGCTGTTTCTAAACTTAAAAAAACCGCAATCTTTTCACCGTTATTTGTTGTGAATAAGAGAACTTATGACATGTTTGACCAAGATATGTCATCAATAAAGAAATTCTGTCTTCACATATCTTACTCCTTGACATTATTGCTACTACTTCAAATAGACATTAAGAGGCAGGGAAGGGAGGTAGGCGTGGTTCGCTTCAATATAAAAAAGTTTTGTGAATAGTTATCTAAAAGGCATGACCTCATTGTATTTGACAATTAACATCTCATATTATCATGAATGGCCCTTCGTGTGGTATACGATTAAAAAAAGCAGGGAATATTTGATAAATGTGAGATATATGAAGAAATATATTTATATTTTCATCACAAAGACAATTAAGGCATTACACTGCGAATTTGGGGAATGATTTCAGCGATAGTTGGGAGTCTGAAAAGCACACATTCCTCGCACTGCGCTGTCAGAGAATTTACCACATTCAGACCAAGCCCGCAATATCTTGTAAAACCTCCTCGGTTCACGAGAAAAGCGCGAATCCGACGTGACATACTCCTCACCAAACGTCTAATATCAGTTTGACTGATGCTATTCCATTCTTCCTGCAGAGCAGCTGCGAGTTACTGGACATTAGATATGGGCTGTTGGTGTTGTCGTATGCTCTTGCCAAGCACATCCTAGACGGGCTCGGTTGGTGTGAGGTCTGGACGTAGTGCTGGCCAAGGCAGTGTAGAGATGTTCTGCTTCTGGAGGAACTCTGTAGCGACATGAGCCCTTTGTGCTCCTGCATTGTCATCTTGGAAAATGAATCGACGGCCGTGACGTCGCGCAAATGGCACCACATGAGCTGCTAACACGTTGTACTGCCATGTGACACGCCCTTGGGTGACATGTAATGCTGTTCTGCTTATCATTGTTATGCCTCCCCCACACCATAACCGATCCACCAGCAAAACGATCGTGCTGCCTAACGGTTACGCCATGGTATCGTTCATTTCGCCACCGCCACACTCTGTTTCGCCTTTCGTGGAAGTCGAGAGTGAACCTCGATTCAACGGAAAACATGACGTTGCTCCACCGATGATTGTCCACCAGCAAAACGTCCCAGCGCTGTCGTGCTCCACGCCAATTACGCCTTGCTGTGATGTGACGTTGAGTCAAACGTGGAATTATTCGAGGTCAACGAGCATACAAATTCCAGCTGTGTTGGCGATTTCGGATAATCTGACCACTGACTCGCACATCTGTCGCTCAGTGAAGCTGCTGACCAATTCCCGAGGCACCTTGATGGCGGTTGCGTAATGCTGTGGTTTGGATGAAACGATCCTGGATAGCAGTTGTCGCCCTTGGACGACCTGGCCAACGTCTGTCGACGACAACCTGCTAATCACCCATTGAGTAACGCTGAGAATTTTGAGCCACTGCAATCTGTATGTTGCCAGCTTCCAACATGCCAACAGCACGTAAACATTCGTCACCTGTCAGTCTTCGCATACCTCAAATGTTACTTTTCCACCAGAAACTATTGTTTAACGAGTTTATACCAAGAAAAGAACGATGAGGCCTCCAAAAAAGCCCGTCCAGTACAAATGAAATTTCAGAACGTACCTCAGACATCAACGCAGCGCTCATGCAAAAAACCTGCATGAAGGTTTCATGGGCCAGTGACATTCATGACCCACACTGCAATTGGTAACATATTGGTGTGACCAATCACGCGTATGCAATACCATTTTCCGAAAATCAACATCAGTTTCGATATCCCTTACTCGTTTGAATAGTATATAACACTCTTGAAGACTCTGAATTAAAATCATTGAGAAGAACCGACACCCCACAAAACCTACATCCGGCATGCGTTCAGGGGTAGGCAAAATAAATTTCTTACATAGCCCTAGAGACAGGGATCATATCTTAAGGCAACCACACACTTCAGTAGTCACGCTTATGTACCTTGCTCGCAAGGCAGATTGCTTGCTAGCACCATTTCCCGCGGACCTGACCAATTTAGCATAGAATTCGATGACCTTCCTCCCGTTCAAGATACAACGTACTCAAAGTCTCAAATCAACCCTTATTCTAGTGTTTGGTTACATTTGTTTTTCAAAATAGTTTTACAAAATGGTTGGCCGTTTATGCGCATCTAAAGTTTAATACAATTTATAAACGGGTACATGTTACCATTGTTTACAGAATGATTTGACCCACTCCACGTGTTTTGGATTTGAACATCACGGGTAAATATGCGTTTTATGTACATGACATCTCCACAAATGCGGCGATTTCGCCCTTCTATTCTTGAAATGGCCAGAACCAATGTTAAAAAACATCCATGTCTCAGTCAAATGTCTATTTTCTGTTAATTGTGTAAAATTGAAAATTCGAGCTCAGTGAAGCCCTGAGATAACTTCTTGCACTTTTCGAGCTTATTTCCTCGAGAAATCACCTATGTCCTATAAAACCTGTGACATGAGCTCACTAGAGACTTCTTGCAAAATGAACTCGTATACCATCATCCGGTTTGGGCTCAGACTTAGAAATCATAGCATTTTTTTTATGGATTGGCGGTTGGTATATGCAAAAGCTCTCAAAGACAAGATAAAAATGACAGATGCTTTGCACAAAATCAGCTTTGGGTTGAAAAATCGTGTGTTGTCTCATGGCTATCAACCCCACTTTAGCGAGAAATTTAAAGTGGGTGATGCGGGCGTCACACTCGAGCGTCAAAATTAGAAGACATATGGAAGTATCTCTTTCATGGATTTTGTCATTTCATGAAAAATCCGAAATGGATGGCATAGAAAACGATAGATATAAAGTCGAGAAGATGGAGAATTATTATTCCAACACGAGCACATCTGAAAAAATTTGAGGGAGAGAGAATTAATTCCAAGATGAAGACAGCTAATCCTTAAGCTACCTCTTCTATAGTGTTTGTGTTGACTGAATGCAATTTGTTGAGTGTTCAGAATATAATAGGGAATAAAAAATAAGCAAATAAAAAAACACATTACAAAATAAACTTTGGATAAACTTTTAATCAGTTTGAACCAGAAGAATCTAGAATGTTACAATTAAGACAAATTTAAAATGATACTACTAGAATCAAGGTTCGAATAAAATCGATTCTAGACACTTTTGAATACGAATTCAAATGCAGAATGCTTCTCATGTCTGTGAAAATCAGAAACTCAAATACTGTTTTTTACTTTCTTTTTTGCCAGTCAACAGCTTGTTGAAAAAATGTGAGCAGAAGTCACTATTTCTTTCCAAATAAAATAATGTTGAATTTTATTGATCTGATCGATGTGAAATGCGTTGTCTCTATCTTCCAAAGGAGGTGCTGTCAGTAGTACAGTCTGTAAGTCAGGATATAAATCATTTCTCGTTTCCATTTTTTATTTATTTATTTATCTTTGCAAAACAAATTATGTATAATTAATATCTTTTTTTGTTTCTTTTTGTATTTTATAAACTATACACACATAACAGATTTCGTTTTTGTTATTTTTAATTTCTCTCATATGAAATTATATCAGATAAACTAGATTTTGCGGTCACTCTATGATTTTGTAGCCTGGAGGGACGTCCAGTAGAAGGTGTGGACAGATCATTACTCTTCACTTGATCCTGAATGACTATCACGGCTTTTAACAACTTAGTTGTCTCTCGTTTCTTCTCAGTGTCTCCCATTTGTTTTTCCATATTGCTCACATGGATATCCCTCTTCAATTCTAGAAATTGATAAACTGCCTCTTCTCTAAGCTTGGGATCTTTAAATTTTAAAAATGATATGCTTTTAATATTTTAGAGATTTTTTGAAACTTTTTATTTATTTATTTCTTTTTTTCCAAGTATTAATAATAATATATATATTTTTGAGAAAAAAATAACATACAATGTCTTTCATCCAATAGAATTCTGGCAAATCGATCACATCCGAGGAAGAGACACTTCAGAACATCTAAGAAAAAAGACACGTTTTTCCATTTTTTGACGACGTGGAATTCTTCACACACGAGCGATCACCACCAATCAATGAAATCCGTTGAAGAGACACTTAAAAAACCGACAACAAATGACATGTTTTCTCATGTCTTCACATTTTGAAAAGTGTGACACTCGCATCACCCACTTTAGATTCCCCATTAAAGTGGGGTTAATAGCCACGATACAACAAGCGACACTTCAGGCGAAAGTTGATTTTGTGTAAAACCTTTCGCCCATATCCAACGCCATCCCATAAAAAGTCCATGAATTCTCTGACAGACCTCGAATTGCACAATCCTGAGATTTTCTCAGATTTTTATTTTCGCTCTATCTCCGAAATTCGATTGAGAAGATGGGACAGATCCTCGTAGTCTCTCTCGTGACGATTCGATTTTCATCCGATTTGTGACTCGAAAAATTAGCGTGGCATCTCATGGTATAAGAGCTCATTTTGTAAGAAGTCTCTTGTGAGTTCATTTTGCAGGTTTTTGGACATAAGTGACTTCTCGAGAAAATAAGCTCAAAAATTGTGGGAAGTTATTTTGGTGTTTCACTGAGTTCCAATTGTCAATTTTACACTGCTAATGTTGTCCTTACGTATGTATTCCTCTGCTATTGTGGAAGATTCCATTTTGTGAAAGTCACATAAAATGGACTCATAATTTGATTGGGATGATTCGTGGAAAACTGCCACAAATGATAAAAATACTAAATAATTCAGTTGTTGTAAGTTATCTGGCACCCTTTGCATGCTTTGGTAAAATGGAGTACCTAGTCAAGTAATGTCAAATATGTTTGGTGTTCGAGTCGTTTGATTCGTGTGGTGTTCTTGTGTAATATGTATTGAGTTTTGGTTCAAGCGAGATAACTCCATGCAAAAAAGTCTTATATGTTTTTAGGTATATAATGTGGTGCAAATCATGTGACCATAATGCAGCAGGATTTGCTTCCAACAGAATAACTTGTGAGCTACATGCCTCGGGAGAACATGTTCAATTGCATTAGTGTGTGGGTGGGTCGGGCGAGGGCTCATAAAATGAATCTTCTGATATAGCTTCCAAGCGTGTGTTTAAATAATAGCCTCTCACTTTTACATAGTCAAACATCAGTGTCATCTTCAGCCAAAAGTGGGAGTACTCCCTCTAACATTTTTCTCATAAGAGCACGCGCGTTTGAATAATCAGGTATTTCCTATGTTTTAATCTCGTTAATCACCTTTTAGCTTGGTACTCTTCAATGAAAGTTCCATCAGGTGCAAGCATATGAGAGTTACTGCATCACCCCACCCTTTAAAATAACACGGTACACCATTTATTTTCACAAAATACCAAACATACCAGGAAATTGAGGATAAGGCCCTGGTATACTGTGGTAAGGGACATAAGCTAACTAGCACTGGGCATTATCGTTTCAAAAACCATCAACAATTTGGGTTGAACACACATACCCCACAAGATGACACTCCTGGATCCGACCTGTACATGCCCCTGTCTCCATCATCACCAATACATACTCATCTTCATTTTATTGTTTAGATTGCTGTTGTGTGACTAAAACTCGAATGAAGAAAATGTGTGCATGTACACTTATTACAAAAAAGTTTTCATTTCGTTAATGGAGTCACCTTATTTTCATATTTTATATTATTCCAGAATTGTTTTGAAACGTCCAGTGTATGCCCTTGCATGATGTTTAGAAACATATTCCAGTGACAAAAACGATTTTAGCCAGCTCTTGAAATAACTGTGACAATGAGTAATGTACTACCAAGGGAAATACAACATCAGAGAAACGTTTTTACGTTAGATAAATCCCATAGTGCACTCGTCATCTTGGATGTCAGAGCTCGCATTTTAGGTAGATATTTGTATGCAACAAGTATTGTACCTGACATTAGTAAACAGTGGCAAAGCTACGGGAGGAGGAGGACGCATGCCTAAATTCAGGCACCTCCACCCCAGTCTTCAATTCTATAGGCTGAGTGGAGCGACGACTAATGGCATTACATCTAACATACACAATCAATATAAATGTATGCTTTTTGAGCTATTTATGCCCTTTTAAAACAAAGCAAAAAATCCCTGCAGAATCACCCTGGCCCAATCTAATAGGAGAGGTCTCCTGTCCTCTCAGGTTATCTGTCTTCATGATATACCACAGACATATCATGCTGTCGACTACCAACCAAAATATCTCGTGATGTATATACCTGGTTACGTGACTGTCATTACTTTCCATTATTGACCTTTCAGCTATCATCTCAGCGCTATAAAGAAAAATCAAATTTTATTATATTTTCGACATTTGCCTCCAAAGCCTAGCTTATGGCCACTCATTGGAACGAGCTCGTTCCAATGAGGGGTCGTACACTATGTTTTTGAAACAAAAAATCTAAATTTTTAGCTACACAAGAAAGAATGTAAGTGTCGCCTAGTATTCGAGTTTGGTGAAAAGTTAATAAACTTGTTGGAAAAATGTCACATTCAGCTCGGAGGGTTGGGAAAGACTGTTGCGTGTAAAAACACTCCAGTAGTTACATATAACCATGGCATATGTCATTGCAAATGCTCTTCTAATTTTTGGTTATGTTTATGTCTTAAAAGCGAGCCCTGTGCTTAGTCAGATTTACTCTACTGTACTGTAATACTACACCATTAATCATCGCACATACCTTGAATACGACAGCAACATATGGAGTATTTCTAGATATATGAACGTAGGACAGAACCTCCGGAAGCTGCTCTTCTCTCGCTATCACATAAATAACTCTAAAATTAAAGAGCAGAGACAATAAAAATCACATTTACCAATTATATTTGTTGAAAACGATGTCTTCACTCTCTGATTACAGTCATTCTGGATTATTACTGAACCTGCCAGTAAGACTGGCATTTATTTATTTGGATTTTCCTGAAAGGAAAAGACATTTGTTATTCTTCTCGAAAAAAATTATTATTTTTTCCCAACACTTTGAAAAAGACGATTTTTCGATGGCTCTCTTGTAGATTTTTCTGCAATTTTGCTCAGACATAGACGGATATGTGTTGTAAGTCTCATGACCTTTATACCTTAGACTAAGTGCTCTGAATGCCCCAAACACCACAAAACGCCAAAATTTTCATTGACCAATACCTCCTGGTGCGAATGGGCTAATCATCTGAAATTTTCATAGATTTGTCATAAATGCACTTTTCTATAAACAACTGGTAACAAAAGTTTACCAAAATTGTTTTTTCTGCCAAAAGTTTCGAAAACATCAAAAATAGACCTGAAAACCTGACGTTTTGCCCTACAATCTCTGCACTGTGAATTGTCAGAACTCCAGTAATGGACTGAATGGTAAGAATGCAATGTATTATAAATGCAAAAGAAATTTCGATTTTATCCAAAATTGGACCCAAATGGCCGCAAAACGTGGTCATTTTTGAAACCCAAGATCTCATAACAGACAAATGATGGGTTAACATATGTTACATCACCGTACTACATGATCACTGTGGAATGACATACATATAAAGATGCTACGCTATTCCTGTTTGGCATCAGATGGAGGGGCAGAGACATTAGTTGAGAACAACATGAAACACCCAGAATATTCAAGTTCATAAAATAGGTTTGTACTCAGTCACCTGATTGATAACCACGTGCTTCAAAGGTTTCTGTGTTTTGCTGGTGACTTCGGCAGCTTAGAAGTGCCAAGAAGATTTTAGTTAATAGTGTAACAATTTTTTGCTATCCCGTTATTAATAATAACTATCAAGTCAAAGGTTGTGGCATGCTGGGTGTGATACATGCATTCCTGAAAACTGGTAGTTGCAACTACCCCCCTCCCCCCCCCCCCCCAAAAAAAAAAATAAAATAAATAAAAAAAATACATCACTCAGTGCAATTTTCTCATGGGGATTTGTAATGCGCTTTCTTCATGTTTATTCATTTATTTAGTGGTGTTTAAGGTCATGTACTTATGCACAATAGCTAATCATGACCATGACAGTTTCACAGGTGGAGGAAGCCGGAGTGCCTGGAGAGAACCACCGAACAACCACGACCAGCTGCCAAATCCCCAACATCGTAACTCCGCACTGCAGCACAGGCAGGGTTAGATTGGTTGAAAACATGCGTACCATCGACGTGCAGTACGTCTTAGAACATGGCGTCATCTTGCCCCAATGTGCTTCCTTCATTCTCACCTCTATAAGTGGGCTTGAACAGACAAAGCCCCAAAAGGTCTTTTTTAGTAGAAAATCCCCATTGGAATTTGTAATGGGCGATGTTTTGGTCACCGCTAGATTGACGAGTTTGCTGTTGTTGTTTCACATCATATTATTCCCAATGGGGATTTATTACATTTGCATTTGATATTTCATGGCCATGCCAAAATTAAAAATAGGAACTCGACCTTTAATGCTGCTTGATTATTTTTTTTATATATATACAAGATAAAAAAAAATAATGAAAGTGCTCTTAATGGTCGAGTTCCTATTTGATTTTTTAATTTTGGCTCTCTCCAAGAAGTGTTTTACAGAACGTTTTCCCATCTCGTGAAAGAAAGGTTTAACTTTTATACTGAAAAACTGTTTTAAGTTTTATGTGTTTTCATTATGCACCATTAAACTCATGACCATATGTTGTGTCTAACCTTTATATTTCAATGCATACTTCAATCCAAAGTGTGTTTGTATTACATTATCTGACATTATTATTAAAAACAAACCCTTTAACACTTTAGAAAGTTAAATCAGCACTGATTTAACAACTGAGTGTTAAATTCTAGAATCTTGTGAAATTGCATCACTGTCTAAAAATAAAATGACATCACTAAGAGCACTTTTGATTGGTGAAAAGTTACATCTTTGTATCAAGAAAGCCATATAAATGGGTGTTTCATGGTCTTGTTTTAAATTTCATCTTCTTATATATATTTAGGAACTTAAATGGCGGAATTTGCCATTGTAAACACAACCAGCGTCCTTGATTCTAATAATTTCTGTGCAAGCAGAAAATTGACAAAGAGAAGTTCTCACTGATTTCCTTGCAGTGCAGTATGTAGAATCGATCAATTATTATATATATGTGGGATTGGATAAAGCGTGAGTAACCTGATGACAGGGAGTGCATGCTGGCATGCCAGCTATTATAATATATATATGTATTATTATTTTTTTTTATTTCCCGCATATAATTCATCTAATGACTATTAACTGCAAGTTGTCCTGCTTCTGTCTTCTGTCCGTCTGAATATCCATCCAGAATAACCAGCTGGCAGGGAGGCAGGGAAGGCAGACTCGTATGTCAGCCATTCTAGTGGTGTTAGTCTCACTTTGCTGGCAGCCTTCTATTAATTATCAGTGATCAGCATTTGGTAATGTTATTATAGTTTGTTTCTGTTAACTATCTGACTGGTCATCAGTTTGGTGATTTAAATGAATTTCTTGCCGACAGCCTTCAATTAATTTACAGGTAACCGTGAATGCCTAATTTGTGTTTTTTTAAGTGAGCACTTTTCTCTTAAATATGTTCAATATACCAAGAACTTGTATCGTCACTAGGAAACGAGGAAAGTGAATGTAGTGTAACAGAAAAAGTTCCAACTTTTTATTTATAGTGTAAGGTCGTCTTTGTACCGTTCTCGTGCTAAGACTAGACCACCTCTTCCAAAGACACGGTCAGGCATAGATCTACCAGATAGTTATCAAATGGCTACAACCGGGGAAGAAATTGTTCTGTGATGATACCTTTGACAAGTGTCCTAAAGCATTTTTTCAACTTTACACCGTGCATGCGTTTGTTGAAAATAAAATGGTTCCACTTGTTTATGGATTTCTTCTAAATAAAACACAGACAACATACACTAGATTTTTCAGACTTATAAGTGAAAAGACTCAAGAAATAGGTTTTTTGCTGACACCATATTACGTTTTTACCGATTTTGAAAGTGCAGCACATAATGCCACGAGAGCAGTTTTTCTTGCTGTCATCATGGAAGGTTGTTTCGTTTTCATTATATGCAAAGTGTGTGGAAGTATGCAAACAGTTATGGCTTAAAAAACGATTACCAACAGGATGAAAATATTCAGCTGCTCATCTGAAGGGCTATAGGTCTGCCTTTGGTTCCAGTGGATCAAATAAGTGACACATGGTTTATGGTACTCGATGAATGGGAGGATGTAACCCGGTTCAACGATTACGTTACTACATACTGGGTTGAGGGTGAACACGGGACAGCAACGTGGAGTCATTTCGATACGGACAGGCCACGAACTACGAACCATGTAGAGGGGTGGCACCGAAGGCTTCAGACATTCATCGCAGGTTCGCATCCAAACTTGTACAAAATGATAGACTTCATCAAAAAGGAACAAGCTTGTCATAAATCTACGATTTTGCAACTTAACGCTGGTGGTAAAGTTGCATCTAAAAAGAGATAGTACAGAAAAACAAAATAGACAATAGCATTCGTCATTTCAAATGCATATTTGAAGAGCGTTGGATAGGGGTACTTGAATCTCTGGACACACTGTCTAAAAGTTCAGGGTATTAACATACCTTGTATGTATTGGTGTATACATTGACATGTATGTTTTTGAAAAAAAAATCGAAAAAAATTGCCACGTTTGGAAGAGCACTCCCTTGAAGCAGCGTTTATGTTTGACTGTACTCCAGGAAGTATATATATATATACTTCATGGAGTACAGCCAAACACAAACGCTGCATCAAAGGGAGTATTGTTCCAAATATTATGTTGTATTCTTTTTTTTCTTTTTTATGTATATTGCTCATGTTCTTATAATAAATACTGAATGGCATACAGAAATACAAGTTCACTGTGTCAAAAATTTTATTAGGCTTTTCCCTCTTGTTTTTCTACGGATTATTATTATTTTTTGTTTTGTTTTTTTTTTAAATATTTTGTCCGTACGATTCAGAAGCTATTTTCGAACCGATTTTCACAAAATTTTGCACACTCATAGAGGGGCACAAAATCTAAAAATGTACCAGAGCAGAATTTTTTTGTTAACCCTTATTTCATCAGAATTGACAAAAACTGCCAAAATTGGGGTTTATAGGCACTTTCTCGAAACACGTCCTGTAGATTTTTTAAACATTCATCATTATTAGACCTGTCTGTGACACGACCATTCATATACAAGAAATATTAGGCGATGCATATGGTAACCCTCCATAGGCTGCCAAACATCGACATTTTGATGAAATGGGATGTTTTGGGGCCCCTAAAGCACCCGGACGATACACAAGAGATAAACATAACTTCATTTATTTGAAGTAAGATTGATCGTGGATTATTTCTGAAAGTGCTAAGGGTATTCAAAAACCAAGCGTTAACCCGTTTTGGGCTGGTTAAACTGCAATACCCCTCAAAAGATAAAAAAAATCATGTTTTCTCTGGACTTCTCTAAACGAGTCTTGTAGATTTTCAAGAAAAAATGACCACTCGCAGGACCCTGTGTGACAATACAAGTTGCATGGACAAAATACTCTGGTGAGCATTTGTTGATCCTCCAAGGGTTGCTAAATGTCAAAATTGTGATAGAATAGGGGCTGTTTTTGGACACCAACAGCACCCAATGGGTACGCCACAAAAAAAAAGTGCTTTCTTTTATCGAGTGCCAAATTTATAAGAAAACATTTTTGTTAGTAGTAAGGGTATTCAAATGTCGAAGTCTTAACCCATTTTTGGATCGGCAGAAGGGAGATACCCCTTAAAAGCTCGAAATTCCCATTTTCTGTGGATTTCTCTGAAAACATCTTGTAGGTTTTCAAGAAAAAAATGATTATTCGCAGGTCTTTTTGTGACATTACAAGCTGCATGGACAAAATTTTCCGGTGAGCGTTTATTAACCCTCTACAGGCTGTCAAGCATCGTCATTTTGTTGAAATGGGCTGTTTTCGGACACGTAGAGCACACAATGTACACACGTACCGTCCATATTCGAACCAACAGGGAATATTTTCAATTCAGTTGTCAAAAGTTAGCTGAATTATCCATATTTTTCTTCCAGGTCTTACTGTAGATATATATTGTTTTAGTGTTGTATGGATGTGATTTTTAATGAAAGATAGTTATATTAGTGTTTAGTTCAGTTTCTCTATCGGATATAAGTGGTGTGTTCCTTATCTTCGCGCAGGTCATTTTCGGTGTTTTGTTTTGTTTACGATTTCGACCGGTTTTTCAAAATTTAAGTTTCTCATTTCAATTTTGGCTATGGTTGCTATGGATGGTAAGTGTTTCTTGATGCGAGAGGTTCATACTCGGAGTGTAGAGACGGTTAGCATAGGTGTACAGGTGGGTGCAGTGGTTGAGGCCAGCACAGGGGGGGGGGGGGGGTGGCGTCTGTCAGGGCAGGAGTCACAGGGAAGGTTAGGAAGGTGGTAAATGAGGACAAGGAGGCTTGTAGTGGGAATGGGCAAAAAGTGGAGTGCAGTGTCCAAACTAGATTCAGTGTGTTAGGTAATTTCGAGAATTCTGAGGAGCAGGTGGGGTCTGAAGAGGTGGAGGTGGAGGTAGGCATGGAGGTTAATGTGGGGGAGTGCAAGACTGCGAGCTGGTCCAGTGGGAACAGAGGTGGTAACGGGGTAGTAGGACAGGAAAGAGGCAGTTGATGGTTGCAGGGAGTAGTATAATGCGGGGGTTAGAGAGGGTGGTGTGTGTGCCCGACAGTGTCAACAGGATCAATTTGTGCTTTCTGGGGGCTAGGGTGGAGGACCTAAGGGATAGAGTGGGTGGATTAGTAAAGGGGTCAGGCCCATACCCAGTGGCTGTTGTACACGTGGGGACCAACAACATCAGGGAGAGAAAATCAGTTCAGTTTATTGAGACTTACAAGGAATTAATAACTCAACTGAATGCCAAGAATGCCCAGGTAGTGGTTTCGGGGCTTCTCCGAGTACTAGGTGGTGGGGGTGAGCGTAATTCACGGATCATCAGGACCAACGAGGAATTGGGAGAGTATTGTAAAGAACTTGGGATACCCTTTATAGACAATTGGGGATATTTTGGGGCAGAAAGGACTTATATGGAAGGGATGGTCTCCATCTTAGCCCAAGGGGTACAGAGGTTTTAGGAAGAAATATGTTGCAGGTGGTGGAGCCTTTTTTGGTATAGGGAGGGGAGGGGGGAACAGTGAAGGGGGAATGAACACAGGAAATGTGTTACGAACCATAGTTGTAAAAATGGGACAAGGGGGATAAGGAAAAAGGACCAAAAATCCAAATCAATAGGAATAGCTTCCCAAGGAAAGCACAGGTACACAAAATAGAATATACAAACATACACAGGGACTAGATAATAATGGGAGCAGTAGGCGGAAGCCAATGAACCTTGATACCCTGACAGTGGGTTAGAGTAGGGAAAGTAAGTGAAATGTGAAATTGCTACATTGATCGAGGCAGAGGAGTTTGACGTCATGGGCTTAAGCGAAACGTGGGTAAGACACGAGGGACGGGTAGACCAAGTAAGGGGGTTCGTGAGGATAGGTGTAGGGCGAACGGAAGGCCAGAAAAAGGGGGAGGGGTAGGCATGTATAATAAAGAGGATTTAAAACCGTCGCTGATCACAGACCTGGAAGAAGTCAGCACCCCGGTTGAGGTATCGAAAGAAATTGGATGGGTAAGGATCAGTCTGAGAAACAAACGTATTGCCCTTGGGGTTGTGTACTGTGCGGTGGAGGGAAGCAAACCCGAGTGGAATGATTCGATATACTCAACACTAAGGTCCAATATCACCGAACTACAAAGCAAAGGGATCGGCATAATTCTGATGGGTGACTTTAATGGCCACATAGGTAACAATGAAGAAGGCATAGAGGGTGGGCACAAGAAAGTCAACAGGAATGGAAGGAAGCTGTTGAACTTCACAAATGAGCTTGGTCTGAAGATTCTGAACAGGGACGCGAGGTGTAAGGGAAAATGGACCTGGGAGAGGAATGACAGAAAATCAATAATCGACTACATTCTCACAGATATTATTTTGTGGAGGGAGGTGATAGGAGTAGAAGTGGGTGATGAGGGTAAAATGGAGGTGGATAGTGATCACAACTTGATTACAGTGACGATCAGGGCCAAAAATCTAGTAAAAAGCGAAGGAAGCTTTAAGGAGATTTGAGAACTCAAAAAGGATGCTGACTGGGCGAAGTTCAATTAAAAACTGAAACCAAAGCTTGCAACCGTACCCAAGAGGGGCAGTGTCCAGAAGATGGCCGACGCCATAGTTGCGAGCCTAGTGGAGGCAGGGAAGGAAAGTGTAGGAAAGAGCAGGGTGCCAACACGGGAACTTGGGTACAGAGTGAATGAAGAACTAAAAAGGGCCATAAAGGGAAGAAAAGCTAAATGTGCTGCGTAGAGGAGAAGTAGAAAACTTAAGGGGGCGGAAAGCAACGAGGCCACAGTAGTAAAGGAAGAATACCACCAAGCATGAAATAAAGTAAATAAGATTAAAGACGATAATTGGAGAGTACGAAATATCAGTCTCATTAGGACGATAAGAGTTCGAATGTATTTTGGAAATGGGTGAATAAACGTAACAAAGGAACTAACCCACAGAGTATTAAAGTAGATGGCAGAGTTACAGACGAGCAAGATCAAGTCGCATCAGAACTAGTCAATCACTGGGAAAAGGTAAACAATAAGCGATGGGGCATGGGGAGCCCACCTGAGTGTCCGAATCAGGTCGAGGAAAACCTATCGAACTTCGTGTGCAGCGAAATTGAAACGGTGGAGGTTCGAAAGGTGATATCAAAATTAAGGGATAGAAAAGTGGGAGGAGTGGATGAGATTCCTAACGAGTTTATCAAAAAAAGGGGAGAGGAATTCGTGGAAAGCCTAACTGTCTTATTCAATCTAGCCATAGAAAATCAAGAGGTCCCAAAGGAGTGGAGAGAAAGCAAAGTGACATTTATTCACAAAAAGGGGAAAAAGACGTTTTGGATAACTATCGAGGGATCTCTGTCAGTAGCAACATTGGAAATGTTTTCTGTAAAGTCCTGTATGGGAGACTAGAGGAGGTGATTGAAGAGAAGTTTTTTTTTGAGAAATCCAGAATGGCTTCAGGAAGGGAAGGAGAGTTACTGACCATCTTTTCACGCTATCCCAAATGATAGAATCCGTGAAAGCAAAAAAGAAAAAGATGTTGATGGCCTTTTTGGATGTCAAAAAGGCATACGACAGAGTATGTAGGAAGGGTATGTGGCGCAAGCTGGAGGCTCTGGGCTTAGGAGGCGAGTTTGTTGGAATTATGAAAGCAATATATTAAGATGTACAGAGTGAACTTAGCCTGGGAAACATTACAACAAAACGTGTGCCCAAAACAGAGGTGTATCCTTTCGTGTATCCTTTGTACATCAAAGGTTTAGGAGATGAACTCCTGCATAGCGACGAGGGAGTAGCATTTGGGGACTTGAAGATCCCAGGGCTATTTTTTGCTGACGATATGGATCTGGTGTCAGAAAGCGAAAATTGGCTAACGAAAATGCTGGCGATTGTTGGACAATATGGGAGCAAATGTAGATTCGAACTTAATGAAAGCATGAGCAAAGTTATACCTGTGGGCCGCAAAGTGGACCCCACTCGAAGGTGGAGAGTGGGTGAGTTCTGCATTCCGGAAGGGAGCAGCAAACTTCTCAGTGTAGGAGAGACAGGTTATTACGAGTATTTGGGGGTAAATATAAACATTACAGAAAGAGGCATCTACCGAAACCACACAAATAAATTGATTCTGAAGGGGAAGCGAATCCTTAACCAAATGAAACTTATAGGGAGAAACAGTTTCAATAAGGTTTCCGTGGGGAAAACCATTTGTGAAATGGTGGGGCTGCCAAGTATAACATACGGTACGGAAGTGGTACCCCTAAACCAGACGGCCGTAAAGAGCTTGGAAATCCTGCAGAATGATGCAAGCCGATGGATAACGTGGTCGAGTAATGCCGCAGCGCTAGAAGCAATCAGTGGTGAGCTTGGGTGGATGAGAATCAAGGACAGGATAGACCTGTTGAAACTCGGCTATCTTAATTATTTGGACGTTGAGGCAAACCAGGGTAAAAAAATCATCAGAGAAGGGTCATGGAGGATTGTTACCGTAATTGGCGAGAGGGGGGTCAAATCAAAGAGGTCTTTGGGTAGCCTGCGTGATAAAGAGAAGCCAGGCTTTGAAGAGAACCTTGGTGGCACCTTTGGGGGGGGGGGGGGGGTACTGTTGTTGAAGCTGAGGTCGCGATCTCCGGAGCTGGGGGGAAAAATTGGGAAAGACGGTGAAAGGGAGTGCCAGATGTGTAACTTGGGCATGGTGGAGACCCTGGAACAATTTCTTCTAGAATGCCCAAAGTACCAGTCTAAAAGAATAAGATTCACTGGGAGTATAATGGGAAGTGGGATGGGAGAATGAAGGACATGTGGTTAGGGGGAGACTCAAAGGAGAGGGTTAATATGCTAATCGGAGAGATTGGGAAGAATGGGCAAGGGATGTCATCAAGCAGTTTGTCTCCGAGTGTTGGCAGGAGGGGAGAAGCGTGGGAATAGGGAGGCAGTTGGGAAGTTGGGTGTACAGGGGTAGCCAAGGCCTTCTCGTCCGAGAACCGCGACAAATCAGCGGCTGGCCAAAGTGTTATTATTATTATTGTACCCGACTGATAAACATGATCTCCTTTGTTAGAAGTGGAATTCACCGAGAACCATTTTTGTAAGTAATACGGGTATTCAAAAAACCAAGCATTAATCCCTTTTGGGGTGGTTAATAGCGATACCCATCAAAAGCTTAAAAAAACCATGTTTTCCCTGGATTTCTTTACAAACATCTTGTAGGTTTACAAGAGAAAATGACCATTGATAGGTCTTTGTGTCACATTACCAGTTGCACGGATAAAATATTCCGGTAAGCATTTGTTAACCCTCCATGGGCTGCTAAATGTCGAAATTTTGAAAAAAAGAGTCTGTTTTTGGACACCAACAACATCAAATGGCAATGCCACAGAGAAACGTAACTTCTTTTACCGGACGGAAAACTGATAGGGAAACATTTTCCTAAGTAGTAAGGGTATTCAAAAATCGAGGTCTTAACCCATTTTTGACTGGTTAAGGAGATATATCCCTTAAAAGCTTAAAATTCCAATTTTCTGTGGATTTCTCAAAAAAAAATTTCAAAAAAAATTCACTATTCACAGGTCTTGGAGTGACATTATAAGTTGCATGGACAAAATATTCCGGTAAGTATTTGTCAACCCTGCAGAGATGCCAAGCATAGACATTTTGAGAAAATGGGCTGTTCTTAGACACCCATAACACCCAATGGGTGCCTGCGAGATAAACATAACCTCCTTCATTGGAAGTGAAATTCACCGAGGATCACTTTTGTAAGTAACGAAGGTATTCACAAAACCAAGCATTAACCCGTTTAGGGCTGGTTACAGAGCGATACCCCTCAAAAGGTAAAAAATTCGTTATCCGAGGATTTCTCTAAAAACATCTCGTAGATTTTCAAGAACAATTGGCCATTTTCAGATCTTAGTATGACATTACAAGTTGCATGTACAAAATATTCCAGTAAGCATTTGTTAACCCTTTGCAGGTTCTCAAACATCAAAATTTTGATAAAATGGGCTGTGTTTGCGTACCCACAGCACCCAAAGCTAAGAGGAGAGATCAACATAAGTGGAAGTAGAATTTACTGAGAATTATTTTTGTAAGTAATAAGGTATTCAGAAAACAACCCTTAACCCGTTTTGGGCTGGATAAACAATGATACCCATCAAAAGCTTAAAATTCACATTCTCCCTGGATTTCTCTGAAAACGGGGGGAGGGGGGCGAAGGGGGAGGGGGCGGTGGCTCAGTAGGTAGAGGTGCAGGCTGCAAGCCGAGAGGTCCTCGGTTCGAATCCCACCTGCGGCAACCGCATTGTGTCCTTGGGCAAGACACTTCACCCCATTGCCCATGTGATGGCACGATGACGCCATCACATGGGCAATGCGTACTGCACGTCGATGGTATGCATGTCTTCAACCAATCTAACCCTGCCTGTGCTGCAGTGCGGAGTTACGATGTTGGGGAGCTGGCAGCTGCTCGTCGTTGTGGTTCTCTCCGGGTACTCCGGCTTCCTCCATCCGCAAAAACGGTCATGGTCATGATTAGCCATTGTGCATAAATATGTGACCTTAAACATCAATAAATAAATAAATAAATAATTCTCTGAAAACATCTTTTAGATTGTTAGGAAAAAATGGCCATTCGCAGTTCTTGGAGTGAGATTACAAGTTGCATGGAAAAATATTCCTGTTAGCACTTGTTAACCCTCTACAAGCTGCCAGACATCAATATTTTGGATACATTTGAGATAAAATGGACCATTTTCAAATAGTCACAGCACTCAGTGGGTATGTGTCATACAAACGTAACTCCTTTTGTTGGTCATTAACCTGTCGGACGACGATATTAATATTAACCCTCTCCACCATTAAAGATGGTTTTTACCTAAACATGTTTTTATCAAACTGAATCACTTGAGACTACAAAACCCATCTTTCTCATAACATCAAAAAGGAAACTTCAGTGAGACAGTTAAAAACAATTCATCACACACTCCGGGGTCATGAAAAATCATGGAATCTTATCTGGAAAAATCATGATTCTCCAGAATCATAAAGTCTCGTTTTTGCTCTTGTTATTACTTATTCACCCCGCCAGCAAACTGCGACATTCCCAAACGTAAGCTCTACAACTTTATACAAACAATATAATCCTCTGCTCTTTGATGAAAGGATTTTTCACACTTCCGTGTACCACCTTTGGAAACAATAGCCGTCAGCAAACCGAGACGAATTAAAAAAACTCTCTATGTGTATGATTCATCTGATAACTGTTGGTTAGCAAAAGACCTACTGTTTATTTCGGAAATACCGAGCTAATTGACCCTTTCTCTAACAAGATTTCACACAAACCGATAATGGACTGTAAAGCAAAAAATAACCCTTTTGGGGAGCCTTATGGCACAAAAGGGGTGCATATATTTAGGGCTGAAGAGCACCACCATGCTTCCCAAGGCACCATCTGGAGAATACCAAGCAAATTGGAGAATACCAAGCCGGTTGCCCCTTCCGCTAAAAAACAGGCAGAAAAACTGATAATAGCCCATATAAGAAAAACATTTCTCTTCCTTTTGTGTATGCATTGTGGACCCAGAAGGGTGCACAATTTGGGGTTCCGCACTGAACCACTGTGGTTAGCACGAAACCTACTGTTTACTCCGGAATACTGAGCTAATCGACCCTCTAACAAGATTTCACACAAACGATAATAGTCTGTAAAGCAAAATATGGTAGAACTCTTTTTGGGAGCCTTATAGTACAAAAGGGGAGCATATTTTGTTGGGGGGGGGGGGGGGGGAGTAGAGCACCACTATGCTTCCCAAGGCACCATTTATAAGTTGGGGGAGAATACCAAGCAGATTGCCCCTTTCCCCAACAAACAGCGAGAAACACTGATAACAGTGCATATAACAAAAACACCTGCCTTTTTGGGATGCTTTGTCTGGACCCGGAAGGGTTTAAAATTTGGGGGGGGGGGGGGGGGTTCAGCACAAAACCACTGTGGTTAGCAAGACATCTACTGTTTATTATAGCAATACCGAGCTAAATGACCCTTTCTCTAACAAGATTTTAGACAAACCGATAACAGATTGAAAATCCAAAAATGAAAAAACACATTTTGGGAGCCTTATGGCACAAAAAGTGTGCATATATTTTTTGTGTTTTTTTAGAAGGGGTGGGGGGTGGGGGTGGGGGGTGGGGGTTGACGCTGAGCACCTCTATGCTTCTCAAGACACCATCTATAAATTTGGAGAACACCAAGCAGATTGCCCCTTTTCCAAACAAACAGCGAGAAAAACTGATCATAGGCCATATGACAAAAACATTTCCCTTCCTTTTCTGGGATGCCTTGCGGACCCAGAAGGATGCAAAATTTGCCTACACAGAACCACTGTGGTTTAGCAAAACATCTACCGTTTAGTATAGCAATACCGAGCTAATTGACTCTTTCTCTAACAAGATTTCAGACAAACCGATAACAGATTGTAAATCCAAAAATGACAGAACCCCTTTTGGGAACCTTATGGCACGAATGTGGTGCATATTTATTTTTTTTTTTTGGGGGGGGGGGGGGTGGGGGGTGTAGAGCAGCGCCATGCTTTCCAAGGCACCATCTATAAATTTGGAAAATACCAAGCAGATTGTCCCTTTCACTAACAAACAATCAGACAAAAACTGATAATAGCCCATATAACAAAAACATTTTCCTTCCTTTTTTGGGATGGTTTGTGGACCCAGAAGGGGGGGGGGGGTGCATAGAACCACTGTGGTTAGCAAGACCCTACTGTTTATTTTGGGAATCCCGAGCTAACTGATTCTTTCTCTAAAAAGATTTCAGACAAACCGATAAAAGACTGTAAATCAGAAAATGGTAGAAACCTTTTTGGAAGCCTTATGGCTCAAAAGGGGAGCATATCTTTGGGGCCCACAGGGTACCACCCTCTCCAGAAAGGTACCCTCTGTTACATTAGTGAATGCCGAGCCGAATGATTAATTCTTCAACAAGTAGTCAAAAATAATAGCTCATTTACCCTAATAGTGTAAATATCTTTTCAAGTCCTTTTTTCAAGCTCCTCTACACCGAATGGCTGCATATTTTGGTGGAACCGCAGAGCACCACCATGTTCAACCAGGCGCTGTGTATACACTTTGTTAATATCCAACAATTGCGCCTTTCTCTAACAAGTAATAAAAGACGGTAATAGCCCAACAAGAGAGTATAGTAACTTCTTTTTAAACGTGGTCCACCACAAGGGTGCACACTGTTCAGTAATCCACCCACTTCAAATTTCGGAAATAACAAACCGATTACAATCTCATCGAACAAGCAGTTTGAGAAAGTAATAATAACATTTACTGCAAGAAAATGTAATTATTCTTTTGGTAGCGGTGTGGTTCGAATAGAGCGCTTATTTTAAAGGACGGTTGTTGAAGGCAAGTAGACATTATAAATACAGACGTTCAGTACTCTTTAGTACACAGTACTACAGGGCCCACAGGTGGACACTGGGAATTAAGTGCCTTACCAAAGGACGCAGTTACCGCTGATCATAGTCGAACAGCCGGCCTTGCTGTTTAACGTCCAATGCTCTAAGAAGACTTTCCTCACAAAACCTGTGCATATTATTTGGAGGTCGTGGTGGAGCTCACAGAACTTCCCAGCTTAGCAATTACTCTATCATAAATGTTGAGAATACCAAACTGATTAATAAGTACTCAGAGAAACCCTTCAAGATCCCATAGTGCAAGAACGTGTAATTATCCATTTTTGGTAGATTTATAGCACAAAATGAATGCGTATTTCGGGGGCATGTAGAGTTTCTGTACCATGTTTTGAGAATCACGAAGCGACTACTTTTGTCTTCCTAAATCAGCCCGACAAACATTTAATAGCATACAAAGCACTGGTGTATAAAATGCTCTTTGGTGGCAACGTACACTTGCCAAGTGTGGGGCTGAGCCAACTACCTCTTGAAAATTTTGTCTCAAAGGGAAACTTTAGATGCTTTTCATGATGCATCAGTAAGGGACTTGTAGATGAAAATGGAGAATAATGTAAAGACGGTTGGTTGTCCCTCCATATCGCTCACAATTGTGACGTTCATGCCCATGCTCAAGTGGAGGTGTAGGTTTTAGACGGTAGGGGTGCAAACCCAATCTTTTCGGACAGATCAATAGGATTATTGACAGATTTCGGATTGGGAAACTAAATTTGGGTCGTTTTGACACCCAGTCTTCTAACCATTTCATTGTCCGCCCATTAACTAGAATACAAATCTTAAAATCTCGCTGCTCTTTGGCATACTGACAGACAGTCAGAAGAAATCAGCCACATACGTTTTTCAGGTTAATGGGGTATTCGGGTGTCCGTGCAACTGTTTTGAAAGTATGCCACGCTGATATCACGAACATGGCAAGAACGTCGGTCCTTGTACTATCACCAAAATGAGTCGAATCTGAATTTGGAGGGGAGGGGGTTCAAAATGGGGGCCAAAGTCACTGAGGTCACCCAGGGATCGTTGAATGCATTTCTTCAGAATTGCTGGAGGTCACATTTTATGACATCCTAATAGATTTCAGAGGTTCATAAATGTATTTTACACTGAAAAAAGTGGATGGGAGCAAACAATTTTGCAAATTGGGCACAGCCATAGTGTTGAGGTCATAGCTTAACTTTACGATTTTGACAGTTTAAAAGTGTATATATGATCAGTCATCTAATTATATATCCTACTCAAAGTTGCCTAAGCACCAAATATTTGACCATCCATTGTGAAATATGCTTGTGACACATTTGCGATATTTTTGGTGGATATGATTGAGGAATGTATTGAGATGGTCCCCAGTGTTTACATTAGCTCTCTTGACAGGCTGACTTTTCGTGACAGTCATGGAAAGCATGTACTCCTCGATTTCCATGATTTTTTCGTGTAAAGTCTACATGTACATGACATGTGTAGGATATTCAATCTTCATTTAAACACAAACCCTTGTGATTTAATGATTGAATGTAGCAAATGTAAGAAGACATTTGTCTGAAGCAGAAATGTGGCGGGCTGTAAGGATGGTGGAGCAAGGGTGTACCCATCGTCAGGTTGGTGAAGCCCTTGGTGTGCACAATATGGTAATCATCAGAGCCTGGGCAAGATTTCAGCAGTATGGCACACCAGTAAGACAGCATGGTGGTGGCAGAGACAGGGCAACATCTGCATCTGAAGACGGGTTTTGGGTCATTCAGGCCCGTAGGAACCGCTTTGCCACAGCAACCCAGCGTCGCAGTGACCTTCAGAATGCATCCGGGGTAAATGTTTCGACCCAGACTATCCAGACAAGGTTGCACGAAGGTGGTCTCCGATCGAGAAGACCATGTATTCGCATTCCGCTGTCACAGAACCACCGCCAGGCACGATATGAATGGGTCATGGGCCACTTTGGATGGACCAGAGAAGATTGGCGACCTGTCCTTTTTACAGATGAGTCAAGGTACTGCCTAGATCACAGAGATAGGCGTTCAAAGGTGTGGAGAAGACCAGGAGAGCGATTCCATGCAGCCAACATTGCTGAGCATGACCGCTATGGTGGAGGGTCAATCATGGTCTGGGGCGGCATCAGCAGGGATGGACATAAGTAGGTATAAAAGGCGGATTCCGTATCACTTGTACACGATTTTGTACATGTACACGTACATGGATGTACACCTCCATAGGGTTCAGTGTTAAAATCGTGTACAAATACACAAAATGTCGTTTTTTATGGTGATACAGAATCCGCCATTGGTTTTGAGACTCTCAGATCGCACTTTTAACGTTCAAATACCCGTTGGCGAACGCGTACATGTACAGGTCGTTCAAGAGTGAAAAAAAAATGTATGAAATTTTAAGAAAATATGATTAAAAATTTGTTCTCCACGTTCCCATCGCGGATTTGACCATCGATCCATCGTTGGTGAACGCGAGCAAAAAACGTTTTGCGGATTCCGTATCAGCATCAAAAAGTGGTTTGCGGATTCTGTATCATCTTGTATCACATAAGTAGGTATACGTTCACCAACGGGTATTTGAACGGTTAAAGTGCGATCCGATCGGGGAAACCCATTTGCGGATTCCAGATCAGAAAATCGACCTATGTACGGTACATGGAAAAAAGGTGATACCGAACCCGCAAACCACTGCCACGTTTCCCGATCGCGTTTGGGACGGTATAGGGTGCGATTTGATTGGTGAAAAAAACGATTTGCCGATTTCATCTCTTGAGTTTTGTGAATAAAAGGTTTTCGTTCAAAAGAGTCGATTATAAAAATTGAATCTGTAAAAATAGACATTCATGTTTTGTTTCGGCGTGAATGAAAGGTAAAGCTGACACTCGTGTTTTTGTTTTGCTGTGAATGAAGGTTTCGTTCAAAAGAGTCGATTATAAAATTGAATCTGTAAAAATAGACATTCATGTTTGTTTTGGTATGAATGAAGGTTTTTCCGTTTGCAATGAAAAAAAAATTGAGTTTATAAAAATTAGGAATTTTTTGTGAAATAAATTTTGTGACATAAATTTTAATAAAACACTTTATAGAATTCTTTCATTCAAATAAAAAATAGTTCGTAGAATTGTTTCATTCAATAAAAATTCTATTATAAAACTTTTTTTTCACTTGAGTGAATTTTAATAGGTAAACTGACACTCATGTTTATTCTGGTGTGAATGAAGGTTTTTCGTTTAATGGATCGTTTTAATAATAGATAATAAAAACGCATTTTCCACTTAATTAGGTTTTAGTGGTAAATAATTTTTAATATATTCGTGATAATGTTCGGAGACATGAAAGAACCCTTTTTAACAGATGTAATTATTCTCAAACGCGTTAAATCAAAAACCGGTTTCTTATGTATTAAAACTTTCAAACTTTTCAAAGTTCTCCGGTTCGTCATTGAGGGAAATAATCTGTGATGCGATTTTAACGCGTTCAGAGGCAAAACGCATTTATAGAGGTTTATCATGTAAAATGTTTTTTCTCAACTAGTTTTTTAGTTATTATATTAAAGATAGAAGATTTTTATTTACTTAAAACATAAAAACTTAAAAATAATTATACATTTAATTTTGAAAATAATAAATAACTCAAGTTAGCATACTCTAAAAGAAATATTAATAATTTATAAAACGAAAAAAAAAAGTTTTTACAGATGGATGCTAAACGCCGAGATCGGCTTTTAAATGAATATGAACGTGCCAAGAAGGGCATTCAATCGGCTGACAGAAGCAGACGTCTTGGAGAGATTGAACTCAAACGCGAGGCCACAAAAATATTTAAACCCGTGACGGAGGTTCAAGAGCGAAGCAAGAAGGAGATAGTTGAAGAATTGAGACCCATAAAAGAGAGTTCTTTGAGAATGGGTTCGTTGCCCGGTAGTTTTACAAATCAGTATTCTTTTCAATCTACACCGGATTACGTTCCCACGAGAATCGAAACCGATTTGAGCGAGAGCGATGGTACAGCTTCGACTATTACTACTAGTAGCGTCGCGTCGTCTGATGATGGTGGTAAGAGGGATCTGTCGTATGGAATTCGCAAAGGATCGGATGGTAGGAGTTACGAGGGTGA
The DNA here is from genome assembly GCA_031216915.1 of Pictodentalium vernedei. NCBI lineage: Eukaryota > Metazoa > Mollusca > Scaphopoda > Dentaliida > Dentaliidae > Pictodentalium > Pictodentalium vernedei. The sequence continues at coordinate 641,746,434 of CM062296.1, read as the reverse complement.
CACCCACGTGCAGCTAAGTGAGTATGATATATACGTCGGTCCGCATTGGTATGATTTAACCCCTGGACTGCGCGAATTGCTTTGGTTTGACAAGCCTAAAGATTATACGGAAGAGGATTTCGACAATTACGGCGACATTCTGGTTCAGATCAACGCCATGAAGAGAAATAAGGATGCCGGAGAGACGAGACCCAAAGCCAACAGAGGTTACAAGTGGACGAAAGTGGTGAAACCCATATGGGATATGAATAAGAAGTACGCCGAATCGAAGACTGGCAAAGGGGTGAAAACCACTTTTCTTCCGAGCGATTCTGACCCTCTGTCTCAGAGATTGAGTTTGTTGATGGCAAGTAGACGTGCTGGTAACACGGGGTTAGATAATGAAATAGTTACTATATCTGACGAATTGTTAAGACAGAAGGTTGTGAATAAAAAACATTATAAAAGGCTGATGAACGAATTGAAGGCTTGATGTATATAATAAGTAGAGAGAAACAAACAAACAAAATATATAAAATAAAAAAATAGTAAATTTTACACTAGAATAATAAAAGTATTTAAACAACAAACGATTTACCAGTGAAAACAAAATATATATTATAAAATAAAAAATATGTTGGTGATAAAGAACAGGGGATACGTCAGAACTTACGTTCAAGGCGGTTCTGGCATCGTCGATTCTATAATGCGAGCGTTCACGAGCGATGCGGGTAGAAAACTCGCATCGACCACGTTTGAGGTCGGTAAGAAGACGGCTTTGGATGCTGGTAAGAAAGCTGCTTCCAAAGCCAGTGGTAGGATAGCTTCTGTGGCTGGCAAGAGGGCAGCCGACGCGTTGATCGACAAGTTGATCAGTCCACCGGCGAAGCGAGCTACGTTAGAGCGAACGCCGAAAAGTTGGAAAGATTTTAAGGATGCTGTGGTATCCATACAAGATTTAGCCAAAATGACGAGTGGATCTGGATTGAAGAGAACTCACGATGGTGTAATATAAATAAATAATAATATTAAAAAACTGAGTTTGAAAAAACATAAAAATTTGTGTTTGAAAAATCTAAAATAACAAACAAAAAAAAAAATAAACAAAGATGAACATTAAAGATATGTCTTGGAATGATGCCGCGACTAAGAGGTCGAATAATGAGTTCTTTCCCAAAGCATAAGAGGCTTGATAGTGGGAAAATTGAATTGTGGAAAGACCAATCTGTTGATGAATCTGTTGTCCCGACCCGACTGGTTGGATTACGACAGATTGTTTGTGTTTGGCAAGAGCTTGTTTCAACCCGAATACAGATTGCTTCGAGAGTGCATGGGTCGTAGATTGCCTAAGGACGTCATAGCCAGAATCTTTGACAGTAGGGAGGAATTCGACAAAAGTGAAGCTCCTCTTTCGACTATTTTGGACGGTGAGGCGATGGAATTGATGAAGAGAAATGCATCTTCGAACGTTGAGTGTTGATTTTATGAGAACGCTAGCGATTTTCCGGATCCTAGAGAATTGAAATCGGAAGATAAGAATCTCATGATTTTCGACGATCTGCTTTTGGAGAGACAGAACCGATGCGAATCGTATTACGTTAGGGGTCGTCACAGCAACGTGGACTGTTTCTATTTGTCGCAGAATTATTTTCGGTTGCCCAGACAGACGATAAGGGAGAAAGCTAATTTTCTATGTCTCTTTCGCCAAGATCTCAAGAATCTCAATCACATCTACAGTGATCACGTCGCAAACGACATGAGCGTGGCGGAATTCAGGAGATTCTGTAAGAGGGTTTGGGATGGAGGACTTTACAATTTCGTCGTGATCGATTTGACTAGCGAATTTAATCGTGGAAAATATCGGTGCGGATTCGACAAGTTTTATGTTTCTGATGATAATGAGATAGAGCGTGAAAATAAAAAAAATAGAAAATAATAAATCTTCAAATAGTTAGTTTTTGAAAAAATAAAAATAAAATTAAATATAATATTCGAACAAGGAGAATTGTTAGAACGGATAGCCGAGAATACGGCTGCAAAACAATCCATTCAAATCGTGGTGAGTGGCGATTCGACTCGATTCGCGCCGAAATTCGAACCTTCCATCGAATTGATTAGAGAGAAAAGATACGAGATGGCGTTGGTGAATCTGGAGACTTATTATTCCTTTCCCAACGTCACCGAAAAGAATAACTCGTTTAAGTATTCCGACGGAGTGGATTGGTTGAAAATTCGAATTCTCAAAGGAAGTTACGACAAAGACGATTTAAACAATTACATTCAGACGCGAATGAAGACGGATGGAAAGGGAAGCAACAAGATCAGACTCGCTCCCAACCCTAATACCTTACAGACGATGTTGGATTTGGAAGATAATTTTCGAGTGGATTTCAACACGGACGATTCTATAGGCAAGATGCTGGGATTCGATCGAAAGATGTATCGAGGCCACGCGGCATCTGAAAATACGGTCGACATTCTCGCAGTCAATAGCATTCTGGTGAACGTGGATGTGATTGCTGGAAGCTACGTGAATGGTAGCGCTCAACCGACGATCTATTCCTTCTTTCCAAATGTGTCGCCGGGTTATAAGATCGTGGAACGACCTCGAAATTTAGTTTATCTACCAGTGATTTTAGACACGTTGTATAGTCTCAAAACCACGTTGACGGATCAAAATGGTGAACTGTTAGATCTTCGCGGAGAGAGGTGACGATACGATTCCACATAAGAGAAATATAAAAGCAAAAAAAAAATATTGTGTATATATAAATAACAAAATAAAATAAACGCAATATTAATTTACAAAATTATTTAATATATATTATCATTAAAACAAAAAAAAAAACAATTGAAGAAAATATATTTAAAAAAAAAAGAATTATGACACAATACGTGGTTAAAAACGTGAACATATCCGCAGGACAGAGGAAGAAACTTAAGAGAGCGTTAACAACTCGAGGTGAGGCAGTGAGATTCAAATTCACTGACGAAGATCTGACGAGTGGCGGTCAGGATTCGATCGCCTGGACCAGAAGTCAAATCAAAAGGATAAAGAAAGCGATTCATGATAGAAGAGGGTTGACGGTGAGATTGAGTCTCGCTCAATTGAGATACAATTTGAGAATGAAATGCGGTTTCCTACCGCTATTGGCAGGAATCGCTGCAAAAGCATTACCCTTCGCCGCAAAGGCATTACCCTTTCTCGGAAAGACTTTCGGCGTGGGAGCTCTCATGGGACTCGCGAGTTCGGCAGTTGAGAAATTAATGGATGGCAGCGGACTGTTTTTGAAGAAGGGAGGAGCCGTGTGTCGCGTCCACGTAGACGACAGCGGTAAAGGATTGTATCTAGAACCCATTAGAGGTGACAACTCTTTGAGTGGAAACGGTCTCTATCTGAAGAGTGGACAGAACGTTGAGAGACTCGGCAAGGGTTTGTTGTTTGGTGAGAATTCACCATTTAAGAATATACCGATTTTGAGTATGTTATTATAATGTAAAAATTATATAATTATATAAAATATAAATCAAAGAAAGTATAAAATAATATATAAAATGGATAAAAAGGTGGAAAAACAATTAGCCGATAATGATGAATATTGCGAGATAGAGTGCGAAAAAGATGTGGAAAAATGGTTAGACGCTAATGATGGATGTCTAAGGAAAGAACTGATAAAAGAGTTAAATAAAGATTGGGATGGACGGTTGAAATTTAAAAGAATGAGACGTTTTCCACCGTCACCACTACCTTCTAAAGAGAATGGTAATGATGCGAGTGTTACCAAGAGATGCACAACATTCGTTCATAATTATGATTCGGATAAGCAAATGTGTTCTTATAAAAAAACGTAACATATCACAAAAAAAAGAAAAGAAGAATCGACGCTGAAATTTGAGAAAAAAGGAAATGTTATTATAATATATGGGCAATAGTGAAGAAGGAAAACAAAAAAAAAAAAAAAAAAAAAAAACAAAACAAAAAAAAGTAATGAGATCTAGAGATGATCAACCTCTCTAGATCTCATTACTTTTTTTTCCTTCTTCTTCACTAACATATCAATCTCTCTATTGTTTATATTTCCAAATCCGTTATTAGCATGTTGACACTCGTGTATTCTCCTTTTTCGAAAATGTGTTGAATGTTTATCTTTACTTTTTTAAGTTTTTTTACATCGGTGAACGCGCTCTCACCACCCAATTTGTCCACGAGTTCGAGTGAGATTTTTGGATATATGTAACTTCCATAGGACAACGACAAATCATCCTTGTCGAATTTTCTATCTTTGGCGATGACGATTTTCTGTAGATCGCTTTGGTAGTCATAAAACAAATCGAGCATGGCTTCGTCCAATTTCAAAGGCATGTTATATTTGTCGTACTTGCACTCTAAGCCCTTCGTCTTGACCTCATTCAATTCGATGGAATCGTGTCGTTGTAATCTATAGATTTTAAAACTGAATCTCTTACATATTTCTACTCGTTTCAATTTCAATTCGCATCTTTTAGGTGTTGTTGTCATGATCGATTATTTGGGTTTTTTTTATGAATTCTTACAAATAATAAATATTTTAAATTTTGTATTTAAATAATAATTTATTAAAAAAGTTTTTTTTTTTTTACTCTTTATATATATATATATAAAAAAAAGAAATTTTTTTTTAATTTTAATTTTCTTTAATGTGAAAAAAAATTTTTTTTGTAAAAGTGTTTTTCTCTTTATATAAATAAAAGTTTAAATTTAATGTCCTTTTTTCTCGTATTAATTCAATTTTTTTCACATTAAGGAACATAAAAAAATTGATTAATTTCATCAAAAAAAAATTTTTTTTTTGAAAGAATTAAAACATATATATATAAACAATTTTAAAACTTTTAACAAATTATTATTAAATACAAAATTCGAAAACAAAAAAAATATACTTCCAAATGGAGCAAACAAATAAAAAAATGGAAAATTTAAATGAGAAAACCGTACCTCAGTTAAACGAGATTTGTAAACTATTAAAAATTCCACATTTCAGAAATCATAGAACTAAATCAAAAAAAATTGAAGTCATACAGGAATATTTGCGAAACGATGGAAAGGCAAACGAAATGTCGATAGCAACGACGTCAAAAAATGCATCGGTTGTGAAAAATGAGAAGAAGAAAAAGATAGTAAAAGGAATCAAAATGCCGACGTCGAAAAAAACCAAAAACGTTTCGATTGTGAAAAATAAGAAGACGACTAAACAAAAAGCCATTGAAGAACTTCAAGTTTCAAAAGAAAAGAAAAAAAAAACTAAAACGAATACGAGTGATGTACTTCAGATTTTAGACAAACGAGATATATTGAGCGAAATTCGACAAGCAATCAACGAAGGGAATTGAGAAGAATATGTAGCATGACTCATCATGGATTCAATCGAAGCCTGTAGAATGGGAGATTGCGATCAAAGGCATTTTTAAAACTTTCGAGGTGGTTCCCTCGTTCAAGAAAATTGATCCAAAATTGTTCATGGAACGGGTGAAGAACAAAGTATTGGATTTGTTTCACAAACACATGAATGTGGGACTAAAAATTAAGATGATACTCCATTGCATGATGAATCAAATCTATGTGAAGTCTGGCGAGAGCATCGTGACAAATGCATTTTTCAGATCTAACGTCGAACCCGTATTTCGAGGTTCAGAGTTATCAGACGTTTTCGAAAAGATGAAAGACTAGATGTTGATGTCTCTCACAAATTATCAACATGAAGGTAGTAATTGGACGTTCGATGAGGTGTTGAAACTCGAAATTCATATAACTGAAAACGATTCATTGAAAGGATCTTCCTATGCGGAATTACCATATTTCGTAGGTAAAAAAAATGCTGTGATCAACGTGAGAAATAAAGATGATCAGTGTTTTAAATGGGCAGTCACCTCCACTTTATACCTGGTCAAAATGAACTCCGATAGAGTTTCTCGTTACGAGGAGACTTCTAAAAATCTTGATTGGACCGGAGTGACTTTTCCAATGCAGTTAAAACACATCGAACATTTTGAGGCTCAAAATCCTACCATAGCGGTGAACGTCTTGGGATATGACAATGAAAAACGAACGATCTATCCTCTCAGGCAGACTTCGTATCTCGAAAGAGAAAAGACGATTATTTTATTATTGATTTCGAATGGTGACAATCATCATTATTGTTGGGTTAAACATCCGAGCCGATTACTGTCGAGACAAAATAATAAACATAAAGGAAAGATATGTTTATGTTATAACTGCATGAACACGTTTCAGAGTGAAAAATCGTTAGTGAAACATCAGGAATATTGCAATGAAAATAAAGGTGTCACCATCGAAATACCTAAACCCAACACCATTGTGAAGTTTGGAAATCGCAATAGAAGGTTAAAAGTACCATTCGTCGTGTATGCCGATTTCGAATGTTTCACCGTGAAAATGAGTTCCTGCCAACCTAACGCTCTTCAAAGTTACGTTGAAAGATATCAAAAACACACGCCTTCGAATTATTGCATTTACGTGAAATGTGCTTTCAACTCACAACATGACATGGGTCCCTTCATCTACACGAAACAGTGCGAAAACGACGACGTGGCTCAAAGGTTCGTGGAAGAGTTAGAATCGAAAATTCAAATGTTATACAACAAATTCAAAACTCCGACAAAAATGATCATCATGCGAGAGCAGCAGGATGAAAATAACAGAGCCACTGAATGTCACATATGCAGACAATCATTCGACGAGAATTCAGAGGAAAATAAGAAGGTCAGAGACAACGATCATTACACAGGTCTGTATCACGGTCCGGCTCACAGCAAGCATAATTTAAAATATTGAGATGCCGTTTTCTATCCGGTGATATTTCACAATCTCTTGGGTTACGACAGTCATCTGTTCATGAAAAATCTCGGCACCTTCCACGAAGAATTAAATTGCATCATGAACAGCAAAGAAAGATACATTTCCTTCACGAAATGGAAGCTCATGGAGAAGAAAAGAGTAATCGATGGAGAGACGTTGAAAGAAAAAACGAAATTCATTTGTAGAGGCATACATCGACAGTTTTAAATTCATGTCGACCGCTCTGGAAAAATTAGTCGATAACATGAGCAAGGATAAATTTAAAATCACGAGTGAACATTTTGGAGAACGAGTAGACGTCATGTTGACGAAAGGAGTCTATCCTTACGATTACATGAACGATCTAAAGAGATTAGCCGGCACCACACTACCTTCGAAAGAAGATTTTTATTCGAAATTATATGAATCCAACATTTCCGACGAGAATTACGAACACGCCAAAAACGTGTGGAAATCATTCGATATGAAAACCATGAGAGATTATCACGATCTCTATCTAAAGACTGACGTTCTGCTCTTGGCAGACGTGTTCGAAAATTTTCGAGAGGTTTGTTGTCAAAATTACGATCTGGATCCCACTTGGTATTTCACCACACCCAGTCTGGCGTGGGACGCTCTGATGAAGACCACCGAAGTCCAATTGGAATTCTTATCCGACGTGGACATGTTGCTCATATTCGAAAGAGCTACGAGAGGTGGCGTCTCGATGATCTCCCACAGATATTCTGAAGCTAACAATCCCTATATGAAAGAAGGTTTCGATTCGAAATGGTCGAATAAATACATACAGTATTGGGACGCTAATAATTTGTACGGTTGGGCTATGAGTCATCCTTTACCGATTGGAAATTTCGAATGGGTAATGGAACAGGAAGAGATGCAAAAATGGAGAGACTATTCTTGTATTTTAGAAGTCGATTTGAACTATCCGGAACAATTACATGATCTACACAATGATTATCTGCTGGCTCCTGAACAAATGGAACCGAACGAAGGAGACGAGGAAAAACTCATTCCTAATTTATTTAACAAACATAACTACGTCTACAGTGAGAATTTGAAACAATACGTCGATTACGGGATGAAATTAGTCAACATACATTGCATCATTCGATTCAATGAAGAGCCTTGGATGAAAAAATACATCGATCTCAACACGAATCTCAGAATTCGAGCCGAGAGCGATTTCGAAAAAAGATTTCTTCAAACTCATGAACAACTGTGTGTACGGTAAATCGATGGAAAACATCAGGAAGAGAACCGACGTTCGACTCGTCACATCTGAGAAAAAAGCTAAAAAGTTAGTGGCGAAACCCAATTACAAACACCGAACCATATTCGACGAAAATCTAGTGGCCGTTCACATGCAAAAGACGCACCTGAAGTTCAACAAACCGTATTATCTCGGACCGATCATCTTAGATATCAGCAAGCGATTGATGTACGAGTTTCACTACGATTACATCAAATAAAAATTTGGTGATAAAGCCAAACTACTGTTAACTGACACAGACAGTTTAGTTTACGAGATAGAGACGAAAGACGTCTACCAAGATATATCTCCAGACGTGGCCGCGTGGTTTGACACGAGCAATTATCCCATCGATCACCCGTCCAACATTCAATCGAACGACAACAAGAAGGTGTTAGGTAAATTTAAGGATGAGAGCGGTGGTAAACAAATCCTCGAATTCGTGGGCTTGAGGCCTAAACTGTATGCTTATCGTCTAGAAGGTGAAGAGATCAAGAAGTGCAAAGGGGTTAAAGCATGCATGGTGAAGAAAAACATCTCTTTCTGAGAGTATAAAGATTGTCTGTTAGGAAGTGGTCCGGTGTATAAGACTATGAAATCGATTCGAAGTGAAAATCACGACTTGTATACCGAAATAGTCAACAAGATTTCACCGATGGCCAACGACGATAAGAGATTCGTGTTAGATGATAAAATAAGCACTTTGGCACTCGGACATTGGACTTTGGATCTAATTTTAGATGATAGGATTTCAGATATGATTGTGGATGATAAGATTCCAGATATGATTAAGGATGATAGGATTCCAGAAAATCAAGAGGAATTAAACAGATTCAAGGTTATGGAAGTCGAGGAATTGAACGGATTCAAGATTATGGAAGTCGATAGAGTTAGCTTAAAAAGAAAAATAAAAAAATTAAAAAAAATAACGTCATTTTAGTGAATTATAATAAAATAAATAAATAAAAAAAATATATACACATTTATGAATAAGAAAATAGAGATATTCGTAGAAGGTGTCGTCTTACCTAACGAACCCCTATCCAACATCGATCTGTCGAATGCGTTGAAGGATTTGAAAATCAAAGATTTTCTAGGCGTGTTTTCCAGAGATGCCTTGCCGAAGAGAAGACCTCGACAATCGGAATGCGGAATTTTAAATCTAGACGATTTATCGGGCGAAGGCACTCACTGGGTGGCGTGGTTCAAGAACGGGAAGAAGAATTATTATTTCAACAGCTACGGAATCTCACCGCCGAAAGAAATAAAGAACTATTTCAACAAATCGATGGTTCGTTACAACACAGAACGAGTGCAATCACCAGATCAAGTGTTTTGCGGTCACTTATGTCTCTACGTTGTCAAGAGTTGGTCTGAAGGAGATCGGTTTCAAGACATTCTTGATGATTTACATTAGAGAGAGATTTTTTTTTTATAGTATATAAAGATAAAAAAATATTTTAAAAAATTTAATCGAATAAAAACGAAAAAATAAAATAAGTGAAATAATTCATTTTTTTTAATAAACTGCGTTTGAAATAGATTTTTTTTAAAACAAAAATCTCAAAACAACATGCCAGTCGATAAATTTGGTAGAAGTGACGACGAAAGTCAACCCAAAAAGAAGAGGAAGATGCTCGAAGTCGGTGATGGTTACGGCGTTGCTAACTTGGACGAACGTTACGTTCGGAGATACGAACCTCGAGAGGAACCTTTGAACATGAACGATAAGAAGCTCTACAATCTTCTCGAGCCGATAGATCTTGCAGATGCTGCGACTAAAAAATACGTCGACAGGGGGAGCGCGGATTTCGAACGAATCATGCTAGATAATTACGTGGATAAAGCCATGACCGACGATCTCGATCTGAAATCTAAATGTTTGGTGAACGTCGCAAATCCTATAGATCCCACCGATGCCGCGACCAAGAAATACGTGGATGACTCTCACGCGAGATTCAGCAAACACCTGAGAAATAGATACGTTCAGAAAACGATGCACTCGGAATTGAACGCCAATTCTAACAAGATAACGAACGTGGCCACTCCCACGAATCCCAAGGACGTGGTGACCAAACACTATGTAGATCTGGAACAGAGAAAGTCTGACAGACGAGAAATGAAATCGGATCTGAATGCGGGATTCAACAAGATATTGAATCTGTCAAAGTTTGACGACACGGATGCGGACTCAACCGTGGTCAACAAGGGCTATGTAGATTCTGCCGTGATACGATCACAAGAATACGTAGAATCACAAGTGGACGATCTCTACCTGAACAAACAATCTGGCGGAACCATGGAGGGTGGTATCAACATGAATGGTGAGAGTTTATTCGGACTCAATCACGATCCCGAATTCGATTCCAGCACGGTCAGCAGGAAGTACGTGGACGACAACTCGGTCTGAAGAAAGGGCGACATCGTGGAAGGTAAACTAGACATGGGCGGACACGCGCTCACGAATCTACCGGATCCCGTGAACATGACGGTCGCCTGCACCCTGATTTCGGTGGTGGAAAGACTCAAATATGCTAGAAAATTGATCACCGTGTGGGCCGAGGAGGCCGGCACGTTAGAGGAGGGAAAACCGAGTGGTCTTTCGGAAACGGAGGTAGCGGATTGAAACATGGTCAGGTGGGATATCCCATGCCGTTGGGAGGTGAAATCATTCGAATGGCTCTGGCTTCCTCGGATTTGAATAACAGAGCGGTCGTCAATCTCGTGGTGGAATAGAAAGCGATAAGAAATACAGCGTCGAAAAGACTGAGAATCAACACGCGAATGTTAGCACGTTCGGCACGCCTCTCGAAGTGAACGCCGGAGACAGGATTAATTTCGTTATGAAAACCAATAATCCCGAAGCCACCAGTTCCGTGGTGAGTCTACTGATCGAACTAGATCCTTTGAGCAAACAGTGAATGCGTGGAAATAATTAATTAAAAAAAATAATGAGTGATTATTAAAAACAAAAAAAAAAGTAATGAGATTTAGAAAGATGTTCAATCTCTCTAGATCTCATTACTTTATTTATTTTTTTTTTGTTTTTAATTATTACTAATTACTTTTTTTATTTTTATTTTTTTTTTTTTTTCACGCACGTCTCTCGTCGAATGATTGACATCTTATTTCCATCCGATTCGACTTGTAATTCTCTGTCCGACAGGACTAGAGCGAAGGCTTCGATTTTTCTCAGCACGTTCCTATCGAATTGCATCTTGATCTGAATGTCTAAGACGCTACTCTTGAGACGTTCACTCTGTTTACTGACGTCGAATACGAACATGGGATACATCAACTTGTATTCGCCGGGAGACATGTTAGGGTTGCTCATCAATTCGTCTAGACCGTGATACTTCTTTCTAAAATCAGCGGCATCGCCGTACAGTCTGCAGAAATCGTTCTTGTCGAACGACGCGTTGTAATCGATTGCTGGATATCTCGCGGCGTTCAGAAACACTTGCATGTTTCTCAAATGGCAGTGATCGAACAGCGACGCATTCTTTTCCTGAGACCCGTCCCTATCGGTTTGAAACGCAATCACGATCAAACGTGGTCTCCCGGAAGCGGATTTCACCATCAATCTCCAATCGAAGTGATTTGTGGAGGGTGGAATGCTAGCCGTGTCGCACTGTCTCATTCTAAATCCCATAGGCAATTTACTCTTGGATTCTATGATCTTGTAGAGACGTGTTTTTTCCACGACCGAAGGCTCCACGTGCGGAACGAACCAAGATATCTTCTGTAGAGTTATCTTACCCGCATCGGTCGCAGTGAGTCTCACTATTGCGTTGTCGTTTCCTTTTCGAATCAACGTCAGATTGTGTTTGAATCCGTACATGACCTTGTTGTAATCGTTCGCGAATCCGAAGATGTGTTTCAAAGGTATCCTGAACGAAAACGTTCCTTTAGGTCTGGACGTCTTGACGACGTAGTCGAATATCGCGGCGGCGCCGGCGCTAGCAGGGCTGACGGTGTCTTTCATCCACAACTGATTAAGTCCTCTGAATTTCGAAAAATCATCAGGATACGTCAAGAGTCCGAACATCGTGGTGGCCTGACCGGGATGAAACACAGATTCTATCTCTTGTCCGGATAGCATGTATTTTATATTACTGAATAGATGCATGATTTCATTATTGGCTCGAGTAACCGTGTCGTCGTCGGCGTAGTCGCTCCCATCTTTCTTGGTGAGACGTCCCTGCACCACTATGTAACTCTCGCTAGGATGGACGAATAGATCTTGTGTTTCGACGTTGATTCTTATCTCTCCCGCATTGTTCAAACTCGTTCCGGTTACCGGTTCGTATTCGTGAACCTCATATTCTTGAATACTTTCATCTTTCACTATGCTTTGTGCTATATCTAGTATATTTGCCATTTTTAAATGGTTTTTGTTTTTTTGTTTATTAATTAGCTTGCTTTTTTTATCTAAAAATAGTTTTAATTATTTTTTATTATTATTTTTCTCTCCTATATATATATGTGTAAACAAAAAAATGTTAAAGAGAGTAAATAAAAGAAATTTGTTTTTCTTTATCAAAACTTTGTCTTCTGTAATTGTTGTTCGTAAAACTTTCCGATGATCTCTTCCCCATCCAAAGCTTCGATTTCGTAAGTCACCGGATCGGTGTGAAATATTTTGATTATCACGAAGATTTCCGAGGTCCATCGAGGAGTATAACCCTTTTCGAAGTGCTTCTTATAAGCGTAGATTCTCACTCGATCACCGACCGCAAATTTCGGCGTTCTAGACTTCTTCCTAATCTTAAATCTCTCAGGATATAGATTCGCGTAGACCCGTTTTTCATTTCGAGGATCGCTAGCTTCCACGGGAGTCATCTTGATCGATCTGTGTCAGGTGTTGTTGTAATCTTTAACCAGACCGTTCAGAGCGTATATGTGTTTCTTGGTCGAATTCGCCGTGAAGTATCTATGCATCTTTTCCTTCATCGTTCGATTCCAACGTTCCACCACGCTGGCTTTCTCTTCGTTTTCGATCGAGTAGAGGTCAACCAATCGATGATCGTGCTTGTTGTAGAATTCCTTTCCCTTATCCACCCACAATTTATTTGGTTTTCGAGAAGACGAGTCGAACACGCTCTTCAGAGCCTCGGCGATGCAAGGTCCCGATTTATTCTTCAAAGCTCTGATCCAACCGTATTTGGAAAGCACGTCGATGACCGTTAATAGATATTTGACACCCTCGTTCCACCTCGAAAACGATCTCATGTCGACCAAGTTGGCAGACCAAATATCATCCAAACCCTTCACGAACACCCTTCTCTTTCGAAATTTACGCACGATGGGTTTGTGTAACTCCTCCGCCAATTCGCTCGTCAATAATCGTTTCTTCTTCTTTTCAGAACACCCCATCCGAATCGACGTTTCGCACCGATCAGATTGCCGACCAGCGAACGTTCTATCTTCTCTCTCCTGGTCGGATTCGATATGCCTCTCAATTTCCCCAACATGTTTTTATCGCAGACATCGTTGCGAGTCTTGGTGTCGGGATGTCCGGCGTAGCACAGATCATGATCATACGCGGCCGCGTCCACCCTATTCACAGGTTTGCTCCAAGATTTAGGAGTCAGATCGGCGTTGAGTCTCTTGTTCAATTTCGTTCCAGGTCCCGTGAAACTGTGACCAGGCAGATGCGTTTCGAAAGGTAGATTATTGATCATTTTATTCGCGATGCCTTTACATTTGCTCGAATTCTTTTTTTTTGACGAATCGAGTCTTGATAGAACCACACACGTCGCAAATTCCGCGAAGCATCTGTCTGTCGTTTTTAGTTCGTACTTCTTGAGAATTACTCGTCTCGGTAACTCTCTTACACTTTATGCAATACATTTTTAAGAGTTATTTAAATTAATTTCGTTTTTATTTTATATATAAATTTAATATATTTTTTTTTAAACGTTCTGTTCTTATTATATATATATTTTTTTTCAATCGCTGCTCTTGAGTTCTATCATCTTACTGAATTTCTCCTCTTTCCTCCCCTTTTCCACGAGAGAATCCTTCATCTCGTCCTTCATGATCTGACGAGTCTTGATTCTCACGGCTTCTTTCATGGCTTCGTATTTTGTTTTCTCACCCAATATCGCGAGGTATTCTCCGTCCGATATCCTACCGTCTTTCAACGCCATCGAGATCATTTCGGATATCGTGTCGATCTTGGAGTCGGCCAAGACGCGAACCTTGTCATGTTTCCTCGCCTTCAGATATAATTTCCTACTCAAAAAATTTCCAAGCGTGCTAAACAATCCAGCGGCGAGAGCCACTCCTTCTATGGTTAACACGACCGGAATACCGACCGCGGTCGACAACAATCCGATGCCGGCCGCGTGTAAACCCATGGAAATCGTGATGAGTGTCATGTCGATCGCGTTGACGAATTTCACGAAACGCGAATACTTCTTCTTGAGAGAACGGCGAGAATCTCTCTCTCGAGTTAGATACGCTTGGATTCTACTGATTTGATCGATGCGATACCTCTCTCCTCTTTCTTTTTCTTCTAGCGACGGTGCCGTCGGCAAAACGCCGTTTGGCTTCTCGACCTCGTCGTCATCTAACGTCGGATACAATTTATTTCTGATTCTCATTTTTGTGTTTTTTTTTTCTTTCTAATATTAGATAAAAAAATTTATGTGTGTATTTATTCTTATTTTCTATTCTCCCTTATTTTATATCAACGAGAAAACTTAGACGTATGCTTCATTGAACAATAATTTCATGATGCGTCCCTTGTCTTCTAAAGTCAGACTTCTACGCACCAATTTCAGTTCTTCCGAAACTGTGGGCTTGTCTCGATCCTTACAGAAGAGTAATCTCTTCCAAAACGTGATCACTTCGTCGATTTGAACGCGTTCGAACGCCGGTTCGAAATACTTGACAACCATATCTTCCCTTTCCATCGTCAGACACGAATGATTCTCGTGATCGAAGGCTAGGTGATCCCGACATCCGACGCATCGTTCTATCAAGAGGCGACTTAGTTGTTCGTTCACGCAGAATGCGTAGGCTCTCATCAGCATTTTTAAAAGAAACCTTGCTCTAATAGTCTGGGAAGCGCTCATGATTTACGTATTTTTTATTATCTATTCGATTTGATATATTTTATTTTTTAAATAACTATTTATTTATATTTTTTTTTCTCTCCTATATATATCAATCACTTTTTTTTATTTCCCACTTTTTTTATTTTCCTCTCCACAAAACCGATTCTATCACGATTCACCTCTCACAAAACTCAAGAGATGAAATCGGCAAATCGTTTTTTTCACCGATCAAATCGCACCCTATACCGTCCCAAACGCGATCGGGAAACGTGGCAGTGGTTTGCGGGTTCGGTATCACCTTTTTTCCATGTACCGTACATAGGTCGATTTTCTGATCTGGAATCCGCAAATGGGTTTCCCCGATCGGATCGCACTTTAACCGTTCAAATACCCGTTGGTGAACGTATACCTACTTAGGTGATACAAGATGATACAGAATCCGCAAACCATTTTTTGATGCTGATACGGAATCCGCAAAACGTTTTTTGCCCGCGTTCACCAACGATGGATCGATGGTCAAATCCGCGATGGGAACGTGGAGAACAAATTTTTAATCATATTTTCTTAAAATTTCATACATTTTTTTTCACTCTTGAGCGACGTGTACATGTACGCTTTCGCCAACGGGTATTTGAACGTTAAAAGTGCGATCTGAGAGTCTCAAAACCAATGGCGGATTCTGTATCACCATAAAAAACGACATTTTGTGTACTTGTACAAAATCGTGTACAAGTGATACGGAATCCGCCTTTTATACCTACTGACATACATAGCTCTGTGTCCTTGAACGTGGTACATTGACTGCACAGCGGTATATTGATGAGAGCCTGGATGACGACGTCAGATTGTATGCAGGTGCATTGTGTGATAGATTCATTCTGATGGACGATAATGCCCGTCCTCATGTTGCCCATGCTGTCGGGGAGTACCGTCAGAGAGAGGGGATTGAGTGTATGGACTGGCCAACAAGATCCCCTGACCTCAATCCAATCGAATATGTCTGGAATGAGTTGCAGCTTGCAATTTCAGCCCGTCCAGTCCAGCCAAGAAGCGTCCAGAAGCTTGGTGCCATTCTGGTCCAAGAATGGAACAACATCCCACAGGGGACCCACAGGAACCCGATTGGGAGCACGAGAAGGAGCTGTCAAGATGTAATTAACAGTAATGGGTCTCATACTCGATATTGAAACCATACCAGTTCGCTCCGTCAAATTTTTTGTAAATTGAAAAATTTCCTCTTTTACCAATAATATCCATTTTCCATGGTTATCGTATTCAAAAGCTAAAAGATAATATCGAACACAAATAAAATCTTAATTTCTGTACTTAAATCATTAAAGATATAATTAAATAAAAAATATATACACTTTTCATTACAATATTTCAACTAAAACGTAAAACAGGTAGTTGGATATACTTGGTGCTTAGCAAACTTTGAGTAGTATAGTTATAAGTGTCGATAATCTCCTAATAATAAGTAGCGCACATGCAGTGCTTGTGTTGTATGGACATCATCACTTTGTGACAGGGGATTGTCACAAGTGTCAATGTATAGCGAAATTACGATACCTTAAAAGAATTTGAAAGATGATTTTAAATGAAAACAAATCTATAATGGCCAGGTTCAAGAGAAGAAATTAAACTGCGAATCAGAGTCGTACGTACAGGGAAAGAGGAGGTGGGGTCGCCTTACCACCCCGCCCCCAATATTTGTCCAAAATCCAGATAGTTGGAATTTTTTCAAGCCAAAATTCCAACAGTTGGAAATTCGAAGCATTGTTTTAACAGAGTTTTTTTCCGAATGTGGTATTACATCTCCGTGAAAATTCCGACCACCAGCTCCCACAGATTCTCATCGAACAATGCAAGATTTTCCGACCACTCAGCGGCTCCGAAGTTAATTGAACACCCGTGGTCGTGTTACGTGTTTTGTTCTCTTCTATTTCTAACCTTAAACTTTCATATTGTAACAAGCATTTAGCAAACCGTTTCTAAAATTATATCAGAAATCGTTGAAATACAAACAAGTTGGTCAATTTGGTGCCCACAATAGTCATAAGCAGTTGATTTGTGTGGCCAGTATACAGGGCACATCATGAGACCTACATGCAATACTCTTACAGACTACAGTTCGTATTAGGACCCCAAATGAGCCCCTGTGTGAGTCTGTGACCTGGCATTTTTAAAGGTACTTCCAAAATTGAGTTTTGTTTGGCTCTGTATTCTAATGAAAGACTGATATGGCCAGACTGAAAATTTTGATTTGTATTTTGTACTGTTGAATTAATTTCTCACACATATTGTGACATATAGGCTGAGTTAGTTAGCTCACTCATTAGTCATATTTGAAGTTATTAATTAATATATTATTGGCTGATCACTAATTTTTTTAACATTCTCCATGCATGTATACATTCATGTAATTGACACAATGCCCAATGAAATCAAATAGTGCCTACTTTCAGACTACAGTATCACAAGAAGTTGTCATTTTGTGCTGTCTTAAAACCTCAAATTATGTATATAGATATTTAGCTGCAGTCATTTAAAATGCCTGGAAATATTCTCAGAATGACCTAAAATCAACCGGTACAGTCATTCGGAGAAAAATTCCCTCCTCCCGGGCGATGGGGGTGACGGGAAAGTGGTGTACCCCTTTAAGCATCCATTTCTAGTTGGATTTTTCAAAGATCTACACCCCCCCCCCCCCCCCCCCCATTGATAATCTCTTAGCTACGTCCCTGATGGGAATTAATAATGTCCTTGCAATCGAATACGAGTCGGGTGTTTTCTCAAATATTTCATTCCAGACTCAGGGCGTGTAAGACTAGACTGTAGGAAAAACGCGGGGCATGCCCATTCTATAGGCCAGAGGAGTTGCCACATCGGTGCGAAATAATAGACTCGTTGTAATGTGAGGGGATCCACATAACTTCTATTTAGAGTAGGAACAGTCGAGGACCATGTCAGTGACATTCCGTTATATTTTCGTGACAAGGCGACAGAGTGCAGAGCCATTGCATTGAGCTGAGAAGCTTAAACATCAGTGACAAGGAAGAAGCTACCAGCAACAACAGAGAACACAGACCCGCAAGCTGACTCAACAACTGTGTGGGCAGGGTGTGATTGCGTTTTGTGTTTCATTCATTGGATTCCGTGTAAGTCGCAGGTTACTATATGTTTTTAAATGTATTAAAATTATTATTTTCTGTGAAGCCCTGTTTATTGTACTTTCTGGTGAAAAGTCACTACCCCCTTTGGGATAAGAACCACCCCAACAAAAAACGAAGTGAGCGGGTTTAGACTCGGTGAGAGATGCGATACGTTCGCGCATGGATTCATGCGACATTTTTCAGTGAAGTCCTGTTGATTGTACTTTCTGGTGAAAAGTCACTACCCCCTTTGGGATAAGAACCACCCCAACAAAAAACGAAGCGAGCGGGTTTTGACTGGCTGAGAGATGAGATACGTTCGCGCATGGATTCAGGCGACACCCCTTGAGACTAGGCTGAATACGAGGCGTAAATCTATTTATCCCAGCAACGACCAAGCCCAGTTCTCGACATCTGGCGAGGCTAACAGATGATTCTCCTAGAAGGTAACAATTAAAAAGTTCAAAGATAATAGGATCACTCAATATCAATTTTACTACATGTTTCAGTTATAATGTTCATACAGGTTGCCTCAATGAACTTTTTGTAGTTTTCAAAAGTTGTGTAAGGGAGTTAATGTTTGGTTAAATTTGTTTTCAATTCGATCGGCGAATTGAACATAACGGTGGTGGAAATTCTCGTCGAAGAATATGATGTGGTGGAGGTAAGGGAATAATTAACTCTTTAAGTAAAAAATATTTTTGTGCGCAATTTTCAGAGATAAATTTCAGAAATGGATAAGCCAAGCTTGGAATAGTTGATTAGTATGTTCGAGCAGTTGGGCTTAGCGGATAGTGAATTACAGAAATTTGTAAAAGAAAAGCAAAATCATGTTGCGAAAGAAATGGGCGCAGAGTTAGAGCATCATGTAACACTGAAGCATGAGGAGTCTGCCTATCGGGCAGCCAAACGTAAGAAAGAGGTTGAAAGAGAGCTGTGTTAGAGCGAGAAAGAGCTGAACGAGAAGCTGCTCTAGAGCGTGAAATGGAGGAGGGAGAGGCAGCACGAAGAGCTGCAGAGCGATGGAAAGAGATTCAGGTTAGGTGCGAATGGCCTGAAAAGGCACACAATGAAACGAAAAGACCACACGAGGAAGCTGAAAGGGCTCTCGAGGAAGATTAAAGGCAACACGAGGAGGAGATGCAAATTTTGAGGGCTAGGGCGCAGTTACCCGAACATAATAGTAGACAGGGTGGAGAAAGTCCTGGGGAAAACGTGAAGGCACCTTACTATTGTCCCCAGTTACCCAATTTCAATAAACAGACTGACATTGACTCTTGCTTACTGAGGTTTTGAAGCTTTGCGTCGAGCCAGGGTTGACTTGATGATGCGAGGGTGGGGGGTGGGGGGGGGATGGGGGTTGGTGGTCAGTCTTACTCCACTACAAACGGGCAAATCGCTACAGGTATATGTGAGCATGTCCCCTAGCCAAGCTAATGACTATGGTGAGCTCAAAAAGGCTATCCTCGATAGGTACCATCTAACGGAGGAGGGGTCAGGACGAAATTCAGAGAGTGTGAGGCAGCGAAGAGTGAAAATGTGTATTAGTTTTTGCTAAGGGCCACAAGATATTTCGTCAGTTGGGTCGAACTATCAAGAATTGAAGAGTCATTTAGCATCCTGAAGGACCTACTTATCAGCTAGCAATTTATGTCGTCATGTACCACGAGATGACACTGTCTTTTAAGGAGAGGAAGCAGGGTAGAGTAGAAGAAATGACTAGGGAGACCGAGCAGTATTTGGAGGCTCATGTGGGAGGTTTGATACAAGGTAGGCCGGGTAAGGGGGGGGGGGGGGGGGTGAAAGTAACGTGGTTGCAAAGGTACCTGTAAGATTCCAACACTCAGACATGGGTAGTGGCCGGGTCAATCCCACCGGGTCGGGAGTCAAGGTATTAACTTCCTACATTTGCAACATCAAGGAGCACCTAGACAGGACTGTTGGAGGGTGGAAAACTATGGCAGAAAGATCAAACAGGGACCCAGCAAAGAATGGTAGGAAGGGCCCATCCACCAAAAGCTGGACAAGAGACCGACGGCCGCACTGTGCCAATGAATCGGGCCCGAAGCTAGCCCACTGCTGCGGTGTAAAGACGTTGGACATCTTAGATTGAAAGGACAAATGATCCCTATAATTAGTGGGACGCGCGAGAAGCACCGATCCGATCCGGAAAACTGAGATGCTGGTATGTCTGTGTTATATAGAGTGGGGGGGGGGGGGGGGCAGTCCGTGTTCTACAAGACACAGGGTGTAGTCGCGTGGCTGTCAAACGAGCACTCATTAGTGTCGAACAATTGATTGGACACGATCACATGTGTGTGCTCATAGATTGGACGATGAGGAGGTTCCCCCTTGTGAGGGGGTGAGGGTGAACATCCCATTCTTCATTGGTGAGGTGGAGACCATGTGTATGGAGGTGCCCATATATTACTCGCCTTTGGAGGCTACTGCGGTAGTCAATTGATCAAGTCGTGAGGGAAAAGCTTCCTGTAAAGCCTGTCAAGTATCCGGTGAAAGGAATGAAGCCAACCACATGGAAAACATGTATGCACAAAAGGAGGACCCCCATTGAGGAAGACTTGGAAGTTAGCCAAAAGTAGTGAGCCAATAGTTACGAGGGGTTCTGTGATATCGCCAACTATGTGGACAACATTCTCTGAAAAACAAAGACATGGACGGAGCATGTGGCAGCTCTTAGGGTGCTGTTTCGGGGTTCAATGAGACGAGGCACACATTGAAACCCAAAACATGTCGCGTAGGGATTAGGTAAGGTTATGGTGGACAACGACAAGCCCGAGAGGATCCACAATGTGAGCCACCCCACCCTCAGACAATGCAACAAGTTGGGTCCTTTTTTCCGACTCAACTACATGGCATCGATGATTTTGAAAATCAAATCCCACGATCGCTGTCAACGTTTTTGGTATATAATGATTCACAAAAAAACATATTTCCTCTGAGGATAAGTTCACAAAAAAATCGCTAGAAAAACATTAGTTTATTATTCATTTTGAATGATGAAAATCAACATTACTGTTGGATCAAGAACATGAGTAGATTATTAGCAACACAGACTAACAAACACAAGGAAGGGAGATTTTTCTGTTTTAACTGTTTGAATTCCTTCCATAGCAAAGAATCGCTGGAACGTCAGGAGGAGTATATCAACTTAAATCAATGTGTTGCCATCGACATGCCTGAACAACACATCAAATTCATACATCACAACAGAAGTCTGAGAGTACCTATTGTGGTGTTTGTCGATTTTGAATGTTTACCTGTGAAAATGAGTTTGTGTCAACCTGACGATTGGCAGAGTTATACTGAAAAATATCTGAAGCACACACCATCTGGTTATTGTTTTTACATAAAACTTCTTTGGATGATCGATATTCTTTGGGTCCATACACCTACACGAAACAGTCGGACGATGACGACGTGGCTCGAAAATTCGAGGAAGATTAGGAATCTCAAAGCAAAAAAATATACAAGCAATTTAAAAGTCTTGGTAAGATGATCATCACAAACGAACAAATAAAAGACAATAAGAGCGCCTCTGAAAGTCACATCTGTAAAGAATCATTCACTGAAACTTCTGCACCCGAATACAAGAAAGTAAGAGATCATGATCACTACAGGTGCAAATTTCGAGATGCCAAGCATAGTAATTGCAATTTAAAATATCGAGATGCCAAGTTGTTTCTGGTGATATTTCACAATCTCTCAGGTTACGACAGTCATCTGTTCGATAAAGTCTCAGTAGTGTAAGCGATGGATATATAAACCGCACTGTGAAGAGCGCTGAACAATGCATATCTTTCACGAAATGGATAGTCGTAGATAAAAATAAGAAGAAAAAAAATAGATGGAGACATGTCAGCAGTCGATATTGGAAGAGAGAGACATTTCATAGATAGTTTTAAATTCATGTCAACCACTCTCGAAAAATTAGTCGGTAATTTAGGAAAGGAGAAAATGAATGTCAATTAGAGAGCGTATTGAGTAAAGGAGTCTATCCCTACGCCCTACGATTACATGGATGGCTTGTATAGGTTTGACAAATCGAAGCTACCTTCCAAAGATAATTTTTATTCGAAATTATACGATGCTTACATTTCCGATGTTGACTATGAAGACCTCAAAAAGTGTGGGAAATATTCGACATGCAATCCATGAGAGATTATCACGATCTATCTGAAAACTTCTTTTGCAGAGAGGTTCGAAATTTTTCGAGACGTCTGTTGGAGATATTAATTACGATCTAAATCCGGCTTGGTATTACATGGCTCCTGTCTTGGGCTGGGACATGTTGTTGAAGACGATAGAAATCCAATTGGAATTATTATCCGACATGGACATGTTGTTCATGTTCGAAAAGGGTGAGAGAAGTGGAGTGTCGACGATATCTCACAGATATGCAAAAGTGAATAATTCCTACATGGAAGACGAATTCGATGCGCAAGAACCGAGTAAATGCTTAGCATATCTAGATGCTAATAATTTATATGGTTGGGCCATGAGTCATCTGTTATGGATGGGAAATTTCAAATGGATAGAGAATCGCGGGAGATGGAAAATTGGAGACATATTACCTGTGTTCTGGAGGTGGATCTAGAATATTACACGATTCGCACATCATTAACCTCTGGCACTCGAACAAATGAAAATGAATGAAGTCGATAAACTCATTCAAAATTTAAATTACAAACGTAAATATGTAGCTTAATGCAAAAATCATAAACTTTACATACATTATTGCATGAAATTAATCGACATCCATCGCATCATCTGATTTGATGAAGAGCCTTGGATAATGAAATATATAGATCTTAACACGAATTTGAGAATGCAGACAGAGACCAAATTCAAGAAAGATTTTTTCAAACTCATGAATAATTGTGTGTACAGAAAATCGATGGAAAACATCAGAAACAGGACTAACATTCGTCTTCTGACGATGGATAGTCAGGCTAGAAAATACATTTCAAAATCAAACCATAAACACTGAATCATCTTTGATGAAAATCTAGTGGCCGTTTACATGAAACTGACGCCTCTGATTTATTTGCGAATGTGCATCTTTGACATCAGCAAACAGTTGATGTATCGATTTCATTACGAATACATCCAGAAGAAATACGATTCGAAAGCCGAACAGTTGTTTACTGGCATGGAGAGTCTGGCTTACGAGATAGAGACTGAGGATTTTTAATGAGATATATCTCCGGATGTCAAGGAGTGGTTCAATACGAGCAATTATCCCAGCAATCACCAATCTGACATTCCTTTGGGTGTGAATAAAAAGGTGGTGGGGAAAATTCAAGAACGAGGCAGGAGGAAGACAGATCATGGAATTCGTTGGAAAAGGGCGAAACTTTACACTTACTACTAAGATGGGATGGCAGTTAAGAAATGTAAGGGTCAAAAGAATCATCACGAATAATGACATCACATTCGAAGAGTATAAAAAATGTCTGCTCGATAATCAAGATGTCTACAAGGCTATGTACACGATTCAATGCGACAAGCACGTTCTCTACACAGAAATAATCAATAAAAGTGCTGACGACAATAAGAGAATCGTGCAGTTGGATTAAATAAACACGTTAACCCATTGACATTATTCCACAAAGTCGATCATTTCTAAAAATCAGGAGGCATTGGACGAGGCAGATTGACAAAGACATAGAAAATCTAGACGGTAAGACATAGAAAATATAAATGAGACAATTAATAGCCAAGAAAAGCAAATAAATTAAAAAATCAAAATAAATTAAAGTATAAAATAAATTGGAAAATGGAAAATGCAAACATATTGGTAGAAGGTGTCATCTTACCTTACAAACATCTGTCTAACAGCGATCTGTTGGATGCAGTCAAAGCATTAAAATTAAAGCATTTTTTCAGTATTTTCCCCAGAGATGCATTACCCAGAAAACCGTGAGATGGTGACGAATGTGGAATCTCAACATGGATGATTTTTCGGGCGGGTGGCGTGGCTCAAGAAGAAGAAATTATTATTTTGACAGTTACGGAATCTCACCACCCAAAGAGTTGACAGAGTATTTAAAATCGTCGATTTATTACAATTCTTTGTATTTTGTGGACGCTTGTGTCTCTACATTCTCAAGAGATGGGCTTTGAAACATCATTCTCAAGACATCCTCAATGATTTACATAGAGAGAAAGAAAAAAAATTGTTTTCATATAAATAATAGGAAATAAAAAAATAAAATGAAAAAATAAAATAATAAAAATAAATTAGAAAATTTAAAAAATTGACAGTCGATAAATTTGGAAGAACTGATGATGATGAAATTGTGAAAAAGGGAAAGGTTTAAGATGATAGCGGAGTGTCTGTTACATATTTGAACGATAATTTCCTGAGGATATATGGAACATTAAAGCAACCGCTAAACATGAATAATCAGGAGCTTTATAA
This sequence comes from Pictodentalium vernedei, assembly GCA_031216915.1. Classification (NCBI taxonomy): domain Eukaryota; kingdom Metazoa; phylum Mollusca; class Scaphopoda; order Dentaliida; family Dentaliidae; genus Pictodentalium; species Pictodentalium vernedei. Next base: position 641,721,689 of record CM062296.1, on the reverse strand, counting down.
CATTCCAGAACCGTTAGATCCCAGCAAAACTGCCACTAAAAAGGAATGCAGATCAGGCAGTTGTAGATTTCAAGCAACACGTGAGAGATAATTACCTGGATAAAAACATGTTTGATGATCAGGACTTAAAATCTAAATGATTGGTGAATGTGACAGATCCTGTGAATTCGAGTGATGCTGCCACCAACCAATATGTAGACTTTGCGGAACGAAAGATCGTCGATACTTTGAAGGATAGAAATGAAATGAAAACTGATCTGAATGATGGATTGTTAATCTGGCGCAAATCGTCGATGAGGATACCAAATCAACCGCAGTCAACAAAGGCTACGTGGATTCTGCACTCACCAAATCTCGAACCTATCTCAAAGAAAATGTGAATGATCTCTATCTCAATAAATAATTGGGAGGAACGATGGAACAATAAATGATAACAAACTATTTGGTCTAGAGTACAATCTGCAATATCATTCGAGCACAGTCTGCAAAAATACATGAATGACACTTAAGTCCATGAAACTGGCGATGTGATGGAAGGCGATCTGGACATGGTTGTATGTTTAAATTGTTTTGTGTTATTTTAAGTTATTTCAAGTTTTTTGAAGTTATATTTAAGTTTTTCGGATATTGTTTGGAAGTTTTTTTATGTTATTTTAATTTTCTTTTTCAATTTTGTTTAAGGTTATAGAATGACAGACATTTCGTCCCCTGAGTTCCAATGTGTTTTATGTGCCTACTGGCACTTAGAACACATTGGAACTCAGGGGACTATTTTACTTTCATCCAATTGGAACATCAACATTCTGTCGGATATGACGAATGCAAACGTTTGACTGGGTATGTTCCTGTCAATCTGCATCTTGATGATGATTCCAGAACGATGTTCTTGAGTTTCTCGCTCTGTTTGCTAATGTTGAACACAAACAGGGGATAGAGCGTCTTGTATTTGGTGGTAGTTACATTTGGATTGTTTATCAATTCGTCCAAGTGATGATATTTCGATCTGAAGTCTGCGCATAAGCACACACCCTAGAAAAATCATTTTTCTCGAACGAGACATTGTAATCTATGGTTGGATACCTCATGGAATTGAGAAACACCTGCATGTTTCTCAAGTTGCAATGATCAAATAGACATGAATTCTTTTCTTCAGATCTGATCCTGTCCATATGAAATGCCAGTATGATGAAACGCGGAGGGATTTCACAGACAATTTCTAATCAAACTTAGTCGATGATAACATTTGCTATATCGCACTGTCACATTCCAAAGCCAGCAGGTAATCTGGTTTTTGATTCGATGATCTTGCCGAGTTTCATTCTTTGCTCGTCCTTTGCTAGAATGTGTGGCATGACCACGACACATTGTTTAGATGCACTTTGCCAAGATCTGTTGTGGCAGCCCTCATGATCATATCATACTCATTTTTACAAACTAGTGTGAGACTGTGTTTTAATCGGTAGATGTGTTTGTCATAATCTTCGGCAAATCCAAAGATGCGTTTCGGAGGAATCCTAAATGAGAACGTTCCTCTGGGAAATGTCGCTTGAATGATGTGTTTATATCTCATACATGCACCCACATTCGCAGTAGTCACTTCAGAGGTAGTGTCTTTCATCCACAGTTCATTGAGTACTTTAGATTTGGAAAACTCGTCTGGATATTTCAAAAGTCTCAACATTGTGGTGGCCTCACTGGGATGAAACATGGTTTCTATCACTTGACCTGAGAGTTTATATGATATACTGTTGAAAAGATGCATCATGTCGTTATGAGCTAATGTGATGATGTCATCATCAGCGTAATCACTACCATCCTTTTTTCGTCTATTGTCCTCCTATCTGGTGATAACTTTAGCTCAGATGGAGAAAGAGATCTTACGTTTCAATTTTCAGCCCTATCTCTCCTTCATTATTGAGACTAGTTCCAGCCACGGATAAGTATTTGTTCACTTCATACTCTTAAATACTTTCATCTCTCATTATACCTTCCGTGATGTCTAATATGTTTCTCATTTTTTATTACTATAGTTATTTTATTTCATTTTGTATTTTTATTTCTTACTTATATATAGGCAACAAAAACAAATGTTCCCCTTTGCCTTGATGAAGGCAAAGAAGTTAGGGTTGTCTTCTGTGACGTCAGTAAGGCCTTTGATAAAGTATGGCATGCTGGTCTCATCTACAAGTTGGAGAGTATAGGTGTTTCAAGTGAACTTCTGATATTCTTAAAATCGAATCTTACAGATAGGTTGCAACGAGTTGTGATATCGTCTGAGACATCTTCCTAGAGAATCGTTAATGCCGGTGTTCCTCAAGGATCGATCCTTGGGCCCTTGTTGTTCCTCACGACATAACCAAAGATCTACAGAGCAGTATATGCCTTTTTGCGGACGATACCTCCTTATATCTAATTATAGAGAACCCCGAGCAAGCGTCGATTGTAATCAATCATGATCAGGCTACAATCGAAGATTGGGCTAAAACATGGTTGGTGGAGTTCAATCCAAACAAAACCAGACAGTATGCTAATATCATGTAAAAGCAGCCCCATCCATCCACCCTTATTCTTAGGCGGTTCTCAGATATCCGAAGTCTCTAACCATAAACACTTAGGAGTCAGACTAAATGGTACTTGTACATGGAACGACCATATCGACGATATTTGCTCTAAAGCTTGGTCTCGCTTAGACTTACTGAGAAGGCATCAATTTAATTTAGATCATAGTGTCCTAGAAAAAAATTGCCTTTATTAGGCCCCTTCTTGAATACGCGGATACTGTTTGGGATAACTGTTCTGAAACCAAAGTTGCGGAACTGGAAAAAATACAGATTGCAGCGGCGAGGATCATTACGGGTGCAACCATTAGTGCTAGTAAGTTCTTACTTTATTTAGAAACCGATGGGATCCATTGCAAGAAAGACGTCGCAAACACAAGTTAATCCAGTTTTTCAAAATGTATCATCGTATGGTACCTCCACATATCTCTAGTAAAGTTCCCCCACTTGCTTCTTCAACCAATCCATCACTCAGTCTCCGATCAAGTCAAAACCACCGTGTTCCTTTTTGTCGGACTGAATTGTACAAGTCTTCCTTCATCTCCAGCGTTACTGACCAATGGAATAACCTGCCCCTGTCTGTCCGCGAGAACTCGTCATTGATTCATTTTAAGACTTTCCTAAACGCTGGTAATCAACGACCTCCAAGGTTCTATAGTAATGCGAAATCTCGCACAGCTCAAATATATCATTGCAGGTTACGACTGGAGTGTAGTAACCTCAATTCACACTTATATGATAATCATTTATGCTGCATCGATGTAAGATGGCATATGTCTGGATGATATAACATTAAGGGAAAACAAAACAAATCTTGTGTGCGATGTGAGCTACACTGTTTTATTAGCTCTTGGTATGAATTTGAGTCAGCTGTTATAGCTGTACAGTGTAGCCTATAAAATTTTCTAATATTATATAGATCAAGGTGGGCGAGAGACGCCCCATGAAACAACAAAGCAACAAAAATTTGTGAAACAGGTAAAATTAAGCCTGTGAGGCATGTTAAAAGTAAGTACAGCATGGCTGGAAAGACACAACCCAGCCCTTAATTCGAATGACTCAAAAGGAGGTTCAACATGGCTTGACAGACAGGTGGCGGCAGGGGGGGGGGGGGGGGGTGGAGGTGGTTGATTTTCCAAAACTGTCCGCTTCTTCCTGCAGATGAATCCAGAATGAAGATGGTGCGTAGGACGCTTCACCGTCCACCAAAAACTCCGACTTGTGAAATACTTCGTTTTTACCGCAGTGGACAACGGAATAAAAATTTAGAAGGTCAAAGGGTGCCTGATATTCATGCGCAGTGATGCGATAACAATCCCTTGGTGGTGCCTGGAATCCCAGGCGTGACCAAATGATAGCTGGCTTTCTGCCAAGGCGGCTCCCTTGAAGTCTGTCAAGCCAAGTTGAACTTTTAACCTGATAGGCAAATAACAGGGAAGTTGGCTGTGGAGATGTGTGTATGTATGCACGTGTGAATTCCTAAAAACAATTGATTACAGCACACGACAAACATCGTGACCATAAATGAGGCAGAATTCCCTTGCTGCCTCTGATTTATGCTGCATCGATGTAAGGTGGCATATGTCTGGATGATATAACATTAAGGGAAAACAAAACAAATCTTGTGTGCGATGTGAGCTACACTGTTTTATAAGCTCTTGGTATGAATTTGAGTCAGCTGTTATAGCTGTACAGTGTAGCCTCTAAAATTTTCTAATATTATATAGATCAAGGTGGGCGAGAGACGCCACAGATGGGATCGCAAGACACCAAAACCTTTAAGTGGTTACTTCAAAGTTATTGTGTCTTGCGAGCCCATCACGCCCACTAAGGGACACATCCCCACAGCCAGGTCCCAAGAAGATACACCCCTGGGGCTTGTGCATCATGAAGCGGCCATATGGCTACATGCAGGAAATGATTAAAAAGCGAGAGTCACAATTTGTAGACGGTATGAGCGAGAAATGCGCAATAAATCGGAACAGCCAGCTGATCACTGAGCCAACGTGTGAAGTCATTATAACGCATCAGAAACGCGGCAAGATGGAAATTGCGAACCCCATGCGGTTCAGCATCCCCCCCCCCCAACAGTGGGGAAAGGAGGGCACAACCGATTGCCCGACGCAACATTCTAGGTAAGCCCGTGCCATACTGGAAACCCACGTCGAACTATAGAATAGTTGCCCTGCCCTGCCCTGCCCTGCCACACGGCAAGAGGGGCTGCATGTAGCCGCGAGACGCCTGAAATGGATCGAACGTTGTGGTAAGCATATAACACCAATGGGTCCTGTCGTTATTATGGGTCTGGCTAGCCACCAAGAATAGCCCGTGCCCTGCTCAGGTGCTAGCCCTACCCACACCAAAGATTCCAGAAGTTAAAGCGAGAAGAGAATCCCTAACGACAAACCAGGAACTCAAGTGTAGCCCGTGCCAAGCCAGAGTACCAGGCTATGAAAGACCACCCTCGTGACAGGAAGGGGTCGGCAAAAGAACCTCATTGAAGGGAAGGTGTTCTGATGTATTGCCGGAAGGCATTGGTCTTCCAGCGCCCCATAAGCCGGATCTGTGAATCGGAATAACCCATACAGGCAGCCATTGTAGCAGCGCCGATACGGAAGCTATGTCCTTTAAAAATGTGCGGGTCCAAACCACAGAAGCGCAAGCAGCACTTGAGCACCAAATCAAAGGATCGTCTGCAGACAGGACTACCCGAGGGGTAGGCAAATACAGGCCCTGCCATCGATCCACGCGCAGCCAGAAAGTGTGTCAAGCGTGCTATCGGACAATGAATTTGATCACGAGCCCGCGAAACCCTGACGATGTGCGGCCTACCCCCGGCATTATGTTTGAAATTTCGAAATTGTAAAGACACAGAATCCCCATCCAGATGCACATCCGAAAACTGTAGCACCTTATCCCCATCAGACTTACGGGATGGGCACAACTCGCCGACACGAGCGAAAGAATAAAATGCCAAAGTGAACAAAGCAGCAAATAAGCAGACCTGGTAAGTACTGGATGCGCAGCTAGGCAGAGCTAGCACTAATCGAAGGAGAATCGGCTCCGTAATGGGTAGACGCACATCGGCAGAGGGTCGCAGACGTTGGGCCCCAGCCAAAATTTTACGAATAAGGAATGATTGAGTGGGGTCGTATAGACCATTTATTTTATGTATGTAAGATAAACCGGATATAATCGAAATAATAGATTTTGATGCACAGCCCAGGGTGAAAAGGTGTGCGATAAATAAACACAAAGTGGTATAGATAATGGCCAAGTAAGCTGCAATTGAAAGCGGACACAAAAATCTGCCAATTTGGTGAAACTGGATTGGTAAAGCTGCTGCGTACTCGGTGCAAGGGCACTAGTGACGAGACTGTCTAAAGTTGAAGTAAGCGTTCCAATGTCAATTCTTGTGGGATGCCAGTTGCGTGAGGACAGACGTGAGGAGCCAGCTGCTTGAAGTGTTCGACCTGCAAACGAGAAAGTTTGTCGGCTAGTACATTTTCAGTACCTGGAATATGCTTTGCCTTAAACAGAACATTGAATTTTAAGCAGCTAAGAACCAAACGACGAAGGAGACACAGCATCTGCGCATCCTTGGTGGTTTGGGAGTTGATAACTGCCACGGTAGCTTGATTATCAGTGAAGAATAACACACAATGGTTAGCTATGGAGGGACCCCACAAGTGGAGTGCTACTACAATAGGATAAAATTCAAGCACTGATATATGCAGCGAGGATTCCTTGGGTGTCCAAGCCCCACAAAACCATTGGCGTCCAAAAATGCAGCCAAAACCAGCAGATGCTGCTGCATCCGTGTGAAAGGATAGAGTGTCACTTGTTAACCAGGTTTGTTGTAGAAAGAAGGATGTTCCATTGAATTGCTCCAGGAAGGCTAACCACAACCGCAGGTCTTCCTTAACGGATGAGGTTAACCTCAGATGGTGGTGAGCCTTCCTGATACCAATTGTTAAATTAATTAAACGCCTTAGAAAGGCTCTACCAGGAACGATAACCGAGCAGGTGAAGTTCAACAGACCGACCAGGGATTGAATTTCCTGAAGGGTGGCTTTTTTAGCTTGCAAAAAGTGGCGGATCAACCGCTGGCATTTTGAAAGTTTATCTGATGGGAGACGAGCCGTCATGCTAACAGTATCCAGTTCGATTCCCAAAAACACAATGGTGGTGGAGGGATTGTGCGTTTTCTCGAGGGCGATCGGGACCCCCAAGGAGTTGCAAATCTTGATGAAGGTGTCCAAATACACTTGGCACATCTTGCGAGTCCTTGCAGCAAACAGAAAATCATCAAGGACGTGCACAATGTGTCGAATAAGAAACTTTGACTCTGCGATCCACTGGAGCGCAGAGCTGAAGGACTCGAAAATGCGACAAGAGGAGGAACAGCCCATGGGAAGGCATTTATCAAAGTAAAAACAATTGTCCCATTTAAATCCTAAAAGGTGGTGGTCTGAAGGGTGAACTGGGATAAGCCGAAACGCGGATAAAATGTCAGTCTTTGCCAAGAAGCAGCCGGTACCTAGGGATGTAATGATGACAATCGCATGTTGTATATTAGAATACTCCACAGAGGTGAACCCAGAAGGAATATGGTCATTGATGGAAGAACCATGCGGGTGAGAAAGGTGTTGGATCATGCGGAACTCGCCAGCTGCCTTTTTGGGAACAACGCCAATAGGAGAAACGTGAAAGTCAACAAGGGGTGGTGAGGTATACGGCCCAGCTATGTGCCCCAAGGAAATTTCTTTGGCCAGTTTGCGAGTAATTATCTCGGGGAAGTCATCGGCAGACTTCAAATTGGGGGGTGTGGTCAACTGCAAGGAGGCCCCGTCATAACCTATAGAGAATCCGTGAACAAAACCATTAACCAAGTAGTGCTTGGAAGAGACATCATACCCATCGAGGAGATGATCCAAAAGTTGAGGATTAATGGGAGTTGTGACTTTTAGCTGGAGACTGTGTGGGCTTGTGGGCCTGTCCCCCACGTGGGTTTCCACGAAAGGGCTGTCTACCGGATTGGTTGCGCAATGGACAATTGTGGAAACTGTGGTCCTGTTGACAACGAAAACATTTATGCGAGTAGCTGCATGATCCAACACATGGCCTCCCCTCGTGGAACTTGTGGCAAAAACCCACAGGAAAGGAGCGGTTCCTGGTAGCAGACCTAGCGCGGCCCCCAGGGGCTCTGTTTTGAAATGACCTGTGATGGCTGGGAATGGTACCTGATCTCCCCCCAGGGGCACATTTCATATACAATTCCCATAAAATGGTGTCCCATTCAAGCGAAGAATCGTGTTGCCGCAAGTTACGGAATTGTTGATCATACTGCAGCCAATCGTACCCGATGCTCGCTAAGTGACGAATGTGTGATTGGTACTGTAACAATTTAGAAATGTCCTGTGGACATTTCTCGACCGAAACAGCCATGAAAATTTCAAAGGCACTGAGCCATTGGGGGAGAGAATTTAGAGACTTTGGTGCCTTGGGAGTCCATGCAATAGCAGGAGAGGAACCCTCACCGTCACACAGCGTCAACGAGTACGATGGCTGAGAGGAATCATGAGGTAAAAGTGTAGCCAAATTAATGTATTCATTAGCCCAAATCTGGGATTTAGTTTCGATACCGACAGTAGCAGTAAGGGAAATGGCAGGAGACCGAAATGAGCCGCCCGGAGCCCCAACTGGGCCAGCAGAGGGGGTTGGATGAAATAGGCCTACGAACGGGTTAAGTGTTTGTATTGAATTACCAAATGGAGGATTTGGTACAGTGTCCTGGTTCTGTGGTGGTGGTGCAGCAGAATGTTCTGAAGAAAAACTGTCCAAGGCCGATTGAACTGACCGACGCAAAAAGTGTTCCAAATTAGACTGGTGGTGCTGCAGTTGTGGTGGGAGTCGCACACTGAGGCTGATGCTGTCACTTGAAACACCTTTTGGTGGTGGATTGACCGAAGATGTGGAAATAACTGTACATGTATGGCTCGAAGTAGAGGGGATTCGAAGATCGAGTCCAGCTGTGTGATGGTCCATGAAAAGGGATGATTGTTGGTGATCACCTGGTGGAGAAATGTGTGTGATTGGGTGCGGAAACGTAGGAAGGGCATCACTGAAGGTCACTCGTGTGGAAGAATTCCCTGATGCATTGGAAAAAAGTGGAACCGTCTGACGTGGCACATGTGAGAGAGTAGCGTACTCATAGTTAGTTGATGATCTGAGCTCACTTCCAACGGAAGTAGGTGGTGAGTGTCCTAGGAGAAAACTGTTCCGGAGTGCTGTTGTCGTCAGTGCACTGCCAGGAGTCCCAGTAGAAGCATGGCTGGCAGTGGTTGAAAAGTGATCCGTGAATGTCATTCCTGTAGAGGTGGTGCAGGAAACTAACGGTGAAAAAACAGTCACAGTTGGGTAAGGTGGAAACCTATGTGTCATGTGGTCCAGAGTGGCAACAGTTGTTGCTGCCCCAGAAAAGACAATGTGTCGCGACTGTCCAAGCACCGGTGGATTAGAATCACCCCCTAGGTGGTCGCGCGAGTCCTGAGTCAGAACATCTCCAAGTGAACTGAAGGTTAATGTCTGTGATGTGGGTGGAACTGCCCCTGGAAGTTGTTGAGAACCACTTGTGTGACGAGAACCAGGGAGTCCTGAATCATTGAGGTCATTGACCATGGTAACTGGTACTGCAACAAGCTGAATTTCATGCACTTCTGAAGAATTGTCCGACGCTGTAGATGGACGACTGGCTGCCCCTCTTGTACGTGTGGTCTGTGAAGGCTGGAAAGTGGCTGACAGCCCATCTTGCAGGGAACGCCGTTTCTTTCTGGGAGGCATAACTGGAATAGAGAGAGAAAGCGGGCAGACACAAGGTAAAAGCTACTGAACGAGGAAAACACCTGAAAGTGCTGCGAGCAATGGCGTGAAAGGTAAAAACCACTGTGTGGCAGACCAGCACGAGGAGGCGCATGAACAGGGATGTTTTTTTTTTTTTTTTTTTAATTTTTTTTTTTAAACAGGATCAGGATCATAGGAACGATCGTCATTCGTGCATAGCCCACATCAACAGAAAGGGTACGCAAGTACATGGGTGTGTGGGGGAAAAGACGGTCACGCCAGTGCTCGCAGGACGGACCCTCCCTACTAACACGGGAGGGTAAGAACAAAAATATAACCAAACTCCACACGGTGAAAGACACACAAAGAAGGATAACCCTCTGTGCCGAGGGGAAAGAGCAGATTGGCGTCGACCAATGCACCTGCACCCTCCCCCAGGCAGGAACAATGCAGCAGCTCGGGAGGAACGGCCAGCCTAACCTCAGCCCAGATGAAAGGCCCAACACGCGAGGAAGGCCAAAGAACCAGAGACGATTATAGGGTGTTTCGTTTTGTGTGAGGTGGTAGAGTGCTGGGGGTACACCATGATACCGATGAGAAATGGACCCCCAGAGATCACGAGCGGGCCAAAGACTCTAGGCGGAGATTAAGGGCCAAATGGCAGATCAACCCCCGAGCAAGAAGCATGTAGGAACCGTGTCACCGTGGGAATGAAGTAACGGCAAAACTATGACATGGGAAGAAAGCCAGTGACGGACCGAATAGGTATCCCAACCCCGCACCCAAAGGCGAGGCATCGCCACCCAGAATGTAGATCACCAAACTGCAGCAAGACGCAGGCCGAGAGCACAATTGTTGTTGAAGAGAGGGGGCAAGCTGCCCAGCAACTGGTCCACCCAGTAAACAAGTGTGGGGGTGGGGGGGGGGGGGGGGGCGAAGACAGAATGCAGGTTGGTGAACATCCCGGGCGGAAGCAACCACACCAGAAGGGTGTGTATGAGGTGGGGGGAGGAAAATATGTAGTCAACTGGGCCCATGAACAATGCACAGGAAACTGCAGAACAGAAACTGTCTTAAGGGATTGATGGGCACCATGATGGAAGAGTAATTAGGAAATGGAAAATACCATGTTCCAGCCGGTCAGGGCTCAATTTAAGCTGAAAAGTTTGAATAGCAATTTACTGCTCACCCTGGAAAATGGACGAGCAGGTGATCCAAAAGCACTGCAGACTGATAATGATATAATCGCAAAATCCAGAAAATGCATAGCCCAATTCTATGCAAATCCAGTGATTGTGAGCCCTGCAGCTGGTGGAAACTGGCGGGATGGCTGCTAACCGTGAGCAGCAGAAGGAAGAAAATTGGACACAATACGTTCTGCAGAAGCCTGTGAATCAGAAACTGAATAGGGAATGCTGCCCCAAACCGCATGGGAATAAATGATCGAAAGAGAACAGGCACCACAGTGCAGAAAATTATCCGTTATGACAAGGGACGAGTTTCGTGGGCGCGCAGAGAATGCAGCAGGGATTCACGAATGCTGCGACTGTATTTTTTGAGGCCGGTGGCATCAAAATGCACGCCGTCGAACAGAAACGACCTGGCGGCCAAATGCAACCGACCATGATGCCAAAAACTCAGTGCGGGCGAAATGTCAGGCAAAACCGTTTCCAAATAGTTGTTGACAATGTCAACATGCGTATTGTACAAGTCCACCGATTTTACTGGACGAGCACGGCGTCCCGCTGTGACAGAGGTCCAGTGAAACAACTGGCAAACCGAAACTGATTGGACCGCGAATTCAGACAACAGACGCTCAGCAAATTCGTCGACGTGACGGCCAACGGTGAGGGGTGGTAACTCAGAGAGCTCATTCCCCCCAATCTGCAACGAAACGTGATGCGGCCCGAATTGGCGAACAATAGCAAGGTCCTCTGACAAACGGGAAACAGTGCCACCTCGTCGACCATGAAAACGAATGTCCACATGAAAGTCGTCCCTGGTCAAGTTTAATTCGGATGCAAAATTCCTAGGCGGTGAAAACGCAGCATTCCCATTCAAATAATTACCTAAGCGGACAATAAAACTGTGTCCCATAACCAGACATTTCCAGTCTGACGTTGCCATGTAGAAGAAAATAAGAAAAACAAGCTAACAAGGAACTCACCGTAGCTGATTTTCCAAAACTGTCCGCTTCTTCCTGCAGATGAATCCAGAATGAAGATGGTGCGTAGGACGCTTCACCGTCCACCAAAAACTCCGACTTGTGAAATAGTTCGTTTTTACCGCAGTGGACAACGGAATAAAAATTTAGAAGGTCAAAGGGTGCCCGATATTCATGCGCGGTGATGCGATAACAATCCCTTGGTAGTGCTTGGAATCCCAGGCATGACCAAATGATAGCTGGCTTTCTGCCAAGGCGGCTCCCTTGAAGTCTGTCAAGCCAAGTTGAACTTTTAACCTGATAGGCAAATAACAGGGAAGTTGGCTGTGGAGATGTGTGTATGTATGCACGTGTGAATTCCTAAAAACAATTGACTACAGCACACGACAAACATCGTGACCATAAATGAGGCAGAATTCCCTTGCTGCCTCTGATTTATCACCAAACCCCTTAAGTCAGTGTGGCGAGCAAGAGACTCCTGATCACTTTCTCTTGCATTGTCCAATTTTCACACACGCTAGTAATTATAAAATTAACCTACTCCCGTGGAGTAGACACATCTACTCTTCTTTTCGGTTCAGAATTCTTGAATAACGAAGATAACTGCCTCATCTTTGAAGTGGTACATGACTTTATATTATCAAGTAAGCGTTTCCAATGATTAATTTCTAATACAGTAGTAACCAATTTAATATAACTTAATACTATTAGAATGTTATTATCAAATTAGCTCAACATAACGAATATACCCCTCCACACCATTCAACTGTCCTTGCAGCTCAAAGTTACCTGGTATCAAATCAAATTAGCTCAACATAACGAATATACCCCCCCCCCCCCCCCCCCCCACACACACACCATTCAACTTTCCTTGCAGCTCAACGCCACACGGTTTGTATCCATAGACTGTATTCATCATCTTTTACTAAACGAACTGAATGACATTACCTTTACCTTCTTTCGCCTTTTTCGTGTGTATTTAATGCATCATGTATTCAAGCTGACTGAGATTTGTTCTTGGTTCAGAATTTTTGAATAACAAAGACAACCACCTTATCCCTGAAGTGGTACATGACTTTATACCATCAAGGAAGCGATTCTAATGATTAATCTCTAAAACAGTACTAACCTAATTAAAATTTATTTATTGATGTTTAAGGTCAAATATTTCTGCATAATGGCTAATCATGACCATGAGAGTTTTACGATTATATCCTGAACACTACCAATGCCCTTGGGCAAGATACATAATGCAGATTGCCCACGTGAGAGCATGATGACAAGGACATAGCGCACGTCAATAATCAATGCACCTGCCTTGAACTAATTCTTTCTCTGTGACAGGTTACAACGGTATAGTAGTTTGGACAAATTATTTTAAGACGCCTTTCTGTGCCTTTTGAAATTACGAGTGGTTGGCCCGTTGAGGTTTCAAAACTGATTAAAATATTTTTGGGCAAAAAACAAGTCACCAAAAAAGCACAAAACACCCTAATGTGAATTGACCATTATTTCTTTATCAAAATAGGCAAATGACTTGCCCTTTGCATAGACGTGTTAAAAACACGTCTCCATCATTAACTGGTATAACTTAACGAAAGTTTACTCACATTAGTATGTTCTGCCAACATTTTGAAACATTCAAAACCACGAAATCTGTCATTTTTATCCACGATCGTGCATGGGATTATCAATTAGCAGAACAGTAAACGGGAAGGAAACAATGTATCATTATCATAAATGCAAATTCCATAATGAATCCAAAATGGCGATACAACTTTTTACTTTTTTATACAGCATTATTTTGTACAAATTCATTAAGACGTCGTTTGCGGTTTTAAAACGTCCGCAAGGTGTTAGAGAGGTGTACTCAATGCTTTGCAGGTCTGCAGTTTTTCACAAGCAATTGAATCGTTTTCATCGGTCAAAAATGGCCCCAAACTTACAAAATATTAATTGACCAATATATTCAGAATAACTTGAATTTTGGCATTTTTGTCATAATACAATTCTCGATTGGCCTAAACTTCAGAATTTATTTTGCTACCGAACTATTTCATATTTTACAAGTCTGTGAAAGTAAACAGGGTGGTCATGGCCCACCCTGTTGAGAAATTCAACAGCGATTGCCTGAAGTTGGAATGATTAAAAGTTCTCTTAAAAAATACGACCAATTGTAAACATGAGCGTGATCAAAACTTTAGGCTAATTCACACATAATATCTCGATCATATAAAAATATATTGGAGGATCCACTTCAACACACCCTTACGTACGCATCTGTTGGAAAATGTTGGTAACCAATGATTCATCTCTCGAAATCACATCTTTGAGATCAATATTTATAAACGAATCTTGATCTGAACAACAACTGGAAAATGTTAATTAAAAGTGGGTGAAAACCTTTTTTCTACATTCAAACCAACAAGACTGGTGTAGATTGTACTTAGTGGTGATTATTAATCAACGCTTAAACACTTGCTAAGCGGCTATACCTTCTTGAATTCATGAAGAATGTAGCGTACACAAGCCTACACTAACCTACTGCAGATAGACTCCAGTTTGTTGCGAGAGCGATATAATTATTTAATTGGCTGGGAGTTGGGATGTATTTGGGTTGTTGATATGGAGCAGGAGAGAGAACTGAATATATCTGCAATTTTTAAACAGTAAATATTATTTTTAGAATTGTTTCCCTTCGGTTGGATATGTGCTGCCGAAGTCCTCTCATATGGCGACTGAAGTGTATGCTACTTTTATGCCGGTTGTCAGAAATAAAAGCAAGTTTGAGGACTCGAGATCTCCTTGAATTAGTCTAATTCATGGATGCAGGAAGTTGGAAAGGAAGATGTGGGGCAGCCTATTTGAGAGGGCAACATGAACAGAAGGTAAGAATAAGAGTTATAATTTCCTACAGGTATGTTTACTACAAAGGGCCAAAGACCAGGTTCGACAGGCTTAATGTAACGAACAAGTGTCTCACTAAATTGCCCTTCATCGATTTTATATCAAGAAATCAATGTATTACGCTGAAATTATATACTTTGAGTGTTGAATTAAAAACAAACACTCTTTATGAATGCTGTGGTAATCAATCTTCTCGACCCAATGCACACAGGACCCAAAACCCACTCGCTCAAAACCTACGTGGGTAAACATAATACTTACTTGAATGGTACTGAATTTCTGATCTATTTTAACAACCCGGACAATGGTTTGAAGGTGTTCAAGGCAGCAGTGATGTAAATTTCACAATTGGTGGCTAAATGAAAATATTGACATGTTCATATGACAAGCATTGTTATTATCGGGTCTGGTAACAGGCACATGCTTCTGGTCATTTTATGAAATAAAAACCCCAGAAAAAGATACCTCCTCCTTATATATCAAATATTCACATTTTGGGAGGGGATATATTTTATCTCAGTACTTTATTTCGTCAAATGTCCGGGTGCAGGTGTCTGTTGTCGGGTCTATTTCTTTGTCCAATATTTTGGGCGTTTTCGGGGATGTGTGTGGGGGGAGGTGTTCATTGGAAGGGGGTGCCCCACACACTTCAACCCACCTCCGGCTACGCCACTGCTTGTAAATTGTAAACGTAAGAGGATATTATCAACCAACATCATGTGGAAATAGTCATGCAAGTTGTTTCATTTCACTTCAGCTCATCGCGTTACACACCTTTGGCAGAATTTTTTCAATAGATCTTAATGGTATCTCTGGAAATAGTGTAAGGCTTTCAATGGTAAGGAAAAGCCCGGTCGTGATTCTCCAGAATCACACTGTCTAGTTTATTTATTTATTTATTTATTTATTTATTTATTTATTTATTTATTTATTTATTTATTTATTTGTCTCTAAGATCACTTATTTCTGCATAATGGCCGTGACCATAGTACATATATACCAAATCAAGCCCAGCCACTCGTTTATGCAGTCATGTAGTCCATTTTTGGATGACTTCCAACATTAGTGACCAGGTCCAATTTTACCAGACAAAAACCACCACTTCACTCCCAGAAGTTCCCATGGGTAAGTAAGACTGGTATACTTTTCAGTATAATATATGCGTGTTCATCAATTACTGTTTTGTGAAAAAAGCAAATGCTGGTATTGAAAAGTTGATATCATGTTACTATGACCGGGGCCATTCAATGGGTTGATTGTTGTTAACCCAGTTCGGCCCGGTCTAGAGATTATGGCGCGCCGCTAACATGACTTCCATAGCATTGGTCACTCAGCGAGTTGACCCTCCATAGGAGAGTTATGTTAACGGGTCGACAATTGATCAAGTGCTTTAGTATCAGATTGTTATAGGGAGTTTGCATGACGTTACTCGCATATTGGCTGTTCACTCGGCTGTTACTTGGCTGTTGCTTTTACAGCCATTCTATGGAATGGCTTCAGAATGGCATCTATGAATGAAAATGCTGACATACAAAACAACAATTTATATTTATTTACAACCCACTGAAGTGCTGATTTACATACACAAAATTTTTTATTTATTTACAACCCTCTGTGCATTGTGTCTAATGATGTAATTAACTAATAATAATAATAATAATAATAATAATAATAATAATAATAATAATAATAATAATAAATCACAACCAGTTGCTTAAGATTACACTATTCCAATGTGAGAGTTAGGGAGGAGAGTAATCTTGCATCAATTATAGTTACTGATGCTGTTCGCGATACCTTACTGTAAACCGTGGGTTCGAAGATCTGACAACCCAGTGCTTCCTTATCCCAGTCATTTGATTTACTAGTCTACCTTAGCTACCAATTGGACCTCCCTAAAGCCCCATGCTCCTTCTTGAATGTGGAATGTACAAATTGTTCGTGACAACCCGACTGATTCCTATTCTGTGCGTTCTGTGAATATCCGAATTCAACCACTCCCAATCCTCATTCCACCAGCACGACGTAACTCACTGCATGGCTTCTCCTGGAAAGACCTAGATTCACTCCTGACACTGGGTTTTATAGAAGTTCACCCGCCTTGTATATCCCGAGGCTAACTGCTTATCACCTTTTAATCGGGGAAGTTACATCAAGCTCTTTTTTATTTAGAATTAATTATCACTCCCTCTCTATTATCCCAGTTGACAGTATGGTCCAGTCCATTTTTACTCAATTGTGGTGATATGAATGAAAGACATCCTTTATGTACAATAGAGGTAACGATTTTCCATTCGCCTCTTATGTAACTAAAGGATGACTATGAGCTTTGTCTTAAATTTCGGAATTAAATAATTAAATTATTTTTCACTGTTATTTTGACTACAAATAATAAATTCCGTTACTGATAATAGGATATCTTAATTTGCATCCTGTGATGTTTGCCCTCTCCTCACAGAGGAAAACTCTGTATTCGGTTAAGGACAACTCTCATATTGGAACGATGCTTAAATCGCACACCTGAATATTTAATGATTATTCCCCTTTATTGTAATAACTGTTATAAACATAATTGTAAATGTTCTGAGAACACAAATAATGTATAATATATGTATATTTATAGATATGATAGTGTCCATTAATGCCCATCAAGCTGAAAAAAATATATATACCACGTTTTTGTTACCTATTGTTCATTTTGCCCCCACATGCAGTTTATTTTCTTAACCCTTTGACTTTAAAATTGTTATTGTGGCTCTTTACTACCACACACTGGGAGAGCTATGTGATACGTGCAGTTGGATATGCACGTCATTGTAGTCAGCTGAGATTATCTCATACAATATTCTTGTCAAATAACCTATTTTCTTTCCAAATATAAATTATCCATCGAGCGCAAGCAGTGAGAAGGAATCACTATTTATATTCGCTAGAAGTCACTATTCACCATCCTGAGGGCGCAAGCCACTGGAATTTTTGTACAGTTTTATTACACCACTATCTATTATTCGCCGTCCTAAGGGCACAAGCCACGGGAATTTTGGTACAATTTTATTACACCACTATCTATTATTCGCCGTCCTAAAGGCATAAGCCACGGGAGGTTTGGTACAGTTTTATTACACCACTATCTATTATTCGCCGTCCCAAGGGCACAAGCCACTAGAATTTTGGTACAGTTTTATTACACCAGTATCCATTATTCGCTGACCTAAGGGCACAATCACCGTTTTTTTCTATTGCAGATCTTTATATTTCTTGTCGTCACTTTGTATTTTCTTCTATTTTCTGTGAGTCTTCTTCTGCCCTTTTCATTTTTCCTTTGTAATTGACTGTCGTTGTTTTTCGCCGATTCCTATTGATTTCTCGTTGTACCACCTGCAGATTATTGCATGTCTAGCTTGAGTTGATTCATCCATCATTCTCTTTCTTTATCATTTCTGACTTTGTTCAGTTTACCATTTTTTTTGTTTTTTTCTATACGTTCATCTATTTAAAGCTGAAAGTATACACAAAATGGCAGCACCTTTTTGTCGACATGAGACAAATGATTTAGAATAAATTTATACCTAAGCTCTCTATGTCTGAAATAGGAAACAAACTCTAGCTATAAAACTGGAATTCGGAGATAGTAATTTTAAATTGAAGAGCAATCTGAAAAATGAAAAAAAGTGTTCTTGCTCTAGTTTCAAAGCTAATACTGAAATATAAATGAGATAGATTACATCCTGAGATTTTTTTTATCTAATTTTACTCGGGTTGACGCAAATATTTTGCACTGTTTCTTTTGTTAATGAATCAGAGTCTGTTACACCTCCCTTCAAGTGTATGCCTTCTAATGTGTGTAAGTGGCCAGTTTACACTCATCAGAAAACATTACACTTTGATATTCGATTTGAAAGATGATGATACGTGACTGTAAACCACACTTGAATACACACATTGCTATTACGGAAAAATATATTACCAAAATTCAATAATTGATGTGAAAAGTTTAAAGAGGAAAAAGAACACTAAATTTATTCAATACATTTTGTTTGTTCAGAGAGCTGAAAATTTTAAATGAATTTATAATTTTATAAAATTACCCAATCTGGATGTCAGCCTCTGGTTGAACCTCAAGAGTTGAAATTTGTACCTTATATTTCCTGCCCTGACCCTTAGCTGTTTTTCTTATGTGAAATGTTCCCGTGTTGTTTCCTTATAGTTTTTTCCATTTTACTTTGCAATGTTTCTTGCCGTCGATGGTTTGCCAATATTTTCTCCACATGGAATTCCTTTATTGGTTCTTATGATCGTGAAGCTTCTGGTGATGGCTGCGAAGTTGACTCATCATTTTGTGGTTGATCTGGTAATTGAGTCTCCTGTGATTTATCTTGTTCCATTTCCTCTCCTGTCGTATCTATTAATGGCTGTGAAGATGATTATCTATTTTGTAGATGATTTGGTAATTGAGTCTCCTGTGATTCTGCTTGTTCCATGTCCTCTCCTGTCGTGTTGGTTGGTCGATCTGTTGGGCTGATATAAGTTCTAATCTATCTGCGTGTTGTGGCGATTTTATTAGTATGTCATCAGAACATCTCCGTAGAGTGCAAGTTGAACTTTTCCTAGCCTCTGTGATATAGTATGGTCCAGTCCATTTTTTACACAATTTTGGTGTTAATCCTACTGTATTCATATTGTTAAATAGCCATACCTTATCTCCTTCAGCAAATGTTGGTGGTTTTGTTTTCTTGTGCTGTTTCCTATATTTCTTTTGAGCATCCAGTATATTTTGTTTCGCGATTTCTCGTGTAATTTCGAACTCGTTCCTGATCTGATCCAATGTTGAGCTGCATTTGGTCCAGTGTTGATATTTGGGATCAACTCATTGTCTACTGGCAGGCGACAGTCCCGATTGCAAGTAGTGAGGACTGTACTGAGTTGACTCTGTGCATGGTGTGGCTCTATACACGAACAATACACTTGGTAACAATTGTGGCCAGTTCGATTGATCCTTGTTGCAAAACATGCTTAATGTCTACGCAATTGTTGAATTCATGCGTCCACAAGCGTTGTCTGTTTGTGTGTGGTATGGGCTTGTTTGAGTCTTTGCTATCTGAAAGAGAGAACACAATTCTTTAATTAATTTCGACATAACGTTTTGTCCGGGATCTGACAGTAATGATTTTAGAGTAATGATTTGGCAAATTACTTCGGAATACAAAATTCGAGCTATTTCTGAGGCTTCCATAGTTTTTAACGGAAAGGCTTCAGGTCATTTGGAAAGAGAGTCTACAATTAATAAAATATATTTATAACCTTCGGGCGAAGTCTTCGGTGGCCCCATGATATCTATATTGACTCTTTCAAAACAATCAGTTACAGGTGGAGGTCTGAGAAGTACTGTTTTGTTATGAGTTGATAATTTACCTTGCTGACAATTTAAACAGAATTTTACATAAAACTGAATACCTGAAAAAATATTAATAAAAAAAATATATATTTGATAGATTGGTAAGTTCGCTCTATGCCTTGATGTCCGCTTAATAAGCTATCGTGATAAGACGTGAGTAGATCATTTCCCGGAGAGTGTGGTACTACTAACTGTTTAACAACACGATCTATTTTGTAACCCTTACCTTTTGGATAGTAGAGATGTAAGAGTAATCCATCCTTTAATCATTGGCTTCCAGATTATTCTTCTTGCGTCTTTGTTTTTTTGTGGTAGCTTCTTGTCTTCTAAGTATTCAAGAAAAACTGTCTCGTCCGCGTCCGCGTCCACGTCCGACCTTTGTATTTTTCTAATATCGGCTTCACAAACCTCACCTATGTCATTCAAGCTTTCTATGGAGGTCACCATACGCTTCGGTGTGTTCTGTCTGAGTGGACATTGTTTTGACAGAACTCTGTTCGTAGTTTACCTGATTTGGGTTGTTATCATTTCCAACCTCCTATTTGTTTGTTTCTGTGTACTTTCTATGTGAGAGTGCGTCAGCATTTAAATATTTTCTGCCGGTTTCAGGGGGGGGGGGGGGGGGGGGGGGTCAGGAAAAAAATTTTGGAGGTCAGGCGCAAAAAAAATCTTTCAGCTCATCAGGTACCCACCCACCCATTTTTGACAGGAAAAAAAAATTTCTTCTGTTTTCAAACGGACGACCCCCCACCCCTGAAATTGGAGTAATCGGCTTGTGAAGTGCTACAGTGGTGGTTTCCAAAGTGAGTAATGTTACAACTTGATTTGTATTGTTCCAATGACCATTCTTAACTTTTTACTCAATTAGAAATAATTATTTAATTGAGAATAGAAATGTGAATTTAAAAGGTTCATGCAGATACGAACAGTCTTGAGTTCCATATTATCCTAAGCATCATGCTTTTAGCATGTTGCTTTAGGTAATATGGAATTCGGGTAGCAGTGTGGTCATATCCCTTATAGGACACATATCATAAGCTTCCCTGCATGTTTGTGAGCGGAGACAGGTTCTCTCTTTTCGTTTTTGTGGATCGGCCAGCACTGGCGTTTCCTTTCTTTTAATGAAACTTACATATATGAATTGGTCAGTGACAACAATACAGAACCAAACCTATCACTACCTGAGTTCCATATTGTCCTAAGGATCACGATTTTAGCATGTTGCTTTGGGTAATATGGAATTTAGGTAGCAAGATGGTCATATCTCTTATAGGACACATATCGATAACCTTCTCTGCCCCAAAAACTTTTTGTAAACGAAAACAGGGAGACAGGTTCTCTCTTTTCGTTTTTGTGGATCGGCTGGATCGTCCAGCATTGGCAATTTCTTTCTTTTAATGAAACTCACATATATGAATTGGGCAGTGACAAAAATACAGAACCAAACCTATCACTACCTGAGTTCCATATTGTCCTAAGCGACATGCTTTTAGCATGTTGCTTTGGATAATATGGAACTCAGATAGCAATATGGTCATATCTCTTGTAGCACACATACCAATTATAAGCTTCCTTGCAGTTACTTGCCCAAAAGACTTTTGTGAGCGGACACAGGTTGTCTAAGATTTTTCGTTTTTGTGTCAAGTATTTGTTAAATTTGTTGAAATAGTTAATATATATTTTATTTTAAAAGAGATCTGAACAGATCTGAAGCGATTATATTTTATTAAACGAAGAACTGTATTTGGTCATTTGCACATTTCGCGAATTATCATTTGATATGCCAGGTATCCCCTTGAGGTGTCAGATATGCAGCAATGCTGAGCAATGTATACTTTGTTTAACAGGGCTCCCTGCATGGTCTCCGTTAAACAAAATATAAATTGTTGAATTTTTGACAATTTTCGACACCAAAACACTGAACAAAACGGCAGCTAACTCCAAATTGAAACTGCATATAGTGTTGCATACAGATGATTTTGTCATCAGAGTGCAGAGGGTTAAAGATCCAGTGAGCTCAACTGGTGTGGTCTGTTAATTTTTAATCAGATACACAGCTAGATACAATCCTAATTCATTTTAACTCAGTTTAACTGCTTTAACTTATTACCCAAAACCACAAGACATATTGACGGGATCATACTCTTGGTGATATGTCAACATTCTATTGCTATTTGACCACAAATAATACAATTCCCAGAACTGTACCCATCTCATGCCTACCCCTAGAAGGCCTTGGATATTGCGAAACTTCTTAATAAGGATTACTGATGAGTCTGGATGACGTTACTTCAAGCGAAATCAGGCTAAATGCAGACAGGAAAAAAATTTGGAGGATGGGAAAAAATTGCTTTTCGGCTACCAGGCACACCCACCCACCCCCGCCTGACGTCCGGAAAAAAATTTTGTGACCCCCCCCCCCCCCCCCTGCCGGTTTTATGAATAATTTCAAAATTGTACCCTTGGAGCTTCAGAGACCATCTTGCTAACCGACCTATGCTTTGGTTGATGTGTTTCAGATAAGAGTTGGCAAGATGATCAGTAATAACAGTAAATTTTCTATTTGATAAATACACGTGATAATTTTTAACTCCTTCAATTATTGCTAAACATTCACATTCTGTTATGTTCCATTTTCTTTCATTTGTTGACAAAAATCTACCACCATTTGACACAACGACTTCCTTACGGAATTATTCAGTTGTCCTAAAATATACCCTACTGAATAACAAGAGGCGTCGGTATATAAAATGAAGTCTTTATTGAAATCCGGAAATGCCAAAATCGGTGGATTTACAAGTGACTTTTTGAGTGAATTGAAAGCTTGCTCGCATTTTTCGTCCCAAGAGGAAACAATGCCTTGTCTTAATAAATTATTCAACAGAGCTGCTATCTTGGCAAAATTTGCGACAAAGCGACGGTAAAATCCGCAAGGATGAGAAATGGACGAACATCAGTAACATCATTCGGTCTTGGAAACGATGATACAGTATTTGTGTTCGAGGTATCTACAGTTATTCCATTTTTTGACAAGATATGGCCTAAACATGTAATTTTTTTGACAGCAAATCGGCATTTTGATGGTCTTAATTTTAAGTTAGCTTTTTTGAGTGTGTCAACTGTTAAATTTAAGTGCACTAAATATTTTTCAACAGTTTTAGAGAATAGTAAAATATCGTCAACATAACACAAACAACATTTCCAATTTAAATCTCTTAACACTTCAGTCATTGCAATCTGAAACGTGGATGGTCTATTTTGAAGACCCATTGGGATTCTTTTAAATTGATACACACCTTTGTGACTAATGAATTATGTTTTACGCTTTGATTCGGTACTCAAATTTATCTGAAAATAACCCTGACACATGTCGAAGGCTGAGAACACAGTTGAATTTGACTTACCCAATCTATCAAACACATCCTCTAACCTGGGCAAAGGAAATGTTATTGGTTTCTTAACAGCGTTCAGGAGCCTATAGTCAACCGTAAATTTAAAAGATCCGTCTTTCTTTTTCAAGAGTAAAATGGGACTTAACCATTCAGATACCGAGGGTTCAATTATACCATTTTGCTGTGTTAGAAAATCCATACCTAAAATAGCATCTTGCTGAATTTTATTCAAAATCAAGAACGACTGATACAATACCAGGCGACCAATAAACATACGGAGTGACGTTTGTCCCAACACTTTTAATAAATTTCCACTAACACCCGTCAATAATTTCACCGTGGGAGCGGAAATTTGTGCCCATCTTGCCATTAGCCAATTTTCTGCAAAGCCCATTTAGATATACATTTCATTTCATTTATTGGTGTTTAAGATCACATATTTCTGCAAAATGGCTAATCATGACCACGAGAGTTTTACGGGTAGAAGAAGCCGGAATACCCGGAGAGAACCACTGAGCAACGGCGAGCAACTGCTAACTCCATAACATACTAACTCCACACAGGCAGGGTTAGCACTGGTTGAAGACAGGTGCACCATCGCGTGCAGTACGCCTTAGTACACAGCGCCACCGTGCCCCCACGTGGGCAATGGGGTGAAGTGTCTTGCCCAAGGACACAGCGGTTGCTGCAGGTGGGGTTCGAACCGAGGACCACTCGGCTTGCAGCCTGCACCTCTACCCATTGAGCCGCTGCGCTCCCGATTTAGATATACAAGATCAAGTCGCCCCAGTATCTATTAACGTAGGCAAGAGTGGAAGGTCAGAAGTGATCAGACCTTGATACGGTTGCCTTTCATATCAACAGTATTTGATGTCGTGAGTACAGGCACAATTTTCAGTTTGCAACACATCGCAACATGACCAATTCTGTTACAATTTCTACACCTTTTATTCCTGGCTTAGCAGTGGACGACCTGTGATAATATACACCACAGCGATGGCATAAGGAAAAGCGTTGGCGCGCAATGGAATTCTGCCTGGGGTGAAAATCCACTGGTTGCCGTTGCTTTACCAAAATTGCATTGCTGTGTGCTTGTAAGAATTTATTTCTGTCTTCAACTATTTCTTCCAATTATTTTATTTGTATTGATATTTTCTACTTGCTAATTATAAGACTGGGAACAAATTGCCATTTTCATTTATTTGTCTGGACACCCTTCTGGACTATTATTAGTGTGAAGTCACAATTTAATTTTTAAAGAATTATCAGGCATTTTCATCACAGCCATTCCAGCTAAAAGGTATCGAAATAGTTTCAAGCTAAAAAGTTGAAATAAGAGGGATTTCGTCACCAAATATGACCGGGGCCATTTAATGGTTGATTGTTGTTAACCCAGTCTGGTCCGGTATTGAGCTTATGGCGCGCCGCTAACGTGACTTCCACAGCAGTGGTCACTCAGTGAGTTGACCCTCCCTAGGAGCGTTATGTTAACGGAACGACCATTAATAAAGTGTTTTAGTATCAGATTACTTATAGGGAGTTAGCATGATGTTACTCACGTATTGGCTGTTCGCTCGGCTGTTACTTGGCTTTGCGTTTACAGCCATTCTATGGAATGGTTTCAAAATGGGATCTGTGAATGAAAATGCTGACATACAAAAAACAATTTATATTTATTTACAACCCTCTGAAAAGCTGATTTACAAACACAACAATCTATATTTATTTACAACCCTCTGAAATGCTGATGTACAAACACAACAATTCATATTTATTTACAACCCTCTGAAATGTTGATTTACAAACACAACACTTTATATTTATTTACAACCCTATGTATATTGTGTCTACTGACGTAATTAACTAATAATAATAATAATAATAATAATAATAATAATAATAATAATAATAATAATAATAATAATAATAATAAAAATAATAATAATAATAATAATAATAAATCACAACCAATTTGTAAATGTTGATTTACAAACACAACACTTTATATTTATTTACAACCCTATGTATATTGTGTCTACTGACGTAATTAACTAATAATAATAATAATAATAATAATAATAATAATAATAATAATAATAATAATAATAATAAAAATAATAATAATAATAATAAATCACAACCAATTTGCTTAAGACTACACTGTTCCATTGTGAGAGTTAGAGAGGAAGATAATCTTGCATCAATTACAATTACTGATGCCGTTCACGATACATAGCTGTAAACCGAGGAGTTGGGGATCTGACAAACACAGCGCTTCCTTATCCCAGTCATATGATTTACTAGTGTACCCTAGCTACCCATTGGGACCTCCCTGAAGTGCCCTGCTCCTTCTTGAATGTGGAATGTAGTAATTGTTTGTGACAACACGACTAACGATAACATACTGCAAATTATTAAAATACATAATATCAGCAAAAAAATGTCCAGACTATGAGGGACAATAAAAGTTTATAGAGCATTGTAACAACCCTTCGCCAAGCTTTCGGCACCAGGCCTTCATCAGGACTCTACAGATAACACAGCTACATCATCACAGCTTAGTCTCAAAACAACACAATTACAAAT
Source organism: Pictodentalium vernedei (assembly GCA_031216915.1). Classification (NCBI taxonomy): domain Eukaryota; kingdom Metazoa; phylum Mollusca; class Scaphopoda; order Dentaliida; family Dentaliidae; genus Pictodentalium; species Pictodentalium vernedei. The sequence continues at coordinate 641,695,844 of CM062296.1, read as the reverse complement.
GACTCCGTTAGCGTCGCAGTTCCACGTCAGGTTTATTACGCACAGTTGTGACAACGTCAGAATACAAATCAGACCCCTGGCGACGTGTGGTTGAATTTCGTGTTTACTCCTTTGTCGCCCCTTGTTCCTAACCACCTTATCCAAAGGTCCTCCCGTACGAGGCGCTCACATTTCTCCTATTGAGCGACTCTAACACTACAACCTCCGGACCACTCACGCCTTGATGACCGGCTGAATTAAAGTGACCAAATACAAATACAGGCATGTACGGGTGGGGTCGGATGTCACGCTGGTCTTCCCTGAATCGATCCTTCAATTGGCGTTCTGACTCGCCCATATAAACTACAGTTTTGCATTTTTTTGCATTTAAGTGCATATATATAAGTGCATATATTATATTGTTATTTTTACAGTTTGCATTTTGTTTCACAGAAAATTTGTATTTATTTGAAGTATCGGTGAGGTCATCACAACAAATGGAAGGACAGATATTGCAATTTCTAGAGCACTTTTTTATCTGTGGGTTAATAATTTTTGCCGTTTTTTCTATGCACTAGTAGATCACACAGATTTTGATCTCGTCTGTGCGCGACGAGAGGTGGAGCTTTGGATATTTCTTTCATCCTATCCGATTCATTCAGAACATACATGTATTTCCTAGTAATACGTCCCACATCTGGCAATAGAGACGAGTGTGTGGTTACTATCGGCACTTTCTCTTCATTCTGTTGTGCTTTGGCCGTTGAAGCATTTTTAGGGCGTAGTAGCGTCGATCGACTCAAAGTATCAACCTTCCTCAGTTGGTGCTCAATAAACTTTCCACTGTAACCTCTCCTTCTTAATTGTTTTTTAATAGTCTCTGATGTTTCATGTAATCATCTTCCCTGGTGCATATTCGCCTTATCCTCACGCCGAGTCCGTACACCACATGTTTTGCTGATATTATGGAAGATACATTCCAGACAGAGTCGTACAGAGAAACGCAGTTAACATAATTGAGAAGGCTTGTGGATGAAAGAACCAGATATGAGTCACACAAAGAATTTATAGAGAAAGCAGTATCTAAAGATGTTGTTCCCAACGGATTTACACTAAGATGGGCGACTGATCTGGACACTGAAGAAAGTTATCCTATTAAATGTAAGCAAATCAAGATAGATGCCTCCATACGGATTATGTATCTTGTTGCCGATGGGTGTGAGAAGAAACTTTCGAATATAGATCATGAAATCGCTGAACTTCACCATAATGTTTTTGTTAAGCAGGGTGAACTTGACAGGTGGGCTGTTGAGAAAGAGAGGATTCTCCGAAAAACGAAATCTCGGAAATTGAAAGGCTTTCTCACGATATAAAACCTTCCGTGCCGTGTAATGATAGCATACCGAGGCCTGAATTAAAAAGAATAAACTGTGATGCGAAGCGAACTCCGAGATTCGACTGGTTCACGATGACCGATAGTGAAGACTCACATACTCAACAGCAACAAAAAAAAACGGATAGAAACGATGGCAGCGGTGTTCGTACTATTGGTGACGATAATTCGGAAATTCGTAAGGGCAGTAAGATGGTCAAGAATGATGTAACGGTGACCAACATATCATCTCATCAACTAACTAGTGTGCAAGATTCTCTCCTTGTGAAAGGACACAAAATTCATCCCAACAAAAAATAAAATGGATCGCGTGAAACTTGCTGTAGACCTCAATGAATGGGAAAAGCGGATGCGATTAAGGGAATATTTTTTCGAGAAATGCGATTCAGATGTGAATGAAAGGGATGGAAGTTCAAAGTTAAAAAAGGAAAGTGTGTTCACGCCGCAAGCGGTTCGGAACATAGCTCTCGATAACTGGTAAAGTATGACATCATGACGAGTGTAAAAACTGATGTAACACCTAATGTGACCAGTTACGAAAAACAGGCGATAGTTGAGCTAATGAACAACGAGAATTTGATAACAGCTGACAAAGGGTCGGGGATCGTAGTTCAGGACAAGAAACATTATATAAATAAGTTATGTGAGGAGGGGGCGGTCAGTTCATCTTATTCTCAGGACGACGAGGGCCCCACAGGTAGGTCTACTAAACGCGTGCAAAAGATGTTAAATAAAATGGAGAAAGAGGATGTTCTTACGAGAGACTTAAAAGAGTATATGACTCCAAAGTACCCTACTTACGGTAAGCTAAAAGGAAACCCAAACTTCATAAAAAAGGTAAACCACACAGATCAATAATTAGCGGAACAAACACTCCGACAGAAAAAAAAGCAGAGGTAGCTGAATTCGAACTACAACAATTCGTGGTCGAAACTCCAAGCTATATTCGAGACACCACTGACTTCATTAATAAATTGGAAGAAGTGTATGGGAAGGTGCAAACGGGTGCGATATTATTTTGTGTCGATGTGAGGAAACCATACCCGTCGATACCCAGGGAAGAAGGTTTAGATGCGTGCATGGAAGCATTGGATTGCAGGCGGAATTCAATCATGCCGAAGGAAAGTGTTACGTCAATCATAGAAACCGTCCTCGACAATAATAATTTTAGCTTTGGTGAGAAACATTATACACAAAAGAAGGAGTGGCCATCGGTTCGAGATTGGGAAAAAACGTTTCATGTTATGAGAAAATGGGATGAACAACTGATGCATTACCCCATTACGCCAAGTTTTTATAAGCGATTAATTGATGATGGGTTTGGTGTGTAGACCCATGGGTGGGGGATCGCTTAAAGGTTTTTATGGAGTTTCCTAATTCAATTCACCGGAACATACAGGTGGACTTAAGATATGATCGATCAAGCATAGAATTTCTCGACACATACGTTAAAATTGATGGCAATGGTGGACTATATACCGACTTGTTCGTGAAGCCTACTGAGTGGATGTTAAATCTGAACGATAAATCTGATCATCCGCCGCATGTTAAACGATTGGTGGTGTACGGACTCGGCGTGGGGATAAGGCGAATATGTACCAGGGAAGATGTTTACATGAAACATCGGAGACTATTAAAAAAACAATTAAGAAGGAGAGGTTACAGTGGAAGTTTATTGACCGCTAACTGAGGAAGGTTGATACTTAGAAACGATCGACTCTACTACGCCCTAAAAATGCTTCAACGGCCAAAACACGACAGAATGAAGAGAGAGTGCCGATAGTAACTACATACTCGTCTCTATTGCCATATATGGGACGTATTGCTAGGAAATACGTGTATGCTCTGAATGAATCGGATAGGATGAAAGAAATATTCAAAGCTCCACCTCTCGTCGCGCACAGACGAGATCAAAACCTGTGTGACCTACTAGTGCAGAGAAAGACGGCAAAAATTATTAACCCACCGATAAAAAAGTGCTCTGGAAATTGCAATATCTGTCCTTCCATCTGTTGTAATGACATCGCCGATACTTCAAATAAATACAAAATTTCTGTGAAACAAAATGTAAACTGTAAAACTAACAATATAATATATGCACTTGAATGCAAAAATATAGAATAAATAGGTACTAGGGACAGGAAACAGATTTAAACCACGAGTAGGATGAGGGTTTTAACCACGAGGCTTGCCGAGTGGTTAAAACCCTCATTCTACGAGTGGTTTAAATCTGTTTCCTGTCCCTAGTACGTATTTGTTTTATTTCTACCATGCTCTTTATCATTTCTCCACTTCGTCACTTAAAACCAACAAACATTTCGAAAACGCCCCTTCTGTTGACAGTTCAATGAAAAACTTTAACGTGCGTATGAATACATATCGACTGGTGAGAGTGATACACCAGTGTCTTACCCGAGGTGAATTCATATAACCGAATATTTCCACCAGCATGGGAATTCAGATCATTCCATTAGAAAATCAGAAATAAATATTTATTCAGAAATAAACAACAGCGTTTTTGTTCATCTCATTGGGAACTATTTTTTGTCAAAACAACATTCTGGTCCGCCTCCCGACTTTCGTTCGAAATTCAAAAAAGCATGGTCATCAGGAAGTTACTTAGTTTTTTGTTTTGTAGTTAATGTTAAAGTTTGTTATTTGTATGTGATTTCCATGGAAGAGTGTATTCAACAAGTTATTTGGATTTGTTGGCATTCTGAAATCGCCACACATGTTAACATTTAGTGTGTTGGAACTTTCCTGGGATTTGGAAACGACATTGTTTTTAGGAACTTCCGTAATTTCGTGTGTTGTTGGAATCAATTCAGGAGTAACATTGGAATCCGGACTACGACTTATTGTGGAGGTGAGTGCACTGACATTTGATTTTGATGTAGTACTCAACAGCCTGGAGCATCTTTCCTGTTCTGATTCACCTGTTACAGAATAGTTATTTATACTCGACAAATTTTTATGTCCACTAATAGTAGCAATGTCAATTGGCTCCACTTTATTTTCTCTCAACTTCTGTATAAGATGCTTCCTGGCACTGGTATTTGTCAGTCTTGAGCTCAAATTTGCACTTTTGGCCATTTTAGACATAATTGTTGATAACTTTGTTTCACCAACTTTCTGCCGTTTAAACCACCAGTCCCATGCATTATTTACAGGCGTTGTCCTTGTCGCTATATAGAAGGGATCGTCCTCTTCACTAAATCCGATTGGTCGCTTTTTGGCATATAGTTTGTAAATGTACACATGATTTCTCTCATCGTCATTTCCAGTACTATACATTCGTGGAGAAATTTCCCGAAAATTCCGAACGTCTTCCCCTGTCCGTGTCTTTGTCTGGCGTTCATTAAGAAGCAGATACTCCTTGCCCTCACATTCATGTAGGGTAACATCTCCCCATCTCAAATTATAGTGTTCTTTTATTCCACGAAGTCCGAACTGGATTGTATTATTGAATCATAATGTGTTCAAAATTGAATTCGGTGTTGAGCCACCGAGCAAACCATTACTGTAAAGTTTATCGATTTCATGATCACTAACTGGTTGGGCGCGGTTTGGTTTATTTCCTTTCCCGAGACGTTTTAGCTGTTTTTGTTTTGCAGTCAAAGCTCTTCGGGCCGTATCAAATCCGTCATCTGCCCTATTCATGATTTATGTGCCATATTTATGCCTTTTCAGGAATCGGTCAATACTAGAAATCTGCCCTCTTAAGGTGCTTGGCTCATAATCGCTGCCATCATTTCTTCGCACGCTTATTATATATTTGCAACTAAAATGTCCAATTCGGTAACCGGAATTTCATTAATTTCCCTGGTTTCATTTTTGTTTCGAAGAAATGTCCTAAATGTGTTTATATCAGATAGGGATTTCTTTAAGGTCCCTTTGCTCTCCTGGGCTGTTATAAACTCATCAGTTTCATCAAAATTCAAAGTTACAAATTTATTTAAATGCTGTTGTGCATTTTCAATTGGCAATTGGGGCTCACATGATGCAGTATCTGATTGATTTTCAATGTCATTAATAGCATGTTGCTGATACGATTCTTTTGGAGTGGTTAATTCATTGGAATCAGCAACTTTCGAAGAAATTTTTCCAAGAGGTATGGCAATAATTTGGCCTTTCATGTCAATCACCTCCCTTGTCTGTTTCTGGGTAGGCCTATTCATAATTGAATTTGAAGTTGAAGTTGAACTTGAAATATCATTTTCGTCAATTTCGTCGTTAAATTCTTCTGCAAAACAACTCATAAATTGCTGGTCATTGAAAATGACCTCCAGATCACTGGCGATATTAAAATTACCGTACATATCGTCCATATTTAGTAAATTTCGTCTTTCTTAAAACTAATTTTAGATCGTAGCACAAGCAGACGCAGAAACACATGAGTTTTGTTTATCTTTGCGTCTGTGGGCAGTACTTCCGTCAGCACGTGATGTTTGATTGACAGCTACGCACATCGTCAATGCTTATTGAACTGAACTTGTATTTTCAGTCAAATTAATATTATCGGCCCTCAAATTATACTCTAAATGTGTAATTGTAATCAACTTTATTCTTAAATAGCCATTTAATATCGTATCAGTGCCGTAAACGACACCTGATCCGACGCTGATTGTCGAAAACATCGTGAAGTGTGAATGTATTGAAGTCGGGAAATTCGATCATGTCAAAGATCAAGTTCACTTTAGTTCCTACTATAGGTTAAAATTTTTGTTTGGGAAATCCCATTGAAAACGTTTTAAGCACAGTAGACGCTTTTAACCCTAGTGGGATTAAAAGCTGAAATTTAACATGCAGGCTTTTAACAGGTAGTGACGTAGTTGAGCATGGTAGAAAATGCAAAACAGCAGTAAAAAAAATGCAAAACAGCAGTTTATGTGGACGAGTCAGAAGGACAATTGAAGGATCGATTCAAGGAACACCAACGTGACATCCCACTCCACCCGAACATGCCTGTATTTGTCACTTTAATTCAGCCAGTCATCAAGGCGTGAGTGGTCTGGGAGTTGTAGTGTTAGAGTCGCTCAATGGAGGGAAACGTGAGCGCCTCGTACGTGAGGACCTTTGGATAAGGAGGTTAGGAACAAGGGGCGACAAAGGAGTAAACACAAAATTCAACCAAACGTCGCCAGGGATCTGATTTGTATTCTGACGTTGTCACAACTGTGCGTAATAAACCTGACATGGAACTGCGACGCTAACTGATTCATTTGTAATTTTGTTGTTTTGAGACTAAGCTGTGATGTTGTAGCTGTGTTATCTGTAGTGGCCTGATGAAGCCTGGTGCCGAAAGCTTGGCGAAGAGTTGTTACGATGCTATATTAAAATACAGTTAGCTTGATGCCTATTCTGTGCGTTCCGTGAGTATTCGATTTCGACCACTCCCAGTCATCCTTCCACTAGCGTGAAGTAACTCACTGCATGGCTTCTCCCAGAAAGACCCAGATTCACTCCTGACAGTTGAGTTTTCTAGAAGTTCAACCACCTTGTATACCCCGAGGCTAACTGCTTATCACATTTTAATCAAGGAAGTTTCATCAAGCTCTTTTTTGTTAAGAATTAATTATCACTCTATCTCTATTATCCCAGTTATTAGTTTATATGAATGAATGGACATCCTTTATTTATAATAGAGACAACGAGCGTCCATACTCCTCTTATGTAACTAAAGGATGACTATGAGCTTTGCCTTAAATGTCGGTTAGATAATTAAATTATTTTCCACTGTTATTTGGAGTAAAGTTAATAAACTCCATCTGCTTCATAGAGCTTATTTCGTTACTGATAATTTTATTTGTTAAATTACGTCCTTTGATATTACTATCGTGGTATAAGTTCCTAAGCTAGGCTTTCGGTAAGGTTCCGCTCCACAGTTTCGCACTATTGCACAGGGGTGAAATTCTAAACATAGGGCATATGTTGAAACTAAGGCCATGTAAAATTGAGATATATTTTTAGTATCAGATATATGATTACATTAGGCTTTTTGTTGGACAAGAGAATTTGAAGTTTTGGTCCAAAAGTTGGATTCTGATACATAGGGGTAAATTACCAGATGAATTATGGGAAACAGTGGCTTAAAAAAATTGGCTATTTTTTAAAATGTAATTTTTACACGGGTTTGTTACCAGACAGGTAACTAAAAAATGAGACGGAAACATATAATTTTTTTTTTTCATTTTAGAAACAGGGGATGCCCTGTTCCAGGAGTGGGTAGGTGGGGTTGGTGGGAAAATTCTGCTTTTGAGGCTGCTAGGTGGCTGAAAATGACTGGTTTCGGCATTTTGTCATGCAATTTTTCAGGTTGAAGTCTGGCCTTTGACAATAAATTATTCCACCCACATTCAGATTGTTTATTTCTACTTAGTCAGATAGTGTTATATGTTTTTGTGGATTTGGGAAATGTAATACATGTTATGAGTTAGATAACTAAGCTACAGAATATTTGCATTTGAAGAGAGTGTATGGCATGTCATATTTAGAAATGCCTGGAAAACTGTGGAGCGGAACCTAAACACTGTGGCGTTTGATGGTGTGAAAGCTGTGACGCTGAGACTGAATTCAGCGTGAAAGCTTTTACATCATCTGACAGCAACAATAGGTGGGGGTTACATGCGTGGATTAAAAATAGTCTTCCCTGTCGCCACCTAAGTGAAGGGTGGACAAAGCTCAGCAGAGGAAAAAAAAAACTTAGAGAAAGTTTTGAATTTTCCAACGCCTAGCAAATGACTTTCTCTTTTAAAGAATATACTCTCAGACAAATACACATTTGATGATGATGATTACATTTTCGTGGCAATGTATGTTGAATATTTATAACATATTTCAGGTATTACTTGTCAAAAAAGAAATTGCCGATATTGAAAAGTTGATACCGTGTTTTGTTAGGTATATGTTTACGAACCGTGAATCCAAGAATACAAGCGTCAACATGACCCCAGACGCCGAGAAGGCAATGCAAATAGGTAGAATGTAGCTTGTGTACAGAACTTTTTCCTCGAATGCCTACAAAAAATTGAAGAACACAATTTTCAAAAAGGACACACGTGATTCTGTTTCACCAAAAACATTTATTTATAACAAAGTGACACAGGCGTAGATAAATCAGGTCATCCTACTTCCAAGCCATTTTAATTTTCAATTAATGGCTAAGCATGTTCAGCGGGATGTTCAGCAAGGTAGGTTTCATGTGATTGTGGGCGGTGGTGGGGCAAGGATTTCTTTGACAAAATAGTTTGTGCTCCCTGATAGGAGATTCGGGGTATGCTCCGACAAGATCACGATAAAGGAGGTAGTTTCCCCATTTTGGGGTGCTGATAAACCTCCCCCATAGTGAAGGGGCATAGCCTCTTGACCACCATCACCGCACTTAGCGCTTCTCTGGTCGTTGTAGCTGGGGTGTGGGGATATTACCCATAGTTATTCGTCCCTTCAACTCATTCCTCCATGCCCTCACTACACTGCACAGAAATTTTTAGGCTTCATTGTGAAAGCTGTCAGAAATTCGACCCGGTCATGAAATATTTGTTTACCCCCTTTCGTGGAGTTTGCCCGTTGACTAATTTAATCCAGTGTAATTTCCCTTTATTAGTAAAGATACATAGGTATTATTTCGTGCTCCAGTTACATATATTCTGATCACTATATATCTATTTCGCATTGAAAACATTAAGACACTAACATAACTGGTGGAATTCTGCCGCGTTTTCATAAAACGACAGCTGGGTGAGTTTTAGAGAATTCACTTTACAAACATCTCTAACAGTATTGATATGTTATTAACGATTCGGTCATATCAGTTCTAGATTGAGAAGCATTTCATACATTGATTCAAAGAAAATGAATGCTTATTGTAGAGTCTGTCTAAATCGTTCGGAATATTGAAGTTGGTCGGAAAAACAAACCGTGGATTAGCTATTTGAGCAACTGAAATATTGCAGCTGATTGCATCTATAAATGGAATATTTGAACTTAGGCTAGACTGGCTGAAAGATTGATAGCATATAACCCTTTCACTGGAACGAGCTCGTCGAGTCCAATCCAATGTGGGAGCGGCCATACCTTAACTTCTTTTTTATTACCAGGGTTTTATGAAAGTGGTTGGTATGACCTATGGACCCAAAACCAATACCAAATGAGTCGACACGCAATGTAGGTTCTAAATATTGGTTAAGGTCACTGAGCTCACCCAGGGGCCATTGAGTGCATCTTTGAGAATTGCTGGTAATTACAGTTTTGACCCCCATATGCATACATGCATTTCTACACAGAAAAATGCTGGCGTGGCAAAAATATTGAAAGTGGGTCACGCTCACATCTCAAGATCCCAAGCATGGTGCGACGTATTGACCTGGAACCAACACCAAATGAGTCAAACCCCAATTAAAGTTCAAGATATGGGTCCAGGTCACTGAGGACACCAAGGGGTTTGTGAGTGCATTTTTTCAGAATTGCTAAAAATCGCATTTTATAAACCCATAATGCACTGTCGAAGTCCATCCATGTATTTTTACACAAAAAGTGGGCGGGGCCAAACATTTTGAAAGTTTGTCACGCTCAAATCTCAAGTATGGTATGACGTATGGACCTCAGACCAACACCAAATGAGTCGAATCTCAATGGGGATTCAAAATATGGGTCAAAATCACTGAAGTTACCAGGTTTGTCATTGAGTGCATTTTTCAGAATTGCTGGATATCGTAGTTTATAACCCTTTAATGCATTTCTGAAGTCCATACATGTATTTTTATACTCAAAAAGTATACACTCATATCTCAAGCATGATATGATGCATAGACTTGGTGCCAACACTAAATGAGTTGAAACTCAATGGAGGTTCAAAATATAGGTCAAGTTCGCTGAGGTCAACCAGGGTTCATTGAGTGCATTTTTCAGAACTGCTGGAAATCATAATTTATGACCTCCTAATGCACTGTCGAAGTTCATGCATGTATTTTCAAACTCAAAATATGACGGGGCCAAAAATATTGAAAGTAGGCCATTCTCATATCTGAAACATGTTATGACATGTGGACCCGGGACAGACTGCAAATGAGTTGAAACTGGATGGAGGTTCAAAATTTGGGTCGTGGTCACTGAGGTCACCCAGGGGTCATTGAGTGCTTTTTCAGAATTGCTGGAAATCACATTCCCTGGCCCCAAATGCATTGCAGGAAGAACGGAAGGGGCCAAAATTGTTAAAGTGGGTCACATTTATATCTCGAACGTGGTACGATGACTTGGGACTAACACCAAATGGGTCAAAACCCCACTAGGGTCACACAGGTCTTAATAAGTGCAGTTTTCATAATCACTTAAAACTGTATATCATAACCCCAAAGCATTTATGAAGTTCATAGATTTATTCTCTAAAAAAGTGGGCAAGTGAGACCAAAATATCCATTTCTGATTCCTTTGTAGAACACATTGAATGCTGGGTACAGAAGTTATTTCCGGTTTCTTGAAACCTTTCATCTCAGTCCTGCATTATTTATTCATTTATTGGTGTTTAAGATCACATAATTATTTCGACACAATGGCTAATTATGACCATGGCATTTTTATGGGTGGCGGAAGCCGGATTACACGGAGAGAACCACCAAGCAACGGCTAGCAACTGTCAGCTTCACAATATACTAACTCTAAGCAAGGTTAGCATTGATCGAAGACAGGAGCACCATCGACGTGCAGTATGCCTTAGTACACAACGCCACCGTGCCCCCACCATGTGGACAATTTGGGTGAAGTGTCTTGCTGCAGGTGGGATTCGAACCAAGGAAGTCTCGGCTTGAAGCCTGTACTGCTACCTACTGAGCCACCGCGCCCTCCAATCCTGTATGGAATCTTTAAACACTGTTTACGGAAACCTATTGCTGCTTTGTTTAAAGATATTTTACTCTCGAAAATAAGTCTCCATAATTTTTTTTTCTATCTAGTTTTATTCTGATGCTTTCACCATTTTCACACATACTCAAATTTACTGGCCACAGTAAATTGCTTCTATTGTTCATGAAATTTGTTTGCACGTTCCATTCTCTATTCAGTTTGGATAAAGATTTAATCGTATGTAAACTGTTAGAGCTGATATTAGTTGAGTTTTTTGTTCGTCGGAGGAGAAAGCACACAGATTAGAGGAAGAAAGGGGTTGTAAATATCATCGTTCGAGGATAACTTCAAGCTTTTATACTGTTCGTAAGCGACGTTCACTGAAAACCGGATATTGAGACCCCCGAGGCGAGAAAAATGCGGTATTTATCTGATGGTGCATGGTAATGTCATCCTATTTGTCGTATTTATACAGTTTTAAGAAAACTGTAGACCTGTTGATTCAACTGCTTTGTTTGGATTTTTTTATTCTATCAGTAACAAATACTGGAGGGTAAATGATTATTGGCTTTAATTACAAAAAAACACAACGACGTGTTCATGTCATTTTCAGTGATCCAGACAGTTTCTAGTCAATTTTAACATTTGAACACTGGTGGTATCTTCCATGTCAGTTCAATTGCATAAATTAGAAGAGTCCATATTCATTATTTGGGGGTAGACCTATCAATATTTTCAAAATGTACCATGCCATGTCCCTGGTCTGATAAAGCAGCCTCTCGTGTTCAAGGGTTAAATAACTCTTGCCGAATTTCCCCCGTATTGTGAATTAAAAAAATTCGTTTGCTGTATCCCCTGAAGATAAAACCCTTATCTCACAACTGATATTCGGAGATTGGTGAAGAACTGGACTGAGCAATTCAAAGTTTATTGTGGATACAGTTAACTTGGAATTGCTATTCATGATAAAAAATGCAAGAGTTGTTGTCAAAGCAATACACAGAGTTTTTACTTTGTGCACTTTTAAAACTCCAACTTGATAAAATCGTGCAGATTTGTTGTTTCTCAGTTTTATCACACCAAGAATACTTGAAGAATGACAGTTATACTTATTGAACTTCAGTAGGTATAACAGTACTAAATACTTTCCCATAGGCGATCATTATAACCTTCAAATGAAAAAATATAATCACATCATTTTAATTTCGGCTTTCAAATTCTCTTTGTCAAGTAAAGCCCTTCAGACAACTTTTTCAGCCCTCAAAACTGGGGGTCACGCAACAAATAAGAGAGAGAAATGGATAGGAAGGAAACTCCCGATCACCGGCACATTTTTTTTGTGGAATTCTCAACAAAAACACATCAAGAGTCAATTTTACTTTTTAGGCCACAAAATTCATCAAATCACCCGTCCTTTCTCCGTGGAATATTCAGCAATGCTACAGGAGTTCTGAACGACGATTCTAAAATCTCTTTAAAACAATACGTTTTTTCAAGGCTGTTTAGTTTCGGAGACAGCATCATTTCCGAGTGTAACTTTTCAATATGGGTAACTCTAATTCAGATATTTAGTACTATTATAGCAATAATCAACTCTGGTCCTACCAAAAATACATTTTACCTATTTCATGCGATAAAGGAATTATTTTTGTATTAAAATTCATCTTTTGACTTCTACTGAGTCAAAAACATGGAAGGTAACTTCTTGTAAAGAAAAGTGTCCAGACTGTGGATGGGTAACTCTTATTCAAATATTCAGTGTTACTATATGAAGGCGGAATGTATGCCACAAAATTTATACACATAATAAATGGACCGAATGTCCGATTGCTTTACAATCTCTTGATAAGGAATTAGAAACCACTACACTTCCATCGATAAAATCAGAAAGGAAAAGCATCAAATTAATGGGTGATAATTAGTACGAGAAACAAAAAACAAATTAGGGAGAAGGTACAGTCATAATTTGATCGTACAGCCCAAGAGGTTGAAAGATTAAATTAATACCGAACCGCCACACAGATACAATGCTTTCAAAATTAATTTTCTCGTTCAGAGGGAGAAAAATTCAGCCAACCTACTCCTTTAATGGAACAACACAAAGTACAAAAATCTTGAATTAATATCCATCTGTTGTTATCCGACAAAAGACAGATAGATCTTAATCATACTTACTCTGAGTTCTAAGCATTTTAATGTATTTTACAACTTTTGTAATTTGTACCGGGGAATAAAATCTCTGATCTCAACAAGTAAACTTGTCCTAGGTGAGTGACGCTTCAGTCTGTGTTTCTTTACTGCTGACCAGACAAAAGTACCTCATCTTGGGTGTTATTTATTTATTGGGGTTTGACGACACTTTTAACAGCCAGGGTCACCCCGAGTCGACACTTTTATGGATGGAGGGAGCCAGAGTGAAAACCACTGAGCAACGGCGAGCAACTGTGAGACTCCCCAATGTTCTAGTTTCACACAAGCAGGGTTATTTATTTATTGGGGTTTAACGACACTTTCAACAACTAGAGTGCTCTCGTGTCGGACAGTTTTGTGGATGGAGGAAGCCGGAGACCCGGAGAGAACCACCAGACAACGGCGAGCAATTGTCAGGCTCCCGAACATACTAACTCCACGCAAACAGGGTTGGCACTGATTGAAGACAAGTGCACCATCGACGTGCAGTACGCCTTTGTACACAACGTCACCTTGCCCCCACGCGAGCAATGGGGTAAAGTGTCTTGCCCAAGAGAAGCAGAGTTAGCATTGGTTAAAGACAAGTGAACCATCGACGTGTTTTACTCCTGGGCACACAGTGCCACCTAGGTCCATGTGGGCAATCAGGATTAAGTGCTTTGCCCAGGGATGTAACGCAGTTACCCCTGGTGGAGATCGAACTGCGAGCCTGTCGGTTTGAACTCCGGTACCTTAACCACCCAGCCACCGACTGGTGTAACAAAGTAGTCTTTTTGTTTTAGTTTTTTTTTTTTTGGGGGGGGGGGGGGGGCACCACATTCTTTTCTTTGGTTGAGTGGGGATGTTGTTCTCCGATAATTTCAAGACCTGGAATGTCTTGATCTTCACGAATATGAACACATCGAGCACTCACTCGTCTTGCTGGCCATACTAAATCTTTTTCAAGTGAATGTAACTTGAATAGCCTGCCCAGAAAACAATGCTCAGTTCCTTTGAAGAGATGTTGGTACTAAATTTAAAAATAGTCCCGGAGTAGGACCTCCTACTACGAAAGGGGAACAGCCCCTCTATGGCACTCCCCAACGTCCCATTGCACGTCTGCCATCGCTGAACGTTGAGCCCCCTAACGAGGGTGCCTCCCATTCGTTAATTTCGGAGAGCGTCACGGAAACATAACTGCAGAGTCTGGCTGTCATTCAACTAGAAGTGGACCTCGGTACCCACTGCGAGAGGTATAAATAGACTTACTGAGAGTGAATCAAGACAATACGTGAACGCTGAGCTTGAGTCCATTGCCCTTCTTCGCCACCAAATGACCCAAAGTTTTGAAAGGTCCACAGAACACAATTAAGCAACTAATCGACCTTGTTCAGGACTAATATGAAAATACGTGACACGTAATGGTGCACACCCAATATTGTTAATTTCGGTAAATATTGCAGACCCTAAGCAAGATTTTTCAGGAAAGAGATGGTATATATCGCAGAAATAGCAGCGGTTATGTAAAATATAACAATTTGCCAAAACGTGTTGTACAGCGACATGCAATAAACACAGAACCACACATGTATGTTCATATGTTAATGTGGCGACAAATATGGCATTCGGGAAATTTTGAAAGATTGCGGAATGATCAAACTTGAGACAAGCTATAGTAAAACAAACCTTCATTTTTTAAACTGACAAAACATCATAATTCAATGGCAAATTGGTGCATTAGGGTTCAACAACACTTTCAAAAACCAAGGCTACATTATGAGCGTTATTGTACGTCAATTACCATAACTAAGGTTATTATATCACGTTGTTAGTTCCCAAGATCCTTCCCATCCTTCAATACCTAGACGAGCAAAAGAGTCGTACGTGGAGTCACTCGTCCAGGCAATTACTCTATGGCTCATTTGTTCGATTCTGGACGTTCGTGCAATCTGAGATGGTTAGCAAGCCTGTACTAGTGCTAGTAATGGTACAAGGCTGCAAGAGTGGAAGCAGACTACAGGTTTTGGTGACTACTGTAAAAGCTAATCATAGGACAGACGATGGCAATATTGGGAAAATCAGTAATAGTGGTGTTGGAGATATGAAGATCATGGAGAGGTCTAGAACTGGGCAGATGCTAGGAGCTAAATTATCATCAGGCATATATAGTACTACATCATGTCATAGGTATCCTCCTATACCCGATGATGAGCATTGAGAGTCGTAAAAGAAATCGCTCTTTAAATACTCATTTGCTCAATGGGATTTGAGTCGTTCGAGCAATGACTTTTTCAGTAACTGCTCGAAAGCTTATTTGCTCGATAAGATTCGAGTCGTTCGAATAACACCTATCCCTGCTTGATTGTATTTTGGGTTTGAGGATCATAGAGGACTTCGTTATACACAGGGAAGTCAAAAACTGAGACGGCCAAGACAAAATAGACTGTTGGGATAGGCAGAAACGGGGCCAGTAAAAGGCAAAACAGGCTAAGAAATAGAAGGATAAACCACAGAATATATCGGGATAGATAAAATACCGAGACTATGATGCACATCCGAAACAATAAAGTTACTCTTATACAAAGGAATGCGTCTATTGTTGGGCAAAAAGAAGAATTCTAGGAGACAGCAGATAGAAACCGAATATTTAGTTGGAAATTCAATTCACTTTATTTCACAGAATACAAATACAGTACGTTTTAAGAGAAAAATAATGTTACAAGATTTGAGAAATGAGTAGATGTATACTGTGGGGAATGACAGTCTTGCGACTGTCTTCCTGTCATCCCCTCGAAAAAAATAGAAAAAAAGACAGAAAAAAACATGGCATATAAAACAAAATTAAACAAAAAATAAATGTCAAGTACGGCGAATGACATTTTTTTTAGAAGAAAGGTGGATCTGGACAATAGATGGTTAATTTGAATAGTTCAGAACACTGTTGGTTTATTTTGACATTTTACCTCCACTGTTAGATTAGTTGTTATTCTGACCTTGTGATCAACTTTGTTTCCAAAGTGAAAAAAAAATTCGTTATTCCTCCATTTTAGTAGTACGGATTATTAGGATATGTACAGTTGCAAAAACCATAGACATTTGGGGACGGGAAAAGTAAGACCCGCACTAGTAAAAGAACTGTTGGATTTATTTGGGTAATTTTACAAAGTATTCGAACAAATACAATTACTCATGCCAGGAAACGCACCTTAAAGCACTGATTGCTACTCTTTTAAGCCCCAAATTGAGGAATCCGTGCCATATAAAGTTGTTTTGATGGTTTAAAGGGACTGTCTGGATGTTTGTGGTAATTCGATTTATTCTAGTTCATTTAAATTTATCCACATGAGACCTCTCATCATTCATTTAGCACTACGTGCTAGTATTATAAGCCCTAGATGGGGGTTTGGTAGTTTTGGTAGGTTTGGTAGTTTTGGATTATTTAGAGGGATTGCCAGGTTGTTTGTTGTAATTAAAGTTACTCCTATTCAATCGAACACACCCTCCAAACACACCCGTTTCCTATTAGAAGGTTTTGGGTCACATAGCAACCATGTGCTACCATAGAAACCAAGATGGCGGTCTCAGATATACAAAATGAACGACGTACACTCGTCTCACCTCAACAAAACGCGCTGCGCATGCACACTAGGACCACGTATCACTATGGGGATGTTATCACAAGATGACACTCACGTGGGCTACCATGAGAATGAAGTAACTGGGCCATGTCTCATGAAATTCTGCCAATGTGGGTCGATCGGGTACATGATCTACTACTAACATCAAGCCGAGAGATACACGGTTCGATCCCCAGCAGGGGTAACTGCGTTGTGTTATTGGGCAAGGCACTTAATCACGATTGTCCAAGTGTGGGCACAGTGGCGCAGCCATGGGGCGTTCTGGGGGCACATCACCCCCCCCCCCCTAAAAAAAAAAATTCCGATAGTATCACCAATCCAATGTCGAGTTGTGACATCACAAAAGTGGGTTTAATCATTATCAACTTATCGTCCGGAAACCAATTGTTTACAATTTACTATGTGAAGGGTCACTATGACCTGGACATTAGACCTAGTGATTCCAAGATAAATAGGGCTCTTTCTTGCAATAATGACAACCTACCTATGAAGTTTCATGAACGTGGGAGGAACCATTGTCAAATTATCATCTGGAAACCAATTGTTTACGATTTATTATGTTCAAGGTCACTCTAGGTGAGTGGAAGACCTCTATTATCTTGGACTCGCTAGGCCATATAGGGAACATCAGGCAAGAAATTTTATTATCGAGATATTTATACTTGCAGGATGTATAAGGGGTGGGGGGGGGGGGGGGGGGGAGGTGCGTAATAGCAGATTTATGTGTGATATCCGACCTATCTCAATTTAAAGACACCAATGTTGTCAATTATTTGCCAGACTCGAGAAAAAAAAAAAACGTCGCCGGTGTTCCGTCGCCGGATTTACGAAATAACATCGCCTTATTTGGTAATTTATCCGTTTCTTCTGGTCCGGGTTCGCTATTTAAAATTGATGAATCTCTTGGGGCGTTAGGAAAATGAAGGAATCGTTAACAAAAGTAAGACGGTAATATTATTTGATAAGCAATTGCTGCCAGTTTTAAAAAGCATAAACCGGCTATTTATTTTTATTTTGTGCGATATCATGAGGCATACTTACTTTATCTGTTCATTTAGTTTCCTATTTTTAGACGAATTTTTCAACAACAAAAAACCTTGAATATTGGTATGGCGAGGGCCGGGCAGGCGGACCTTTTGCTAAAAAACTTAATTATTTCTGGACGGATTTTGATATTTGGTATGTGGCTTGATGTGCATGTGCAACACCCGGTGACGCAAAATAGGGCGTGTCTGCGCTTTTTCTCAAGAGTTATGGCCCTTTGTTAAAATCTACTAATTTTGAGCTTGATAGCGCGATACTTCAACAAACGTCAACTGATTTGACAGATATTTGGCACATGGGTTTCAAAGAACAATGTCTTGGTCGAGTTCGAAAACGGGCTCGGTCCGATGTACGGCCGAAGAATTATTGGGCTGACTTTGTCATTTTTTGCAAATTTTGTGCTTGATACCAATGTCAGTAATGATAGCGCCATAACTTGAACAAATGTCGACCGATTTGATTCTTCTTTTATTGTATGGGTTTTCAGGATAACAATTGTCTCGACCAAGTTCGAAAATGTTCGGTCGGATATATGACAGCAGAATTATTGAGTTGACGTAGACATTTTGTTCAAATTAGTTATTTTGAAAAAGGTCCTCTCATGCTTTTTGGTTCATAAAATTTACACACAGTTGTGTTAGCCACGAAAACACGACCCCGCATCGGCGATGCGGACCATTTCTATAGAGTTGTTGAGTTGACGTTCGTTTCGTGATTGATCATAATTCAATGATTCACAAGGATTATTATTGTCCTCACACAAGGTGAAGGGGAAATAAATTTGAAAAAAGATTTTCAATGTGGCCTAATTATTGACGCCTTTCACACGTCCTTAAATAAACTGGTTTTGCGTCCATTGCGCCAATAGATTAGAGAAATTGTGTTCCACTCCCCCCTCCCCTCCCCACCCCACCCCACAAAACACATGATGTCAAATTTTCTTCCACATGCTGATGTGGTAAAAAATAGCCCTCAATGAATATAACCACCCCCCCCCCCCTCCGCATACCCCTTTTCACCAACAACTATGATATAATTCATAAATTAATTGATGTTGACACAAAACAAACATCTTGCGACAAAACTATCACAAATGGGAAATTTATACTGATGTGGTAAATTTTTAAAAAATAGCCCTCAATGAATGTGCCCCCCCCCCCCCCACACACACACAGTATACCCCCCTTCATCACAAACATGATATAATTCATAAATTAATTAATGTTGACACAAAACAAACAACTTGTGACATTAAATATCCTACTTGTGATCGTTTTTGAATCACATTCAGGCTTCTGAAGACATTTCACATCATGTGTTTGGTGAATCATTTGCAATTTTTGTAAAAAACAAAAATCCAGTTTTCTCTGTTAAGGCACCTAGAGTCATTGGTATGGTACTGACAAAACATAAAACACTGTTTGTTTCAGCAGTATGACCAGTACTGCTCATGTCGTAATTCATAGCACTGTTAAAATGCCTAAAAGCATTCAATATTGATTCTGCGGTGCTGTGCTTGAGCAGCAAGTATCCATTAGGGTACTTTCACAACCTTGGATTTAATTCCCACAAACACCCATTCTGATAAAAAGAGTGAAATTGTGGAAAATATGTCTCCAAGGAGGATGAATGAGATATTTGCTTAAAAAATTTGTTTTTTTTTGGTGTTTAATATACATGTGTTTGTGTGTGAATGGGGGTGGGTGGGGGGGGGGGGGTGGGGGGGTGAAATATAGTCAGCTGCCAGTTATTGAAAATGTACAACCAGGAAAATGAAAAGCAAAGAAACACTTTGTCTGATGGACAGACAGACAGACATCCAGTTACACAAATTGAAAGTCTACACAGAATTAAAAACTGACATACAATGGAAAATTTGGTAAGAAGAGCCAGGCCAAGATTGTCAAACGGAAAAAACCCTCAATGGACCCTGAGTGCTACAGTATCAAAGCAAATCATAGGAAACTGAAAGTGTATGAGATTGCCTTTAGTTTCCCAAAACATACTGTACAGTTTTTCCAATTGTTTCTCATCAACTGAGGCTTCATTATGGGTGGGTGGGAGGTGGGGACTTGATTCAAGGAGAGAACAATATTTCACAGTTGACACTGTAGTTTTGTGCTGTAACGTGGGAACCGTGACAACAACGCTCGAGCTAAACAAAATTTGATCGCATCACTTTAATTTTGGGATTCAAATATCTTTGTCAAGTATAACCCTTCAGGGAACTTTTTCCGACCTAAAAAACAGGGGGTCGTGCATCAAATAAGAGGGAAAATTTAGTACTAGACGACTTTATTAGTACCAGACTACTTTATTGGTAGCTGTGCACAAATGCCATTCATTCACATTTGCAACTTTATTGTGTTATTTTTTCCACTGTACCCCTCCCCCAAATTTGTGTTCCAAAATACTCTTTCAATGAAGAAATTATTCTCTAACATTTTTTAACCCTTTAACAAATATAACGGTCAAAAGCTGCTGGTGCAATTCACAAGTATTGCCATTCCATGTTCATTATCTTCTCGTTTTTTGTGTCAAAAACATAGCTTATGACCCCTCATTGGAATGAGGTCATTCCAATGGTGTAAAACGTCATGTTTTTGACACAAAAAAATTAGTAAGTCAATAAGTTTGTGGGCAAGGGTAATCAGCTTTTCAAGTTAAGTAAAGGGTTAACAGCATAATTCAGACAAACATCTAAATACCAGTAAAATAAAAGTGCAGTATGGGTTTTCTGGCTGTGGGTTTGAATGGTGATTTGGAAGGGGGTTGGAAGATTGGAATCCCCCTCTGCCCCTTGTACTATGATGGGGAACCATGGTTTAATTACATTTGTTAATACATGTGTACATGTAGGGTAAAATTGGTCGCTATTTGGCATTTGCTGGAGGCTGTAGTGTGCCCCTGGAGGCTACACTTGCTCAAGATGTAATTTTGCTTGCAATATATAACCCTTACTGACAAAAACATACTTTTCAAAACAATAAAAAAGTACTGTAAGGTATGTGGTACCCCAATGAATTTTTAAATGTGAAATAATCTCTCAAAATAATAATTAAATGAGGTTCGGAAGCCAAATTATGTATTTCCTTAATCAACCCCAATCCTATCAAAGATACATTTTACCTCTTTCATGTGACAAGAATCATTTCTGCATGAGAATTCAACTTTTGGCTTCCACTGAGTTGAAAACATGGGAAATTTGTTCTTTTAAAGAAAACAGTCCAAACTGTGTCAAATATCTTAAAAACTGCTGTTGTCTCCAATACATTTTTCTACTCTGTTACCTAATGAGAAAGCTGAGAGGTATGGAATTCATGTAGCTTTTCTTTGAAAACTAACCTAATCCCAAAATAAAACTAAAATCTGCATCAGCATGCAATACTTTGAGGAAAAAATTGTCTCATTTTACCATACAGCAAGACAAAGAGTGGTGTTCCAACCCCACGAAACAATATGAATGTCAATATTTTGATTCAAAAATTGGGGTTGCAGCTATATAAGTCACCAATATCAATAGACAATACCATTTTATCCTAACAACTGATGTCAAATTTTCTTCTACATACTGATGTAGCAAAATATAGCCCTGAAGGTGTCTCCCTAGTATGCCCCTTTTTAATCCAATTATATTCCAATCCTCTCCCAAATCACCATCCAAACACCCGGCCAGAAAACCCATATTTCACTTGTATTCACTGGTATAATAGAAGTTTTCTCAATATTATGATAACCCTTTACCTTACATGAAAAGACATTACCACTTTTCAATAACTAATTTCGTTTCATTTTTTTCTTTCAAAAACATAGCTATGACGCCCCCTCACTGGAATGAGCTGAACGAGCTCATTCCAATGATGGGGTCATAAGCTATGTTTTTGATGCCAAAAAATGCAAAAATAATTAACATTGAATGGCAGTTTTGGTGAATGGTGCTATCCGGTTTTGGCTGTTACATTGAGTGAATGATTAATAGAAGTTTTCTCCATATTATGATGTTAACCCTTTACCTTACATGGAAAGAAGATAACACTTTTGAATAACTAATTTCTTTTCATTATTTGAGTGAAAAACATAGCTATGACTCCGCCCCCCCTCCACTGGAATGAGTTGAACGAGCTCATTGCAATGAGGGGTCATAAGCTATGTTTTTTATGCAAAAATAATGAACATTGAATGGCAGTTTTGGTGAATGTTGCTAGCCTGTTTTGGCCATTACAATGAGTGAGTGCTTAAAAATGTTAAAAAACAACCTCTTCATTCACAGAGTATTTTGGAACATAAATTTGGGGAAAGGGGGTGGGGGAGTACATTGGGAAAAGTAACAAAGTTGCAAATGTGAATGAATGGCTTTTGTGCACAGCTACCAATATAGTAGTCTGATACTAGTGTTGTTAGGGTCCCCATGTTATAGCACAAAACTACATTAACAATTGTCCCTCTACCACCCATACTGAACCCCTCAGCTGATGAGAAAGTTAACAGCATCCACTCTCAGTTTCCTATGATTTGCTTTAGTACTGCAGCACTCAGGGTCCACTGAGGTTTTTTTCTATTTGACAACCCTGTCCTGGCTCATCTCACTATAATTTTCATTGTATGTCAGTCAGTATTCCTATGTCCATGTGGACTGCCACTTTCGAAATATGTGATTGCACGTCTATCTGTCCATCATACCATTCCTCTGTACATGTAGACTGTCACTTTCAAGATATGTGATTGCACGTCTGTCTGTCCATCATACAAAGTATTGGTTTGCTTTTCATTTGCACAGTTCTACATTGTCAATAACTGGCAATTGACCCCCTCCCATACACACACATACACAAATATATTAAACATTAAAGAGCACTACATTCCTGAAGCAAATATTTGAGTCATCCTCACTGGATATTATGCTTGCATGTATTTTCCCTAATTTCACTCTTTTTCTCAGAATGGGTGCCTGAAGGGATTAAATCCAAGGTTGTAAAGGAGCTCTTGTGAGTACATGTACTTGCGGGACACGCACATCACTACAGAATCAATATTTGATGGTTTTAGGCATTTTAACAGTGCTACGAGATACCGTAGGAGCAGTGCTCAGCTGGTCATACTGTTGGAAAAAATCAGTGTTTAATGTTTTGTCAGTGCCATACCAATGACTCTCGGTGCCTTAACTGAGAAAGTGAGGCTTTTTTCACAAGAATGGCAAAATATTCATCAAACGCAAAGTGACATATCTTCAGAAGCCAGAATGTGATTTAAAAACTATCACAAATGGGAAATTTAATATCACAAGAGGTTTGTTTTGCGTTAACATCAATTAATTTATGAATTAAAAAGGGGCATACTAGGGAGACACCTTCAGGGCTATATTTTGCTACATCAGCATGTAGAAGAAAATTTGACATCAGTTGTTAGGATAAAGAATCCCCTCTATCACAAGTACTATGAGGGGAAAACATGGTTTAATTAAATGTGTTAATAGGGTAAAATAGGTGGTTGCATGTGTATTTGATATTTGCCAGAGGTTATAGTATATAGTGTGCTTCTCAGTTCTGGATGCCACACTTGCTCAAGATGCATTTAACTGCATTATTTTTGGCAATATATGGCTTTTATTTATGACTGTGACAAAAATATAACTTTTCAAAAATTAAAACAGTATTATTCAGTCTGTGTTTCTTGAATGAACATTTAAATGTGAAATGCGTGTAATATCCAAAACATAATAATTAAATCAGTGTTGGAAGCCAAAAGACATGTACATTTACATGTATGCATTTCCTATAATCAACCCCAAACCTTCAAAAGGGTAACCTACAAAACTTTCCCCTGACAAAACTCCCCCCCCCCACCCCCAATCATTTTCACACAATGCGCAAAATCCCCCCCCCCATGTGTTTTCAGGTGAACATAAATTCCTCCCTCCATAATTCTGGTGAATCAACCCCCCCCCTAATTTGTTAGAAGTATATTTATATCCATACAAAAATGTCCAAAATCTTTTACCACTCGAGGCCGAGCACTTCCTTAAACTCCAATAAATAAATAAATAACTGCCTTGATAAATAGTTATTGTGGCATGTTTTCTTGTGAATGAGTGTTTATGTAATTTACAAATTAAATACATAAGTTTTTAAATCCTCTTGGACTGCCTTTTAACCTTTTGGTGTAAAAGGCCGGGAGGGGGGTTTTTGTACTGCTCTTAAAACTGCTCTTAAAATAATGTGGGAGATTGTGGTACTACCCTCAAAAACTGTAGGGGGGTGGGGTGATTTTTGCTAAGTGTGTAAAAATGATTGGGATGGATTTTTTGTAGGGGGGATTTTAACTTACATTCTAATCCTTCCAAGGATACATTTTACCTCTTTCATTTGATAAAAGAGTCATTTCTGTTTGAGAATTCACTGCTTTCTTTGAAAGCTACCCCAATCCCAAAATAAAACTAAAATCTGCATCAGCAGACAGTAGTTTGGGGAAAAATCTGTCTCATTTAACCATACTGCAAGAGAAAGAGTGGTGTTCAACCCCCCCCCCCCCCCCCACTCCACACAAAACTAAATGAATGTCAATTTTGTTTTAAAAACTGGGGTTGCAGCTATATAAATCACCAATATCAATAGATAGTGCCATTTTATCCTAACAAATGATGTCAAATTTTCTTCTACATATTGATGTGGTAAAATATAGTCCTGAATGTGTCCCCTAGACACCCATCATACCCACTTTCATCCAAAACTATGATATAATTCATAAATTAATTGATGTTGACACAAAACAAACCTCTTATGATATTAAATTTCCCATTTGTGATAGTTTCTAAATCACATTCTGGCTTCTTAAGATATTTCACATTGTGTTTGATAAATATTTTGCAATTTTTGTAAAAAAGTTTTTTTTTAAAAATCCCTCAGATTTCTTAAGGCATCTAGAGTCATTGGTATGTCTCTAACAAAACATTACCCATTGATTGTTTCCAACAGCATGGCAGTGCAGCTCATGTGGTATCTCATAGCACCACAAAAATGCCTAAAACCACCAAATATTGATTCTGTAGTACGATGCTTATGCTTCAAGTACCCATAAAGGCACTTTCACAACCTTGGATTTAATCCGTACAGACACTCATGACACACTTTGATAAAAAGAGTAAAATTAAGAAAAATACAATGAACATGTATGTTGTCCAGAGAGGATGAATCAGATATTCAAAAAGATAGTGCTCTTTAATGTTTAATATATATTTGTGTGTGAGTGAGGTGGAGGGGTTA
Source organism: Pictodentalium vernedei (assembly GCA_031216915.1). Classification (NCBI taxonomy): domain Eukaryota; kingdom Metazoa; phylum Mollusca; class Scaphopoda; order Dentaliida; family Dentaliidae; genus Pictodentalium; species Pictodentalium vernedei. The sequence goes on along the minus strand of CM062296.1, from coordinate 641,670,525 downwards.
CAGTATGCAAAATAGTCAGAAGCCAGTTACTGAAAATGTACATGTACAACCGGGCAAATGAAAAGCAAAGAATCGCTGTCTGTGATGGACGGTTCTTGGACAACTTGCACCCTGGACGATTCATACCACAATTAGGGGGTACGAATTGTCTTGACAATAAGGTACAAATTGGCTAGACAAAAGGTACGAATTGTCCCAGTAAAAGGTATGAATTGTCTCCTTTTTGGTACAAGTTGTCTCAAGTAAGTGTACTACACTGTCTCATGTATTAACCAAGCCAGAAAATAAGCAGCCTGTCATCTTCAATTTGCTGCAAAATGAGGTCCCCAGAGGGTGAATTTAATGACGGTACCCTGCACAGCAGGGTAGCATCACTAAACTTACCATCTGTGAACCTCAATCTGAATCAGGGTCTCAAAACTAAACAGAAAGAGGTGCCCAGAGGATAACTTGGCCCACTGCATGGGATAGCATCATCAAATTCACCCTCTGGGAACCTCATTCTGCGAATGTCAGACTTCTTATTTTCAGGCCTGGTATTAACTATTTAAATGTTTTTGACTCATGTTTTGGCTGAGTGAAATGGAAATGAAAAGTCGTCGGAGTGATAGTAATACAAACATAAACATATGCATGAAACAACCAATCAAAACAAGATTTATGCATAGAAATGAAACTTCAATGGGTGAACCATCGCTTAACAGCATAAGTGAAAAAGCGATCTCTTGTATTATCAACTTCGGGTCTGAACGTGGTAAAAGAAAATTTATAGTAGATAGTAATGGATGTAGTTTTACAGTTTAAACACTATTTTTTAATGAAGCCACAATAATTCTTTAAATTGGTGAAGATCTAACAATAAATAATTTTATGACGCCCCAAATAATAAGTTAAAGAGCGTGCCGCCTTAATAATTTAATTAATTTAATTCTGAGCTCCTCCAATAGAGCATTTTCTTTTTGGCGTTTTTAATTCTGAGCTCCACCAATAGAGCATTTTCTTTTTGCCGTCCGTGACGTTGAATGTTTTAAGTGTCTACTTGCTTTTTACTTTGAGTCATGAAATTTGATATTCTGTCTTTTTAAAATAATAGAAATGACATCGCCATTTTTTTATACTTTCTCCAAGTTTATAATCCTCTCCCAACCCCATCTCCATGTATATTTTTTCAGAGGGGGTTAATTAAGCAGGGTATGAATTTGCAGAAGAGGATACAAATTGTCCAGAGGGGTACGAACTGTCGGATACTGCCCAGAGGAGGGGTACAAATTGTCCTGGGAAAAGGTACGAATTGTCCAGGCTTCGGGGGTACGAATTGTCCAGCAAAAGGTACCAATTGCCAGAGGTACGAATCGTCCAGGCTATGAGTTTGTCCAACTCACTGATGGATGGATGGACAGACAGAAATGCAGTCACTCAATTTCAGTTTCCTTTTGAACGCTAAAACAAACTAGAATTAGTAGGAATGAAATATTTTCTCTGGAATCAGTGTGCAAATGTTATTTAGAGGTCGGTTCTGGGGAGGTTGGTATTTAGGCTTTTTAAACGTTTTTTGCCATTTTTGGAGAAACATACATGTACTAAATACCAGAATCCCCACCTCCAGATGTTGGTCAGACGAGGAGGGCGACAATGACTAGTTTGAAGATGAATTCAGTTCTATTCTGGTTGCAAAGCCTAAAGCATCCAGGGATTAAAATATTGTTTATCAAAACACAGAGGAAGTGTAATTTAAATGGGAGTTCTGAGTGGTTCTGGTATTTAGCCTTTAGGAGAACACGTCGAATCACAAAATTGGCTGGCCGCTACACTGTAATTCTGACAGTCTTAAACTGACATTGTATTGTATCACTGGAACAAATAGTTCATAGACTGGAGCCAGTGAACTTGTGAAGTAAAATCTAGGAAATAAATGAATATCGCCAAAAACAATTAAATATCCATTACAATGATTCTGGATTTTTTGCCAGTGGGAGAGCCACGCCGCCAGATGGCACCCCAAACTCTGTTGCATGGTATATAGAAAAATTATAAAATCATGGATACGTACCTGGGTTACCTATGTGCGCACAGGCCACTGCGTGGGTGTGCACTATTAAATTTGCCAACTTACCAATCGCCACTCCGCAAATTTGGCAAGAAATGCATTTTGATGCATTTTGCCATCTTTATAAAAAAAATAAACAGGCGTTGATAGGCCATCAAAATCAACCCAACAAACTACTTTAATAGACACTTGGCACTTTTCATCTTTCCCTTTGAAAATATTTAATGTTTACTTAGATCACTTCCGACTGAGGCCATCCGGAGAAATTTGTGAGATAAGGATTGTTGTTGATATTGTTGACAGCGGTAAAATGGGGCATAAGAGGAGGCTGTGGCCCAATTCCCCAGTTGCATGAAATTTATTAACTCATGGTTTCACATACTAGAGCTGCACGGTTTTCCGGTTTGGTTCAGGATTTTGTGGCAAACAGGAAACCCAAACCGAAAACCCAGCAAAGCTGACCAAACGGTTTTACTGTGTTTGTGCATAAACTGATCAAGGTATCTTACTGGGAGTGGGGTGGACTAGAGACCACGGTGTACTCCCATAACTTAGTCTATCTGGTAAAGGGGCAAATACGTCGTGTTCTCATTGTCACACTTTCTCCCTTATTGGTCCAATAAGGCATAAAATGTGACAATGAGAACACAACATAGTTTTGATAAACCTTATTCATTTGTTGCCCTGATTTGTGTTTTTTTCTGACTCAGTAAGCATACCAACTGATCCTGTAGAATTCAAAGGGAAGTTAGGGAGAACTCAATACAGAGAGAGCTATTGTGTTAATTGTATCGTACAAACTGTTATAGTTTGCAGATTTTTTCCATGTTAAGGAGTTTGAAGTATTATTTAATATCAGTTCCTAACACATAGAGAAACCAATCCGAAACGTAGATTTTTTTCCTGAAGTTGAACCGAAACAGAAGCCAAATCTAAAAATCAAAAACCTCCAAGCTCTATCGCACAGCCATACATTGCCTTCCTCTGGAGATGTACGGGGTGAAGACATGATCCTGGCTAGCTGGTAAAATTGGACCCTTTTGCAGAAGAGTTTTATTAAGTGCAAGGTATATAGATGTTTTGAAAAGAGGTTCAATCTGTCCATCATATTTTTAACTGTTCAACATAAAATCTTCCAGAGGGCATGATGGGTTTTGGTGGGTGTTGGTTCCTATATTGTTAGTGGTAAATTGGGATCCATCAGGCATTTGCCATTGTAACTTGGTTATAAACACCTCAATCTCGTGTAAGGAGCAATGACAAGGGGCCTCTTGACGTCTTCTATTTTCTCAATAATTATGAGAAAACTCTATACACATAAGTATTGAAATGAATCATCTGTTGCTGTATCAGAGCATATATGTGGGATGGGCATGTTATAATAATAACATTTTGACAGGTCGCCAATTTGTCGCAATTCTCACATGTGAAGGCCTTGATTAACTGTGTGCTCGCAAATGCCTCCCTATCCCAACGCTTCTGTTTGGTGACATGTCACAGTCCATTTTCCCTTGTCTCTCCCATAAGCATACTACCTCTTACCTTCGTGTCACCCGATAGCCACACATCCTTCATTCTCCTATCCCATTTCCTCATTATACTCCCAACGAGACTTTTTCCATTACACTGGTGTTTTGGACATTCTAATTAACGTGTTCCAGGGTCTCCACTACTCTAATTTAAATATTTGACATTTTTATCAGTCTTTCCAATTTTCCACTAAGCTCCAGCTGTTGCAAAATGTAGCCAAACGTGTTAAGCGATTAAATTGTGAAAATGAGTAAATTAAATATTAGTTAGCATCTCACTTCTGTTTGTAGAAATTAACTAGTCAGTGTGTTAAATGTTTTAGAAAACCAGCATATTAGAAAATCAGTTATCAGTGTGAATGTACTGTGTACTTGACATCCCCCTTGTAGCAATTATCTGTTAACTGTGAACATTATTTCAGCTGCCAGTAGAGTAAACATTGCCGTGATAAATAAAACAAGTTTCTGTTATCTTGTCAATGAGGAAGTACACTTGTAAGAATGTACGAACTAGTTGTTTGCACACAATTTTACCATATTCTCTCTCTAGTGGTCTAGGGGAGACAATTTGTGTTGAAGTAAATGCAATGAAGCACATTATTATAAAAGTTTTATGTCCCTGGCTTGTACACTGGGCCTTAGAGTTTGAGACAGATTTTGAGACAGATGGAATTGTAAGTTGTCAAGTTTGATGGAGATATTTAAAAATACAGATGGATATGACTTTTAAATTGACAACTAGCTATCATAGAGTTCCCATTGTCTTGTCAAACAGTATCATAACAAGAATACTTTTGGATAGGTGATAGGTGATGTGATACTTAGTCAGTCTGAGTAAGCTCTATTATGTTTCCTCTTACATTAACAGCCACCCAGCTGGAGTTCATTGAAAGTAGGGGATTAACGGAGTATCGGAACGGATTGGTGGAGGTACCTATTTGGCAGCAGGTGCACCTGACCAATTTGCCTGACTTTTCTGTGATCATGTGATCTGGAGTCAGCAGATTATGCAATTTTCCCAAGGCCAATTTCGTTCTACAGTGTATATAATAGTTGTCAGTAAGTCAAGATGGACACCTTTGGTCACTGTTAGCTATCTGATGCACCCAAGCTTGTAAAATCTTGTTAGAAATTTGTGGCAGGGCAGATAGTGACTACCCTCAGAAATAACCACTGTCACTCCAGTTAAACAAACTTTGGCAGTTTATAGTAGTAATTTGTAATGGTATAAGTTGTATATTATAATGCTGACAGTTGTCCAGAATAAATTTATGCAGAGAAAAGTATTTGCATAGTGTTAGAGTGTTCTATTATTTGCCTGACTGCTGAACTACAAGATGATACAAGGATTCAAGGCTTCAGCTTACACAAACCTATTCAGAATCCCAAAACATTTGAGGGTTTTAAAGACCGAATTCTTACTATTAAAACCACTAGATGATTTTCACTGTGTCACCCCAGCTTTGCCACAAACGTCTTTATGGCACAGTAACCAAGATATAAGCTCAGACTGCAGTAGCCATTAAAAAGGACCATTTGGGAGCATTTTGGGGGAAAATCACATAGGAGAACAGGAGGAACAGGAATGGTAGGAAAAACAAATTAATTCTAGGACTGTGAGGAATTCCAGGGCTGTGGATGCGAAATGCATTTGATAAACCACGATTACAACAGTTTGATGCCTTTTACATTTTTGTGAGCAGAAAAGTTAACCCTGTGGATTGAACAATGGCAACCCAATTTATCGTGTGTCAAGTAAATGCTGAAATAGATAAGCTTGCCACCAAAAAGCCAGAGTTTATGTAGAGGAATTAGAAAGACAATTAACAAACAAAACAGTCAAATGCCAAGAATTGTTGGCTTGTGTTCTTGCAGAGAAACAACAGAAAACTGATGCACAAAAGTGGCAGTTAATACAAATGGAAGCACTGTAACAAAAAGTAGCAGAGTCAGAGGCAGAAGATGATTTTGGGGGTTCGGTGAAATACATAGGAAATCGACTTCTACTACTGCCACTATCAAAATCTTGCATAAAACAATAATTGAAGGAATAGGGTTAATGTCGCTATGACAAAATTACCCAAAGACAAGCCTTACACACTCATGTCAAGAGGTTTGATAGAAATTCTCAAAATTATAAGGCATTGATGAAATCATTGGAGCATTACTGCAATTCCAACAAAATTCCCACAAACAAGAGGAAATTCCTGGCTGCCCAAACTAGTAATTTAATAGTAGCCAACTACATATTAAGAACAATTAACAAAGAACCTTTGATGTACTGGGATACACTTCATATGGAACTGAAGCTCCATTATGCCAAGGTAATGGATGACAGTATGGCTAGTGGATTATGGTAAATTTCTGTTTGCTTTGGATAAAGCTTAAGTGGCTGCAATAAATAACCATGTAATATGGAAAATGGTTGCGAATTATTTCTGTGATGGTTTGTATGAAAGTGATATGAAACTAAAACTCATTAGAAAGGAGCCTTCAGCTTTTCAGAAAGCCCTTTCCTTTGCAATGTTTCAATCAAGTGTCAAACATAAATACAAGTCCTGATCCAAAACAACAAATACGGGTAGGTATTACTATCCTGGGCATTACCAAAAGAAATCCCTGAGGATTCCAGGGATCTTCAACCCATGGGAGTGGATATGCAGCAGCATAGCGATCAAGTATGTGTAATTATAAAAAAAAAACAATACTCTTAAGACAGTATAATAATCAAAGGCAGTACAATAATAGGTACAGAAATCAGTCAGGTATACCAGACCTATTTGTCACAGGTGTGGTCAATCTGGGCATTACAAGAAAGATTTGTGGTAGAGTGAAAATTTACAAAACAGGTATGGATGGTAACCATAGAAGCTCCAACCATCTGAGAGGTCAAAAAGACTGAACTACAGTGTTTTTGTTGTGGCAAAATTGGCCACTTTGCAAGAGAATACAGAACTAAATTAGACTATTTAAATGAAGGCCCTCTGTTCACACGAAGCAGTGACCAGAGTGCAAACAGTGAATCAAATAGCCTTAAAATGGGGTGTAATATGTAAGAATAAAAAACATGAGACTAACAATTGTAAGAAAATATGAGAAATATAAATAATATTAAAGAAAAAGTTGTAAATAAAACCAAACTGTGAGCCTTAAGAAATTAATCCTTGGTGATATAGTAAAAAATGTTAAAAGTGTGGTAGCTCAGATCATACAAACTATTGTGAAGGGATAAAACAAGGTGATAGATGTTCTCTACCAAAGACTGTACTCAAGTATTACCAAAAAGAAGTTTTAAAGATCAGTGTAAAAATATGGAGAAAAATAAATCTCTGTATGAAAGATATCCCAGAGACCACCCCAAAAATAAAGAAAGGCCACCTCAGAAAAATCAGGTGAAACAAAATCAGAAAGATGAGCAGAATTCTAACACAACTGAATCAGGAAAGAGGAAACTAGGAAAAACAAATGACAACTGGACCAATAATAAAACCCCAAATCAAGGACAACAACAAACGTAATAAGCAAAACAAAAATCTGAGAGCACTCTACCTCAGAAGAGGACAATCTTCCAATGGAAGAGTTAAGACACTGATTATGAAGTTATTGGGAATACAGGAAAGCTACAAAAGACTTTCTATCAGATGAGTTGATGGAAATATATCGACAACCATTTAAAACAGAAAATTATAATAATAGAATAGAAATAAGTAAATAAGTAATTTAATTACTCAGATTAGAAATGTTTTACATGACTATGTTAAAGGTGAAACAATTTCTGAGAAGAGAAAATCGAAAATTGTACATTGGAGTACCACAGATTAAATAATTTAGCTTAGCCTAAAAATGATGTACTGTGAGTAGAGATGAGGGCATGCTTGTGGGTGACAAAATTATATTGATATATGATTTGTTCAGAGAGTGAAATCTGGATGGACTGTGGTTGGTGTAGCAAAACAACTTAGCAGTCTTTCTGCACTTTAGATTCCAGACATTCAGAGGCCATCCGTAAATTATGGGGATATTACATATTTGGTTTCCATATCACCCACAAGGCTAACCCATGTTTTCCTTCTGATTGTATTAGCTTGGTGTTAAACTGGATCATACTTGAAAGTTTGTTGCTGATGGCAGTGAAAAGAACCACCATAATTAGTCTTACATAAAATTGTTTTGATAGAACATTTAATGATAATTTTTGAACAAGTGTATGAACAGTACAAAAGGACCTTAATGATTATCACAAATTAAGTGGACACACACCATCCTCTGGAGAGAAGTGCAGAGCATTTAATTTTGTTGGGGAAGGGTTAAGCTTCTTATTTGGAACTGTCACTGAATCTAACCTAAGGGGCATAAATGAAAATTTGAATCAGTTGACTAGAATCAGGCTATTCTAATCATGTTCAAAGTAGAGTTTGACCATGATAAGATTAACTCATGAGGCAGGTCAAGAAAACCAAGAATTTATGATGAGCTTATCACAGATTTAACAATTTTTTGAGAGCAAGGAGAACGTGAGTTGCATGATCATGAAAACTGATCGTTTCTAATGGAACACTTCACCCATTTTTATCATTAGTTAGGGATAGTTCTGTCTCAAATTGAACTAATATTGCAAATGGACAAAACATATGTGTGATGTGCATGAACAGATGGATATTTTAGCAGATGAGAAATTATGCCATGGTTCGTTAATCTTACCTTGCTAACCACAGTGTTGCTGGGTCTGCAAGAAAAGCATGGCAACCATACACAATTACTGTTGAATTTACATAAAGGACTTTGGCATTATTATCATTTGTTGATGACTGCTACTGTGTTTGCTCATAAGTTGATGACGTTAGTTAAAGTGCCTTTGGTGAATACACATTTTTAATTTGAGATATTTAAAGTTCAAGCAATGCCTGCTCCTTTCAAAAACGTAAATGTTAGTCACACTGTATAGATTAGAGGAAGATGTGTTAAATGTTGATAAACAGAGAATTAGATATATACCTGAAGTAGGCCACAATAACTGTGTAGATGACAAATTATTTTGGCCACTGCTAGCAGCCATACCAAACATACAACTTCAAGTTGTTTCCTGGGTTTTTTTATGAATATGTGAGACGAGATGAAATGCCTTGGATATCAAATTAAATAAAGATTTACCATTTGCAACACGCATCTAGGAACGTTTGTGGTATATTACTCCTAATGTGCCATTCGATTCTTGATAACTTGTCCAAAATGTAAGAACCCAAAACTTCGAAAAGTGCTTCCACCAATAGGTTTATTAGAATTAAAACCATTATGTATTGTGACAAGTGCTCAGTTATTATTACATTGTTATTTTTATGGCACAGATAATACCATCTATCAACTAATGTCTTGGACTGTCTTGCCAACTTTCTTGTTCACTCAATGACAAATTTGGAAACCTGCCCTAGCTGGATTCAGCATTACACAGTTTGAAATTCCAAAAATCTGACCCCTATTTGGATAACTTACTGATGGATAATCTTGTGCATGAACTTGACTCCATGCAGTTGGCTCCCAGTGAACTATTCACTGTACCAAAGTGGGCATATTTCATTGGTTGTTTATTAATTGTGTTTGCAATTTATTTAGTTGTCCATTGTATCTGAGCACAGGAGCACATACAGATACAAAATTGGATATTGCGACATAAACATAGACTTAAGTATATCTTTTCTGCTGATGAGTGTGAACAGTCTAATAATGCTGTATATATTGAGGATGTGAGAAATATACCTGAAAAATTGTTTGAACAACCAACAGCTTTATGTTCAACTTCAGAACCTCAACAACAGAGTAAATCATGATCTTGTGCATAAATTCTTGAAATGATGTGTCAATCAATTTGAAAGTCAACATCGAAATCACCAGTACCAAATCAGCTACTCTATCCTACTGTGAAATATGATATGCAGACTGACACTGTATAAGCAACAATGGGAAACAGAAAATAGGTGAAACTACAGAAGAGACTGTGCCTTCTAAAAAACAATGAACTATAAATAATGATAGAACTATAAATTAAATAACGTTTCAGACTCTGGTCCAGAAGGTGCTTTTGACTTTTCACAAGTTGATCCACATCTTTGTCATTACAAACCATTTTCTTGTTGTGACCATTTAAATTGTAACTTGTTAGCAGTAAATGAGCCAAATACATAACAAAGTAAATATATTCAGGCAATAGGACTCACAGAGTTAACACCTGATCCAGAATTTGTTGGTGAGTTTTTTGATTTTCATTGATGCATAGTTTATGCTGAGTTAGAAAAGTCAATGTTTTTTTCGTATGATTCTGTGTTGCCCAATCATATTCTTTTTAAAACACTGTCTTATTTTATCAAAATACTGAACTGTCCAGATCTTTTTAATTTTAGATGTTTATTGACAGAAAAAATATCCAATAATCATACAGTGGTGACTGTCTTTTAATCCTAGGGAGAGATTTTTGAACTGGTCAACCTGTCTTCATCCACGATCTCGATGCAATGATGTTCCCCCAGAAACTATACAAAACGTGTATGGCATCACCATCACCCTGATTTTGATGAATTTTGTTTTAAATTTAGAGCAGGAGCAAACAAAATCTATCAAGTGTCCCAGGTACCTGCAGGGGTACCAGAACAATAATGTGTATGGTTATTCACCCACAAATAATTCTCTCTAATATTAATCCATTGTTCCTCTAGAGTCAGACTCTGAGGGATCATGGGAAAGTATTGACAAGATAGGTTGTGTGTGATTGTCTAATCAGCAAATATTTAAAATTAATGATTCATTGATGACTTGTGAAAATGAAAAGTTAAAATACTAAATAAAGCAGTAAAACTCCGGCAAGTTTTAGATAAGTAACCACTGGAGTAATAACAATTGCAGACAATCCAACAACTAATGTGAAGAGGTTGCTGTAGAGCTACATTAAGAAGGGCACTAGAAGAAGGGGAGAGTGTAAATAATTGCGAATAGGTGTTAGAGTTTAGTTACATATAATCACATATGTATTTTCTTACTTATCATAACTTTAAGTAAAATTTGTTTATTCTTAATATTTAGGGAAGAATAAGAGCATTACAGATTTGAAAAATGACAACAGCAATCAAGTTGGACTTCACAGATTATAGAGAACAGCGGAAATTTTGGATGACAGTTCGAGTTGGTAAGGTAGCCACACTAGATCAATATATTCTAGTCCATTCAGAGAGGCATGATTTCAAATATAATTTTGAGAATAATCTGAAGTAGTTCTCAAGATTAACTCAAATCCCAAAACATATATGTCACTACAATAAAACAACCCAACAAATTGAGTTCATTTTCTATGAATTGTATTGTAAGTATTATCTTTCCAGGGAGGGAACAATTTTATTACCCAGATTAATTACTCATTTGAATCATCCTTGGATACCAAACCCTTACAAAGACTGTGTGATTTACGAAATGAATGGGGCAGACCCCAATGTGGTTATACATTACTGGAATGATTACCGTGGGATGGATGCTATTTTAATCATCTATTTGTCACTTGATTGTGAAAATGAGAAAATTAAATATTAGTTAGCGACTGAATTTTGTTTGTAGAAATTAGCTGGTCAGTATTTTAAATGTTGTAGGAAACCAGCATATTAGAAAATCAGTTATTAGTGTGAATGTACTGTGAATTCGACTTCCTCCTCATAACTTATTTGTTAACTGTGATTGTTATTTCAGCTACCAGTAGAGTAACAATCGCAGTGATAAATATATAAACACGTTTCTATTCTCTTGTCAATCAGAGTGTACACTTTTAAGAACGTGAGAACTAGTCGTTCATACACAATATTACCATTTTATTCCTCCAACAATCTAGGAGGAGACAATTTGTGTTGAAGTAAATGCAATGAGCACATTATTATAAAGTATTAAGTATAAGTGTCCCTGGCTTATACTCTGGGCCTCGGAGTTCCAGACAGATGGAATTTTAAGTTGTGAAGTTTGATGGGGATATTTAACTTTGTATATGGGTAGGACAACTGGCTATTATAGAGTTTCCATTGTCCTGTCAAACAATATCATAACAGGGATACTTTTGGAACTCGAACACTGTATGATAGGTGGTGTGATACTTAGCCAGTCAGAATAAGCACTATCACATTTGCACTTACATTAGCAGCCACCAAGCTGGGGTTAATTGAAAGTTGGAGATTAATGTTGGAGTATGGGTACGGATTGGTGGAGGTACCTATTTTGTAGAGGGTACCTCGTGTCACTTGATCAATTTGTCTGACCTTGCTGACGATCCTAAGATCTGGGGTCAGCAAACTGCGCAACTTTCCCAAAGCCAGTCATGTTCCATGGTGTATATAATAGCTTTGGTCACTGTTAGCAATCTGACACACGTGTGCTTGTAAACTCTTGTTGGAAATTTGTGGCAGGGTAGATAGTGACTACCCTCAAGAATAACCACTGTAAGTCCAGTTAAACGAACTTTGAAAGTTTATAGTAGTAATTTGTAGTTGTAAAAGTTGTACATTAAATTTGTAGTGGTAAACGTTGTACGGTATGATGCTGAACGTTGTGTAGAATAAATTTATACGAGAAAACTATTTGCAGAGTGTCGGAGTATTCCATTATTTGCCTGACCGATGAACCACAAGACTCCAGCTAACAAGAACCTGTTCAGAATATAATTTTTTTTGATGGTATTGAAGTTCGAACCCTTCACGTCCGAAACCACTAGACGATCACTGGAGTGTTACCCCCAGCTAGGCCACACAGCGATGATGACTTCAGCATAAAAAGTAGTGAACTCCCTCCCCAACGATGTCATCAAGGTACTCTTCAAAACCTTGCTTCTCTTTTTCACGCAGGCCACCCACAAATTTGTTTGTTTTGCCAACCCCTCTTTAATAATGTTGGTTACAATCCTCCAGGACTCTTTCACTGGCGATTGTTCTAAGTCCGAGTCCTCAGTCGAATAGCTCTCTATTAACTCCATCACATGCTCAATATTATCCACCCTGTCTTTGTATTTGAATTCCGAATATTCGGTATCACTAGTTTACACCAGCAGTCGTCAGAGAAATTTACCAAATAATAGTTAAGATAATATAGTTGCATAAAGTTTATACTGTCCTTGGCCCTCATCTTCCCAAACTCATGCCTGATTGATTCTAGTGCTGTGGCATTACTCGACCCCGTTATCGATCGCCCTGCATCGTTCCGTGCAGTTCCGAAGCTCCTTACAGCTGTTTGGTTTAGAGGAATCACTTCTGTACCATATGTTATACTTTGTACACCCACCAAATTGTTTTCCCATTGCCCCAAAAAACCTTATTGAGTCTGTTTCTCCCTATACGTTTCATTTGATTAAGAATCTACTTTCCCTTCACAGTTAGATTATTAGTGTGGTTTCAGAAGATGCCTGTTCCAGTGATGTTTATATTTACTCCCAAAGACTCGTAGTCACCTGCATCCCGTACACTAAGAAGTTTGCTGCTGTCTTCCAATATATTGAAATCCACCCCCCCACACACACACAATCTCCACTTTCGAGTAGATTCCACTTTACGACCCCCATTATAACGTTTTTCTTTCATTTAGCCTGAGTCTCCATTTGTTCCCATGTCTCCCAACAACTGCCATCATTTTCTCCAGCCTTTCTCGCTTTCTCACACTAGTACCATATCATCTACGAAAAACAGCCTTGGGATCTTCAGATCCCTAACTGCTACACATTCATTGCTATGTGGGAGTTCATCTCCTAGATCGTTAATGTACAATGCAAAAACACGGATACGCCCCTGATTTATACTTGTCCCTATAGACATCCGCTATGTTACCCAGACGAAGTTCAATTTCTGCGTCTATATATAATTCTTTTTATAATTTTATTAACTTGATACATTTAATACAAGCTGTCAACCAATTGGTCTAGAGTATCAATGTTTAGACCAAGAAAATGAGTTTTCTTTATCTACTTTCAATACACACCAGCAAAACTATAATTGTCCCCTGCGTGTCTTATCCACGTTTCAAAGAAACAAACGGGATCAAATTGTGACAATTTATAGCAATGAACCACGACAAAGACAGGAAACACTGAACATGCCATCTCCGTTCATTCCAGAAAGAACAAGAAGAAATGGCGGTGCCTATATCCTCAAAAAAGAAAGAAAATGGTCAAACTTACCACAGCTATAGCATTAGTAGCCATAATCCCGTCATGACCAAGGACTAAAAAATACGACGTTATCATTGCCAAGTAAATTAGAGTCACAAGGAAGATTGCTATGGTAAATGTTCGTAGTATGTTTCTGCAACAAAAACAAAATGCATTATCTTTTCACCAACCAAGTACATATGAAATTAAAGGCCCGGAAATAACTCGATCGTTTAGGTCACGGGAGGTTACTTCATTTGTAAAATGCGTGACTGAGCAACAGGTTACAACAAAATAACACAACATAAATTAAAATCCTAAACGGAAGGTATTGCCTCTCAAACTTGACAATCAACCGGGACCAAGTCGACCCAAACGTTGTGCATTACCACTCTATATCAATAGAATGGCATGAAATTAACATTTTAATAGAATTTCAGCAAAAATAGATATCAAATAGTAACGCCCGATCTCGCCAAAACGAGATCCGACGCTAGTTATTGTTATTTATTCTGGCGAAATACTGACAAGACGTAAACAGTTTGGCTGACACAGAAGAACAGAGATGGCCTCAAAGCGTCCCCAAACCCCTTTCCTATAGGTTACCACCGCGTTAACGTGTTACTATGTAAAATCTTTATTTTCAGGCCTGAAATTACAAAAACAGCCTGGCAGCTGAGACCAGAATGTAAAATCAGCCAACAATGTACCATGGCATAGTACGGATGAGCATGCAAAATAAAACCTGAAGTAGTAAACCTGTATCTAACCCGACTAACCTTCTATCGCTATAAACAACTCACATTATTTTTTCCACTATTGCCACAAAACCATAGCTTAGGACACCAAACTGGAACGATCTCTCTGAGCACTTTCTAACGAGGAGTCATAAGCTGCGGTTTTTAAGCAAAATGAATTATTTTAATTATTCAATGTGCTTTTTACAAGTGACATTTTCTATTGGTGAAACGAGTTATTTTATCATTTTTAAGGTAGCTTTAGTTTAACATCCCCAAAATATATATTTAGTAAACCAAAAATAGTTTCAAGACAAATTACACTGACTACGAAATTTGGATTATGCCAAATCGTGCAATTACTGAGAAACCATAGGGTGTAGAGTCCCAAGAATCCCAGCTTCTCTGTGTCATAATCTCGAACCCTCGTTCTGTTGCTTTTCTTCACTCCAATTGTCAAACAAACATACTCTGGGGACCAATTAATCTAGAGAAATAGATCCATAATCTGTCGAACACTTCTGAGCATGTGATCTGTCACATGAGTGCATTGGGTCTTTATTGGTGTGGGTTAATTCATTACACTCGACACCCTAGAATGTTCTAGATGACGTAGACTCCCACGCCTGAACACTTTGACCTATCTCGTTGCCGATCTCTGAACGACACCGAGATCATGTTGGGTCTGTATGTCACCCTCAGGTGTATATCAACAACAATACCCCCCTCCTCACACCCCTCTCCTCTCAAGTAATTGCACCTCTAGTAAAAAAGTAAATATCCACTGTTAATTTCAAAGCATTTCTTTTTCTCGCCGACCTGGTCAATCCACAGATGCAATCACTTGAATTGTTTTACATTAACATGACTAAGCATTGCCAAGTGGAGTGATTTCAATTAACAGGATAATGTCATTTGTTTCTAAAGCAGATTACCGCAATCTGGTTTCTCAACTCGTCAAACAAGACCCGCGTGCCTGCTCAAATGAACGATAAAATCCCTTTTCTATTGAATTAGTATTGTAATCATGCTGACACAGTAAGGTGTGATTTGTAACCGTGTATATTCTATGCCCATCTATAAGACATCGGATGATCACGTAGGCACGAGTGTAGTGTTGTGTGTAGTTTAGCACCATCATAGAGTGACGTTCCTAGTTCCATATTTATTTCAAAGAACAGAAGATTTTGGCAGATCGATAAGTATTTAGAAAAATATATTTATTATTATCAGTCGACGAGTTTATCAATAGAAGTATCTTTTATAACTGAATGATTGTCCTAGACTAGTACAATAATTCGACGAATAAGAAGCAATGCAAGCTTAAGCTTTATATAAATAAATTATTATATGTACTACCGGATCGACTAGACGTCGAACTAAATAAATGGTCAAATAAATCAATTACTTAGATGACAAATGGGTAAATTTCAAGTTCGCGTATATATATTAGTCCTATATTGGCAGGACTAATGTCAGATTAACATCATTTACATCTGGAAGTTATTTCCACTGCAAACTATTTACATTAAAAAAATAAACAGGCTGATAGACCTCTTGTTTTGAAATATATCCTTACTTCAGAAGCGAACGAGGTTCAAAGGATGTCCTCGTGGCACCAGTCAAATTCTATAAGGAAATCAACGTTGTCATGACCTGGAGCCAGTATAGCCCTTAAATAGTTCATAACCTATGTTTTAGATTCAATCGTCTTGAATATTTCAGTTGGAAACAAACAATTCTCAGTGGAGAATTGACTTGACTCAATCTTTAATGGAATCACGAAACTGTTAGATATCTTTGTAAACTAAATACTCATGAATGGAGACTGTTTTATAATTACGCGGCGTAGTTCAACCAATTGATGTATTGGAGAAGAAATAAATATTTATTGTTCGGAATATCTATAATTCGAGCATGAGAGAATATTCGTATATCTTTTTGAATAAAGGGACGCCACATTAAATCAAGGGTGGTCTGTGCGCCTACTTCAAAAAAGTGGATAAACAAACAGCCCATAACAGCGCCATAATTCTCACAGAGTTAGACTGGTTCCCGATAGATTGGGTGGCCTCACGAGATTCCGGGTCTTACTGCCACCCTCTGAAAGAAAACAGTAATTGCAAACAGACTGTAACCAAGTAAATCAACTTAAAACAATTTAATGGGGAATGAATGGGGTTATTTCATTGCCGAGGCCAAAGAGATGATCCATCATAAACTCCAGAGAGCGGTTGGTGGTTTATGATTCGCAATGAGCAATTCGATTATTGAATTCACTCCACTACTCTGTGTAACATATCATCCGGTGAGCATGAACGGTGTGGGCCGCCGTTAATTTCCAGTGGGAGTGTGGCTCAAATAATTATCAACCTAGTGACTAATAACAGTAGCTCTTTCAGATAAATACAAATCACTGCTTCCGGGTCATCGCTGTAATAATGTCACGAGAGGAGTGGATATCTATTTACCGGAAGGCGCTGACCATAAAGGGTTATGAAGCGACCAATACTAAAAGAATAATAATAGCAGGGATGTGACTTCTAAAGTATCGAGGAAATTATAGAATTACATATGGTCTTTCTTTATAGATGCCAGCTCACTCCTGTAGCTGGTGATTAGTTATCCCACTAATGGCTTACAATGGACGGGAGCTAATACATGCTTGACTGCGAGAGGAAATGAATTGGTGTTATGATCAGATAGACCGACTGGGGTGGTAGCGATAATATTGAACAGCGGGGCAAAGATTTAAAAACTTTATGCATGATAACTGCCAAAAAGTATTTTACAACAAATATAAACATATTTTATGGACGACCACTCATGAACAAATTACAAAGTGTAACGCATAAATATATATATACTACTCAAATTTTGATAAGCACCAAATATTTGACACATCATTGTGAAATGTGCTTGTGACATATTTGCGATATGTTTGGTGTGTATGATTGAGGAATGTATTGAGATGGTCAGTGTGTTCACATTAGCTCTCTTGAGAAGCATACTTTTCGTGGCAGTCATGGAAAGCATGTACCCCTTGATTTTCATGATGTTTTCGTGTACTGTCTACATGTACATGCCGTGTGTAAGGTATTCAATCTTCATCTCAACACAAACCCTTGTGATTTAATGATTGAATATGGCAAATGCAAATGTAAGAAGACATTTGTCTGAAGCAGAAATGTGGCGGGCTGTAGGGATGGTAGAGCAAGGGGCTAACCATCATCAGGTTGGCGAAGCCCTTTGTGTGCACCATACGGTGATTACCAGACCCTGGGCAAGATTTCAGCAGTATGGCACACCAGTAAGACGGAATGGTGGTGACAGAGACAGGGCAACATCTACAGCTGAAGTCCGGTTTCTGATAATTCAGGCCCATAGAAACCGCTTTGCCGTAGCAATCCAGCTTCACAGTGACCTTCAGAATGCATCCGGGGTAAATGTTTCGACGCAAACTGTCCGGGCAAGGTTACAGGAATGTGGTCTCTGATCGAGAAGACCATGTATTCGCATTCCGCTGGTCGGGAACAACCGCCATGTTTGATATGAATGTGCCATGGGCCACGTTGGGTGGACCAGAGAAGATTGGCGACCTTTCCTTTTACAGATGAGCCAAGGTACTGCCTAGAACGCACAGATAGGCGTTCTAGGGTATGGAGAAGACCAGGGGAGCAATTCAATGCAGCCAACATAGCCGAGCATGACCACTATGGTGGATTGTCAGTCATGGTCTGGGGCAGCATCAGCAGGGATGGACGTACAGAGCTATGTTTCCTTGAACGTGGTACATTGACTGCACAACGGTATATTGATGAGATCCTGAATGTCCACGTCAAATTATTTGCAGGTGAAGTGGGTGATAGATTAATTCTGATGGACGATAATGCCAGCCTCATGTTGCTCATGCTGTCGGGAATACCGACAGGGGAGGGGATTGAGCGTATGGACTGGCCAGCAAGATCCCCTGACCTCAATCCAATCGAACATGTCTGGAATGAGTTGCAGCTTACAATTTTCAGCCCGCCCAGTCCAGCCATGAAGTGTCCAGGAGCTTGGTGCCATGCTGGTCCAAGAATGGTACAACATCCCAGAAAGGACCACCAGGTAGCTGATTGGGAACTTGAGAAGGCGCGGTCAAGCTGTAATTAACAGTAATTGGTCTCATACTCGATATTAAACCCATACCAGTTCGCTCCGTCAACTTTTTGGCAAATTGAAAAAATTTCTTTTTTAACCAATAATATGCATTTTCCGTGGTTATCGTATTTAAAAGCTAACAAATAATAATGTCAAACATAAATAACATCTTAATTTCTGCACTAAAATCATTAAAGATATCATTAAATAAAAAATATATACACTTTTCATTACAATATTTCAACTAAAATGTAAAACAGGTAGTTGGATATACTTGGTGCTTAGCAAACTTTGAGTAGAATATTATTTGCAAGACTAAGTTAAGTTTCTTTAGTTTGTTTAGTAGCTACAGGGCGGCCTGGGGGAGCTTAGGTCCTCTAAAATTTTCGCTGCTCCAAATAGTGGCCGACTGCAATTTTCGTCATAACATATAGAGCCCTAAAATAGTCTCGAATATAGGCTAACAATCTGCAAATGACCAGATTCGCTCTTTGAAGTTTGCAACATTTTCTAGGGGTGGGGGGCCTATTCTTAACTAAGACGCTTGGGATGTTACTCCCACCACCCACATCCCTTCAAGGGAAGTGGGAGGTAAAGGTAGCAACCAGAGGGGCCTAGTTAAAATACGGAATATCTCCACCCCCACTCCCACCCTACAAAAAGCCTTCCAAATATCATGTCCTCCCTCCCCCCTCCCGCCTGGTTAGGGCCCTGTGGTGCTATCCGTTCGAATTGATCAGTATGATCGTCTGAGCCACAGTGATATTATTAGACAAGTTTCAAAGCACTACGAAAACGAAAAGATGGAAGATCTCAGATATGATGAGTAATACGTAACTGAAATTTGCATATCAGAAGGGCTTACATGCACACCAATAAAGTCCCGCACTGATACATACTGAAATTTTAAATATTCCTTTGGATAGATAGCTGGATATTTTCGCGACTGACAAATCTAATGGCTGGACGAACTGACTACGGCTTGGAAGGTTCGATCCTGTCTGATTTAACACTTTACCTACGCATGATGACCATAACCGGTTAACTTTATTCACAAACGTCGGCATCAAAATTTTATTATTTGCCTATCTTTTCCTAGACATAGCTTATCACCTATCATCCCATAAACTTGACGAGCTCTGTCTAATGAAAGGCCACAAACTATGCTTTGAGGGAATGAACTCGAAAATATTTCTAGTCATTCAAGGGATGCTTTTGTGAGTGTAGTCCTCTATTCGTATTAGGAAAAGAGAATGCTCAGTGGTCTGGAAAGAGTGACAAGAAAAAAAAAGTATACTTACTTATTGGGATTCTTCAACTCTTCCGTGACACTAGCAACAACGGTCCTAGAAGGACAAAAGATTTGTCTTTCATTCTTGGAACTTAATTCTGTTGACATCGGATACGTTCACACAGGCAATAATATTGACAGATTCTCTTATTCACAGATGCGGCGGAGCCAGGGGGCACATGGGGCACGTGCTCCTTCACTTTTTTCCACAGATATGTTTCGCAGTTACACAATGAGTTAAAATGGGCGCATGCAAACGTGTCAATATACAGGCATTCCTGTAACATTATTTGAAAATCCAAACAATATTTAGCCAAAGAATCCCACTTTCTGTCGTTTCGGCGGGCCTTCGGGTTGGAAGACGATTGAAGTAGAAGAAACGAACAGGCCAGTGACCACACAGCGGCATTTTCATCTAAACGTGAGACTGTAGCTAGTCATGGTACATTTACCGATAAACGATTGCAAGCTTTCTCGCACTGGGTCGAACCATGGTAGCATTATAAATTTGTGACCCTCCACTTTTATCGAGCTTCTCCGCTCCTGATTATTCTGATTCTCAGCAATTTTTCTTTTGTGTTTTCCTAAGGATCAATGGGTGTAGACTGAATTTTGTGAACAAGTAACCAGACTTATGATTAGTATAGGCATTGTGACAGCCATACATCACCGATGGCAGCGGGGGAGTGAGGTGGAATCGCACTCGAAGACCACTCCCCTTATATTTTGTAACTCAATTATTTTTACAAACACCGATACCAGAGAACACGATTTTATCCGCGATATCACATAGACATAGTGGATGTCAATGTGTCTGTGAGGATAAAGCCCTACCCCTATGCACATAGATATGTTCCTCCTGCCCGCGTCGATAGTTGTTTTAGGCCTTAAACATTAACTTCCAATGGTGAGAGGGAGTATGGTCGACCCCAAATCGCCCCCCCCCGACTGAAATGTGGCACCCTCACCCACAACCCCAAATCCTGAAAGCATCAATAGTAGCATAGCTCCAGATACAATTTTGTAATAAAGGGTATTTTGCGCTTTCATGTTTTCTGTTTGTTTTTTTTTTTGCAAGGTGTATTTACCCCTTGCAAACACAATAATATAGACTGAAAAAATGCAAAGGTAATTTGTTCGCTGCATTGTGGCGGTTGGATGTCAGATAGTTATTTGAGCTTCAAAAGCTTGGCTGACGTCGATACATTTCAAAATGAAGTCGGAACCTTTTCTGTTGTTATTGGGGAACGATCGAATCGTTAACGAATGCTATTAGTTTATTTGTTCAACCCTTACACAGCATATGACGATCCACCCTTGTGATCACGAAAACAGACAGAGAATATTTACTGGATAGCGCCTGGATCTCAATCACAGATCTCCATATAGTAGTAGTAGTAGTAGTAGTAATATTTTTATTTACGTGGCATGTGCTTTCTATAATAAAGGTACAGAGTTAAAAAAGAAACATAGATTTAAATTAGCAACCGGCCCAGTGGGCCTATATGACGCCTAAGACTACAAGGGTTGAAACGCATGTACAACTGGAGCGTCAGGGGAAAACGTCGCTGCTCCAACCCCGCCCCTTCCCTAAGATGGCCAAGTCAATCAGCGTGATAACTCATCCCAATTCATGACGTTTGATGACGTGAAAGCTTTTACGCTGTGGCAACAGCGTACCAGTATTCACTTCATCAAACATCGTGTTTACCATGCTCGAAAACTAGTAATACTGTGTCAGTTTTCCAATCTCGGTAATTGTTTTTGTCGATAATAAGTAAAATATTTTGTAACTGTTTAAATTGGGTTATTGCAAAACATGTGCACACCATCAGCATAATCATTTTTAACCGCTATCAAAGTATACTCTCTAAAAAGCGATCGGCAATTCCGAGGCGTGGTTTGAAAACTGAGAACCTCTCAGAAATGTTTGTTTTGGTTGAACATTGTTTATTTGAAGCAACAACTGCTCTCCTCCCCCGCCCCCTCCCTCCCGAATGAGATGGTGGTCTTTGAGACCCTTCTTTGTATTTGACCATTGGGCGTTCGAGCAACTCAAATGTATAAAGATCAGTCGTCCCGATGTTGCCGACATTTTCTCACAACACTATTTGTTATTCTTGCTTAGTTATCTTGATATTTAGTCCTGATTTCCCAATATGTTACATTTAAAATCTCGACCACTGGGGTAAATGCGTCGTTACCAGATCACTTTCTGGTCGCGGAAGAGACCTCTTTTGCACTTTTTGCGAGCAAACTATTGCATGCTTACAGAAACGGGTGTGTTCTTTTCGGAACCAATCGCGTTTCCACGTACGTGAAAGACTGTTAACAGCAACTAAGAAAATATTTGGTACGGAGAAAAGTTATTTCTAAAATTGTTTTGCTAAAAAACTCAATACCTTCAACTACTACCCGTACCATAACTGCCAGTTTGGTGGTAATATTTGTTACAGGGGGCGAAGAAAGCATTTCAAACTTGAGAGAGAACGATCATAAAAGGATACCTGCACACTAATATATATCAGTAGTTGCTCATGCACCTTTCTGGCAAGTTAGAAATACAAGCCACAAAGCTATGTTCCGGAGTAACGCACCTCTACATTGTGGGAAGTGCACATTTTGGGCTCCATATTTTACAAATTTCCGCACTGGGCAGAAACATTGTTGGGCAAGAATGTGCCCTTTTGTGCACTTTAAAGGCCGTAGAGCAGAAAATTAAATGAGGGAATCCGCGGTTACAACTTAAGGGTAAAGTGTTTGTGTACCCACTTCCAGCCAATTTGCAAAAAGGATTACAATGACTCGAACCCAAAAGCAAAATACAAGTTTAACCCTTTGGTTCTCAGATTAATTTTACTTTTTAGTTACTATATATACAAGTACACAGCTGCAGATAACTTAACAGTGTTTTTGCATTATTGTTTTCTACCTGTACAGGCGGCCAACAGTGATGTAAAAATGCTGTTAAGATCAATACATCCTACAAGTAGAGTTCTCAAGGAAAGGTATACTTGGGACAGTTGCTTCCGAGCAATATATAAGGGGCTGTTTGTGCCTGTATGGGAACTTAAGGGTTAAGAAGACTTCATTCGAGTCCAAAGCAGTGTCGTACCTACGTTTAAGCGAGGCGGGGGGGGGGGGGGGGAGTGGTAGGTGGGGGTGGGGGTGGGGGCAACATTTTCTCTGCCCCATACACATTGGCCCAAACCAAGTTCACACAGCTTAAAACTCCAAAATGGTCTCCAATATTGTGGCTACACACGCTAGAAATGGCTCAGATTGTTTCTTAGAGCACTAAATTTTGCAAAATTATCTCGGGTGGGTGTGTGTAGGAGGGGAGTAGGCCCAAGAAGGCCTCCGATCCGTTCCACCCCCTCCTTAGTTAGGAGAAAGGGAGGACTCAGAAACACAACACAACGGCCTTTCAAATATCAGCCCACCCCCACCACCAAAAAATGGCTAGAGTCAAGACCTCTACTACAGAGTCCTGGCTATGCGCCTGCTTGTAAGGGAACACACCTCAACCCGTTTCTCTGGTAGTGTTATTGTGGTATAAAATATATTGGTAGAGATGGTGTTGGACTAATCATTCTCTATTTTGACTCAATTATTTCTGGGAAAAGAAGAGGGAGGGAACGTGTTTCATGTGCCTTCCACCGGTTCATCCGTCCTTGGTTTGTTACCTGAGTGAAGCGGCAGTGAAGAGCACGATGGATGCCCAAACAAAACAAAAAATATGATTGTACTTCTTTTATCAATAAGGTGTTGGAAATTGTGTTTAGACAAACTTTCAACGTTAACTGTCAGTGAGAGGCAATGGGGCATTGGTTTTTCTACAATTAAATGTTGTAAGTTATTAACAAAATGTTTCGGTCCAGTGTGAACACAGGTCGAGATACAATAAGATACCATGGGAGGGCTGAAACCATAACAGAGACCAGGCCAGTCCGTGCACTCTTTAATATTAAATTGAACATTATTGCAGAAGCACTCAATGTAGGGTTGTTGTTCGGTTACATTTGACAATAGAATTATTAACAACTGTGTTCAAATGGAGTTCTAATGTATCAGTAGTTTGATATTATAATGTAATAACACAGACCTTACGCAATTGGATTGATATCACGAAAAATGTAGATATTATAGGAACAGAGCACGTACTTCCCATTAAATTGTTTCAGACCATCGCTTAGATACGTCGTTGCGCACAATTGGACGTCTTGGTCTAAAGTCCCAAAGCAGTTGATTAGTTCAAATTGGTGTCAGTGCCACGATGGAAAAATTGAACATATCGGCAGCCTTCGTACAAGTGGTGACATTTGACAGAGGATGTACCACACCATAAATTAGCTTATAGCCTCATTATTCAAGTGTGCACTGCGCCGAACCTAATACTATAGTGCCGAGGGCCCAAAGCCTCTTGATTCATTTCACTTCAGTTGGCAGATGGTCTCTTCATATATCTTCTAGTGACGGCCCTGACTTATCGACGCCGAAGTTTTCTTTTCCTATTTCACTATTCATAACCATTCAATTAGAAATTTCAAATATTTGTTAGGGGGTACTTCCCCGTCCTCTGGTTAGGCTCACCTTTAGTCAATAACATTTTTATGAATGATGCACCTGGAGCGGGGTTCACCTGCTGAAGGGGAGATTGCAGCCGTAATAATGATTCATCTCAATGAAACAAAGTTAAAAGAAAGGCAAACTGAAGAATTAGAGCCAATATTGTATGAAATACGTGTAAAGTACTTACGCACCCCTGTAGGCATATGAAAGGCTGAAATAAGCTGAAACAATGTCGCCCGGATTTTCAGATGAGCCACTAAAGCCACCGGAAAGTCTACTTGTATCACCTGAAATACGCCAGTGAGTGGAAGAGATTTAAAAAATTATGAAATTTTCATCATTTTGAAACAGATACATTCTGAGGTTCATCCAAAAGACGAATTCGCTTTCAACCAGTTAAACCGTCATAAATTTTATACCGCATGGGGAAGACAAATTATTTACCACTGCGATGAAGGTCAATTTTCTACACTGTTAGCAGCCTTATTCAGCAGCATTAGGGATTTAGTGGGTCATATCCTGTCCAGAAAAGTTTTCTGATTTTTTTTTTAATCTGGATATATAATATGGGGTTATGTTAATAGTTCTTTTGAAAGTAAGACCTTGCAAACAATATATTGGACAGTTTAGTTTCTTTTGTTTAATTACCAACGGTTATCTCATGAATGGGCACGAACAGGGACGTAACTTTGGGGGTGTGACCCCCCTCCTACCCCCAATAATTTTCCAATCGTAACATTTTCATCTGGACTGCAGTCGTCGATGTCAATTCGCACGGGCTGGTAATCAAGTAATTTTTTTCGGGCAAGATGTATTATGGGCGTGACAAGCGTTACTTATTCCCAGCCCCTTATTCGACATTCGTTATCAACCGATATAATCAAATGTCCAATAAGGAAATGGGAATAAGTAACCGTTCTCAAGTGCCCAAATTTGTTTTGTGTTTTTACTCATACCACTCACAGTTGGTCTCATGCAAACTGGGGGTTTATGGCTAATTGGGGGTGTTGGGATTCCAGTATGACCAATTAGGTCGGGTACACGTTAATTTAACAAGAAGCTTGGAAGCCCATGCGACACTACTACTCCATGTATTTATCCATGAACAAATTTCCCTAGTTTTTTATTCCACCTACATCATCAAGGCATGTATTCGAAGAAGGCATGCCTTCATTGATGATGTAGTTTGAATACTTCTTAAGACGGGACTTGACACAGTTGGGACAAACTAGGTTTACAACACCCTCCACCCCACCCAATCGGACCTCTCCTCGACTTCCCTAGGCGCGATCAAATGTGCAGTTCTTTCCTTCTTGTCGTATTTATGAGAACATCATCGAAAAGGCTGGGTTCCAGCCATCGTGTTTAGAGGCCGTGCAATGGTCCAGAGGTTTAGGTGTTGGATTCCTGACTGCCTGGCGGGAATGTCCACGGGTCCATTGCCGGCCGGGGATCAGGAATCAGAATCCCAAATTCTCCGAAAACATGATTGTATTATTCAATATACACACACCGACCGGGGACATCACTACAAGTACTAAATTGGAGGTTGGAGAGGTCATGTAGAATGTTGTGGTTGAGCGGGGAAGAGGAGGGTCCCTACCGAGCCTACAGTTACCTTTCATAGATGGAAGCCCTGTAGAATCAAGAGGCATATTCAGGAATATGGAACAACTGTGCGCCATGTAGAATCTCAGGGGGCCCGATATGGGTTTGCAGATTTCCTTTTTCTATAGACAGAATCAAGAAGTCTACAGCAGGCCTTCCTGGATTCGGTGGCCCCTGTAGAGGTGGCTGTATGGAAGTCTTCCGGATACTGTGGTCTCAGTACCACTCCCCCAAACCCAGTCTCACATGGAGAACATCTGGCCGCCAAATCCGGACTTTTGATAGAGCTGACAGTGGTAAAATTTCCGTAGGAAATGGAAGTTTTCTTAGAGCCGACAAGTGGTATTGCAGGATATGTATGTTATAGCATGCTATAGTCTGTACACTACTGTATATACATGGTCTTGGGTCTACAGCTTGGGTATGTAATGGAAGTTTGATAGAAGGTGTGCTTTCTTGAAAGTTTTCATCACAAAACAGCAGACTTTTCAAAAGATCTCGTGACCTCATGATTCGCACGTGACATCACAGAAACGTTGAACGCTGCTGATGTCCATTGTACACATCAGCATTACGATGTTCAGGCTAGGATGCTTCGGGCTTCTGAGGAGTTATCTGGTAGTATAATATTGGAGGTATATTCACTCCTATTGATCTACTGTTAGCCCTTGGTACCAGTAACCTATCGATTCTTTGTATTATATTAATGTTGGTATAGGTAGTACGTAATAGTAGGTCGTGCGGTGTTGTGAGTTACGGTTGGCACCTAGTACGGAAGTATAGGATAGACTGTCTGAACCCGCATTAGTCTACGTTTAGACCACAGTACTACTGATCCATCGAATGCTTTAATCCACCATGTGGTTGGTATGAGTAATGCCAGGCCAGAAGTTATTGTAATGCATGGTGGTTTATTATGGTAATACAGGATGCACTGTCTGTACCCATGTTGGTCTGTTATCCTCTACGATAGGATATTTAGTACAGTCATATCTGTAATGTGTTTTACTATTTGGTGCGTAATTCTAAGCAATGCTGTGTAATATCGGTGTAATTGTTGTCTAGTACGGTAGAGGGCACAAATTGACAGGAAGGAAACTATCAGGCAATGGCATATTTTTCGGGAAATTTCCAACAATAACACACCTATAGTCAAGTGTATTTTAGGGCCTCAAAAATTCATCAAATCACCCCTCATTTTTCTCTGCAATATTCAGAAATGGTGCAAGATTTCAGTACAATCCTTCAAAGGTTTTTTTTTATTTGAAATCAATATTTTTCTCAAGGCTGCTCAGTTTCAAAGATTGCATCATTTACGAGTACAACGTGTCAGGGCGGGTAACTCTAATTCAAATATTTGGTACTGTCATACCTGTAATAGCCTCGCTGTCTTCTATTGTGCTTATTCATTTACCTTTTTGACTCATGTACAATATTCACCCTTTGTCCACATGGTCATGTTAGTAAAAATAATATTACATTCGTTATAACTTACATGCAATTTGTAAACCCTTTCCACTACCCGGCTCAAATTGGATTTGGTGAGCAAGGTTTACATTATAATTTTCGAAAGAGTTCAAGGAAATCTCCTTTTATTTCGGCTGAATAAATTAGTACATAATAACCTTTGCTTAGTGTGATTATTCCTCCAATAATTATGATGGCAGCTGCAATCAGTTTCAGAGCAAAAAATACTTTCACTCCGCGCAACAACAGGTTTGTGCTGAAAGCACTGGCTAATCCACAGGAAACTGTAATATAACAAATGACATAATTTAAAAAGAGAATAAAATGAGGTTTTCTAACATGAATACAGTAAATAGATTGATAGACTAATTTATAAATACGAAATAAAGCTAGATGAAGCTATTCAGGATAACCACACTTTTTGGCTGTTGAAAACGTTTCACCTATTTTTACAGGGAACTTTTCTCTCCGAAAGAAATACTAAACAATGCTCAATTGAAAAGAGAATAAAATGAGGTTTTTTAACATGAAGACTTTATCCTTCGTTATTTAGTTCGCTGGTTCTGGCGAAGTAAACTGGTTGGTATGATTGTCAAAAATTGTAAGCTTGTAACTTATAAAAGTATATAAATACTATAAGCTTAATTGAAATACAATCCTATCAGTAATTTTCTTGCTAAATGTTTGTTCAGTTGCTAGTTAAGTCTTCTGTCCGACTTTTAAATCTCTTTGGTATTTTGAAAAGCGGATCAAATTGAAACGTAGTTTGGTAATTACTTTTGTTGCAGCTGTGGGGTGACGCAGTTGCTGCGGAGGTTAAAGGACAAGCATTAAAGGCTGGACGTGGGCCAAAACTTTGTCGGAAACATCACAAGTTTTACATATTTAACAGACTATTTATTATTAACACTAATTTGTCGCGGTTCTCGGATGCGAAGGCCTTGGTTACTCCTGTACTCCCAACTGCATCCCTATCATTACGCTTCTTCTCTCCTCCCAACACTCAGGGACGAACTGCTTGATGACATCCCTTGCCCCATTCTTCCTAATCTCTCCGATTAGCATATTAACCCTCTCCTTTGAATCTCCCACTAACCACATATCCTTCATTCTCCCATCCCACTTCCCCATTATTCTCCCAGTGAATCTTATTCTTTTAGTCTGGTATTTTGGGCATTCTAAGAGAAAGTATTCCAGGGTCTCCACCACGCCCAAATTACACACCTGGCACTCCTTTTCATTGTCTTTCCCTGTTTCCCCCCTCAGCTCCAGGGATCGCGACCTCAGCTTGAACAACAGTGACCCCCCAAAGGTGCCATCAAGGTACTCGTAAAGGTACTCGTAAAAACCATTCTTCTCTTTATCACACAGGCCACCCAAAGACCTCTTAGATTTGACCTCCTCTCGCCAGTTACGGTTACAATCCTCCATGACCTTTTCTCTGACGATTTTTTTACCCTGGTTTGCCCCAACGTCTTGGTCCGAGATCTCCAATGAGTAGTTCTCTATTAGCTCCCTCACTTGGACCATCCACCCTGTCTTGATATTGGAGTTGAAAATTCTCAGGAACATTACTTTACACCATCGGCTGTCGGGGAGATTTACCAAATAATTAAGATAACCGAGTTTCAATAAGTCTATCTTGTCCTTGATCCTCATCCACCCAATCTCACCCGCGATTTCTTCCAGTTCTGCAGGAATTCCAAGCTCTTTACAGCCGTCCGGTTTAGGGGTACCACTTCCATACCGTATGTTATACTTGGCAGACCCACCACTTCACAAATGGTTTTCACCACGAAAACCTTATTGAAACTGTTTCTCCCTATAAGTTTCATTTGGTTAAGGATTCGCTTCCCCTTTAGAATCAATTTATGTGTGTGGTTTCGGTAAATGACTCTTCCTGTAATGTTTATATTTACCCCCCAGATACTCGTAGTCACCTGTCTCTCCTACACTACGAAGTTTGCTGCTACCTTCCGGAATACAGAACTCCTTCACTCTCCACCTTCGAATGGGGTCTACTTTGCGGCCCACAGGTATAACTTTGCTCTTGCTTTCATTGAGTTCGAGTCTCCATATTTCCCAACAATTCCCAGGATTTTCGCTAGCCCCTCTTCGCTTTCTAACACTAGCACCATATCGTCTGCAAAAAATAGCCCTGAGATCTTCAAGTCCCGAACTGCTACCCCTACGTCGCTATGCAGGAGTTCATCTCCTGAACCTTTCATGTACAATGCAAAAAGAATTGGCGAAAGGCTACACCCCTGCTTTAGGACTATCTCCATTGGCACTCGTTTTGTTGTTATGTTTCCCAGGTTAAGTTCACTCTGTATATCTTTATATAATGCCTTCATAATTCCAACAAACCCGCCTCCCAAGCCCAGAGCCTCAAGCTTGCACCAGATACCCTCCCTCCATACTCTATCGTATGCCTTTTTAACATCCAAAAAGGCCATAAACATCTATTTATTTTTCGCTTTCGCAGATTCTATCATTTGGGATAGCGTAAAAAAGATGTTCAGTGACTCTCCTTCCCTTCCTGAAGCCATTCTGTATCTCTCCCAAAAACCCTTCTCCTCAATCACCTCCTCTTATCTCCTATACAGGACATTACAGAAAATTTTTCCAGTGTTACTACTGACAGAGATCCCCCCGATAATTATCCAAAACGTCTTTTTCCCCCTTGTTGTAAATAAATGTCACTTTGCTTTATCTCCACTCATTTGGGACCTCTTGTTTTTCTATGGCTCAATTGAATAGGGCAATTAGGCTTTCCAAGAGTTCCTCTCCCCATTTTTTGATAAATTCGTTAGGAATTTCGTCCACCCCTCCCGCTTTTCCATTCCTTAATTCTGAGATCACCTTTCGCACCCCCTCCGTTTTAATTTCGCTGCACACGAAGTTCGATAGATTTTCCTCGACCTGGTTCGGACACTCCGGTGGGTTCCCCATCGCTTATCTTTTACCTTTTCCCAGTGCTTGACTAGTTGTAATGCGATTTGATATTGATCGTCCGTAACTCTGCCATCCACTTTAAAACTCTGTGGGTTACTTCCTTTGTTACGTTTATTCACCCATTTCCAAAATACGTTCGAACTCGACCGCCCTGTCATTCTTATCGTCCTAATATGACTGCTATTTCGCACTCTCCAATTATCGTCTTTAATCTTATTTACTTTATTTCGTGCTTGTTGGTATTCTTCCTTTGCT
The DNA here is from genome assembly GCA_031216915.1 of Pictodentalium vernedei. NCBI lineage: Eukaryota > Metazoa > Mollusca > Scaphopoda > Dentaliida > Dentaliidae > Pictodentalium > Pictodentalium vernedei. Next base: position 641,639,765 of record CM062296.1, on the reverse strand, counting down.
ACCGTGGCCTCGTTGCTTTCGGCCCCCTTAGGTTTTCTACTTCTCCTGTATGCAGCACATTTAGCTTTTCTACTCTTTATGGTCATTTTCAGTTCTTCGTTCTCTCTGTACCCAAGTTCCCGTGTTGGCACCCTAATCTTTCCTACACTTTCCTTCCCTGCCTCCACTAGGGTCGCAACTATGGCGTTGGCCATCTTCTGAACACTGCGCCCATGTGTGCGGTTGCAAGCTTTGGTTTCAATTTTTCTTCGAACTTAGCCCAGTCAGCATCCTTTTTGAGTTCTCAAATCTTCTTGAAGCTTCCTTTGCTTTTTACTAGGTTTTTGGCCCTGATCGTCACTGTAATCAAGTTGTGATCAGTATCCACCTCCATTTTATCCTCACCATCCACTTCTACCCCTATCACCTCCCTACATAAAATAATATCTGTGAGAATATAGTCGATTACTGATTTTCTGTCGTTCCTCTCCCTGGTCCATTTCCCCTTACACCTCGCGTCCCTCTTCAGAATCTTCAGACCGAGCTCATTTGTGAAGTTCAACAGCTTCTTCCATTCCTGTTGACTTTCTTGTCCCTGCCCTCTATGCCTTCTTCCTTATCACCTATGTGTCCATTAAAGTCACCCATCAGAATTATAACGAGCCCCCTGTTTTCTAGTTCTGTGATATGGGACCTTAGTGTTGAGTTTATCGAGTCATTCCACTCGGCTTTACTTCCCTCCACCGCACAGTACACAATCCCAAGAGCAATACTTTTGTTTCTTAGATTGATCTTGACTCATCCAATTTCTTTCGATACCTCAGCCGAGGTGCTGACATCTTCCAGGTCTGTGATCAGCGACGGTTTTAAATGCTCTTTAATGTACATGCCTATCCCTCCTCCCTTTTTCTGGCCTTCCGTTCGCCCTACACCTATCCACACGCATCCCCTTACTTGGTCTACCCATTCCTCGTGGCTTACCCACGTCTCGCTTAACCCCATAACATCAAAGTCCTATGTCTCGATCAATGTAGCAATATCACTTACTTTCCGGTGGAGAACCTGGATGTTGCTATAACCCACTTTCAGGGTACCGAGATTCACTGGCTTCCGCCTACTGGTCCCATTGTTTTCTGGCGCTAGCCTTGGTAAACTTATTCTGTCCCCCTCGCTCGTGTTCACCCCACTTGTATCCACTCTTGTTATACTTGCCTCTGGCCTCCCACCCCGCCCCTCTCCAAAAAAGGCTCTACTACCCGTAGAATTTTGTCCCCCAATACCCGTTTCCCCATCCTGCTACGATGCACCCCGTCACGCCCGTACATGCTCGCGTTGCCCCAAAACGTGTCACAATGGTCGATAAAGGGTATTCCCAGGTCAACACAGTAGTCCTCCAACTCCTCATTCAGCGCCAAAATCCTTGAGTTCCGTTCGTCCCCATCTCCAAGGGCAGGAAGGACCACGGATACAACTACTCTTGCATTCCTACTTAGCAGTGTGCTGACTAAACCTCTATACGACTCCACCAAACTTACTGACTTTCTTTCCCTGATGTTGTTGGTCCCCACATGGACCACCAGTACGGGTTCCGATCCTGAAACGGCCACAATACCATCTACCCGGTCCCTCAGATCCTCCATCTTCGCCCCCCAGAAAACACAAGACTGTTCGATTAGAACTATCGGGACCACAAACCACATTGTCGATCCCACGTACAATGCTACTCCCCGCTTCAACTAATTTTCTTCTTCTCCCCCAGTTCCTATATCATCTGCAACATCTGCAAGTCGCCTCGTTTTACATGCCTCCGGTCCCCTCTTTCTCTTCACCGCCCCACTTACCCCATCTTTCCAACCGACATCAACAACCACCTCTTTCCCCTCAATGTCCTCCTCACTCTCATCCTCAGGGGTGTTAGAATCTAAAACACTGAACCTGTTCTCTAAACACCACCTAGCAACCTTGGCTGCCTTACGCCGTCTCTGGCTTCCGGACTCTGCGCTCCCTGTCCTGACGCAACCTTCCGAATTTTCCTACTGGATGCCCCTTGCTCCACAGTTACACCCCCCCCCCCCCCCACATCAAGCGTTCTTCCCCCACATTTCCTGCCTCCTAGTTTCCTCCTTGAATCCACATCGACCTTCCACCTACCGTCCACCTCACCATCATAGGTAGCCTTCAACGGTGATTCCAGGTACACCAGCCCTGACTTCCACTTCAACTCCGCAATTTCCCGCTCGAACCCAACACACTCCACCAACAACTGTAAAATATCCCTGCAGTTCGCACACACCCCGCTGCTGTCCATTGGCCGACCACCACCATACCTCATATCACACTGTCTGCACGCCTCTGTATCATCAATCCCCCCTACCTGCACCCCTCGAGCCACCTCTCCTTGACCCCCTTTAGTGGCAATACTTACCTCCGTCTGGACACCCGTCGAGCACTTACCATTCATGTTTAACTACCATTTCGTTTGAATGCAGTTAGGAAATTCTGAATTAATAGGTGGAGAAAACAATCAATTGTGTTTAAAGGTCGATTATTCCCAAAAAGGATTGATGCAATGTCTAGGTTGATTAGGGTACTTCCTTTGATGCGACCCTGGAAGTGAAATAGTATTCACGGGGAGTTGGTTTTACATGCACTCTGATACTACTATACATGATTACAGTTAATATAAAAACGTCAAACCTTCTTTCAGCTCTACAGATAACCAAATCCAAGAAAGTGTGTATATCCCAGTAAGAATTCTGGGTATATGTAGCTATTTTGGACTTCTTTTTTTTTGTTTGGTAATGCGATATTAGTTCCTTTATACTTGAACTCTTCCTAATGTTTTTTCTGTCTAGAGTCCTTACAGTTCACTCATATTTCTTGCGTTCTTAAATCCACTTGGGCAAAAAACCCCAACTTTTGAGGCAGCCGCATTGATTTTGTTCGTGCGCATAGGTAACTTTTTGGCATTTTTCAAATATCGCCGTTGGTTGGGCCCCGAAATTAGGAAACATAAACGCGTAAAATAGCAAATTCCGAGATCGATTTCATCTGGATCTAGATCTAAGAAGCCTAAATCTATACCATAGGGAGTTGTTTTCAGTAATGGCTTATCTTGTAAAATAAACGCGAACAAACAGCAGATACCGTGAACATGACTTCTGTTGAAAAGTTTGAGTAAAACATAACATTTTCCGAAAATACGAAGTTGTCGAATTAAACGAAATGAACACGCGCGTTTGTGTATACAAGCTTCCGAGTGAAAGTGTCACTGTTTGTGATATATTTCTAACTATGAGTGTGCATGCATTGAATGACGTCCTCGTTCGAGAGATTTTGTCAGTTACTTCAATGCTTGTACTGCATTATACGTCTCCTGCTTCACATTTTAATATCGAATTTTTGTTTTAAAAATGCATCTCTGTATAACATTAGTTCAGAGATCTGAACGTAGCGGCTACCCCACCACGTGAGGAAGCTGCTACGTTCAGATCGCTGAACTATTTTTAATACTCGGGGCTGGATCGCCATTGCTATGTTTCTTTTCACTCATAGTCGAGACAGTAACAAAAAATAAAAATAAATCCGCCCTCCGTCACTGATTTAAAAAAAAATCTTTGAGAATCGAAACTGTGTTTTGGCCGTATGCACTGTTATTATGTGATCTAGTTTTTAACATGGCATGTCCCTTTTTGAAAAGAATAAAAAAGTCTTCGAAATACCCATTCAGTAAATTTTGTAATGGAAATAAAATTAAAATATGGAGCATCTTATGTTTATAAGGTTGATGTAGCTCTGTAACCAAATCTTTGACCAAATTTGAAAAAAATCATGAAAGAAATGGAATCAGCTAGAAACTCTTTGGTATGCATCTCCATGGCGAATTTGGTGAAAAATGAATGCAAAAAGGTTGAATCGAGTTATAGGTTTGTGTTCCAAATACATTCAGGAGGACAAATAATCTACGATGTGTTTTAAAATCACAGAATGAAAACGTAGACGCTAATTGTTTTGGTTAATAGGCAGTAATTCAAAGTTTGCTAAGCACCAAGTATATCCAACTACCTGTTGTACGTTTTTGTTGAAATATTGTAATGAAAAGTGTATATATTTTTTATTTAATTATATCTTTAATGATTTAAGTACAGAAATAAGATTTTATTTGTGTTTGACATTATTTTTAGCTTTTAAATACGATAACCATGGAAAATGGATATTATAGGTAAAAGAGGAAATTTTTCAATTATCCAAAAAGTTGACGGAGCGAACTGGTATGGGCTCAATATCGAGTATGAGACCCATTACTGTTAAGTACAGCTTGACAACGCCTTCTCATGCTCCCAATCAGGTTCCTGGTGGTCCTTTGTGGAATGTTGTACCATTCTTGAACCAGCATGGCACCAAGCTCCTAGACACTTCTTGGCTGGACTGGACGGGCTGAAATTCCAAGCTGTAGCCCATTCTAGACATGTTCGATTGGATTGAGGTCAGGGGATCTTGCTGGCCAGTTCATACGCTCAATCCCCTCACTCTATCGGTGCTCTCCGACAGCATGGGAAACATGAGGACGGACATTATCGTCCACCAGAATGAATCTATTACCCACTGCACCTGAATACAATTTGACGTGGACATTCAGGATCTCATCAATATACCGTTGTGCAGTCAATGTACCACGTTCAAGAACACAGAGCTCTGTACGTCCATCCCTGCTGATGCCGCCCCAGACCATGATTGACCATCCACCATAGCGGCCATGCTCAGCAATGTTGGCTGCATGGAATCGCTCTCCTGATCTTCTCCATACCCTAGAACGCCTATCTGTGTGGTCTAGGCAGTACCTTGATTCATCTGTAAAAAAGGCAGGTCGCCAATCTTCTCTGGTCCATCCAACGTGGTTCATGGCCCATTCATATCGTGCCTGGCCTGGTTCTGGGACATCGGAATGTAAATACATGATCTTCTCGATCGGAGACCACCTTCGTGCAACCTTGCTCGGATAGTCTGCGTCGAAACATTTACCCCGGATGCATTTTGAAAGTCACCGCGAATCTGGGTTGCTGTGGCAAAGCGGTTCCTGTAGGCCTGAATGATCAAAAACCGGCTTTCAGCTGCAGATGTTGCACTGTCTCCACCACCACCATGCCGTCTTATTGGTGTGCCATACAGCTGAAATCTTCCTCTGGTGATGGCCGTATGGTGCACACCAAGGGCTTCACCAACCTGATGATGGATAGCCCCTTAATCCACCATCCCTACAGCCTGCCACATTTCTGCTTCAGGCAAATGTCTTCTTACATTTGCATTTGCCATATTCAATCATTAAATCACAAGGGTTTGTGTTGAAATGAAGATTAAATACCCTACACATATCATGGACATGTAGACAGTACACGAAGACATCATGAAAATCAAGGGGTAAATGCTTTCCATGACAGTCACGAAAAGTCTGCCTGTCAAGAGAGCTAATGTAAACACTGGGGACCATCTCGTTACATTCCTCATTCATATCCACCAAAAATATCGCAAATATGTCACAAGCAAATTTCACAATGATGTGTCAAATATTTGGTGCTTAGCAAACTTTGAGTAGTATATATTGTTTGTGGTACAGTGCCGAGTATATACATAAGATGATAATCGCTGATTAGCCCTTCGTGTGGAACTACACACTTCTTGACAAATCTTGTATTTCAAAAAGTTTAATTATTGTTTTGGATTAAAAAAAATGAGTTTGGTTACCGACTAGACTGTATGAACGGCTGGTTATAGTCACTGAGTGTAAATGCCTGTTTACAGCCCGAAGGAGCTATTATTGAGCTAATATATGTACGACAGTTGACAATTCGCGCACACTAACTTTTTTCCTTTAGCACGATCCTAAAAATGAACTCAGTGCCAGAAAATGTTATACAGTTCATCGGAAGTCTGAACATACAAAATATGTCTCTGTCACTGAGTCCCAAATACTGAAACTGCCGTGAGGGGATCCTTTATGTGGAATAAATTGTCGGGTGAGATAATAGATAAAAGTAAATCAAAGGCGACGAGGAATGAGACCACAAACGCAAAATGATGTACTTCGAATGGAAAGAAAAACAAGCGGCCACATGCAACGACACAATATAACAGAAGCCTGAGGTTCGACCTGCAGTGGAAGTGTACATCGTGGAGAAAAGAGTCGCCATTGTAATGTGAGTACCAACACAAACTAACGCTATATTATTAAACGATGTAGGTTTGATACCTGCTGTTTAACCCTTTACCTAACGAATCGCCCGCATCCGCCCGCGTAATATGCAAATTCAGCAGTTGAAAAAATATCATTTTTAAAATTTTTTCGACAAAACCATATCATGTGACCCCTCGTTGGAACGAGCTCGACGAGCGCGTTCCAACGAGGGGTCACATGATATGGTTTTGTTGAAATTTTTTTTAAAATTTAAAAAAATGATACTTAAAATAATAAATTTTGATATCGTCTGCGTTGGGTAAAGGGTTAAACTACAGACAGACCTACCCAGTGCGCACAGCACGTTACCGAAAGTGCAAGTCAATCAACATGCGTTTCAGTTTTATTTGTTCAAAACTAACACTTTTAATGCATTGACCAGGACAACTGCGAAAAAGTTTAGCTAAACAAAAATCGTTCGATTGTTACTGAGCAGGTTGCTGGGGAACTCAACTGATGGACTTCTAACTTACTAAAATTGTCACAATTGTATCTGAAAGCAATGTGTAAAAATTAACAAAATATAATGGCTTCTTTCCTTGTCGTTGTGGAAGTGATCTGGCTGTTAAGAAAGCCTCAAGACAGATTCTGGGCTTTCAAAAACTATGGTAATAATATAAAAAGACTATAGCTTAAATCTGAACAAAGCCCGCCATTAATTTTAATGTTGCACAGAAAGTTACTTGGTTGCTATGACAGTTAAATAACTTTGTTCTTAGTTTCCAAAAAGATCTTAATTGTATAGCGGCAAGGTCAGAGAAGGATACTCACTATCCCTGACTTATATAACCAGGAAAATAAGATTTTCCGTAAAAATTAACTTTTTTGAAATTATTTGGCGCACAAGAAAGGCCCAATTAAGAAGAAAGTAATTGTTGAAAAAATACCCATGACATCAGTAGAAAATAAAGCTAAGTTTCCTTTTGTTACTATCTGTTCCTTTCGTTTATTAAAAGTTACAAAGAGAAACTTGGGTTTTCTTATGGCAAGCTAATTAGAGTCAACAACTTCACAGGTGAGCTGTCAATTAGAATATATACAAATTATTACAACAGTCAACTGATCTGTGTTTTGTATTCTGTCAAGTTGAAGAGATGAGATCGGCCAGATCAAACGAGATGCTGCAGGCGTCGAGTTTGATCTGGCCTATGTCATCTCGTCAACGAGACGGAATACATCAACACGAATTATGAATTATATCAGTCAAATAACCATTAACAGTTGATGGAATTGGGGAATCCCAAAAACGTAGTAACATCGAACTTTCGTGCCGAATATGAAACTTCAAAGTCAAAACAATGGAGGCAAGACTTGAATTTCAATCGGAATCACTTTTGATAACTCAGTTTCTTCTGCGTTTTGTTGCATTCGCATCTTGAAAATCGTTGTTAATTGTTATTTTTCAGTTTTTCAGCACGGCATATTCAAATAGACCTCGACTGGAATGTTTTTTCAACGGAGTTTAATGAGACACTCGTGTTTTTGTTTTGTGCTTGCAAAGGCATCGCCTCGAAATTTGATGCTATTATTTATATCAATTTCGATTTCATTGCCAAGCTTAAATTAACCTAGTATATTAAATTCACCGAGAAATAATTCTTCTAGATGAAAGTTAGATAAATCGTTCATATTGTTTTGAAACAGATCTATCATTCTTTTATTTCAACATTTTTGACATGACGCAATCTGTACTTGTCACTTTGCAATGTGCAGACGCAATATAAACAAAAAATTGAGTATGTTCGATTCGCAATAATATTGAAACTGATTCTCATTTCTCTTTCAAAAACTGCGCAATTGTTTTTATTGAGCTCTATAACTGGTCATATAAAAGCAGTGTTTTCTCATACAGTATTAATAAAGGACTCAAGATCAAACGCACGCATTACGGAATTCCCTGATGTATTTGTGGAGTTTACCGATTTATTTATAGGTCACTGGTAGAAATAGTCCGTTCACGTGCGCCTCGTTTGAGACAGGCATGGTAACGATCTTGAAAACATGACACTGTTGTTTTCCGGAGAGCTGCATTTGATGAGCAAACGACAGTGGTATTGAGGGGCTATTTGTGGTAATCATATAATAAATATCAGTGTCACACCTACCAAAACTAAGAAATGCCCACTGTGGCTCTTTGTTTAGCGAATATCACTTTACAGTAATTTGCAAATTTTTATTCTTCACAGGAAAAAAATGAGAAAATCTCATCTCCCAGACTTTTATATTAATGAAAAGACAGTATCTGTATTGTTTGTCCCGATGCACACACCGCTGATATAAAGGACAAAAAAAAACGGTACAGAGGATGAAAGCGTCATTTCCTTATTTTTAAATGGGTTTCAACATAGAATAACACTCATACGCATTGGGGCAAAAAATGTAAAAATCTGGGTTCTGTATTTTAATGCTACTCTACACGAAAATGCTCGAAGTTTGTGAAATGTTTCGTACGTCGATGATGCAAATTCATTAACATTTCGAAATTTTTATTTTTATCTAGAATTCCCATACCCTTAGTGCTAAATTTACTGACAGCTTCAGAAAATTAAAAAGAGCTAACTTTCCAGAAAGTTTCTTTCACTGACGAAAATTGTCAGCCATGACGCTGAAATATATTAGCGGTGGCTCATGTGCTAAGGTGGACTGGCCGTTTGCTTCACTTGGAAAATCCCCTGTGGGCCCATATTGAGTTCCTCCAAAACTGATGCAGCCTGGTGTGTGAAATGTCGTGAAAACGCCAAAATGCAAAATGGATCTGATTGCATAGACTGCTGTATGTCGAAATATACTCTATGTGTACTGCCACTGGCAGTCCACATAGAACACATTTCGATATACCAGCAGTCTAGTCTGCTGCTGATCGCCCAGATGAAAGGCAGCAGCGTTCCTCCAATTTGAAAAATCAAAATTTGCTCCGATTGTATCAAACTATGGTCCTCCCAATTCTCACTCACCCGGTAGAACATTTCTTTCCGAATGATCGATGAAGATACAAAATGCCATCAAAATGTTCTCTATGTGGACTGCCATTGACCGCACCGATGCAAGGAAGCTGCGTTCCTTCAGTTTTCGAAAAATCAAAATATTCTCCAGGTCTGCCCCCACCCTTGATGCATTTCCCGGTATTGTTTCTCGGCCCAGTCCGCCTCTGCCTGTATGTCTAATTGGCATGGTAAGAATACATTACATAACGCTATATTTGGAACATATGTGTGCATTGTATCTTTTATTACTAATAATTCGAGAGAAGGTTTTTTGTGGGGTCTGAAGCTTGCTAGTTGCCTTTGCGTTTCCCCATACCTGGATACCATATACTAGAAAGCAGTGAACTAGAGATTAAGAGAGCGTCTTCATAGCATTGTGGGGTAGTATTTTGTTAACTTTATTCAGGGCACAATTTGCTCTTTCTATCCTACCTATAAGCCGCGCGATGTGATGAAGATAGGTTAGATTCTCGTCAAAGCCAACAGCAAAAATTGTAGGAAATTTTCTTTGCTGTTAGTTCCCACTCTGTGAATTTTTACATTATTTATGTAAATGTCTAAGTTCGTTCTTGACTGGGATGATGACCCTATGGTCACATATTTTATCCTCTTTGAATTAAGGGCTAAGTGATTAGCAGAACACCATTCGAGTAATTTATCGAGTTTACTATTAAGATGAACTGCTGACATGATTGCCTTTGCAGCAGATTTATAAGAGATGGTATCATTGGCAAAAGACCATTCAAAGACGTTGAACAAGCTATATCATTTATGAACAGTGGGAAGACAATAGGTCCCAGTACAGAGTATAGAGTCTTGGCGTACACCACAAATGATCTGGGCTAAGTCTGATTTTGTATTGCCATATTTTATAAATGGTACTCTGTTAGACATATAACTTTTAAATCAATTATACTGATGTCCCGGAAACCGTATTTTCTAATTTGGTCAAAGGAATACTGTGATTTATAGTTTCAAATGCTTCAGAAAGAACAATGAATGTTGAAGGTGTAAGATCCGTACTTTGCTTGTAATTTTCGTGCCCTATACTCTTAAGCAGTTTTAAAATTGGGTGAACATCGAAATGCTTTGATCTGAATACGTACTGGTGTGCACAGAGGATTCTAAAACTTGTCATATAAATGACCATTTTTTCTAAAATTTTGGAAAGAACAGGCGAGATACTGGTGGGTCTGTAGTTATTACACTTGTGATCGTCACCAGATTGGAAGATGGGAATCACTTTAGCGACCTTCATCTTATCTAGAACTATGCTACGAATAAATGAATTATTTATTCATGAAACAAGGATTGAGCCAAAATACTCATAGACTGTTCCACGATACTTGTTGTTAAACCCTTGCAATCTTCGCTGTTCTTGGGCTTCGAAGATTTTGTCACATCCATTACTTCATAAGAATTTGTTGAAGTTACAAAAAAGTTTTTCGTAAGATTAATATTAATAATGATGTGTCAAGCTCTAGAAGAGGCTAACTTATTTGTTCACTTGTGCATTTTCCTATGTTTACAAAACATTATTAAACTCATTTGCAATGTAGATCGTTTATTTCATGATTATTATCCAGCGTAAAGAACGATGGCTACCTCTTTGTCCCTGCTTGTTGTTTCATTTAACATTTACCGCGTTTTTCGTAAATTGTTGCTATTTTCATTTAATATATCTTTGTAATACATTGCCTTGCTTTGTTTCTTAATTTTGTTAAATACCCTGCAGTTTTTTTATGATTTAGAGTATTTTAGGACTTTTGTGTTTTTTATGGTAAAATTCTGCTTTCTTTCATGAGATGTCAGTAAACCTTTTGTCATCTATGGTTGTTCTTTGATAAATTTGCTTTTTAACTGGATATATTTTATTGGAAATGTTTGTTCAGATATGGACGTCTATATATGTTAATTAGCTTATTATACGCTATGTTAGGGCAGTTATCCTCGAAAACTGGTGAAAAGTTACATTGAGTTAAACGTTGATTAAAGAACTCAGCATTATGTGTATTTACAATGCATTTCAAGACAGACTTTTAAAAAAAAATTATTATTTTCTTTGTAAAATATTCCAAGATGGTCAGATACATCAGAGACTATATTACTAAATACATGTTTTAATACGATTTTATTTGAAAATATGTGACCAGTTAAAGTCGCCGAATGACTCATTACTCTATAAAACCATCAGAAACAATTAGATCAAGGAAGTTGTTTGTTTTGGAATGAACACCCGACTTCAGTATATCAATATTAAAATCGCTCCTTAAATAGCACTCCTTCTTTACATTGTTTAATTTATCAGTAATGTCTCATAATCTGGACAGGAAGATGTCAATCTCGGCTTCCGTCTGAGTATTAGGCTTAAATTATACCAATTATTTTAGTAGCTGCCTTGATTTCAATTTCAACAAAAAGAGTCTCAAGGACATGTAGAACGAATACTGTTAAGCCACGGCGTACTTCAAATGATGTATCCTGGTTAATGTAAACTCCCACTCCGCCTCTACCATCGTCGTTGCCTGGTCTTAAATGTTTAACAAGAGGGGAGGATGATAACCATCCAGTATATAGGAGAAGTTTGGGTGAATATTAATCATTTCTGACAGCCCTTTTATATAAAATGTAGTCCCGGTTTCCTGGATTTCATAAGGACCTCTTTCAATGGATCCCAGCGAGCTTTAAGTGAAACATTGAAAACCCATTCTTACCACCATTTGCACCACCATTAGGGTGAGCTTTCCCCACCATTTCGTTGTAGGCAATAAGGAAGTTATATTCGTCTTTTGACTCGACCTCGTACAGACTATTGTTACCTGCCATAACTGTTCTCAGAAAAATCACCGCGTCTTCTAGCCGCAAAACAGACCACCAACTTTAAGCAAATTAGATCTAAGAACAAGTCGTTCTTCCGCCTGGACTTTCGATTTCGGGGATGTCTCTAGAACTTACGTTCAACAAATTAGGAATTGCATGTACAAGTGGATGGAATACCTATGGTCTGTAATTTGATTGGCGGCATTCGTTGAAATAGAAAAATGAAATGGGTAACAGAATAAAGATAAACATATATACAGATTTCATGTCATAGGATGATTTAAGCACTTTATAAAAGGTTGGAGAGAAGCTCTGATATTAATTTCATCCTTGCTCTACCCATTCTTCCATACTCGAAGCCGCACACAGCATACGAAGGACTGAAAGACATTTTGCGATACATCATTGCATTTCATCCTATTGAGTTTAAGGGCACTGTCAGAAGTGTCGGGTTGCACTATCGGTTGGCATGGGAATTTACTATTGAACACAAATCCTATGTTAATTTCCCTATGCGCATTGGGGGTGGGGGTGGGGGCACTGTCGGTTGGCATGGGAATTTACTATAGGAAGGCACTGTTACTCACAAAAGGGTAGCCACTGCGGACATTTTTATAAACGTTTAAGGAGTTTCCAATAGTAAATTCCCATGCCAAACCATAGTGCCGCGCTCACTTAATGGGACTAACACTTTCCATCTCTCATGTCTTTATCTTACCAGGGAGGAAAACCAGACTACTAAAATGTAAAACAGTTATATGTAACTTTTGACTGGGATCGAAAACAACCTTAAGATTAGAAGTTGTTTTTCGCAGTTTTAGATTATCGTGTAGCAAAGCAAGAAAAAGAAAAAAACAAGTTTTCTATCACGTCGTTGGGATAAGTATAAGATAACCAACTGAAGATTATTTCATTAACATGAAGTTTTCCAAAGTGATTAAGCTGACGGACGAGGATGCAAAGAGAGAGGCGAGGAGATTTTGGAGAAAAGTAAATGGAGGTCAAACGAATAATTTTTCTTTGGCCTCTCTTCATGTTGGAGTTCAGCCCTTCCGCCTGGTGAATACAGAGAGATTATGAGAAGGTTGCAGGTGGTGGGAGCGGCGAGACGGACATCTGGAGTAGAGCAGTATCGAAACAGAGCAAAACTTATCTGTGATCTCCCAACGGCCGGCCTTGAGGCGATCATGCCTGGCAAATTAGAAGAAGAGAACTGGGAAGATGGAAATATTTACAGATGAAGGGATGGGATTATTGCAGAAGGCGGAGAACTTGGAGAAAAAATTATTCAGCAAGGGAAAAATGGGAATATCATCGCCTCAACGCCATTCCTTGTCGGGTTGAAATTCACCACAAAAATGCTTCGTTCCGACCCTTTTCAGGACATACACACTCTTAAAAGAGAGATTCTCTAAAAAAAAACCCACGTTACATAGCCCCTTTCTCAAAGTGAGAAAGTCAAGTGTGTGAACTTGTATCAAGCAAACATGTGCAAGTGAGCCCCCCCCCCCCCCACCTTGCTTAAACATTAAAACAAGAATTATAAAACGCACTCCCCTGTGCACTTCCCGTGAAAGTCAAGTGTGCGATTTCTTTTATCAAAACAAAAACTATCCAATTGAGCTCGCCCCATTCCACTTGCTTGAACATAAGAGCGAAAAAGAAAGTATTAAAAAGGGGAACTGTGTTTCTATGAGACTTGAATTTTTGTGAATTTGTGTATACAAGTGTCTCTCTTTTGAATCAGTTGGGCAGCCCGAAGAATGAGCTATTTGGTTTTTTTGACGAGCATGTCTGTCTTAGTGGTCAATCCGTTTTTCATACCTACCAAGCCCTTTAAACTGAACAGACTTTTTTCTTTCTGGGTTGGATGAATAATTCTTCGTCTTCCGACTGTGTACTAGCCTCTGAATATTTCTTCCGTTTGCGTGAAACCCTCAGTGTAATTGGTGGGAGTGGGAGGCTGGATAGGTTTTTATACCATGCTTACCTATTCTACTATATATGAAAAGTCTATGACATATATTTTTGCTTTATACACCAATCGTGGTGAACACGCCAGCAATGGGATTTCAATAGTTAAAATTTACACCTACAGTGGAGCTGCATCCAAGTGATGTCGACTTGAATGCGAACTTGTCTAAATTCATCGCACGTCGCCTCGCGAAGAGTGAAATGAAAGTGGCAATTATTTATTACGTTTTTAAATGTGTTTACCCCATAAAACGCCAAAAATTAACAAACATGCATTGTCTCGTGTTAATAAAGCATCCATAACTCGAAACAATATGTTATTATGTTATTAAAATGAAAAAGACCCTGCTTCTTTTTCTATCTCGTTTTGGTGATAAAATTGACAGCGGAAGTATCGCCCACCGATCTTCATATAAACAACAGCAAATTCGCACGTATGTACGGCTCCTGCTTAGTAAAATCGAGAAAAAAATAATAGCAACTCTTAATAATCTGACGATCATGGTATAAATAAAATATACCCAAAGTAGCTTGGTGTATCAAGAGTTCACCACTCATGGTGAAGTGATGTTAACCGCGCGCCAAAGGTTCGCGGTTAACACCACTTCACCACTCGTGGTGCACATTTGGTACACCAAGCTACTCTGGATTTATTCTGTATATTTATCATAGTAAAAACTACTGGTATTCTGAATTTCCCGGGCAGCAAAGTCAGCTGTTTGTTCTCGATTATTTTCTGCAAACTCGACTGAATTTCTTTCAGTGTGGTCGGAATCACCGATAATCTTTCCACTACACTATTATCCTGAGGGTTTGGTGGTGTCGGATCGCTTTCATTGTTAAACTGAATTAGATCGCTAAAATTTGCGAAATCCGAGCTAGATGTTGTGTTTCAAAATGCCAAGTGATTAGGTGATAAATGCCGATTCAAAGACAGGTGTACATGTACGTGTACATGTACACGTACATCGATGTACACCTCCATATGATTTAGTGTTAAAATCGTGTACAGGTACACGATTTTAACGTTTTTTAGGGTGTCATAG
The DNA here is from genome assembly GCA_031216915.1 of Pictodentalium vernedei. Lineage (NCBI taxonomy): Eukaryota > Metazoa > Mollusca > Scaphopoda > Dentaliida > Dentaliidae > Pictodentalium > Pictodentalium vernedei. The sequence continues at coordinate 641,624,730 of CM062296.1, read as the reverse complement.
GGTGTCTTAGAATCGGCTTTGCCCATTCAAAGACCACTGATTGTATCCAAGAGTGAAAAAAACGCATGAAATTTTACGTATGTGTACATGTACCGTTTTGTCTTTGAATCGGCAAATGGGTTTCCCCCATAGGATTCAGTGTTAAATTGCGAGCAAAAAACGTTTTGTCGTTTCTAAATCATCATCTTGCCGATTCTAAATCATCCGCGTCTGTACACGATTTTAACACTGAAACCCTATGGAGGCGTACACGGAAATCCATTTGCGGATTTTACGTCGGAAATCGAATCGTGTACGGTACACGGAAAAGAGGTGTCCCTGAACCGGCAAACCCTCTGTCATGTTTCCTGAAGAAATAAAAAAAAGTGATTGATATATATATAGGAGAGAAAAAAAATATATAAATAAATAGTTATTTAAAAAAAATAATATATCAAATCGAATAGATAATAAAAAAAATAAATACGTAAATCATGAACGATTCTCAGACTATTAGAGTAAGGTTTCTTTTAAAAATGCTGATGAGAGCCTACGCATTCTGCGTGAACGAACAACTAGGTCGTGTCTTATTAAAACGATGCGTCGGATGTCGGGATCACCTAGACTTCGATCACGAGAATCATTCGTGTCTGTGGATGGAAAGGGGAGATATAGTCGTCAAGTATTTCGAACCCGCGTTCGAACACGTTCAAATCGATGAAGTGATCGCGTTTTGGAAGAGATTACTCTTCTGTTAGGATCAAAGCAAGCCCACAGTTTCGGAAGAACAGAAATTGGCGCGTAAAAGTCTGACTTTAGAAGATAAGGGATGCATCATGAAATTATTGTTCAATGAAGCATACGTCTAAGTCTCTCGTTGATATAAAATAAGGGAGAATAGAAAATAAAAATAAATATACACATAAATTTTTTATCTAATATTAGAAAGAAAAGAAAAACAAAATGAGAACCAGAAATAAATTGTATCCGACGTTAGTGGACGACGAGGATGAGAAGCCGATCAGCGTTTTGCCAACGGCACCGTCGCTAGAAGAAAAAGAAAGAGGAGAGAGGTATCGCATCGATCAAATCAGTAGAATTCAAGAGTATCTAACTCGAGAGAGAGATTCTCGTCATTCTCTCAAGAAGAAGTATTCGCATTTCGTGAAATTCGTCAACGCGATCGACACGACACTCATCACGATTTCCATGGGTTTACACGCGGCCGGCATCGGATTGTTGTCGACTGCGGTCGGCATTCCGATCGTGTTGACCGTAGAAGGAGTGGCTCTCGCCGCTGGATTGTTTAGCACGCTCGAAAACTTTTTGAGTAGGAAATTATATGTGAAGGCGAGGAAACACGACAAGATTCGCGTCTTAGCCGACTCCAAGATCGACACGATATCCGAAATGATCTCTATGGCGTTGAAAGACGGTAGGATATCGGACGGAGAATACTTCGTGATATTGAGCGAGAAAACGAAATACGATGCCATGAAAGAAGCCGTGAGAATCAAGACTCGTCAGATCATCAAGGAAGAGATGAAGGATTCTCTCGTGGAAAAGGGGAGGAAAGAGGCCAGGGAGGAATTCAGTAAGATGACAGTACTCAAGAGCAGCGATTGAAAAAAAAAATATATATAATAAGAACAGAATTAATTAATTATTAAATTTATATATAAAATAAAAACGAAATTAATTTAAATAACTCTTAAAAAATGTATTGCGTAAAGTGTAAGAGAGTTACCGAGACGAGTAATTTCGAAAAGTACGAACTAAAAACGACAGACAGATGCTTCGCGGAATTTGCGACGTGTGTGGTTCTGTCAAGACTCGATTCGTTAAAAAAAAGAACGCGAGCAAAGGTAAAGGCATCGTGAATAAAATGATCAATAATCTACCTTTCGAAATGCATCTACCCGGTCACAGTTTCACGGGACCCGGAACGAAATTGAACAAGAGACTCAACGCCGATCTGACACCCAAATCTTAGAGCAAACCTGTGAATAGAGTGGACACGGCCGCGTATGATCACGATCTGTGCTACGCCGGACATCCCGACACCAAGACTCGCAACGACGTCTGCGATAAAAACATGTTGGGGAAATTGAGAGGCATATCGAATCCGACCAGGAGAGAGAAGATAGAACGTTCGGTGGTCGGCAGTCTGATCGGTGCGAAACGTCGATTCGGATGGGGCGTTCAAAAAAAAAGCGCATCGGAAAAGAAGAAGAAACGATTATTGACGAGCGAATTGGCCGAGGAGTTACACAAAACCATCGTGCGTAAATTTCGAAAGAGAAGGGTGTTCGTGAAGGGTTTGGATGATATTTGGTCTGCCGACTTGGTCGACATGAGATCGTTTTCGAGGTGGAACGAGGGCGTCAAATATCTATTGACGGTCATCGACGTGTTTTCCAAATACGGTTGGATCAGAGCTTTGAAGAATAAATCGGGACCTTGCGTCGCCGAGGCTCTGAAGAGCGTGCTCGACTCGTCTTCTCGAAAACCGAGTAAATTGTGGGTGGATAAGGGAAAGGAATTCTACAACAAGCACGTTCATCGATTGGTAGACCTCTACTCGATCGAAAACGAAGAGAAAGCCAGCGTGGTGGAACGTTGGAATCGAACGATGAAGGAAAAGATGCACAGATACTTCACGGCGAATTCGACCAAGAAATACATATACGCTCTGAACGGTCTGGTCAAAGATTACAACAACACACGAAACAGATCGATCAAGATGACTCTCGTGGAAGCTAGCGATCCTCGAAATGAAAAACGGGTCTACGCGAATCTATATCCTGAAAGATCTAAGATTAGGAAGAAGTCTAGAACGCCGAAATGTGCGGTCGGTGATCGAGTGAAAATCTACGCTTATAAGAAGCACCTCGAAAAGGGTTATACTCCTCGATGGACCTCGGAAATCTTCGTGATAATCAAAATATTTCACACCGATCCGGTGACTTACGAAATCGAAGCTTTGGATGGAGAAGAGATCATCGGAAAGTTTTACGAACAACAATTACAGAAGACAAAGGTTTGATAAAGAAAACAAATTTCTTTTATTTACTTTCTTTAATATTTTCTTGTTTACACATATATATATAAGAGAGAAAAATAATAATAAAAAATAATTAAAAACTATTTTTAGATAAAGAAAGCAAGATAATTAATAAACAAAAAAAACTAAAATCCTTTAAAATGACAAATATACTAGATATAGCACAAAGCATAGTGAAAGATGAAAGTATTCAAGAATATGAGGTTCACGAATACGAACCGGTAACCGGAACGAGTTTGAACAATGCGGGAGAGATAAGAATCAACGTCGAAACTCAAGATCTATTCATACATCCTAGCGAGAGTAACATAGTGGTGCAGGGACGTCTCACAAAGGAAGATGGGAGCGACTACGCCGACGACGACATGGTTACTCTAGCCAATAATGGCATCATGCATCTATTCAGTTATATAAAATACATGCTATCCGGACAAGAGATAGAATCTGTGTTTCATCCCGGTCAGGCCACCACAATGTTCGGACTCTTGACGTATCCTGATGATTTTTCGAAATCCAGAGGACTTAATCAGTTGTGGGTGAAAGACACCGTCGGCCCTGCTAGCGCCGGCGCCGCCTTGATATTCGACTACGTCGTCAAGACGTCCAGACCTAAAGGAACGTTTTCGTTCAGGATACCTTTGAAACACATCTTCGGATTTGCCGACGATTACAACAAGATCATGTACAGATTCAAACACAATCTGACGTTGATTCGAAAAGGAGACGACGACGCAATAGTGAGACTCACTGCGACCAATGCGGGTAAGATAACTCTACACAAGATATCGTGGTTCGTTCCGCACGTGGAGCCTTCGATTGTGGAAAAAGCGCGTCTCTACAAGATCATAGAATCCAAGAGTAAATTACCCATAGGATTTAGAATGAGACAGTGCGACACGGCTAGCATTCCACCCTCCACGAATCACTTCGATTGGAGATTGACGGTGAAATCCGCTTCCAAGAGACCGCGTTTCATCGTGGTTGCATTTCAGACCGATAGGGACGGGTCTCAAGAAAAGAATGCGTCGCTGTTCGATCACTGCCATTTGAGAAACATGCAAGTGTTTCTGAACGCCACGAGATATCCAGCAATAGATTACAATGCGTCGTTCGACAAGAACGATTTCTGCAGACTGTACGGCGACGCCGCTGATTTTAGAAAGAAGTATCACGGTCTACACGAATTGATGAGCAACCCTAACATACCTCCCGGCGAATACAAGTCGATGTATCCCATGTTCGTATTCGACATCAGTAAACAGAGTGAACGACTCAAGAGTAACGTCTTAGACATTCAGATCAAGATGCAATTCGATAGGAGCGTGCCGAGAAAAATCGAAGCCTGGAAATAAGATATCGATCATTCGATGAGAGACGAGTGTAAAAAAAAAAAAAATATATATAAATAAAATTAAAAAATTATTATAAAAATGAATGATAAAGAAAGAGAATACTTAAGAAGAAACAGACGTGTTTTGATTAGAAAATATTTCGCAAGATTCGTTAGCAATAATTCTAGACACTTTAGTCGAAACAGAACCTTTGATATTGACTGATTATATGAGACGTGAAATCGAAAGTAAAATCTTGATAGAAGATAAGACCAGAAAACCTTTAGACACGTTGACGTATAGAGGACCGACTGCTTTTCAAGAATTTATAAAAGCTCTTTGAAATGCTAAAATAGATGTCGACGCGTGTTTCGAGATAGGTGATCCAATTTCACGAGATGAAACATTATGAGAAATAACGTATTAAAACAAAACCTCAACAACAAAAAAAATAAATAAATAAATAAATAAAGTAATGTGATCTAGAGAGATTGAACATCTTTCTAAATCTCATTACTTTTTTTTTGTTTTTAATAAATCACACATTATTTTTTTTTTTTTAATTCATTATTTTCCACCCGTTCACTGTTTGTTCAAAGGAACTAATTCGATCAGTAGACTCACCACGGAAGCGGCGGCTTCGGCATTATTGGTTTTCGTAACGAAATTAATCCTGTCTCCGGCATTCACTTTGAGAGGCGTACTGAACGTGCTAACATTCGCGTGTTGATTCTCAGTCTTTTCGATGCTGTATCTCTTATCGCTCTCTACTCCATTCACCATGAGATTGATGACCGCTCTGTTATTCAAATCCGAGGAAGCCAGACTCATTCGAAGGATTTCACCTCCCAGCGGCATGGGATATCCCACCTGACCATGTTTCGATCTGCTACCTCCATTTCCGAAAGACCACTCAGCTTTTCCTTCATCTAAGGTGCCGGCCTCCTCGGCCCACACGGTGATCAATTGTCTAGCATATTTGACTTTCTCCACCACCGAAGTCAGGGTGCAGGCATCCGTCATGTTAACGGGATCTGGTAGATTCGTGAGCGCGTGTCCACCCATGTCTAGTTTACCTTCCATGATGTCACCCTTTCTCCAGACTGAGTTGTCATCCACGTACTTTCGGCTGACCGCACTGGAATCGAATTCGGGATCGTGACTGAGTCCGAATAAATTCTTACCATTCATGTCGATACCAGAATTGTTACAATTGCGTTCAATTCTGAGTGCATCGTTTTCTGAACGTATCTATTTCTGAGGTGTTTGCTGAATCTCGCGTGAGAGTCGTCCGCGTATTTCTTGGTCGCGGCATCGGTGGGATCTATGGGATTCGCGACGTTCACCAAACGTTTGGATTTGGATTTCAGCTCGAGATCGTCGGTCATGGTTTTATCCACGTAATTATCTAGCATGATTCGTTCAAAATCGGCGTTCCCCCTGTCGACGTATTTTTTAGTCGCAGTATCTGCGAGATCTATCGGCTCGGGAAGATTGTAGAGCTTCTTATCGTTCATGCTCAAAGGTTCTTCTCAAGGTTCGTATCTCCGAACGTAACGTTCGTCCAAGTTGGCAACGTCGTAACCATCGTCGACTTCGAACGTCTTCCTCTTCTTTCTTAGGTTGACTTTTTCGTCGTCACTTCTACCAAATTTATCGACTGGCATGTTGTTGTGGGATTTTTTTGTTTTTTAGAAAAAAATATATTCAAAACGCAGTTTACTAAAAATGAATTATTTTATTTTTATTTTTCGTTTTTATTCGATTAAAATTTTTTAAAATAATTTATTATCTTTATATATACTATAAAAAAATCTCTCTCTAATGTAAATCATTGAGAATGTCTTGAAACTGATCTCCTTCAGACCATCTCTTGAGACCGTAGAGACACAGGTGACCGCAAAACACTTGATCTGGTGATTGCACTTGTTCCGTGTTGTAACAAACCATTGATTTGTTGAAATAGTTCTTTATTTCTTTTGGCGGTGAGATTCTGTAGCTGTCGAAATAATAATTTTTCTTCTTTCCGTTCTTGATCCACGCCACCCAGTGAGTGCCTTCACCCGATAAATCGTCCAGATTTAAAATTCCGCATTCCGATTGTCGAGGTCTTCTCTTCGGCAAGGCATCTCTGGAAAACATGCCTAGAAAATCTTTGATTTTCAAATCTTTTGCCGCATTCAACAGATCGATGTTGGATAGGGGTTCGTTAGGTAAGATGACACCTTCTACAGATATCTTTATTTTCTTATTCATAAATGCGTATATATTTTTTTTTATTTATTTATTATAATTTACTAAAATGACGTTATTTTTTTTTTTTTTTTTTTTTCTTCTTTTTAAACTAACTCTCTCGATATCTCTATCGATTTCTATAATTTCGAATCCATCTAATTCCTCTTGATTTTCTCGAATCCTATCATTCACAATCATATCTGGAATCTTATCATCCACAATCATATCTGGAATCCAATCATCCACATTCATATCATCTCTAATTAGATCCACAGTGCAATGTCCGAGTGCTAAAGTGCTTATTTTATCATCTAACACGAATCTCTTATCGTCGTCGGCCGTCAGCGAAATCTTGTTGACTATTTCGGTATACAAGTCGTGATTTGCGCTTCGAATCGATTGCATAGTCTTCTACACCGGACCACTTCCTAACAGACAATCTTTATACTCTTTGAAAGAGATGTTTTTCTTCACCATGCACGCTTTAACCCTTTACACTTCTTGATCTCTTCATCTTCTAGACGATAAGCATACAGTTTGGGTCTCAAGCCCACGAATTCGACGATTTGTTTACCGCCGCTCTCGTCCTTAAATTTACCCAACACCTTCTTGTTGCCGTTTGATTGAATGTTGGATGGGTGATCGACAGGATAATTGCTCGTGTCGAACCACTCAGCCATGTCCTGAGATATATCTCTATAGACGTCTTTCGTCTCTATCTCATAAACTAAACTGTCCGTGTCGGTGAACAGTAGTTTGGCTTTATCACCAAATTTTCGTTTGATGTAATCGTAGTGAAAATCGCTTGCTGATATCTAAGATGATCGGTCCGAGATAAATCGGTTTGTCGAACTTCAGGTGCGTCTTTTGGATGTGAACGGCCACTAGATTTTCGTCAAATATGGTTCGGTGTTTGTAATTGGGTTTTGCCACTAATTTTTTAGCTCTTTTCTCAGATGTGACGAGTCGAACGTCGGTTCTCTTCCTGATGTTTTCCATCGATTTACCATACATGCAGTTGTTCATGAGTTTGAAGAAATCTTTTTCGAAATCGTTCTCGGCTCGAATTCTGAGATTCGTGTCAAGATCGATGTATTTTTTCATCCAAGGTTCTTCATCGAATCGAATGATGTGATGTATGTCGATTAATTTCATCCCGTAATCAACGTACTGTTTCAAATTCTCACTGTAGACGACGTAGTTATGTTTGTTAAATAAATTGGGAATGAGTTTTTCCTCGTCTCCTTCGTTCGGTTCCATTCGTTCGGTAGCCAGCAGATAATCGTTGTGTGGATGGTGTAATTCTTCCGGATAGTTCAAATCGACTTCTAAAATGCAAGGATAGTCTCTCCATTTTTGCATCTCTTCCAGCTCCGTCACCCATTTGAAATTTCCAATCCGTAAAGGATGACTCATAGCACAACCGTACAGATTATTAGCATCCCAATACTGTATGTATTTAATCAAACATTTCGAATCAAAACCTTCTTTCATGTAGGAATTGTTAGCTTCCGAATATCTGTGAGAGATCATCGAGACGCCACCTCTCGCAGCCCTTTCGAACATGAGCAACATGTTCACGTTGGATAATAATTCCAATTTGACTTTGGTGGTCTTCAACAGAGCGTCCACGCCAGACTGGGTGCGGTGAAATACCAAGCGGGATCCAGATCGTAATTTCGACAACAAACGTCTCGAAAATTTTCGAACACGTCTGCCAAGAGCAGAACGTCAGTCTTCAGATAGAGATCGTGATAATCTCTCATGGTTTTCATATCGAATGATTTCCACACGTTTTTAGCATGTTCGTAATTCTCGTTGGAAATGTCAGATTCGTATAATTTTGAATTAAAATCTTGTTTCGAAGGTAGTGCGGTGTCTTCGAATCTCTTTAGATCGTTCATGTAATCGTAAGGATAGACTCCTTTCCTCAACATGACGTCTACTCGATCTCCGAAATGTTCGCTCGTGATTTTAAATTTATCCTTGCTCATGTTATCGACTAATTTTTCCAGAGCGGTCGACATGAATTGAAAACTGTTGATGAAATGTATGCCTCTATGAATGGATTTCGTTTTTTCTTCCAACGTATTTCCATCGATTACTCTTTTCTTCTCCATGAGCTTCCATTTCGTGAAGGAAATGTATCTTTCTTCGCTGTTAGCGATGCAATTTAATTCTTCGTGTGAGGTGCCGAGATTTTTCATGAACAGATGACTGTCATAACCCAAGAGATTGTGAAACATCACCAGATAGAAAGTGGCATCTCGATATTTTAAATTACACTTGCTGCGAGCTGGACCGTGATACAAACCCATGTAATGATCGTGGTCTCTAACCTTCTTATTTTCCTTTGAATTCTCATCGAACGATTGTCTGCATATGTGACATTTGGTGGCTCTGTTATTTTCGTCCTGCTGCTCTCGCGTGATGATCATTTTCGCCGGAGTTTTGAATTTGTCGTATAACATTTGAATTTTCCATTCTAACTCTTCCACAAACCTTTGGGCCACGTCGTCATCTTCATACTGTTTCATGTAGGTGAAGGGACCCATGTCGTGTTGCGAGTCGAAAGCGCATTTCATGTAAATGCAATAGCCCAAAGGTATGTGTTTTTGATATCTTTCGACGTAACTTTGAAGAGTGTTGGGTTGACAGGAACTTATTTTCGTGGTGAAACATTCGAAATCGGCGTACACGATGAATGGTACTTTTAACCTTCTATTATGATTTTCAAACTTCACGATGGTGTTAGGTTTAGGTATTTCGACGTTGATACCTTGATTTTCGTTGCAATATTCCTGATGTTTCGCTAACGATTTTTCGTTGTGAAATGCGTTCATGCAGTTGCAACATAAACATACCTTATGTTCATGTTTATTATTTTGTCTCAACAGTAATCAGCTCGGATGTTTAACCCAACAATAATGACGATTGTCACCATTCGAAATCAATAATAAAATAATCGTCTTTTCTCCTACGAGATACGAAGTCTGTCTGAGAGGATAGATCATTTGTTTTTCATCGTCGTATCCCAAGACGTTCACTGCTACGGTGGGATTTTGAACCTCGAAACGTTTGATGTGTTTTAACTCTGTTGGAAAAGTCACACCGGTCCAACCAAGATTTTTAGAAGTCTCCTCGTAATGAGAAACTCTCTCAGGATGGATTTTGACAGGGTATAAAGCAGAAGTGACTGCCCATTTAAAACACTGATCATCTTTATTTCTCACATTGACCACGGCGTGTTTTTTAGCTAAGAAATACAGTAATTCCACATAGGAAGATCCTTTCAACGAATCGTTTTCAGTTATGTGAATTTCGAGTTTCAACACCTCATCGAACGTCCAATTACTACCTTCATGTTGATAATTCGTGAGAGACGTCAACATCTTGTCTTTCATCTTTTCAAAAATGTCCGATAAATCTGAACCTCGAAATACGGGTTCGACGTTAGATCTGAAATATGCATTTTTCACGATGCTCTCATCGGACTTCACATCGATTTTATTCATCACACAATGGAGTATCATCTTAATTTTTAGTCCCACATTCATGTATTTGTGAAACAAATCTAATACTTTTTTCTTCACCCGTTCCATAAACAATTTCGGATCGATTTTCTTCAACGAGGGAACCACGTCGAAAGTTTTAAAAATACCTTTGATCGCACTCTCCCGTTCTACAGTCTTCGATTGAAATAGTTCTGTGGCGAGTCATGCTAGATATTCTTTTCCTTTCCCTTCGTTTATTGCTTGTCGAATTTCGCTCGATATATCTCATTTGCCTAGAATCTGAAGTGCATCACTCGTTTTCATTTTAGTTTTTCTTTTCTTTTCTTTGGAAACTTGAAGTTCTTCAATGGCTTTTCGTTTCAGTGTCTTCTTATTTTTCACAATCGAAACGTTTTTGGTTTTTTTCGACGTTGGCATTTCGATTCCTTTTACTATCTTTTTCTTCTTCTTCTCATCTTTCACAACCGATGCATTTTGTGACGTCGTTTCTATCAGCATTTCGTTTGCCTTTCCATCGTTTCGCAAATATTCTTGTATGACTTCAGTTTTTTTTGATTTAGTTCTATGATTTCTGAAATGTGAAATTTTTAATAGTTTACAAATCTCGTTTAACTGACGTACAGTTTTCTCATTTAAATTTTCCATTTTTTGATCTGTTTGCTCCATTTGTAAGAATATATTTTTTTTTCCGAATTTTGTATTTAAATAATTTGTTTAAAAAGTTTTGTTCTTTTCTTTAATGTGAAAAATATTTTTTTGATGAAATTAATCAATTTTTTTTATGTTCCTTAACGTGAAAAAAATTGAATTAATACGAGACAAAAAAGGATGTTAAAAATCTAATTTTTTAGTTATATATATATAAAGAGAAAAAACAAAACTTTTTAAACAAATTATTTAAATACAAAATTTAAAATATACATTATTTGCAAGAATTCGTAAAACAAAAAAAACCCAAATAATCGATCATGACAACAACATCCACAATGGAATCTCGACATAAATGTCAACGTTGTTTAATAAATCGTCATTCTCCAAAAAACCAAGAAGAAAAAAATCGTACTTTATATTTACACGTTTCGAAAGAAAACAATACGATTCGTGATAGAAAATCGAATCGTAATACTATTAGCGAACAAAAATTAATCGACAATGTCATTTGAACTATTAAAAAAGAAGAAGAAGGTTCAAGACAAATAGAACTCTTACGACTTTTACGTGAAGTCTCGCACGAGGTTCAAAACAAATTTCTGCGAAGCAGACGCGTGTTCATGTCACCCGATTCCTTCTCAATAGATGATGATAACTGCAAGATGCGAAGGCCAATTTTTAAACGTTCAAAGTCCTGCACATTCTAAAACTCGTCGGCTTCTTTCATGAATCGAATCAAATCTTCTAAAGTCAAGAATTGAGATAACGTCTTGTTTGCATGATTCAATGTATTGTACAATTGTTCCAAAAATTTTTCACATTAAAGAAATTAAAATTAAAAAACTTTTTTTTTTATATATATAAAGAGCAAAAAAAAATAAACATACTTTTTTAACAAATTATTATGTAAATACAAAATTTAAAATATACATTATTTGCAAGAATTCATAAAACAAAAAAAACCCAAATAATCGATCATGACGACAACAACACCTAAAAGATGCGAATTGAAATTGAAACGAGTTGAAACGTATAAGAAATTCGGTCATGAAATCTATTGATTACAACAACACGATCCCATCGAATTGAACGAGGTCGAGATGAAGGACTTAGAGCATAAATACGACAGATATAAGATGACTTTGAAATTGGATGAAGCCATGCTCGATTTGTTTTATGAGTACCAAAGCGATCTGCAGAAAATCGCCATCGCTAAAGATAAAGAATTTGACAAGGACGATTTGACGTTGTTCTATGGAAGTTACATATATCCAAAAATCTCGCGCGGACTCGTGGACAAATCGAGTGGTGAGAGCACATTCACCAATGTAAAAAAACTCAAAAGAGTAAAGATAAACATTCAACACATTTTCGAAAAAGGAGAAAACACGAGTGTCAACATGCAAATAACAGACTTGGAAATATAAACAACAGAGAGATTGAAATGTTAAAATTTAACTTTTTATTTATATTATATAAAGAGAAAAAAAACTTTTACTAAAAAATTTTTCATTAAAGAAAATTAAAAATTAAAAAAACAACTTTTTTATATATATATAAAGAGCAAAAAAAAATAAACAAACTTGTAAACAAATTATTATTTAAATACAAAATTTAAAATATACATTATTTGCAAGAATTCATAAAACAAAAAAACCCCAAATAATCGATCATGACGACAACAACACCTAAAAGATGCGAATTGAAATTGAAATGAGTCGAAACGTGTAAGAAATTAGGTTTCAAAATCTATAGATTACAACGAGACGATCCCATCGAATTGAACGAGGTCGAGACGAAGACCTTAGAGCACAAATACGACAAATATCGCATGCCTTTGAAATTGGACGAAGCCGCACTCGATTTGTTTTATGAGTACAAAAGCGATCTGCAGAACATCGTCATCACTGAAGATAGAGAATTCGACAAGGACGATTTGTCGTTGCCCTATGGAAGTTACATATTTCCAAACATCTCATGCGAACTCGTGAAGAAATTGGGTGGTGAGAGCGAGTTGACCGAAGTAACAAAACTCAAAAGAGTAAAGATAAACATTCAACACATTTGCGAAAAAGGAGAAAACACGAGTGTCAACATGCTAATAACCGAAATGGAAATATAAACAATAGAGAGATTATTTTTTTTAGCGAAGAAGAAGGAAAAAAAACGTAATGAGATCATCTTGAAAACACGAGTGTCAACATGCTAATAATGGGCTTGGGAATATAAACAATAGAGAGATTGATTTTTTAGCAAAGAAAAAGGAAAAAAAAAAGTAATGAGATCATCTTTAGATCTCATTACGTTTTTTTTTGTTTTCCTTCTTCACTATTTACCATATATTATAATAACGTTTCCTTTTTTCTTAAATTTCAGCGTCGATTCTTCTTTTCTTTTTTTTTTTTTTTGTAATATGATACGTTTTTATAACAACACATTTGTTTATCCGAATCATAATTATGAACGAATGTTGTGCATCTCTTGGTAACACTCGCATCATTACCATTCTCTTCAGAAGGTAGTGGTGACGGTGGAAAGCATCTCATTCTTTTCATTTTCAACCGTCTATCCCACTGTTTATCTAACTCTTTCATCAGTTCTTTCCTTAGATATCCATCATTAGCGTCTAACCATTTTTCCACATCTTTTTTTTCGCACTCTGTCTCGCGATATTCATCATTTTAGTCTAATTGTTTCTCCACCTTTTTATCCATTTTAAATATATTATTTTATACTTTCTATGATTTATATTTATATAATCATATAATTTTATATTATAATAACATATTCAAAATCGGTATATTCTTAAACGGCGAATTCTCACCGAGCAACAAACCCTTGCCGAGTCGCTCAACATTCTGTCCACTCTTCAGATAGAGACCGTTTCCACTCAAAGAGTTGCCACCTCTAACGGGTTCTAGATACAATCCTTTACCGCTGTCGTCTACGTGGACGCGACACACGGCTCCTCCCTTCTTCAAAAACAGTCCGCTGCCACCCATTAATTTCTCAACTGCCGAACTCGCGAGTCCCGTGAGAGCTCCCACGCCGAGAGTCTTTCCGAGAAAGGGTAGTGCCTTTGGGGCGAAGGGTAATGCTTTTGCGGCGATTCCTGCCAATAGCGGTAGGAAACCACCTTTCATTCTCAAATTGTATCTCAATTGAGCGGGACTCAATCTCACCGTCAACCCTCTTCCATCGCGAATCGCTTTCTCCATCCTTTTGATTTGACTTCTGGTCCAGGTGATCAAATCCTGACCACCTCTCGTCAGATCTTCGTGAGTGAATTTGAATCTCACCGCCTCGCCTCGAGTTGTTAACGCTCTCTTAAGTTTCTTCCTCTGTCCTGCGGATATGTTCACGTTTTTAATCACGTATTCTGTCATAATTCTTTTTATAAAATATAATTTACTTCAATTGTTTTCTTGTTTAATAATAATTATTTATATTGAAATAATTTTGTAAAATTAATATTGCGTTTATTTTATTTTTGTTATCTATATATATACACAATATTTTTTTTTTTTTTTTGCTTTTATATTTCTCTTATGTGAAATCGTATCGTCACCCTCTCTCCGTGAAGATCTGACAGTTCACCATTTTGATCCGTCAACGTGGTTTTGAGACTATACAACGTGTCTAAAATCACTGGTAGATAAACTAAATTTCTAGGTCGCTCCACGATCTTATAACCCGGCGACACGTTTGGAAAGAAGGAATAGATCGTCGGTTGAGCGCTACCATTCACGTAGCTTCCAGCAATCACGTCCACGTTCACCAGAATGCTATTGACTGCGAGAATGTCGACCGTATTTTCAGATGCCGCGTGGCCTCGATACATCTTTCGATCGAATCCCAGCATCTTGCCTATAGAATCGTCCGTGTCGAAATCCACTCGAAAATTATCTTCCAAATCCAACATCGTCTGTAAGGTATTAGGATTGGGAGCGAGTCTGATCTTGTTGCTTCCCTTTCCATCCGTCTTCATTCGCGTCTGAATGTAATTGTTCAAATCGTCTATGTCGTAACTCCCTTTGGGAATTCGAATCTCCAACCAATCCACTCCGTCGGAATACTTGAACGAGTTATTCTTTTCGGTGACGTTGTGAAAGGAATAATAAGCCTCCAGATTCACCAACGCCATCTCGTATCTTTTCTCTCGATGGAAGGTTCGAATTTCGTAGCGTATCGAGTCGAATCGCCACTCACCACGATTTGAATGGATTGTTTGCAGCCGTATTCTCGGCTATCCGTTCTAACAATTCTCCATGTTCGAACATTATATTTTAATTTTATTTATTTATTTTTTTTTCAAAACTAATTATTTGAAGATTTATTATTTTCTAAATTTTTTTTATTTTCACGCTCTATCTTATTTTCATCAGAAACATAAAACTTGTCGAATCCGCACCGATATTTTCCGCGATTAAATTCGCTTGTCAAATCGATTACGACGAAATTGTAAAGTCCTCCATCCCAAACCTTCTTGCAGAATCTCCTGAATTCCGCCACGCTCATGTCGTTTGCGACGTGATCGCCGTAGATGTGATTGAGATTCTTGAGATCTTGACGAAAGAGACATAGAAAATTAGCGTTCTCCCTTATCGTCTGTCTGGGCAATCGAAAATAATTCTGCGACAGGTAGAAACAGTCCACGTTGCTGTGTCGTCCCCTAACGTAATACGATTCGCATCGGTTCTGTCTCTCCAAAAGCAGATCGTCGAAAATCATGAGATTCTTATCTTGCATTTCTCTTCATCAGTTCCATCGCCGCACCGTGCAAAATGGTCGAAAGTGGAGCTTCACTCTTGTCGAATTCCTCCCTACTGTCAAAGATTCTAGCTATGACGTCCTTGTGCAATCTACGATACATGCACTCTCGAAGCAATCTGTATTCGGGATGAAACAAGCTCTTGCCAAACATGAACAATCTGTCGTAATCCAACCAGTCGGGTCGGGACAACAGATTCATCAACAGATTGGTCTTTCCACAATTCGATTTTCCCACTATCAAGCCTCTTATGCTTTTGGGAAAGAACTCATTATTCGACCTCTTGGTCGCGGCGTCGTTCCAAGACATATCTTTAATGTTCATCTTTGTTTTATTTTTGTTTGTTTGTTATTTTAGATTCTTTCAAACACAAATTTTATATGTTTTTCAAACTCAGTTGTTTTAATATTATTATTTATTTATATAACACCGTCGCGAGTTCTCTTCAATCCTGATCCACTCGTCATTTTGACTAAATCTTGTATGGATCCCACAGCATCCTTAAAATTTTTCCAACTTTTCGGCGTTCGCTCTAACGCAGCTCGCTTCGCCGGTGGACTGATCAACTTGTCGATCATCGCGTCGGCTGCCCTCTTGCCAGCCACAGAAGCTATCCTACCACTGGCTTCGGAAGCGGCTTTCTTACCAGCATCCAAAGCCGTCTTCTTACCGACCTCAAACGCAGTCGATGCGAGTTTTCTACCCGCATCGCTCGTGAACGCTCGCATTATAGAATCGACGATGCCAGAACCGCCTTGAACGTAAGTTCTGACGTATCCTCTGTTCTTTATCACCAACATATTTTATTTTTATAATATATTTTGTTTTTTTTCACTGGTAAATCGTTTTGTTGTTTAAATACTTTTATTATTCTAGTGTAAAAATTTACTGTTTTATTTTTGTTTGTTTGTTTGTTTCTCTCTACTTATTATATATACATCAATCCTTCAATTCGTTCATCAGCCTTTTATAATGGTTTTTATTCAAAACCTTCTGTCTTAACAATTCGTCAGATATAGTAGCTATCTGATTATCTAATCCTGTGTTACCAGCCCGTCTGCTCGCCATCAACAAACTCAATCTCTGAGACAGAGCGTCAGAATCGCTCGGAAGAAAAGTGGTTTTCACCCCTTTGCCAGTCACCGATTCGACGAACTTCTTATTCATATCCCATATGGGTTTCACCACTTTCGTCCACTTGTAACCTCTGTTGGCTTTGGGTCTCGTCTCTCTGGCATCGTTATTTCTCTTCATGGCGTGGGTCTGAACCAGAATGTCGCCGTAATTGTCGAAATCCTATTCCGTGTAATCACTAGGCTTGTCGTAAAGGAGCAATTTGCGCAGTCCATAAGTTATTTTATACTTATTCGAACCGACAATTAAATCTTCATCATCCATTTCCACTTCTGTGTCGCCCACAAAAGTTCTACCGTCAGAATTGTTATAAATTCCATACAACAGATCTCTCTTACCGCCATCCTCAGACGATGCGACGCTATCAGTGGTGATAGTCGAAGCTGTATCATCGCTCAAATCTGTTTCAATTCCCGTGGGAACGTAATCCGGTGTAGATTGAACGGAATGCCGATTTCCAAAACTACCGGGCAACGAACCCATTCTCAAAGAACTCTCTTTTATGGGTCTCAATTCTTCGACTATCTCCTTCCTGCTTCGCTCTTGACCCTCCGTCACGGGTTTAAATATTTTTGTGGCTTCGCGTTTGAGTTCCATCTCACCAAGACGTCTGCTTCTGTCAGCCGACTGAATGCCCTTCTTAGCACGTTCATACTCGTCTAAAATTCGATCTCGGCATCTAGAATCCATCTGTAAAAACATTTTTCGTGTTTTAATTGTTAATGTTCCTTTAAGTATGCTAATGCGAGTTATTTTATTATTTTCAAAATTAAATGTATAATTATATTTTTATGTTTTTAAGTTAATAAAAATCTTTCTGTCTTTAATACAATAACTAAAAATTCACATCTCAACTCAGTATTGATTGAATTGGGAAAGTTTAATAAACGTTTTAAGCACATGACAAACCGGTTTCTGATTTAACGCATTTGAGAGTAATTTACGTTTGTTAAAAGGAATTCCATTCACATATCAAAACACCATTCACTTAGTGTCGAATTAAGAGAGAACCTTAAAGACAGTTAAAAAACATTCTAGCACATAAAAGATACTGGTTTTTCTAATTTAACGTTAAAAGGATTCATTCATTCAAATCTCTGATCGTTATCACGAATATATTAAAAATTTACCACCCAAAACCTAATTGAGTGGAAAATGCGTTTTATTATACATTATTAAAACGATCCATTAAAAGGAAAAACCTTCATTCACGCCACAACAAAAACATAAGCAACATTTTCATTCAAACATTCCATTACTCTAATTGTCTCTAAACTCAATTTCTCTTCGTTACATCGAAACGAAACACGAATGTCTATTTTTACAGATCATGTTTTATAGTCGACTCTTTTTTGAACGGATGCCTTTCATTCACGCAACTCCTTTTTAAAACTGATATTATTTATAGTCTACTCTTTTGAACGAAAACCTCATTCAGTCACAACAATAACATGTGTTAGTTTTACTTCAGGAAACGTGACAGTGGGTTTGCCGGTTCAGGGACACCTCTTTTCCGTGTACCGTACACGATTCGATTTCCGACGTAAAATCCGCAAATGGATTTCCGTGTACGCCTCCATAGGGTTTCAGTGTTAAAATCGTGTACAGACGCGGATGATTTAGAATCGGCAAGATGATGATTTAGAAACGACAAAACGTTTTTTGCTCGCAATTTAACACTGAATCCTATGGGGGAAACCCATTTGCCGATTCAAAGACAAAACGGTACATGTACACATACGTAAAATTTCATGCGTTTTTTTCACTCTTGGATACAATCAGTGGTCTTTGAATGGGCAAAGCCGATTCTAAGACACCTTAAGACACCCTAAAAAACGTTAAAATCGTGTACCTGTACACGATTTTAACACTAAATCATATGGAGGTGTACATCGATGTACGTGTACATGTACACGTACATGTACACCTGTCTTTGAATCGGCATTTATCACCTACTCAAGTGAATAAAAATTCGCTCGTAACTCTCTTTTATAGACCCTACACGTCTGTGAAAGAAAAACCCAGTGACCTTTCACTCGATTGCAAAAGAACTGTCTGATTGGGAAAGTGTGTTTTGATGGTCTGAGCAAAAGCAGTGATTTCTATTAGTTTTCTGCTTCACTCACTATTAATTTTAATTCACCAACGCAGTATATGTTGAGCCCTATGAAATGCATGGACAAAATAAAAAGGTTTTCTGGAAAAAGCCGACTAATTCAAAACTTTTTCAGTTTCTAAATCAAGACACATAGCTAAATATATAAATTCTCTTCTTTCCATTCTCGTCCTTATTATTTTAGCTCTTGTCTCTTATTTTTCGATTTTTCCTTTTAGTTTAAACGCTAAACATTGATTATCGGAATAGTCTGACTACCTATCTGCGCTTAAATTCGAACACATGTCTGCCGCGGGGAAATGATATATTATAAGCCGATGGCTTACATTCAAATCCCCAGCTTCTTTTAACAGTTGCCATGCTTCAGCTTGAATTACTATATGTCTATACCATTTGTCAATTTCTATTTTTGTAGCTGTTATGCATATGTCTGTAGTCTATTTACAAATAAAAATATCGTTTAAACTAAATATATAAATGTTAAACATTGCGTCATACATTCCAAGAAAACTGCGATAACATTTGACGTCATTCAGAGCATAACGGTAAAGTCTGTGTTTTATGGCTGAAAATCCTGTACATGGAGACGAAAAATCCGTCTACCCCAGCTGTCATTCCACATTGATAACAATTGAACGTGAGATGAAATTTATTTGGAATCGGTATCCCCTACATTAGAAAATGGTACTTTACATCTATCTATATTTGTGTGTGAGAAAATTCAGTGATAACGGCGAGCTAACGCTTTGAAAACAACTCAATTTTATGATTTTGTTCTGTGTATCGAGTGATAAAGCTTACGGCTGAACTGAAAAAAGTCGCGACATCAACGCCGTAGCTGCGACGGGTGGTGCAATCTGCAAGTCCCAAAAAATATTCTCAGGGGCAATTTACAGGTGATGGTGAAAAAAAAACAAGAAAAATATTTGGAACAACATTTGCATCGGACATGGGCTAGACATGAATGAGGTACACATGGATACCAAATATGAAGTCATTCCACCAAGTAGTTTGAAATTTATTATTTTAGAAACGCGTTGGTCACAAAATTCTAAGTTCATCAAGGGCCATAACTCCAAGAAAATATTTGGAACAATCTATGCATTGAACAGTGGCTAGACATCAATAGGATACACTTGCATGCCAAATATAAAGTCATTCCATCAAGTATTTCAAAAGTTATTGAGTTTTGAAACTCGTTGATCACAGACAGACCGACAGACCGATCGACCGACAGATAGACAGACAGACCGACAGACAGACAGACCGACAGACCGACATTGCCACTTATAGAGCTGCTAGTCGCAGCTAAAAATGAGTAAAACCCCAAACAACTTTCCAGCCTTATAGCAAATGAATGGAAGATCTAATGTTTTTAATTGTTGATGTCCCTTCATCACAAACGATTTATGCACACACCTATTTATATGTGTATGTGAGAACAATAAAAAATGATGGTGAGCTCGCGCTGTGAATATAACTGTAATGTGGGATTTTTGCATGTAGTCTGTGAGCCTCCCCGTCCCCGAAAATACGTCCCCATGCCATTGACTTTCCAGCCTCCTATCCATGTAATACCTACACGGAATTTGAAGCGGTTATGGTGTTAAAAGGGGTAGACTGTGGTCTTTCGAATGGCGTACGTTTGGATTTTTTTCAACGCGTAAAATTGATGATATAGGGCTCGAAATGGTGCCAGATCAGTTGTCAACGCGTGATGTTCGCTCAAACATGTCCCCAGAGGTCCTACTTTTTTGTACGCTAGAGTTCCTTCCTATAGTAAATTCCCTTTAGTCGCCAGAATGTCTCTCCCAAAATTAACATAGGATTTTGTATTTCTACAGTAAATTTCCATTAGTCCCCAGAGTGCCATCCGATTAAGGGATTAATTACGCCCGAGTGTCTCCAGGGTCATCTGTGGAGAAATCAGCGTTAAATGTTGGGGAATACATTTTACGCCTGACGGTTCTCGGGATATCTCTGATTGATACAACACGCATTACCAACAATCAATCAATACAAGCACCAAAAATCACAAGCAGTAAGTGTGACGGAACTGTGTTTCTCGATTTACGTTGTACTGTTTTTTTTAGAATATCGCTTATTGATACAGAAAAAAAACATTTATTTCCAAGAATCATTCGATACCAATACCGACAATGGAACTGTCCCTCTCGTTCTGTGACTTTTATTTGTTTTGAAAGAAATCTCTTTTCAATGCGTAGCATTGAAAAAGGCTGTTCAATTCTGTAAAAGGAAAGATGTAAATTGTCATTCCTCCCTTCAAGTCTTGTTATTGTAAATATCCAGCCGAGTTACAATTGTATATGCCCCACGGATGTCTCTCCGAATTAAAATGGTACAATAGCGCCAGTACACTGAGTTCTTTTATAGTTATCAAGTCGAAACAATAATTACAGTCCGTGGTTGTAAATTCTTATTCGCACAAATCATATTTATCAAATACGAATTTGTAATATACAAGAATGCTATCCGCTGAGTTGTAAAAAATGTAATGTCAATCCTATTACAAATGCATTGAAGAGAATACATCAATACCTACAAATGATTTAAGTAAAACATCCATTCTATGTGATGAACTAATTGTAATCCAAAAGTTATCCAACCGTATAGTAACAATATCCCACCGATAAACAAATTATGTTGAATTGTAACATTAGGTTCCGCTCTACAATATCCTCGGCATTTCCTAAAATGACATACCATGCACTCTCTTTAAATATAAATATTCTGTAACTCAGTTATCTAACCCACAACATGTATTACATTTCCCAAATAAACTAAACACTTATAACACTATTTAACTATGTAGAAATACATAATCTGAATGTGGGTGAAATAATTTATTGTCAAACCCAAGACTTCAACCTGCACAATTGCATGAAAAATGCCGATACCAGTCATTTTAGCCACCCAGCAGCCGCAAAAGCAGAATTTTCCCTCTATCCTCTCTCACCTAACCCCGGAGCATATAACCCATTGTTTCTAAAAAGTGGAAAAAATTCCACGTATCCCGTGCAATAATGACATTTTAAAAAATAGTAATCTGGTAATTTACTCCTCTGCATCAGACTCCAACTTTAGGACCAAAACTTCAAATTCTTTTGCCCAACAAATAACCTAATGTAATCACATATCTAATATCAGAAATATATCTCCAAGTTACATGACATTAGTTTCAATGTATGCCCTATGTCTAGAATTTCAACTATGCGCAACAGTGCGAAATTGTACAGTGGGACCTTAAGAGAAAACAAGAGTGATCTCCCCTCACTCAGGCAAAAGAATCTGGAGTCTGTCCTGAGTTGAATGAACAAAAACCACAAGTCTCTATTTTCCACCAGTAAAAAGATACAGCATGACTGCCGAATAGCTTTCGCGGGCAGTTTTCGCCTAATTTTTACAACCACACCACCCACAAGTCCACAACCCCACATTGCTCTGAACCACTGGAGATAGTATTTTTATCATTACTGCCAGACAAATTGATTGCCTTGATCCTGTCAATAGCACTGTTCAATACAATCAAAATATAAAACAATAAGCAATATCAACCATTGCTTTGGGGGTAGGGGTGTTGCTCTCTAGATATAAAAGGACAAACAACTTAATGTACAGACGACACACAGACATGGCACAATGACAAAAATGAAAAGGGACACACTATGCTTGCAATTCTGTGGTGAACAATAACAACCAGGCTTTTCATAATTGTATATATCTATCATGAATACAGAGCTCAGTGTTTAGGAAATACAGTGCTCTATCTTAATGAGTTTTGGAAATCTGACGTAAATTCAAAGTTGCAAAATTAGGCTTCATCAACTAATTTCTCAAAATTTCCACTTATTTACTTCCCGTTTTGCTGAGATATCATTTGATGAATGTTAACTATCACTAAGAATTGCTCACAAACTAGAAATAATAAAAGTTTTTTGAAAAATGATGTATTTAGAACTCAAACACAATTAAAGATCTTCTTGGTTCAAGAGTTGACATTGAAGGCAAAATGCTCTTAAGGTTCCGTTCCACAGTTTTCCAGGCATTTCCTAAAATGACATGCCATACAATCTCCTCAAATGCAAATATTCTGTAACTAAGTTATCTAACCCATAACATGTATTACATTTCCAAAATCCACTAAAACCATATAACTCTATCTAGCTATGTGGAAATAAATAATCTGAATTTGGGTGAAATAATTTATTGTCAAAGGCAAGACTTTAACCTGCAAAATTACACGAAAAATGCCGATACCAGTCATTTTCAGCCACCCAGCAGCCTCAAAAGCAGAAGAATTTCCACACCACCCCACTCACCTAATCCTGGAGCATATAACCCCTTGTTTCTAAAATGAGAAAAAAAATCCATGTTTCCGCCTCATTTTTCAGTTATTTGCCTAGTAACAAACCCGTGTAAAAATGACATATTGAAAGATAACCGATTTTTTGAACCACTATTTCCCATCATGCATGTGGTAATTTCCCCCTATGCTACAGACTCCAACTTTAGGAACAAAACTTCAAATTCTCTTGTCCTATAAACAGCCTAATGTAATCTTATATCTGATACTAAAAATATATCTTCAATTTACATGGCGTTAATTTTAACATATTAGAATTATAATGGACTTTCACCCAGGTGCAATAGTGCGAAACTGTAGAGCAGAACCTTATGTTTCAGCCGATTTCTTGGAAAAACGTCACAAAATATAACGTCATTTTCTGGGAACTGGTGATAAATGTAGCACGTCTTCACTAAAAAATAACTACTACTTTGCGAGGTCAAAAAAACAATACCGACTAAACACTGAGTGTTATATCGACACAAGAATAACATACGAAATATTACTTTCCATCAATGAAATGTGATCAATCAACTTCATCTTTGAAATACGTTAATTCCCCCACGACTGTACCATACATTTAAAACCAAAACAATTCATTATTTTATCGAACAACGGGTCAAGTACTCCCAGCATATCCATACTTTCACCTGTTTATTCGAATATCATAACTTTTGAGCTGTAGTTTAAGAGGATATCTTAATCAACATTATCGATTCAGAAATTAAACAAGTTATGGACCATTGTCTGTCAAAAGAAACACAAATTCACATTCAATACAGACATTTCAGCTATTGTCGTTCAGGTTGAGTGATTTTTGCTTAGACATCCGTGTTGTATATTTAATATATATAACTTCGTCAAATTGCCGTCATGCTCGGAAGTTTACTTCCTTCTAAGCGGCTTTCATTTTTGACTAATTCTTATTCCGTTACGTTAAGTGCCGTACCAATGTGTATCGCGTCATGGGAACGTAACATTTAGCGTCACACTGATCCTAATTGTTGAATGGGAATTATAAAATTGATCGAGATACGCGTACGTCTTACAGATCAATTTATTATTTGGCAAGTGGCCGCCTATCTCCACCCGTCTATAAAATCGCCGATACATATCTTCCTTGGGTGGCAACAAGTAAAGATATGTTCCGCATTACACGTTGTTCACTGTTTTTAATTGTAAATTATGGACAAACAATACCGTATCAGATCTTCCTTAGGTGGTAACAAGTGGAGGTATATTCCGCGTTATTACGCGCAAATTTTGTTCTCAGCCTTAGAATTAGGAGCATTCAATCATTTATCTCAACCTCGTAACCCCTGGTAATAGAGGCAAAAGCGAGTTCGCATGCAGTATTCACACATTCAGCCATTCCTTGACCCGAATTGTCCAAACGCATTGTTCTCCATATTCAAGTGTATTGCTTGTAAAATCCCCGTATCATATCTCCCTTGGGTGGCAAAGATGTTCCCCGTTTCATGTTGTTCCCCGTATCCGAGTCTGTTACGCGCAAAATAATCGTATCATATCTTCCTTAGGTGGAAATAACATTTTTCTAATTCTGTCAAGTCAAAGGTTTTAGGAAATTGTGCCAATCTCAATGAAAGAAAAGTTAAAGAATCTATAAATCTAATACCACAAGCTTTAAGTGAAATAATTTTGTTTCCATTCATGATTACATCAGGAGTTGAGGCACCATTTTCAATGAGGTGTCTTATAATAAATTGTTCATCAAAACCTCTTAAATTGTGAGCAATAGCTGTTGTCCCTTTAGGTTCCTTACTGAAAAGCCAATCACAAAAATCTGACAAAGTAGATTCTCCTTTGAATATTAATTGTCATTGTCCAAATTTGTCACAGAAAATACATTCTTGATCCATAGGTTTGCAAATACATTCCTTACATGCACGGTGAGCAACACAGAAACTTGGGATATGAACTCCTGAGTCTTGTGTGGCTTCAAAATAAAAAAAATACCAATGGACTGATTGGTAATTTTTCATCCTCAGGTGAAGTGTATTTTGGAATGAAACATTGGTGATCAGAATTAACTACTTGTTTACAATATTTACATTTTTTGAATCCTTCACAAATGTGTTTTCCTTTTGTTGGATATATTAATGACTTGCAGTGTTTACATTTTTGAACTAATCGACAAATTGTTTTTTCTTCTTTTCCTTTTGTAGTGATATGGTTATTATTGCATGATAAACTTCTAAATTGTATATTACAACTGTAACAGGTGGCGGAGTGTTCAGAAATACATTTTGTTGGAGCATAGCAAACACAACCAAATTTACACATGTGACGTTCTCGATTATTATTCCCTACATTGCAATATTCACAATAGTAGAAACATCCTAAAAACCCTGTAATTGTAGTGATGGTATCAAAATGCTGGTCATGGTGGTAAATATGAATAACTTTACTATCAGTGGGGATATTTGGAGGTTTGAATAAAAATTCAATCTTTGCATACTGTGGGTGAATTTTGATGACATACCCTGGGTAAAGCAGGTCTTGTATTTTATATTATTCTTCATATCCACAAGGAATATTATAATCAAGACCTGCTTTGTCCATCAATGCCTTAGCTTCCAACTCTTGTGTCAGTCTATTAGATCTTTTCACTTTGTCCCAAAGTTCTGAATTATCTCTATCAACATGACACTTTCCCACAAGAATGGCCCATGTGAGACACATTGAATCATTAACATTTTTAATTTCAATAATACTTTTCTTGTTTCCAACCATTTTATCAACAGATGCAAATAGAATTGGTGCATGTCGTTCGGACCCTTGTGTTAGAGAAGTGTGTGTTATTTCTAAAGATAATTGCCGATTATGGATAGTAAAGTTATCATTTGATTGTACCACCTTTTCTATTTCATCTAATATGGAGTTAACAGTGATAGCCGAAGGCTTAGTAAATGGGATAAATATATCTATTTCTAATCCTGGGTGGGCAACTGATATTCTCATCTGACTGTTGTCTTCTATAGCACATTCTTCTTAAATATCTTTCACCATACTTTCAAATACTTTTCCAAGGATGTAAAATGGATTCTTCTGATTAAATTGTTTGAAGGTTATTCTACACACATGGGATTTGGAATGGAATTGTCTTGATGTTCGTTGTAGGAGAGGGGGGGGGGGGGGGGGGGGGTGGTATATATACCCCTTGCTGTTTCTACTCTCTGTTTCATGTTATCTTATTCTACTTCACTCTCAGTCTCACTGTATTCTCCAATGGCTCTCTTTATCTATTCTTTCTATCTTCTTCTAGCAGTGAAAATATGTCTTGTCTTCTTGTTTCTCAAAAAGCAAGTGTGAAACAACCAAATATCCTCCCAAATTTTATACTTTCTTTTAATGTACATTTTAATGTGCATTTAAATGTACATTTAACATCCACTGTTTTTTTTGTTAATAAATGTTTTATACACAATTAAAAAATCATTATTTCAAAAAGTGTTATGAATTCACATTGTGCAAAATGCTAAGCACATTGGTAAATTATGTTTTCAAAAATGTTTTTATTTATCCACCAACTCTATGGGAAAATCCTATGGTAAATATTTTACAGCTTTCATTTGTTAGTGTATCTTTCAATCAACATCTGTATTAAAATCACTAATACATTTAACAACTGGTGTATAGTATCCAGAGGTCATTGGGTGTAAAAGATAGCAAAAACTGTTTGTAACCAAATGAATGTACGTTTAATCAATAGTGTGTAAATGCATGTTATTGGACATTAAAATGTACATTTAAATGTACATTAAAGGAAAGTATAAAAGGAGGAAGAATCTTAGGCTGTTTCACACTTGCTTTTGACTTCAAGAATACAAGACATATTTTCGAAACGCTCCAAAAGTTAAAGAAGGAAGAAGTTACAGATCCAAGATTAGAAAAAGCAAGTGATGCTAAAAGTATACTACTCAAAGTTTGCTAAGCACCAAGTACATCCAATTATCTGTTTTACGTTTCAGTTGGAATATTGTAATGAAAAGTATATATATTTTTTATTTAATTATATCTTTAATGATTTAAGTACAGACATTAAGATTTTATCTGTGTTTGACATTATTTGGTAGCTTTTGAATACGAATACAATGGAAAATGGATATTTTTGGTAAAGGAGGAATTTTTTCAATATGCCAAAAACTTGACAGAGCGAACTGGTATGGCTTCAGTATTGAGCATGAGACCCATACCTGTTAATAACAGCTTGACAACGCCTTCTCATGCCCACAATCAGGTTCCTGGTGGTCCTTTGTGGGATGTTGTTCCATTCTTGGACCAGCATGTCACCAAGCTCCTGGACACTTCTTGGCTGGACTGGACGGGCTAAAATTGCAAGCTGCAACTCATTCCAGACATGTTTGATTGGACTGAGGTCAGGGGATCTTGCTGGCCAGTCCATACGCTCAATCCCCTCCCTCAGTCCATACTCCCCAGCAGCATGGGCAACATGAGGACGGGCTTTATCGTCCATCAGAATGAATCTATCACCCACTGCAGTTGCACACAATCTGATGTGGACATCCACGATCTCATCAATAGACCGTTGTGCAGTCAATGTACCACGTTCAAGGGCACAAAGCTCTGTAAGTCCATCCCAGTTGATGCTGCCCTAGACCATGATTGACCCTCCACCATAGCGGTCATGCTCAGCAATATTGGCTGCATGGAATCGCTCTCCTGGTCTTCTCCATACCCTAGAACGCCTATGTGTGTTGTCTAGGCAGTACCTTGACTCATCTGTAAAAAGGACAGGTCGCCAATCTTCTCTGGTCCATCCAATGTGGTCTATAGCCCATTCACATATTGCTTGGCGGTGGACCTGGGACAGAAGAACGCGAATACATGGTCTTCTCCATCGGAGACCACCTTCGTGGAACCTTGCCCGGATAGTCTGCGTTGAAACATTACCCCGGATGCATTCTGAAGGTCGCTGTGAAGCTGGGTTGCTGTTGTAAAGCAGTTCCTATGGGCCTGAATGATCAAAAACCGGTCTTCAGCTGCAGATGTTGCCCTGTCTCTGCCCCAACATGCCGTCTTACTGTTGTGCCATACTGCTGAAATCTTGCCCAGGCTCTGGTGACCACCGTATGGTGCACACACCAAGGGCTTCACCAAACTGACGATGGGTAGCCCCTTGCTCCGCCATCCCTACAGTCCGCCTCATATCTGCTTCAAACAAGTGTCTTCTTACATTTGCATTTGCCATATTCAATAATTAAGGGTTTGTGTTTAAATGAAGATTGAATACCCTACACATGTCATGTACATGTAGACAGTACACGAAAACATCATGAAAATCAAGAGGTACATGCTTTCCATGTATCTCTTCCTATCAAGAGAGCTAATGTAAACACTGAGGACCATCTCAATACATTCCTCAATCATATCCACAAAAAATATCGCAAATATGTCGTAAGCAAATTTCACATTGATGTGTCAAATATTTGGTGCTTAGCAAACTTTGAGAAGTATATTCCATCTAAATGGGGAGAGGTAAAAAGACTTGTCAATTAGCTTTATAAGTTGATATAAACACCAAAAGAGATGATTTGTTCCATTTGTTATCAGAAAGGATATTGGGAAAATGCATGTGCAGACAAAGGGCCATGTTATTATTGTCATCAAAAAGGACAATGGATTAATGAATGTGGATTGAAAAAGCTATCGGATTACTCTGTGTCTCAATCAAAATGGGGGACCAGATGTTGTACAACCTCAACAGACTACAGGTTTTCAGTAACCAAAACAGATAGAGCATACAGATGGGTTACCGATTACAGGTTTCAACTTATCCCCACCACCTGCTGTAAAACCTCAACAACCTCTCGATATGGGGATGAGCATGATACCACTACCAACTCTATATCAACAAATAAGAAAGCTGAATTAACAGAAACTGTGTTACCATAGTTTAGTGATAGTGATGATACATTATTATATAATATGGATATACCCAAAGAAACAAAAATGGAAACCGATAATGAATTAGAAGTATTATTTCCAGAGAAAGAGGACCGCCAAAGAAACTTACAAGAAAAGGAAAAGCTAAAGACAGTAAATCTAAAATAGGAAACCTTGCCAAGAAGCTTTGAAACATTTTTGAAAGTGACATTTTTTATAAGACATTTACAAAACTGTAAATATTCACGGAATAAAATTTTCGGATTGAAAAGGTAATAATATTTTGTTGTTACGTAAACAGGGTAATTTTTTCCAACTCAGGATTTTTATTTATAAATATAAAAAAAACTTGCAAAATAGAAAAAACATTTTAGAAGAAAAATACTTTTCAAGAAAAATATTTCTTGTGTTTGTAAATTAATTTTGTGATATTTTGTGATTACAGGGGATACGTCTAAGTTTTTCTCTCTCCATGTTTTCGCTATGAAAAAACTCGGAACCCCAAACCAAAGTTGTAGCTGAATCCCTCCAACTACAATTAATTTCTACAAACAAAAGTATTTTATTTTGCCAACACGGATGTCTCAGAAAAAATCACTCAAGGTTAATGGCGATAGTTGGAATGCCTGTGTTGAATATGGATTTGTGTTTCTTTTGACAGATAATGGTCCATAACTTTTTAATTACCAAACGGATTGTGTTGCTTAAGATATCATCTTAAACTACAGCTCATAGGCCTTACGGTGGTATATACTATGTCCAGATAGAATAATTACGAAGGAAGATATTCGAATAAATAGGTAAAAATATGGATATGGTGTGAATGCTTGACCTGTTGTTCTAAAAAATAATAAATTGTTCTGCTGTTAAATGCATGGTATAAGTCGTGGGAAACTCATGCAATTCAAAAATAAAGTTGGTCGATCACATTGCATTGATGGAAAATGATATTTCAGGTGTTATTCTGGTGTTGATATAACACTCAGTGTTAAGAATGTAAGTCAGTATTGATTTTTTGACCTTGTAAAGCAGTGGGTATTTTCAGCGAAGACGCGCTATATTTATCACAAGTTTCCAGAAAATGACATTGCGTTTTGTGACGTTTTTCCAGGAAATCGGCTCTAACATGTAACATTACAATTCAACATGCACTTTGTTTATCGGTAGCATCATAATTGTTTGGGTAACTTTTGGATTACAATTTATTCGTCACTTATATTGGATATTTGACTTGAATCATTTTGTAGGTATTGGTGTATTTTCTTCAATACATTTGTAATAGGATAGGCGCTAAATGTTTTACAACTCAAATAAGGGATAGCGTTCTTGTATATGGAAATTCGTATTCATACAAATAAATTAAATATGATTTGTGTGAATATGAATTTACAACCACGGACTGCCTCTTATTTCGACTTCACAAGCATTCAGAAAAACTCAAAAGTACTAGCGCTATTGTACCATTTTTTAATATCGGAGAGACATCCATGTGACAAATAATTGTAACTTGAGTGGATATTCACAATAACAAGACTAAAAGGAAGAAATGACAATTTACATCTTCCCTTGTGCAGAATTGAACAGCCTTTTTCAAGGTTACAAATATTGAAAAGAGATTTTTCTTTCTAAACAAAATAAAAGTCTCAGAAAGAGAGACACAGCTCCATCTCACATGTGTTGTATCAATGAGATATCCTAAAACAAGTTGGGAAAATGGTGCAATTACGCCAGAGTGTCTCCAGGATTGTCTATGGTGAAAAACGGTGCTAAGAGGCGATGACACTTGGGCGAACTGAATTAACAGTGAACAATTCCAGAGAGATTGGTTTGCCAGAGAAAATCTAGGTCTGGGTGCATAAAATATTTCTTTATAAAATAAAAACTTGCAAAATAGAAAAATAATGAAGATAAACAAAAATTAATTTGCAAACCCCAAAAAAACCCCAACAATTCCTTATCCTCCAATGAAAATTATAAGCCAGAAAAATGTACTATAGGAGCTGGTCATAGTGCGTGGTGCGGGGCACTATAGGAAAAAGCATTTTTAACACTGAGTTTTCCATAGGGTTAGTGTTAAATTGCAAAACTTGTAGGGACAAGCATGAATGCACTGTGAAATTTATAGAGACAAACCTGAATGAGCTGTGCCACTAGTGCATTCGGGTTTGTCCCTATAAGTTTATCAACCCACTAAACTAAAAAAAAATCGTATTTTGTTTTATTGGTAGATAAAATGACTCGTTGGTGAATAAATATCTGAGAATGTTCATGGCCTTGCCATTTTTACCTCGCGAAAAAACAGAAAATATTATTAAAACATTTTGTGAAGAGGTGGAGAGTGATCCACTGAGAGACTTCACAGATTATGTATGGTCAACATGGATTAATAATCATGTGTGGTGTATGAAAGACATGTTTTTGATCAAAGTGCAAGAACAAATAATGACGCGGAAGGGTGGCATAACCGCCTACACGCAAATACAAGTATTAACACTCAGTTTTATGTTCTAGTGAATGTTTTATATAGAGAAAGCTGTTTGGTCAATATAAACGTGAAGCTAATTTAAAAAAATACAAATTAAAACGTGAGCAAAAAACCAAATACATGTGGCAGGGTTACCTGCATATAGCCTTGGTTGCTGAGGGTGTAATTAATCCCTTAAAAATTACAGCAACAGGGTTAAATTGTACAGCAGGTAATAATAGGTTTTATTCAGCTTTTACTGTTTATAGCAGGATTTTAAATTTTATTGTAAAGTGTGTGTGAAATTCCAGTTCTGAATATTTCTTGATGAAGAGAAATATTTCACACACAATGGTTTCAATAGGACAGAGAACAGAACACTGAACAATTAGTACCATTTCTTTTTGATCACAGCTTTCCTATTTCAGCTCACTGTTTCTTTAATTCATAACCCTGCATGCTCTGTTAACTGAGTACTAACACTGGCCATTGATTGGCTCAGTTTTAACTGTTTAAACTAAAGTGGGAAAATCTCTCATTCAAAGTTTGCTCTTGCTGGTGGTCAGATCTGTGCTGTTTAGTTATTAGAAAAGTGATCTTATTTGTGAAAAGTATATTTTGTGTAAATAAATAAATATGTGAATATCTGTGAATAAAAGCCTACATTATTTCCATCAAATAATTCTTGGAGGATTTCTCAGGATTCTGTCAGGCACAACAACTCTGGATACTTCAGGTACAGTGGCATCTTAGCTTATTTCATATCCTTTCCATCATATATGTATTGGCATTTGTGATCAGTCAGCCGGTGCAGTGCAGCATTATTATGGTGCACTGCTCTGGTTGCCTGGACCACTTTTTGAGCTCCATCATTTTGTGAGTGCAGAATTTAATTCGATTCCATTTCGATTATTTGCGTGTAATCGCGTTCGATTTTATCTTATATTTGCGCAGTTTTGAGTGAACCTATTTTTGATTCACTTACCGGTGGAAATTAACTGTTTTGGATCATCATTATCCAAATAGGTGGTGGATCAGTCCTGCACTACACTTGTAGCGCATGACTGCTCCCCCACCCCTCTGGATAAATTATAAGCAGCAGCTTCAGCTGCATCCATTGTAGTCATTCCCTGTATTTCTAAGGTTTCATTTTATTTTATACAGGTTGAAGATGCCTTAGTTTAATTGTTGTTGTGCCCACCTGTAGGCTACCTGAACCTCGTCACACTGAGGGTAGGCATTATTTATTTTATAAGCTCTTTGCTCCACAAGCTAATATATTTAGCTAGATATTTATCTTACGCAAGTCAGCAGTTTCTCTGGGTTCTTAGTATTGTGTTGGAAAAGTTACCTTGTCCTGTTTGGAAAGTGGGCTAGTGCTGGTCTACAAATGTAGACAAGTTTATTATAGCGGCATAGTATTTATTATTAAGTGCTAGCATGTATGACTATTGCCAAACAACAACACAGATATTAACGATAAGTTAATCCTGACTTAATGATTGTGTTGTTGTGAGGCTATGGCCTTGCATGCATTAGTGTCATTAAACCCTAACGGGTAATTTGTCTGTGGTAGCTTTTATTGCAGTCTCGGTGTATCCTGTGGAAGTTATTCTTTGTGAATCTTGCATTGATTTGTTGCATTTTGTTGGAGAGTGATTCCGGTCACTTTCCAATAAATTGTAGCAGGGCAATGTACAGATTGTGTTTTGCAAGATACTTATAGTCATCCAACACAATGCTTTCTTGTCCAATTACATGTACAAGATTATAAAAGCATACTGAATCATTTGTGTAGCATACTATCTATTTGATGTAATAAAAATATTCTTTTACTGGAACAATTTTGTACACACTATAGAGTACTTGTTTATGTGGGTTATGGCAACAGTCCTTGGTTTACTGGACAGCTTATTGGAAATGCATAGTCATTTTCAGAACACTGTTGCTGTGCACTGGTGGAAAGAGCCTGACAGACTCGTTCCACTTTTGCAGACCAACATGTTCATGTATGTAGTAGTTGTTTACATTCTGTAAACAAGTTTATTTGGGTAATTCTATATGGTAAACATGGCTGTTGCGCCTTGCTGGAGAGAGCTCCCAGAGCAGTTTCCAGCAGTGCATAACAGCTGTGTTTTCATTCTAAAATATTTAACGTCGAGTCCAGTGGGGGAAGTTTTTGGTTGCCTGAATACTTTGTGCTTTCATGTACTTAGAATTTTTTATTGTTTTATTCTTACAGGAGTTCATTTATCTTTAACATTAAATGGTTGTCTGTGAAGTAATGTGTTGTGATGATATGAATATGAACCCACATTGAGACTCTTATATCGCTTCACTCACCCATCTGGAGGGACTGCGGTTACATACAGACACTTGCAAAAGAAAGTTTTTGAGTTATGGGAACAATATGTCAATAATGGAATTTCAACAAGACAATTACTTAAGATATGTTCACCTTTGAACAGTCCAACAGCCTGAAAGTAAGCAGTAAAATGTTTGTTTTATCCTCCCCGCCGATAATGTCAGACTAAGGCAATGATATTACAGTCAGTTTCAGAAGGTACCGTATATACCAAAGGCATGTGCTAGCTTCTGAAACTAATCAGAATATCATTGTCCGAGTCTGGAATTATCGGCGAGGGAAACATAAAACAATTCATCTCTTGTCTTGTTTTTTTATATGGAAACTGTATGTGATCTCGCCCTGTTGTTATGATTCTTTCTCACTTTGTTATGTTATTTATGCTTTTTCTTTTGAGAAATAACTTAAAATGACAATGAGTAGCGTGATACAAATGTATGTTATTTATTAAAGTTCGACTGTGGGTCGAATCCACCAAATGTGGGTCGAAATCACTATTTGTGGGTCGAATTAACATTGGGTCGATTACACCAAAACTGGGTCGAAATCCACAACGTGGGTCGACATCACCTGGGTCGACATGGTAGTGGGTCGAATTCACCAGGTACCGTCACACCATCAACGAGTGGCATAGAAAATATAGGTGCTTTTGAACAATTTCTAATTGCATCTTTGACCAATGCTTCCCCATTGAATTTTTGGTTCGAGACAAACCACAAAATGGTTGGATCTTTGAGCTTCGAGTTTAGAATTACAAGTCAAAATTACTAAACAAGATGGAAATGTTTTGGCTCCAAATACACAAATTGCTCCCATTAATATTTTTTCATGGCATGTTCAGTAAGACTGAGGTCCTATTGAAAGGCAATCCTATCACCACGAATACAAACATGTACCCCATACCGTGCATATTTGAAAAACTTGGTAAGCTATTCTGGTGCATTTTTGAAAACCTTGGTAAGCTATTCGGACGATATGAAAAGGAGTCAGTTAGCTGCAAATGAAATGTGGTATTCAGATACTCCTGGCACACATACGGAAACTATAAAAATCTCATACTCTGTTAAAAAAAAGTAGAGGATATTTGATAAAAGTAAGATATATGAAGAAATATATTTATATTTTCATCATAAAGACAGTTGAGGTATTGCACTGTGACATCTGGTGAATGTCAGCTGTGTAGGCGATTTCGGATAGTCTGACCACTGATGAATGATAGTTGGATAGTTGGGTGTCTGACAAGCACACATTCCACGCACTGAGCTGTAGAAGGCATGGACGGTCATTCATAGAATTTACCACATTTAGTCCAAAACCTTAATACCTTGTAACTCCTCCTCGGTTCGCGAGACAAGCGCGGATCCGACGTGGCATACTCTCCCACCAAACGTCCAATATCATCTTGACTGATGTTATTCCATTCTTCCTGCAGTGCCGCGGCGAGTTCCTGGACATTGGTCGGGGCTGTTGGCGTTGTCGTAGGCGCATGCCAAGCATATCCCAGACGTGCTCCATTGGTAAAAGGTCTGGACTTAGTGCTGGCCAAGGCATTGCAGTGATGGTCTGCTCCTGAAAGAACTCTGTAGCGACACGGGCCCTGTGTACTCGTAATGCTGTTCTGCTTGTCATAGTTATGCCTCGCCACACCATAACCGATCCACCACCAAAACGACCGTGCCTAACGGTTATGTCATGCTATCGTTCGTTCCGCCGCCGCCTTACTCTGTTTCGCCTGTCGTGGAAGTCGAGAGTGAACCTCAATTCATCAGAAAACATGACTTTGCTCCATCGACGATTGTCCCAGCGCTGTCGTGCTCGACACCAATTATGCCTTGCTGCGATGTGACGTTCAGTCAAACGTGGAATTTTTCCAGGTCGTCGAGCGTACAAATTCCAGCTGTGCAGGCGATTTCGGATAGTCTGACCGCTGACTCGCACATCTGTCGCTCGGTGCAGCTGCTGTCAAATTTCTGAGGCATTTTGATGGCGGTTACGTAATGCTGTGGTTCGGATGAAACTATCCTGATTAACAGTTGTCACCCTTGGATGACCTGACCGATGTCTGTCATCAACATTGCATGTCTGACGGTAGCTTGACCACAAACTGGTAATCACCGATTTAGTAACGCTGAGAAAGTGAGCCACTGCAGTTTGTTTGTTGCCAATTTCTAACATGCCAACGGAACGTAAACGTTCGTCACCTGTCATTCTTCGCATACTTCAAAATTTATTTATTTATTTATTTATTGATGTTTACATATTTATGCACAATGGCTAATCATGACCGTGACAGTTTTACGGGTGGAGGAAGCCGGAGTACCCGGAGAGAACCACCGAGCAACGACGAGCAGCTGCCAGCTACCCAACATCGTAACTCCGCACTGCAGCACAGGCAGGTTTAGATTGGTTGAAAACATGCATACCATTGACGTGCAGTACGCCTTAGTACACGGCGTCGTCGTGCCCCCACGCGGGCAATGGAGATGAAGTGTCTTGCCCAAGGACACAACGCGGTTGCCGCAGGTGGGATTCGAACCGAGGACCTCTCGGCTTGCAGCCTGCACCTATACCAACTGAGCCACCGCGCTCCCGCATACTTCAAAAGTTACGTTTCGACCAGAAACTATTGGTGAACGAGTTTATACCAGGAAAAGAAGGATGAGACCTCCGAAAAAGCCCGTCCAGTACCAATGAACATTTCTAAACGTATCCTACATACATTAACACGGCGCTCGTGTGGAAGACCTGCACGAAGTTTTCATGGGCCAGTGACATTCATGATCCACACTGAACTTGCTAATATATTGATGTGTCCAATCACGCGTATCCAATACCATTTTCCGAAAATATCAACATCAGTTGAGATATCGCCTACTTTTTTGAATAGTGCATAAAGGTTTGACTGAACGTATTAAAATCGTTCTTTCAAGTAAAACATTTCGGCTCAGAGGTCAATTACATTTGGATGTGTTTTCGCAAGAAAAATATCTCCCTAACGGTGTTGAGATGCGAATCAAGTTACATCGCACTCCAACAAATTTTGCTTGTTCAGTAATGAAAATGGTAAGATGGAGATTCAAAGAGTGGTGTTCAAAATACCAGCATTTGATTTGATACCTAAATTTGCCAATGAGCCGAATGCTAAAATAGATCGTTCGAGTTACAAAATGCCCATAAGGCACACAGAAATCAAAGCGTCCACCATTTGGAACGGTCTCCATTCAAAAATAGAAGACAATCTGTTTCATAAACAGATACCGAAAAGAATTATTTTTGGATTAGTGTCCAACAGAGATGTCAATGGTCACAATATCACATCACCATTTCACTTCCAGCATTTCAATTTGAATAAACTGGATGTGTCAGTAGATGGGCATTCCATCAAATCACGTTTTGAAGGTGGACTTTATCTAAATTCATACATTACTTATCGTTGATCAAATAAGTCTCCAAGTATCTATCTATCTTTTTGGGCGCTAGAGTGCCTTCCTATATGAAATTTATATGCCAAGCCATAGTGCCCCCCCCCCCCCCCCACCACCCCCAATGGGTATAGGAAAATTAACGTAGGATTTTTTCTATAGTAAATTCCCATGCAACCCATAGTGCCGCCTTACACTACTACTGTCCCGGTATTTCAATAGAGGTTTCTGTATGAGTAGAAGAATGAATTAAATTTAGGACAAACAAGTCCAATTTATCCTGTAAGATTTTGGGGCAAGGAGTTAGTAACGGTTTAAAGAGCCTATAATATTCGTGGATGGATAAATTAATAAATGGGTTAATGAGGTTAGGGAACGAAATAACCGTGATTTATCCTGTCAATTTTGCAGTCCCTTCGTGTTTACATGAGACTGTACTGAATTGAATTCTGTGACTAAACGTGTGCTTTGGGCAATAAGTGAATGTTTAGTTCCAGTTAAAATATGCGAAAATAGTTTCTATTGCGTTGAGTAAAGAGTTAACTATCTCAGCCACTATCGAGCATATTCTGAAAAGTGCTAGGAACAACTATAGTGGCGTTGGACTCAATATAGATCCTTTTACATCATTCAGCATTCATCGACTCTCAGTCTGTAAAAAATGGTATCTTATTTTTATTGGACAGTGTCACAAGACCCCATCCAATAAATAATAACAAAACAATTTTATGGCTAACGGTTGGTACAAATTTATCAGCCATTATCTGCAGCTTATAACGAAGCAATGTCGTTATAGATGAATTTGACTGAGATTAAAACACCAAGGCAGGGCACTGCAGCAGGCCATAATTCTACAGAGAACCACTATTTATTTATTTATTTATTTATTTATTTATTTATTTATTTATTTATTTATTTATTTAACGACACTTTTGACAACCACGGACGCCTGTATAGTGGCTTTGGATTCAACACAGTCCTTTCCGGTCATTCGACATTAAATGTCTCTTTGTTCAAATAAACTATTTTCTTATAATTCATTGGAGAGTCCTATAAATTTCGACAAAACAATTTCATGCGAAAAATTGACTGAACTTCAGTGGTCAACGTCACGGTCAAGTGTTAAATTACATATAAAATACTTGCAAAACTAAGTTTTGTTCAATTGGGTGCAGAGTTAACAATCTCTGTGCTAGAAATACACAGAAAGACACACGGATGTGAATGGGTTAAAAGGCACAAAGGTCAGCACGGAAAGATAAAACGATGGCACAAGTGTCATATCGATTAACCCATTCATACGCACATGTCTGTCTGTGTCTATTATACACCTTCCTGTTTGTGAAAACAATTATTAGAAGGACACTCGGCAATTCATTTGATATCTATCAACAAAAAGAACACATTTTATCGCCAACCAAATTTGCGAGGGGAACCTGTGTTACTATTTCGTCCCCTGAGTTCCAATGTGTTCTACGTGCCAGTAGGCACATAGAACACATTGGAACCCAGGGGACGATTTTCAGCAATCGCTAGCGATTAAGTTTGTAATTGTATTGCACGATTTGTAGAAAATTCCAGTAAAGTTTCGCTTCTATTTAAAAATAGTCCGTCAACGGTTTCCGCTCCGCACATATACGCGGAACAGATTTTAATTTTCCACATGATTTAGTGCTGCTGTTGATGAAGATTTCATAGAACAGGAATGTAATAAACAACTATCAGGGCTGTTCAGAAAAGTGGTATAATCCACCATAGTGTCATTGAACACAATTCCATTGGGGTCATTCGGCATTAAATGACTATTAGTTCATATTAAATTATTTTCCCATACACCGTTGGAGAGTGCCATAATGAAATGATTGGCTCATATAGAATTGATTTCCTATAATTTATTGAAGAGTACCATTGGAGACTTCCAAATAAATGGCAACAAAACAACTTCATGATAAAAAGATGACTGGAAAAATTCGGGATTATAAGAAAACCTGGTCTCTAATTCTTTCAAAGAAGCATCCAAGTCCACTGACATCCGGCATTGCTCTGAAGTTGAACAAAACTTTTACTATTCGAAAACCAAGTGTCCTTAACACAGTTTTGTTTTTGGCCATAACCATTAACACATAGTTTGTCCAAGTCAAGTCCTTTCGAACCACGATGTGGGTGCCTTTTAAGAGTTTTCAATTTTTAGAAAAATTGTTTTCATGTATTTTATTGAGGGCTGACACTGGACATTCCCCGACAAACAACAACAAAACAATTTAGGATAAAAAAAATTACTGAGAAAAAAAAGATGCTAGGTCTATAACAGTTAAGAAAATTTGGGCCTCAACTTTTTAAAAATCTGTATCCAAGTCCACTGGTATCACAGTATTATTATAAAGTTTGACAAAAATTTTACCATTGGAGAAACTGGGGAGCCTATATTATTAGTGAATAAATTAATGGACAAGGACAGTTCGAATTGACCATGGTGATGGAGACAGGGTTAAGCAGGGTTGAAGTAAGTAAGTAAGTAAATTTTATTCAACAGAATACAATCATTATGGTTCAAAATGTTTTACATTAATTGTTTGTGAAAATAATTATATTCTGTTGGGATACAGCATGGCCAGATTGGCCGTCTTCCTGCTGACCCCATTAGTATAAACATAAAGCATGAAACATGGATGTCAGGAGAGAAGTTATGTCATCAACGTTTTGTTCTCAGAGGAAAAAAAATATGATCTGAGGCTTGTCTTGTTTTTATATGGATCTACGTCTTTAACTTCAAAATTTCTTCCGAGACCGAGCAGTTCCACCCCACTCAACACAACAACAGAAAAAATTGAACTCCTAACAACAGAATGGAAACTAACGTAAAGTGAAATTGAAAAGGAAACACAACCAGGGAATGGATCATGTCACACTTTACGAAGATATTAAGTTAATTTTATTCTTTATTGATATGTAAAGTGTGTTGAACGTACTGATGATAAAGTTGGGGATAGTGAGGTTGAAGTTGAGGTTATTAATGTTCAAAAGGATATAATGAAGAAGTGGTTATGTCACGAGTACCTCACCTCCCGAGCACCTTACAGTGACCACAACATGCGTTTCTCCATCCTGTTGCTATACCGCCGACAACTATCTTATAATAGCTAGACTAAGCGAGAGGTAGGTTGAGAAGGGAAGATAATGACAAAAAGATGAAAAGATTTAATGAGATGAGATATGCTCAAATGTGATGAGATAATAGACATTAATATTGAGAGTAAGCCTTCCTAAGCTTCATAACAGTTGTTTTTTATGCCGTTAATTAATAACTGATGCTTTGTCTCACGTAGTGTGTGATTTATTTATTTCTTTATTTTCTACGTTTAAAGTCTCTTTATGCAGCTGTGAAGTATAGTGGCCGCAACAAGGATTAAAGTCAAATTAAGTCGGTGTTTTTTAATGGACTGTATCTCAGGAATTAATGAGCAGTTGCTATTTTGCTATTGAAGCGGACCCATAGTGCCATAGTAAGTGAGCCATTGTTGCGACGGAAGGGGGATTTATTTTGGCTAGACCACGAAGCGGGGATTTATTGTGGGCTTCTGTACCATGGTACCATAGTAAGTAAGTGAACCCTATCGAACCTACGACCTTTCTTTTGGCGTTTTGTAACTGTAATTTAGGAGTGTGCACAATCACTACAATGTGGATTATTGCACGTAACGCGGGCTGAATACGAATTTATGAATTTTTCGATGAGTGCTCTCTTGAATACGCCTTTAGAAGGAATCTCTCTTACCTGTTTTTCGATGTTGTTCCATATTCTGGGAAATGCATATTTGGGTAATTGAGCAGAGAATTGGGTTCGTGGTTTACCACATTGCAATTGACCTAGTTGTCTTGTCATCATGCCTGCTGGACATGTATTGACTTGAAAGAAGTCACCAAAAGTATGGGGAAGGTTGGAGTGATGCCCATCAAACATGAAAAGAGATACATTCATTTTATACAAGTCATTTAATTTTAATATTTTACTCCTTCTAAATAGCGGATCAGTGTGACAATTGTATTTTTTGTTATTTATCAAGCGTAGGGCGCGCTTTTGAAGTGTAAATAATGTTGAGGCAGCACTGCAATGACCCCATATTTCGATACCATATAATAGATGACTGTGTATCAAGGAGTAGTACAGAGTTTTGAGGGCAGAGAGAGGTAGAAATTTTTTAGCTTTATTTATTGCGTAAAGCCCCCTCGATACTTTGGAATTTATGGCTGACACGTCTAACTTATATTTCAGGTTTTTGTCCAGGTATAAGCCCAGAAATTTTATTACATTCTCATCATTGGAGTTTCTCGCTAACGAAATATCTTGACTGTTGACACTCAACTGTCGATTGTTAATATCATATGTTTTATTAGGCGGACTGAATAGCATATATTTAGTTTTTTGGGCATTCAAAACCAAATTATTGGCTGCGCACCAATCTGTTATCTTTGAAAGTTCAGAGTTGACTAGGTCGAAGCCAGCATCAAGGCTATGGTTCGAAGTGTGGACTGAAGTATCATCAGCAAAAGATAAAAGGCCCAACTGTGTAGAGGAGCTAAAGTCATTCACATAAATTAGAAAAAGAAGTGGACCAAGAATGGATCCTTGGGGGACACCACATGTGATTGTAGCAATGCCAGAACTTCTCCCATCATATGTGACGTATTGAACACGTCCTTCAAGATAGCTCTTAAACCAGTCGTTGGTAATACCCCTGATACCATAAAACTCTAGCTTTTTAAGCAAAATACCGTGGCTAATTGTGTCGAAGGCTTTTGATAAGTCTAAAAATACAGATAAGGTGTAATCTTTTGTCGCCTTGTCGTTGTTGTTTGCTATACTGTTCAGAAGTTGAAATATGGGGTGTATCGTTGTGTGTTTTGTCCTGAAACCATACTGGTGTTGATATAGAAGATTGTGTTTTGTTAAGAAACTGGTTAATCGCTCTAGTGTTATTCTCTCCAATAATTTTGAGAATGTGGGTAATAGGCTAATTGGTCTGTAATTATTGAATAATTGGGGGTTTCCCGATTTAAAAATTGGTACAACTTTTGCGATCTTCATTTTTTTCTTCAAGTATAGTCAAGCATGTTCACTTGTCTTTTTCAGTGAAGTTATCAAGAACCATGTTAATATGTATCCTAGCAGAAAAAATAGGCCTAAAGTCATGGGAGATTGTAATAGTTGTTCTCGGGCCCCAGTCAATATTAACTCTACAGCTGGTCTGAAGCATCGTCTCAAACATTTCCGACAAGAAGAGGCACGAGTTAGAATTTTCAGACAGTGTTCCCGGGTTGTTGACAGTTTGCA
The DNA here is from genome assembly GCA_031216915.1 of Pictodentalium vernedei. Classification (NCBI taxonomy): domain Eukaryota; kingdom Metazoa; phylum Mollusca; class Scaphopoda; order Dentaliida; family Dentaliidae; genus Pictodentalium; species Pictodentalium vernedei. Next base: position 641,582,057 of record CM062296.1, on the reverse strand, counting down.
CGAACTTGACCCCAGCCCTGACCATGCATAAATCAATATATTTCTTTAAAACAGTAATAAATGGAACAAACCCGAAACGTTCGTTTATTATTTTTATTATTATTTTAAAGAATTACTTTCGTTTATTTTATTTTTTCGTTTTCAATCGGAAACGAACATTAGTCGTCAAATGATTGATGTGGGAGTTATCACACTTCTCTCAAAAACAATAGGTGCAGGTTGAACAAACAGATCCCGTTTTCATGGCTACTTGATTCCCATATACTTATAACAAGCGTTTCGTACAAAGGGTATGGACGAAAAACGTGTGATATTTGGGCGCTCAAAATCTCAAAAATAAGTTTTGAATTTTTCCTGGCTTGGTGATATGGTTTTGGTGTTATTGGAAATTTCATACTTCCTCTTGAACCTTAATGCAAATATGTTGAATGGCGTGATAATTACCTCAGAATCAAATCAAAGTTGAGAGACTCCAACTAACATTATTTTTGACAGGACAGAAAATTGAATGGTAACAGTTGGGATATTCTGGTTGAGTATCTTCCTCAAACAAAACGTATTCGCCGTAACAAAGGCATTGTTTTTATTTTATTTTTATTCGTTTTTCTTCCCCCAAAACAAATCTTATTCCAAGTCCTGCTCTCCGAAAATGGTTCTCAACTCGAAGCATTGTATTTCACTCTCAGCGATGACGGGCTATTTCTTTTGTTTATAAATTGGTCAAGTGTGAATCGATTATAAAGTGTTGTTCTGGGAAAACAAATAAGGAAAAAATAAAATAAATACAAGAATTCACTGCTCAGATTCATCTACGAGTTTATCCTCTCTTCGGTTGTGCCAATTATTTCACTCGGCGAACGCACGAGGATAAAAATGGTACTAGAATCTGAGGAGTAAACTATTGTCTATCTGTACAAAATAGTGGAGAAGACAAGCAGTTCATGTAGCTAGAATTTTTAAAGGGCATAACACTGGAATAGCTCCACTTGTTTTACCCAAAACAAAATAAGCCTTTACTGCTACCAGCAACATAACTAAATAATAGTTAGGTGACCAGTAATCTTAAACTATTTGAATCCATGCATATAGTCACATATATCACAACAAATGGCGGTGCTTTTTGTAGTTTTGGAATCTGATTTGTCAGCATAATAACAGACTTAACCCTTCTATAATAACATGTCACCTCCCTAACCAAAATGTTTCCAGTAGTGTACAAAAGAGAGTCCACGTCACAAAACCTGGGTTAGAAACATAGGTAAATTTCTCGTGATTTTCTCGAGAAATCGTTCATGTACAAAACTAGAGGTACTGTGAGCAAGCTCACAAAGTGATAGCCCCCACGCCTGTAAGAACGGAATTATATTGCTTCACGCACATCTTCATATGGGGTTCTTCCATTGTGTAAAGGTTCGTGAAAATTCTTCACACGGTTTAGGAGGAGTTGCACTTATAAGGATGGACAGACGGACAGACGAACAGACAGACGGACGGACGGACAGAGGGATGGACGGATGGACAGGGTGATTCCTATATACCCCCCAAACTTTTTGTGAGGGGGGTATAAAAATCTCCAATACTAGCACACCCCTAGATTTGTTGCTAAAGTGGACCAGTATGCCACGAGATGATACTCCGCTTTTTTCGAGTCAGAAATTGGATGAAAAACGAATCACTGGGCGAGACTACCAGGATCTCTCCCGTCTTCGCGATCGAATCTCGGAGATGGAGCGATATGAAAATCTTAGAAAATCTCCAATATCGTCTCTTTCTGAGTCACTCCCTTTTGGAGACGTCATCAGAATTTGGAGAGAAAAGATGGAGATGCATGAAAATCCTAAGTCGATGACAAAAATCGACTATTGAGTCGAAAAGTCGCATGTCGTCTTGTGGCGTACCAGATCCACTTTAGCAAGAATTCTAAAGTGGAGTGTCGTTGCGAACGTCGTGTTCGTCAAAATGCAAACATGTATTTTTGTCGGGTTTTTTTTCGACGTGTCTTGTCGACGGATTTCGTCGATTCGGCAGAGGTGAGTTTGATGGGGAGAAATCCAACTGCAAAAACATGCATTTTTTCATCGTTTTCTTTAATAATAATAATAATAAATACAGTTTAGAGTGAATGAATCCACATAAGTGCTCTTAGGCTTTACGAGTAAATAATTAAAACATATGCTTTGTGAAATCTCGCAATTAGGTTATGAGTTAGATTCATTCAAAAAGAATTTGTTCTGGGTATATTTTTTTGAAAAGATAAGTTTTAAGGCCAGTTTTGAATGATTCGTAAGTTTGTGGTGCCTTGTCGACGGATCCCGTTAATTCGGCAATGTCCTCTCGGGTGGGTAGAAAATTTCCAATCGCACGGCATTTGCTTTGTCCGAAATAAAAATATATTAATAAAACAGAATATATATATTAAATTGAAAGGAAAAAAAATTTAAAAAAAACTCCAAAAAACTTTTTAATAGAAAAAACTACTAATTAAACAAGCATGTCATTTTTAAAGGTCAAGGATACTAAGGAGACAGTGGAGAATATGAAAAGAGACCTTCTGTATGATAAGTTACTCAGAGATATCTTCTACAGGGCGTGTGCTCATCCCATGGATTTAAATATTCCTAAAGCGATGATCAAAAGACATCAGGGATACATGGCAGAGGGATTGATCGAAGCTCATACCTGTTACACTGCAGAACACAAAGACGCTATGGTCTTGAGATTTGCATCGTTGGTAGAAAAAAAATAAAAAACCTCAAAAACTTTTTAATAAAAAAAGCTACTACTTAAACAAGCATGTCATTTTTAAAGATCAAGGATACAAAGGAGAAAGTGGAGAATATGAAAACAGACCTTCTGTATGAGCAGTTTCTCAGAGATATCTTCTACAGCACATGTGCTCATCCCATGGATTTAAATATTCCTAAAGCGATGAGCGAAAGATGTCAGGGATACAGGGCAAAAAGATCGTCAGAGAAAGGGTCATGGAGGACTGTAACCGTAATTAGCGAGAGGGGGTCAAATCTAAGAGATCTTTGGGTGGCCTGCGTGATAAAGAGAAGCCTGGTTTTGAAGAGTACCTTGATGGCACCTTTGGGGGGTCACTGTTGTTCAAGCTGAGGTCGTGGTCCCTGGAGCTGAGGGGAAAATTGGGAAAAACAGTGAAAAGGAGTGCCAGATGTGTAACTTGGGCGTGGTGGAGACCCTGGAACACTTTCTTCTAGAATGCCCAAAGTATTAGTCTAAAAGAATGAGATTCACTGGGAGTATAATGGGGAACTGGGGTGGGAGAATGAAGGACATGTGGTTAGGGGGGACTCAAAGGAGAGGGTTAATATGCTAATCGGTGAGATTGGGAAGAATGGGGCAAGGGATGTCATCAAGCAGTTCGTCTCCGAGTGTTGGGAGGAGAGGAGAAGCGTGGGAATAGGGAGGCAGTTGGGAGTTCAGGGGTAACCATGGCCTTCTCGTCCGAGAACCGCGACAAATCAGCGGCTGGCCAAAGTGTTATTATTATTATTATTATTATGTCAGAGGGATTGATCGAAGCTCATACCTGTTACACTGTAGAACACAAAGACGCCATGGTTTTGAGTTTTGAGTCGTTGTTAGAAAAACACATCAACAACGAGGTGATAGAGTGGTGGGAGACAATGATCAAGTTCAACCAAAGCCTTTGGATTTGAGCAATTTCAGAAAGTGCTGAGAAATCTCACGAACTACGATCGAGGAAGTATTTTGCATTATTACTGGATATAGAATATCCTACTCAGATCTTGTGAAGGGAAAAACAAGTTATTAAAAATTGAATAGGAAAAATAAATATGTATATTTTAAAGAAAAGAAAAAAATGGATTATTCAAAATACCATAAATATCTCGATATTATGGCAGGTTGTTATATAGAGAGAATAGGAAAAAAAATCTTCCACCTAATGATTGTGTTAACACTCATTGTAAGTATTACGGCAATACTTTATTAGTTAATAATAATGATGAAAAAAGAGAGACTGCAATTGTTTTCTCAATTCATAAGTGTCCTTAAAAGAAAAAGACAAAGAGAGAAAAAAAATTAAATAAAAAAGTCGATATTATAAACAGTTGTTTACAAAATAAAAACATTTAACATTTTGTTTTATTTATTTGTTTTTACAAAGTCAAGTCCTTTTTTGGTATGCGAGTTGTTACCCTCTCCTCGTTATGTGGAGCTACTCAAAGACAATGTCTACTTTCGTAGATTTTTCCACATTTTCAAGATCTTTTTCTCTGTGTCGATTTACAGCATTTTCATCAATTTTCAAATATATTTTGTCATTGTCAAAGATTAGAATGAAGTCTTCATCCTCGAAATCTTTCTTTTCTTTCTTCAGTATTTCTCGACACGATTTTTCAAAATTTAGAAGCAAATCGACTTGATCTTCAATCAATTTTAATCCCATATTATAATTTTAGAAGTTATATTAAAATTCATCATCTCCACATCTTTCAATTCAATGATACGAGGGTTCAAATAATAAGATTTACTCTCATATTTCTTGTATAGAATGATTCTTTCTATCTCGATTTTTCTTGCCGTTGAAATATCATTTTTTGGACTATTTTTTTTAAAATGTTATTAAATTAATTTATTACTTTTTCATTTTATATGTATATATATGAAATTTTGTTTTGACTAATTTTTAAAATGTTATTAAATTAATTTATTACTTTTTCATTTTATATGTATATATATGAAATTTTGTTTTGACTAATTTTTAAAATGTTATTAAATTAATTTATTTTTATTTTTATATACATACGAACATTTTTTGTTTGACTAATTTTAAAATGCTATTAAATTATTTTATTATTTTTGTATTCTTTATATATATGTGATAAAAAAGATCTATTTTTTTCCAACCTTATTGTTAAGTTAAAAAAAATCATATATTTTTAAGAAATTCAAATAAACAAGTTTAAAATTAAAAACAACTTTAATCACTTGATCAGGAGAACCAAGTTGTGTTTTCTTTCTTCTCATTTGCACTAATTTGTTCTTTTAAGTAGTTTAAATATTCTGAGATGTTGTTACTGTCATTTTTGTGATGATTTAGATAGATTTCGTTGATTCGTGGCAGTACGCATTCAATATTGTAACCATCACACGAGTCGTAAATAGGTGAAAAGAACTCACTATTGCGATGTAAACGGTACTTTATCGGTCAGTTTCTAATCAGCTTGGGTTAACGGTACTTGACAATCAATTTACTGACTGTTATTGATGCCACGGGGGATATTGTTTCCATTTCTATTGATCTCTGCTGATTCACCTGTTAATGAATAATCGACAACCAGTTGGTTGACAACGTTTAAGACATTTGGCTGTCACTAACCCTTCTCGCAATGAGTATGTCATCAGCATCCGCTGTAAAGCAGGGGAAGCCACCGAAGCAATCGGGAAGTAGGCCTGCATCGGTTAAAAGTCGAAAGTCTGCCAAGGATTTAACAGTAAAGCGCCGACGACCAGAAGACAGCCCCACAGATGAGATTTCTCTTTCTGTCTCCGAGTTAGCAGATACGTCAGTTTTCGATCTTTTTGAGCAAATCAAAACAGTTCTAGAAAATGTGACTGAACTTGCCACAAAAAAAGATATGCAGACCATAATCAATGACACTGTAAATTCAAAAATGGATCTTCTGAGAGACGAAATTATAAAAACTTTAAATACAAAAATAGAGGAAATGGGGAGACAAATTGAGGCCGCACAAACCGAGAACAGTCTGCTACGCGAGGATGTCGAATTCTATAAAAACGAAGCCGATGGAATAGGAAAAGTTGCTAAAACACTTCAGGGCGAGGTTAAGTTTCTCAAAAGCTCGGCTAATAAATCAGAGCAGTATTCAAGAAAATGCAGCATTAGAATAACTGACTTCGAAGAAAGTGAAGGTGAAGATCTGACGGAGAAAATCTGTGAAGTGGTGAACAATAGCCAGAAAGAACTTATCATAACACGAGATGACATACTGGCCGTCTATAGGTTACCCTCAAAAAAAAAAAGAAACTCCACGACCATGCATAGTGAAATTTAATCGAAGTGACACAAGAAACAAAATGTTGATTCATAAGAAGAAATTCACATTCAAGACGAGAAATGGACAGATTAAACATTTAAATGTGAAAGATGATTTGACCAAGGAGAACCTAAATTTAATAAATAGACTATACAGGCACGACAAGATAGAGCATGCTTACCATAGAAATGGATATGTATGGGGGACATTGCATACAGGGCGTCGGGTGAAATTTGACATTTTCGATGATATTGACTCAGTACTCACTCCTCATAGCGATCACAGCAATCAGACATAAGGGTCAAAACATTCTTGGTTGTTTTTAACGAAGATATGTAACTTTATTTTCCATCATTACTCTTCATATTTATATATTAAATTTAATGTTATGAGCTTATAGACAAATATTATGAGGTTAATTGCCAAAATATGATACTTAAGAGGCAAAAATCGAGTTGTAGCACCTTTTCCGGGTTTGTGTTAAGGTTTATGGTCAATTCACGGCTGGGGTTAGCGTTGCCCCCTCTTCAGTTTTATCTTGGGGGATCTAACCATGTCTATTCCTACGAAAAAAATTCCGAAGAAACGACTTTTTAGCGGTTGTCCGAACGTTTTAAATGATCAATTTTTCCGCAAAAAAATTAAGCTCACAACTCCCGTTTTTGGAACGTCCGCCCTCCGCCCGTCCGTCCGTCCGTCCGCCTACCTGACTGTCTGTGTTTTAAATAATCAATATATATATATAAAGATATATGTAGAAACTTTATTTCCATCACAATATATATATATTGACGAAATTATATATATATATCATATATCATATATCATAATACATTAGCGTCCATGCAGAAGCTTATAGTCTTAACGGGTGGATCGTTTTGTAGAGTTTCGTGCATATAACCATAAAAAGTACGCTTAGCACCCATTTAGAAGATGTATAGTCCTTGCTGGTGGATCAGTTTGCAGAGTTTCGTCTGGTGCATATTGAATTCATTCTCACGCAGAATCCTGAGAAGGAATAAGCATGATATGCGCCCGAGAATTCCTTTTTGTCACCCCCTCCCCCCCTCCCCCCACCGAAATGGAGAGATATAACGACAACGTCGGTTCGTGTATCCGCCTGTCTGTTTGTCCGTCCGTCTGAACTTTGTTTATGACATAACTTGAACAATCGTTCAATGATATGCGTCCGAGAGTTCCTTTTTATCACCCCCCCCCCCCCACCCACCGAAAGGGAGAGATATAACAACGACGTCGGTTCGTTTATCCGCCTGACTGTTTGTCCGTTCGTCTGAACTTTGGTTATGACATAACTTGAACAACAGTTATTGGATTTTATTTCTTTTTTTTTGTATATGATTCTGTAGCAAAAATGTCTACGTCGATTTCGATGGACACCGATGTTTTCTGAACTTTGTTTATGACATAATTTGAACAATAGTTATTGGATTTTATTTCTTTTTTGTATATGTCTCTATAGCAAAAATGTCTATGTCGATTTCGATGGACACGATATCTCTTGAAAATTGTGGGAGTTAGGGTCCTTTGCTACAAAATATCTCGTAAAACTTGCTTTTGTTGTTTATGCCATAACTTGAACAATAGTTAATGGACTACGTTAAGTACGATGACCAGGTATATCCGATGAAAATTACGGAAGCTATTGTCCTTCGTTTAAAAATATCGTGTGATGTTTGTTTATGGCATCACTCCAACAATGGTAACCGGATTTCAATTCTTTTCGCTATTTCGCCGCATGAGAGCCACAAGGTTCTGTTTTCCAATAGAAGACAGAGCCTTGTGGTTGTCACACGACGATGTGTCTCTATAGCAACAAACACTACGTCAAATATGGTGATCTGCGATATCCGATGAAAATTATGGCAGTTTTGCCCTTTTGTCACAAAATGTTGTGTATACTTGCCTATGGAATAACTTAGACATTAGTAACCGAATATCAACTTTTTTGGTTTTTATCTCTCTGCTGCCAAATATTCCGTAAATCCTGTTTATGCCATAACTTGAACAAAAGTTAACGGACTACGTCAAGTACGATGACCAGCGATATCCGATGAAAATTACGGAAGTTATTGCCCTTTGTTTAAAAATATCGTGCAATGTTTGTTTTTGGCATCACTGTAACAATAGTAACACGGATTTCCATCTTTTTTTCGCAAAATCGCTACGTGAGAACCATAAGATTTTATTATCCAAGAGAAGATAGAGCCTTTGGTTCTCACACGACGATACGTCTCCATAGCAACAAAGTCTCCATTAAGTATCGTGGCCAGCGATATCCGATGAAAATTATGGCAGTTATCGCCTTTTGTCTCAGATTCGTGTACATTTGTAGAATTCGACTCCAAATAGAGGTACATTTTGATTAAATCTCCATTTTGTCATAAAGGATAAACGAAATTACGAAAAATCCAACTCATTAGCTATTGCAGCTTATTACGAAGTCCTTTTCTGTAAATGTGCATGAGGATGGTCATAATACCACTTTCATGTAAACTTGTCAAATCTGACTCTAAATCGAGGTACATTTTCGTTAAATCTTCAGCCATTTTATCAGAAAAGGAAAACGTTTTAACATTTATTGCCTAAAATTTTTGAGTGTCAGTTAATTGTAATGCCCTTCATTTGCACTCTTTCATAATGTATCAGAATCCCTCATGACAGCGGAAAATGCTATTCTGACTTGAACATTATCAACATTGCATGTATACAATGGCAAACTATACCCTTTTAATGGACAAAAATAGAACATTTTTCCCCACCTTATTCTTTGTCTTCACATTATCTTATTATGCTCGCCAAATCTCTACATGAAAGATGATCAACCTACTTATTTGACGCTTATGACCTCGTGTATAATATATTGCACGACATATTTTGCTGGTTATGACACCTCCACAACTTCATACGAAAGTACATTGAAGTTGTTTTGTTTTGTTTTTTTATTGTTCTTTTTGTCTGTTTTTTTCCATATGTTTCTCTCCATATTTTTAACATTTACCGTCCTGATTGTATTACGTAAAACATTATTATTGCAACAACCAGTGACCAAAAATGCTGCAAAAGTGACGCCCAATCCATATCTACATTGTAATGGAACATTGATCTTGATATTCTTCCTTGCGAGTCTCGGAAGGGTCTATTTTCTAACCATTGCAGTTTGGAATATATTGCATACCTATCCAGCTGGAGATTATGGTGGATTGTTCATGATTGATGGCGGGTAGTGTCACACTCGACGAGGTACAGATAAACGAAGAGTACGATTTTGTGCGGCTCTACAGTAATAAAGTCTGTTCTTTGCCCGATAATGACGAATCCCCATTCAAACATCATTAAACGACTGCAGTTACTTCTTGCCCAACGACTTCCGATCGAAAACCAGTAAAATAGAAGTAGGATTCTCCTTATTCCACATTAACTGCCAAAGTCTGAAAGCTCACTGGGACTCATTTAAAAACATGATATGCAGTTTGCAATCAGAAGAAAATTTTTTCGATATCCTCGGACTTACCGAAATATACCAAATTCCCGCAAACACATCAATAGTATAGTATGTCTGTATGTTAAAGAAGGAATATCTTACAGAGTTAGAAGTGATATCTCTGTATTTATTCCTCATGTTCTCGAATTTCTGTTTATTGAAGTCAAAGATAAACATAATTCCAAAATTATCGGTGTCATTTACAGGCCCAACACACCACCAAAAGCTGATATTAATCTTTTCCTATCAAAACTAAATGAATTAACCGATGTTCTGAATTCCGAAAATAAAAAAGTTTATATCATGGGTGATCTTAATCTGGACCTTCTGAAAGCTAACACACACCCCAAGACGGAAGAATATGTCGATCTCATGTTCAGTCAGGGATTCTTACCTTATATCACAACGCCAACCAGATTAACTAGTCATTCCGCCACCCTGATAGACCATATCTTTGCTAATAGTCTTTCAGAAACAGCCTGTTCCGGAATAATTATAACTGATGTCTCAGATCACCTTGGTGTTTTTTATATTGAAGTGAGACCTAAGTTAAGGAATCCACCAAGCTTTATTTTGAAAAGAACTATAAATCCAGATAGTATTGCAAAATTCAAGATGCTGCTATCACAAAGTGATTTTCCCCAGTACTGCCAGTAAATTGTCCTGACACATCTTACGAAACCTTCCTAACCATTTACCTTGAAGCCTTCGAAAAAGCATTTCCCTTCAAACGTGTCCGGCAGAACCAAAAGTTTATCGAAAAACAACCATGGATGACCAGGGGGCTTGTTATATCCTCTAACAATAAACAAAAATTCTATCACAAAAAACTGAAAGCGCCTACTGAACAGAATATTCAGAACTTTAAAAACTACAGTAGGATTTTCATTAAGGTTAAAAAGCAATGCAAAGCAATCTATTATAGGAATCTCTTAAACGAAAATAAAACTAACACGCGAAAAACATGGCAAGTTTTAAACGAAGCCATCAATAAGGGAAAACGTGAAGCTAAATTACCCTCTTTTTTCGTTCACGGCGATAAAGAGATAAACGATGCTCGCGACATAGCAAAAGAATTAATACTTTCTTCGTGAACATCGGAAAAACAATATCCGAAAATATCCCGAAGTCAAATAACTCTTACCTGCACTATATGAATGGTGACATTCCAAATAATTTTTTTATAACCCCTACTAATCCAGTAGATGTTCGCCATGTAATAAACAAAATGAAGCCAAAATCGTCGAAAGATTGTAACGATATAACCACGTGTCTTCTGAAACAAACAGTAAATGAAGTAGTCCAGCCTCTTGCACATATTATTAACAGTTCATTCATTACTGGCATAGTACCGGACGGGATGGAAATTACGAAGGTTATGCCTATTTTTAAAACAGGTGACGAGCATAGTTTTACGAATTACAGACCAATTAGTATACTTCCCGTATTCTCAAAAATAACGGAAAAGCTCATGGAGGTGAGACTTGTAAACTTCCTAAACAGGTTTAATATTTTATACCCTCATCAATACGGATTTCGAAAGCAACATAGTACTATCCACCCAGTTCTCCAGCTCCTAAAAAGTATCGGAATAGAAAACAACAAACAGGAAAAGAACAGTACCTGAGCATTATTCTTGGACCTTTCTAAAGCATTTGACACGATAAATCATGAAATACTATTAGGCAAACTGGAAAAGTATGGAATACGTGGTCTCACTAACAGATGGTTTAGGTGCTACCTGTAAACAGAGGGGCGCGGTAGCTCAGTTGGTAGAGGTGCAGGCTGCAAGCCGAGAGGTCCTCGGTTCGAATCCCACCTGCGACAACCGCGTTGTGTCCTTGGGCAAGACACTTCACCCCGATTGCCTACATGGGGGCACGATGACGCTGTGTACTGAGGCGTACTGCACGTCTATGGTGCGCATGTCTTCAACCAATCTAACCCTGCCTGTGCTGCGGTGCAGAGTTCAGAGTTACGATGTTGGAGAGCTGACAGCTGCTCGTCGTTGCTCGGTGGTTCTCTCCGGGTACTCCGGCTTCCTCCACCCGTAAAACTGTCACGGTCACGATTAGCCATTGTGCATAAGTATGTGACCTTAAACACCAATAAATAAATAAATAAATACCTGTAAACAGATCGCAGTATGTTATGTAATAACTCTTTGGCCAGCCGCTGATTTGTCGCGGTCCTCATAAGAGAAGGCCATCATTCCCCCTGCACCCCACCCCCTCTTCCCCTCCTCTCCTCCCAGCATTCAGATATAAACTGCTTAATAGTGTCCCTCACTTCCTCTTTTTCAATTTCTTCAATAAGCATTCCTACCCTCTCCCTCGTGTCCCCCTTCAGCCATCTATCCTTTGTTTCTTCACCCCACTTCTGCATTATTCTTCCAGTAAATTTTATTCTATGAGGTATATACAGTGGGCATTCCAAGAGAAAATGTTCCAGGGTCTCCACTACTCCGGAGTGGCACATTTGGCATCCCTTTTCTCCATCTCTCCCAATTTTTCCCCGAAGCTCCAGTGATCTTGATCTCAGTTTGAACAGCAGTGACCCTCCAAAGGTGCCATCTAGGTACTTCTCAAAAGCTGGCTTTTCTTTATATTGTAACCCCTGCAGTGATCTTTTCACTCTAACCCCTGCTCGCCAGTTTCGATTGCAATCTTCCATGACTCTCTCTTTGACAAACCTTTTGCCTTCTTTCATTCCTACTTCTATGTTTGTGACCTCTATAGAGTAATTGTCCATTAGTTCCCTCACATGTTTTGACCACCCCGTATCTATATTAGAATTCCAAATGGTATCGAGCATCAATTTGCACCACCGGTTGTCAGGCAGGTTTCTCAAGTAGTTAAAGTAACACAGTTTTCCCAAATCTACCCTGTCCTTGATTTTCATCCACCCAAGCTCCCCCCTTACTGCTTCCAAAGCTGCAGCATTACTCGACCCTGTTATCCATCTGCCGGCATCATTCTGAGTACTTTCCAACTTCTTAATAACGGTTTGGTTTAATGGAATCACGTCCGTGCCATACGTTATACTTGGTAAACCCACCCTCTCCCACAGTGTTTTCCCCACAAAGACCTTGTTGAAACTATTTTTCCCTAAAAGTTTTAGTTGGTTCAGAATTCTTTTCCCCTTCAGAATCAGTTTGGCTGAGTAATTTCTGTACACCCCTCTTCCCGTTATATTTATGCTTACCCCTAGATACTCATACTCTCCCGTTTCTCCTACAGTGATTTGTTTGCTTTCCCCTTCGGGGATTGAAAACTCCCCCACTCTCCATCTCTTCGTCATATCTACCTTGCGTCCAACGGGTATTACCTTGCTTTTATTTTCATTTAGTTCGAGCCGCCAAGTGTTCCCATATCTACCAACAATTTCCAGCAATTTCTCTAGCCCCTGTTCAGTTCTAGACATAAACACCATGTCGTCCGCAAAGAATAAGCCTGGTACCTTTATGTCTCCAACATTTACCCCCTCCGCACTCTGAATTAGTTCGTCCCCTAAATCTTTAACATACAATGCAAACAAAATCGGTGAAAAGATACACCCCTGCTTGAGGCCTATATCCATAGGGAGTCGTTTTGTAGTGATACTCCCTAGACTGAGTTGGCTTTGCACATCTGTATACAGTGCTTTCATGATTCCCACAAAGTCACCCCCCAGTCCGATGCCCTCGAGCTTTCGCCACATAACGTCCCTCCACACTCGGTCGTACGCTTTTTTCACATCTATAAATGCCAGAAACATCTTTTTCTTTTCAGCCTTTGTTGATTCTATCAGTTGGGTGAGCGTAAATAGGTGATCAGTGACTCTTCGACCTTTCCTGAAACCATTTTGAATTTCTCCTAAAAAACCTTTCTTTTCAATAACTTCCTCAAGTCTACCGTATATGACCTTACAGAATACTTTTCCGATGTTACTACTAACTGATATCCCCCTATAGTTATCTAGAACTTCCTTATCCCCCTTTTTGTGTATGAACGACACCTTACTTTCCCTCCACTCTCTGGGGACCTTTTGCTTTCGCAGAGCCAGGTTGAAAAGGTTTGTCAGGACTTCAATAAGTGCCTCCCCTCCATTTTTGAGGAATTCGTTCGGAATTTCATCAGTCCCTCCCGCTTTACCATTTTTTAATTTCGAGACCACTTTCCGCACTTCTTCTGCCGTTATTTCGCTACATACACGATTGGATAGGTTCTCCTCCACCAGTGTATTTCGTTTTGGTGGGGACCCACTGCCCCATCGCCTATCGTTTATCTTTTCCCAGTGCTTGACTAACTCTGAAGCGATACGGCCTTTATCTTCTGTACTTTCCCCATCCACTTTGATACTCTGCACACTACTTTTCCCCCGTTTATTTACCCAGTTCCAAAATACGTTTGAGCTCGAACCCCCCGTTTTCTTTATTGTTCCGGCAAGACTGCAATTGCGCTCCTTCCTATTATTATTCTTTATCTCATTCCCCTTTTTCCGTGCCAGTTCATATTCTCCTTTCATTAGTCTCGTGTCATTGTTATCCACCCCTTTAAGCTTCCTACTTCTTCTGTAAGCAGCGCATTTTACCTTCCTTTCTTTTATAGCCTTTTTCAGTCCCTCGTTAACCCTGTATCCGAGCTCTCTCGTTGGGACCCTCACCCTTCCTATACAATCCGTCCCTGCCTCTGTTAGGCTATTTACTATGCCATCTGAAATACTCTGGACATTTGCATCCCTAGGTATACATTCAAGACTTGGTTTTAGTTTTTCCCGAAACTGCTTCCAGTCGGCTCCTTGTTTTAGTCCCCAAACTTCCTTGAAGGTATTTCTGTCTCTATTCGTCTTTTTGCCCATAATCTTAACTGTTATCAGGTTGTGATCACTACCCAAGTCATTTTTTCCCTCGTCATCTATTTCTACATCTATAACCTCCCTCCATACGCTAACGTCAGTGAGTATATAATCAATTATTGTTTTCTTATCGTTCCTCTCCCAGGTCCATTTACCCTTACATTTCGCATCCCTGTTCAGGATCTTTAAACCAAGCTCTTTTGATAGGTCCAACATCTTCCTCCCATTCGTGTTAATTTTCCTATCACCTCCCTGTATGCCCTCCTCCTTATCCCCGATGTGCCCATTGAAGTCCCCCATTAGGACAATACTGAACCCTCTGCTTTCAAGCTCTGTGATATTCGATCTAAGAGTTGTATATATTGAATCATTCCACTCGGGCTTACTTACTGCTAAGTATACAACACCAACGGCAACACTCCTGCTTCCTAACTTGATTTTTGCCCAGACTATTTCGTTGGATACTGGAATCTGAGTCCTTGCTTCTGTGAGATCTGTAATCAATGAGGGCTGTAGTTCCTCTTTAGCGTAGATGCCAACACCCCCACCCCTTTTCTGACCCTCAGTTCGCCCAGCTCCTATCCACACGCAACCCTTCATCTGATCAACCCGCTCATCCCGTCGTATCCACGTCTCACTTAGACCCATTATATCGAAGTCTCCTTCGTCCATCATTGTTGATATTTCGCTTACTTTCTTGTGCAGACCCTGGATGTTGCAGTACCCAAACTTAATGAATCTTTATTTTTTTGTCATCACTGGCACATTATTATACCCCTGGTATGTCCCTGTGTTGTGCATGTTTGTTGTTCTTTCTATGTTCCCAGCATTTGTGACCCTCTGGGTTATCGGCTGTGGTCCCCTACCCCTCTTTTCTCCAAAAAGGCCCAGCCACCTGTAAGATTTTTTGGCCCAACAGGTCTGTACCCATCCTACTTAAATGCAATCCGTCTCGCCCATACAACTCTCCTTGTCCCCAGAATGAATCCCAGTGGTCAATGAAATGTATTCCCAAGTCTTTGCAGTGCTCTTCCAGCTCCTCGTTTAGTGCCATAATCCGCGAGTTCCTCTCATTCCCACCACCCATAACGGGGAGCACCCCTGAAACGATGATCCGAGCATTCCTGGTAAGTAGCTTACTAATTAGGTCCTTGTATGTGTCCACCAAACGAACTGATTTCCTCTCCCTGATGTTATTGGACCCCACATGTAATACCACTACCGGATCAGGCCCCGACCCAGCTACAATACCGTCCACTCTATCCCTCAGGTCCTCCACTTTAGCCCCCGGAAAGCACAGAACTGTTCTATTTTTACTGTCCGGACCACAGACAACCTTGTCGATCCCCCGAACTATGCTACTTCCCGCAACCACCAACTTACTTTTGGCCCTCGCCCTATTTATCTCCTCTAGTCTCCTATTATTTACAGCGTCCTCTTCCTCTCCAACAGCCCCACTCGGAATCACTATCGGTATCGGTATCTTTGACCTAGGATTACTCCTATCCTTGTCCCTCCGTCTCTTTCCAGGCCCTGAACTACCTGGACTACTCCCCTGGTCTTCTCCCGGATCCCTCCTCCCTTTTCCTGGCCTAGACCCCAAGCTACTATCTGTTGCAACTACCTCCATCCCCTCCTCTGACTCTTCCGAATCGAGCACATCAAATCTGTTTCTGGTGCTGCACTCCCCACTGCCTTTGGGCTTTACACCCCTATCTACCTGCTTCTCTGGCCCCCTTTTCCTACCACTTTTGATAGTCCACGCCAAACGCTTTACAGCATTGCTCCGGCCTGGACCCCCCTCATCTGTCCTACGTACTTTTCTAGCAGCCCCCACCTCATCACCTACCTCATTCACATCAAAGGTTCTACCCCCATATTTCCTCTTGGAACCACCGACAACCATCCATCCTTCTCGGAAAGCTACTTTCACAGGCGTAACTCCAGACAGCCCCGCCCTACCAAGTTTTCCCTTCAGCTCAGCAATCTCCCCCTCAAACTTAACAATTGTCTCAAGTAGGCGGAGGATTTCCTGACAGTTTGCACATACCTCTCCATATTCCATCGAACGACAGTCCCTATACATCATAGAACACTGTTTACAAACTTCAAGCCCAATAATATCGCCATCGGTGGCCCCACCAACCCGGCTCTGACCGACACCCCCAGTGACCTCTGTCTGCACACCAATACTTACCCCGTTGGCACCGTTGACCTGGACCGCGATATTACACGTATTTACCTCCATACTTACCTCCGTCTGAACAGACTTGCTCGCCATCATCAAAACAAAATTACGCGATCGGACAGGGAAAACTGTAAACACGCGACAAAAGGCAACACGACGAACCGTTCGACAACTTAGCGCTCACAGTTTTATTTAAGACCTCCTAACTTTGTCCCAGTTACTATACTAAACTACCTCCCCACAAAGTTGAATAAAATAACCTGAAAATGAAATATATATAATTAGTAAACAATAAAAATACTTAATTTCGATTCGTAGCCAAGGAGACTTCTTCTGTATACTTGCAATGTATGGGGAATGTAAATCAGACCTTGCCAACCAGTGCTGTGGTGTTCCACAGGGTTCAATTCTAGGACCGGTCCTCTTCCTTCTGTTCATCAACGATATTAGTAACTCAACCTCACTCAATATTTTATCATTTGCCGATGACACTACTGCACACTGTTCAGGCTCACATAATAATCCCATAACAACGTATTTTAATGATGAAATTAAAAAAATATATGAATGGTGCTCCACTAACCAGCTAATGTTGAATGCGACAAAAACAACGTACATTGTGTTCAACCCTACTGAAAGAAGTAATAATACTGTTTGCCAAGAGCTAAAAATAAACAACCAAATAA
The DNA here is from genome assembly GCA_031216915.1 of Pictodentalium vernedei. NCBI lineage: Eukaryota > Metazoa > Mollusca > Scaphopoda > Dentaliida > Dentaliidae > Pictodentalium > Pictodentalium vernedei. The sequence continues at coordinate 641,564,798 of CM062296.1, read as the reverse complement.
TAAACAAGGTTGGGACCACCGAAGCCGTAAAATCCCTAAAGTTTCTTGGAATAAACACTGATGAACATTTGACTTACAAGGCTCATATATCTCGATTATGTTCAAAAATAGCACTCGCGAATAATAGTCTTAACAAGGTCAAGAGAATTCTCCCCCTAGGGGCCATGAAAACACTATACTACGCCTTAATACACAGCCAGCTGTTATACGGAGTCCAGATGTGGGGGTAGTTCCAGGGCCACTAAGAAACTCTTGATCATGCAAAAGCGATCACTACGAATAATTAATAACCGAAAATACAAAGCCCATACCGACCCCTTATTCAAGAAAGATAGATTACATAAGAGTAGGTAATAAATGCCGATTCGGTATCACGTGTACAAGATTTCGTATATGTACACGTACATCGATGTACACCTCCATAGGATTTAGTGTTAAAATGGTGTACAGGTACACGATTTGTCGTTTTTATGATGATACAGAATCGGCTTTGCCGATCCTACATCACTGGATTCTATATACATATCGCTCAAGAGTGAAAAAATGTATGCAATTTTAAGGAAAAAGAGGTGTATCGTCTGATATAGAATCGGCAAATGGGTTTCCCCCGTAGGATTCAGTGTTAAAATCGCGAGCAAAAAACGTGTTGCCGTTTCTGTATCATCATCAAAAAGTGGTTTGCCGATTCTGTATCATCCGTGTCTGTACACGATTTTAACACTGAATCCCTATGGAGGCGTACACGGAAATCCATTTGTAGATTCTACATCAGAAATCGACTTATATACGGTACATGGAAAGAGGTGATACTGAACCGGCAAACCCACTGCCACGATGAGAGTAAAAACTGACACTCATGTTTTTGTTCTGGCGTGAATGAAGGTTTTCGTTCAAAAGAGTCGACTATAAATATGAGTGTCAGTTTTTTTGTTTCTGGCGTGAATGAAAGGTTTTCGTTCAAAAGAGTCGACTATAAACATGAGTGTCAGTTTTTGTTTCTGGTGTGAATGAAAGGTTTTCGTTCAAAAGAGTCGACTATAAATATAAGTGTCAGTTTTTTGTTTCTGGCGTGATTGAAGGTTTTTATTCAAAAGAGTCGACTATAAATATGAGTGTCAGTTTTCTGTTTCTGGTGTGAATGAAAGGTTATCGTTCAAAAGAGTTGACTATAAACATGGGTGTCAGTTTTTGTTTCTGGCGTGAATGAAGGTTTTCGTTCAAAAGAGTCGACTATAAACCTGAGTGTCAGTTTTTGTTTCTGGTGTGAATGAAAGGTTTTCGTTCAAAAGAGTCGACTATAAATATGAGTGTCAGTTTTTTGTTTCTGGCGTGAATGAAGGTTTTCGTTCAAAAGAGTCGACTATAAATATGAGTGCCAGTTTTTTGTTTCTGGCGTGAATAAAGGTTTTCATTCAAAAGAGTCGACTATAAATATGAGTGTCAGTTTTTTGTTTCTGGCGTGAATGAAAGGTTTTCGTTCAAAAGAGTCGACTATAAAATATGATCTGTAAAAATAGACATTCATGTTTTGCTTCAATGTAACGAAAAAAAATTGAGTTTAGAAAAATTAGAAAAAAACAGAGGTAAAAAATCGTTTGTTCACGTTTTGTCACTGTTAATTTTGTGAAGTAAATTTTAATAAAACACTTTATGGAATGTTTCATCAAATTGACACTCATGTTTTTGTGGTGGTGTGAATGAAGGTTTTCGTTTTTAATGGTTCGTTTTAATAATAGATAATAAAACGCATTTTGTCCACTCAATTAGGTTTGAGTGGTAAATTTTTAATATATTCGTGATAATGTTCGGAGGTGTGAATGAAATCCTTCTAACGTTAAATTAGAAACCGGTTTCTTTATGTGCTAAAATCTTTTAACTTTTTGAAAGTTTTCTTAATTCAACATTGAGTGAATGATTTTGAGACATGAATGAAAATCTTTTTAACAGACGGTAATTATTCTCAAATGCGTTAAATCAGAAACCGGTTTGTCATGTGCTTAAACTTTCAAACTTTTCAAGTTTTCCCAGTTCAACACTGAGTTGAGATATGAATTTTTTTAGTTATTATATTAAAGACAGAAGATTTTTATTTACTTAAAAAACATAAAAATAATTATACATTTAATTTTGAAAATAATAAATAACTCACATTAGCATACTCAAAGGAACATTAACAATTAAAAACGAAAAAATGTTTTTACAGATGGATTCTAAACGTCGAGATCAAATTTTAGGTGAATATGAACGTGCCAAGAATAGCGTTCAATCGACTGACAGAAGCAGACGTCTCGGAGAGATGGAACTCAGACGCGAGACCACAAAAATATTTAAACCCGTGACGGATGTTCAAGAGCGAAGCAAGGAGGAGATAGTCGAAGAATTGAGACCCATAAAAGAAAGTTCTTTGAGAATGGGTTCGTTGCCCGGTAGTTTTGGAAATCGGTATTCCTTTCAATCTACACCGGATTACGTTCCCACAGGGATTCAAACCGACGTGAGCGACGATACAGCTTCGACTATCACCACTGATAGCGTCGCGTCGTCCGAGGATGGCGGTAAGAGAGATCTGTGGTATGGAATTTATAAGGATTCTGAGGGTAGAACTTTTGTAGGCGAAACAGAAGTGGAAATGGATGATGAAGATTTAATTGTCGGTTCGAATAAGTATAAAATAACTGATGGACTGCGCAAATTGCTCCTTTTCGACAAGCCTAGTGATTACACGGAACAGGATTTCGACAATTACGGCGACATTCTGGTTCAGACCCACGCCATGCTGAGAAATAACGATGCCAGGGAGACAAGACCCAAAGTCAACAGAGGTTACAAGTGGACGAAAATAGTGAAACCCATATGGGATATGAATAAGAAGTTCGTCGAATCGGTGACTGGCAAAGGGGTGAAAACCACTTTTCTTCCGAGCGATTCTGACGCTCTGTCTCAGAGATTGAGATTGTTGATGGCGAGTAGACGTGCTGGTAACACAGGGTTAGATAATGAAATAGTTACTATATCTGACGAATTGTTAAGACAGAAGGTTTTGAATAAAAACCATTATAAAAGGCTGATGAACTAATTGAAGGATTGATGTATATAATAAGTAGAGAGAAACAAACAAACAAACAAAAATATATAAAATAAAAACAGTAAATTTTTACACTAGAATAATAAAAGTATTTAAACATCAAAAGATTTACCAGTGAAAAAAACAAAATATATTATAAAATAAAAATATGTTGGTGATAAAGAACAGGGGATACGTCAGAACTTACGTTCAAGGCGGTTCTGGCATAGCTGATTCTATAATGCGAGCGTTCACGAGCGATGCGGGTAGAAAACTCGCATCGACCGCGTTTGAGGTCGGTAAGAAGACGGCTTTGGATGCTGGTAAGAAAGCCGCTTCCGAAGCCAGTGGTAGGATAGCTTCTGTGGCTGGCAAGAGGGCAGCGGACGCGTTGATCGACAAGTTGATCAGTCCGCCGGCGAAGCGAGCTGCGTTAGAACGAACGCCGAAAAGTTGAAAAGATTTTAAGGATGCTGTGGTACCCATACAAGATTTAGCCAAAATGACGAGTGTATCTGGATTGAAGAGAACTCGCGACGGTGTAATATAAATAAATAATAATATTAAAAACTGAGTTTGAAAAAAAACCCATAAAAATTGTGTTTGAAAGAATCTAAAATAACAAACAGAAAAATAAACAAAGATAAACATTAAAGAACTGTCTTGGAACGACGCCGCGACGAAGAGGTCGAATAACGAGTTCTTTCCCAAAAGCATAAGAGGCTTGATAGTGGGAAAATCGAATTGTGGAAAGACCAATCTGTTGATGAGGCTGTTCTCCCGACCAGACTGGTTGGATTACGACAGATTGTTTGTGTTTGGCAAGAGCTTGTTTCAACCCGAATACAGATTGCTTCGAGAGTGCATGGATCGTAGATTGCCCAAGGTCTTCATAGCCAGAATCTTTGACAGTAGGGAGGAATTCGACAAAAGTGAAGCTCCTCTTTCGACCATTTTGGACGGTGCGGCGAGGGAATTGATGAAGAGAAATGCATCTTCGAACGTCGAGTGTCGATTTTATGAGAACGCTAGCGACGTTCCGGATCCTAGAGAATTGAAATCGGAAAATAAGAATCTCATGATTTTCGACGATCTGCTTTTGGAGAGACAGAACCGATTCGAATCGTATTACGTTAGGGGTCGACACAGCAACGTGGACTGTTTCTACCTGTCGCAGAATTATTTTCGATTGCCCAGACAGACGATAAGGGAGAACGCTAATTTTCTATGTCTCTTTCGCCAAGATCTCAAGAATCTCAATCAGATCTACGGCGATCACGTCGCAAACGACATGAGCGTAGCGGAATTCAGGAGATTCTGCAAGAGGGTTTGGGATGGAAGACTTTACAATTTCGTCGTGATCGATTTGACTAGCGAATTTAATCGCGGAAAATATCGGTGCGAATTCGACAAGTTTTATGTTTCTGATGATAATAAGATAGAGCGTGAAAATAAAAAAAATTAGAAAATAATAAATCTTCAAATAATTAGTTTTGAAAAAATAAAAAATAAAATTAAAATATAATGTTCGAACAAGGAGAATTGTTAGGACGGATAGCCGAGAATACGGCTGCAAAACAATCCATTCAAATCGTGGTGAGTGGTGAGTGGCGATTCGACTCGATTCGCGACGAAATTCGAACCTTCCATCGAATTGAATAGAGAGAAAAGATACGAGATGGCGTTGGTGAATATGGAGACTTATTATTCCTTTCCCAACGTCACCGAAAAGAATAACTCGCTCAAGTATTCCGACGGAGTGGATTGGTTGGAGATTTGAATTCCCAAAGGAAGTTACGACATAGACGATTTGAACAATTACATTCAGACGCGAATGAAGACGGATGGAAAGGGAAGCAACAAGATCAGACTCGCTCCCAATCCTAATACCTTACAGACGATGTTGGATTTGGAAGATAATTTTCGAGTGGATTTCAACATGGACGATTTTATAGGCAAGATGTTGGGATTCGATCGAAAGATGTATCGAGACCACGCGGCATCTGAAAAGACGGTCGGCATTCTCGCAGTCAATAGCATTCTGGTGAACGTGAATGTGATTGCTGGAAGCTACGTGAATGGTAGCGCTCAACCGACGAGCTATTCCCTTTTTCCAAACGTGTCGCCGGGTTATAAGATCGTGGAGCGACCTCGAAATTTAGTTTATCTACCAGTGATTTTAGACACGTTGTATAGTCTCAAAAACCACGTTGACGGATCAAAATGGTGAACTGTTAGATCTTCGCGGAGAGCAGGTGACGATACGATTTCACACGAGAAATATAAAAGCAAAAAAAAAAAATTTGTGTATATATATATATAAATAACAAAAATAAAATAAACGCAATATTAATTTTACAAAAATTATTTAATATATATAATTATCATTGAAACAAGAAAACAATTCAAGAAAATATATTTTAAAAAAAGAATTATGACAGAATACGTGATTAAAAACGTGAACATATCTGCAGGACAGAGGAAGAAACTTAAGAGAGCATTAACAACTCAAGGCGAGGCGGTGAGATTCAAATTCACTCACGAAGATCTGACGAGAGGCGGTCAGGATTCGATCGCCTGGACCAGAAGTCAAATCAAAAGGATGGAGAAAGCGATTCGTGATGGAAGAGGGTTGACGGTGAGAATGAGTCCCGCTCAATTGAGATACAATTTGAGAATGAAAGGTGGTTTCCTACCGCTATTGGCAGGAATCGCCGCCAAAGCATTACCCTTCGCCGCAAAGGCACTACCCTTTCTCGGAAAGACTCTCGGCGTGGGAGCTCTCACGGGACTCGCGAGTTCGGCAGTTGAGAAATTAATGGGTGGCAGCGGACTGTTTTTGAAGAAGGGAGGAGCCGTGTGTCGCGTCCACGTAGACGACAGCGGTAAAGGATTGTATCTAGAACCCGTTAGAGGTGACAGCTCTTTGAGTGGAAACGGTCTCTATCTGAAGAGTGGACGGAACGTTGAGCGACTCGGCAAGGGTTTGTTGTTTGGTGAGAATTCGCCGTTTAAGAATATACCAATTTTGAATATGTTATTATAATGTAAAAAAATTATATAAATATAAATCATAGAAAGTATAAAATAATATATAAAATGGATAAAAAGGTGGAGAAACAATTAGACGATAATGATGATTATCGCGAGACAGAGTGCGAAAAAGATGTTGAAAAACGATTAGACGCTAATGATGGATATCTTAGGAAAGGAATAATAAAAGAGTTAAATAAAGATCGGGATATGCGGTTGAAATTTAAAAGAATGAGACGTTTTCCACCGTCACCACTATCTTCTGAAGAGAATGGTAATGATGCGAGTGTTACCAAGAGATGCACAACATTCTTTCATAATTATGATTCGGATAAACAAATGTGTTATTATAAAAACGTAGCATATTACAAAAAAAAAGAAAAAAAGAAAAGAAGAATTGACGCTGAAATTTAAGAAAAAAGGAAACGTTATTATAATATATGGGTAATAGTGAAGAAGGAAAACAAAAAAAAAAAAGTAATGAGATCTAAAGATGATCTCATTACTTTTTTTTTTCCTTCTTCTTCGCTAAAAATCAATCTCGCTATTGTTTATATTTCCAAGTCCGTTATTAGCATATTGACACTCGTTTCTTCTCCTTTTTCGAAAATGAGTTGAATGTTTATCTTTACTTTTTTGAGTTTTGTTACTTCGGTCAATGCACTCTCACCACCCAATTTGTTCAAGAGTTCGAGTGAGATGTTTGGAAATATGTAACTTCCATAGGGCAACGTCAAATCGTCCTTGACGAATTCTCGATCTTTGGCAATGACGATTTTCTGTAGATCGCTTTGGTTCTCGTAAAACAAATCGAGCGTGGCTTCATCCAATTTCAAAGGCATGCGATATTTGTCGTATTTGTGCTCTAAGCCCTTCGTCTCGACCTCGTTCAATTCGATGGAATCGTGTCATTGTAATCTATAGATTTTAAAACCGAATTTCTTACACGTTTCAACTCGTTTCAATTTCAATTCGCATTTTTTAGGTGTTGTTGTCATGATCGATTATTTGGTTTTTTGTTTTATGAATTATTGCAAATAATGTATATTTTAAATTTTGTATTTTAATAATTTGTTTAAAAAGTTTTGTTTTTTTTTTACTCTTTATATATATATATAAAAAAAAAAGTTTTTAATTTTAATTTTCTTTAATGTGAAAATTATTTTGTAAAAGTTTTTTTTCTCTTTATATATAAATAAAAAGTTGAATTTTAACATCCTTTTTTTCTCAAATTAATTCAATTTTTTTCACGTTAAGGAACATAAAAAATTGATTAATTTCATCAAAAAAAAAAAACTTTTCACATTAAATAAAAAATTGAATTAAAAAAAATGTGTTTTATATATATAAAGAGTAAAAAACAAGACTTTTTAACAAATTATTTTAATACAAAATTCGAAAAAAAAAATATTCTTACAAATGGAGCAAACAGATAAAAAAATGGAAAATTTAAATGAGAAAAATGCACCTCAGTTAAACGAGATTTGTAAACTATTAAAAATTCCACATTTCAGAAATCATAGAACTGAATCAAAAAAAATTGAAGTCATACAGAAATATTTGCGAAACGATGGAAAGGCAAACGAAACGTCGATAGCAATGACGTCAAAAAATGCATCAGTTGTGAAAAATGAGAAGAAGAAGAAAAAGATAGTAAAAGGAATTGAAATGCCGACGTCGAAAAAAACCAAAAACGTTTCAATTGTGAAAAATAAGAAGACATCTAAATGAAAAGCCATTGAAGAACTTCAAGTTTCAAAAGAAAAGAAAAGAAAAACTAAAACGAAAACGAGTGATGCACTTCAGATTCTAGATAAACGAGATATATCGAGCGAAATTCAACAAGCAATCAATGAAGGGAAAGGAGAAGAATATGTAGCATGACTCGTCATGGAACTATTCCAATCAAAACCCGTAGAATGGGAGAGTGCGATCAAAGGCATTTTTAAAACTTTTGACGTGGTTCCCTCATTCAAGAAAATCGATCCAAAATTGTTCATGGAACGGGTGAAGAAAAAAGTATTGTATTTGTTTCGCAAACACATGAATGTGGGACTAAAAATTAAGATGATACTCCATTGCATGATGAATAAAATCGACGTGAAGTCTGGCAAGAGCATCGTGAAAAATGCATTTTTCAGATCTAACGTCGAACCCATATTTCGAGGTTCATATTTATCGGACGTTTTCAAAAAGATGAAAGACAAGATGTTGATGTCTCTCACGAATTAACAACATGAAGGTAGTAATTGGACGTTCGATGAGGTGTTGAAACTCGAAATTCATATAACTGAAAACGATTCATTCAAAGGGTCTTCCTACGTGAAATTACCATATTTCTTAGCTAAAAACAATCTGTGGTCAACGTGAGAAATAAAGATGATCAGTGTTTTAAATGGGCAGTCACCTCCGCTTTATACCCTGTCAAAATGAATTCCGATAGAGTTTCTTGTTATGAGGAGACTTCTAAAAATCTCGATTGGACCGGAGTGACTTTTCCAACAGAGTTAAAACACATCGAACTTTTCGAGGCTCAAAATTCCACCGTAGCAGTGAACGTCTTGGGATACGACGATGAAAAACGAACGATCTATCCTCTCAGACAGACTTCGTATCTCGAAAGAGAAAAGACGATTATTTTATTATTGATTTCGAATGGTGACAATCATCATTATTGTTGGGTTAAACATCCGAGCCGATTACTGTTGAGACAAAATAATAAACATGAACATAAGATATGTTTATGTTGCAACTGCATGAACGCGTTTCTCAGCGAAAAATCGTTAGCAAAACATCAGAAATATTGCAACGAAAATCAAGGTGTTGCCGTCGAAATGCCCAAACCCAACACCATCATGAAGTTTGAAAATCACAATAGAAGGTTAAAAGTACCATTCGTCGTGTACGCCGATTTCGAATGTTTCACTGTGAAAATGAGTTCCTGTCAACCCAACGCTCTTCAAAGTTATGTCGAAGGATATCAAAAACACATACCTTTGGGCTATTGCATTTACGTGAAATGTGCTTTTGACTCGCAACAAGACATGGGTCCCTTCACCTACACGAAACAGTGCGAAGACGATGCCATGGCCCAAAGGTTCGTGGAAGAATTAGAATCGAAAATTCAAATGTTATACGACAAATTCAAAACTCCGGCGAAAATGATCATCACGTGAGAGTAGCAGGACGAAAATAACAGAGCCACTGAATGTCACATATGCAGACCATCATTCGACGAGAATTCGGAGGAAAATAAGAAGGTCAGAGACCACGATCATTACACGGGTCTGTATTGCGGTCCAGCTCACAGCAAGTGTAATTTAAAATATGGAGACGCCATTTTCTATCCAGTGATATTTCACAATCTCTCGGGTTATGACAGTCATCTGTTCGTGAAAAATCTCGGCACTTCCCATGAAGAATTAAAATGCATTGCGAACAGCGAAGAAAGATACATTTCCTTCACGAAATGGAAGCTCATGGAGAAAAAAAAGAGTAATCGATGGAGAGACATTGGAAGAAAAAACGAAATCCATTCGTAGAAGCATACGTTTCATCGACAGTTTTAAATTCATGTCGACCGCTCTGGAAAAATTAGTCGATAACATGAGCAAGGATAAATTTAAAATCACGAGCGAACATTTCGGAGAACGAGTAGATGTCATGTTGAGGAAAGGAGTCTATCCTTATGATTACATGAACGATCTAAAGAGATTCAAAGACACCGCACTACCTTCGAAAGAAGATTTTTATTCAAATTTATACGAATCCGACATTTCTGATGAGAATTACGAACACGCCAAAAACGTGTGGAAATCATTCGATATGAAAACCATGAGAGATTATCACGATCTCTATCTGAAGACTGACGTTCTGCTCTTGGCAGACGTGTTCAAAAATTTTCGAGACGTCTGTCATCGAAATTACGATCTGGATCCCGCTTGGTATTTCACCGCACCCGGTCTGGCGTGGGATGCTCTGTTGAAGACCACCGAAGTCCAATTGGAATCATTATCCGATGTGAACATGTTGCTCATGTTCGAAAGGGCTGTGAGAGGTGGCGTCTCGATGATCTCCCACATATATTCGGAAGCTAACAATCCCTACATGAAAGAAGGTTTCGATTCGAAACGGTCGAATAAATACATACAGTATTGGGACGCTAATAATCTGTATGATTGGGCTATGAGTCATCCTTTACCGATTGGAAATTTCGAATGGGTGACGGAACCGGAAGAGATGCAAAAATGGAGAGACTATCCTCGCATTTTAAAAGTCGATTTGAACTATCCAGAAGAATTACACAATCTACACAACGATTATCCGCTGGATCCCGAATGAATGGAACCGAACGAAGGAGACAAGGAAAAACTCATTCCCAATTTATTTAACAAACGTAACTATGTCGTCTACTGTGAGAATTTGAAACAATACGTTGATTACGGGATGAAATTAGTCGACATACATTGCATCATTCGATTCGACGAAGAGCCTTGGATGAAAAAATACATCGATCTCAACACGAATCTCAGAATTCGAGCCGAGAATGATTTCGAAAAAGATTTCTTCAAACTCATGAACAACTGCGTGTACTGTAAATCGATTATCCTGTTGATCACCCGTCCAACATTCAATCGAACGACAACAAGAAGGTGTTGGGTAAATTTAAGGATGAGAGAGGCGGTAAACACATCGTCGAATTCGTGGGCTTGAGACCCAAACTGTATGCTTATCGTCTAGAAGATGAAGAGATCAAGAAGTGTAAAGGGGTTAAAGCGTGTGTGGTGAAGAAAAACATCTCTTTCCAAGAGTATAAAGATTGTCTGTTAGGAAGTGGTCCGGTGTATAAGACTATGAAATCGATTCGAAGCGAAAATCACGACTTGTATCCCGAAATAGTCAACAAGATTTCGCTGACGGCCGACGACGATAAGAGATTCGTGTTAGATGATAAAATAAGCACTTTGGCACGCGGACATTGGATTGCGGATCTAATTAGAGATGATATGAATGTGGATGATAGGATTCCAGATATGAGTAAGGATGATAGGATTCCAGATATGAGTAAGGATGATAGGATTCCAGAAAATCAAGAGGAATTAGACGGATTCGAGATGATGGAAATCAATAGAGACATCGAGAGAGTTAGTTTAAAAAGAAAAATAAAAAAATAATAAAAAAAAATAACGTCATTTTAGTGAATTATAATAAAATAAATAAATAAAAAATATATACGCATTTATGAATAAGAAAACAGAGATATCCGTAGAAGGTGTCATCTTACCTAACGAACCCATATCCAACATCGATCTGTCGAATGCGGCGAAGGATTTGAAAATCAAAGATTTTCTAGGCGTGTTTTCCAGAGATGCCTTGCCGAAGAGAAGACCTCGACAATCGGAATGCGGAATTTTAAATCTAGACGATTTATTGGGTGAAGGCACTCACTGGGTGGCGTGGTTCAAGAACGGGAAGAAGAATTATTATTCCGACAGCTACGGAATCTCGCCGCCGAAAGAAATAAAGAACTATTTCAACAAATCGATGCTTCATTACAACACGGAACGAGTGTAATCGCCAGATCAAGTGTTTTGCGGTCACCTGTGTCTCTACGTTCTCGAGAGATGGTCTGAAGGAGATCGGTTTTAAGACATTCTCAATGATTTACATTAGAGAGACATTTTTTTTTATAGTATATATAAAGATAAAAAAATTATTTAAAAAATTTTAATCAAATAAAAACGAAAAATAAAAATAAAATAATTCATTTTTAATAAACTGCATTTTGAAATATATTTTTTTAAAAAAACAAAAAAATCTCAAAACAACATGCCAGCCGATAAATTTGGTAGAAGTGACGACGAGAAAGTCAACCTAAGAAAGAAGAGGAAGACGTTCGAAGTCGACGATGGTTACGACGTTGCCGACTTGGACGAACGTTACGTTCGGAGATACAAACCTCGAGAGGAACCTTTGAACATGAACGATAAGAAGCTCTACAATCTTCCCGAGCCGATAGATCTCGCAGATGCTGCGGCTAAAAAATACGTCGACAGGGGGAACGCCGATTTCGAACGAATCATGCTAGATAATTACGTGGATAAAACCATGACCGACGATCTCGATCTGAAATCCAAACGTTGGGCGAACGTTTTAATAATTACTCATTACTTTTTTTTTTATTTTTGTTTTTATTTTTTTCACACTCGTCTCTCATCGAATGATCGACATCTTATTTCCATCCGATTCGAATTGTAATTCTCTGTCCGACAGGACCAGGGCGAAGGCTTCGGTTTTTCTCGGCACGTTCCTATCGAATTGCATCTTGATCTGAATGTCTAAGACGCTACTCTTGAGTCGTTCACTCTGTTTACTGACGTCGAATACCAACATGGGATACATCGACTTGTATTCGCTGGGAGATATGTTAGGGTTGCTCGTTAATTCGTCTAGACCGTGATACTTCTTTCTAAAATCAGCGGCGTCGCCGTACAGTCTGCAGAAATCGTTCTTGTCGAACGACGTGTTGTAATCGATTGCTGGAATCTCGTGGCGTTCAGAAACACTTGCATGTTTCTCAAATGGCAGTGATCGAACAGCGACGCATTCTTTTCCTGAGACCCGTCCCTATCGGTCTGAAACGCAACCACAATGAAACGCAGTCTCTCGGAAGCAGATTTCACCGTCAATCTCCAATCAAAGTGATTCGTGGAGAGAGGAATGCTAGCCGTGTCGCACTGTCTCATACTAAATCCCACGGGTAATTTACTCTTGGATTCTATGATCTTGTAGAGACGTGCTTTTTCCACGATCGAAGGCTCCACGTGCGGAACGAACCACGATATCTTCTGTAGAGTTATCTTACCCGCATCGGTCGCAGTGAGTCTCACTATTGCGTCGTCGTTTCCTTTTCGAATCAACGTCAGATTGTGTTTGAATCCGTACATGATCTTGTTGTAATCGTCTACAAATCCGAAGATGTGTTTGAAAGGTATCCTGAACGAAAACGTTCCTTTAGGTCTGGACGTCTTGACGACGTAGTCGAATATCGCGGCGGCGCCGGCGCTAGCAGGGCCTACGGTGTCTTTCACCCACAACTGATTAAGTCCTCTGGATTTCGAAAAATCATCAGGATACGTCAAGAGTCCGAACATCATGGTGGCCTGACCGGGATGAAACACAGATTCTATCTCTTGTCCGGATAGCATGTATTTTATATTACTGAATAGATGCATGATGCCATTATTGGCTAGAGTAACCGTGTCGTCGTCGGCGTAGTCGCTCCCATCTTCCTTGGTGAGACGTCCCTGCACCACTTTGTAACTCTCGCTAGGATGTATGAATAGATCTTGAGTTTCGACGTTGATTCTTATCTCTCCCGCATTGTTCAAACTCGTTCCGGTCACTGGTTCGTATTCGTGAACCTCATATTCTTGAATACTTTCATCTTTCACTATGCTTTGTGCTATATCTAGTATATTTGTCATTTTTAAAGGATTTTTGTTTTTTTTTTGTTTATTAATTAGCTTGCTTTTTTTTTATCTAAAAATAGTATTAATTAATTTTTTTATTATTATTTTTCTCTCCTATATATATATGTGTATAAACAAGAAAATGTTAAAGAGAGTAAATAAAAGAAATTTGTTTTCTTTATCAAAACTTTGTCTTCTGTAATTGTTGTTCGTAAAACTTTCCGATGATCTCTTCTCCATCCAAAGCTTCGATTTCATAAGTCACCGGATCGGTGTGAAATATTTTGATTATCTCGAAGATTTCCGAGGTCCATCGAGGAGTATAACCCTTTTCGAAGTGCTTCTTATAAGCGTAGATTCTCACTCGATCACCGACTGCAAATTTCAGCGTTCTAGACTTCTTCCTAATCTTAGATGTTTCAGGATATAGATTCGCGTAGACCCGTTTTTCATTTCGAGGATCGCTAGCTTCCACGGGAGTCATCTTGATCGATCTGTGTCGCGTATTGTTGTAATCTTTGACCAGACCGTTCAGAGCGTATATGTATTTCTTGGTCGAATTCGCCGTGAAGTATCTGTGCATCTTTTCCTTCATCGTTCGATTCCAACGTTCCACCACGCTGGCTTTCTCTTCGTTTTCGATCGAGTAGAGGTCGACCAATCGATGAACGTGCTTGTTGTAGAATTCCTTTTCCTTATCCACCCACAATTTACTCGGTTTTCGAGAAGACGAGTCGAACACGCTCTTCAGAGCCTCGGCGACGCAAGGTCCCGATTTATTCTTCAAAGCTCTGATCCAACCGTATTTGGAAAACACGTCGATGACCATCAATAGATATTTGACACCCTCGTTCCACCTCGAAAACGGTCTCATGTCGACCAAGTCGGCAGACCAAATATCATCCAAACCCTTCACGAACTCCGTTCTCTTTCAAAATTTACGCACGATGGGTTTGTGTAACTCCTCGGCTAATTCGCTCGTCAATAATCGTTTCTTCTTCTTTTCAGATGCACTATTTTTTTTGAACGCCCCATCCGAATCGACGTTTCGCACCGATCAGATTGCCGACCAGCGAACGTTCTAACTTCTCTCTCCTGGTCGGATTCGATATGCCTCTCAATTTCCCCAACATGTTTTTATCGCAGACGTCGTTGCGAGTCTTGGTGTCGGGATGTCCGGCGGAGCACAGATCGTGATCATACGCGGCCGCGTCCACCCTATTCACAGGTTTGCTCTAAGATTTAGGAGTCAGATCGGCGTTGAGTCTCTTGTTCAATTTCGTTCCGGATCCAGTGAAACTGTAACCAGGCAGATGCATTTCGAAAGGTAGATTATTGACCATTTTATTCACGATGCCTTTACCTTTGCTCGCGTTCTTTTTTTTTTGGACGAATCGAGTCTTGATAGAACCACACACGTCGCAAATTCCGCGAAGCATCTGTCTATCGTTTTTAGTTCAAACTTCTCGAGAATTACTCGTCTCGGTAACTCTCTTACACTTTACGCAATACTTTTTTAAGAGTTATTTAAATTAATTTCGTTTTTATGTTATATATAAATTTAATATTTTTTTTTTTTAAATTTTGTTCTTATTATATATATATATTTTTTTTTCAATGGCTGCTCTTGAGTTCTATCATCTTACTGAATTCCTCCTTAGCCTCTTTCCTCCCCTTTTCCGCGAGAGAATCCTTCATCTCTTCTTTGATGATCTGACGAGTCTTGATTCTCACGGCTTCTTTCATGGCTTCGTATTTCGTTTTCTCACCCAATATCGTGAAGTATTCTCCGTCCGATATCCTATCATCTTTCAACGCCATCGAGATTATTTCGGATATCGTGTCGATCTTGGAGTCGGCCAAGACGCGAATCTTGTCGTGTTTCCTCGCCTTCAGATATAATTTCCTACTCAAAAAGTTTCCGAGCGTGCTAAACAATCCGGCAGCGAGAGCCACTCCTTCTACGGTCAACACGATCGGAATGCCGATCGCGGTCTACAACAATCCGATGCCGGCCGCGTGTAAACCCATGGAAATCGTGATGAGTGTCGTGTCGATCGCGTTGACGAATTTCACGAAACGCGAATACTTCTTCTTGAGAGAACGGCGAGAATCTCTCTCTCGAATTAAATACGCTTGGATTCTATTGATTTGATCGATGCGATACCCCTCTCCTCTTTCTTTTTCTTCTAGCGACGGTGCCGTCGGCAAACGCCGTTCGGCTTCTCATCCTCGTCGCCATCTAACGTCGGATACAATTTACTTCTAGTTCTCATTTTTGTATTTCTTTTTCTTTCTAATATTAGATAAAAAATTTATGTGTGTATTTATTTTTATTTTCTATTCTCCCTTATTTTATATCAACGAGAAAACTTAGACGTATGCTTCATTGAACAATAATTTCATGATGCATCCCTTGTCTTCTAAAGTCAGACTTCTACGCGCCAATTTCAGTTCTTCCGAAACTGTAGGCTTGTCTTGATTCTTACAGAAGACTAATCTCTTCCAAAGCGTGATCACATCGTCGAATCTAACGCGTTCGAACGCCGGTTCGAAATACTTGACCACCATATCTTCCCTTTCCATCGTTAGGCACGAATGATTCTCGTGATCGAAGTCTAGATGATCCCGACATCCGACGTATCGTTCTAACAAGATGGCACGTAGTTCTTCGTTCACGCAGATTGCGTATGCTCTCATCAGCATGTTTAAAAAAAACCTAGCTCTAATAGTCTGGAAAGCGCACATGATTTACGTATTTTTTTTATTATCGATTCGATTTGATATATTTATTTTTTTTAAATAACTATTTTATTTATATTTTTTTTCTCTCCTATATATATCAATCACTTTTTTTATTTCCTCGGGAAACGTGGCAGTGGGTTTGCCGGTTCGGTATCACCTCTTTCCATGTACCGTACATAAGTCGATTTCTGATGTAGAATCCACAAATGGATTTCCGTGTACGCCTCCATAGGGATTCAGCGTTAAAATCGTGTACAGACACGGATGACACAGAATCGGTATACCACTTTTTGATGATGATACAGAAACGGCAACACGTTTTTCGCTCGCGATTTTAACACTGAATCCTATGGGGGAAACCCATTTGCCGATTCTATATCAGACGATACACCTCTTTTTCCTTAAAATTTCATACATTTTTCACTCTTGAGCGATATGTATATAGAATCCAGTGATGTAGGATCGGCAAAGCCGATTCTGTATCATCATAAAAAACGACAAATCGTGTACCTGTACACGATTTTAACACTAAATCCTATGGAGGTGTACATCGATGTACGTGTACATGTACGAAATCTTGTACACGTGATACCGAATCGGCATTTATTACCTACTCTTAAGGTTGATGATTTGTTTAAATTACATGCTTTGCTGTTCGTCTTTGACTGGAAAAACGGTAGATTACCGGCCTCCTTTAATGACATATTTAGGGTAGTGGACAATCAATCTGGTAGGACTACCAGACAATCTGGCCTCCTACATATAGAGAAAACCCGCACAAAATCTCTTGATAAACTCCCTCTATATACCTTTCCGAAACTCTGGAACGCTGTCGACGACACAACTCTAAATATCAGTCACAGAAACGAGTTTAAGAATAACTTGACATCCAGATTTCTTTCATATTATTCCACTTTTGTCAATTGTGACAATCCCTACTGCCCTGGCTGCACTTAGTAAACTTGTGATCTACAATAACCCTAACAGGTGTTTCATACCACAATACACGTACTCTAATTTTATCTGGAACCCTCGTCTTGGTCAAACTTGCTGCTCATCCCAACAAGTACACCAAAAAATACGTTCAACACCCCAAAAAGAATCTGTTGCCAGTAATATAGAAGAGCTCTTGCTGAGCGCTGGGGGTAATGCATTCCATTATTCTTTATGGGCTAAGTCCTTGGAAAGAAATGAGGTGCATCACAGCTGGCGCTCAGTAGGTGATCCAAGCACAATAAAGATGCGAGACATGTCTGCAGGCGCTTTCGTAGAGCACCCCAAACATGATGCCCTCTGAATGCGCTGTCCGACATTGATGCTCAATTTACATAGATTTATTTTCTTTACCGTTCTCCGAACGACATCGAGTGCTTGATGGGACCTGGCACCGAGCAATGGTGTGGCCACCAAGAGCGGCTAGTTTTGTACCAATGTACCATCCTGTAAATAAATTTTAGCAACGAAAACAAATTGAGCCCCAGTTTCACATACATACTTTTTCCCCAAACCATTTGGTTACAGTCCGTTTGCAACTACACTTCCTTCCAGGGGGTGACAGGTAGACAGCCAATCTGGCTATGTCACCCCCTACAGTATACTATTTATTAAACTTGTAAAATAAATGTATTGGTAACCATTATCTATGTATACTGTGAATAAATTATATGAATCTGAATCTGAATCTAAAAAATGCCATATTTATTAGAAGCGTTCAATTTAGTTCAGTTGAAAAGTTATGTTAAGAATATTATTGTTATCTCAAAATCATTGTGTTATCGAACCAAACCACTAATGATCAGAGTCATATATGGACCGAGATCAGTAAAAAAAGTACTAGAATGAAACCCGAGAGCACATGATGGGTTTGAAAGGTGCATATTGATTGAAGAGAATGGAGTTGATAGACTATTTGCTGTCTCGATGGGGAGAATATGAATAAAAAAAATCAAATGGGTGGAAAGAAGCCGATGACGATGATGGAGAGAATGAGGAAACCAAAAAACAATTCTATTGAATCAATGACAGTGAAAAGAAAGAATAAAAGATCCAATAATGTATATCGTAGAAGAAGCCATGGCTAAACACGAAAAAAGTGATGATGGTTGCATAGAAGAAATCCTAGGTAAACTCCTATGCAAAAGATTTTTGCCCACTCCCTTAGAATGAGAGCATGTGATTGTTATAGTCCCCATATTATATCGAGATTGATATACCCTTAGTTGATAATTCTACAAGATTGATATTTTTTTGCATATTCTGGCTGGTCTGACTCATTTGCACTAAGTGACCTTTAAGTGCATATTTACATCTTTGTTACACATAATCAATTTTGAAATCATCGTACATATAGCTGTTGATTGTTTAATTGTTTAAGTAGGCCAAGGACCTTGTTTACATGAATTAAGACAGAATCACCTAGAAACTGAAAGAAAACAGAACTTTGGAGAAACTTCATCTTCTAGGACATTCTATATAGGTACTATATAAATGTTTATGAAGAGAATTAAAAAAAACTCATTTTTAGAAAGCCATTTCAGAAAAACTCATTTTTTCAGAAAGACTCACTTCAGTTAAAATAGATATTCTATAACAGAGCAGTTGTTTCCATTGGAGATTATTATTGTTCCAGAACAGTGCATTTTTATAGAAGTAGTGCCTCTTTGTGAATTTGGAAAAGTGATTCCAAAAGAAGATAATTTATTCATCTTGTAAAAGAGAATTTATACTTTCAGTGAAACAGAATAATATTATTTTTGTGAAAAGCCAGGATTTCACTGGATTATTTGGAAATTACCTGTGGCGCCAATACTTATTAGATTTTTACTCCATTTGAATTTTCTGAGCATTTTATTATATTTTATTGGAGACTACTGAAATTTCAAAGTGAACATTTTGTTACAAATCTGCGGGATACTGTTTCTGAAAACACAATCTTGGATTTAATACTACCAGCTGGAAAATTTCTTCACAAGATTCTTCAGCACTGGTTTACTGGATTCTGTCAAACTGTATTTTGGACTAATTCAATAACTGATAAGTACCACTGTCTTTATTTTCTGTAAACCAATTAGTGTAAAAGATTTTTGTATCATTTTTTTATATATTTTTTTTAAAATTGAATTTCAGAATAATAATAAATTCATAGTTATTGTTGCTTATTCTCAGATTTCTTTCTGTTACCAATATCATAAATATTTCAACACTGTAATTGCGATCAAGGGATTTTTCGAAACATTTGACGTTGAGGTTAGAAAAAAGTTTCATCCCAAAATTACATGAAAGAGATGAAATCTAGCATGTCGGATTTATTTTGTTGGAAGAAAGACGCGAGTATCAAAGCGAAACTGGTATTGATGTGTAGGATGGAGAAGATCGACCTAAACATGCATGAAGACAAGGAAAAACAGCCTATTTCCAATCTCGTATGAAAACCATACCGAAAGCTCTTCGATGTCTGATATTTGCGATGGCATGAAAGAAAAGATATTAGAATCTTTGGCACTGTATCAAAATGAAGTTCGCAATTGGAGACTTGGAGAAGTATTGAATCTAGAGATTCACACTAACAAGTATGATCCATGGCGAACGTCTTCATGTATAAAGTTGCCTTATTTTATAATTAATGTAGAAAGCTATGATCAACGTGGAAAATAAACAGGATGGTCAATGCTTCAAATGAGCGATCAGGTCAGTTTTAGACCCCATAGTAAAGCATTTGCAGAGACCATCGAAGTATGCGGAGACTTGTAAGAATTTAGATTGGTCGGGAATGAATATTTCGATGTTCTATGCGACATCGATCATTTCAAAAATCGAAATCCCACCATCGCCATCAACTTCTTGGGATACGATGATTAAAAAAATACCTTTGAGGATAAGTTTACATAACAAGAATTGCTAGCAAAAACATCAATCTATTATTGATTTTGGAAGATGACAATCATCACTTTTGTTGCCTCAAAAACATGAGTTGATTATTGTAGGCACAGGCTACTGAGCACAATGAGGGGAGGTTTTTCTGTCTTAACTGTCTGAATTCATTCCAACACAAAGAACTGTTGGAACATCACGAGGAATATTAACTAAAATCAATGGGTTACCATCGACAGCTCGCACTCACATCACATTCATACACCACAACAGAAGATTGAGAATGCGTTTGGGGGTGTATGCTGATTTTGAATGCTTCATGGTGAAGATGAGTTCGTGCCAGCTTGACAATCGTCAGAGTTACACCATAAAATATCAGAAGCACATACCATCAGGATATTGTTTCTACATAAAATGCTCTTTTGACGATCCACATTCTTCGGGTCTGTGCTCCTACACGAAACAGTCGGAAAATGATGACGTGGCTCAAAAAATCGTGGTAGATTTGGAATTTCGAATCAAAACATTATATGAGAAATTCAAAATTCCCAAGAAGATGATTCTCAGATTATAGCAATTGAAATACTACAAGAGAGGCACTGCATGTCACATCTGTAGATATGCGTTCACAGAAAATTCAGCATCTGAATACAATAAAGTGAGAGATGACGATCACTATACAGGCAAATTTTGAGGTACTGTGCACAGTGATTTGTGTCTACTCTATTGAGATGCCAAGTTCTTTCTAGTGAAATTTCATTACCTGCCAGGTTATGGCAGTCATCGTTCCTGAAGAATCTCAGCAGGCAGTGCCAGCAAAGGATATGGAAATTGCATTGCAAAGAGCGAGGAACAATACATTTCTTTTGCAAAATGGATAGTCGTAAACAAAAAGAAGAAGAAAGAAATAGATAGTCAGACATCGGTTGTCGATATCAAGAAACACACTTCATAGATAGTTTTAAATTCCTGTTGACCAGTGTCAGGAAACTAGTCGGTAATTTAGGGAATGAGAAATTCGATATCACTACCCAATACTTTCGAGATGAGCGGCAATTTGAGAGCGTATCGAGGAAAGGAGTCTATCCCTATGACTACATGGACGATTTGAATAGATTCAACGAGTCAATGTTACCTTCCAAAGATCATTTTTATTCAAAATTATATGACACTGTCATTTCCGACATCGACTACGAGCTCGCTCAAAAAGTGTGAAAGATATTTGACATGATGTTTCAGGAGAGATTGTCATTACCTGTATCTGATAACTGACGTGCTTCTCATGGCTGATGTTCCCGAAACTTTATTATTAAAGACGTCTCTTGGAGACATTATGATCTAGATATGGCTTGATATTACACAACTACCAGTCTGGCTGTGGATACTCTGTTAAAGATGAGCGAAGTCCAATTGGAATTATTATCTGACGTGGACATGTTGCTCTTGTTCGAAAATGGTATAAGAGACAGAGTGTCGATGATATATTACAGATATTCGAAAGTGAATAATCGCTTCATGAAAGAAGGATTTGATCCACGACAAACAAATAAATACATAACATGTTTAGATGCTAATAATTTTTTTGGTTGGTCCATGAATCATCTGTAACCGGCTTTCAAATTTCAAATGGGTCTAGAAAAGCTTGGAGATGGAAAAATGGAGACACTTTCAATATCCCAAAACTTTACGCCATCGACACATCGATTACCCATTGGCACCTGAACAACTGAAAGTGATCACCGTTAACAAACGACTTATAGATTTAGATGACAAACGTAAGAACGTAGTCTACTGCGAAAATCTGAAACTTTACATAGATTATGGCATAAAATTAGTCGCCATAGATCGCATCACCCGATTCGGCGAGGAGCCTTGGATGAAGAGATACATAGATCTCAACACGAATTTGAGAATGCAAGCCAAGACCGAATTCAAGAAAGATTTTTTCAAACTCATGAACAATTGCGTGTTCGGAAAATTGCTGGAAAACACCAAGAAGAGGCCTTACATTTGTCTCTTTATTTCTGAGGAGCAGGCTAGAAAATACGTTCTGAAACCAGACGTAGAAACATCGAACACCAAATAGAACATTTTATAAACGAGCTGCTTCACATTACAAACACCTGAAACCTCGGCAAATCCAAAACTTTTCACCAAACCAAGGTTTGATAATGGATGTAAATGGGCTATAAAGGGTCTCACGAAAGCTGAAAGAAAGCTGAAAGGGAACTTAACAAGTCAACAACCACACATTATTTAGACAAACTATGTTTAAATCGGGCAAAAACAAGATGACTTATAAAACAAAAAAAGAAAAGTTCTTGGGAAACTTATCTTTCTAAGATGAACCAAAACACCTCCATCACTAAAATTTGGAAAATGATTAAAAAGAGTAAAGGAAGAGAAACAAGATCAGCTGTACAACACCTGAAGGAAACCAACACCCTAATTACATTAAAAAAGGAAATTTTAAACACATTGGCCTCAATATTTTCAAAACATTCGTCGTCTGAAAATTGTAATCCAGAATTTATCAAAATTGAAAAACAGGTCGTCTGAAAATTAGAATCCAGAATTTATCAAAATTAAAAAACAGCAAGAAAAACAAAAGATCAAATTTACCTCCAACAATTTAGAGGATTACAATGAACCTTTCTCTATGGAAGTGTTAAGTAACTCTTTGCTTAGAGCAAAGGATATTGCCACTGGTCCCGATGTAAGACACTACAATTCTAAAACATATGCCTCATTCTTCACTTGAATTTTTATTGTCCATTTTTAAAGACATTCGGGTGACTGGCCAGTTTCAACCATCCTGGCGTAAAGCAACAACAACAATTCCCATTCCTAAGCCTGATAAATACCACAGCGACCCTAGTAATTACAGGCCCATTACCTTAACCAGTTGTCTGTGCAAAACCATGAAGAGGATGGTCAATGACCGACTTGTCTGGTTTATGGATTCGAACAATCAACATGTGAATGTTCAGTGTGGTTTCAGAGGCCAGAGAAGTACTGTGGATTATTTGGAAAGACTTTAAACGTTTATTGGAAATGCCTTCGCCAGAAGAGAACATGTGGTCTCCACATTCTTTGATCTAGAGAAGGCATATGACACAACGTGGACGTATGGGATTTTAAAAGATATTTTTAATATGGGGTTGAAATAGCGTATGCCTCTTTTTATTGAAAGCTTTTTAAAGGACCGCCAATTTCAGGTTCGTGTTGAGTTAATGCTATCTGATCCTCACGAGCAGAAATTGGGGGTTCCTCAGGATAGTAGTTTATCCGTTACCCTGTTTTCGGTAAAAAGTAATAGTATCATTGATGCAACTGAGAATATGGTAGATTCTTCATTGTATGGCGATGACTTTTTAATCTGCTATAGCAGCAAAAACATGAATGCTATAGAGTGCAAACTTCAGCTGTGTTTAAATAGGATTAAACAATGGGCCACAGAAAATGGTTTCAAGTTTTCAAAGACAAAAACGAATTGTGTTCACTTTTGTAAACTTCGGAAACATAACCTCGATCCAGAAAAATCAATGGGAGTCCTATTACAGTTGTTAAGGAAGTGAAATGCTTAGGTTTGTTGTTTGACAACAAACTGAATTTCACTTCCCACATTAAACAATTAAAAGTTAAATGTAAGAGAGAACTGAACCTCCTGAAGGTTGTTGGTAGCACTGATTGGGGTGCTGACCAAAAAACGTTACTCCATCTGTATAGATTATATCTCAAAGTCATCTCAAACCTCTTCACGCCATTCCTAATAGTGGCATTAGAATCAGAACATCACCAATACATTCGATGCTTGTTGAAGCGGAGGAGCCTAATCTTGAGAAGCGCAGAATTAAACTGTCTCTCAAATATGCAACTAAGCTGTTGGCTAATCCATCAAATCCTGCTTTTAATTGTGTTTCAGACCCACAAAAAATTATGAATTTTTCAACAGACACCAAGAACAAATTCCTCCCTTAGGAATTCGAATTTAGCCGCATACGGAATCCGCATCAACTGAAGCTACTTCGATAAAAGAGAACCATAAGCCACATGTTCCACCATAGCATCTTAAGAAAACTACTGTTATTTTGGACCTTACTTTTACCAAAACGGCTGACACAAAAATATGCCAAAATCAAGTCCAAGTATAATACACATACTAGGATCTTTACAGATTGATCTAAAGACAGTGACAAAGTATCATCAGCCGTTGTCACTGGTGATCATATCACTTCAATCAGAATACCGAATCAAAGTTCTATTTTCACGGCTGAAGTTAAATCTTTTCAACTCGCACTTGAACACATCGAGAATGTAGAGGAGAAGAAGACAATTATTTTTTTCTGACTCTCTTTCCTCTTTACTTGCCTCACTCAACTCCAAGTTGAAGAACCCTCTCATTTCGGAACTTCATGAGAAGTTAACAATTCTTTTGCACTGTACAGATTTTAGTCTTGTTAGACGACAGTATTTTGATGTTGCGTCTCTTCGAGACCGCGTTTATAAGACAGACTCTCGTCGTTCTTGAAAGAAATCAACCTTTTTAATAAATTTTAAATAGTTTGTTTTTATTATTTTAAAATTCTCATCCATCATTTATATGTGTTTCACAGGTTAATTGATACAACTTTTTTTTGATAAACTGCACTCATTTTCTCATTACGTTGTCCACTCCTCAGTTTATTCCACATGTTTCATATTTTGTTGTCTCGTTTTTAACTACTGTGTTGAAAATAGAGATCATTTTCTACAATTCATACTTTAATCTCTACGATATAGCCTTAGTTGCTGATGTGGCGCAAAGCACCAATAAATAAGAAACATCGAACCATCTTTGAAGAGAATCTAGTGGCCGTGCACATAAAAATACATGTCTGACATTCGACAAACCTTCTTATTGGGGAACGTACAACTTAGACATTAGCAAGGAGTTGATGTATCGATTTCATTACGAATTCACGAAGAGGAAATATGATTCGAAAGCCAAACTGTTATTCACTGACAGATATAGTTCAGCTTACAAGATATAGAACAAAGATTCTTCACCAGAACTTATCTCTGAACATCAATGCGTGCTTCGACATGAGCAACTATCCCAGCGATCACAAATCTAATATTCTATCAGATGTGAACGAGAAGGTGTTTGGGAAATTCAAAGCCGAGACGGGAGGAAGACAGATGACGAAATTCGAAGGTTTGAAGTCGAAACTGTATGCTCACCTCTTAGATGGAAGGCGATCAAGAAATGTAAAGGTGTCAGAAGAAACATCGTAGATAACGACATCACTTTTGAAGAGAATAAAGAGTGTCTGTTCAAAAGTTGAGAATTGTACAAATCGATGAACACGATTCAAAGCAACAAGCACAATCTCTGTATAGAAATAATCAATAAGGTTGTCTTATCGGCCAACAATGACAAGCGAGTCCTACAATTAGATGGAATAAACACATTAGCTCATGGTCATTATTCCACAAATTCAATGATTCCAAGAAAGACATATTGATGGTTGGCATCTGTCATGGGTAACAACATTACTTTTGAAGGGTATAAGGAGTGTCTGTTCAAAAGTTGAGAAGTGAACAAGTGGATGAACATAATTCAAAGCATACACAACCTCTACATGGAGATAATCAATAAATGATCAACTAATGATGAGAAGAGAATCATACAATCGGATGGACTGAACATGTTAACTCATGCCCATTATTCCATGAAGTCGATGATTTCTGAAATCAAGAGGGATTAAATGAGAACACGACATTGCAAATTGATAAGGACATAGAAAATCTAGAAAGTAAATAGTGAAAACAAATAAACAAGAAAAAAATGTACAGTTGTTTTTTTACAAAAACGAGAACCAAAATATTTCCAATGTTCGTTTGGGATTTTGCATATAGAGAAGAGTGAAAAGGAACTTGGCAACAAAATTATTTGGGTCACATGAGATTTAACAGACTATACAAAGAGATGAACAAACTGTTAAAGGAAATTATGAAAGGAAAGATGATTAAATTTTAATAAAAAAATATCAAAGAGGCAGATGTATGATAAACTTTTTCTTTTTTACTAATAAAATACACACAATACAAAAAATAAATTAAGAAATTCAAATAAATAAAAAAAAGAAAAATATGAATGTATCAGTTGGTGTCATTTTACCTAATGAACCGTTTTCCAACATTGATCTGTTGGGTGTGGTCAACGCATAAAAGATAAAACATTTCTGTGGCATCTTTTCAGGAGGTGTATCGCCTAGAAAACAAAGAGATGGTGACGAACGTGGAATCTAGAACCAAGCAGTTTCTCATGCAAATGTACCCTTTGTCCAGCATGGTTCAGGAATGTGAGAAGAAGAAAAAAGTTATTATGATTTTGACAGTTACAATCTCACCACCCAAACAATTCATGGACTGTTTAAAATCGTTGGTCTGTTTCAACACGGAACATGTACAGCCTCGTGATCATGTGTTTTGTGGACACTTGTGTCTCTACATTCTCAAGAGATGGTCTTTGGGACATCATTTTCAAGACATAGTCAACGATTTACATTGAGAAAAAAATCCTCACATATATATAAGGTAAATAAAATGAAAATAGTGAAAAAGAATTCGATAAAAAAAGAAAAAATGACAGTCGATAAATTTGGAAGAAATGATAAAGTTGGGAAAAAAAGAAAGATCGCCGTCGAAGGCACCGCAGAATCTCTGCCACATACTTGAATGATCATTTTGTGAGGAGATACGAACCTCGAGAGGAACCATCGAACATGAATGATTACAAGCTTTATGATGTTCCCAAACTGGTTGATCTCAGTAATGCGGCAACTAAAAATTATGCAATCAGAGATTTTCAGGTTTTTTGAGGCGAATTAGAGACAAATATGTGGATTAAAACATGACCGACTATCCAGACTTGAAATCTGAATAATTTGTGAACCTAATGGATCCAGGGGATTTGAGCAATGCAGTCACAAAAAACTTTGCCGATGATTCGTACAGACATTTCAGCGAGTATCTAAGAGAATGCTACATTCCAAAACTCATAAATTCTGAAGTGAATTTGTATTCTCACAAGACGACATGGAACAAAAGACTATCGATGCCATAAACAACAATATCAATAAGAATGAAATGAAGACCTATCTCAATTCCAGATCCAATAAGATCGACAATGTAGCGCAAATCGGCAACTACGATTCCGAATAGATGAACCATCAATAAAGGCTATGTGCATTCTGCCCTGACGAAATCTCAAACCTGTCTGGAATATCACATGAAATATATCTATCTGAACAAACGATCGAGAGGAATGAGGGTGTCCGCCATCAACATGAACAGTAACAAACTATTCGGTCTCGATGCCAATCCAGAATCCGATTCGAGTGCAGTTAGCAGATAATATGGAGACGGCACTAAAGTCGAGAAAACCAGCGATGTGATTAAATCAAATTACAAATCTACCTGATCCCGCAATCACGACAGATGCCTGTACTATGATTTGGGTCATGGAAAAAATGAAATACGCGAGACAGTTGATAACTGTGTTGGCTGAGGAAAGTGATGCATTAGATTCTGATAAATCAGAATGGTCCTTCGGAAATGGAGGGCATGGACCACTACATGGTCATATAGGATGTCCTATGTTGATAGGACACATCTTTTGAATAAGTCAGACTTCTATCAAATTGGAGAATAGAGCAGTGGCCAACATGGTATGGTATTGAATGGCACAGAAAACGATAGATATAGAGTTTAGAAGATGGAGAATCAATATTTCAATACAAGCAAATTCAAAACATCTTTGAGAGTCCAACTGGGAGATAGAATTAATTTCAAAATGAAGACGACTAATCCTGAAGCTGTTACTTTTATAATGTCAGTGTTGATCTAATTCGATCCTTTGAATGTATTGAATACAGCAGGAAATAAAAAAAATGAAAATAAAAAATACAATAAAAAATGTATAAACGTTTAATCAAATTTGAACCCCAAAGTACCTAGAATGTTACGACTGAGATAAATTAAAAACTTATACTACTCAGATCAAGGTTCAAATCAAACCGATTCTAAACACTTTTGAACACAAAACCAAATGCAGAAAGATTCTGACGTCTATGAAAAATCAAAATCTGATACTGGTTTTTAATTTCGTTTTTGCCCATCAATGACTCATTGCAAAAATGTGAGAAAATCTTGATATTGGATCCGAATGGCGTCTTAAATCTGAACGAAATGGATTTAGCCAGACTGGCAGGTCATTTCAATCAAAATTATTTAATGAGTGTGACGTTTCAAAAGTCGACCGCTCTACATGACGATTCTATGTTTTAAATAATAAATTGAGAAAAACTGAATTATTTTGGCTTTCCAATCATAAAGAAGATATTCACTTGCATGAAAGACAGAGTATCATGAAATGACTAAACGAAATGATACCATGCGCACAATTTTAAGTCCCTGTGATGGATCATCATCAAGAGTGTGCAGATGTTTAGTCATATGAAGACCGTTTTTTACACCCGCCAGAAAACTTTCAGAAATTTCATTATCACAATGAAGAGATCGCACATGATGCAAAGAAGAGGATTACAATTCAACATGCATCTGCATGACTTGTAACAATATATAAAATGGAATTGTTAGTCAACGTGAAGAGTGTCAAGTTGTATAGAGAAGATGATGGCAATCTGACAATGAATGGAAGAGATATTGCAACAAAGGTGACGAACGACAGTTGAAAATTTTCGATGTGAATGAACGTCAGCCTGGGCGAATTGGAAGTTGGTAATTTCGTGCCAGGTGGTGGTGAAGAATTCTCGTTGGATAGACCTATCTTTGATAAAGATGCTCGATTCATGGTAAAAGAAAACCCTTCCAGCTTGTGAAGAGAAGATGGATAGAGGCCGACCCAGAAAGAAAAACACAAGAAATATCTCTGGAGACAGAACAGATGAAGTCTCAAGGTTGTCACTTTCAAAGAATTGCAAAAAAATGACTTATAAAGTGTATAACAAACGGTATGAATCCATTTACGAACATGTTAGTGGAAGAATAAATAAACACATCCCGAAAAGCAAGATAAAATTAATATAACTGAGAAGAAAAAAAATTATGGCAGTTTGAGAACTTTAGAATTATTTAATAATAATAATGTTCTCAAAGTTCCTTATTTGTTTAAAAAAATGTTTATGGGCTTTTTTTTACAAATTTTTCAAGCTTTTTAAGATTTTTTTTAGGTTTTTTAACAAAAAATAATCAAATATCATTTCGATATTTTTTTCAATTATTGAATGAAAGACATTTTACTTCTATCCAATTAAACTGTTAACACTCTGTCATACATGACAACTGTGAAAGCTTTGGTTCACCTAGTTATGTTCCTGTTGAACTGCATCTTGATAATAATGTCCAGAACATTAGCCATGAATTTCTCACTCTGTTTCCTGACGTCGGCCATGTACATAGGATACAGCATCTTGCATTCGGTGGGTGTTATGTTCGGATTGCTTATCAATTCGTCCACGTGAAGATATTTCGATCTGAAGTCTGTGGCAACGCCATACATCCTAGAAAAGTCGTTCTCCTCGAACGAGGTGTTGTAATCTATTGTCGGATATCTCATGGAGTTGAGAAACACTTGCATGTTTCTCAAGTTGCAAAGATCGAATAGAAATGGATTCATTTTTTGACATCTGATCCTATCCATCTGAAATCCCACTATGATGAAACACAGTCATAGCAAAAATTTTACCCACAATCTCCAATTGGACTGTGTTGACGTTGGAACATTTAAGATATCACCTTGCTCATTTTGAAGTTTAGCTTGAAAATTATCCAGCCCAGCTTAAACAAAAGCCATTTTCTTACTGAACTGGCATTCGAGGAGAGACTGGCTAAGGTTAATCCAGTGGGTAGTATTTTAGAAAAGAAAAAAAAATCTCTTCATCGCCTTTTTGCTTAGTGTTATTTCAACAGAAAATCTATGAGAATGGTACAGATGCAGGGTTTATCTCCTTTCATTTTACTCCTTTTCCACTCTCGACATCCCACAGTTTTCAAATACTGGCGGTTTTGCAAACTGTTAATCCAATGGAAGAATTTTGAAAATTTGTAGAGATGTTGTGTGTGTTTTCTTGTCTTTCAATGAGTCAAGAAATCTCTAAGACATCGTGAGATTGAGAGGAATCATCACGTGGCCTTGGCAGTGCAGGCGTAAGGCGATTTTGGTCTGGTATGACGAATGCTTGGTACCATATTCAAATAAAGAGAGAGAAGCCAAATGAGATGAGCAAAGATATTATGATACCTTATGGTTGACTGGTGTATCCTCTCTGGAAATCAAAACAAAAAATACCAATTCAAGTACTTCATGAATACATTTTGAGGATGCTATATATAAAAAAAACACACACATCTTTTTTACTCATCAACAAAAAGCTCAAAACTACTCACAGAACTTACTAACCTTTGAATATTATATTAGGTTTATGAGTCAATTAATGGGAGAGAGAGAGAGAGAGAGAGAGAGAGAGAGAGAGAGAGAGAGAGAGAGAGAGAGAGAGAGAGAGAGAATGTGATGAACTTCTTATTACGAATAATTTTTGTGGTAATAATAAAGTAGATATATATAAAAAATTAGAAATACAAAATCACTTAATTATTACTAGTTAGTTTATTGATTAATTTTTTTACAATGTTTAATCTGAATAAAAATTACTACACGATAAGAATAAATTTCGAGAATGGAATTCACCTGAAAAATTTGTCTCTCGAAGATTCGAATGAAAATTTAAATCTATATCACAGAAATGACAATTCGAATGGAAATCATTGTCAGAGATGTGTTGTGACCGACAAGATGAATAGAGTTGTATTTCAGAATCTTCCTCATTTTTCCATATTTAACAAAGAAGAATATGGCAAATATGAATGAGTGACGTGACCCGAAAATAATCTCTAGGTATTCGGCACTCTCGAAGGCTATTACTTGTATGTCTTCAAACATTTGGTGGAGTGGAATATAACAACCAACAGGGCTCTGAACATGATGGATGCGTTTCGGGCAGATAATAGAGATACTTTTGGCAAGAGATTCGTGAACATACTCAGACAGAGATCCGACCACCACCACCACTACGAAAATGATGGATAGGTTCATCACAAATTAGACATAAATAGCGTTTTCAAATGTGATAAAAAGAAAATGACGATGGAAGATCGCGATTACTTTCAGAATTTCTGTTGAGAATGATTGGGTGCCAATCATCAATACGTCTTTCCCTTGAGATACTCGTCAAATGAATGGATAGTGAATAGATCTCAATTCGAGATATACTTGATCACCAGTATAAAAAAGTCAGACGGATCTAATAATAATAAAAATAAATATTGAGAGTGTGAAGAGGCGACACACCCCGATGAGGATGTAGCAGTGATCAGACATAAAGATGGTAATGCTTGAAAGGAAGAAAATCTCAGAAAGACGAATTCTTCTTATTCAGGAAACCCAACCAATATTTCTTAGAAAACAGAGAGGAATTACTTCCGCACATCACGATGTGCGACATAAAGAGATTTCGGGGTCGAATATGTATGATCACAGATGAAAAGATATACAAGATTTTCAATTCTGAGTATCAGAAATGTTCTAAACTAAGTGGGAACTGTACCAACATATATTACAGATATATAGAGATATTGAAATTCAATGACAAGTATGACAAGACGTTATTCGAGAAGACGTACACAAATAAATTGCAGGTTTTTGGACACGCTTTCGCCAGTAGCTTGAGATGTTTGAATGGGGTATCATTCTATCTGCAACACGATTACAGCAATTTCTCTCACCCCCGATTTTGTCTCATGGCAAAAGACAGATTCCCTTTTTTGTCTCACTTCATGATGAACGTGCACTCGGCTTTAGAGAACATGGTGAAACACTTGAGCATTACTCAGACATTACACAAGTGAGAGATATTCGGCTAC
Organism: Pictodentalium vernedei; assembly: GCA_031216915.1. Taxonomy (NCBI): domain Eukaryota; kingdom Metazoa; phylum Mollusca; class Scaphopoda; order Dentaliida; family Dentaliidae; genus Pictodentalium; species Pictodentalium vernedei. The sequence continues at coordinate 641,532,626 of CM062296.1, read as the reverse complement.
AGATTTTTCAATGGATTGATAGATCAAAGAGAACAAAAGTTCTTTTTTAAATTTTAATTAATCTTTCCCATGTTAAAATCCATGGAAGATTATTGCGTGATGTAGAAGAAATTTGACAAAATCATGATTTTCATCCGCATTAGTGTTATAGGGATTTCTGCTGTAAAACATCTTCACGCATAGTGCATGGCATCTGGTTACTGAAGAATATTCTGAAAAATCTTGAATCGCAAAGTAAGCAGGTAATAGATGCAAGGAATCGATAGCTGTGGTGTTAATTAAAAACAAAAATGAAACAAATTTTGTAAAGGACAATAATTCTGAAATAATTTTAGTCTTGTTTTATTATTTTCGAAATTACGAAATATTTTTTAACAAACTTATTTAGTAATTTTGAAAATAATTGTTTTTAACAAAATGATCAAATATTAAGTTTCATTCTTTTTTGTTAATTTGTAAAAAAAAATCAGAAATAATGGTGTGTGTTGTGCGTGCATGCGCTATACTTATAGATCAAGGAATGGAGAAGGACATTTATCCTTTTTTTATACCATTTACCACCTCTACCTTGATGACTCTCTCTCTCTCTCTCTCTCTCTCTCTCTCTCTCTCTCCCTTTCTCTCTCCCTCTCTCTCTTTCTCTATTCTCCACAAGTCTTTAGAAGGTCAGCCTCGTTTCATGTGGATATATCTCCTACAGGGTAAGTCAATTTATTTTTATTATTGAAACATGATGTGAGCGTTAATTTTTTTCACAAATGTGCTTGTTCTTTTTTTTGATGATAACTCTTAACATACTCGATGGAATGGCAAGACAACACACTCTTGATCCACCTTCACGCCTCACTTTTGGGCATTTTTCTTCCTTTTACAGTCACACAGTGTAAGTAGTCATCAGATGTTCGAAAGTGACCTTAAACACCAATTCAAAATACACTCTTCAACTGGAAAAGACGCAGACTCGACATGTGCAATCTCCACCGCAGAAGCCAGTAGCTGTGCTATTTTTCTCCACTGGAGGTATATATACAATGGCCTTTTATTTAATAAAACATGAAGCTATCAATGTTTTCCTCCAAACAAACAACAAAATTATTTGTCGATAACAGAGAGAAAACCCAAATATCAACATCATATATTCTCTTGTATTATTGATCTCAGAATAAGGAAGAATAGTAGATGTAAAAGATGTAAAAATTCATTTCGAGCACACTAGAAAAATTAAGCTCGAAAGTGATGGAAATTTACATTGAAAACTTTTCCTGCACATCTTAAACAAATACCAGCCAGCCCATTTTCGGCTGAGTTCTTATTCGAGGAGATCGGCTAAGATTAATCCAATGGGGATTATTTTAGAAAATAAAAAAAGAATTTTAAATCTCTGAAATCATCCGTTCATTCATACTTTAAAATTTGAGACATTTTTCCCTTACAAATGTCCTGTTGGAATTTTTAAAGTGTGAACAATGATGTGAAATCGCTCACTTCAAATATTTGCAAAAACAGTTTTTTCAGCATCATCGTATTTTTGCTCAATATTATTTCAATGGGAAAAGTTTTGAGAATTGTCAAGAAAGTGGGTTTTCCCCCTTTCATTTTACTCCTTCCTGAACTTGGCATCCATTAGATCTGTGATTTTCGAATTATCACCGTTTTGCTCTGTGTTATTCCAATGGGGATTTTTTTTTAAAATTTAAAAAAAACGGTGGGATTTCTTCTCCTTCATGACTTCTTCGAGAAATTTCTGACACATCACAAAACTGAGCAGATTAATAATGCCACCATCACCACAACACACACATGTGACCCACTGTGAGTCTTGCCATGTAAAAGAAAAAAGTATCACCTTCTTTTTCTTATATATTTAAATAAAAAAAAATAAATTTAAAAAAAACCTTAAAATATCGAGCATGTCATTTAAAAAAAAATCAAAGATCCTAAGGAGAAAGTGCAAAATATGAAAACGGATATTCTGCGTGAGAAGTTTCTCAGAGATATTCTCTACAGAGTGTGTGCCCATCTCATGGATTTAAATATTCCTAGATTGCTGAGTGAAAGATGTCCGGGTTGAATGGCAGAGGGATGGGTCAAAAAGCGCACCTGTTACACAGTGGAACACAAAGGTGGCATAGTCCTGTGTTTCGTGCCAGTGTTAGAAAAGCTCGATGAGGATAAGGTGATAGATTGGTGGAAGAAAATGAAATGATCGAGTGTCAAGGGCAACTGGGGCATTTGGATTTCAAAATTGTGCAATTTTGGAAAATGTCGAGAAATCTCATGAACTAGGATCAAGTATGTATTTTGCATTATTACTGGATAGAAAATGCCACACTCAGATCGTGTGAGGGGAAAAAAGAATGATTAAATTAAAATAGAAAAAAAATAAATAAAAAATGGATTATACAAAATGTGGTAAATATTTCAATATCATGATAAAATACTATAGAGAAAGAATAAAAATATCTTTTCTAAGAATACGGAAAAATATTGTACCGAAACTCCTCCTAAATATGTGTGCAAAAATGAATGTGATGATACTTATCATTGCAACAAAATTTTATTAGATAATGAAAAAAGAGAAACTAGAATGAGTTCATATCCAATTCATGAGAAGATACAGAGAAAAAAACTAAAAAAAAAATTTAAAAACATTTTTTGGAAAAATCGATAAACATATAATTACAAAAATAAAAAAAATGAAAACTTTTTTACAAAGACATATCTTTTATTAGCATGTGGGCTGTCACTCTCCCGTCTTCATTTTTATGTACATGCTCGATGCACATGTTTGATTTCGTTAATTTTTTCACATCTTGGAGAGCTTTTTTTCTGAGTCGATTTATGACATCTTGGTCGATTTTCAAATTATATCATGTCTCTGCCATAGATCAAAATAAAGCCCTCTTCCCTGAAATCTTTCTCTTCTTCCATCAGAATTTCATGAACAAGATAAAATCTTGCATATTGGATTTATTTTGTTGGACACTAGATGTCGGTATCAAAACGAAAATAGAATTGAAGTGTAGTATGGAGAAGATTGATCTGAACACGATTGGAGTTGAGGAAAAATGGCCTATTTTCAGTCTCGTATGAAGACCAAAAGCCCTTCGATGTCCAATATATTTGATGACATGAAATAAAAGATATTACAATCTTCAGCGCAATATCAAGAGGAAGGTAGCAATTGGAGATTCGGAGAAATACTGAATCTAGAGATTTACATTGACATATACGATCTTTTGCAAATGTCTTAGTATATAAAATTGTCTTATTTCGTAGGAAAGAAAAAAGCTGTGATCAACGAGAAAAAAGAAAAGACAGCGAATGCTTCAAATAGGCCATCCCATCTGCATAAAACACATAGAAACGAATCTGCAGAGACCGTCAAAGTATTTGGAGACTTTTAAAAATTTAGATTGGTTGGGAAAGAATTTTCGGACACAGCTTCATGACATCGATCATTTCGAAAAGCGAGATCCCATGATCATCGTCGACATCTTGGGATACATCGATTCGAAAAACATACTTCCTCTAAGAATAAGGTTTCTAAAGAATCAGTAGAGACATCAATTTATTATAGATTTCGAAATATGACAATTAGCATTACTGTTGGATCAAGAGCATGAGCCAATTACTGGTGACATTTACTAGCAGCTACAAGAGAGGGAGATTTTTTGTGTGTTTTAACTGGCTGAATTCCTTCAAATGCAAAGAATCGGTGGAACGTACTGAGGAGTATTTCAACTCAAATCAATGCATTGCTGTCACATCAAATTCATACATCACAACCGAACACTGAGAGTGCCTTTTGTGGTGTATGCCAATTTAGAATGTTCCATGGTAAAGATGTGTTCGTGTCAACCTGATGTCATCAGAGTTACACTGAAATATGTCCGAAACACATACCATCGAAATATTGTTTCTACATAAAATGTTCTTTTGACAATCGACATTCTTCGGGTCCATACACCCACACGAAAACAGTCAAACGACGACGTGGCTCAAAAGTTTATGGAAGATTTGAAATCTCAAATCAAAATGTTATACGAGCAACTGAAAACCAGTGTGAAGATGATCATCACAGATGAGCATGTGAAAGACTATAAGATAATCACTAAATGTCACATTTGTCGACTACCGTTCACTGAAAATTCGCCATCCGAACACAAGAAAGTTAGAGATCATTATCACTATACAGGCAAATGTCGTGGTGCCATGCACAGCAATTACAAACTAAAATATTGAGGTGATAAGGTCTTTCCAGTGATATCTCACAATCTGTTGGGTTATGATAGTCATCTTTTCATGATGGATCTCGGTAATGACGTCTGCAGTCAAGAGAGGAATACGTTAAAGAAATAGCTTTCAATTCATGTCAAATAGTTTTGAGAAACTAGTCGGCAATTTACGGAGAAAGACATTCGAGATCACGACTGAATGCTTTCGAAACGAGCGTCATTTGGAGAGCGCATTGAGGAAAGCATCTATCCCTAAGATTACATGGATGGTTTGTATAGATTCGACGAGTCGTTGCTACTCTCCAAAGATCATTTTTATTCAAAATTATACGAGGCTGACATTTCTGACAGCGACTACAAGCCCGCTCAAAAGTATTGAGAACATTCGACATGAAATCCATTAGAAATTAAGATGAGATGTATGTGAAAACAAATGTGCTTCTCTTCGCCGGTAGTTTCATTTTTTTTTGAGACACATGTTGGAGAAATTATGGTCTAGATCTGGCTTGGCATTACACAGCTCCCAGCATGGCTTGGGATGGTCTGCTCAAGATGACAGAAATCCATTTGGAAATACTATCCGGTTTGGATGTGTTGCTTATGTTCAAAAAGAGTGTGCGAGTCAGAGTGTCAATGATATCTCAGACACGCAAAAGCAAACAATTGCTTCGTGGGTTCAACGCGTGATAACCGAGTAAGTACATACCATATCTAGATGCTAATAATTTATACAGTTGGTCCTTGAGTCATCCATTACAGTTGAGAAATTTCAAATGGGTCGAGAAACTCGAGGAGATGGAGAAATGGAGACACTATCCCTGTCTTACAGAGGTAGATCTAGAATACCCTCCCAAAATTACACGATTGACACAATTATTATCCGTTGGCACTCAAACAAATGAAAGTGAATAAAGTCATCAAACCCGTTCCAAATTTAACCAACAAACTAATAAGCAGTCTGCTGCAAACATTTGAAACTCTACAAAGACTATGGCATGAAATTAGTTACCATTCGTCGCATCATCTGATTTAATAAGGAACTTTGGATAAAGAAGTACATGGATCTCAACACAAATTTGAAAATGTTGGTCATGACCAAATTCAAGAAAGATTTTTTTGGAAACTCGTGAACAATTCCATGTACGGAAAATCAATAGAAAACACCAGGAAGAGGACAACGATTCATCTTGTAACGTCGGCGGTGCAGGCCTAAAAATACATTTCAAAACCGAACTGCAAACATTAAACAATCTACGACAATAATCTAGTAGCCATGGACATAAAAAAAGATGCAGGTGCCATTTGACAAACCTGCATTGTTGGGGACGTACGAATACATCAAGAGGAAATATAATTCGAAAGCCAAACTGTTGTTTGCCGATACGGATAGTCTACTGTAAAATAGAGACCAAATATTTTTACTAGGACATATCCGGACATCGATGCTTAGTTCGACACAATGAACTATCCCAGCGATCACAAATCTATCATTCCGCCAGGTGTGAATAAAAAGATAGTGGCAAATTTCAATGACAAGGCGGGGAAGACACATCACGGATTCGTGGGTTTGAAGTCGAAACTGTATGCTTACCTCTTAGATGGAAAGACGATCAAGAAATGTAAAGGTTACAGAAGAAACGTCGTGTATAACGACATTACTTTTGAAGAGAAAAAAAGTGTCTGTTCAAAAGTCGAGGAGTGTACAAATCGATAAACACGATTCAAAGTGAAAAGCACGATATCTACACAGAAATAATCAATAAAATTACCTTATCGGCCAACAATGACAAGAGAGTCCTACAAACAGATGGAATAAACATGTTAGCTCACGGTCATTATTCCACAATTCAATGACCCCAAGAAAGACGTATTGACGATTGGCGTGCAATCATTCTCCTTATATATTTTGAAAATAATTATGATCTTCCATCATCATCTTCTTTTTATCGCATTTCAAAGCACTATTTATGTCAAATTTGCGACAAACATTCTCATCATTGTTGTGGTGGTGGTGGTGGTAGTAGTCGGATCTCTGTCTCAGTACATTCAAGAATCTCAATATCAACCGCATTCAGATTCCTGTTGGTTTCTATGTTCCACTCTCTCAAATGATTGAAGATGTACAAGTAACAACATATGAGAATATCGACTACCAAGAGAGTATTTTCCGGTCGCACCACTCGTTCAAATTGCTGTATTCTTCTTTGTTAAATTCATAAAAATAAGGAAGACTTTGAAATACATCTCTATTCATATTGTCCGTCACATCACATCTATGATGACGATTTTCATTTTAAATATCATTTGTGTAATATAGATTTAAATTCTCATTCGAATCTTTGAAAGGCATATTTTACAGGTGAATTTCATGTTCGATATTTATTCTAATCATGTAGTAATTTTTATTTGGATTAAGCAAGGTAAAAATGATAAATAAATAAACCGATTCACTAACTACTAATAATTAATTAATTTTTATTTCTATTTTTTAATATATATCTACTTTATTATTACAACGAAAACGATTCGAAGTAAGAATTTTATTTCAATTTTTTTTCTTTCTCTTGGTAAAGACATCTCTCTCTCTCTCTCTCTCTCTCTTTATCTATCTCTCTCTCTCTCTCTTTATTTGACTCGTAATCCTAATATTATATTCAAAAGTTAATGAGTTTTGCGAGTTTTGTTGAGCTTTTGGTCGGTGGATAAAATAGCTGTGTGTGATTTTTTATGATTAGCTTCCTCAAAATGTATTCAAGAAGTACGTAAGTTTTTTTGTATTTTTTGTCCTGAGAGATACATCAGACAGCCCAAGATATCATAATACTTTCTCTTATCCCATTTGGATTCCCGCTCTTTCTTTTAATGTGGTACCAAGAATCTACCATACCAGACCAAAACCACATGCAGCCTGTGATGCTTCAGCTACGTTATTATTCCACTCAGCCTCACGATGTCTGGGAGATTTTCCGACTCGAGAAAATACAAGAAAACACACACACCATCTCTACAATTCTTTAAAATTTTCCAATTGGAGCAAAACTGAGCAAACCGGCGACAATTGGAAATCTGAGGGATGCGACGGAGCAAAAGGCGTAAAATAAAGGCGGAAAACCCACCGCCTCTACAATTCTCTTCCCATTTGAATAGCACTGAGCAAAAAGGCGATGATGGGAAAAAAAAAATTCTCGCAAATATTTGAGATGAGCAATTTGACGCCGTTTTTCTCACTTTTACAAATTTCAATGGGAAATTTGAATGGAAAAAAAATTGTCTGATCTCGAAGTGGGTTGGAACAGACTACTTTGGATATATTTTATATTTTGGCTTTTCCTAAAAGGAAAATATATTTGTTATTGTACAGGGAAATTTTTCGATTTAACCACAATGTGTCGGAAATGGCCATCAAACGTGGTCATGTTTTAAATACCAGATCTCATAGCTGACAAATGATGGGTTAACATATGTTACATCACTGTACTCCGTAATCATAGTGGAATGACATATATCCAAAGATGTTGGGCTATCCCCTTTAAAATCAAGTGATTTTATGCATGGGTTGGATGGATTTTCCATTTAACGTTGAGTTAACCCTTCAACCAGCATAATATCGATATGCACACCTACATGTTCGGAGATATGTGGCTGAAATTGTGTACATATTCATATTCCCCTCCACACAATGTCCTGTCAAATTTCATAGCAGCCCATCGTCACCTAGACTGTATTCGTAGACTGAAATCGTGGACTGTATTCGGCGATTGTTTTTGTAGACTGTATTCATAACTCTTTACAAAATGAATTGATTGAAATAACCTACTCACTTTAGTATTTCTCGAGTGTATTTAACAAACCATATATTCAAACTGGCCGACACTTCTTTTCTTCTATCTTTTATTTGTTTTTTATCTATTTTCTTTTTTCTTTCTTTCCAAATCGTTCGTACTCCATTCACGTTGTAGTTTAAACATTCTTGCATGTCGCTGCCCGGGGGTCTGCTCCCGCCCACCCTTACTGCGGGTAATGATCGGCACGGCCAGTGCTATTAACAAAATTCGTCACTCAAATTTTATTCTGTTTTCAGTTTTGGCCTCGGAGACCTGCCTTATGACCCCCTGTTGGATCGAGTTGGTTCCAATGGGGGTGATGGGCTGTGTCTTAATGTCAGAAAATCGTCTAATGCCCCCAAAATTTCTTTTGTAATTGTCATCTTTTCTTTATCTGCACTGGAAAGGAGACCACGAGGGGCGGGACGGGGACCTTCGGGCGTCGATATGTGAGCTTGTCTACTGACTGATACCACCTGCTGGAGTTTTTTGTCGAATCCCCTCCTTACATAGTAATCTATCTATTTGTTCATCTTTGTTATTTAGTGTACTGTTGTATCTTGTGTTGTTCCTGTTTTACCATCTAGTATGTAATGTACACAATTAACAAACTTTTCAATAAAATATTGTTTAAACTAAATTTTGTACAATTCCTTCAAAGGGCTTTATGATTTTGTGCAGAAGAATCACTCGTCTATTTTTTTTTATTTTCTAAGATACTCCACATTGGATTTCCCTTAGCAGATCTCTTCTCAAATAGCAGCCCAGTGCAAAAGTGGACTGTTTTTTATGCTAAGCTAGAACATTTTTCAAGCTAAATTCCAATTGCTTTGGAGCTTAATTTTTTTTTGCGCACAGGAAATGAATTTTTGCTTTGCTGGAATCTTCAATTCACATCTGTTGTAATCTGCAGAAAATCCAAAAATGTGCTTCAAAGGTATCCTGAATGAAAACATTCCTTCAGGTTTCAACGCTGGAATGATGTGATTAAATGTCGAGGTGCATCCACCTTGTCAGCACATCGGAGGTGGCGTCTTTCACCCACAGTTGACTGAGTCCTCTAGATTTGGAAAAATCCTAGAGATATTTCAAGATTCCTAACATCGTGCTAGCTTCACCGGGATGAAACACAGTTTCAGTCTCTTGTCATAAGAGTTTATGCAATATACTGTTCAAAAGATGCATGATCCCATTATGAGCTAAAGTGACGACGTCATCGTCGGCGTAGTCGCTACCATCCTTTTTCGTCAAGCATCCTTCTATCTTGAGAAATTTTTTTCTGGAATGAAGAAAGAGATCCTGTGTTTAGATATTGAATCTTATCTCTCCTTCATTATTGACACTAGTTCCTGCGACAGGTAAATATTCGTGTACTTCATACCCTTGGATACTTTCATCTCTCATTATACCTTCCGTTATGTCTAATATGTTCCTCTTTTTTATTTCACTCTAATTTCTATTTTTTTAAATATTTTTATTCATTTTTTTTTCTTATTTTATTTATACATATACAGAGAGTGAAAAATTGTTCTCCATTACTTTTTAAAACGCGGTCTTGTGCAATTGCTGCTTGTAAGACTTTCCCGTGATCTCTTCACTGTCTAATGCTTCTATCTCGTAAGTGATGGGATAGGTACACTCAAACCATGATGAAGATTTCGGTCATTTCTTTGTTGTCGCCATCCTTAATGGAAAGAGATTCGTGTAGTTTTTCTATTCGTGTCACCGTGAATCACTAGCTTCCTCTGGTGTCATCTTGATGAAACTTTGATGCATGTAGTTATAGTCATCGACCAAATCATCTAAGACATCAACGCATTTCTTCGTCAAATTGTCCACGATATATCTGTGCATTTTTCCTTCATGGTGCTACTCCATCATTCGACCATGCTCATCGTCTTTTCTTTTTTGGAGAGATAGATGTCAACGAGTGAACAGGCATGAACATTGTAAAATTCTCGACTTTTAACCACCCTCCATTTCTCTGGTTTTCAAGAAGTGAAGATGTTTTCCAGAGCTTCTGTCATGCTCATTCCGGATTTAATTTTCAATGCTATCGTCCGTCTGTATTTCGAAAACTTCTATGACCGTTAGTAGATATTTCATTCCTCTGTTGTGTATTGACAATGACTGCATGTCCATTTTTCTCTTTCGAAATCTGTGCACTATGTGTTTGTGTACTTTCGTCCGCTAATACGTTAGTTAATTGCCTTTTTCCCCATTTTGTACCGATTAACCTGTCGACTTGCGAACATTTGAATTTCTCTCTCAGCATGGGTTTAACTATATTTTTCAAATCTCTCTTTTTGTTTCGTTTTGAGTCTTTGTGTCCGGATATTTCGTGTAACAGAGATTGCAACTGTAGGACACTCAATCCACTCTATTGATGGGATTGCTCCACTATTTCGATGTCAGATCTTTATTCAATCTCTTGTTCAATTTCGTCTAGAGTCCTTGAATCGATGTCCAGGCTGATGCACTTCGAAGGGAAGATTATTGATGAGTTTGTTGATCACTCTTCTGTATCTTTTAATGAATTGGATTAATGATTTTGCATCTCACAGGTGCCTCAACGCATCTATCTATTATTTTTAGTTTGCACTCTCTGCACGTTATCGGTGTCTGTAGACTTCTAACATTTTATTCAATACATTTTTGTTTGTTCTTTTTTTTATTTTTTATGTTTTTATTATTTTTCTAATTTATATAAAATCGTCATTTTTTTTAATTTTGAATCAAAGTTTACATAGAGATTCCATGGTTTCTTCTTGACTTTTGTCTATGAGGTTATTTTTCATCTCCTCTTAAAGAATCTGACAAGACTTTATTCTTATACCTTCTTTCAACATCTCGAAATTATCCTTTTCACTGAGAATATGTAGCGATACTCCTGATCTAAAATCCTTCCATCCTTCAGGTAAGGTGATATCATGTCAGTTATGGAATTGATTTTAGCATTGGCCAACACTTTGAACATTTCGTGTTTCTAAGCCTTCAATGATAATTGATAACTCACGAATTTTCTTACCGTGCACATGAATCCCATCGCGAGAGCGACGCCTTTTATCGCCAGCATGGCGGGAATGGCGGTCATGGTCGAAAGGAGATCCACTCCAGCAACACTCAAACCCATGAATGATGAGAGTCAGAACAGACCATCGACCAATTTAATCATTCGTGCATACTTCTGTTTCTGTGATCAAATAATGTTGAACTCTATTGATCAGGTCATTATAAAAAACACGCTGCCTCTGTCTTCAAAATGAGCTGCAGCCTGTAGTACAGTCAATGATAAGTCAGAAAATACATTATTTCTTGTCCTCATTTTTTTATTTTGTTTATTTTATTTTGTTTTCTTCTTTCTTATTTTATATAAACGAAATATATGTTGTACACAAGTTCTTTCTTTTCTTGTTCTTTTAAAAGTCTTACATTAACATATGGGGAATTGGTATGTATTTAAAATGCGAACAGGCCTAATAACAGACCTCGACCATCTCTCATGTTTTTTCCTCTCTTCAGAAAGAGACCCTCTCCATAGGTGTGGAATGCATCGCTACCATTTATCATCAATTTCGATTCGATTCACCACTCCTCTCCTTTTCCAAAACATTTTCGATTATTTTCTGTGCACCCAAACTAGCTAGTCCCGACAGAGCTCCTATACCCAAAACCGACACCATGGTCTTGGTGAGAATGGGTAATGCTTTGGTGGCCAGTCCCGCCAACAATCGTCGTAAGATACTGCCTTTTATTTTCAGATTATATCTCAAGTGAGCGGGACTCAGTCTCACGGTCAATTCTCTTTGATTATGATGCACTTTCGCCATTCTATTTATTTTGTCGTGACCATTGCTCATATTTTGATGAGTTAATTTCAATCTCACTGCTTCATCTCAATTTTTTAATGTTCTAAGAAGGTGTGTCTTTCTTAGCTTTGGATATGTTTATGTTCTGATAGAGGTATCATTATTTTTTTTGAAATATTTTTTTTATTTTATTTAATGTTTTTATTCCTATTATGTACATAAAAATTGATTTGAATTAAATAAATTTAAAAAAAAGAAATTCAAAAATTGTTTTGTAAAACGAAAAATTAAAAAAAAAATGACTTGTAAAAGAACATTTTTTTCTCGAAAAAAGTAGAAAACTCAGGACGAATTATTTATGGAGGAGGAAATGCTGGCTACATTAAATTGTTTTAAATTTCTTTCATGTGAAATCAAATCGTCACACAAGATCTAACAACTCTTCATTTTGGTCCATCAATTTAGTGGTGTTACTGTACAAGGTATGCATTATCATGAACATTATTAGATTTCGTGGTCGCTCTGTGATCTTGTAACCCGCAAATACATCCAGAAAGAAAGAGTAGAACATGGGCTGTGTACCAGCGTTCATTTAACTTCCCGAGATCACGTCCACATTCACTATTGATGCTATTGATGTAGAGAATGTCTACCACATACACCTTTCAATCAAATCTCAACATCTCCTAAAAAGTGTTGTCTCCCCTGAAATCCACTGGATAATCGTCTTTCATGTTCAGTGTCGTTTGCAGAGTATTGATGTTGTCACTTATTTTGATGAAATCGGTTTCGTGACGTCGATCTTCATTCTAGTCTGGTTGTGTTCGTTCAGACTGACTATTTTGTAACTGTCTTTGGGAATGCGTATCATGAACCAGTCTATTCTGTCGGAATACCTGGATGTATTATTTTTTTCATGATTTGGGGAAATGAATAGTACATCTCGAGAATCACCAGTGCCATCTCGAATATCCTATCTGTCAGTTCAATCGGGGTATTGAATTTCGCCTTGAATCAAGTCTTGTCATCGCTCACCATGATCAAAAAAGAATCTTTTGCGGTTGTGTTATCAGTTATTCTATTCATGTTCTCTGCTGTCCTTTCTAATAGCTGAGTTTCGTATTGTCATGACATTTTTTTTATAATTTAATAATTATTTTTTACATATTTTTTTTTACTTTTTTTATTTAATATTATTATTTTTTCTATTCATTATTAATCACATCACACAGAATGTGAAACTGATATTCTATTATCATAGTATATTATTCATAGCACTTGCGACTCCTCAGATCTATGGCCACAAAATTATAAATTCAAGTCTCGAGGATCGGACACATCGACCACGTTTTCGTAAAATTGATATTTCACATTTGATATTTTATTAATATTTCCGAGTTTTTTCTAAATCTCTTGGAAGATCGTTGTGAGTGATCCATAATACTTTTCGAACTCGTCTTGGTGATCGAAGATTCTCATTGTCGTGTCCTTCCATAAGTTTGTGCTCAGGGTTTTTCACAATAATTCGATTTCGGTTTGAAAGAGACTCTTTCCAAACAATCTATCGAAATCCAACCACTTGGCTACAACAACAGATTCATCAACAGATTCGTCTTTCCGAAATTCGATTTTCCCACTATAAACCCCCTCATACTTCTGGTGAACAGTGCATGATTCGATCATTTGGTTTTCGTTTTGTTCCACGATTAATCTTCGATTTCCATCTCGCCTAGTTTAAGAGTGTTGTTAATGTTTTTTGGATGTTTTTTTTAACTTTTTTATTATTTCTTATATATAATAAAAAAATATTTTTTTAAAGGACTCGGCGGAGGGTAATAGTCAAAAAATGAGGAGGACGTCCAATCGCAGTAGGTGTGTGACCACAAGTTTTACCATGAGTCAGCTCATAAGATTTGTAAATAGAAGATGGAACCGAAGATCTGTAACTAGAAGCCTTGCTTTCTCTGAAGGGTTTTAGTCAAGAGTTTCTTTGACGATTTCTTTTTTTCATCTGTTCCTGAGATTCTGTCGTGGGTTTGAATAACTTAATCATCTCTTGTTTCACCTCAATGTTCCCCGTTCGTTTTCATCAAATTGCTGTCTTGAATATTCCTCCTCAATTCTAGAAATTGAGGGACTGTCTCATCTCTCAGCTTTGGATCCTTGATCTGTAAAAACGACATGCTTTTTTACTTAGCAACTTTATTTTTCTCTTAACATTTTTTTTTGAGTTTCTATTTTTTTCTTTTGATTTAATATATATTACATCGATGAGACACTTAAAAAAAATGACAGAAAATACATGTTTCGCATTTTATCGAATGCGATGTGGCGACACCCCACTTTAGATTTCTCGCTAAAGTAGGACTGCTTTGCCACGAGACGACACCCGACCTTTCGACTCAAAATTTAATTTTTGTTAAAGATCTGTCATCGACTTAGGATTTTCATTGCACACCATCTTTTCTCCCTGAATTCGAACCACGTCCCCAAAAGGTGGGGAGTCCAAAAGAGACGATCCTGGATATTTTCTAGGATATTAATTTCGCCCATTTTCCGAGATTCGATCGCGATGACGATTCGAGTTTCCTCCAGTTTCTGACTCAAAAAAGTTGCGTATCATCTCTTGGTATATCTGTCCACTTTAGCGAGATATCTGGGGGTGGGCTAGTATTGGAGATCTTTTGGACTTAGTCGATTTCTCGAGAAAATAAGGTACAAAATCACGGGAAATTACCAAAAGTTTCTATCCCGTATTTTTCTGGGCGTGAACTCTGTTTGTTAGACTCCTGTTCCCTACTGTTAGCACCTTTCTCAAAGTATGGATAAGAACGGGATGCAGAACACTGGTTCAGAAGACATGTGATTTACAACCAAATAAGGAGATCAAGATGACATCAGAACAGTCATAACACTGATACTGATACTGAATTTTATTATTGTTTTCCGTATTTCTGTCCTCCTGTTACCAATATGTTCACTTTTGTTATTATTCCCAAGATCATAATATGGGGAGTAACCAGAGGGACATTTGGAGGTTTGTGATTATGATTCCCACAAACATGCTTTCAGGTGATCTAAAATGTGTATATTGTCCCCGACGTGACACCTTGGACGGAATCCCAACAGAATCTATTTTTGGGAAACACCTGTGATTATAGAATCGCTTTTATCCGAGATGAGCATAAGAGATATAAGAGGAGTTACTCTTTTGTGCAACTACTCGATGCCTTATTTGCTCGACAAGATTCGAGTCGTTCCCGTGTCCCTGTCTGATTGTCATTCATGTTTAAGAATCATATAAGACTTCGTTATACACAGAAGAGGTAACTCTGTATGGGAAGGTACAGATTACAGAAAATGAAGCAGTCTGATTGTTGGAAGGTAACGGGTGGCACCAGAGATAGCTAAGATTAAATAGACTGTTATGATAGCGAGAATAGATTATGTAATAGGTAGAAACCGAAGATATAGTTGAAAATCCGAGACAAATAAATAGTTGTCGGGTTGTTTGTGGTAATTATAGGAAGTAACCGATGATTCTGGGTAATTAGATTGGTTCATAATTAGATTGATTCTTTCGAGTCGTCCCTGTGTCCCTGTCTGATTGTCTGTCATGTTTAAGAATCATATAAGACTTCGTTATACACAGAAGAGGTAACTCTGTATGGGAAGGTACAGATTACAGAAAATGAAGCAGTCTGATTGTTGGAAGGTAACGGGTGGCACCAGAGATAGCTAAGACTAAATAGACTGTTATGATAGCTAGAATAGATTATGTAATAGGTAGAAACCGAAGATATAGTTGGAAATCCGAGACAAATAAATAGTTGTCGGGTTGTTTGTGGTAATTATAGGAAGTAACCGATGATTCTGAGTAATTAAATTGGTTCATAATTAGATTGATTCTCAAACAAAGGAACGCGCCTTCTATTGGATACACAGAAGAATTCTTGGGAAGTCTGTACCAAGGAGAGTAATTTGGGTGGCTTTTAATAATTTGGGGTTTTTGCGGGATTTTTGGGGTAATTCTACGAAGTAAACGCGGATTTGGAGAAAATCTTACCCTGAAAACTATACTTTTTCAATCGAACGCACCCTCCAAAAATATCCCCATCCTACTGCAGGCCATTGGATCACATATCAACCACTTGCTACCATGGAAACCAAGATGGCGGCCCCAGTATACAAAATGGACGATGGACACAAGTGTCACCTAACTATACGCGCTGCACGGAGCGCTAACATCACGTATCACTGTGGGATGACGTCACAAGATGACCACTGTCGCGGAGTACCAACCAAACATGACGTTAACGAGGTCATGTGACTACGACGTCACTTGCTAGATCACACAAAACAAAGTAAGAGGATCATGGGATGATGGCTTCTTAGAAATACCCGAGCAAATATATCATAACTGGATCATTGTGGTCTGGGTCCATTTTTTGAAGAGGAAAACATATTTTTTTGGCAAAAAAGGGGTGGGTGGGTCCTTTTGGGCCTTGTGTCTGCAATTTTTTTTATTACACGCCTGTTCTTTGAAATCCCCATCTACAGCAGCACTAAATTATGCAGAAAATAAAAATCCGTTCCGCACATATGTGCGGAACGGAAATCGTTTATAGACTATTTTAAAACAAAAGCTAGATTTCACTGGAATTTTCTACTACTAATTGTGCAACGCAATTACAATTTGAATCACAAGCGATAGCTAAAAATCGTCCCCTGAGTCCCAATGTGCTCTATGTGCCATTAGGCACATAGAACACAGTGGAACTGAAGGGACGAAATAGTAATACGGGTTCCCCTCGTAAATTTGTTTAGCGATAAAATGTGTTCGTTTTGTTGATAGTTGACAAATAAATTGCGGAGTGTCCTTCTAATAATTGTTTTTATAGACCTGAAAGGGTGAAATAAACACAGAATGACATGCACGTGTAAATGTGTTAATTGGTATGGCATTTGTGCCCTCGCTGAAGAATAAAACTCGAGGCCTGTCGCCTCTCGTTTTATCCTTCCGCCCTGGCACTCGTGCCATATCCATTAACGCATTCACACGCACGTGTCGTTCTGTGTATTTACAGCCCCCACCCCCTCCCTGAAATGTCCTGAAATTCCTTACTTCAATTTGAAATAAAATAAAACTGGATTAAGACTCACTAAATGTTTTCTCAGTGAACGAAAGCAATTTCTGTGTTCAGGCAGACGGATAATTCCGGGGTAAAAAGTTAACAGATAATATCAGCTTTGATAAAAGTTTTAAAACTCAAAAATTACATGGGTCTCAAACATAACCTATATTCAAAATGTTCTAAATTCCTGTTAATTCGGTTTGAAATGTAAAAAACGGACCGGAAACATTTTCAGTGTTTATAGGCACACGGATAATTCGAGAGGAAGAAGATGACAGCTAACTCCAGCTTTGATAAGAGTAGGTATAAGTGGCCGATTCCAGACCACTTTTCCAAAAAAGTCTACACGTACACGTACATGTACGTGTACCGCCATAGGGATTCAGTGTTAAATCGTGTACAGAGTGCAAAAAATGTCGTTTTTTCTTGGTAGTCCAGAATCGGCAATCGTTTTGAGGCTCACAGATCGCACTTTTAACCGTTCAAACACCCGTTGGCGAACGTGTAGATTCGACACATCGCTCAAAAGTGAAAAAATGTACGAAATTTGAAGAAAATGTAAATTTAAAATTTTTTCTCGACGTTCCCATCGCGGATCAGACCATCGATCTATCGTTGGTGAACGCGAGCAAAAAACGTTTTTGCCGATTCGAGACCAGCATCAAAAAAGCGGTTTGCCGATTCTGGACCACCTACGTTCGCCAACGGCTGTTTGAACGGCCGAGGGTGCGATCCGATCGGCGAAACCCATTTGCCGATTCTAGACCAGGAAAAATCGACCTCAAAACGTTTTCTCGACGTTCGCCAATGGTGAAAAGTTGCTCATCGAGGATTTTTTTAAAAACCGATTTCGGCCTCCGGTACATCGAAAAAATGCGGTTTGCCGGTTCTGGACCACCACCACGTTCGCGATCGCGTTTCGGGAGGTCTAGGGTGCGATCCGATCGGTAAAAAACGATTTGTCGATTCACCTCGCGAGTTTTGAGAGGGGAATCGTGATAGAATCGGTTTTGAGGAGTTTTTCAACTTTGTACTCGGTGTAAATAAAATAGCTTTTTTCATTCAATAGAGTCGACTATAAAATTGAGTCCCACTTTAGATGGGTTTTAAGCGAGAAAAATTTGTGTTTAACTAACATTATGAAATCTTCTTTGCAAAAATCCTTTCATTTTTTGTTCTTGTATAAATGAAAGGTTTTCGTTCAATGAATGACAATGAAAACTTGAGTTTTTGAAAATTAGAACCGATAGAAATCGTCCGTTCACGTTTTGTCATAGCGAGTTTTGTGAGATAAATCTTAATAAAACAGTTCGTAGAATTGTTTCATTCAAATAAAAAATCTACTATAGAGTGTTTTCACTTGGATGAATTTTAAGAAGAGATTAAATTGTATTGTAAATTGACACTCATGTTTTGTTCCGGTGTGAATGAAAGGTATTCGTTCAATGGATGACATTGAAAACTCGAGTTTCGGAAAATTAGAACCGATGGAAATCGTCCATTCACGTTTTGTCATAGCGAATTTTGTTAGATAAATCTTAATAAAACAGTTTGTAGAATTGTTTCATTCAAATAAAAATTCCACTATAAAGCGTTTTTCACTTGGATGAATTTTAACAGATAAGATTGTATTGTAAATTGACACTCATGTTTTGTTCCGGTGTGAATGAAAGGTATTCGTTCAATGGATGACATTGAAAACTCGAGTTTCGGAAAATTAGAAGCGATGGAAATCGTCCGTTCACGTTTTGTCATAGCGAATTTTTTTAGATAAATTTTAATAAAACAGTTCGTAGAAATGTTTCATTCAAATAAAAATTCCACTACAAAGCGTTTTTCACTTAGATGAATTTTAAGAGATAAATTCTATTATAATAGACACTCATGTTTTGTTCCGGTGTGAATGAAAGGTATTTCGTTTTAATAATAGACAATAAAAGCGCGTTTTCCACTCAATCGGGTTTTAAGAGGTAATTTAATTTTAATCTACTTGTGATAATGTTCGGAGATATGAATGAACCCTTTTAACGGATATAATTATTCTCAAACGCATTAAGTCAGAAACCGGTTTCTTATGCGCTAAAACTTTCAAACTTATTCAAAGTTCTCCTGTTCGTCACGGAGTGAATAATCAGTGATGTGATCTTTAACATGTTCGAGGGCAAAACGCATTTATAGAGGTTTTATTTTGTAAAATGTTTTTCCTCAACTGGTTTTAGTTATTATATTAAAGACAGAAGATTTTTATTTACTTAAAATATAAAACACAAAAATAATTATACATTTGATTTTGAAAATAATAAAATAACTCACGTTAGCATACTCTAAAGGAAATATTAATAATTTAAAAGCGAAAAAATGTTTTTACACATCACAGATTCCAAGTGTAGAGATCAACTTTTAAACGAATATGAACGTGCTAAGAAGAGTATTCAATCAGCTGACAGAAGCAGACGACTTGGAGAAATGGAATTAAGACGCAAAACCACAAAATTATTTAAACCCGTGACGGAGGTTCAGGAACGAAGTAAAAAGGAGATCGTTGACGAATTGAGACCCTTAAAAGAAAGTTCTTTGAGAATGGGTTCGTTGCCCGGCAATTTTACAAAACAGTATTCCTTTAAATCTACACCGGATTGCGCTTCCATGGGAATCGAAACCGATGTGAGTGAGAGCGATGCTACAGCTTCGACTATTACCACTGATAGCGTCGCGTCGTCAGACGGTGGTAAGAGAGATCTGTTGTATGGAGTTCGCGAGGATTCGGACGGTAGAACTTTTGTGGGTGACACCAAAGTGTCGATGGATGATGAGTATTTATACGTCGGTCCGAATAGGTACAAAAAAACTGAGGGACTGCGTGAATTGCTTTGGTTTGACAAGCCTAGAGGTTACACGGAAGAGGATTACGACAATTACGGTGACATTCTGGTTCAGACCCACGCGATGAAGAGAAATAACGATGCCATAGCAACGAGGCCCAAAGCCAATAGAGGTTACAAGTGGACGAAGGTGGTGAAACCCATATGGGATATGAATAAGAAGTTCGTCAAATCGGTTACTGGGAAAGGAGTGAGAACCACTTTTCTACCGAGCGATTCTGACGCTCTGTCTCAGAGATTGAGATTGTTGATGGCAAGTAGACGCGCTGGTAACACTGGATTAGATAATGAGATAGTGAGCATATGCGACGAATTGTTGAGGCAGAAGGTTTTGAATAAAAACCATTATAAAAGGCTGATGAACGAATTGAAGGATTGATATATATATAATAAGTAGAGAGAAACAAACAAACAAACAAAAATATATAAAATGAAAACAGTAAATTTTACACTAGAATAATGAAAAGTATTTAAACAACAAACGATTTACCAGTGAAAAAACAAAATATATATTATAGAATAAAAATATGTTGGTGATAAAGAACAGGGGATACGTCAGAACTTACGTTCAAGGCGGTTCTGGCATCGTCGATTCTATAATGCGAGCGTTCACGAGCGATGCGGGTAGAAAACTCGCATCGACCGCGTTTGAGGTCGGTAAGAAGACGGCTTTAGTTTAAACAATATTTATTTCCGAGTTCAATAGACTCAATAATAGAAAACAATTACAGATGATATATACAGAACAAAAACGGAAAATGGATTCAGCAGCAAGCATATGCTTATAGCTACGAAGGGTGACAGTAAATTTCGAACGCATTAAGGTGGATTTATAATCAGCTCGAGTCCCACCTGATTGTGAATTCATCACAATGCGTTCGAAATCTACTGATCGAAAATTTTTACAGAAACATTCTAATCAGCAGATCTCGAACGCACGGTGATGGATCCACATTTTTAATCAGTAAATCTCGAACGCATTGTGATGGACCGACACTCCTCATATCAAAGTGAAGTAACCCTCACAAAGCTTTGGAAGCTAAGAATTGGGTGAGATTAGGTATCTAGGACTCAAGAAGTCTATGTACAAACTTGCTGCCGTAAGATTGGACACCACTAGCATATAATTAAGAATTTAGTTAGTG
The DNA here is from genome assembly GCA_031216915.1 of Pictodentalium vernedei. Lineage (NCBI taxonomy): Eukaryota > Metazoa > Mollusca > Scaphopoda > Dentaliida > Dentaliidae > Pictodentalium > Pictodentalium vernedei. Next base: position 641,511,593 of record CM062296.1, on the reverse strand, counting down.
TTTAGTGTTTAGCCCAGCTGGGCGCAGTCAGTTTGAGAAGTTGACCACCGAAGGCGGGGGGGGGGGGGGGATGTGGGGAGGATTAAACCATTAAATCAGGTACCTGCTCGACAGCTTTTGAACTAGGAAGGGGAAGTGTCACAATATTTCAGAGCATAATAACATTCCTCTACCCGCCGTGTATCTAGGTGGCTGGGTGGTTGTGACGAACACCTACCAGTAACAATAAGCATTAACCCAAACTGGGCGCACTAGTTAGAGAAGTTATTCACTAAAACAAAGGGGTGAAATTCGAGACGGCTTTGGATGCTGGGAAGAAAGCCGCTTCCGAAGCCAGTGGTAGAATAGCTTCTGTGGCTGGCAAGAGGGCAGCCGACGCGTTGATCGACAAGTTGATCAGTCCGCCGGCGCAGCGAGCTACGTTAGAGCGATCGCCGAAAAGTTGGAAAGATTTTAAGGATGCTGTGGTACCCATACAAGATTTAGCCAAAATGACGAGTGGATCTGGATGGAAGAAAACTCGCGACGGTGTAATATAAATAAATAATAATATTTATAAGACTGAGTTTGAAAAAACATAAAAATTGTGTTTGAAAAAATCTAAAATAACAAAAAAATAAACAAAGATGAACATTAAAGATATGTCTTGGAACGACGCCGCGACCAAGAGGTCGAATAACGAGTTCTTTCCCAAAAGCATAAGAGGCTTGATAGTGGGAAAATCGAATTGTGGAAAGACCAATCTGTCGATGAATCTGTTGTCGCAACCCGACTGGTTGGATTACGACAGATTGTTCGTGTTTGGCAAGAGCTTGTTTCAACCCGAATACAGATTGTTTCGAGAGTGCATGGATCGTAGATTGCACAAGGACGTCATAGCCAGAATCTTTGACAGTAGGGAGGAATTCGACAAAAGTGAAGCTTCTCTTTCGACCATTTTGTCGGTGCGGCGATGGAATTGATGAAGAGAAATGCGTCTCGAGTGTCGACTTTATGAGAACGCTAGCGACGTTCCGGATCCTAGAGAATTGAAACCGGAAGATAAGAATCTCATGATTTTCGACGATCTGCTTTTGGAGAGACAGAACCGATGCGAATCGTATTATGTTAGGGGTCGTCACAGCAACGTGGCCTGTTTCTACCTGTCTCAGAATTATTTTCGATTGCCCAGACAGACGATAAGGGAGAACGGTAATTTACTGTGTTTCTTTCGCCAGGATCACAAGAATCTCAATGACATCTGCGGTGATCACGTCGCAAACGACATGAGCGTGGCGGTATTCAGGAGATTCTGCAAGAGGGTTTGGGATGGAGGACTTTACAATTTCGTCGTGATCGATTTGACTAGCGAATTTAATCGCGGAAAATATCGGTGCGGATTCGACAAGTTTTATGTTTCTGATGATAAGAAGACAGAGAGCGAAAATAAAATTAGAAAATAATAAATCATCAAATAATTTAGTTTTGAAAAATAAAATAAAAATTAAAATATAATGTCCGAACAAGGAGAATTGTTAGAACGGATAGCCGAGAATACGGCTGCAAAACAATCCATTCAAATCGTGGTGAATGGCAATTCGACTCGATTCGCGACGAAATTCGAACCTTCCATCGAATTGAATAGAGAGAAAAGATACGAGATGGCGTTGGTGAATCTAGAGACTTATTATTCCTTTCCCAACGTCACGAAAAGAATAACTCGTTCAAGTATTCCGACGGAGTGGATTGGTTGGAGATTCGAATTCCCAAAGGAAGTTACGACATAGACGATTTGAACAATTACATTCAGACGCGAATGAAGACGGATGAAGACGGATGGAAAGGGAAGCAACAAGATCAGACTCGCTCCCAACCCTAATACCTTACAGACGATGTTGGATTTGGAAGATAATTTTCGAGTGGATTTCAACATGGACGATTCTATAGGCAAGATGCTGGGATTCGATCGAAAGATGTATCGAGGCCACGCGGCATCTGAAAATACGGTCGACATTCTCGCAGTCAATAGCATTCTGGTGAACGTGGATGTGATTGCTGGAAGCTACGTGAATGGTAGCGCTCAGCCGACCATCTATTCCTTCTTTCCAAACGTGTCGCCGGGTTATAAGATCGTGGAACGACCTCGAAATTTAGTTTATCTACCAGTGATTTTAGACACGTTGTATAGTCTCAAAACCACGTTGACGGACCCAAATGGTGAACTGTTAGATCTTTGCGGAGAGAGGGTGACGATACGATTTCACATAAGAGAAATATAAAAGCAAAAAAAAAAATAAAAAATATTGCGTATATATATAAATAAGAAAATAAAATAAACGCAATATTAATTTACAAAAATTATTTAATATATATAATTATCATTAAAACAAAAAAAAAACAATTGAACAAAATATATTTAAAAAAAAGAATTATGACACAATACGTGGTTAAAAACGTGAACATATCCACAGGACAGAGGAAGAAACTTAAGAGAGCGTTAACAACTCGAGGCGAGGCGGTGAGATTCAAATTCTCTCACGAAGATCTGGAGAGTGGCGGCCAGGATTCGATCGCCTGGACCAGAAGTCAAATCAAAAGGATGGAGAAAGTGATTCGTGATGGAAGAGGGTTGACGGTGAGATTGAGTCCCGCTCAATTGAGATACAATTTGAGAATGAAAGGCGGTTTCCTACCGCTATTAGCAGGAATTGCGGCAAAAGCATCACCCTTTGCCGCAAAAGCATTACCCTTTCTTGGAAAGTCTCTCGGCGTGGTAGCTCTCTCGGGACTCGCGAGTTCGGCAGTTGAGAAATTAATGGGTGGCAGCGGACTGTTTTTGAAGAAGGGAGGAGCCGTGTGTCGCGCCCACGTAGACGACAGCGGTGAAGGAGTGTATCTAGAACCCGTTAGAGGTGGCAACTCTTTGAGTGGAAACGGTCTCTATCTGAAGAGTGGACGGAACGTTGAGCGACTCGGTAAGGGTTTGTTGTTTGGTGAGAATTCGCCATTTAAGAATATACCGATTTTGAGTATGTTATTATAATGTAAAAATTATATAATTATATAAAATATAAATCATAGAATTTAACAAATTATTATTTAAATACAAAATTCGAAAAAAAAATATTCTTACAAATGAAGCAAACAAATAAAAAAATGGAAAATTTAAATTTGAAAACCATACCTCAGTTAAACGAGATTTGTAAAAAATTAAAAATTCAACATTTCAGAAATCATAGAACCAAATCAAAAAAAATTGAAGTCATACAGGAATATCGTTTGCGAAAGGATGGAAAGAAAAAAATCGAAAAAGTGGATAAACTTAAACAGACTTGAATTGCAAAAAAAAATAAGCCGATGACAGTAACGCCTGACGATAGAAAAAGAAAAGTTGAGCATGATGAAATTAGAAAGATCATACGCAAGGAGATACGTAGTTTGCACAATGAAAAGGCAAATGAAATGTCGATAGCAATGACGTCAAAAAATGCATCGGTTGTGAAAAATGAGAAGAAGAAAAAGATAGTAAAAGGAATCAAAATGCTGACATCGAAAAGAAACAAGAATGTTTCAGTTGTGAAAAATAAGAAGACGACTAAACGAAAAGCTGTTGAAGAACTTCAAGTTTCAAAAGAAAAAAAAAAACGAAAATGAAAACGAGTGATGCAGTTCAGAATCTAGACAAACGAGATATATCGAACGAAATTCAACGAGCAATCAACGAAGGGAAAGGAGAAGAATATGTACCATAACTCATCATGGAAGCATTCTAATCGAATCCCGTAGAAAGGGAGAGTGTGATAAAAGGCGTTTTTAAAACTTTTGACGTGGTTCCCTCGTTCAAGAAAGTCGATCCGAAATTGTTCATGGAGCAGGTGAAGAAAAAAGTATTGGATTTGTTTCACGAACACATGAACGTGGAACAAAAAATTAAGATGATACTCCATTGCGTGATGAATAAAATCGATGTGAAGTCTGGTGAGAGCATCATGACAAATGCATTTTTCAGATCTAACGTCGAACCCATACTTCAAGGTTCAGATCAACATGAAGGTAGTAATTGGACGTTCGATGAGGTGTTGAAACTCGAAATTCATATAACTGAAAACGATTCGTTGAAAGTGTCTTCCTGCGTGGAATTACCGTATTTCTTAGCTAAAAAAAATGCTGTGATCAACGTGAGAAATAAAGATGATCAGTGTTTTAAATGGGCAGTCACCTCCGCTTTATACCCTGTCAAAATGCACTCCGATAGAGTTTCTCATTATGAGGAGACTTCTAAAAATCTCGATTGGACCGGAGTGACTTTTCCAGTGGAGTTAAAACACATCAAACGTTCTGAGGCTCAAAATCCCACCGTAGCGGTAATCGTCTTGGAATACGACAATGAAAAACGAATGATCTATCCTCTCAGACAAACTTCGTATCTCGAAAGAGAAAAGACGATTATTTTACTATTGATTTCGTATGGTGACAATCATCATTAATGTTGGGTTAAACATCCGAGCCGATTACTATAGAGACAAAATAATAAACATGAACATAAGATATGTTTATGTTGCAACTGCATGAACGTGTTTCGCAGCAAAAAATTGTTAGCGAAACATCAGGAATATTGCAACGAAAATCAAGGTGTCGCCGTCGAAATGCCCAAACCCAACACCATCGTGAACTTTGAAAATCGCAATAGAAGTTTAAAAGTACCATTCGTCGTGTACGCCGATTTCGAATGCTTCACAGTGAAAATGAGTTCCTGCCAACCCGACGCTCTTCAAAGTTACGTCAAAAAATATCAAAAACACACGCCTTCGGGCTATTGCATTTACGTGAAATGCGCATTTGACTCGCAACACGACATGGGTCCCTTCACCTACATGAAACAGTGCAAAGACGACGACGTGGCTCAAAGGTTCGTGGAAGAGTTAGAATCGAAAATTCAAATTTTATACAACAAATTCAAAACTCCAGCAAAAATGAACATCTCACGAGAGCAGCAGGACGAAAATAATAGAGCCACCGAATGTCACATATGCAGACAATCGTTCAACGAGAATTTGGAGGAAAATAAGAAGGTCAGAGACCATGATCATTACACGGGTCTGTATCGCGGTCCAGCTCACAGCAAGTGTAATTTAAAATATCGAGATGCCGTTTTCTATCCAGTGATATTTCACAATCTCTCAGGTTACGACAGTCATCTGTTCGTGAAAAATCTCAGCACCTCAGACGGAGAATTAAATTGCATCATGAACAGCGAAAAAAGATACATTTCCTTTACAAAATGGAAGGTCATGGAGAAGAAAAGAGTAATCGATGGAGAGACACTGGAAGAAAAAACGAAATCCATTCGTAGAAGCATACGTTTCATCGACAGTTTTAAATTCATGTCGACCGCTCTGGAAAAATTAGTCAATAACATGAGCAAGGATAAAATTAAAATCACGAGCGAACATTTTGGAGAATGAGTAGATGTCATGTTGAGGAAAGGAGTCTATCCTTACGATTACATGAACGATCTAAAGAGATTCGATGACACCGCACTACCTTCGAAAGAAGATTTTTATTCAAAATTTTATGAATCCGACATTTCCGCCGAACATTACGAACACGCCAAAAACGTGTGGAAATCATTCGATATGAAAACCATGAGAGATTATCATGATCTCTATCTGAAGACCAACGTTCTGCTCTTGGCAGACGTGTTCGAAAATTTTCGAGACGTCTCTCGTCGAAATTACGATCTGGATCCGGCTTGGTATTTCACCGCACCCGGTCTGGAGTGGGACTCTCTGTTGAAGACCACCGAAGTCCAATTGGAATTATTATCCGACGTGGACATGTTGCACATGTTCGAAAGAGCTGCGAGAGGTGGCATCTCGATGATCTCCCACAGATATTCTGAAGCTAACAATCCCTACATGAAAGAAGGTTTCGATTCGAAACAATCGAATAAATGCATAAAGTATTGGGACGCTAATAATCTGTATGGTTGGGCTATGAGTCACCCTTTACCGATTGGATATTTCGAATGGGTGACGGAACCGGAAGAGATGCAAAAATGGAGAGACTATCCTTGCATTTTAGAAGTCGATTTGAACCATCCGGAAGAATTACATGATCTACACAATGATTATCCGCTAGCTCCCGAATGAATGGAACCGATTGAAGGAGACGAGAAAAAACTCATTCCCAATTTATTTAACAAACGTAAGTACGTCGTCTACAGCGAGAATTTGAAACAATACGTCGATCAGGGGATGAAATTAGTCGACATACATCGCATCATTCGATTTGACGAAGAGCCTTGGATGAAAAAATACTTCAATCTCAACACGAATCTCAGAATTCGAGCCGAGAACGATTTCGAAAAAGATTTCTTCAAACTCATGAACAACTGCGTGTATGGTAAATCGATGGAAAACATCAGGAAGAGAACCGACGTTCGACTCGTCACGTCTGAGAAAAAATCTAAAAAAATAGTGGCGAAACCCAATTACAAACACCAAACCATATTCGACGAAAATCTAGTGGCCATTCACATGCAAAAGACCCACCTGAAGTTCGACAAACCGTATTATCTCAGACCGATCATCTTAGATATCAGCAAGCGATTGATGTACGAGTTTCACTATGATTATGTCAAACGAAAATTTGGCGATAAAGCCAAACTACAGTTCACTGACATGGACAGTTTAGTTTACGAGATAGAGATGAAAGATGGCTCCTGAGATATATCTCCGGATGTGGCCGTGTGGTTCGAGACGAGCAATTATCCCATCGATCACCCGTCCAACATTCAATCGAACGACAACAAGAAGGTGTTGGGTAAATTTAAGGACGAGAGCGGTGGTAAACAAATCGTCGAATTCGTGGGCTTGAGACCCAAACTGTATGCTTATCGTCTAGAAGATGAAGAGATCAAGAAGTGCAAAGGGGTTAAAGCGTGCGTGGTGAAGAAAAAATCTCTTTCCGAGAGTATAAAGATTGTCGGTTAGGAAGCGGTCCGGTGTATAAGACTATGAAATCGATTCGAAGCGAAAATCACGACTTGTATACCGAAATAGTCAACAAGATTTCGCTGACAGCCGACGACGATAAGAGATTCGTGTTAGACGATAAAATAAGCACTTTGGCACTCGGACATTGGACTTTGGATATAATTATGGACGATAGGATTTCAGATATGATTAAGGGTGATAGGATTCCAGAAAATCAAGAGGAATTAGATGGATTCAAGTTTATGGAAGTCGATAGAGATATCGAGAGAGTTAGGTTAAAAAGAAAAATAAAAATAAAAAAAATAACGTCATTTTAGTGAATTATAATAAAATAAATAAATTTAAAAAAAAATATACACATTTATGAATAAGAAAATAGAGATATTCATAGAAGGTGTCGTCTTACCTAACGAACCCCTATCCAACATCAATCTGTCGAATGCAGCGAGGGATTTGAAAATCAAAGATTTTCTAGGCGTGTTTTCCAGAGATGCCTTGCCGAAGAGACGACCTCGACAATCAGAGTGCGGAATTTTAAATCTAGATGATTCATCGGGTGAAGGCACTCACTGGGTGGCGTGGTGGGTGGCGTGGTTCAAGAACGGGAAGAAGAAGAATTATTATTTCGACAGCTACGGAATCTCGCCGCCGAAAGAAATAAAGAACAATTTCTACAAATCGATGGTTCGTTACAACACGGAACGAGTGCAATCGCCAGATCAAGTGTTTTGCGGTCACCTATGTCTCTACGTTCTCAAGAAATGGTCTGAAGGAGATAGGTTTCAAGACATTCTCAATTATTTACATTAGAGAGAGATTTTTTTTATAGTATATATAAAGGTAAAAAATTATTTAAAAAAATTTAATCGAATAAAAACGAAAAATAAAATTAAGTGAAATAATTCATTTTTAATAAATTGCATGTGAAATATATTTTAAAACAAAAACCTCAAAACAACATGCCTGTCGATAAATTTGGTAGAAGTGATGACGAAAGTCGACCCAAAAAGAAGAGGAAGATGCTCGAAGTCGGTGATGGTTACGATGTTGCCAACTTGGAAGAACGTTACGTTCGGAGATACGAACCTCGAGAAGAACCTTTGAACATGAATGATAAGAAGCTCTACAATCTTCCCGAGCCAATAGATCTCGCAGATGCTGCAACTAAAAAATACGTCGACAGGGGGAATGCGGATTTCGAACGAATGAGGCTAGATAATTACGTGGATAAAGCCATGACCGACGATCTCGATCTGAAATCTAAACGTTTGGTGAACGTCGCGAATCCCATAGATTCCACCACTTATGCGACCAAGAAATACGCGGACGACTCTCACGCGCGATTCAGCGAACATCTGAGAAGTAGATACATTCAGAAAACGATGCACTCGGAATTGAACGCCAATTCTAACAAGATAACGAACGTGGCCATTCCCACGAATCCCAAGGACGTGGCGACCAAACACTACGTAGATCTGGAACAGAGAAAGTCTGACAGACGAGAAATGAAATCGGATCTGAATGTGGGATTCGACAAGATATTGAATCTGTCGAAGGTCGATGACGCGGATGCGGACTCAACTGCGGTCAACAAGGGCTACGTAGATTCTGCCATGATATGATCACAAGAATATGTAGAATTGCAAGTGGACGATCTCTACCTGAACAAACAATCTGGCGGAACCATGGAGGGTGGCATCAACATGAATGGTCACAATTTATTCAGTCTCGATCGCGATCCCGAATTCGATTCCAGCGCAGTCAGCAGGAAGTACGTGGACGACGACAACTCAGTCTGGAGAAAGGGCGACATCATGGAAGGTAAACTAGACATGGGCGGACACGCGCTCACGAATCTACCGGATCCCGTGAACATGACGGATGCCTGCACCCTGATTTCAGTGGTGGAAAAAGTCATATACGCTAGACAATTGATCACCGTGTGGGCCGAGGAGGCCAGCACGTTAGAGGAGGGAAAAGCCGAGTGGTCTTTCGGAAACGGAAGTAGCGGATTGCAACATGGTCGGGTGGGATATCCCATGCCGTTAGGAGGTGAAATCATACGAATGGGTCTGGCTTCCACGGATTTGAATAACAGAGCGGTCGTCAATCTCGCCGTGAATGGAGTAGAGAGCGATAAGAGATACAGCGTTGAAAAGACTGAGAATCAACACGCGAATTTTAGCACGTTCGGCACGCCTCCCAAAGTGAACGCCGGAGACAGGATTAATTTCGTTACGAAAATCAATAATGCCAAAGCCACCACTTCCATGGTGAGCCTACTGATTGAACTAGATCCTTTGAACAAACAGTGAACACGTGGAAATAATTAATTAAAAAAATAATGAGTGAATATTAAAAACAAAAAAAAAAGTAATGAGATTTAGAAAGATGTTCAATCTCTCTAGATCTCATTACTTTTATTTTTTTTTGCTTTTTTTTTTGTTTTTTAATAATTACTCATTACTTTATTTTTATTTTTTTTTTCACACACGTCTCTCATCGAATGATCGACATCTTATTTCCATCTGATTCGAATTGTAATTCTCTGTCCGACAGGACCAGGGCGAAGGCTACGGTTTTTCTCGGTACGTTCCTATCGAATTGCATCTTAATCTGAATGTCTAAGACGCTACTCTTGAGTCGTCCACTGTGTTTACTAACGTCGAATACGAACATGGGATACATCGACTTGTATTCGCCGGGTGATATATTAGGGTTGCTCATCAATTCGTCTAGACCGTGATACATCTTTCTAAAATCAGTGGCGTCGCCGTACAGTCTGCAGAAATCGTTCTTGTCGAACGATGTATTGCAATCTATTGCTGGATATCTCGTGGCGTTCAGAAACACTTGCATGTTTCTCAAATTGCAGTGATCGAACAGCGACGCATTCTTTTCCTAAGACCCGTCCCTATCAGTCTGAAACGCAACCACGATGAAACGCGGTCTCTCAGAAGCGGATTTCACCATCAATCTCCAATCAAAGTGATTCGTGGAGAGTGGAATGCTAGCCCTGTCGCACTGTCTCATTCTAAATCCCACGGGTAATTTACTCTTGGATTCTATGATCTTGTAGAGACGCGTTTTTTCCACGATCGAAGGCTCCACGTGCGGAACGAACCACGATATCTTGTGAAGAGTTATCTTACCCGCATCGGTCGCAGGGAGTCTCACTATTGCGTCGTCGATCCTTTTCAAATCAACGTCAGATTGCGTTTCAATCCGTACATGATCTTGTTGTAATCATCTGCGAATCCGAAGATGTGTTTCAAAGTTATCCTGAACGAAAACGTTCCTTTAGGTCTGGGCGTCTTGACGACGTAGTCGAATATCTCGACGGCGCCGGCGCTAGCAGGGCCGACGGTGTCTTTCATCCACAACTGATTAAGTCCTCCGGATTTCGAAAAATCATCCGGATACGTCAAGAGTCTGAACATCGTGGTGGCCTGACCGGGATGAAACACAGATTCTATCTCTTGTCCGGATAGCAAGTATTTTATATTACTGAATAGATGCATGAAGCCATTATTGGCTAGAGTAACCGTGTCATCGTCGGCGTAGTCGGTTCCATCTTCCTTGGTGAGATGTCCCTGCACCACTATGTAACTCTCGCTAGGATGAACGAATAGATCTTGGGTTTCGACATTGATTCTTATCTCTTCCGCATTGTTCAAACTCATTCCGGTTATCGGTTCGTATTCGTGAACCTCGTATTCTTGAATACTTTCATCTTTCACTATGCTTTGTGCGATATCTAGTATATTTGCCATTTTTGAAGGGTTTTTGTTTTTTTGTTTATTAATTAGCTTGCTTTTTTATCTAAAAATAGTTTTAATTATTTTTTATTATTATTTTTCTCTCCTATATATATATGTAAACAAGAAAATGTTAAAGAGAGTAAAAAAAAAAAAAATTGTTTTCTTATTAAAACTTCGTCTTCTGCAATTGTTGTTCGTAAAACTTTCCGATGATCTCTTCTCTATCCAAAGCTTCGATTCCGTAAGTCACCGGATTGGTGTGAAATATTTTTATTGTCACGAAGATTTCCGGGGTCCATCGAGGAGTATAACCCTTTTCGAAGTGCTTCTTATAAGCGTAGATTCTCACTCGATCGTCGACCGCAAATTTCGGTGTTCTAGACTTCTTCCTGATCTTAGATCTCTCAGGATATAGATTCGCGTAGACCCGTTTTTCGTTTCGAGGATCACTAGATTCCGCGGGAGTCATCTTGATCAATCAGTGTCGCGTGTTGTTGTAATCTTTGACCAGAACGTTCAGAGCGTATATGTATTTCTTGGTCGAATTCGCCGTGGAGTATCTGTGCATCTTTTCTTTTCCTTCATCGTTCGATTCCAACGTTCCACCACGCTGGCTTTCTCTTCGTTTTCAACCGAGTAGAGGTCGACTAATCGATGAACGTGCTTATTGTAGAATTCCTTTCCCTTGTCCACCCACAATTTATTCGGTTTTCGAGAAGACTAGTCCAACACGCTCTTCAGAGCCTCGGGTCCCGATTTATTCTTCAAAGCTCTGATCCAACCGAATTTGGAAAAAACGTCGATGACCGTCAAAAGATATTTGACACCCTCGTTCCACCTCGAAAACGATCTCATGACGACCAAGTCGGCGGACCAAATGTCATCCAAACCCTTCACGAACACCCTTCTCTTTCGAAATTTACGCACGATGTTTTTGTGTAACTCCTCGGCCAATCCGCTCGTCAATAATCGTTTCTTCTTCTTTTCCGATGCGCTTTTTTTTTTGAACGCCCTATCCGAATCGACGTTTCGCACTGATCAGATTACCAACCAGCGAACGTTCTATCTTCTCTCTCCTGGTCGGATTCGAGATACCTCTCAATTTCGCCAACATGTTTTTATCGCAGTCGTCGTTGCAAGTCTTGGTGTCGGGATGTCCGGCGTAGCACAGATCGTGATCATACGCGGCCGCGTCCACCCTATTCACGGGTTTGCTCCAGATTTAGGAGTCAGATCGGCGTTGAGTCTCTTGTTCAATTTCGTTCCGGGTCCCGTGAAACTGTGACCCGGCAGATGCATTTCGAAAGGAAAATTATTGATCATTTTATTCACAATGCCTTTACCTTTGCTCGTGTTCTTGTTTTTTGACGAATCGAGTCTTGATCGAACCACACACGTCGCAAATTCCGCGAAGCATCTGTCTGTCGTTTTTAGTTCGTACTTCTCGAGAATTACTCATCTCGGTAACTCTCTTACACTTTACACAATACATTTTTTGAGAGTTATTTAAATTAATTTCGTTTTTATTTTATATAGAAATTTAATATTTCTTTTTTAAAAATTCTGTTCTTATTATATATATTTTTTTTCAATCGCTGCTCTTGAGTTCTATCAACTTACCGAATTCCTCCCTGGCCTCTTTCCTCCCCCTTTCCATGAGAGAAACCTTCATCTCTTCCTTGATGATCTGACGAGTCTTGATTCTCGCAGCTTCTTTCATGGCATCGTATTTCGTTTTCTCGCCCAATATCGTGAAGTATTCTCCATCCGATATCCTACCGTATTTCAACGCCATCGAGATCATTTCGGATATCGTGTCGATCTTGGAGTCGGCCGAGACGCGAATCTTTTCGTGTTTCCTTGCCTTCAGATATAATTTCCTACTCAAAAAGTTTCCGAGCGTGCTAAACAATCCAGCGGCGAGAGCCACTCCTTCTATGGGCAACACGATCGGAATACCGACCGCGATCGACAACAATCCGATGCCGGCCGCGTGTAAACCCATGGAAATCGTGATGAGTGTCGTGTCGACCGCGTTGACGAATTTCAGGAAACGCGAATACTTCTTCTTGAGAGAATGGCGAGAATCTCTCTCTCTCGAGTCAGATACAATTGGATTCTACAGATTTGATCGATGCGATACCTCTCTCCTCTTTCTTTTTCTTCTAGCGACGGTGCCGTTGGCAAAACGCCGTTCGGCTTCTCATCCTCGTCGTCATCTAACGTCGGATACAATTTCTTTCTAGTTCTCATTTTTGTTTTTTTTCTTTCTAATATTAGATACAAAATTTATGTGTGTATTTATTTTTTATTTTCTATTCTCTCTTATTTATATCAACGAGAAAACGTAGACGTTTGCTTCCTTCAGCAATAATTTCATGATGCATCCCTTGTCTTCTAAAGTCAGACTTCTACGCGCCAATTTCAGTTCTTCCGAAACTGTGGGCTTGTCTCGATCCTTACAGAAGACTAATCTCCTCCAAAGTGTGATCACTTCGTTGATTCGAACGCATTCGAACGCTGGTTCGAGATACTTGATGACCATATCTTCCCTTTCCATCGTCAGACACGAATGATCCTCGTGATCGAAGTCTAAATGATCCCGACATCCGACGCATCGTTCTAACAAGAGGCGACGTAGTTCTTCGTTCACACAGATTGCGTATGCTCTCATCAGCATGTTTAAAAGAAACCTTGCTCTAATAGTCTGGGAAGCGTTTCATGATTTACGTATTTTTTATTATCTATTCGATTCGATATTTATTTTTTTAAATAACTATTTATTTATATTTTTTCTCTCCTATATATATCAATCACTTTTTTATTTCCTCTCGACAAAACCGATTCTATCACGATTCACATCACAAAAATCGCGAGGTGAATCGACAAATCGTTTTTCACCGATCGGATCGCACCCTAGACCGTCCGAAACGCGAACGCGAACGTGGTGGTGGTCCAGAACCGGCAAACCGCATTTTTTCGATGTACCGGAGGCCGAAATCGGTTTTTAAAAAAATCCTCGATGAGTAACTGCGCTTTATGCTCACTTTTCACCGTTGGCGAACGTCGAGAAAACGTTTTGAGGTCGATTTTTCCTGGAGTAGAATCGGCAAATGGGTTACGCCGATCGTATCGTCCCCTCGACCCTTCAAACAGCCGTTGGCGAACGTAGGTGGTCCAGAATCGGCAAACCGCTTTTTTGATGCTGGTCTGGAACCGGCAAAACGTTTTTTGCTCGCGTTCACCAACGATAGACCTATGGTCTGATCCGCGATGGGAACGTCGGGAAAAATTTTTAAATTTACATTTTCTTCAAATTTCGTACATTTTGTCACTTTTGAGCGATGTGTCGAATCTACACGTTCGCCAACGGGTGTTTGAACGGCTAAAAGTGCGATCTGTGAGCCTCAAAACAATTGCGATTCTGGACCACCATGAAAAAACGACATTTTTTGCACTCTGTACACGATTTAACACTGAATCCCTATGGCGGTACACGTACACGTACGTGTACGTGTACACTTTTTTGGAAAAGTGGGCTGGAATCGGCCACTTATACCTACTGATAAGTGTTTCGACTCCGAAATAACATTCGTCTTAAAAATAAAATACATTATCAAAATGTTCGGAATTTTCTACACTGTACTTTGGAATGAAAAAAAACCCACATCAGGCTGCTTTTCAATGGAAAAAAACGTTAGTAGCCATGTGATTTTTTACATTGAAAATTGGATGGGCTGTCACAATTCAATCGTAATTTAGGCTATTTTTCCTGTTAGGACAGATATTCGCGTCCTATCGGTTATGAGGTTGTCAGTTGTAATAAAAAGAGGCTTGAGTGGTTCTTGTCTTGTTTATCTACATAAAATCACCCAAATGACATTTATCAAAACACAGATGAGAAAATACAAGAAATCGCTGTGTTTTGGACGCAATCACAGAGTTGTCGTAAAAGTCACACTACATTTTTAAAATGGCAAAAGCACATACTACAACTTCCGTAATGAAATATCTGAGGGCCATGTACCAGACGAAGAACGCATTTCCTTGCAAACTCCAAGCAGTTGTCTCCCTTCGAAAGCATTCCTATCGTTTTCGAAGGGAGACAGCCTTTTTGGAGTTTGATGTTCTTGGACCTTTCAGAAAGTTGACGGACAGTCATGTCAGAGGATTTAATAATAACTCGGCATAGTCCCTTGGACCATTCAACATGACTCTGCCAGAAAACCTATTCTGCTCTAAACATTCGAATTATGTTTTAATGCAATATATATACTTACTTAAAAGGGCATAGCCCGTCATTTTCGTGAAGAGTTCATCGGCTCCACAACTCTTAAATATTGGCTCGACTATGTACTCGGAGGCAGTTAGCGTGCCCAAAGCTAAAGCAGACGGACTGAAAAATAACTGTGCAGTGACCAAAACAAAAGCAGCAAACGGTCCGAACGTCTCGAGTATATACACGTAAAAGGACCCAGACTTTTTAACAAATGTTGCTATTTCGGCATAGCATAAGGCATCTGGAAAATAGAATCAAAACAATATATAACAGGAAAACATCGATTCAGTGTATAAAATTTCGCCCGCGAACGAACGTCATGCAGCCGGCCAGCCTAACAATTAAAGCTAATCCATTTAAGTTATAAATATTCCATACTGAATTTCTACCACCAAAATTCAAGGTGAAAATAAATTAAATACCGTTATATCCTAACCTATTTCCTAATGTTAATTAAATCATTAAATAACAATTAAAACTAGACGAGTGATTCTGTAGAATCACAGGCTTTTCCTCACTCCCAAAAAACATTCCTAATACTTTCAGAGAGGCGTTTGTGACAATGTTCATAATAACTTTGTTAGTCAGGGAAATTCGTCAGTAATGGGCTGTTATTCGTTGGGGTTTAATGACACTTTCGACAGCCAGAGCCGCCTCGTGTCGGACAGTTTTACGGGTGTCGAAAGCCGGAGTACCCAGAGAGAACCACCGAGCAACGGCGATCAACTGTTAGGCCACAACATACTAGCTCCACAGAAGCAGGGTTAGCATTGAATGAAGACAAGTTCACCATCAACGTGCAGCACACCTTAGTACACAACGCCACCTTTCCCCCACGTGGGCAATGAGGGTGAAGTGTCTTTCCCAAGGACACAACGTGGTTGTCGCATGTGGGATTCGAACCGAGAACCTCCAGGCTTGCAACCTGCACCTCTATCTACAGAGCCACCGCGCCCCAAATAATGGACTGTACTAGCATATCTACACTCCAACGGCTGGAAACTACCACGGGTGGAATAGCAGGAAAATGTTTGTATGGAAGAATCATTGCGAGCTGGTGTGTACCCTCTTAAACCTCTGATGACGTTCTCTTTGGAAATAGCCATACAGTAAAGAAGAGATAACAAAACAAACTAACAATTTAGAAGTTGTCTCTCAGTTGACTATAATCCAATAACAGCTGTTTTTAAATTTATGTCGACTTGTTGAGAAATTGGTGTGAAGTTCCCCGAACAATGCGAACAGAGCTTATGACACACTCAGATTTATTTTCAACTACCAGAAGTCCCCGTGCTGTTAACTATTATTCCACTAGCTCTTCGGGTCCCCACATTTACTGTGGTTGGAAGTTTTTTCATTAAGGCAACATTAAACGCAATCAGAACCCATCCCATGTCCCTTTTCTGATAAATTACTTCAGGTGATAAGTTTTAGCGCGACATCGGTAAGTGTAGGAGTACGGTCTGACGTTTTAGGAAAAATTGATTAATTTTAGGGTTTAAATAATTACCTAAAATTCCCCCGCCATGTTAGTCCTATTATATACATTACTCAAAAACCTTCAAAACACATATCAAAGCGGAAAAAACATCACCCAAATTGCCCCTCGCCTAACTGTGGGTCAAGGGGTCAACTGGAAAGAAGTTGACGAAATCACTTTAATGAGTGGGTCATATGACAAAAATAATTTTTTTCCCAATTACTCGGCTTTGAAATTATGCTGCCGAATGCTGTCGATTTGCTTAGTAAAGTGTTAAACCACATTCCCATTTAGTAGAAGGCAAAGAGAATATCTCGCCCCTAAGTCCGCTCGCCACCAAAGTTTGTACTCCTCCTACCCCCTCCCCGAATTTTGGACAACTTCCCCAAAGTTTGGATTACTGGATGTGTATCAACGGCAAACACAAATTAAAATAAACAAATATAACCAGGCTTGCTATTTTTAGTCTAGGCACATTAGACATAAAAATGAGAAAGTAAGGAAAAAAATCGGAGAAAACTGATTTTTGTTATATGTTTCCGGGACACACATTGCGGATAAAGTGTGAAAAGTCCCCGCGAATCCGAGTTGAGCTTTTTTAGTTATAGCGTTTTTTTGATGAAAAATAAAATTTAAAAAAAAATTCGACCCAGCTCCATATTTCTCATTCTTATTCGCCTTAGTAGGGTGAGAATCATAAATATCGTGCTGAATTATATTGAGAATACATATCCCCAACAGAAAATGCCAACTTTGTACCAATCCTCACACTCAATGGTGAAATATTCACGAAAATGTACAAAATTACGAAAAAAAAATTATTGTTTTCATACACACAACGGTACACAACGTCCATTAAATCAAATCTACGACTACTTTGGGAGTTAAATTATATATCAAAAATTGCAGAAAAGCAGTGGCTTTATAATGATATATAACAATAGTCATTTATTCCATAATGAACTGGTGAAACGTGTGAAATATTAACAATACCCCCTAAACTCAAATTCAAACGGCATCGACTTTTCTCATTCAAATACCGTATTATAGCATCATTGTTTCAATTTCCATATTCGATTAAATCACATAATGTGGTGTTCGCCTACACTCAAGATGCATTGGCATGTAATGTGTGCACGCCCTTGATGTGTATATATCAAAGCAGTGGAGATTGTGTGTTCGTCAGATAAGTTGACAAAAGTTTTCGTTAGACTCGGCGGCTTCCATATGATTATGTCATATTTAGGGGCAATTGGTTCGATCATGGCTGGTAGCGGCTTGGATGAACTTTGGGGGACTGTTTATGCTGGTGGGTCAATCCATCATTTGATCAGTGGTCATGCATATTCAAGAGCAGTTCGTGCCCATTTGCTAACACAAATTGCCATTACAAAACTTGTGTTTGAAGAAAGCCGAACACTAGATAACATAGACTGCACAGAAGTCAATGAAATATTCTGTGGACTTGCCAGAGGTGACTGTACAACAGCTGACGCTGTCAATCAAGAAAGTGTCAACCATCTACTGTCAAAATTACACGAACTGCTCCAGAATGCGTCCGTAGGACGCACAGAAAGCTTTGGGTACAATACTACGAGCAAATAGGTCTTCTCCAGTTGTTCTTGAGAGCAGAACGCACAGGTGACTGGAAACTCCACACATGTTGTGTTCGCAATATGATTCCAGTATTTCACGCAGGTGGTCATTTTGCATACGCAAAAAGTTCTCATCTCTATTTGCAGCAGATGAATGAGCTAACAGAAATAATGCAACAGGATGATTTGAAGTTGTTCACTGAGAAAGGTTACTTTACCATAAGGCGCTCAGATAAATTCTGGGACGGGATATATTCTGATCAGACCATAGAGCAGTGTTTAATGAGAATGTTCAAGCTCCCTGGTGGTCTCACACATGACAGGGGAATAACCGATAGCACTGTTGCGAAATGGGTACATGGACTACCTCTTTGCCTTCCGATATGTAATGCTCTCGAAAATTTTGTTCATGTTCACACTGGTCATGGCGAACAACATCGGGATCTCCGTCAAAGTTCACAATTGACTGATGCCAATGATATCACCAAATTATTGAACTGGCTCAGAGTGCATTCCCCCTTTCAGAATAGAGATCCACTACAATTAGTCTCTATAGCGACCGGGCTTGTGGCCGACGAAACTGTGAACTGTGACCAAGTTCGCAAAATTGGTGAATGTTGCGTATCGAATGTTGTAAGCAAAACGTTCAACAGCATCAAACTACGACGTGTTGACACTGTGAAGTCTTTCGCATCGATGGCAAATAGCATCAAAGTCCGTGGAAGTAAGGTAGTGATTGACCCCACAATTCTGTTCAACCGCATCACATGTGTTATTCAGTCACAAGCAGAGATGGAAGAGTATCTCAAATATGAACTCGCCCCGAAACCACCAGCATTGTTTGATTCTGCTGGAATGAGGAAGACACAGAAAAGCACGCTCGGTAAGATCCTCAAAAGATACGGTTCCGAGCAAACTATAATCCCAGAACATTCTCTGTTTGTTGTAGATGGTGGATTTTTATTGAGGGCATTTGTATGGCCTAAACAGTCGTCATATAAGGACACATGTACATCATATTCCAATTATCTAGTGAGACATTTTGGGGCGAACGTCGTGGTTGTTTTGATGGTTATGCTTGTACAATGTCGACAAAGGGCATGGAACAAGCCCGTAGATCTAAAGACAGGTATTCCATTGATATCAATATCTCACCCGAGTTACCAGCCACCACACCCCAATCCGATTTCCTTGCAAATGCCAAGAACAAAACCCAACTGATCGATCTTCTAATGCAGGAGCTATCTGCTATCAATATTCAGTCCAAGCAGGCCGAGGCTGATGCTGATGTACTGATAGCCGAAACTGCACTTGACATCGCTCAAGATGACAACAATGCTGTCGTTGTGGGAACAGACACAGACTTGTTAGTCATTCTTACCTCTCGAGTTCAACCGGGATGTAATATTCACATGATGTGTTCCATTACCCCAAACTTAATAGTTTCAGTTAGTGAAATAGCAACCAAAATGGGTGACCATAGAAGCAACCTCCTTGTAGCATATTCTATAAGTGGTTGTGACACTACTTCTGCACTCTTTCGAGTTGGTAAGAAGAAAGTATTCAGTACAATTGTCTCCGATGTTACTAGCGACTCACAACAGTATGTCAACACAATTTTGGCGGATGACAGTACACCAAGTGCAGTAGCCGCTGCCGGGGAACAATTTTTCCTGATCTTATACGGGAGTAAAACTGTTTCCTCTCTCGACCAATATAGATATGTCACTTACAAGCGTTATGTAGCAAAATCTAAACTGAATAAACCCATCGACCTAGCCTCACTCCCACCAAGCAGCGATGCTGCACAACAACATGTCTACAGATGTTATCTCCAGGTCCAACAATGGCTGGGCACTTCGCTTCCTCCGACGGATTGGGGGTGGTCGCTAGACAATGGACTTCTTGTACCGACTGCAGCCACAAAGCCATGTGCCCCCGATAACCTACTGAATCTTATCAATTGTGGTTGCAAGAGTGCTTGTACAAAAAGGTGTGGATGTAAGAAGGCAGGACTCTCTTGCTCAGGTTTGTGTAATTGCAGTTCGGATTCTTGCAACAACCACAGAAACACTGTCCTGTCGGAAATTTCTGAGTTCGATGAATAATATGTATATAGGTCATGTCATTTCTGTATATAGCGTTGATAATAGTCAATGTAACTTAATTCATGTTGATTGATTTGTACATTCTGTAAATATTATTTATTGATTTTTGTACATTCTGTAAATATTATTTATTGATCTAATGCTGCCAGACACAGACGTGTCTGTTCGGTCCCAAGCCCGAAAATAGTTGAGTTCTCATGCTGACGAATTTTATGCCAAAAGGGGAACTCGGCCAGAAGCAGAGGGGGTCTTCCATAATGTCTATTTTGTAAGCAATGATAAAAGTCTTTAAATGGTGGTGGATTTTTTATCGTCTGTCCAACTAACATCCCGTTCTGTACTACGACCCTTTGGGCAAATCCGTTAGGAAAATCGTCATTTTCTGCGTAAATCCGATACTTTTTTGTGAATTTTCAATAATTTTTTGCAGAAATTGTCACAGAATGCACATTTTCCTCTAGGTAAATGTATATTAGACATTATGTAGCTCGAAATACGCGTAAACAAAAAATACAGTTGGATCAATTCGAGGTTACAAAGTTCGTGCGATTTTTTTTATTGTTTTCAAACGCGTTTTCGAAAAAAGGCTGTAGAAAAAAAAGCTCAACTGGGATTTTAGGGAACTTTTGTCTAATCGTTCAGTGACATGTACTCGACATTCCCTGAAAAAATCAGCTTTCTCCGATTTTTTTCCCTAGTGAAACCTAATGTTCTTGGGCTATTTCCACTTTATATGCTTTCAACAAATTACAAAAAAACATCACAAAAACCCGAGGTACAGTGAATTCACAAATAATTTGACTACCTCAACTCTTTTTGTTGATGCGACTTCATAATCACCCACTCCGCCGTTTGATTAATTCAGCTGCATGTCGTCACCGGATCACCGCGTGTGAACTTCCAGCAGAAAGCATTAGGGGGTTAGTTCGAAGCTACGAATTGACGTTTTCTGCAACTCTCCATCAAGTTTGAAGGTGCGCCACAAGCTATTTTCCAATTTACAACATAGACTTGAATAATATAATCAGTAAAACGGTATACCGCTGAGTGAAGTTCAGATTATCGAGGTATTTTAAAAGCTCAATACACCCATTGCTAGTGTGAAGGGGTCATAAGAATCATATCGAGATTTTTTTTCCATAAAATTATTCAAAAACCTTTCGAAACTCATTTAAAACAAAATGAGATCACAAAAATATACCCTCGCCCTAATCCGTGGTCAAAAGGTCATATGGGATGGAGGGGGGGGGGGGGGGTGGCAGGATGTGCAAATTCCAATTCCCAGAGCTGCTTGTTTTGCACCCAGCATGCAATATATTCTTTGACTTGACAGGCCTCATTAGTCACACAGCAAAACGGCGCTCTAACAGACCTCCGCCGTAACCAGGGTCATAAGACTGAATAATTAGATTTCTTTTTCCATAAAATCATTTAAAGTCTTTCCAAACTCATTTTAAAGTCGAAAAACATCAGAAAAATACACCCTTGCCCTAATCCATGGTCAAGGGGTCATATCAGTTTGTGGAGGGGAGGGTGCAAATACCAGTTCTTGGCAAGGCTTGCTTTACGCTTGGCATCTTTATATGTATGTTATTCCTCTATGATTACTGAGTATGGTGATGTAACGTATGTTAACCTTTGTCTGTTATGAGATCTGGGATTTAAAATATGACCACGTTTGGCGTCCATTTTGGACAAATTGTGGATACAATCTAAATTATTTCTTTTGCATTTATGATAATGATACATTACATTCATAATATTCAGGCCATTACTGGTGTTCTGCTAATTCACAATGCCGAGATTGTAGGCCAAAATGTTCGATTTTCAGCCCTATTTTTAATGTTTTGGAAAATTTTGGCAGAAAAATAATTTTGGTAAACTTTTCTTACCAGTTGGTTGTGGAAAAGAGTATTTATGACAAATCTGTGGAAAATGTCAGGTCATTAGCACATTCAGTCCAGGAGATATTGGTCAATGAAAATTTGAGCGTTATTTGTACATTTAGCAACTATTTTGGACACATTGTGGATAAAAATCGAAATTGTTTTGGCATTTATCATAATGATACATTACATTCTTACTATTCAGTCCATTACTGGTGTTCTACTATTCACAGTGCCGAGATTGCAGGCCAAAATGTTCCATTTGCAGGCCTATTATTGATGCTTTTAGAAAACTTTGACAGAAAAAATAATTTTGTTAAACGTTTGTTACCAGCTGGCTATGGAAAAGTGTATTTATGACTAATCTGTGAAAATTTCAGGTTATTAGCCCATTCGGTCCAAGAGATATTGGTCAATGAAAAGTTTTGCATTTTTTCCATGTTTGGTGGCCATTTTGGACACATTGTAGATAAAATTGAATTTTGTTTTGCATTAATGATAATGATACATTACATTCTTATTATTCAGTCGATTACTGGTGCTCTGCTAATTCACAGTGCCGAGAGATTGTAGGCCAAAATGGTCGATTTGCAGGCCTATATTTGACGTTTTGAAAATTTGTGGCAGAACAAATAAATTTGGTAATATTTGTTTCAATTTGCTCATGGAAAAGTTTATTTATAACAAATCTCTGAAAATTGCAGGTCATTAGCCCATTTGGAGCAGGAGAAATTGCTCAGTGAAAATTTGAGCGTTTTTGGGCGGGTTTTGGCAGAAGAAAGTTAACGCCCAAAGTCAAAAGCTTGTTGTCAAGACAAAGTATAGCCGTCTAAGACCTTGCAAAGTTTTATCGAAATCTGTAAGCGCGTTCTCGAGAATTCCGCTCTTGTAAAGTGTTGGAAAAGGAGAAAGGAAGAAAGAAAAAAGAAAGATAGAAAGAAAGAATGAAAGAAAGAAGAAAAAAAAATTTTTCCCGTACAATAACAAATGTATTTTCCTTTCAGGAAAAGCCAAATAAAACATAAGTCCAGTTCGTAATTAGAAGTAAATTGTTATTGTTAAGTATAAACTTCAACTTTTCAAATTTAACTTTAAAAATCAATCTCATAAATTTACTCACTTCTGTCATCGTAGATCAACCCATTTCCATTGTATTCATTCCACGGCTTTACGCTTCGAAATTTCACATTTGCGTCAGTTTACACATTAAAAGTAATTATCGTCAATAAACAGCTTTGCCAATTAATAGTATGTAATCTCATCGCTTCAAATTCCATGTTAATAATGGTTGTATAGTCATAAACTCTAAATCTTTGCTAATAATCACGTTGTTTTGTAGTAAAAGTTTTTGTAAATATCACAGTTACTGGCACCTTCTCGCTAAGAATGTTGGGACTACCGCCGCTTCTCTTGGCATATCATCCAACTAATGAATTTGTTGACAGTACCACACTCTCCTAATATGGCAATTGTGGTAATAGTTTCCCACGGGCGTGGAACAACCACCAATTCCCATTAGCTGACGTATAGGTTTGACACCGTTTGGGTGGTCAGATGCTATGAAAGTGATGCATTCCGTTGTTGAAAGTCTTTATTGCATCATTTACGGGCTTGCAAAACTTGTGGCAGATTCATACGACACAAATGACAACATCTAATTCATAATAACTAAACAATTAAAGGTAATTTCCAAACGAATCTGGAGAGAATACATCACCAGATGCAGTGACCATACATTAACAATTACGCAACGCCAGAAAACCACTATTATTCAATTTTATCTCAAATCCTGGCTTTGTTACTATCCGTACTACAAATACTACTACCTGTGAACAACTGTTGTTTACCTGCAAACTGTACGTGGGCGATCATGCAGTAGTATTTGAATTATTCGCTTATAGTATATATACCGTTGTTCATGGCACTAAAACAAGTTTGACTTATACAAGAAATTCCAGCAGTACATATTACGATTTTTAAAAACTAAATGAACTAAACAATGGATAGATTCATAGACGAAATGTAAAAAAGGAATGGAGTAGAGCATCGCAGATTTCTCCAAGAAGTGTTTTACAGAACGTTTGTCTGTCTCGTGAAAGAAAACACTCCTAGACCGATGGAGGAAAGATGTTCCGGTTGCTAGTTGACATGGGACTGTAATCTCGACTGTCAAGACAGTGAATACTAAGACGCGATCGTCATGTGTTTCGTGCTGGCATTAAACATGATCAGCTAGCACTCCTTGATGAGAAACGAAAAGGTTAAGCTTTACACTTAGAAATATCTCCAGTTTTTATGTGTTCCCATCACGTGCCATTAAACTAATCACCACATGGTCAGCAAGCGCACCTTGATAAGAAATGAAAAGGCTTATTTTTTAAACTGAAAAATGTCTCCACTTTTTATGTGTTCTCATCACACACCATTAAACTAATTACCACATGCTATGTCTAAGCTTAACACGTGTATTAAAATCAATGTATACCTTCAAACGCTAAGCTTAGACACAGCATGTGGTAATTAGTTTAATGGCGCACATGAGAACACATAAAAAAAACGGGAGACATTTTTCAGCGTAAAAAGTTGAACCTTTTCGTTTCCCACACTTTTAAAAAGTTAAATCGACATAGCACATGATTGAAGAACTGAATGGTAAATTCTAGAATGTTCGTGAAAATTACATTATTGTCTAATAATAAAATGAAATCACCAAGAGCACTTTTGATTGGCTAAAAATTATATCATTGTATCAAGAAAGCTCTTTAAATGGGCTCAATGTGGTTGAGTGTTTCAGTTTCATGACAACCTCTAAAATTTCAAAAATATGCTCTGCAAATTTATTTTTCTGGCTAATTCTACCTATTATGTTTTATTTCGATTAAATGGCTAGCGAATGGAACATATATTAGTCATTTGGATGCTACACGTTTGGTGTGTTGTGGATTTAAATTTCGGTGCTTTGTATTAAATTTCATATTCTTAGAAAGAAATTACTATTCATGTGTACTTTGTGTTGTGGATTTAAATTTCGTAGTTTTGTGTTATATTTCATTTTCTTACAAAGGAATTATTATTCATGTGTGTTTTGTGTAGTGGATTTACATTTGCATAAAAGGATTTTGATTATTTTGAACAGGATTTTCCTATTATTAAAGGTAAGTACATAAGTTAATATTCCATAATTATCTGTTTTTAACTCAAAATTATAAATATGAACCAAAAGGTTGCTATATGGGACGACCTTTAAGGGCGTTTGACTACACCTTGTCAACAACTAAAATGCAAATTGGGATTTTATTTTATTTTCCTTTTCTATATATTTATGATGAGGAATGAGAGTGGCTCCACCATAACGAACAATGGCCCTTACACCACCATGTCCGCAATGTTCATTATGATACGAAAGATTGGTGTATGGGACGACCTTTAATGGCGTTTGACTATTTTTTTAATCTTATATACAGAAAAAGAAAAAAAATAACCTAAATTTAATTTCTAAAAAACGAAACATCGGAAAAAGGGAAGAATATTTAGAAAAAAGATCATGTCACTTTAGACGAAGGATCCTAAGTTTACAGATGAGAAGGTTCACTGATTTCTAGAACGGAAGAGGAATATTGGAGATAGCAATATGGCTAAACGCATGGGCGAGATCGAGATGAAATGAGAGATGAGCAAGTTGTTCAAACCTGTGACAGAAAATCAAGAAGAAATGAAAAGTCAAATCGTCAAGGAGTTGAAACCCTTGAGAGAAAAAAGCAGGACACCTAGTTACAGACCTTATCAACCTTACGTTCCAACTTACACACGCATTGGTCAACCTCGTTATACTCTATCGTCACTTACATACCCACATCCCCCTTCTGTTCAGTATCTTCCGCCGAGCCCCTCCGAGATAAACATAATTCGGACTGATTCCAAGAGTGAACTATCGACGGTGACTGTGAGCACGATCGACGATCTGATGATAGATGCCAGCAATATGAAACCCGAAGATTACGTGAATTTATATAAGATGAATCCATTGAGTGCGGACCATGTCTTTGGCTTGCGTGACTGAGATGATGGTGATATCTATTTAGATGACACAAAAGCGGAAATAACCGACGATTATAATCTGATCGTTGAAGATCGAGAAAACGAAGGTACGTGAGGATTGTGGAACTACCCATGCTGGCTAAACCTAACGAATATGAGGAAGAGGATTACAAAACGTACGTACGGCAATCTCCTGGTTCGTACGAATATCATCAGAAAAAATAACAATTCCAGAGAGACAAGATCCAAAGCGAGCAGAAGTTCGAAGTAGAAGAAAGTGACGAAACTCATATGGGATGTGAATAAAGCATTTGTCAAATCAGTCACCGGACAGGGAATGATGACCACCACGATCATTCCTTGCAATCCCTATGCCCTGCTGGAGAGATTAGATTTCTTGATGGCGAGTTTAGAAGCTGGGTAATTCCGGAGTGACAAACGAGTTGGTGAGCATATGTGACGAATTGTTGCGACAGAAGGTGTTGAAAAGAGAAACTTATAAATCAATCATGAATGCATTGGAAAGGAGAATATAAAAAAATAATAGTAAATAAAATAGGAAGTAAAAAATTATTCAATTAAATTACAAAATAATTATTATTAAATAAAACGAAATAAGACAAAAGAAACAAATATGTCATTGATAAAGAACAGATGATGGAGCTCTGTCGCATGCCTTCGCCGATAATTTTGCAAAACAGATCATTTTCACCACCATGAAGATCAGAAAGAAAACTGCCATGGACATGGGTAAAAAAGTCATGACAAAAGCGAGCACTAGAGGAGTGTCGAGTTAATTCAGAAGTTGATAATACTGGCTAAGCGGTCGAAATTATCATGGAAATCAGACGAGACTAGCAAACATGAAACTTGGAAATTTCAAGAGTTCTAGTGCTGTGCCAATACAGAAACTTGCTAAGACGTTGAATAGCGGATCTTGAGAGGAAGAACTATAAATTGTGCAAAAAACCAAATTTATTATTTTTTTATATAATAAATAAATAGAAAAATTAGTTTTAAAATAAAAGCATAAAAAATAATAACTTGGAAACCATATGCAAAGAGAATGTAAATTAAAGATTTATCGTCGAAGACTGAGAGGTCGAATGGCAAACCCTTTCCTCAAAGTATGAGAGGATTGATAGTGGGAAAATCGAATTGTGGAGAGACGAATCTGTTGATGAATATGTTGTTGCGATTGGGGTGGTTGGATTATGATAGACTGTTCGTGTTTGGCAAGAGTCTCTTTCAACCCGAATATAAATTATTGTGAAAAGCTCTAAGTGCAAACTTGTTGACAGACGTTATAATGAGAATCTTCGATAAACCTAGACGAATTAAAAAATGTGATCCATCGCTCGCAACAACCTTGCAAGAAACGTCTAGAGAACTCGGAAATGATAAAATGTCCAATTTGGAATGCCAATTTGACGAAAATACGAACGACATGCCGGATCCTTGAAACTTGAATTCGGTGCACAGAAATCCCATGATATTCGTTGGCTTGATGTTGGAGAAACAGAATCGGTGCGAATCTTACCACGTTCAGTGACGTCATAGCAACATGGACTGTTTCTATCTATCTCAAATTATTCCAGATTGCCAAGACAGACCATAAGAGAGAATGCGAATTTACTGTGTCGGTTTCGTCAAGATTTCAAGAATCTCAATAACATTTACGGCGATCATATGGCCAATGACATGCGCAAAAAAGAATTCAAGAGATTTTCTAAGTTGGTGTGGGATTGCATACCTTATAATTTCATGGTCATCGATGAGACGAGTAGTAAATACTACGGAAAATATAGGAATAGATTCGATGACTTTTATATTCCAGACGATTCCAATTAATAATGTAAAAAAAAATATATTAAGTAGAAAGTAAATAAAAACCCAGTAAATTAAAAAAAAATATACAATTATTAAAAGATATTTAAAAAAAATGTTGCAAAACTACGAAACTCTTTTATTAGAAAGGACTGCAAAAGATTATTTTCAATTATGGTGGGCGATGACAAGTCTTGATTCATAACGAAATTCAATCTACCAATCGAATTGAAGAGGGACAAGATGTACAAGATGGCACTGGTAACTCTGGAGGTGTACTATTCATTTCCCAATATCACGGAGAAAGATAATACTTTCAGACATTCGAATGGAACGGATTGGTTCACGATTCAGATTTTCAAAGGCTGTTACGACATAGTCAATTTGAACGAACTCACTCAGACTAGAATGAAGATCGATGGTCAAGACGGAACTGCCATCAACATAACTGCCAACGTCAACACTCTGCAAAATAATATTGAATATCAGAGAGGGTTATCGAGTGGATTTTAGAGGATTAGAGGATATGACACCTTTGGAAAGGTGTTGTGATTTGATCGAAACACGTTCGAAGGACATGCAACATTGGAAAATGTGGTGGGCATTCTCTCTGTCGACAGCATTTTGGTGAACGTTGACATGATCTCTGAAAGTTACATGAATGGTAGTAAAAATCCCACAATCTACTCATTTTTTCGGACGTTTCTCTGGGCTATAAGATCATACAGCGACCTCGAAAGTGGTATATTTGCCTGTGATAACTCATACTGCATGCAGAATTAACACTGAATTAACGGATCAAAATGGTGAGATGTTAGATCTTTGTGGCAAACGTGCAATGGTGCAATTTCAAATAAGAGAAATTTAAGAAAACAAAATCTGTTAAATAGTTTACTAAACAAACAAACAAGAATATATTTTTTGCAGAATACGAAAACGAATTAAATGAATAAATTTCTTTTTTAAAAAGAATTAAATCAAATTATATATATAATAGAAAGTTAAAAAAAATAAATAAATTAAATAAAAATAAATTAACAAAATTAAAAAAAACAACAAATAATGATGAGATACATAATACCAAATGTAAAGATATCTGATGATATGATTTATTTTCTAACTTATTTCCATTTTCATGGGGTCAAGTTACAATGGTACGAAGAAAAAACAGTTATATATTGTACAGCACATGTCCGTGACAAAATAGCACGATAAATAAATAATTATTTCATACTCTCTCTCTCTCTCTTTCTCTCGCCCCTCCCCATTCCTATCCCCCTCTTCCTCTCTCTCTCTCTCTCTCTCTCATTTATGTCTCCTGGCTCAGAGCCAGCTTGACTGAGTTTGGTGATATCATGACACTCCCCAACATGCACCGCGGAGATACCCGGGGCGAGATTGAATTATACAGCACATACACATACATACACATTACACACACATATCTATATGCACAAGTACAAATATATGTGTATAGTGGGAAAATCGAATTATATATATATATATATGCATATATATATGTATATACTTTTGTAAACAGCCCCTAACCCAGACATCGTCGCGGTGAGGAGTTGAGGAAAGATAACATAGATGAACTGGCCTAGAGTTGCAAGAAATATAATTATTTCCACGTTTTTCCTTTTGATATTTCATCATTACGTAACAACTTGCAGTATATGCCTACAATCAATGACACGTAGCATTAACCCGGTGTGACTCTTCCTTGAAAGGAAACGTTATAACGAAAGGTAGAAAGGGCTTTTACATTTACGTCGAAAGATTTTGTATGCGTATAAAATGCAAGGAAGAGGGCCAGAAATGCCAGATGTTCAAAACGTAATGACTTTTCCTTGCGTTGATTGACTTCTATTTTTCCTACACGCGCACCAGTTTTAGTGCCAGTTTACGCACAGGAACACACACAAGCGCGTGCTTATATAGATATACATAGGGATGCATACCTGTGTGTGTATACTGATCATCCCCAACCCCCTCTCACGTGCACGCACGCACGCACGCACACGTGCATATATATATATATATAGTGGCCTATGGCGCTGGTCCAGTTTCGCTAGGCGATTGGTGCCGCAGAAGTGTACTCTCATCAAGACAGTGGTTCGATCCCCATCGGCGTCAGAGTCTTTTATCCTAAAAAGTGCATAACAGAAGTGCCAAATTCTGTATTCTGTACCTTAAGCAGGAAATTTGAAAAAGAGATTGATTCTCACTGATTTCATCTCCATTAAATGGTATAATTCATTATATATATATATAACTTCGTCAAAATGCCGTCATGCTCGGGAGTTTACTTCCTTCTAAGCGGCTTTCATTTTTGACTAATTCTTATTCCGTTACGTTAAGTGCCGTACCAATGTGTATCGCATCATGGGAACGTAAAATTTAGCGTCACACAGATCCTAATTGTTGAATGGGAATTATAAAATTGGTCGAGATACGCGTACGTCTTACAGATCGATTTATTATTTGGCAAGTGGCTGCCTAGCTCCTAATCACGAACCCGTCTATAAAATCGCCGATACATACCTTCCTTGGGTGGCAACAAGTAAAGATATGTTCTGCATTACACGTTGTTCACTGTTTTTATCCCTGTTGCGCATTTCTTTTGTGGTGATAAGCGAGACAACTCTACTTATAACCTCCACCTCAAGCAGCTTCAAGCACTCAAAATCCAACTTATTTTGTGCATAACTACAACATGAGGGCACTAACCAGTCTAGGGAAAGTAACATCTCAGTTTACTCCGTAAGATGGTCTTAAATCCTTTTCCCGAATCGCGTTCATGAATAAGAAATATCACAGCTAAGTTGGATCTTACCTCTTAGATTTCACACCGTCTTAAGATGATCTTATGACATTGCTTCATGAATAGCGCCCCAGTATCAGAAAATGCGACATGATGCTTCCGCATGACCAAAATGTCATCTTCGATATATATATATATATATATCGAAGATGACATTTTGGTCACGCGGAAGCACTGAGGTGCCCATGTCATCGTCCACTGTAATTTCTTCATCCGGTAGTCCATTTGTTACACACATGTTGTGCAAGATCGCTGCCGTAATCGTGATTTTGTACACCTTATTAGGTGAATACACAAGAGCCCCTCCGGACGTATCAAGGCACCGGAATCGCATTTTCAACACACCGAATGCACATTCAATGGGGTTCTTGTCTTTACGTGTGCTCTTGTGTAGCGTCTTTCACCTGGTGTAGCCGCTATTTACAGGTGTCAACAACTCAGGGCGTAAGGGCTATCCACTATCGCCGACAAGCCATCCCACCGGTATAGCTCGTGATTCAGAAAGACTACAGAGTCTACACATTGTGTAGACGAATGGGTCGTGAGTTGAACCCGGCCATTTAGGTTTAGGTTATATATATATATCGAAGATGACATTTTGGTCATGCGTAAGCATCATGTCGCATTTTCTAATCTGGGGCGCTATTCATGAAGCAATGTCATAAGATCATCTTAAGACGGTGTGAAATCTAAGAGGTAAGATCCAACTTAGCTGTGATATTTCTTATTCATGAACGCGATTCGGGAAAAGGATTTAAGACCATCTTACGGAGTAAACTGAGATGTTACTTTCCCCAGACTGGTTGGTGCCCTCATGTTGTAGTTATGCACAAAATAAGTTGTATTTTGAGTGCTTGAAGCTGCTTGATGTGGAGGTTATGAGTAGAGTTGTCTCGCTTATCACCACAATAGAAATGCGCAACGGGGATAGGGGTGGGGTGGAATGTAATTTTTATGAATTCGTTCTTTTTTATTTTATTCTGTTCATCTTGTACATTATTTTCCTATTTCGTTTTTCTTTTTTCTTTTCTTTCTTTCTTTCATTAGTTTTTTTTATCCGCATTCTAGTTGTTTCTAAATCAACTTGCCTACATCTGAGTCAAATATTGGAATTCGTACAGAAGAACCCCCCCCCCCCAAAAAAAAAAAAAAATCTGAGTTCTGTTGAACAGCACGGGCTTCATTGTCAAATGGTCAGCGAAAAAAGGAGTATCAATAGATTTATTATTTTATCTGAATCTTCCTTCCATCAGACGGGTTCTCAAAACAATCGCACTGGTTTGTCCTGCTCCGCCTTCGTACACGGTGCCCATGGCATCGTCCACTGTAATTTCTTCATCCGGTAGTCCATTTGTTACACACATGTTGTGCAAGATCGCTGCCGTAATCGTGATTTTGCACACCTTATCAGGTGAATACACAAGAGTCCCTCCGGACGTATCAAGGCACCGGAATCGCATTTTCAACACACCGAATGCACTTTCAATGGGGTTCTTGTCTTTACGTGTGCTCTTGTGAAGCGTCTTTCACCTGGTGTAGCCGCCATTTACAGGTGTCAACAACTCAGTGCGTAAGGGCTATCCACTATCGCCGACAAGCCGTCCCACCGGTATAGCTCGTGATTCAAAAAGTCTACAGAGTCTACACATTGTGTAGGTGAATGGGTCGTGAGTTGAACCCGGCCATTTAGCAACAATATTGCGTAATTTCAATGTAGAGTCGCAAACACCTTGTGCGTTGATGGAATGGTATATTTTCTTGTTAACGTAAGCACCGTTGTCAACTGGGGGCGCCGCTATTCTGATGTGAGTGCAATAAATTGCACCTACGACATTTGGGAAACCCGCTAGCTGATGGAACCCAACCATTATTTGTCGTAGGGCTGCAGGGTATTCGCAGCCGAATACCGGTATCGGTGTTAAAAACATACCACGGTACACCTGGTATATCGAAAGACTGTTCAGATACGAACCATAATCGGGGCTTGAGTAATCACGATCGGAACAAATCAACATGCCTTGATGATACAGTTCGAATAACCCTTTATCCAACACAGACGATATCAAAATTTATTTTTTAAATATTAGTTTATCAATTTTTTCAAAAAAATCAACAAAACCATATCATGTTCCCTCATTGGAATGACCTCATCCAGCTCGTTCGAGAAGAGCCCGAGAAGAGTTCGAGAAGTCCGACTCGGGTCGATGCAACGTGGGCTTAGATATATTAGGCACACTACATGCTCAGAACCCAATCAAATGCCAGTAATTGCATAAAGTGCACCCCCCTTAGATCTTCCATTATATATTGACGTCCCTTTTCCGCACACAAGTTGACCAATATTAAGAGAAGGTTGGGCGGGGCGTACACTTGTTTTAGCGATCCATTATGTGCATGTATGAGTGTCGGTGGTAAGAGCGAGGGAGATAGAGAGAGGGCGAGAGAGAGAGAGAGAGAGAGAGAGAGAGTTGTTCATCTATTGTTTTTGTGGATGCATTGATACGTTCACCACCGTGGCCATGTTGCATATAAGCTTTATTGTTCTTATTTTTATGTATTTAACTGTAATCCCATTCACTTGGGATACACAGGAGTTGAATAAACAGATAGTAAACAGATAGTTCCAACGAGGGGGTCACATGATATATTTTTGTTGAAATGTTTTGAAAAATAATATTTTTCACCCGCACAGTTTGTGTATTACCCGGGCGAATGCGGCCGATTCGATAGGTAGAGGAATAATATTATTTGTTTGGGACAACAGTTAAAAAACTAAAGACATCTTCAAAATTAAATTGTGGGTAAATAAATAATGACGATAAACCGATATTTTTGTAATTACACCGGTATTTAATTGATACTGGTTTAAATACTGGCATGTATCGGTTTATCGATATACCGTGCAGCCCTAATTTGTCGTAAATTCGCCTCATCTCTAGGCATATAGATATACTGGTGTGTTTGGCCGCACAAAGTCGCGCTTGATGACGCGAGACATTGTTGATTGACTCGCCCTGTGAATATCTCCTGCAATCGCTTGGAATCTGCCAGTTGCGTAACAACTCAGTGTCGAAAGTACCTGCTGTGACGTAGAAAGTGATCGAGATCTTCTTGTCGGGTGCTCTAGTCTATCCCGCAATGCGTCGCATAGGTTGAGAATCATTTGTCTGTTCAAACGATACTTAGATATGATCTCTTCGTCAGCCATATAGTCCAAAGGGGTTATTCCTGTCCCTGAACACCCTCTGTCGCCTTAAACTTCTTCGAGCTTGCAAAACCATAAAAATGGCAGACATATTTGTCAGTTTTGATCGACAAGGCAAGTTATCTCGCCTTTAATGTCAAAAAAAGTCAGTACTTAACTTGTAGACTGTCTTAAATCCATCTTAACACCATCTAACAAAGTTAAGATCATCTTATGACATACCCCAACCAGTCTCAGCATTCTGGTCTTAGCTAAGATCGATTTTAGTTAAGACATTGCTCATGAATCGCACTTTAAGACATATGATGGTTTCAGGACCATCTTAAGTTGTAGCTTTGTCAGAAGTAGGTTTCATGAATACGACCCCTGGTTACTAAATCTAAAAAAACTGAGAAGAGATGGAAGTAAATGCAACTCCTATAAATTGGATTGGGTGGGAATGGATATCTATGTGGAAGTGGATAATTGTGTTCTCCTTTCTTGAAAAGTTATATGCACACTGGGTTTTGAAATTTAGAAGGCCAGAGAGGAAGATCAGTGTGTGAATATGACAATCCGAATGGAATGGTTTAACGTGCCGAAGGCGCGCAGGGACGGTATGGGGAACACGCCCCATTCGACCCTCAGTGACTGTAAATGACTAATTTCCGCATGTCTACTCGTGTTGAAGGAGGAACAGGTTCAGGTACTCGGCAGGTGTCACCGATTGTGGCGTGATGGTTTGTGAATATGTATTTGCTATTATATTTTGTACTCTTGGGCCGATATTCGAGGTATAGGTGGTATTGGTGGGTTTTGGTTTTAGACTTAGCAGTGAGAAGTTTTAAGAAAGAGTTTTATCTTTTTGATAAATTTGGCCAATTTACAGATTTGGCTGATCTTTGAGTGCGAGAACAGACTTTGTAGTTTCAACATGCTCGGATGTTGCCAAAAGTAGGGTTTTATATATTCCTTGCGTGCATAATGTAATTTTTTACAAACTAAAATAAAGTGGTATTCATCTCCTAATTCGCATTCGCACAAGTTACATTTTCTTTGAGATAATTCTACAACCGCCCAGCTACCCGTTTCTATGGAAAGCCTATGATTTCTAGCCCTAAACTGAAGAAGAGGGGTTGCCAAAGATAGGGGCAATTGTTTAAGGTAATCTTCGAAGCCGAAATCTGTTTTTATTGATCTATGAAATTGATACTTATTCGAGTTATTCATTGCCGCTCTCCATTCTTGCAAAAATATATTTTAAGTCTTTCCTTTATTATGGAGTCAGAATGTTTCGGGTTAATTATGCTCTGATTAGCCCAAATGTAGCCCAAGCCAAGACTATTTAAAAGTGTTGATATAAAATGGATCCAAGGTGATGAATATAAACCTTGAAAGTGATTCAGGTACAATGTAGAGTACAAGGAGACTGATATTTTACTTTCTTTACCGGATATTAATTTAGTCCAAAAGTTTAAGCATCGTGTTTTAATTTTAATTCCAGTGGGTATTAGTCCAAGTTCGCCATTTATAAAATTATCACCGGTAGACTTTTTAAGTTTTAAAATAAATTTTAAAAAACATAATTCGAGTTTTTCAATAGTTTTACCGTTTTTGTGGCCCCAAACTTCACATCTGTACGTTAGAATTGGGATTATCGACTTTTTATATATTTCTAAGACAATATCGTGTGTGAGTTGATTTCTACACGCCTTATTTATAATTGAGTACATGGCTTTTTTTGTTTCTGCACAGCGGTACTTTTTTCAGTTGTAGATTTCCCATTTCTTGTGAGTGTTAGGCCCAGGTATTTGTATTCATTTACTGTTTCAATCAGTGTGCGCACCAAATAAAATTTTTCTTTTCTGCCCGAGCAGATTCCAAATTTTAATATTTTTGATTTATTTATATTAATTTCCAATTTCCAGTTATTACAGTGTGTATAGAACTTATTTAATGTATTTTGTAACTCTTTTCTTGAACTAGAGAGAAGAACGGTGTCGTCAGCATATAAGAGCACCAAAAGTTGCAAATAAGTTTGGATCTTGTCTGTTTGCGACGGAGAGGAGTCTATGACTAGACCATTACAACCTTTGTCAATGAGGAAGTTTTCTAAATCATTTAAATAAATAGCAAAGAGAATCGGCGATAAATTTTCCCCTTGCCTGAACCCGGTGCTGCTAGGAAAGCATTTAGAATTTTTTCCATCAATCATAACCATTGATTTAATATTATTATGCATATTTTGTATTATTTGTAATATTTTTCCATCTATATTGGAGTTGATTAGTTTTTTCCATAACGCTGTGCGCCACAACATGTCAAAGGCCTTAGAAAAATCAATAAATGCACACAAAAAGGGTTTTATTCTTTAGATTTAATAGCTCTCTAATTGCCCATAGAGAGAATATATGATCAACCGTAGAGTAATTCCGGCGAAACCCTGCTTGTACTTCACTCAACAGGTTATTGTCATTAAGAAAATTATTCAGTCGTTCACTTAGAATGCTGGTGAATAATTTGGAGATGTTACTTAGAAGTGTTATTTTACGGTAGTTGTCTATGTAATGGGTTATCCTTGTTTTTATATATTGGTTTAATCATACCAATTGTCCATTCGACTGAGAAAATACCGGTATTGAGAATTAAATTGAAGTACATTAATTAGATTATTCCAAACTGTTTGAACGTTGCCTTGATATACTCGTTAATAATTTTATCTTTACCCGGAACTTTCCCATTTTTTAGTTTTTTAACAGCCTTATCTATTTCCTCAATTGTGATGGCTTCGTTTATTTCCGTTTTGTAATGTTCTCTGATGGGTTTACACAGGGGTTTATATTGCGAGCTTCGTCTTCACGAAGTTTTCAGGGTCAGTAACATTCATGATCCACACTAAACTTGGTACCACATCGACGTGTCCAGTCACGCGTATCCAATACCATTTTCCGAAAATATCAACATCAGTTTGGATATCCCCTACTTTTTTGAATAGTATATTAGAAATAATAAAGGGCCGAGAACTGCCCCTGTGGTACTTCAGCCTCAAGATCACGATATGCTGAATATGAGCCATTCACACACGCATTGTTTTCTTTGAGAAAGGTGATCTGTAAACCAAGCCAGAAGGAGTCCATTAATCCCATATTGCTTCAATTTAAAAATAACTCCTTTGTGTTCCAACATTGTGTCTGTCATGCAACATTTTGGGTTATTCTGCATCCAAATCCAGAAGGCAGTGATAGTGTCTCCATTTTTCCACCTCCTCGCGTTTCTCAGCCCATTTGAAATTTCCCGTCGGTAACGGATGACTCATTGCTCAATCGTATAAATTATTAACATCTTGATGTGTTATGTATTTACTCAGTTCTCGCACAACGAATCCTTCTTCTATGTAGCAATGTTTTTCTTTCCAGTATCTGTCAGATATCGTCGACACTCTGCCTCTCACACACTTTTTGAACATGAGTAGCATGTGCACGTTGGAAAATAATTCCAATTGGATTTCGGTCGACTTCAGTCAGCAGAACGTCCCAAGCAGGCCGGGTGCCATGTAATACCAAATCAGATCTAGGTCGTAATGTCTCCAATAGACGTCTCGACAAATTTCGAACACGTCGGCCAAGAGAAAGACGTCGGTTTTCAGATACAGATTGTGATAATCTCTCATACAATTCATAGCATAAAGCTTCAATTCAGTTAGAT
This sequence comes from Pictodentalium vernedei, assembly GCA_031216915.1. NCBI lineage: Eukaryota > Metazoa > Mollusca > Scaphopoda > Dentaliida > Dentaliidae > Pictodentalium > Pictodentalium vernedei. The sequence continues at coordinate 641,473,929 of CM062296.1, read as the reverse complement.
TGCATGCTTTTAAAGAAAATGACATTTTTTTATAAACTCAAATAAAAAAATATTTCAAACTTTTAAAATGTTGTGAAAACTTTCATTTTTTTAAACTTTCAAAACGATTTGCAAACTTTCCATTTTTCGAAATGATTTGCAAACTTTCGATTTGTTTGACAACATTTTTTAATTTTTTTTAAACTTTCAAAATGATTTGCAACTTTCAATTTTTTTCCCATTTATATCTTATTTATATAAGAAATGAAAAAATATATTATTGAATGTAAGAAAAATAATTATTTTAAACACCTACATTTTTTCCATATATATATATATATAAGATATCAAAAAATTCAAGTTTATATATATAATACCAAATAAAAATTGAATTTTATACATATAAGAAATAAAAAAAATAATTAATCCTAAAAAAATTAAAATTTGACATATGTATAACAAATAGATAAGTAGGTTATTTTAATAACATTTTCAAAATTAGGCAACAACATTTATATATATATAAAAAAAATTAAAAAATGATGTATTAATATAATAACATTTTAAAATTAGTCAAAAAATGGCAACGGCAAGAAAAATCGAATTAAAAAAATCACTCCATACAAGAATTATGACAGTAAATCTTTTCTTTTGAAACCTCACCCCAGCGAATTGAAAGACGTCGAAGTGACAAAACTTGATTATAAATACGAAAAGGATAACATGGGATTAAAACTGACTGAAGATCAAGTCGATTTCTCTTTAGATTTGGAAATCATGTCTAGAAATCCTTAAGGAAGAAAAGGAAGATTTCGAGGAATTTATTCTGATTTACAGCAAAGACAAAATATATCCGAAAATCGATAAAGATGTTGTAGATCGACTTTGAGATGAAGCTCTCAAAAATGTGGAAAAACTAACGAAAGGAGACATGGTCATCGAAAAGTGTCACTCGCATGCAATAAAAATTTCTTTTTTTCTTTTGTAATTGAATGTTCATATTAATTTCTTTATTTTCGGTTTTTTCTTCTCTCTCTCTCTCTCTCTCTCTCTCTCTCTCTCTGTCTCTCTCTCTCTCTCCTTCTTCTTCTTCTTCTTCTTCTTCTTCTTCTTCTTCTTCTTAGAACACTCACATATTGGGAAAACAATTGCAGTCTCTCTACTTTCATCCTCATTGTTATTAACTAATAAAGTTTTGCTGCAATACTTACTTTGAGTGTTATCACACTCATTTGGAGTAAGATTTTTTTAAACAGAAATTTACATGTTGTCGAAAATTCGCAACAATAATAATTCGAAAATACGTCCTCGACTTTTAGTTGTGAGATGACTCGCCCATAATCGAAAAGTCAAACATTCTAATTCAGTGGGTTTCACTTCTCCTATACGCAAGACCGCCTCCATCCAAATTTTCATCAGGTCCTGCTTGCTGACGATATTTAATGCTGGAATGAAACAGATCATGATCACGTCTTTGTATTCCATAATACGACAGATGTGACCATAGTCCTATCCGAATTTGCAAATGGAACTTCTCTCAATCAGCACTCGGGGAATGTTTTCTTTCATGAGATGGACAAATGTTCTGTAAAACACATCTACGAGAAATTCGTGATGCTCTTCTCCTTTTCGTTTTTTCATTTCATTAATTATCCATTTGAATTTTTTTTTTAGAAATTAATATATATATTTTTTTTTCCTATTTTAATTTAATCATTTTTTGGTTTCTTCACAAGATCTGAGTGGGATATTCTCTCTCCAATAATAAATGCTTAATAATTCCTCGATCGTTGTTCGTGAGATTTCTCAGCATTTTCCAAAATTCCTCAGTTTCGAACATCAAAGGCCTCGGTTCCCTGCAACACTCTATTATTTTTTTTCACCAATCTATCTTCTCGTCCTCGTTGATCTTTTCTAACACCAACACAAAATACAAAACAATGGTGTCTTGCGTTCCGTAGCGTGACAGGTGCGCGTTGTAATCAATCCCTCTGACATGCAACCTGGAATCTATCACTCATCGCTCAGAATATTATTTAAATCCGCGAGATTGGCACACACCCTGCAGATGATATCTCTGAGAAACCCCCCAGGCAGATCTCTTTTCATATTTCCTACTTTCTCCTTGGGATCGCAAGTCTTTTAAATATGATATGTTTAATATTTTTTATTAGTAGTTTGGATTTTTTCGTATTTTAATAGGTAATTGAATATTATTTTGATATATTTTTTCCTATTTTCAAATATAATATATTATATTTCTATTACTTTTGCTTATTTTCTTATTATATTATATTACAATAACTTTTGGAAATTTGATTACTATATTACATTACAATTACTTTTAAAAATGTAACAAATATTATGTTTTTATCACTTTTATTACATTTGTCAGTTACCCTATTTTAATGCAGAAATTAGTTCCCATAATGCAGATCACAAAATACTTTAAGAGAACAAAAGTTTCTGCTTGATATGTAGTCTTCAATTGTCAGAGAATTTTAAAAAAGTAATGCAAAACACAAGATGTTATTGATGAAAGAAAATCAGGATGTACTGTATTATACGTTTCGTTAACCCTTTAACACACCAGCCAAGAAAAAAATAGAACATTTGCTGAAATAAGACTTACATAGCCTTTAATTATTTCAATAAAATCATGAAATACAAAAAAGAAATCAAAATTAATGAAGGGTGTAGGCTCACACATCCCTGTGTAGAAATGCAGTATCGATAGAAATGCATACAAATTATACCACTTTGTTACATTAATTAACATTTGTTTCGGATAGAAAACAGTTCCTGGTATCATTTCCTGAAGGGCAACATATCTAATCTTAACAAAATGATACCAGGGACTGGCTTTCTTGACACAGATATAATTTATGTACATTAATTCACATTTATGCTACATGTTTTTTTTTCAGCTGAATCTGTACTAATCACATTGGTATTTTGTGTTACGGTGCTGTTAATCTCCTCATGACACCTTTATCTATTGTTTAATAAGTCGGTACCATCCCATAAGTTACACATCCCATTTGTCACACAGTCTACATGACTATATAAACACCACCCTTGCACACCTATTATTGGTGTTAATGGTCTGTTCTGAATTAATTTCATTCAGTGACCATTTTCATCATCAGGGGATTTAAAAAAAAACAAATTAAATGGGTTTTGATGTTTATTGCTAATAAATATGCAACATGGCAGATAAATAAATGAAGAAAATAATAATGAAATGAATTTTTTCAAATATACAATACAACAAATTAACCTGATAGAATATTTGGACTGCACATAATAATATTACACAATGATACACAAAAAGCAGATAAATAGATAGAGAAAACATACAATGAAAAATAAAATGAATGAAAATAATAATGAAATGGAATCTTTCAAATACACAAGATAATAAATAGTGATTGACAAAGCAGATAAATAAATAGAGGTTCACCTCTGAAAGACTTGATGGTAGATTTGGAAGTGTTGTTTTTCTGTGACGATAAAGAGCACTTCTCATGCTTGGGTAGCTTTGTATCACGTCTTCCTGACCTGACTGACTCAACTGTCCAATTTCATCATTGTAAATCATTGACAGGGGAGCTATTTCTTCTCTTACTCTTTTTCTCATGTTGCTGACAACTTTAGTAATTGTTATATTTTCTGGTGGGTGGTTGTGTTCTGTGGTGTTTCTGATGAATTCATCAACAGTTGTGCAACGACCTTTGCATGATTTGACAGCACATGTCCAGTGTTGACAAAACTTCCTAGTGACATGCTTGTTGTAGATGTAACCTTCAAATAAAACGTGTTGTGTGCCACGTTGTGATAAAATGTATTCTACTTTCTGAAGAGCTGCCATGTTTACTGTGGAGAACGGTATGTGAGGAAAATTTACTGTGGAGAATGAATGAATGAAAGGTTTTAGCGCGCCGAAGGCGCGCAGGGACGATGTGGGATTTACAAATCCCTTGCGACCCGGTTAGCCTTATTTTATTTCACTTGGATCTTGGATCACACAGGCCTAGCTTTCCTATTGCCTCAAATGGGGTCTGAAGGGTTATGCACGCGGTTAGAATTCTCGGCAGTTTGCATTGGAGTGATAAATTGTCAAAGATCAATCCCTCAACGCCATTAAGACTATTAGAGAGTGGGCTCTATTCGGTTCCAGCTTGGCGATGGTAGAGGTTTGAGTCCCACCATGGTGGCGAGCCAGAATATAATGTTGTGCGATGGCAATTTTAAGGGAAAAAAAAAAGACTGTGGAGAATCCTAAATTTACTCCTTAAATAGGGAATATGCATTATGTTTATTCAACATAGAAGCCACATCAAAAAAAATGTTTAGGCTAAAAACAACAAATCAAATAAAACTTCAAATGTTTATTAATAATAAAAAAAACCATAACATTTGTTTTATGTAATCAAATCAAATCAAATCAAAAAGCCATTCAGGTGATAGTGTTTGTACAGACTAAACAAGGTATGAGCTTTGAATACTTGAAAAAAAATAAAACTAATTGATGATTACAGTGAAGCAAACTTCAATTGATTGCTTCTCACGTAATAACACAGCATTATCTGTCGAGGGGTAACAGGTTGTTAACACTCTTTTATTAACTTCAAAACTGTGTGACTAATGACACATTTGGATTGTGTGACAAATGGGATGTGTAACTTATGGGACCAAACCAATAAGTCAGTAGATATGCCATGCCTATTAAAGCAGTTATTGAAGCGAACAATAGGATAAAATTTAAATACAAGTGTCAAAGTCATAAAAGTAAGAAAACAGTTTATTCCCCTTTTCTGTCTTACTGGAGTCATTTGTTGGATATCATGAAGTGATTTTAATAAGTGATACCATTGGCTGGCTTGTCTATTTACGTAACGAGCTACATTTGATCAAAAGAAAACAAATTCTTTTTTCTGTGTATATCAGTACTGTTTGTAAGCTTGGACTGAAACCAATCACATAATGCTGTCTATACACAACAGTGTATCTGCGAAAACACAAATTAAATATACTCTATTTTTATTTAATAATTTGTTCACAACGCATGTTAAACATATCCAGTATCTCAATTGTAATAAAAAAGTAATAAATATTACTCAGCTATCTTTCAGAATATTATATTATATTACTATTTACTTGTAATAAAAAAATCTCTATTACTAAATACATTATATTACTTTCAAAATTGTAATATATTATATTATATTACTTGTTACTTATTATATTACCCCAGCCCTGATATAAAACACCGATTAGTTAATAATGCACTTTCGTTTTGGCAAAAAAACCCAAACACGTCTCATTTTATATAGAACTAATTATTAAATACTCGCTGTAAGAAAGATAGGTAATTCAATTTTCTCTTCGTTCAATATTGTAGGTTCTTGAATAAAGAAAATTAAAAATGTTCACACTGACATACTTTACAGCTCATTAAATATTCCATCTGGGTGAATTTCCTTCATGTATTGTACCAGAGAAGGATCTAGTAAATACACAGAACGACACACGTGTGTGAATGGGTTAATCGATGTAGTACGAGTGCCAGCGCGGAAGGATAAAACGAGAGGCCACAGGTGCGTGTCATTTTGTGTTTATCACATGCCTTCCCGTCTACAAAACAGTTACTATAAAGACACCCACCCATTCATTTGACAACTAGTAAGAAGAAGAAAACATTTTATCTCCAACCAAATTTGCTGGGGAGAACCAATGTTACTATTTCGTCCCCTGAGTTCCAATGTGTTCTATGTGCCTAATTGCACATAGAACACATTTGAATTCCGGGGACGATTTTTAGTTATCGCTAGTGATTCAAATTGTAATTGCGGTGCATGATTTGAAGAAAACTCAAGTGAAATTTCGCTTCTATTTAAAATAGTCCCTCAACGATTTCTTTCAATTTTGCAAAATCATTCCATTCATTTAACACTGAACATGAACGGGAAGATTGGAAAATTACAGGATCTAACAGATTTCGAGGTAAATTATTAATGCACGCGTTAACACACTTGATGCATGTTCACATTGAGATTTACGTTATGAGAAACAGTTTCTAGGGAAATTTTGCAAATCCGTCGTTTCGCTGATTCATGTATCTCCATCCGCCATCCCGTGGGTGAATTCGATGATTTTTTGACTCAGCGAGAATGAGCCGATTCAGGAGATTTTCTAAGATTATCTAAGATTTTTATATCGCTCCATCTCTGATATTCGATGTGAAGTGGGAGAGATCCCCGTAGTGTCTCTCGAAGATTCGATTTTCCATCCGATTTCTGACTCGAAAAAATCGCGTGTTGTCTCGAGGAATACCGGTAACTTTAGCGAGAAATATAAGGTGAGCTAGTATAGAGGGTGGGGACAGGAAAGTCAACAGGAATGGAAGGAAGCTGTTGAACTTCACAAATGAGCTCGGTCTGAAGATTCTGAACAGGGACGCTAGATGTGAGGGGAAATGGACCTGGGAGAGAAACGACAGAAAATCAATTATTGACTACATTCTCATAGATATGAATTTATGGAGGGAGGTGATAAGGGTAGAAAGGGATGATGAGGGCAAAATGGAGTTGGATAGTGATCACAACTTGATTACAGTGACGACGAGGGCCAAAAACCTAGAGAAAAGGAAAGGAAGCTTCAAGGAGATTTGGGAACTCAAAAAGGATGCCGACTGGGCGAAGTTCGAAGAAAAACTTAAACCAAAGCTTGCAGCCGTACACAAGGGGGGTAGTGTCCAGAAGATGGCCGACGCCATAGTTGCGAGCCTAGTGGAGGCAGGGAAGGAATGTGTAGGAAAGATTAGGGTGCCAACACGGGAACTTGGATACAGAGTGAACGAAGAACTGAAAAGGGCCATAAAGGTTAGAAAAGCTAAATGTGCTGCATACAGGAGAAGTAGAAAACTTAAGGGGGTGGAAAGCAATGAGGCCATGGTAGCAAAGGAAGAATACCAACAAGCACGAAATAAAGTAAACAAGATTAAAGACGACAACCGGAGAGTGCGAAATAGCAGTCTTATTAGGACGATAAGAACGACAGGGGGGTCGAGTTCGAGCGTATTTTGGAAATGGGTGAACAAACGTAACAAAGGGAATAACCAACAGGGCATTAAAGTAGATGGCAGAGTTACAGAAGAGCGAAATCAAATCGCATTAGAACTAGTCAAGCACTGGGAAAAGGTAAACGATAAGCGATGGGGCATGGGGAACCCACCGGAGTGTCCGAACCAGGTCGAGGAAAATCTCTCGGACTTCGTGTGCAGCGAAATCAAAACTGAGGAGGTGCGAAGGTTGATCTCAAAATTGAGGAATGGAAAAGCGGGAGGGGTGGACGAAATTCCTAACGAGTTTATCAAGAAAGGGGGAGAAGAACTCTTGGAAAGCCTAACTGCCCTATTCAATTTAGCCATAGAAAAACAAGAGGTCCCAAAGGAGTGGAGGGAAAGATAAGTGACATTTATTCACAAAAAGGGGGAAAAAGACGTTTTGGATAACTATCGAGGGATCTCTGTCAGTAGCAACATTGGAAAGGTTTTCTGTAAAGTCCTTTATGGGAGACTAGAGGAGGTAATTGAGGAGAAGGGTTTCTTGGGAGAAATCCAGAATGGCTTCAGGAAGGGAAGGAGAGTAACCGACCATCTTTTCACGCTATCCCAAATGATAGAATCCGCGAAAGCAAAAAAAGAAAAAGATGTTTATGGCCTTTTTGGATGTCAAAAAGGCATACGATAGAATATGGAGGGAGGGTATGTGGCGCAAGCTGGAGGCTCTGGGCTTAGGAGGCGAGTTTGTTGGAATTATGAAAGCATTATATAAAGATGTACAGAGTGAATTTAGCCTGGGAAACATTACAACAAAACGTGTGCCTATGGAGATAGGCCTAAAACAGGGGTGTATCCTTTCGCCAATCCTGTTTGCATTGTACATCAAAGGTTTAGGAGATGAACTCCTGCGTAGCGACGAGGGGGTAGCAATTGGGGACTTGAAGATCCCAGGGCTATCTTTTGCAGACGATATGGTTCTAGTGTCAGAAAGCGAAGAGGGGCTAACGAAAATGCTGGGAATTGTTGGGAAATATGGGAGCAAATGGAGACTCGAACTTAATGAAAGCAAGAGCAAAGTTATACATGTGGGCCGCAAAGTGGACCCCACTCGAAGATGGAGAGTGGGTGAGTTCTGCATTCCGGAAGGGAGCAGCAAACTTCTCAGTGTAGGAGAGACAGGTGATTACGAGTATTTGGGGGTAAATATAAACATTACAGGAAGAGGCATCTACCGAAACCACACAAATAAATTGATTCTGAAGGGGAAGCGAATCCGTAACCAAATGAAACTTATAGGGAGAAACAGTTTCAATAAGGTTTTCGTGGGCGAAACCATTTGGGAAATGGTGGGGCTGCCAAGTATAACATACGGTACGGAAGTGGTACCTCTAAACCAGACGGACGTAAAGAGCTTGGAAATCTTACAGAACGATGCAGGCCGATGGATAACGGGGTCGAGTAATGCCGCAGCGCTAGAAGCAATCAGGGGTGAGCTTGGGTGGATGAGGATCAAGGACAGGATAGACCTGTTGAAACTCGGTTATCTTAATTATTTGGTGAATCTCCCCGACAGCCGATGGTGTAAAGTAATGTTCCTGCGAATTTTCAACTCAAATATCAAAACGGGGTGGATGGTCCAAGTGAGGGAGCTAGTAGAGAACTACTCATTGGAGATCTCGGACCTGGACGTTGGGGCAAACCAGGGTAAAAAAAAATCGTCAGAGAAAGGGTCATGGAGGATTGTAACCGTAATTGGCGAGAGGGGGTCAAATCAAAGAGGTCTTTGGGTGGCCTGCGTAATAAAGAGAGGCCAGGTTTTGAAGAGTACCTTGATGGCACCTTTGGGGGGGTCACTGCTGTTCAAGCTGAGGTCGCGATCCCTGGAGCTGAGGGGAAAAGTTGGGAAAGACGGTGAAAGGGAGTGCAAGATGTGTAACTTGGGCATGGTGGAGACCCTGGAACACTTCCTTCTAGAATGCCCAAAGTATCAGTCTAAAAGAATGACATTCACTTGGAGTATAATGGGGAAGTGGGATGGGAGAATGAAGGACATGTGGTTAGGGGGAGACTCAAAGGAGAGGGTTAATGTGCTAATCGGAGAGATTGAGAAGAATGGGGCAAGGGGTATCATCAAGCAGTTCGTCTCCGAATGTTGGGAGGAGAGGAGAAGCGTGGGAACAGGGAGGCAGTTGGGAGTTCAGGGGTAACCAAGGCCTTCTCGTCCGAGAACCGCGACAAATCAGCGGCTGGCCAAAGTGTTATTACTATTATAGTATTCGGAGGTTTTGGACATTGTCGATTTCTCAAGACAATACGCTCGAAAATCGCGAAAAATTATTATTTCTGAGCTAGAACACCCAATTCACATCGACTGTCCACTCCCCATATACTATTAGTTCGTCCGTCCGACTGAGAAAAAGGAACCTCGAAGTTGTCAGAAGACGTTTTTTACATTGTACTGTAAAAACGATACGACTATGTCGTACTTACCCAGGAGTGTCACGATGCCACCCACCAACCATAGAATTAAACACAATCCCAATGACCCTGTTCCTTCCAAGGAACCTCGAACAGAGATGAAGATACCACTTCCTGAAATAAATATTTTCAATGTTAGAATTAGTCTTTTGCATTCAACTGCTTGACGTATGCATCTGTTTGAGAATGGACAAACCTCAAAACTTTTTTTTGTAAAAAGTGGGGTACGCTGGATTGCGCCTGTCCACCTGTCACTTTGAATATACAAAATAACCATTTTTGTCTGCTTGCCTTGTATCTCAGGTTTAAGTTATCGGATCTTAATGAAATTTGGAATGAAGATAGTTTATTTGAAGTCTCTAATAATATTTCTTACATTTCACTTTCTAGGCTTATCCCTCTTTTTAACTTTGAAAATTTGCAGTTTGCCTCGTAAAATAGCCAATTTGCTGTCTGTTCGCCCCGTGTCTCAGGTTTGGGTTATCGGATTTCAATGAAGTTTGGCATGAAGATCGTTTATGGGAAAGGCTTTCAAACGTCCCTGCAGCAAAACAAAGAAAATTCATGCAAATCACCTCCCATTTGTGACATTATGTCTTTGTTCTAGATCTCTTATGTGGATGGTCTGATCTCCACTAGACTTCAGTAACAGGTGTTATTGACCTTCACAATTACCCTCTGGGGGTGGGGGGGGGGGTTGAGAGGTTAAATTATTTTTTGCTGTATTAGCCGTTTGCTGTTAGAATATTTTCCTGTGAGCTATGGCACTTTGAATATAGAAAATAGCCATTTCTTGTCTGTTCGCCTCGTATTTCAGGTTTGGGATATTGGATCGCAATGAAATTTGGAATGAAGATCGTTTATGGGAAAGGCTGTCAAATGAATCTCCAATAATATTATAGGACTTACGGAAATTTTTAAGGTACCAGACAACGTTGACTTCGAACTTAATGGTTACCACCCACTTCTGATCAAAACGCGTCCCTGCCCTAATGATGGTAGAGAGGGTGTTGGCTTGTTCATAAAAAGCATTTTAAAGTACAAAATACGCAACGATCTCACTGCATATATGTTTATACCTCATGTTTTTGAGTCTCTCTTTGTGGAGATATTAAATAATCATCGATCATTTGTGGTTGGTGTGATATATAGACCAAATATCCCCCCCCCCCCCCAAAGCTGATCTCGATAGGTATACTTCATCACTTTTCCAGATTGTTGACAAAATAAACCAGGAACATAGAACGTCTTATATTATGGGAGACATGAACATTGATGTGCTAAGATTTCAAACCCATTCTAAAACAACTGAATAAATAGTCGCCATAATCAGCCAAGGTTTTCTTCCGCTCGTCACAAAACCAACTCGTGTAACAGAACACTCTGCTACCTTAATAGACCATGTCCTACATGTATCCAACAGTTCATCAACTAATTACAGAACTGGGGTAGTTATTAGGTACACTGTATCGCCAATCAAATCCGACGAAGAAAGAAAGCAAAACACACAATATGAAACGTATTTTCAATAGCTGTAATTGGAGAACATTTAAACACCTACTGACCGAAACTGATTTCTCATCGGTACTGGACTCGATTTGTGAAAATGAAGCATACACTATTTTTATCCACTTATACCTTATTACATTCAACACGGCATTTCCACTAAACAAAGTAGCCCTAAACAATAAATATATAAAGCAGCAACCCTGGATGTCAAAAGATCTTTTACAATCTAGCCTAAATAAAGAAAAACTCTTCCGAAAAAATCTAAAAACCCCGACTGAACAATATAAAAAGAAATACAAGATGTTTTGTGACATATTCAACAAAGTAAAGCGGAAGAGTAAAACTATGTATTACGAAAACATCCTATTTTTCAATAAGAATGACATGAAAAAAACTGCGAAATTCTAAGGAGTGCAATTCATAAATCTCCCAATCAATTGCTAGCTCCCGCGAACTTCCTGGTGAATAACGATGAGATCAGTGACCCTAACAACATCGCGAACCATTTCAATGATTATTTTTCAAAAATCGGCCAAAAAACTTCTGAGCAAATCCCCAATACCGATGTAGAGTACATAGATTACATGACGTAGTTTTTATTCATGGCTCTAACATCACCTGCTGAATTAATTTCAATAACGAATTTAATGAAACCCAAAACGAGTACCGATTGTGATGGCTTATCTACCAAACTTTTAAAAAATTCGATTCATGAAATTGCAGGAGTTTTGGCCCATGTTATAAATCTATCGCTATCCAGCGGAATCGTCCCAGAGAAAATAAAAATTGCCAAAATTGTGCTAATCTTTAAATCAGGAGACCCTCAGAACTTCAAGAATTACAGGCCTATTAGCATATTTCCCACATTCTCGAAACTTCTAGAGAGAACTATTCTATACAGATTAACAAGCTTCCTAACTAAGAAATATATCCTGTACCAGCACCAGTATGGCTTTAGGAAAAAACATTCAACTATACACCCCGTACTACAACTTCTCCATAGTATTGCAAACAATAACGACAAAACAACGAAAGATAAGACCCTATCGATATTCCTAGACTTATCAAATGCATTTGATACTATTAGCCACACCATTTTTTTGAAAAAAAATTAGAGTATTATGGTGTTAGGGGCCTTTCCAACAACTGGTTTCAGAGTTATTTAGATCGACGAGTGCACTACGTCACTTATGACGGAAGCAGTTCTGGATTCGCGAACATTGAATGTGGTGTTCCGCAAGGATCAATCTTAGACCCTTTGCTTTTTTAATTTATGTAAACGATTTTAGTGCTGCCACACAGCTAGATCTCTAGTCCTTTGCTGATGACACTACAGTTCGTACTCCTCACTATTGTCTTGAATCGCTTTTTAGTGTTGCGAACCGCGAGATTTCTAAGTTAACAGATTGGTGCGCTGCAAACCACCTTGTTTTGAATGCCCAAAAAACTAGGTATACACTATTCTGCCCACCAAATAAAATATACAATACAAATGATAGACGTTTGAGTGTCTACAGCCAGGATATCTCATTGACGGAAACAAATGGCGAGTCGGTGATAAAGTTTCTTGGCATATACTGGACAAAATCTTAAATATAAGTTTCACGTCTCTGATATGTGTACCAAAGTATCGAGAGCACTTTATATAATGAACAAGGCAAAACACATCCTTCCATACTCTGCCCTTAAAACTCTGTACTTTTCACTAATACACAGTTACCTGCAATACGGAATCGAAATATGGGGTAGTAATGCCGCTCCCAGATTATTCTCACTTCAAAAGCGAGCAATCCGCCTGATTAATAATAAAAATTATAATTGCCACACTGATCCGCTGTTTAAAAAGTGTAGAATATTAAGACTGACAGACCTCTACAAGATGAATGTATCCTTATTTATGTTTGACTGGCACCACTCTAATTTACCAAAAACGTTTGAAAACTTCTTTAATATTAATATATATCCAACGGGCATGGAAACAAGGCAAGTAGGCCTGTTGCAGTTTGGTAAACCAAGGACTAATTTTTCCGTTCAATTACCAAAGTGCGCTTTTCCGAAAGTATGGAAGGAGCTCGATAGAACTTTAAGAGAAACTCCCACAAGAGGATCATTCAAGAAGAAACTTTTCATGACAATTTTAAATTCATACTCTTCAAGCGTAACATGCAATAATCCCTACTGTAACGATTATAGACGCCAATGATGGTTGGATCAGTGATAAGGTCAGGTGTCTTCCATGACTTTTTTATTGATCTATTTGTATCTCATCTACCCATTTATTCTTCTATCCCATTATCCCAATCCCATTATTCTTAACCCATCACCCCGTTACATATAAAGAACTGTTTAGAGTTCAACATTGTTATCATAATAATTTTCTATAGAACCAGAGAGCTTCTTCTGACACAATTTCAACACATTTATGTTTATGTTACTGGAGACAGAAAGTAGACGGCCAACCTGGCCATGTTTTCTCCCAACAGAATATAATTAATTACCTACATTTACAGATTTTCACAATTATTGTACTATAATATTCTGTTGAATAAACTTTACTTACTTACTTACTTACTATTTCTTACATTTCACTTTCTAGACTTATCTCCATTTTTTTAACTTTGGAAATCCGCTGTTTGCCTCGTAAAATAGCAATTTTTTTGTCTGTTCGCCTCGTATCTCAGAATTGGGTTATCGGATCTCAATGAAGAAAGGCCTTCACAGTATTATAGATTATTTCTTCTCTTGCCATTGTTTGGTGGTATACACCATGGGGGTATGTATCTGTGCGTGTCCCACTTCTTGTTTTAAATATAATCCGTCCTTTGTTATTACTTCAGATTTTTTACCGTTGTAGATCTAATACCCTCTAAAATCTGCTGGGTTAAAGATCAACCCAAATCAACTAGGTTGAGTGAATATGAACCTAAAGCCTGTTGATTTTGGTTGATTTTAGAGCGTAGCTGTCGGTCTTAATTTATTAGTCCATGTAGTTTTCATCTCTGGTACTACAGAATAGTGAAGCAGCGGTATTCTCAACCTTGCGAGTTCTGATATTGGATAGAATTGCCACTACCACAGTCTCACAATATTACCACAATACAACAATCCATCACTTCGGCAACTACTTTAACAACTACTGCCAATATGAGTCTACTAACACTTTACCACAATGAACGACCATATCAGGCCAGCACTCTTCAACTTAAACTTGTCTCTAAAGCATGGGTTAATATCCCAGCGAAACCAGTTTGTTTTCCAATGAGGGTCATAAGCCAGGTTTTGAGCTAAAATAAATGAAAAGAATAGAAACTTTTCGAACACAATACTTTGGTGGGGTTGTTTTTTTAAGTGGCGTCCGCTAAAGAGTTGCGGGTATTTTCTATGCTTCTGCTAATTTTGTTCTTAGCCTCTATTGCTTTTGTACTTGTTCTGGCATTTTACATACTAGTGCAGAATTCTACTTCTATCTTAGTCCATTAAAATAGACCTCTTCCACTAGATTGCTGAACTTCAACCGTTACTACTACTTCTGACTTGCAAAAAATCTATATCCTTCCACTGAACTAATGGTAGCGAGTTCCACTCCAACGTCCCAATTTGTTCACATCAGTTTTTGAAAAAAGGCATATAATTTTCATTACATGTAAAAATATACAACAGTAATATGAATGTCAATATCAAATTTCAGTATAAATAAGTATGACCTGCTATTGATCAGACGCTTGAAGCCATTAGTATGTATGATTGCTTCATTACAACAGACACCAATGGGCTCCGGCTAACACAACCTCTCACACTGACTCATGCAAACAGCCAATCAGTTCCCAGAACACCAAACTATAAACGAATCAAATTGTTCGTTCGCACCCAGTGTCGACCTATACATGCTCTGCCCTCTTGCCTGAAATGAGACACTCGTGATTTCCCACTGAGCAAAAGAGTCGAAAGCAGTAAGAGTGATGCTGGAATCGGGCGATGTTTCAGATCTGAAAATGCAGGAACACGGTAAATCACACCTACTGGAATTAATTTGGCATGCGCGATTATTGTGAAAGGGGCCAAATGTGATGTTCAAAAAACCAGAAGGATGTCATTACAGCTTGTGTGAAAACGATTAATGACATGTTACTAATGTACTACGTTGTCCTAGCTATTCTTTGCTATCTCTGGCCTTGTCCTTTTACCAAGATTGAGTTAGACTGCGGAATGCACAGTAGCCCTATCAATCTATAAAATCTCATGGCCAAGTGGAAGCAAGACATCAGTTGGACGTGCTTATGTGATAATTAACAATCTGTCCATAATTATGTAGCACATAGACACATATTAAAAGCGCACTACTGTCTCCCTGGGCTGGTCGTAATCCACGCGTGGGCAGTAAGGTCCACGCATACGTTTACCAAGTTATAAAAATCATCATGAGAAAAATTTTAATTAATGACAACCCGGTGCTTCATTAATTAATTTTTTTTGGGATGATCATGCCTGTAATTGGTGTTTGGAATCTAATATTATTGTGACCGTAGAAATATTGCCCACTCATGGAAATTGACCTGTCCACGGCGGCTGTACTGTACTGCGATGTGCTTAAGTGATAGCGTCTTCAAGATGGATGGGCCAAAATGTGCTTTGAGGATACTTATGACATGGTGATATGGTATTGAAAGATATATTTTGGAGGATATCTTTCCGCGGATAGCTATTTGAGGATATTTGTGGCTCCTAGTTCAAGTGAGGTGCCTTGTCTAGGTCCATCTTATGGAATATTAGGCCTTAAACCAGTTCTATCAACTTGACTTATCCGTGATCACCTCTGTCTGCCCTGTGATTAGTTTCTACAGTTTTCATCCAGTACAACAGTGTCCTATTACTCATTCTCGCCAAAGCTGTCTCTGTCATTACGAACAGGCAGGAAGAAGTCTGTTATTTTAATATCATTTGAATCAAATTGTTCGTTCAGGTGGGTTTCGGTGAAGCACAGAACATCGAAAGCGTCTAAAATATCAACAATCCGTGCAAGTTTAAAACGTAAACTACGAACATTATATTGGAAGATTGATAGAGTTGATTGATTATCGGAAGCAGAATCATTTGGGCCTGGGTTGAATTCGATATCCCTAGCAACAATAAGTAAGACAGTTGGGACAATAAGACTGCCTGTCAATGTTATTCCCCATAATTAGCCAAAACAGAACGGATAACGTCACAAACTTCACAGTGTTGTTGTTGTCGAAGGAATGGTTGTTTTTTTGTACTATCCGCATTCCAACACCCGGCATTGAAAACACCAGTTGTTGTTCTATACTGATCTATTGTTATCGCCATTTTGAAGGTTCGTTTTCAGAAAAGTAGTAAAGAGATCATCAAAGTCGGGTGATGGAACATTTGGTTTTTCGATAGTAGAAATATCAATGTGCTGACTAGAATATATCGCTGTGATTGTGTTTGTAGGGATGTGAACTGGACGATTTGGCTTATAAGGGAAATAGATGTGGTCATTGGGAGACGATGCAATGTAAAGTGTTTTTTTTGCTGGTGATTACCTGTTTCAACAACATATTTACAAGAGATGGGGCACCGCACAACCAAAAAGACACAAAACGAAAACAAAAACAGCGAGCAGTGCAAAAATGAACAGAGCACAAGAGCACATAGAGTGGTAGGTAGGTTAGGTAGTTTTGATTGGCTATAGAGTATATTATTGTGCCAGGGATGGTATAAACTGAGTTGGTATAACTGTAGTATCGGGTATGGGATAGGTTAAGTATCGACAGGGGCCAGTGTCGTTCGGGGGTTGAGGGTACAGCATAGAGTGTGATTCTGCAAGCACATAAAAGTGGAAAACAATACGTGTCTGTTGTCACGGAGTTCATACACTGGGCATTTACATCGTGATTAACGTTGTTTATCATACTAGTTTTCGTATTAACACTTTTTCTCTATTGGTGCCAAAATACCACGTGGCCTAAGTATTGCTCGAGTTGGCTATATATATGAATGTTTTGGAATCTCAGAGATATATTCAGCTCGGCATGTATTCGAACCGTGAGTTTTGGAACAAATTCAATCAAAAAGACGTCTTTAAAGCAGGTCGAATGAGTAGCAGTTTACCTAAAAATGGTCTAGCGCTGCCACGTCCCACAATGGGAATAGGAGTAAAGGATGCATATACATGAACAATGATTGGGTTCATATTTTATTTCAAAGGGGATTATCTCAGTGGATAATCATAGGACGTAAGTTGGTGATGGAAATTATAGGACCCATGAGAGAAGGGATGGACAAGTGAAACGTGAATATACAGTAACTATCGAGGGAGAAACAACGGGTCCAAATTCATCAATTCACCTCCTCAAAACATTCAGCGCTCACATGATGCAACAGTGACGACTCACATACCACCGCATCATATGAGCGCCAGACGTGTTGAACAAGTACACTTTTGAAGAACGGGGTGAACGAAAGCCCATGGCGTAAGTGATTCCTCCTAATCAAATGGTGCATCAGACTTGTGGATGATCTAGAAATGGAGAGTGTGTATCGTCACACAGGCGCGTCAAGGCGCCACCTGCAATAATATGACATTGCGTGTGGGGCCGTGCGGCGCCCAAGGGACGACACGGTCGTATAGTATGGATGAATCGGGGACTGTATTACAGCTTATAATGAACTGGATATAAATTTATTATGGAAGAGAAGTATTTGAAAGGTCACATTTAATGTCCGGTCTGCGACGAGGCTAAATTTGCAGCAGCAATGCAACAGCTGGGGCAAAGGTGAAACACTAGCAGATTATGTGAATATTCAGATGATGGTTGGTGAAACGATAAACTAATTTGTACCCTTCGAAATTCCTAGATTGGAATTGAGTAATAGACGCTGGAAATTGAAGACAAATACGTTCACGCTGAACTTGAGTATTTAATCCGAACAAGGATCGATCATCTATTCCAGACTGACAAACTATTCCAGAGATGCTAGATTTAGAAAATATCACATTATAAAAATTTCTTGGGAGGGGCAGGGGGTCATTGCAAGGCTTAGATTGAGGGGAAGTGTTATTTTTACCTTAATGCTAAATTAGTAACAGTGAAATATATTAGAATCCTGACTGAGATCTGGCTGTTTTACAGCAGCCACGTCGCAGCCTGGGAACAACAAAAAAAATGTCAAATTTTGTAAATGTTTAAAGGATGGATTCATATTTCAGAGACTCAAATACAAAGTGATACCACTGGGGAATGACGCGCGTCGGGACTAGAATATTAAGCACTGGAGATTGAGCAAGTATACGTATCGACTGGTAATTTGGCTAGTTGAGGGCTAGATTATTCTGGTTGTCTCGATTCTTGTTACAAATTATTGGAAAGAGCCCACAGGCACCCTTCAACAATTAGCAGTAGAACAAATTTATATAAACAAAATATTGTTTCCATTTTGCTGGAAAAAAACTGTCGAGTTTTGTAAATGTTTACAGGATGGATTCATATTTCAGAGACTCAAATCCAAACTGATACTACTGAGGAATTACGCGCGATAGGACTAGAATATTAAGCACTGGATATTGAGTAAGTATAAATATAAGCTGGTAATTTAGCTAGTTGAGGGCTAGATTATTGTTGGTGGTCGCAATTGTTATTCAAAATGTGCTTGTTATAAATTATTGGAGAGAGCCCACAGGAAACTCTAACAATTAGCAGAAGACGAAATTTATATAAACAAAATATTATTTGCATTTTGTGGAATATGAACAAAGAAATTATTGTCAATTGCTGTGGCACCTTTACTTTTCTGAAAGGCCCACATATTAGGTGTATATATAATGTCACAAGACCTTTCCCGAGACAGCATTTAAATTTGACTTGAACTAGATACAAATTTTATCAGTACTGACAGCGCTTGGTTGAATCCGAACCCCAACAATGATGAATATAAAAGCAGCCGGTCACGGTTGGGGGGATCGACGGAATAGCACATCATATAATAACATGAAATCACAGTATGTATGATTATTGAGACAGGATTGAGAAAACAAATACATATAGATATATATATATTGGTAAACCTGCCTACAGATCGCTGTTGACATAATACGTCAGGAACGAGGTATATAGCATGTCTCCATATAAATGTATTTTTAAAGTTGTATTCCACACTTAGATTGGACTAGAAATCGTATTATCCTTGATGTTCAAGTATTGACTGTTTTCTCAGATTTAAACCAAACCAAGTAGTGGCTGCTCTAAGACAGCCACATCGCAGATAGGCGAAAAGCGAGACACCATTAAAAACTTGTGAACTTTTCGTACTAACAGCTTACGAGAAGTTGGTAGATTGGGGCTAGGGTGAAAACTGTTGGAGTTAGATCAAGCAGGTGAAGGACTGGTATTTTAGAGTATGGACCTCAGGTAGACTGGTGTTTCAGAACTTTCAAGTAATTAAAATGTCACTATACAAATGGTTCGTGGGACTAGTTTGCAAGTTTGAACTGTTCTAACTGACAGGCTCTTCTACTCTACTTCAGTATACTCCGGAACAAAGGAATCGGATCGGGTAGACAGAAACAATAACATAGATACATAGATAGAAGATGAGGATTCCAAAAAAATCCGAACTAGATACTATTAAGGGTTAAGGAATTGACTCGGGAATTTTGGGAAACTCCGAACCAGCAAAAGTACTCCTATCGTGTCGAACACACCCTACGAACACACCCCCTATTATTAATGGCCCTAGCGAGGAATGTCCAGGGATCCGAAGAAAAATAAGTAGTGTTTGATGATTTCGAGTGATTGTCGGGTTGTTTGTTATAGTTAGATATATTCTTATACAATCAAACACAACTTTTGGTGAACTCTCGGTCCAATAGCACTAAAAGAGTTATGTTTATCTACCGTCGTTATGAGTAATTGTTTTGCACATAATGTTATCATTTTCTTGAGACCAGTAGTCTGGCTAACGACTTTGAGCTGAAGAACGACATGTTCTACTATTATAAAGAGGATTCTCCTGGAATCCGAACAAAATAAAGTCGTTTGTGAGTTTTGGGGAAATTGTCGGCTGCATTTGGGTAATTGTATATACTCTAGTTCAGTAGAGCATACTCATGAGTAGTATAGCACGTATGAATCGTGCCTGATTACCCGGAGCTTTGGGGGAGCAGCTAGTGTTAAATTCCCATAGAAACCGGAGCCGTTTGGGGGAGCATCTTTGGGGGAGCAAAAGTACGGTTCCTTGCAGCTAGATCCGCCAAATGGTGTAGGTACTGTATATATAGTATGCTATG
Organism: Pictodentalium vernedei; assembly: GCA_031216915.1. NCBI lineage: Eukaryota > Metazoa > Mollusca > Scaphopoda > Dentaliida > Dentaliidae > Pictodentalium > Pictodentalium vernedei. The sequence continues at coordinate 641,453,611 of CM062296.1, read as the reverse complement.
GCATCTATAGTGATATATTTATGCGTGGGGCTATAGGTATATATTATGGGTAAGTGGTGGAAAGATAATGGGAAAATTGGGTTTTCTTGTAAGTTTTCCCGCGAAACGTTTTAAATTGCAAATGACGCTGTCCACTCCACACTCCGATATAATGTTATTCGAATCAGGGGTGTCGGGCTTCTCGGTTGGGGAGAGGGGGTGATATGGTAGTAGTGGTATATATCCATGTTGGTATACCATTAGCCCTTGGGTCTTCATATTATGCTATCTCTGCTATAGCTAGGTCAAGCAGTGTTGTGGGCATGGGAGTCATGTATGGTCGGCCAGTGCGATATTGTCATTGGTGGTTTAGATTGGCAGTACAGGATGAATGGTCTGTTGGGTTATCACCTCCTTAGTACTATTAACCTATCGAATCATTTATAGTATCTAATAATGCTGGTATTGGTAGTATGGAATTCCAGACCAGGCGGTATAATACTAGGTTGTTTTGAACAGTAGTAAAGGATTAACGACCTGTTGGTCTATTATCCACTAAGTTCTAACCTATTAGCTCGTTTCGGGATGGGGGTGGGTGGAGGTGGTATTGGTAGTACGAAATACGGACTACTAATGAAATGAGGTTAGCCTTTGTGGTGTTTCGGTAATTAAGGCCAGATTTGGGGGGTGGGGGGGGGGGGGGAACTTTCGGAGGTCGAACAAAGAGCCGATTTATGGACTATTGGGGGCGCTGATGTTGCACTTGTGTAGTTTGGCTCCTGAATCCCAGAAAGGCCTTCAGGCCACTTACTTCCAAACTCCTACAAAACCTATTTATGGCTCCTATTTCTATAAGCGTCCTATACAATAGATAACAGAAGGCTTTTCAACATTCAATACATTTTATTCTATACAACATAATAATATTACAATATACATTCATTTGACAAAACACGATTTAATTGCAGTTTTCAAATATACACGACTAATGAATGACGTGTAACACAAAAAAAAATGAATTTTTCACATCAAGATTGCAGTGACAAAACAGCTGATGGTCAGAGTACATTAATGTCTATATATCCAGTGGTTTGGTCGAGGTTCCATCTTCTTGAACTTTTCTTTTCGGGGAAAAATATGGCAGTCCATCTTTGATCTGACTATAAGTGTACATGTGATTATTGTTCACCACAAATCCACGGTTAACTCCTGTTCCACTCTGTTGCGTTTTCAACACATGCATATATTTGTTCTTCGTTAGGTCGTTTTGGCGTTTATTTATTCCTTTGGAACTGAACTTGCTACTCGGGCCGAAACAGTAGTAGGTTTTGCTACAGAGACCCACAATTCCATATCCGCTCCATTCAACCTTGAAAAGGCCAGGTGTTCTTTTATCGAATGCTTTCCGGTCGCTGCAACATGACCCCTTCGGTGACCATATATCTCCTCTAATCTTGGTTTGAACAAAGTCTTCTCTGTGCTCATCGCATGATTCTGACGGTAACCATTGATGATACTCTCTATAAAACTGTTCTTTCTTTTCCGGTTTTATTACTTCTTCCAGAGATGATTTGGAAAATGAGATGTATCCAGAATCGGTATCCATGAGGCAGTACTGAAAATCACGTCTATCCACGAAGATATCAATAAAATCATAGTAAAACTGCAACATCTTCATCTTTGCGTATTGGTACACGAAGAATCCGATATGAAGTGGTAAGTTCAGCTTGATGCGGTTCTTATTCATTTCCAACTCGTATACTGTTTCGCTCAAAGGGTTCATTTGTCGGAAGTGCACGTTGTTTATTAAGCGAGAAGCTTCGTCGTCATTACAGTAAATAATATTTCTGTGTTTTTCTTTGTTGGTTACTGTCTTTCCGTACCCGCTATTCCCAAGGAGTTTCATTGTGTCAGCAACTATTGCCTTATCTGGATTCCGATCACCGTCTCTTCTAGCCTGTGATACCTCTTCTCCAAATTTCTTGAAGAACGCTTTTGGTTCGTATTGTATGACTTGGTAAATTTGTGTCACCTCGAGGCCGTGATCAAGGTACCATTTCAGGAGTGGCGTTGCAAGCTATATCGTCTTCGCATGGTAACTCCCGATCAAACTTCATCTCGGCTGGCGCATGACGTGGTTTTTCTCTGCAAACTTTCTCATGTGATCTCCAATGTCGTCTGTACTAATGGTGGTATTTTTAAAGATGGGCGTCATTTCTTCAAAGTGATGTCTGAGGTGGCCTGGAACATGAATGTCACACTCAACTAATCCGAACAGATTGCCCGAAATCACATGCTGCGTTACTTCACTCTCGTCCATTGTCCATGTTAACGTGTTGCCCCCAATTTTCTCTAGGTAACATTTTACTGCAGGATCCTTTCTCATTTTCAACCACTGACATTCCCAAATTTCAACAAGTTTGTATCCTTGATCAGCAATGTTTTTGGCGTTCTTGATAGTCTCTTTGTGAAGATCTTCCATTTGTTTTTCTCGAACACTGTTGAAAAGAATTGCTTCTCCATTTCTTTTGGTGTTCAGTCGACAATTGTGGCCATGCCAGAAGCAGCCGTGAAATTGGTACACCGTCTGCGTTTCTTTGCACCAGCCGTCTACGGGCAGATGTCTCCTTCCAATCTTTTTTCTCTTCTCCATTGAACTGATGCCGAATTTCAAGACTGTCTCTTCTGGAGATATAGTTTAACCACTGCTGCGTCATTCTACCATATTTGTGAGAATACTCCGGTTTGAAGTCATGTTCTTTACGTCTTCTTATATACATCCCAGTTGGCATCTCTTGCATTAAACACCACAAGTAAAGAGCGTTGGCGTCATAACCAACTACACCCCCACACGTTTTAGCTTCCTCTCCATACTGATAAGATCTAATTTTTGTTAGTCCTTTTTCTTGATGACGGTCAAAAATTATCGAAGGACCTCCCACGATGTTGTCTTTTACCAGGTGATGTAAATCTTTGTTCTTCTCGTTGAAAATGGTAAAATGGGTTTCATTGTCGATCGTGTTGAACAAATACTTCAATGTCAGTCCGGGTACACTCATTCCATCTTTCATCATATGAATCCCGCGCTCTTTGTAGAAGGCAAATTGTTTCTCTAGTGATTCTAGGAATGGTTGGACATCACGATTGTTGTACCAGATGAGAAAATCGCGAAAGGTGTTCATCTCGTGGTCTTTCCATACTTTCTGACAGTAGATGTATTCTTCTTTAGATATATTTTCCCCTTTGAGCGAACTGGAGAATGTATCGTAGTCCGGCAAGTGGTCTTGTTCCAGTTTCTTCAAATCATCAGTCCACTCGTATGGCAGGTAACCTTTCGTCACTGAACAGCCAAATGCTCTAAGAAATTTATCATACGAAAAACCAGGTGCCAGATAATTCACAATGTCGAGGAATTTGAACTGTTCTGTTTTAAGGCACAAGAAATTGTTGTTTCTCTTCACAGTGAATCCAATATCCTGTTTCGTTTTCAAGAAAGTAAGTAGCTCGCACTTCACAACATTGAAATCATACTTTCCAGAGTTGAATCCAACAACCGGCATTTCTTTCAGATAAGCAACAAACTGGTGATGTAGCTCCTCCAAGGGATGTGACCTGGCACGTCCTTCTTCATTTAACAATGGGTCGCTCTCAATTGCTTCTGTGATCTTCGTATTGAGTTTATCAATGTAAGGTTGATATTCTGACTTTAACAGCGCATAGGCCCCGTTTGAAATCTCTTCCAAGTAATTCATCATACGGCTCACCAGTTCTTGTGCATTTCCTTCTGTAATAAAGCAGACCGGTTCCACAAATCCTGGTACATTGCTGCTTACACTCACGCTCAATGGAACGTGTCGGGCTTCCCAGGTCAGTTTTTCACTTTTTGTAGGTATATGAGTTGTATCAAAAGAGCATTCGAAGTCAAAGGTTGCTCGGTACGGGTAATATCTATTTTCACTTGGAATGAGATTCCTTCATCTTCTAAGAGTTCAAAAACTGTTTTTGGAACATTATAAACACCGCCAGTATATTCATAAGATACTTCTTTTGTACATGTTCTCTCATGCCTGTTGAGTTGAAAGCCAGTCTTCCACAATTTGCCACACTTCCGACAGGTAAATGACTTACAGTAATGATTGATGTCTCTGATGTAACTGAAATGTTCTTCGTGAATGTTGATATACATCGTCTCACTAAAACGGCAGAGTGATCGTCTGACTAGACTAGCATTTGTTTCTCCATCTTCATTGTGTTGCAACTGATAAACGTTGATGTTCAGTTTGAATAAGTTCTCTATTTCAGGTAACTGGTTGAGATTGACTCCTTTGAAAGTTTCCGTGTCTTCATTTGTATACTGTCGAAACAGGTGTTTAGTTTCTGTGTTCAAGTTGTGGTAGGTAGCTCCCCTTGAAAGGGCTAAGCATCTGAATAAACAGAGGTTATCGACATATTTGGTTCAGGTATTTTGGTCTTTGACTAAAACAATTATGGCTGGATTGTCCATGATGTACGCAGGTAAATCTGTGGCGCCTCCAATAGGATGATCTTTGATTTTATTGATGTAGAATGTTATGTTGGTCACTTTACATACACTCCATTTGGAATCGGGTCGCTGTTGTCTCGCCCACCCTAATACATCTTCTTGGGAAACATCTCTCATAAACTTTTCAAAATCTTCTAGATTCGAAACAAGACGTGGTGTATCCAGGAATCTGGCATTGTTCTGGGATGCGTGATAGTATCGGAGGTCGTCAGTTTCATTGTTGCGTAAGATGAATCCGTAGCTCAGGTTGATTTTGAACTTCCATTCTGGTTGTTGAAAAATTGTTTCTGTAAATTCACTGGCCATAGCTGTTATGTCGCCGGTCTTGGTGCGAAAATTGTAAGTGTCTGGAAGTTTTCTGTTCGTGATACGGTGGGTCCGTATAATGTCCCAGTTCACTTTGTAAAGAGCTTTCATCTCATCATATTCCTCTTCGTATAGTAGTTCAGGTGAAAACATTGCAGGATCACACTCCATGAATGATGTTCTGGATTTCTTCGTCTTTCCACTTGACTGCTGTTGGTCGTCATTCGATTTTCGTTTTTTGGCTGTTTTCTTGTCAGGTTGATGAGCTGCTTCCATATGTACACTGGTTTGAGACAGTTCACTGAATTCTTGCCGACGCTTTTCACATTTTTTCAAGTGATGCTCGAGATCTTCATTCCTGGAATACTTCATGTAGCAGTTATGGCATCCATATATCTTCTTCTTCATATGCACAGTTCTGATATGTCGCTCCAAGTTGCTTCTCTTGTGGAATATTCTTTCACACTGTTCGCATTCTAATGAAGTTAATGTCTTTTCATCGTCTCTTTTATAAGACTTTTTCTGGAGATTTCTTGCTACACCTTGTATCTTCTTGTCTTCTTTCCCCTTGGTTTGGTACTGGTGATCTGTTTTCAGATGCAGTCGATAGGGTATGAGATTGCTGAATTCTCGCTGGCAGTCTCCACATTTCCATTGACTTGTGCAATTCTCTAAGTGGTGCTCCAGTTTTTCTTTCCGAGCGAATTTCTTGCAGCATCTCTGACATTCGTGTCTCCTTTCTTCTAGGTGGACAGTCCTTATATGTCTCTCCAAGTTGCTCCGTCTGCTGAACGATTTTTCACACTGGTGGCATACAAAGAAGGCAGATCTCTAATCTGTGTGTATAGTATCTTTCCTAGAAGTGTAATTTTAGCTGTCCCTCCCCATGCCGCATACCTCTACAGGCTGCATGACTACATTCATCTATCTCCTCATCGGGAATAGGAATAGAAACTCAACAAATTATTTTGTAGTTTACGGATATTTTCTAAAGCTTCCGAAACTTGAATTGGGTCGTAACAATATACATGTTGCAGCACAGACGAAGTCAATTCTTCGTCATCAACACCTGAAAAATGTTTCGTTTCTCTCAAAACACCCACGCAGTTGACTTTTCCACCCAGACAGCAATTGACAATCTGTTTAGAGAAAATGTAAAAAGCTGAGTATGTAGACTTTCTATCCTACATGCGACGTTACAGCTGCTCTCAGCCACTGCCCCTCGAATTATTATTTCGAAAAGTCTGAAGGAAAAGCGCGCTAAGGGCAGCAAACGTTTTTCTGTGTAAAAGAGATATCATATTTGTTTTTAATTTCGGCGCGCCCCTCGTGCGTTTTCATTATATCACAAGCTGTTTGCGACCAATATCTACACAAGTTCGATTATTTGTTACATTAAAGTACAAATTTCGATACCTCTCCATTTCCGAATTATCTTCATGCGTAAAATTTTCATAACACAACACCACACCTTTGTAGTATATGTAAAGATTCCTATATAAGTCCGTCGCTAGCTCGATTTTGCGTAAATATTTAGAATCGTATAAAAATTTCTATCGATCCACTTTGTATTCTAAAATCACGGTAAATTTTATTAAATTTGAAAAAAAAAATATATGATAAGTTGTGTCTTTACAGTTAATTACAGATTACGCATCTTTCGGTCCAGTTCAGTGAGCAAGATCAGCCTTCCACGGGCATTCCGTTTAAATTCCAGGCACTTCCACTTTGATTGGAACCCTAGTGTGTTTCAGCGGAATGAGCTGATTATATAACCGGAAGTAAAATTCAAGGACATCCCACTGGACTGATAAAATGCCGTGGAATGATATTTCACATGATGCATCAATTGTACAGACTGACTGTTGTTTTTTAAATATAACTATAGAACAAGTCGGGGGGGGGGGGTGGTCGGCGCTTCAGCGCCATTTGTTGCTGCTGATGTGGGGAGAGTGGCTTCCAGAAGGTATAAAAGGCGACGTGCACTGCGCAATCGGTCATTCGCCATTCAGCAGCCGAGGTGAACACATCGTCAGTGAAAAGCTTTGCTAATTTGACATTTTCAATTATTTCAGGCAAGAGATCCCGACAACGCTACCAACATGCCACCAGCCTTCTTTGTATGCCACCGGTGTGAAAAATCGTTCAGCAGAAGGAGCAACTTGGAGAGACATATAAGGACTGTACACCTAGAAGAAAGGAGATAGGAATGTTAGAGATGCTGCAAGAAATTCGCTCGGAAAGAAAAACTGGAGCACCACTTAGAGAATTGCACAAGTCAATGGAAATGTGGAGACTGCCAGCGAGAATTCAGCAATCCCATACCCTATCGACTGCATCTGAAAACAGATCACCAGTACCAAACCAAGGGGAAAGAAGACAAGAAGATACAAGGTGTAACAAGAAATCTCCAGAAAAAGTCTTATAAAAGAGACGATGAAAAGACATTAACTTCATTAGAATGCGAACAGTGTGAAAGAATATTCCACAAGAGAAGCAACTTGGAGCGACATATCAGAACTGTGCATATGAAGAAGAAGATATATGGATGCCATAACTGCTACATGAAGTATTCCAGGAATGAAGATCTCGAGCATCACTTGAAAAAATGTGAAAAGCGTCGGCAAGAATTCAGTGAACTGTCTCAAACCAGTGTACATATGGAAGCAGCTCATCAACCTAACAAGAAAACAGCCAAAAAACGAAAATCGAATGACGACCAACAGCAGTCAAGTGGAAAGACGAAGAAATCCAGAACATCATTCATGGAGTGTGATCCTGCAATGTTTTCACCTGAACTACTATACGAAGAGGAATGTGATGAGATGAAAGCTCTTTACAAAGTGAACTGGGACATTATACGGACCCACCATATCACGAACAGAAAACTTCAAGACACTTACAATTTTCGCATCAAGACCGGCGACATAACAGCTATCACCAGTGAATTTACAGAAACAATTTTTCAACAACAAGAATGGAAGTTCAAAATCAACCTGAGCTACGGATTCATCTTACGCAACAATGAAACTGACGACCTCCGATACTATCACGCATCCCAGAACAATGCCAGATTCCTGGATACACCACGTCTTGTTTCGAATCTAGAAGATTTTGAAAAGTTTATGAGAGATGTTTCCCAAGAAGATGTATTAGAGTGGGCGAGACAACAGCGACCCGATTCCAAATGGAGTGTATATAAAGTGACCAACATAACATTCTACATCAATAAAATCAAAGATCATCCTATTGGAGGCGCCACAGATTTACCTGCGTACATCATGGACAATCCAGCCATAATTGTTTTAGTCAAAGACCAAAATACCTGAACGAAATATGTCGATAACCTCTGTTTATTCAGATGCTTAGCCCTTTCAAGGGGAGCTACCTACCACAACTTGAACACAGAAACTAAACACCTGTTTCGACAGTATACAAATGAAGACACGGAAACTTTCAAAGGTGTCAATCTCAACCAGTTACCTGAAATAGAGAACTTATTCAAACTGAACATCAACGTTTATCAGTTGCAACACAATGAAGATGGAGAAACAAATGCTAGTCTAGTCAGACGATCACTCTGTCGTTTTTGTGAGACGATGTATATCAACATTCACGAAGAACATTTCAGTTACATCAGAGACATCAATCATTACTGTAAGTCATTTACCTGTCGGAAGTGTGGCAAATTGTGGAAGACTGGCTTTCAACTCAACAGGCATGAGAGAACATGTACAAAAGAAGTATCTTATAAATATACTGGCGGTGTTTATAATGTTCCAAAAACAGTTTTTGAACTCTTAGAAGATGAAGGAATCTCAGTTCCAAGTGAAAATAGATATTACCCGTACCGAGCAACCTTTGACTTCGAATGCTATTTTGATACAACTCATATACCTACAAAAAGTGAAAAACTGACCTGGGAAGCCCGACACGTTCCATTGAGCGTGAGTGTAAGCAGCAATGTACCAGGATTTGTGGAACCGGTCTGCTTTATTACAGAAGGAAATGCACAAGAACTGGTGAGCCGTATGATGAATTACTTGGAAGAGATTTCAAACGGGGCCTATGCGCTGTTAAAGTCAGAATATCAACCTTACATTGATAAACTCAATACGAAGATCACAGAAGCAATTGAGAGCGACCCATTGTTAAATGAAGAAGGACGTGCCAGGTCACATCCCTTGGAGGAGCTACATCACCAGTTTGTTGCTTATCTGAAAGAAATGCCGGTTGTTGGATTCAACTCTGGAAAGTATGATTTCAATGTTGTGAAGTGCGAGCTACTTACTTTCTTGAAAACGAAACGGGATATTCGATTCACTGTGAAGAGAAACAACAATTTCGTGTGCCTTAAAACAGAACAGTTCAAATCCCTCGACATTGTGAATTATCTGGCACCTGGTTTTTCGTATGATAAATTTCTTAGAGCATTTGGCTGTTCAGTGACGAAAGGTTACCTGCCATACGAGTGGATTGGTGATTTGAATAAACTGGAACAAGACCACTTGCCGGACTACGATACATTCTACAGTTCGCTCAAAGGGGAACATATATGTAAAGAAGAATACATCTACTGTCAGAAAGTATGGAAAGACCACGAGATGAACACCTTTCGCGATTTTCTCATCTGGTACAACAATCGTGATGTCCAACCATTCCCAGAAGCACTAGAGAAACAATTTGCCTTCTACAAAGAGCGCGGAATTGATATGATGAAAGATGGAACGAGTGTACCCGGACTGACATTGAAGTATTTGTTCAACACGATCGACAATGAAACCCATTTTACCATTTTCAACGCGAAGAACAAAGATTTACATCACCTGGTAAAAGACAACATCGTGGGAGGTCCTTCGATAATTTTTGACCGTCATCAAGAAAAAGGACTAACAAAAATTAGATCTTATCAGTATGGCGAGGAAGCTAAAACGTGTGGGGGTGTAGTTGGTTATGACGCCAACGCTCTTTACTTGTGGTGTTTAATGCAAGAGATGCCAACTGGGATGTATATAAAAAGACGTAAAGAACATGACTTCAAACCGGACGGAGTATTCTCACAAATATGGCAGAATGACGCAGCAGTGGTTAAACTATATCTCCAGAAGAGACAGTCTTGAAATTCGGCATCAGTTCAATGGAGAAGAGAAAAAGATTGGAAGGAGACATCTGCCCGTAGAAAGAAACGCAGACGGTGTACCAATTTCACGGCTGCTTCTGGCATGGCCACAATTGTCGACTGAACACCAAAAGAAATGGAGAAGCAATTCTTTTCAACAGTATTCGAGAAAAACAAATGGAAGATCTTCACAAAGAGACTATCAAGAACGCCAAATACATTGCTGATCAAGGATACAAACTTGTTGAAATTCGGGAATGTCAGTGGTTGAAAATGAGAAAGGATCCTGCAGTAAAATGTTACTTAGAGAAAATTGGGGGCAACACTTTAACATGGACAATGGACGAGAGTGAAGTAACGCAGCATGTGATTTCGGGCAATCTGTTCGGATTAGTTGAGTGTGACATTCATGTTCCAGACCACCTCAGACATCACTTTGAAGAAATGACACCCATCTTTAAAAATACCACTATTAGTACAGACGACATTGGAGATCACATGAGAAAGTTTGCAGAGAAAAACCACGTCATGCGCCAGCCGAGAAGAAGTTTGATCGGGAGTTACCATGCGAAGAGGATATTGCTTGCAACGCCACTCCTGAAATGGTACCTTGATCACGGCCTCGAGGTGACACAAATTTACCAAGTCATACAATACGAACCAAAAGCGTGCTTCAAGAAATTTGGAGAAGAGGTATCACAGGCTAGAAGAGACGGTGATCGGAATCCAGATAAGGCAATAATTGCTGACACAATGAAACTCCTTGGGAATAGCGGGTACGGAAAGATAGTAACCAACAAAGAAAAACACAGAAATATTATTTACTGTAATGACGACGAAGCTTCTCGCTTAATAAACAACGTGCACTTCCGACAAATGAACCCTTTGAGCGAAACAGTATACGAGTTGGAAATGAATAAGAACCGCATCAAGCTGAACTTACCACTTCATATCGGATTCTTCGTGTACCAATACGCAAAGATGAAGATGTTGCAGTTTTACTATGATTTTATTGATATCTTCGTGGATAGACGTGATTTTCAGTACTGCCTCATGGATACCGATTCTGGATACATCTCATTCTCCAAATCATCTCTGGAAGAAGTAATAAAACCGGAAAAGAAAGAACAGTTTTATAGAGAGTATCATCAATGGTTACCGTCAGAATCATGCGATGAGCACAGAGAAGACTTTGTTCAAACCAAGATTAGAGGAGATATATGGTCACCGAAGGGGTCATGTTGCAGCGACCGGAAAGCATTCGATAAAAGAACACCTGGCCTTTTCAAGGTTGAATGGAGCGGAGATGGAATTGTGGGTCTCTGTAGCAAAACCTACTACTGTTTCGGCCCGAGTAGCAAGTTCAGTTCCAAAGGAATAAATAAACGCCAAAACGACCTAACGAAGAACAAATATATGCATGTGTTGAAAACGCAACAGAGTGGAACAGGAGTTAACCGTGGATTTGTGGTGAACAATAATCACAGGTACACTTATAGTCAGATCAAAGATGGACTGCCATATTTTTACCCGAAAAGAAAAGTTCAAGAAGATGGAACCTCGACCAAACCACTGGATATATAGACATTAATGTACTCTGACCATCAGCTGTTTTGTCACTGCAATCTTGATGTGAAAAATTCATTTTTTTTGTGTTACACGTCATTCATTAGTCGTGTATATTTGAAAACTGCAATTAAATCGTGTTTTGTCAAATGAATGTATATTGTAATATTATTATGTTGTATAGAATAAAATGTATTGAATGTTGAAAAGCCTTCTGTTATCTGTTGTATAGGACGCTTATAGAAATAGGAGCCATATAGGAGCCATATAGGAGCCATAAATAGGTTCTGTAGGAGTTTGGAAGTAAGAGGCCTGAAGGCCTTTCTGGGATTCAGGAGCCAAACTACACAAGTGCAACATCAGCGCCCCCAATAGTCCATAAATCGGCTCTTTGTTCGGTCTCCGAAAGTTCACCCCCCTCCCCACCCCCCAAATCTGGCCTTAATTGCCGAAACACCACAAAGGCTAACCTCATTTCATTAGTAGTCCGTATTTCGTACTGCCAATACCACCTCCACCCACCCCCATCCCGAAACGAGCTAATAGGTTTGAACTTGTGGAAGTGGATAATAGACCAACAGGTCGTTAATCCTTTACTACTGTTCAAAACAACCTAGTATAATACTGGTCTGGAATTCCATACTACCAATACCAGCCATTATTAGATACTATAAATGATTCGATAGGTTAATAGTACTAAGGAGGTGATAACCCAACAGACCATTCATCCTGTACTGCCAATCTAAACCACCAATGACAATATCGCACTGGCCGACCATACATGACTCCCATGTCCACAACACTGCTTGACCTAGCTATAGCAGAGATAGCATAATATGAAGACCCAAGGGCTAATAGTAGACCAACATGGATATATACCACTACTACCATATCACCCCCTCTCCCCAAACGAGAAGCCCGACACCCCTGATTCGAATAACATTATATCGGAGTGTAGAGTGGACAGCGTTATTTGCAACTTAAAACGTTTCGCGGGAAAACTTACAAGAAAACCCAATTTTCCCATTATCTTTCCACCACTTACCCATAATATATACCTATAGCCCCACGCATAAATATATCACTATAGATGCCATAGCATACTATATATACAGTACCTACACCATTTGGCGGATCTAGCTGCAAGGAACCGTACTTTTGCTCCCCCAAAGATGCTCCCCCAAACGGCTCCGGTTCCTATGGGAATTTAACACTAGCTGCTCCCCCAAATCTCCGGGTAATCAGGCACGATTCATACGTGCTATAGTACTCTCATGGTCACATAGTAAGTTGTAGCCAGGCGCCAACCTAGAAATCAGGGTGGCGCTCCCAAGTATACAAAATGCACAACGGAAACACGTATCACCCTGCGCGTGTACGGCAAGACCACATATATCACTATGGTTATGCCGTCACAACATGGCCGCTTACGCGGGTTACCATGACAACTAAACATCGAATCGCTGGGTCACGTGGCAATGCCGTCGCATGAGATTCCCCGATGTGATCCCCAGATCATTCCCGAAAACCACATGACATACTACTAACGACCATGTTTTTACTGTAGGTTACCCGAACCTTATTTTTTCGCACTGGCTGATTGGTTTTTCGTATCTCAAGAATGCATCACACTTATCAATGTTGGAAATATACTGTGGATTGTTTGACCTTATTTTTTATCCTAATGTGATCGTTCTTAAAAACTGCACAGTTGGTCTCATGCAGCTCCCTTAGGTCTAGTCATATCTTTGTTAAAGACTGGGATCTGAAGGATAAATATTCCACAGCGTATTTAATATTATAAAATGAAAGGATAAGTGTTAATTCCTGTAGTGTTTATGCAGTAATTAAAGTGTTCTTTGTGCGAGCATAGTATGCACAAGCTGACAATCGCTGATTGATCCGTCCAATAACAGTTACAAACTGCTTGAAAAATCTGGTAATTCAAAATGGTTCAATTACTGTACTGGAGTTATGTTTATCCACCATTGTTATGAGTAACTATTTTGTACATAATCTTATCATTTTCTTGCGACCAGTAGTCTGGCTACCGACTTAGAGCTGAAGAACGGCAGGTTACCGTTGTTGAATATAATAAATGTTTAGAATTGACAAGCCCTTTTTGCGAGCTAATTTCCCCACAGTTTTACGCTTTACGACAGTTATTATAACCCATTGTACTGCTCTGACGCAGCCTGTCGCCCGACCTTTTGTAACTCAAGTAATAAGCTGGCTGATGACTCAAGTTATCTACGAGTTTAAGGGATGAGACTCACGCTTGCAGAGCCGTAATTTATGAATATCGCACTTTTGAGGCCACTACGGAACATTGCAGAGAATTACCCCATCACTCACAAACACTATTTTTTCGTTTGATTGAAGAAGTCTAAATAGGCTCATGGGAAAAGACCGCAGTAGCATTTTCGTCAGTTCAACTGAAAGCTGATTGATTTAACTCACCTATGACTGAACTTATGGTAATTGCAACGGCAGAAAATAGGCCGATGCTTCTCTTGAGATGGATTTTCTTGTCGGCGTTCATGACGAACAGCGTTCCTGGTTTACTTCTTGTCCAGATTCAGCACACATAAATCTGTAAGAGAATAAGTTCATCAGCATGACGTTTTGACTTGGCTGATTGGAACGGTAATTTATCCTTCAACAGAGTCACATTTTATGGCAAAAGTGTTTTGTAGTTATCTCTGCCTTTACAACATTCCATCACAACCCTTCACCGCACTTTACCCCTCCACAGGGAAAAAAATAAAAAAATGTAAAATGTTTGCCTTTGCAGAACTTGGTCCGCTTATTGCAAATGCTCACTAATAATAGCCAAAAGAAGAGGGCAAGTGATGAGTGTTAACAGGAAACAAAATTTAATTCGATGATAAATCTGTTGAATGAAAGTCGTGACCTGGAACCAGTACCAGAAAACATTTAAAATTGTAATTGTTCTAGAATTGTATTTTCTACCTATTAAGAGTGCTAAATTATTTTCAAGAGTAATATCTCGGAGAGGGAGGGGGGGGGGGGGACAAGTTTAGTGATCTGAACGTAGCGGCTACTCCCTACGAAGGGGGGGGGGGGGGGTAGCCGCTACGTTCAGAACGCTGAACTAGTAGGGAACATACCGAATAGGATGCGCAGCATCATCCGATCCACGCAACGGCGAGATGGGGCAAACACAAGAGGGAGACACCCCTTCTCGCTGGAGGGTGCCTCCTCCATGAAGAATTTTGAAATTCGAGACAGAAAACGCAATTTCCTTGACTTTGAGGCCGTTTGTGTCCATAATTTATAAGTTGTGAAAGGCATAAATAAATAGACCACATCACCTGGAGAGACGGGGGGGGGGGGGGGGGGGGGGTGGGAGGGCTGACTAACATTTCTCTCTCAGTCCACCCCCATGGTTACGCCACTGTTTGTAGCCTGAGTATCATCAAGAGGAGCCTTAGTTTAGGAAGATTTTGTTCATCAGTAATTGTTTTGTTACTATTTGTGCGTGTTGGTACTCTCCAATAAATTGTACCAATAGGATTTTATATGAACATTTCTTTATCTACTGCGGCAGAAATGCTATGCTAATGCACACATTGTAAAGCCACTGAAGTGGCTTTCGGCACTTTTCGGGAGATCCCAGTGGCTTCTAGCACTCTACCAGTTAATAAAACTGACAACAATGAATCATTAGCATTTTAAATGATATGGCAATTTGCCAACTGGCAAATTGCCACATCTTTGAAAATGCTAATGGCTCATTTCAACCCCTTTAATGTCATAATTAGAGAATACAATTCTAGAAAATACAATTGTAAAAGTTTTATAGTATTGGTCCCTGGTGCGTCATTACTTCCCTTTGAGGGTGCCCTGTGACTCAGTGGTCAGAACAAAAAACTGACCAGATGTAACTCTGCTGTGTCCTTCCTTTTGAAGTAACGTGAAGATCAGTAGTTCAAAAGCCAATATATTACGTTTTATCTCACAATCGGGGCGTTTTTGCACGTTTGGCAACTAAAGTTTTATTGTATCTGGACCCTTGTTCCGAATCCGTATTAAGGGCCCCTGATACAAGTGCGTGATTCTGCCGTTGCCAAAACAACGACATTAATATCATTTTTTCGATCGCTTCGCGTTTTTTCCTTCAGAGAAAACAATATTAGGTGAGGCGAAGCCGAACCTAATATTGTTTTCTCTGAGCCGTATGACACTGTATCTGCCAATTAAATGCCCTGTAACGTATTTATTATGCACGGCATGCTAAAATGTCACTGAGGAAGTAAACTTAACGAATAGTTAAATTATGCGCACTTTTCGGCATCTTGGGCTGGTTTGTAGCCCAGTATTATTGTGGTTTTCCTTAACGCTCGAGTCGAGGCTTCTCTCTTGAAGTTAAAGGATTAGCTTTCACTATGAAATGTGGAAAACTCCACCTCAATAAACGATGAACGGCATATTTTAAAAAAAAAATAAACCTTTACACCAAGAGGGATATTTAATTAACCAGTAATTATTGCAAATGTAACAACCAAATTCACGTTGACGAAACACGCAGTTGCTCCACTTCGCAAGACAGTATTCAGTAAAGTGAATCCCAGTGAAGTAATTGTCTCTGAAGTGTAACGTCATCACTGGCCCCAATGTGGAGATCAATGAACGCTATTCTATTTTTCAATTTGCGACTTTCCATCGATAAGGCAAATGAAAAAGTTTTATAACACATTTTGTGGTCAATATTGTGAGATAAATTTATCATCACCACAGTGTGTGTCTCCGGAAATTATGATCAAGTCTCGTTGTAGGCACAGAATCGCATTTTGACTCGCCCTAACGGGCTCGTCGAAATACTATTCTGTTCCTACAACTCGACTTGATCTGAATTCCCGGAGACACACACTGTGGTGATAATCTGTATATATTATAGAATAATAAATAGATTGGGTAGATATCATAGTAGATATCATCCAGCACACTTCAGAAGATCAAATATTTACAAAACTTTAAGGGGACATGTCTGTTGTCGAGTGTGTCGCATAAGTATGATATTAAACACTCAAACGTGTCAGAATGACACGTGACCGCGGTGGCTCACTGGTTTGATCGGGGCTTCGTCCTGATACGCGCTATGTCCGGTGTGGTTTTGGGTAAAACACTTCATTCTGATTGTCTATGTGTGAGGATGGTGGCGCTATGCACTAAGGCTTTGGACACAGCGACAGTTCAATTGCCTTCTAATTCTGTTAACCCTCCTCGTGCGGAGGTCGCTGGAAAGTCCGACAGTTACTCTCCATTTCTCTTCCCGAGTGTTCGGCTTCCTCCACCAAACCTGCTCAACACGATACGAGCCTTGGTCTTGAATTGATTGTCATTAAATAAGCAAAATTAATAGGAACCCCAAGCGGGCCGTAGGCCCGCAAAGGGTTCCACATACCCAGTCAGATAAATGTGTTCCAGGACAGAATTCTCTATAGCCGTCAATGTGATTTTTTGAATTGGACAGTAAATTTTAGCGAAAAATTCACGTAACTTCCGGTGTCCAATTGCCCATTCAATTGCAATTGGCCTACCCCTCTGGAATCAAACAAAATGTCAATTTCGTTCGTTTTCTTTTAGCCTACAACCTAATTCGCCTCGAAGCTTTGTGTGATATACATGTATACATATCTACACTTCGGGGGTAACCAAGGCCAACTCATCCGAGAACCTGACAAATCGGCGCCCAGCCAAAGTGTTATTATTATTACTCGAATTCTGCCCTTCTGAAGGCTTGTCAATATGTGCAGCTGATGCTCTCGTTATTTCAGATCGACCTATCCTAATTTCGTTGCAACTTGTCCGCCAGTGATAACCTTAATCGAAAAAACGCACATATAACCGATAATATAACTGATAATTGGTACGATTGTATACAGATAAGCATTGACACGTATCTCGTGAAGTATCAAAACAAATAGAAACGCAGTTTTCGAATTATCCGAATATTAAGGTGTTGTAAAAGTGAGGAACAGTTTGCTTGAAAAAAGGGGTATACGGACGTTTCGTCCGCAAGCCGAGTCGTCCGCTTACAATTTTACCCATTTCGTCATCCTGCGCACCGAATCGTACGCTAGTAATTTTGCCCAATTCGTCCGCCTGCAATTTTACCCAATTCGTCCGCCAAGAGTTTGAATATCATAAAAACATGGAAAATAAAATTAATGATACTTATTCAGTATCAAACGAAATCATGATATTTATTCAGTACACAAGATTCACAAAATAATAACAGCATAGCATAGCAAATGTTTTTCAATGAATAATTGAAAAATTATAAGATTATGTTACGGAACTTAATATAACAAGTTTTGATGCATTTCTTAATATAATTATAGCAAGTTTTGATGCGTTTCTTAATATAATTATTTCGTGTAATACATTTGCTAATAATTTGCGGTTATTCATTTTAAAGCGCCGGTGACGCTCTTCCAAGAATAATTGCAAAATTATTAGATTATGTTGAGGAACTTAATATAACATAAATGTTGATGCGTTTCTTAATATAATTAATTCTTATAATACATTTGCTAATAATTATGCGATTATTCATTTTAGAGCGCCGGTGGTGCGTTTCGATGAATAATTGCAAAATTACAAGATTATGCTGCAGAACTTAATATAACAAATTTTGATGCGTTTCTTAATGTAATCAATTCTTATAGGAACTTCAAGCGGGCCGTAGGCCCTCAAAGGGTTCCACATACCCAGTCAGATAAATGTGTTCCAGAACAGAATTCTCTATAGCTGTCAATGTGATTTTTTGAATTGGACAGTGATTTTTGGAATTGGAATTCAATGAATAATTGCAAAATTATAAGATTATGTTGCGGAACTTAATATAACATACATACACTTTAAGAACTTTTTCTGTAATAATATAATTATTATATGTACAGTACAGTCACCGTGGACTGGTCACTTTCCACGCGTGGGCAATATTTTCATGGACGCAATAATATTAGATTCCAAGCACTAATTACAGGAATAGTCATCAAAAATTTAATTAATGAAGCACCGGGTACGACCAATCCACGCCGACTGTACTGTAATCCATTGAATAAACAGTAATCAAAGCAGCTTTAAACAGTGTCGAAATTAATTAGAAGTTTATTCTGTTCTAACATGTCTGTTTGCAGAATTTCGTATAAGTATATGAAATTTTAATTCAAGGAGGTACATTAAGATATATTACAATAGATAAATAAAATTATTATATAATAAATAAATAAATAAATAAATAAATAAATAAATAAATAAATAAAAAATGATTCAAAATACAATACTTCAATACTTTCCCCCAGCAGACGAGTTTCGGACGAGTTGGGTAATATTGCTGCAGACGATTTGGTTAGCTGACGAAATGGGTGTAATTTGAAAAAAGTGATATTGACAGGTTGCATTCGGTCCCGTCAGAAATCAAAACAAAGTAATAATGTGTTAGTTTTTGGTGCCATCTGTATTTCTGAACAGTGCTTTGTAGTTTCGAACACTAAAAAATGGAAAATAACCTTTTTGAGTATTTACCGCCATTGAAAATGACATGTCATCTTTATTCGGGAACTGGAGAAAGAATCGGCCTGGGGAAAATTCGTCTAAAAGAAAAGCAGTACACATCTGTTAGGATATTTTAGATACGCTACGATATTCGTTTAGCTCTCAAAAATAATTCTTAAAAAAAAATATTAATATATTGCTCGATATTTATTGAAAAAAAATATTAATATATATCGTCGAGCAATTATCTCTGCAGTAAATTCACATTTGATGTGTTCTGTAATAATTAACGTCTCTCGGCCCTAGTCACTTCGCCCCAGTCACTTCGGCCCCCTGGTCATTTCGGCACCATTTTGAGGGTAGAGATCTATAAAGATAAGCGCATAGTTTGTGTTTTGAAATAATGGGTAAGTACCTTTATTAAATAATGTTCAGTCATTTGTTTTTTACACAGTGTACAGAAGGGTTTTACATGACATTAAAAATTATCCATGTGTTCAATTTTACTTACATTTAAAGTGCTATCTATATAAGTAAGAGAAATTTGTTTAGTTTGAAATTTCGCAAAGTATATGCAGTCATCTCATTCATTCATTCATGTTGTTATGCACATTTCCTAGTCACCTTCCAGTTCAATGTTCGCAAGGTTTCTTTTTCTTTTCTTTTTTTCTAAAACAACCACCAAACTGCGATTTCGATGCTACCATAAATCTGTCCACGTTTTCTAAAACACAGAGCAGAATTCTTGTAGTTATGCGCAATTACTAGTCACCTTCCAGTTCTAGGTCCGCGGGGGTCTGGCCCCAGTACCCCACTTCCAATGCGCACACACAAACCAAATAACATTAGTGAACCTCGCTTCCGACTCTCGTGGATTCATAAGCAAATAAAATTATTCAGGTCGCAAGGGATTTCAATGTACTACATCGTGCACCTTCGGCATGCTGAAACTTTTCATTCATTTATTCATCATGAAAGAAAATCTACTAGGCATGAAGGAATACCAAATATCATATGTATACCTGAATATCTATTTGAGGTATAAATGTTGAAAAACAATTAAATAGAAAAATGTTAAAATTCAAAAGATATTTAAAAATATTTATAGAAGCCGAAATGACTTGGTATTTTGGGGCTGAATTGACTTGAGGGAGAACTGACTGGGGCCGAAATGACTTGGGGTCAACGTGACTGGAAGTCGTGAGAATTGCATCCAAACTGTCCTCCAACAATTTGACCCAAACTGGATACTAATCTAACCCAAACCATCCTCTGGCAATTTGCCCCAAACTGTCCTCCAGAATAGGAGTGCATGATTCTTACTGATTTATTTATTGGGGGTTAATGACACTTCGACAGCCAGGGTCACCTCATGTTGGACAGTTTTACAGGTGGGGGAAGCCAGAGAGAACCACCGATCAATGACAAACAACTAACATACAAACAGCACACAAGCTGGGTTAGCATTGGTTGAAGACAAGTGTACGATTGACATGCAGTATGCCTTGGTACACAATTCCACCACGTAGGCAATGGGAATGAAGTGTCTTGCCCAAGAAAACAAAGTGGTTGCTGCAGGTTGGATTCGATCGAGGACCTTTCGGCATGCAGCCTGCACCTCTAAACTACAGAGCCCAATTCTTACTGATAAAAATAGTAAAGAAGTAACAGAAGTTACAGAACACATATTGTTAATTTATTTTTTAATTTTCAACTTCAATTTATTTTAAATAGATAAATATTAAAAACTTTTGGGGAAAACTCAACTATGCTGAAATAAAAATGATTAGGGTCTAAGAAGTGACAATAAAAAAATGAAATAATTGCGTATCATATGTTATTAGGAAGTCCAAGCGGGCCGTGAGCCCGCACAGGGTTGCACATACCCAGTCAGATAAATGTGTTCCCGAACAGAATTCCCTATGCCGTCTAAGCTATTTTTTTAATTGGACAGTAAATTTCAGGGAAAAAATCACGCGACTTCCGGTGTCGAATTGCCCATTCATTTGCAATTGGCTTATCCACCTCTGGGAATTTTTGGGCTGATATCAACAATCAAACAAAATGTCAAATACGTTAGTTTTCTGTTGCAACCATATTCCCATGTAAGCTTTGTATGATATTTACATTTCTTCACATTACTCGAATTATGTCATTCTAGAGGTTTGTCAATACACTCTGCTGATGATCTCGTTATTTCAGATCACCCCTGGAGTGGAGTTATCACCCAAACTATAACTTTCAAATCTTGTTTATTTCGACTAAAAATACAAGCAATGTTTCAGCCAATGGATCTCCGGGTTTAACCGGTGGGTCCATTGGCTGAAACTTTGCTTGTGCTTGTTATGCTTTGCAACAAATTTGCAATTATTGCTTGTATTTAATCTCCACTCTGCGAGTAAATTAGTGATAATACACTCTCCACGTACGGTATCTGCTACGATAGTTTAGATACACTACGATATTCGTTTTTACTCCTAAAAAATAATTATTAGAAAATATTAATATTGAGCAATTACCTCTGCAGTAATCCACATTCGATGTGTTCTGTAATAATTAATGCCTCTCAATCTCATCTGTGAGAACTACATACAAACTATCCTCCAACAATTTGGCCCAAACCGGATGCTAATCTAGGGTCACCATTAACACTGCAGGTCGCCGCAGGTCCCTCTAAAATTTTTTATTATAACTAAAATATTACGAGCTCACTCCAGCGGAGGGCCAGAAGCCATGTTTCCGAGTTCAACATCGGAAAGATAATGAAATTTGAAAGAGCTTTTGTTAATAGCACTGACCAGCGTTGGCGATCACGGGAGGCAGAGGCGGGAACCCCAGGGAAACGACATGTAAGAATGTTCAGACTACAAGGTGAACAAGATAAGAACGATTAGAAAAGAAACAAATCTTGGCAAGCTTGCAAGTGATAAAAATTGTTCTAGGTTTAGGATCTGGACTGAATAAAGTACTAACCTTTTAAAGCAGCAGATATACTGTCTGCCCGCTTTTCAAATACACAATTCTTGCATAAGAATGAGAAGCAGAAGTCCGATGACCACGTCAATAGCAAGGCTGCAGACATTGGTACACATCTCCGGTGTATCCATGTCTCACACCTGGAACACTCTATGCTGTTCAGGCTACAACCGAGTGAACAAATACCACATGGAAATTTGGGTCATCAACTCATTTTTGAAAAGTAGCATTCACGATAAATCAATCAGAAGAAAGTGATGTCTGAATGAACGAAAAGTTTCTGCTCGCCGATGGCGCACAGGGACTATGTGGGATTGAAATCCCCTGCGACCCTATTAACTTTATTTGCTTTATAGCTTTATTTTCTTATAAATCCACGAGAGTCGGGAGCGAGAGCCAATAATCTTATTAAGTTTGTGTGTGCGACTGGCCGTAGCATAGTGGGTTGAGATCCCCTAGACCCTCGAGCTGGAAAATGGCTAGGAATTTGCATAATTACAAGAGTTCTGCTCCGTGTTTGCTAAGAGAAGTGGGCAAATTTATGGTAATACTGTATCCGCAGTTTGGTGGTTATTTTAGAAAAAAGAAAAAGAACAGTCGCTGGTTTGGGAGAAGGCCCCAGCCCCAGTGATGTCTGATCAGAAGATCCATGGGTTTTATAGGTGTGTGTTTTTTTAAAAAAACAAACAAAAAATTGGCTCCTTGACAAAGTGAGTATACTTGAAACACCGGTATATAAAAAAAACCGGTACGATAACAAAATATCCAAACTGTTACATAAACACACAGTTATTTAGGCAGTGTGAAAATAGTACCTACTGAAGATGGCCGAAAGGGAAAGTGTACTAATAATAACACTTTGGCCAGCCGCTGATTTGTCGCGGTTCTCGGACGAGAAGGCCATGATTACCCCTGTACTCCCAACTGCCTCCCTATTCCCACGCTTCTCCTCTCCTCCCAACACTCGGAGACGAACTGCTTCATGATATCCCTTGTCCCATTCTTCCCAATCTCTCCGATTAGAATATTAACCCTCTCCTTTGAGTCCCCCCTAACCACATGTCCTTCATTCTCCCATCCCACTTCCCCATTATACTCCCAGTGAATCTCATTCTTTTAGGCTGATACTTTGGGCATTCTAGAAGAAAGTGTTCCAGGGTCTCCACCATGTCCAAGTTACACATCTGGCACTCCCTTTCACCGTCTTTCCCAATTTTTCCCCTCAGCTCCAGGGATCGCGACCTCAGCTTGAACAACAGTGACCCCCCAAAGGTGCCATCAAGGTACTCTTCAAAACCTGGCTTCTCTTTATCACGCAGGCCACCCAAAGACCTCTTTGATTTGATCCCCTCTCGCCAATTACGGTTACAATCCTCCATGACCCTTTCTCTGACGATTTTTTTACCCTGGCTTGCCCCAACGTCCAGGTCCGAGATCTCCAATGAGTAGTTCTCTACTAGCTCCCTCACTTGGACCATCCACCCCGTTTTGATATTTGAGTTGAAAATTCTCAGGAACATTGCTTTACACCATCGGCTGTCGGGGAGATTTACCAAATAATTAGGATAACCGAGCTTCAACAGGTCTATCCTGTCCTTGATCCTCATCCATCCAAGCTCACCCCTGATTGCTTCTAGCGCTGCGGCATTACTCGACCCCGTTATCCATCGGCCTGCATCGTTCTGCAGGATTTCCAAGCTCTTTACGGCCGTCTGGTTTAGGGGTACCACTTCCGTACCGTATGTTATACTTGGCAGCCCCACCATTTCCCAAATGGTTTTCCCCACGAAAACCTTATTGAAACTGTTTCTCCCTATAAGTTTCATTTGGGTAAGGATTCGCTTCCCCTTCAGAATCAATTTATTTGTGTGGTTCCGGTAGATGCCTCTTCCTGTAATGTTTATATTTACCCCCAAATACTCGTAATCACCTGTCTCTCCCACACTGAGAAGTTTGCTGCTCCCTTCCGGAATGCAGAACTCACCCACTCTCCACCTTCAAGTGGGGTCCACTTTGCGGCCCAAAGGTATAATTTTGCTCTTGCTTTCATTAATTTCGAGTCTCCATTTTCTCCCATATTTCCCAACAATTCCCAGCATTTTCGTTAGCCCCTCTTCGCTTTCTGACACTAGAACCATATCGTCTGCAAAAAATAGCCCTGGGATCTTCAAGTCCCCAACTGCTACCCCCTTTTCATCCAACCCTCTCCCATAGCGAACAGTCCGACTTTAGCCTCAAAATATAATATTTTAGTTATAAAAATAGTTTAGAGGGACCTGCGGCAACCTGCGGTATTAAGGAAGGCCGCTAATCTAACCCCAAACCGGCCTTTTGCGATTTGCCCCAAACCGTACCCCAGAATAGAAGGGATTCTTATTGATTTATTTACTGGGGCTCAATGACACATTTCGACAACCAGCGTAACCTTGTGTCGGCAGTTTTACTAGTGGAGGAAGCCAGAGGGCACCACCGAGCATTGACAAGCAACTGTCAAGCTCCCAAACGTAAAAACTCCTCACAAGCTGGATTAGCATTGGTTGAAGACAAGTGCATCATCGACATGCAGTACACATTAGTACACAATGCCACCACATGGGCAATGGGGATGACACGTCTTGCTCAAGGTGGGATTCGATCGAGGGCTTTTTGGCTTGCAGCCTGCACTATTAACTACTGATCTCAATTCTTATTAATTTAAACAGTATTTATTACAAAAAAGGCAAATGATAACAGAGATATAATGCAAACATTAATGTGAATTTGACAGTAAGCTATAAGCTTGTACAAGGCCGTATCCACCAACACAAGATCACAAAGATTCATCGATGGCAATAGCAGGTATGAGTATTGAGTACAAACAGTGTTTATCTGCACTATACAAGCGTTTGATAAGCGGCAATGACTAAGCTCACACAATGTAGCCCGAGCGCTCTCTCCCCTCGTACAGCATGTCGATCTTCAAAAGCAATTGAACAGTTACATCTAAAATCATCTTTGTTCACGAACTATCTGTATTTAATGCTCCTTGAACATAGCTCCTGCTCCCGACTGGAACGGTTCAATGAGCCCATCCCAGTGATGACAAGACCCATGTTTTCCAGTGCAAAATTGAAAAAAATGAAGCATTCGAAATGGAGGTTATTAATTATTAGGCCATCATGAGAGGCAGAGGCGGGGGACCTCGATACACGATAATGATAATGTTTACAGAGCAGCGCCTGCTCGAGTACGTATTGCATTAACTAACCACCAGTAGTCAAAGGTACCTTGGTTAATTTTGTTCAGCTGATTTGCAAAGGAAAACGAATACATTCTTGTATAGAAACAGTCAGGGTTGGGTTGAGCTGCAAGAAAAGTTGGAAAGTGCGGGGTGGATACATTCATTGCTTAGAGTTATTTATTTGTGGCTGAAGTCACATATTTATGCAAAATGACTAAACGTGACGTAAGATGGAAATGTAATCAAGTTCACTCCAATCATTCGCCACCCAAGGCGCCCATTTAGAGGACTTCCACCCAAACATTGGTACCAGAGTCTTGTTTGATCAGTAAGGCTTCGCCTGTTTACCACTGTAAACAAGTGTAGCTTTATTTACAGGCATTCCCACGGAGGTCATCTTGATATTAATTGTTGGTTAGTATTTATTATGGTATATAAATATATAAGATGGGTTAATACTACATTGGGGTTAATTAACGAAATCGCTTGCTTGATAATATAAAGTCGTGTACCACTTCAAAGATACGGCGGTTGTCGTCATTACTCAGAAATTCTGAGCCGAACAGAAGTGTAAAGGAATCCGCTCCAACCGGAAGGAGATTAATTGAATAATTACGAGCATCGGAGAAAATTGGACAATGCGGGAGAAAATGGCGGGAAGTCTCTTCCTCACCACACTGGCATGGGGGGGGGGGGGGGAGGGGGGGGGGGGGGTGGTGATAAGTGGTTATGATGTAACTGAAAACTGAGGTTACTACACTCTAATTGTAATCTACAATGATATATTAGGGCTGTGCGAGATTTCGATCTACAGTAGAACCTCGGCGGTCGTCGATTGCCATCGTTTAGAAAAGTCTTGAAGTTTGTCAATGATTAGCTTTCACGCACGGACAAGGGCAGATTATTCCATTGGTCAGTATCGCTGGGTATGAAGGAAGACTTACACAGTTCAGTCCGACAGAACGGAACACGGTGGTTTTGACTTGATCGAAGACTAAGTGAAGGATTGGTCGAGGAAGTAAGTGGCGGGATTTTGCTGGAGATGTGCGGAGGAACCATACGGTGGTACATTTTGAAGAACTGGATTAACTTGTGTTTGTGACGTCAATCTTGCAGCGGTTCCCTTCCTGTTTCCGTATAAAGTAAGGACTTACTAGCACTGACGGTTGCCCCAGTAATAATCCTTGCCGCAGCAATCTGGATTTTTTCCATTTCCTCCACTTTAGTTACAGAGCAGTTGTCCCAAACAGTGTCAGCGTATTCAAGGAGGCGCCTGATAATAGCATAATATATTTTTTCTAAGACACTACGGTCTAAGTTAAATTTGTGCTTCCTATGTAAGTCTAACCGGGACCAGGCCTTTGAGCAAATATGGTCGATATGGTTATTCCATGTACACGTGCTATTTAATATGACTCCCAGATGTTTATGGTTAATGACTTCAGATATCTGAGAACCGCCAAAGAATAAGGGTGAATGGAAAATAGGGCTACTTTTTCGAGATATTAGCATACTCAGTTTTATTTGGATTGAACTCCACCAACCATGTTTTAGCCCAATGTTCAATTGTGGCCAGATCATGATTGATTAGTGTCGAAGCTTGTTCTGGGTTTTCTCTAATTAGATATAAAAAAGTATCGTCTGCAAGTAGGCGTATACTGCTCGGAAGATCTTTGGTTATATCGTTGATATATATAAGGAACAACAAGGGTCCGAGAATAGACCCTTGTGAAACACCTGAATTTATGGTTCTCCAGGAAGAAGTCTCAGACGATATCACAACTCTATTTGTAAGATACGATTTAAGGAACAACAGAAGTTCGCCAATACTTTCCAACTTGTGGATAAGACCTACATGCCATGCTTTGTCAAAGGCCTTGCTGACATCGCAGAAGACAACCCTAACTTCTTTGCCTTCATCCAGGGCGTGACAAAATTCATCGTATATGTCTGTGATTTGGAGAACTGTTGAATCACCGGGTGTATAACCTGATTGAAATTGACTGAGAACTTTAGTGTCTAACAAGAGCTCCCACAAGCGTTTAAATACACATTTTTCAAGTAATTTTCCAACACAACTAATCAAAGATGTTGGCCGATAATTCGTCACTGAATTGGAGGGGTGTTGTTTTCAGAATCGGGGGTCGTTAGCTTTTTTTCCACAATGATGGGAAGTACGAGTTGTTCAATAGTATATTGAATAAGATGGAGAGTGGCTCACATAAGGATGATTTACATTCTTTTAGAAGACGCGGGCTAATTAGATCTGGAGCGGATGCCTTAGAAATTTTCAACGATTTAATTGCTGTATCTACTTCGTTACAATGTAAAGTGATACAATCAATAATTGCAGAAACACGTGTTGATGCGTGTGGCAAGGAAGCATTCGAAACATCAACTGTTGAGATAGAACTAAAGTATTCATTAAACACTTCCGATTTCTCAACATTTGACGAGTATATTTGATCGGAGTGGGTGAGAGTAGGAATTCCAGAATAACTGCTCCCGACGACTGTTTTCAAGATCTTCCACCACTGTGATGGCGGCGTTTTACTACTTATTAGAGTGGACTGAATTTTCGACAAGTATAAAGCTTTGGACTTCCTTATAGCAGACACAACATTATTCCGTTTTAGTTTGTAGTTTGCCCAGGCATACGAGGTATTGGTACGTTTAGCAATGCGATATAAACGTTTGAGCTGTCTGAGCAGTAATCTTATTTCATTGTGCATCCATTTCGGCTGGTCTATTTGCGTAGTAATGAATTTGTTAGGTATGTGGGCGGATGCAGTTTCGAGTATTTTGTCAGTAAATCTGAACACTATGTTATCGCGGCATGGGTTATCAATGAGGTTAATTCCAGTCGACATGTGAGAAAGCCTCTTTCAACGCTTCACAATTACCCTGGGAATAGAACCAAATTCACATCTTGAATAATAAGGTTGATGGTTTCAAGAACTCCACTTCGAGTGAGATTGGGCAATGGAACCGGATCATATCTGGGATGATTGGTTCGAGGACCTCACAAGTTTTCATGTTCATTGAATCACTGAAAACAATTAAATCTAATAACGAAGCCGAAGTCTCGGTGAAACAAGTCGACTCACGCACGACTTGTCTTAGATTAAAATAGTGTAGTATTTCAGAAACGCCGCTTCTTGAGGGAGTCACTTGATTGTCATTAAAGTCCCCTGTTATAATTAGGTCGGCAGTTGAGGAGTCTCAGGCTTTTTCAATGGATCCTGATATGGCATCCCATGTTTCGCGGGGACTGTTTGGTGGCCGGTAAAACACACTCAACAGTAACGATCTAGTTCGTCGTGTAAACACCTCCGCCCACAGACACTCTGTGTTCTAATTATGTAGGTCTGATCATTGTCGAAATGATATTCCATCTTTCATATAAATAGCTACCCCACCTCCCCTTGTC
Source organism: Pictodentalium vernedei (assembly GCA_031216915.1). Classification (NCBI taxonomy): domain Eukaryota; kingdom Metazoa; phylum Mollusca; class Scaphopoda; order Dentaliida; family Dentaliidae; genus Pictodentalium; species Pictodentalium vernedei. The sequence goes on along the minus strand of CM062296.1, from coordinate 641,424,945 downwards.
GAACGGTCAAACCGCAATGTCTCCTGGAACCCGTGAACAAAAATATCGGATGTAGAGTCTTTATCATCCAACCATGTCTCAGACAAAGCCACGATATCGAATGGTGCAAATTCATATTGGATGATGTCAACATTGGGTTTTAAACGCTGTATGTTCAGATGGGCAATTTTTAAGGTATTCTGGTTGTGATCGGAGATGAGAGAATTTGGGCCAGGGTTAGTTTCAATATCACCAGAGAGTAGAAGAATCACAGTCACGTTGAACAGCGCAATAACAAGGAAAGCGGAAAGTATCAGTACATGCATTTTCCTTATGAGTACAGCATTTGAAACGCCAAGGCTGTAGGGACATAAAGTTTCATCCAGAGGATTGACTAAGTCCGATATTAACAATTTACTGGACAGCCAAAAGAACAAAGCAACCACAACATTAAGGCTTTGATGCAGCCCAACCCCACTCAGGCGCAAGAAAAGGTAGATTAGGACACAAGCGGATCTCTTCTTCGATAAGCAGAACCTCGAACTCCTACAAAAAACTTTAAAGTAAAATGTGCCAACCCGAGCAGGATACGATTCAAGGGAACACATGGTGAGCTATTCGTAACTTGGTGACGCAGTTGAGGCAAATTGTTTCTTTATAAACAAGATTGTATTCAGGCTGGCAAATAGTGCAGATAATGTATAACAAACTCTGTTATGCAATTGGACGACAGTAGTAACTTATTTAAAGATATGATAAAAAACAAGATTTTTTTTTTAAAAATGTAATGAGTCAGGTAAGAACAATAAAGCGTTACTGACATGGATGACAAAGAGACTGGGAGCTTGTGAGGGCAACGTCATTAGTCATATTCGGGCAAGTCAAATAAATATTGGTACGAATATCGTTTCCAGTACGAAAATGATTGCGAATATTGATGGCGATAAAAGTTAAATATGATATATTTTCTTTGAGTAGGTGACAATGTCAAACAGCTTGGAACTTCCCTTTCGTTGATGGTGATCAGGTAAAATTGAATATTTACCATGCTGAGACACAAAGGTTGCACCACGGAAAAGGCGTATGCACACGAATGAAATATTGGATTTAGTTATGGACGAGGGAAACCAAGTGATGTGAGGCTGTGTTTGTTTACCGAGGAGAGCAAACACTACCTCACCTCAAGGGGTTCCCACTAGCTCCATGTCATATCAGTGTACCGTTGACTTACTTCAATTCTTATTGATAAACTAGTAAAGAAGTAACAGAACACAAGTTGTTTATTTTTTAATTTTCAACTTCAGTTTATTTTAAATAAATAAATCTTAAAAAAAACATGTTGGGAAAACTTAACTACATGTATGCTGATAGATAGATAGATACTTTATTAGGAGCACACATAATACATCATGCAACACAGAGAACAATGAACAAATTTACAGAAACCTCATTGACGTAAATATGTATACTCCCAGGGGATGACATAGCTAGATTGGCTGTCTACCTGTCATCCCCTATAGAACCAAAAGTGCTTTTGGCACACACTCAGACTGTTAGCAACATTAATTTTGAATACTTCATACAAGTATTAGTAAATTTAACAAGACTTCTTTGCGATCGTAATCGATCGGAATCAGGTGGCTAGTGTCTACAAATTCATCCCACCTCACGCCTTGGATCATCCTGTTTTTAAACGTCGGCCCTTGAGGTGGTTATTTAGAGGAAACAAAACAGTTTTATTTACCGAAACATAAAATATATTTCAAGCTGGAGGGAGTGGATGGGAAGCGTGAGGTGCGATATGACGAGAATATGACGAGAATACCAGACTTGATTTAATGCAAGATTTAATATATAAGATATGTAGTAATTATGATCCTAAGGGTTAACTTATGGGTTACAGTCTGGGCAATACGGATTGTTACATTCTACGGTACCCGGATATGACGCGAGTATCTTATTCATTATTTCTTTTTTTAACAAGTTTCTGCTTCTTATCGCACGTAGTTCACAGTTTAGGTCGTTCCATAATTTTGGATAAGCATAATTTGGGAACCTATCTAAGGCTTTAGTTCTTGTTCGTTCAACTGTTAGTGTACTACATTGTCTATTGTTCCTAGTTGATCGATTGCTGACAAGACCAAAGAAGTTTTCGAAAGATCGAGGGAGGTTACCATTGAGAAAGTCAAAAACAAATAGGTTCGCATGGAGTTTAAATAAGTCGTTCACTTTCAATATTCTGCTTTTTAAGAACAGTGGATCCGTGTGGGCATTATAATGTTTGTTATGTATTATACGCAGAGAACGTTTTTGGAGCAACAACACCTTGTTCATTGCCTTCGAGTTTCCCCAGATATGAATTCCATATACCAGGTGACTATGTATTAGTGCGTGGTACAGTGTTCGCATGACATCCGTTGGCAATACAGTCTTCACCTTATTTAGGGCAAAATTTGCATATGCAATTTTAGAACAAAGTTTATTTACGTGGTCCTTATATGTTAAGTTTTCATCAATATGTATTCCTAGAAATTTAATCGCTTTTTCAGTTTCCTCTGACCCTACAGTACGTATTTTCGCATTGTTTATAAAGATATTTGGTTTAGCTGATCTTTGTCTGTTACTTAGGGTTGGGTTGAGCAAAATATATTTGTTTTTTCTGGCATTTAAGGCTAACTGGTTCGCACAACACCAATCAAAAATCTTTTCAAGTTCTTTATTTATATAACCGGCCAGTACGCAAGTGTCGGGATCTGATGAGTATGCTGTTGTATCATCAGCAAACACGAGGAGGTGTAATGAAGATGCTTCAGAAATGTCATTGATATATAACAAAAAAAGTATTGGGCCAAGAACTGATCCCTGCGGGACGCCACGTGTTATTTCAGCCATTTCCGATCTGTTGTCATTATAGCTAACATACTGTTGTCTATCGGACAAGTAGCTTTTGAACCAGTCGTTCGTTAATCCTCTTATACCATAGCTATTCAGTTTACTCAATAAGATGTCATGCTGTAATGTGTCAAAAGCCTTTGATAGGTCCAAGAAGACAGCCAGCGTGGTATCTTTGCTGATCTTATTGTTTTCCTGTCCAATGTGTTTTAGTAGATGCAGCACTGGATGGATAGTGCTATGTTTTTTCCGAAAGCCATATTGATTAGGATTCAAAATACCAAAATGGTCCAAACAATTGATTAATCTAGTTGACATAAGTTTTTCAAGTACTTTTGAGAAAGTTGGCAGCAAGCTGATAGGTCTGTAGTTCGTGAAGGTGTGTTCATCGCCTGATTTTAAAATCGGGATTACTTTGGCAATTTTTATTTTGCTTGGGAATATTCCCTCCGCAAATGAACAATTGAAAATGTGTATTAAAGGATCGCCTATTAAGTCTATTGTCTTTTTTAAAAGTTCCGTACTTATATCATTCTAGTCTTTACTTGTTTTAAATTTGAGAGAATTAACCACATGTAGGACTTCATTAATACATGTCGGACTTATGAAGAAGTTGTTCGTAATGGGAGTTTTCATGTAGTCACGGAATTATTTTTTAGCATTTCCTATATTTTCGCCGCCCTACGTTTACAAAAAAATTGTTGAATTCTTGGGCTATCTTATGTGGATCATTCATTTCCTGATTTTCTTGAACGAAGAAAGAGGGTAGTTTTGATGTCTGTTTTGTTTTTCTAATTGTTTCATTCAAAATTTCCAGGTGTCACGAATGTTATACTTGGATTCATTCAGTATTTTCCTATAGTACATGGCTTTACTCTGTTTTTTAATTTTATTGAAAATTCTACAGTAGTTTTTGTAGTTTTGGGTATTTATATCGGTCGGGTTTTTTATTTTTTTATTATAAAATTTTGCTTTGTTATTTGATGAGATTATTAATCCCTTCGTCATCCACGGTTGCCGTTTTATCCACCGCTTATTTAGTCTAACTAGCTCTGGTGGAAATGCAACATCAAATGCATTAAGGTATATATTCATAAATGTATCATAAACAAAGTCGGGGCAGCTAGATCCCATGGTTGGGGAGAAATCGCATTCTGCAAGAATGGCTCTGAAATTTGCAGTACTCTCAGTATTAATTTTCCACTTCAGAACGTGGGATTGTGTTTTTGACCTCTTTGGAATAGTTTCAAGGTGAAAGATGCCAAAATGGTCAGAAACATCGGTTATGATTATTCCTGACAGTGTTTTGGTGATGATATTATTTGAGAAAATGTGGTCAATAATAGTCGCTGAACTATGCGTAAGTCTTGTAGGCCTGGTGATAAAGGGTATGAAGCCCTGACTAAACATTAGATCTGTGTAGGTTTTCGTTTTGAGATGAGATTCCGATTTTAAAAGGTCGATATTCATGTCCCCCATTATGTATGATTCCTTACAGCTGTGATTTAAATTATCAGTTATATAGTTTAATTTCGTAAGAAAAAGATCCCTGTCAGCTTTGGGTGGCGTGTTAGGTCTATATATTACTCCAACTATGTTTCGTGAGTTTCGTACTTTAATTTCCACAAAAAGAGATTCAAACATGTGAGGAATAAAGACTGATAAATTGTGAAGAATTTTAAACTCCGTATCGTCCCTGATAAAGAGTCCCACATCACCCCTACCGTCGTGTTTTCGGGACGAGTGTTTTTTACTAGGGGGTGGTAGCCTTCCAATTTATAGGATGTATTGGGGGGGGGGGGGGGGTTGGAAGGTCTTAGTTAGACCTATAACATCAAACATGTTATGTTCTCCGTGAAGGTTAAAAAGCAGCTCATGCAGCGAGTCCCAATGGGCATTCAGACTTTGACAGTTAATATGAAATAGGGAAAATGATTTGTGGATGTTCTCAAATGCTGAGAGAAATTCATCGGGCTGGTAATATTTACAGTTTGTTTCAATATTATTATATGGAGAGTCATCTACATCGATTAATGCATTATTAATTGAATTTATATGGGCGGTGAAGTCGTATTCCACACTTGTCTGGATCTCGTCCAGGGTTAAGTTACCCGCCATTGTTCACAATACTGCCACCTGATTCCATTCTAACATCAGAAGTGGATTGATTAATGTCCATTGAAGTCTTCATTGTACATTTTAGACGTTGACTCTCAAGACGATTAATATTTTGTGAAAAATAAATTGATGAAGAAATTAACTTTATGTTTTTTACAGTCTGAGATAGTGTAGGAATGGTGATATGGTAGATAACAAATAAAGAGAAGAACATGATTATAAAAAGATTAATAGCAAACATAGGAAAGAATCTGATTAAAAAGTCGAGTGATGTCGTCGAGGGGATTGGGACAGTTCTCAGCTGTTGGAACATAAAAAACACCGATCGGCGTTGAATAGAGGGTACACTGAAAATGTGATTTGAAGCAGCTTGCAGGAAACACGAATTGGAGGAAAGGAAGCTCATATCGGTTGGGTCCCTTGTCTCAGTTTGGAAAATCATTAAACTTTTCTCACACTTCATGAGAGGAAATTGATCAGAATCGATAGTTCAACTTTCTTCATCTCTTACCCTCCTTGCTCAAGGTGGGCCCCATAAGCAATCACAGTACTATTAAGTGTTTTTATTTATGAAAAGAATGATAAAAGGTAGACTGGGGGGAAAGCATGGATAAAAGGTGGACTAGGAGAAAACATGGAAAAAACGTATTGCCCGTTGGTAGCAGATGGTTTGACATAACTCATAGAAGCTTAACCTTTAACCAACATGAAAGGTGGGCGACGTTGGCAAACACATTACTTGGCTAACTAAGTTTATTCATTTTTTATGTTGAAACACAGTCCTTGACCCCTCATCGTAGCGAGCTCAGCGAAGGAGCCAGCAAGAACAAACGGACCAATTCCATCGTGCTCACTCCGATGGTGATCTATGGTCCCAGCTTTTGGACACAGCAATCTCAGTTTATCTATTGTTAGTTCTTATTACAATACGTTTTAATATTAATTCTGTTACTGCAACTGCTTGGATCCAATTATGGATCGCCCATGTCAGGCAGGACGTCCACCAGGCATAGTCCCAGGACCATGCCCGTCGGAATTCCTGTCCGACACGGGATTTGACATAAAATCTTTGTATTTTTTTTTTTTTTTTTTTTTTTAAATAAAAATGATCAGGGTCGGAGAAGTGACATTATAAATTGAAGTAATTGCATGTCATGTTAGTATTTTTACAAATATTTTTTATTGGGTGTTAAAATGTCCTGGAAGGAATTTTTAGCAGAAAGGAACAAAATAATTTTCACGAAGAAGCACAGAATTTTATGTTAATTAGTAACTGAAAAAACACAGGGGTGATGTTCGCAAATATTATTTCATTTCCAGCAATGAAAATTGTTATATGTCATTCATACTTGATCAAGTTTCCGAAAAAGCACAATATCCTATCCCAATGTTAGCTACTGGACGTAAGCACACAATTTGAATTTGTTGGTTTACTATGATAAGGGACTAGTTGTAAAATGGGTGAGTGCGTTCACATGTATCAATATATTTTAATACCTGGTATCACATAATATAAATTTAGGAACAACCGTACAATTTCCCTAATTACAATAATGGGTAATAATGAAAATACTAAACACTTAGAAGCAAAAAATAGTTGACAATTTGACAATTTTACTCAACTTGGGTTTACACAATCATCAATCAGGAAAATAATTTCTATATGGGAAAAACACGCTAAAAAGTAAAAAAAAAAAAAATAGAAATAGATCCAAAAGTTATCCAGTATGTTTTGGTGACTACTATTCTGCAAGTTTATAAAAAAATGTTAAGCTTTTGTATATTTCCATTGGAGAGTGGTTTGAGTCCATTAGCGGTTGGTGCAGCCCAAAATGTTGCAGCCGGTTTGGGTCAAATTGCAGAGTACGGTTTAGGAGTATTCAATCGGTGACAAACCCCATGTACATGTAGATGTAATTGTTAAGGTGCAATGTATTAAAAACAAACAGGAAGACAAGAACTGTCAATATTTATTTATTTATTTATTTATTTATTTATTTATTTATTTATTTATTTATTTATTTATTTATTGGTATTTCCGATCACATGTTTCAGCACAATGGCTAATCATGACCATGACAGTTTTACATGTGGAGGAAACCGTAGTACCTGGAGAGAATGACCGAGCAATAGCGAGCAAATGTCAACTCCCCAATATACAGGCTTGACATTCTTTTAGATTGCAGGAGTGCTGCACACCTACTGCACACCTACTGCACGCCTAGAGAAAATTGAGGAGGCCAGAGAGCAATTGTTTGCACCCCTTGGTTTTCTGGAATACCAGACCGGTTTGATACTGTCTTTAAAATCTATTACCATTTGTCAGTGTTGCATTGATTCGCAATAATTCATGGCCCATTCTGTGTAGCATTTCAATACATTTTGAGTGTAGACAGTCAAATAAAAATTGATTGCAACATTTGGAAGAATGAGAAGATGTGTGTGCCAATTTTTCCACTATGTAGCTGAATGTAGTACAATTTTTCAGTCACAATATTAATACTTGTACCTTGAAGTGAATATAACCAAAATAGCATACATACATGTATATGCATTGAAAATTTCAGGTGAAAATGCACTCCCAAGCAATCTGAGGAGGGCATTTATTTTGCACACCTTGATTTTCTAGATTGCCAGGCCTGTACCTACTCCACACATGCAGGGCTAACATTGGTTGAAGACAAGTGCACCATCGACATGCAGTATGCCTTGATACACAATGCCACCATGCCCCCACATGGGCAATGGGGTGAAGTGTCTTGCCCAAGGACACAACGTGGTTGCAGCATCTGGGATTTAAACCGAGGACCTCTCGGCTTGCAGCTAGCTCCTCTACTAATGGAGACACCCTGCCCCAGAACTGTCGATTAATTATTACAGATTATTGGAACAAAGACATAGCATATTTATTGTGTGTTTTTTCAGACCTCAAATCAATAACAATGACATTTTAATCTCTAAAACTGTATAGTACCACCTGAAAAATGTAGAAAGACCACTTGAAAATTTCTCATGTACATAGTTTCATAATTAGTTTGTGATATTTGTTTTTGCTGTATACCAACCCCTCACCCCACCCCTGAATTAAAAAGCATCATTCAAAAGTCTTGGATTCAACAAAGTTGATTATTTATTTGTTGGGGTCTAACAACATTTTTGACAGCCAGGGTCCCCTCATGTTGGACAGTTTTACAGGTGGAGGAACCCAGAGTCACCGGAGAGAACCATCGAGCAATGGCGAGCAACTGCCAGGCTCCTCAGCATACTAACTCCAATGGATAGAACACCAGGGATGAAAGTTTCCAGGAATTTGACTGAAATCAGGGATTTTTGTTACAGGTTTTGTCCATAAGGTGTTCAGGGATTGTGATTTTCAATGAATGTTGGCTTCAATGTTTGTCTTAACTCACAAAGATCTTTGCACATATGACAAGCAATCACCTGTTGCTCCTCGTAGGTTCTGCCTTTGGCATTAAGAAAAAGCCTTGGGCTCCTGATAAAAGGTTTTCAGGGATTTTTGTCTCTGGGGACTTTCATCTCTGGGGTTAGGATTGGTTGGTCAAAGACAGACGTGCAGTGCGCCTTAGTACTCAGCACCACCATCCCCGTGTGTTGAAAAGGACACACCACAGATTCCACAGTTGCCGCAGGTGGGATTCGAACCAAGAACCTCTCGGCTTGCACCCTGCACCTCTACCTAATGATCCCCCACCCCCATGATCAAATTTGATAATTTAAAGAGTAGGTTGAGAACATGTAACAACATAAGCAAATGTTCAATCCTCAGATTATATGAAAGACATGGAAAATATCTACAAAATGAATGCTAAAAATAATTCTTGTGTCAGCTGACCAGATGTGAGTGAATGTCCTTTTGGGGAGGGTTTTTTGTCCCAGTTTCATTAAGGTTAGTTTCATATTGCACAATGTTATGGTTAGTAATCATAAATCCTTTAAAAAAAATATAGAAAAGGCATAGAAAATTAAAATAATAAATTTCTGTGCCCTCTAAGGTGATAAGATTCGGTCATGACTGAGACCAAATATTCTCGGAAAAAGTATGAGGCTATGAGGGCTGAACTTCCTGAGGCTGAATCTTCATGAACCCTGAACCCCCTTTTTCAAACTAGGTTGCCTATTACTTATAATCACCATAACTAAGGAAAAACAATACTATGAAATTCCCAAATCTGAAATTCTCTAAATTCCAAATAAATTTACACAAATTATGCAGCAAAATGAAGGATGTGGTGTATAGAACACCAAAAATATGTGTGCACCTCATACACTGACACACAGTCGACATCAGACATCAGCGATTCCTGAAAGTGTGCTATCGGTACCATATTTGTACCAGAAATGATAATAAAATAAAATTTCATAAGAACAACACATGGCCAAATATGCTTCAGGAATCCAGGAACAATACTGGGAATTCAAAATGCAGCCTTATGGCTGCAGGTGGTGAATGTCAAAGCTGTCGCATTTTCCTTGAAAGGGGGAGTCCTTTAAAAATAGTTTGTCATATGATACGCTGGATACTCCCCATTTTTTAATAGAAATCAATTTCATAATTCTAGAAACAGATAATGTCACAATATGGAGTTGTGACCCTTAATTCGTTATTTTTAATGTTTTCAGATTGTTTGCATAATAACTTGGAACAAATAGCAATAGATTTGATTCAGTATTGGTATGTGAGACTTCCTTAATGTCTTGAATGAGTTAAAACATTGGTACGTTTCGGCTATGCTGAGCAGAGTTATGGCCCTTAATTTGTTGATTTTTTGCCTGTTTTCAGCTCGCTAAGGTGTAAACTTCAACAAATATCAATGGATTTTGTCAATGTTTGGTATGTGAGACTTTCCTAACAATGTCTTGAAGGTTCAAAAACTGGTACTGTTTGGCCGTACTGAGCAGAGCTATAGCCCTTAATTAGTTATTTTTGTCCCCATTTTCAGCTTGTTTGCACTGTGTTCTGCACAATTATCAAAGAATTTTGTCAATATTTGGTATGTGAGACCTTCACAATAATGTCTAGAAGAAGTTCGAAAATTGGTACAGTTTGGCACTACTGAATGGACTTATGGTCCTCAATTAGTTAACTTTTGCCTGTTGTCAGCTCATTAGCATGACAGCCAGAACAAATATTAATAGATTTGGTCAATATTTGATATGTAAAACTTTAGAAAAGTCCTGAAGGAGTTTGGAAACTGGTATGGTACTGACACACTTGCCCTCAGTTAGTTAATTATATATTATATTATCTTCAAAAATGGGGTATACTGGATTGCATCTATCTGTGAATCTGTGCGTATGTCCGTCTGTCCACACTCAGTTGTCTGCCCGCATTATAACTTGAACATTACTGTTCAGATTTCATTGAAATTTCATACAGATGTTCTCTATCATACATGTAAGATCTTTAAGGAGTAACAGCCGTTTTGCTATTGAAATATTTTTTCTGTGAGTTATGGCCCTTTGAATATACAAAATAGCCTATTTCTTGAATGTTCGCATCGTATCTCAGGTTTGGGTTTTCGGATCTCAATGAAATTGGGACTAAAGATTGTTTATGGGAAAAGGCTTTCAAATGGATCTCTAATGATATTTATTACTTTTCTCTCTTTAGACTTATCCTGCTCTTTAACTTTGAAAATTTGCTGTTTATCTCGTAAAATAGCCAATTTTTTGTCTGTTCACCTCATATTTCAGGTTTGGGTTATCAGATTTCAATGCAATTTGGAATGAGAATTGTGTATGGGAAAGGCTTTCAAATGAGTCATGTCCCTGCAGTAAAACAAAGAAAAGTTATGCAAATCACATCCTCACATGTGGATTTATGTCTTTGTTCTCTATCACTTATGTGGATGGTACAATCATTACAAGACTTCAGTAAAAGGTGTTTCTGGCCTTTACAGTTACTACTGGGTAGGAGGAGGGGGAGGGTGGTGGAATTAATGTTGCTGCAAAACAAAGACAATAATTTCACATCTCACATGTCAATGATCTGATTGACACAAACTATTAGTAAGAGGTGTACATTGAGCTCACAATTTCTTCTGGGTTGGATTTCTCTCTGATGTAAAACAAAGACAATAAACCCCTCTTGTGTATGCCTAGTGTTGAAGATATGTCAATCTTAGCATTTTCAGAGAAGAGGAGGGGGTGCACATGCCATGCTTAGCATGCTCTTCTTAAATTACATGACTCTGTAGAGTTACTCCGGTGTTTTGAGTTCTAAAATGGGTTTTTGAACACTTCATGGATTTTACACAAAAAAGCTTGCCTTGAGATTTGGTGCTGGGTCCATTGGGTGAGAGAATTTGTCTGTCATCTGACACAGCCTTATTATTGACACTGGTATGTCAGTACCTCTGGTACAATCTCTTGCATTGAAATCTATCCATATGCCCATCCGTACATGTATATGTGTCCATCTGCATTCTGATTTCTGTTTGCATTATAACTTGAACATTACTTCTCAGATTTCAATGAAATTTGGAGTAAAAATTGTTTATGGGAACGGCTTTCAAATGAGTCATGCCCCTGCAGTAAAACAAAAAAAATACCTGCAAATCGCCTTCCCACTTGTGGCATTATATCTTTGTAAGGGGAGGGAGGGGTGGTGGTCAATTATTTTTTTGCTGTAAAACAAAGATAATAATTTTGCTGTTTCCCTCGCAAAATAGCCAATTTTTTGTCTGTTTGTCTTATTTGGGTTATCTGATCTCATTGAAATTGGAATGAAGATTGTTTATTGGAAATGCTTTCACCGTATCATGGTCATCTTGTCATTATTTGGCAGCATACACCGTGGCTGTATGTCCCGGGTCATGGCCCCCTCTTATTTTCGCCTGTTTTCAGCCTGTCAGCACTAACTGGAACAAATATCAATGGATTGGATTTTCTTATGATAAGAAAAAACTCTAACGGGATCCCGCGCATTACGTTCGAGGACCTCACAGCAACGTGGATTGTTTCTATCCGTCTCAGAATTGTTTTCGTCTGCCCAGACAGACGATAACGGAGAATGCCAATTTTCTGTGTCTCTTTCGTCAGGATCTCAAGAATTTCAATTACATCTACGGAGATCACGTGGCCAACGACATGAGCAAGGAAGAATTCAGGAGAGTTTGTAAGAAGTTGTTGGACAAAGGACTTCACAAGTTCGTGGTGATCGATTTGACTAGCGAATTTAACAACGGAAAATATCGAAGCGGATTCGACGATTTTTTTATATTCCCGATGATAATAATAGAGAAGAAAAAAAATTTTTTAAAAATATCGATAGAATATAAAAAAAATATATAATTAATAAATAATAATAAAAAAAATGTCGGGACATCACCTATTGGCACAGATAGTCCAGAATACGGCTTATTGGAACAGATAGTCCAAAATACGGCTGCGAAACAGTCCATTCAAATCACAGTGAGTCACGACACGGCTCGATTCACGAGAAAATTCGAACCTTCTATCGAATTGAAGAAGGAAAAGAGATAAGAGATGGCGTTGGTTAATCTCGAGACTTACCATTCGTTTCCCAACGTCAAAGAAAAGAATAACGCGTTCAAGTATTCCAGCGGAGTGGATTGGTTTGAGATTCGAATTCCCAAAGGGAGTTATGACATAGACGATCTGAACCATCACATCCAGACGAGACTGGAGACCGACGGTCACGGAAGCAATTTGTTAAGATCGCTCCCAATACGAGTACTCTACAGGCGATATAAGACTTGGGAGATAATTTTCGAGTGCATTTTAGTGCGAAAAATTCGATCGGTGAGATGTTGGGATTCGACCGAAAGATGTATCAAGGTCACGCCGTATCCGAAAATATGGTCGACATTCTCGCAGTCAATAGCATTTTAGTGAATGTCAACGTAATCTCGGGAAGTTACGTCGATGGTATCGCTCAGCCTACGATCTACTCGTTCTTTCCAGACGTTTTGCCGGGTTATAAGATCGTGGAGCGACCTGGAAATCTCGTCTATTTACCCGTGATTCTGGACACGTTGTATAGCATCGACACCACGTTGACGGATCAGTTAGATCTTCGCGGAGAGAGAGTGACTGTACGATTTCACATCAGAGAGATATGAAAAAAATATCAAGTAAATAAAAAAAAATGAATATAATTTGAAAAAACAAAAAAAAATATTTTTGGGGGTATTTTGCATTTTTTAAAATATTTATATAAGAAATAAAATAAAAAAAAACAAACTTATAATATTTATAATAATAAAAAAAAACAAACTTATAATATTCCTAATTAAAAAAATATATATATATATAATCCAGTGAAAAAATAACAAATATGACTCAATACATCATTAAAAACGAGAACACATCTGAATAACAGAAAGCTAAACTCTGCAGAGCGTTGAGTCATCGAGGCGAAGCCGTTAGATTTAAATTCAGTTATGAAGATCTGGTGAGTGGTGGTAGCGATCGGATCGCCTAGACTAAAACTCAAATCAAAAAAGGATGGAGAAAGCGATTCGTAATCGAACGGGAATGACGATGAGACTGAGTTTCGCTCAATTGAGACACAATCTGAGAATGAAAGGCGGTTTCTTACCGCTACTGGCGGGACGCGCCGCCAAAGCATTACCCATTCTAGCGAAGACGGTGTTGTCAGCTCTGAGCGTGGGAGCTCTCTCGGGACTCGCTAGTTCGGGAGTCGACAAATTAATGGGTGGAGGATTGTTTTTGAAGAAGAGGGGAAATGGACTGTTTTTGAAGAAAGGATGAGCCGTGTGTCGCGTAGATGTCGAAGGTAAAGGATTGTATCTAGGACTCGCAAGAAAAGGCGGCAATGCTTTCCACGGAGACAGTCGCTATCTGAAGACTAAAGAGAATGTGGAAACGATCAGTGAAGGTGTGTTGTTCGGTCAGAATTCGCCATTTAAGAATGTACCCATTTTGGGTATATTATTATAAAAAAAAATAACAATTAAAAAAAAAAATAACAAATATCTTAAAATTTTTTTTTTCTTTTTCATTTTTTTTATATATTAATATAAGAAATAAAAAAATGAAACAAAAAGAGAGAGAGAAAAAAAATAACAAGATGTTCGTTTTATGAAAAGCTTTTAGCTTTTTCTAAACATTTACATGAGTAGGCATTAGAAAGAATTCAATCAGAACAAATCGTATGCGATGCATGTTTAAGTATGTTCTGCATGTTGTTTTCATTAATATTGTTAATCATATCCCAAAATCGAACCTATTTCGAAAATATCGAAACGTGTTCGAACGAAAAAAATGTGTCTAACTATCAAGATTATCACATGATTATAGATATCCTAGACTGTTTAAAATACAAATTGAAACTTGTAGAATGTTACAATTATGGGGAAATTTATTACATGTTTATTTGCGCGAAAAACGTAGTTAATGTATTCGATCGTGGTGGTGATGAAAATATTGAAAAAAAATCCATTCGTCAGTGTGTAGCATTTATTCGCAGATTCGTGTCAAATAGATCATGGATCAAATTTGCTAAAAGGATACAAATCATTATGTGTTATTTATTTCCAGTATCTTTCTAACGACGGCGACAGTGAAAAAAATGATGGTTTTATTGGAATAGGAAAAGCATAAAATCCTTCTTTCGAAAAAATATAATAAAAATACACGTAATCGTAATAGACGACAAGTATTCGTTTATTCGGTTGATGATGAGATGAATAGAAAGTGTACTGCTATATATAAAGAGAGAAAAATAAATAATAGAGAAAAAATAATAAGAAGATAAAAAAATTATAAAAATTATTCTTTTTAGGACTTAAACAAACTTTTGTGTATATATATAATTATGAGTAAAACAAACGATTCCATGGAATCGAGAGCTTGGTTTCTTTGAAGGGCACTGTATAGAGCTTATGCGATCTGCGTGAATGAACAACTTCCTCACATATTGAACAAAAGATGACTCGGCTGTCGAGAAGAGAGGGAATTTAACCACATTAATCAGTCGTATCTCACGATGGAATGGGAAGACATCGTCACCACGTATTTCATGTCTGCACTGGAATGCGTACGATGTGACGACGTGATCGAATGTTGGAGGCAATTCGTGTCTTGCATTGGAGAACCCGAACCTATAAAATCGGAGGAGTTGAAATTAGTGCAGCGATGTCTCACCACTGAAGACGGGATGCATTTTGGAATATTTGTTGGAAAAGGGGAGACCACAACCACTAAAAAATGTTCTGACAGGAATCACGTTTTTATTGATTCCTTATTGAAGGGAAGAAACTATTAAAAAAAATTTCGTTAATTAAATAAGAGGCGAAAATAAAAAAAATACATAAAAAATAATAATAGATATAAATAAATAAATAAAATAAAATGAAAATGGAACTTCGAAGTAAAAAAATCTATCCATCCTTAGAGAAGTCGAGCGTCGAGCCCACGACACCTCTTCTACCATCACCAGAAAGTAGCGACGACGTGGGACAGAAGTATCGAATTGAACAAATCAATTATGCGGTGCCGGTCTGACGAATAAATTGATTAATAATCTACCCATCGAAATGCATCTGCCAGGACATCAATTCACGGGACCCGGCACGAAATTAAATAAGAGATTGAATCGAGATCTGGCACCTGAATCTTTGAACAGACCCATGAATAGGGTGGATTCGGCCGCTTACACTCACGATCTGTGTTACGCTAAACATCCCGACGTCGAGACTCGTAATCGTATCTGCGATAAAGACATGTTGACGACGTTGAAAAATATATCCAATCCCACTAGGAGAGGGAGACTCGAACGTTCGTTAGTTGCTAAAGTGATCGGTACCAAACGTCGATTCGGATGGGAACATAAAAACAGAATGTCCAGAACGTATTATTAACGAATGCATTGACGACTGAACTACATAAGCCCGCCACGCATAAATTTCAAAGGAGAAGGGTGTTCGTGAAGGGTTTGGATCAGATCTGGTCGGCCGATCTAGTCAACATGAAATCGCATTCGAAATGGAACAAGGGCATTAAATACATACTGGCGGTCATCGACGTGTTTTCGAAATATGGATGGACGAGACAACTGAAGAATAACTCGGGAGCTTGCGTGAGGGAAACTCTGAAGGGCATATTCGCATCGTCTTCTCAAAAACCGGATAAATTGTGGGTGGACAAGGGAAAGGAATTTTATAACAGTCACGTTCGTCCATTAGTCGACCTGTATTCTATTGAAAATGAAGGAAAAGCTAACGTGATCGAACGTTGGAATGGAACCATGAAGGAAAAAACGCATAAGTATTTCACAGCCAATAAGACCAAGAAATATATCGACATCCTAGACGACCTGGTCGAAGAATACAACAACACGCGACACAGATCGATCAAGATGACGCCTGCAGAAGCTAGCGATCCTCGAAACGAAAAACGCGTCTTCACAAATCTCTTTCCCGAAAGGATTAAGATCAAGAAGAAGTAGTCAAAACCACCGAAATTTTAGTTGGCGATCGAGTGAGAATCACTTCTTATAAGTCACTCTTCAAGAAAGGTTACACTCCTTGATGGACTAAGGAAATCTTCAAGATCATTAGAATATTTTACACTAATCCAGTGACTTACAAAATAGAAGCGTTAGAGGATGATGAAGATGACTGCAGAGAAATCATCGGAACATTTTACGAACAAGAATTGCAGAAGACGGCATTTTGAAAAACCCAACCCCTCACTTTTATTTATTTTTTTCCTTTTAAGCATATATAGCAAAAAGAAAAAGAAAAAGAAAATAAATAAAATAATAATTAAAAAAAAACAATTTTTTGTTTAAAAACAATGTTTTAAAAGTTCATTAAATGTTTACTGAATAAAAATACCCCAAAAAATAAAAAAAAAATATATAAATGGAGCTGTCCTCTCTACATCATAAAAAAAGTAATTATTTCAATTTTTTTCACTGTTTGTTCAGAGGATGGAGTTCGAGCAACATAGAGACTACCGAAGTGGCAGCCTCGGGATTATTGGTTTTCGTCTTGAAATTGGTCATATCCTCCATCTGCACTTTGAGAGGCGTACTGAAGACACTAGTGTTCGAGTGTTGTTTCTTCTTCTTTTCGACTCTGTACCTCATGTCGCATTCCACACCATTCACCACTGCCCTATTGCTCAAGTCCCTAGAAGTCAGACTCATTCGAATGATATCGCCTCCCACAGGCATGGGGTATTCTATCAAACCGTGCAGCTGTCCGTTACCTCCGTTTCCGAAGGACCATTCGGCCTTTTCCGCTTCTAACGCACCGCTCTCCTCGGCCCAGATGAAGATCAATTATTCGGCGTATTTTATCCTTTCCACGACGGATATTAGAGTGCAGGCATCCGACATGTGGGTGGGATCCAGCAGATTCGTGAGTGCGTGTCCTCCATGTCCAATTTGCCTTCCATGATATCGCCCTTTCTCCAGACCGTATTTTCGTCCAAGTACTGTCTGCTGATCGCACTGGAAGCGAATTCCGGTTTGTTGGCGAGACCGAATAGATTGTAACCAGCCATATCGATGCCGGCCTTCATGGTTCCTCCGGATTTTTTGTTTATATACAGTTCGCCGGCTTTAAATTCCAGATAGGAATGAGAAACCAGTATGGCAGAATCGACGTAACGTTTGTTGACAACCGTTGTGTCTTCGTCATTATAGTCGATCTGAAACAGATTGAATATCTTGTTGAATCCCTCATCCAGATCCGATTTCATTATTAACTCGTCGATGTTATTCTTTCTCAGTTCCAAGTCTACGTATTGTTTGGTCGCCGCATCGTTGGGATTCGTGGGAACGGGCACGTTGATTATTTTGTTAGAATTCGTGTTCAATTCGGACTGCATCACTTTAGGAATGTAGCGATCTCTCAGATGTTTACATAATCTCGGTTTAGCGTCGACCGCATCTCTTTTAGTGGCGACATCGGTCGAATCTCTAGGATCTGCAGCATTTACCACTCGTTTAGATTTCAAGTCGAGATCGCCTGTCATGGCTTTATTCACGTAATTATCTCTCATCATCTGCTGGAAATTTTCGTCTCCATTATCGACATATTTTGTAGTCGCGGCATCCGACAGATTGACTGGTTTGGGAAGATTGTAGATTTTCTTATTGTTTAAGTTTAAAGGTTCTTGTCGAGGTTCGTATCTCCGAACGAATAGTTCGTTTAATTTGACAATGCCACCATCAACAACTTCGACTGTAGTTCTTCTTTTCTTTCTAGGGGAACCTTCATTATCGTCAGCGCGTCCAAATTTATTGACTGGCATGTTTTTTTTTGTTTTGTTATTATTATTTAATATTATTTTGTTTTTTTTTATTTTAATTATAACTCTATTTTTTATTTTTATATATTCTTTATTTATATATATATCTTAGAAATTTTTTTTTATTTATATGTATCTATGTCAATTTTTTTCTTTCTTTCGTTGAGAATATTCTGAAAGTGATCTCCTTCCGACCATCTCTTGAGAACGTAGAGACTCAGATGACCACAAAACACTCGATCCTGCATTTGAACTCGTTTGGGATTGTAAATGAATGACGATAAATTGTTTCTTATTTCTATCGGTGGTGAGATTCCGTAGCTATCGAAATAATAATTTTTAGTGTTCCCGTTCGAAAACCATGCAACCCAACGTGTGCCCTCACCTCTGATATCGTCCAGATTTAAAATCCCGCATTCCGAATTGTCGTCTTTTTTTCTCGGTAAAGCATCTCTAGAAAACACACCTCGAAAATGTTTGATTTTTAAATCTTTCACCACTTTCAACAGATCAATGTTGGACAGGGTTTCGTTGGGTAAGACGACACCTTCTACGGATACGCATTTTATTTTCTTCTTATTCATAAATATGTTTTGTTTTTTTGTTTTTGTTTTGTTTATTATTTTTTTCTATTATTTTTTTTTAATTTATAAACTCGCGAGTGTTTTTGAAACATACGACAATTCGATGTCCTCAGTCGTACTCTATTCACCATCCTCTCGATTTTGAATGTTGTTAAAATATCGCGGAACAATGTCCTAGTACGTAAGTGTGTATTTTATCCTCGCATATAATTATCTTATCATCGTCGGCTGTCAATGCAATCTTGTTGATTTCTTTAGTGTATATCTCATGCATTGCGCTTTGAATTGCAGTCATCTTTTTGTAACGGATTTGGTAACAGCAGTTGAAAAATAATATACAACAAAATTATAAATTACTTTATAATTCGTCTGCTCATAACAGAGGTGTAATTCTATTTTTGTTGGCTTCAATTCATTTCCTTGTTTAAAATCAATCAATGTATCGCATTGGTTCACGACGTAGTGCATTGTAATGTTGTTTCATTCGTCGAGGTGAAAGCGAGGGATCAATCACTTTCCAGTATTCGAAATCTTTCCCCGCGAAATTTTCCTTTATAAGAGCGGTCTCGCTCATAATTCGTCGTCCACTTTATGTTTGGCAATAAAGCTTTGAACTAGCTGGTCCAACGTAAACCATGCACTAGCTTAGTATGGGGACACTTTATGACCTGTAAAAAGGTTAACCGTAATGGATAACGTCATTTTGGGACCTGTTCAACTTGGCCCTGTTGAGAATCTACGTTTCTGACAGTAATTCGCTCCAGGTCCGAGTTCAGTGGGAAGCATCCACATTTACTGAACATATGTTTGGTGGAATTTAAACCTCTTTTGGGTGAAAATGTAGTGGGCCCGTGGTTTGTGATCCGTCATTCATATTCATGTCCATTTCATATCATATTATTTTTGGCTTCTTAATAAACCATGTATAAACTGTTTTCCTATTTTATTGTGTATTTAACCAGACCACAACACATAACTTAATGATCATTCGACCTCAAGAGTTGAGTTATATTTTATCCATGGTTTGCTAGTTGACCCAGATCCTCACGAATCTGAAGAACAACAGGGAGATTTTGGCCAGGGTTTCAGCCGCTGGGGAGTCGATCACACCACTCCTGGTAACATTTTTATACACCGTTGAGTCTTCAAAAAGACATTCGTTCTACTCTTTGAATGTGATGCTTTTATTCGTCACACACGCTTCAATGCCTTTACATCTCTTGATCTCTTGACCGTCGAGGAGATAAGCGTACAATTTTGGTCTCAAACCTACAAATTCAGTGATCTGTCTTCCACCGCTCTCATCTTTGAATTTACCCAACACCTTTTTATTGACGCCTTTTGGAATTTTAGACGGATGATCATCGGGATAATTACTCGTGTCGAACCATTCGTTCATGCCTGGTGCTATGTCCTCGTAGACGTCTCTAGTCTCTATCTCGTAAGCTAAACTGTCTGTGTCAGTGAACAATAGTTTGGCTTTCGAACCGAATTTGGATTTGACGTAATCGTAGTGCTTGCTGACGACTAAGATAATCGCTCTGAGATAACAGGGTTTATCAAACTTCAGATGCGTCTTTTGCATGTACAGAGCCACTAGATTTTCATCGAATATGATTCTATGTTGATAATTGTGTTTAACGATTAATTTACTAGACTTCTCTTCGGACGCGATGAGTTGAACGTCAGTTCCATTCCTGTTTTCCATAGATTTCCCGTACACACAATTGTTCATGAGTTTGAAGAAACCTTTTTCGAAGTCACTCACGACGTGCATCCTTAAATTCGTGTTGAGATTGATGTATTTTTTCATCCAAGGCTCCTCGTCGAATCGAATGATTCGATGCACGTCGATCAATCTCATTTCGCGATCGATGTAATGTTTCAGATTTTCGCCATAGACCACGTACTTGCATTTGTGATTTAAATTGGGACCAAGTTTTTCGATGCCGTTTACTTCTATGCGTTCGGGAGCCAGTGGATAATCGTTGTGTGAATTGTGTAACGTTTCTGGATAATCCAAATCGACCTCTAGAATACAAGGATAGTCGCTCCATTTTTGTTTTTCTTCCAACGATTCGACCCACTTGAAATATCCGATAGGTAAAGGATGACTCATATCCCAACCGTACAAATTATTAGCGTTCCAATACTGTATGTATTTACTCAGTTTTTCGGAATCGAAATCTTTTCCCATGTGATAATTATTAGCTTTGACATATCTGGTGGAAATCATAAAGACACCACCCCTCACGCCCTTTTCGAACATGAGCAACATGTCGACGTCTGATAATAATTCCAATTGAACTTCAGTCATCTTCAAGAGAACGTCTCAAGCGAGCCCGGGTGCTGTGAAATACAAAAGCCGGATCTAGTTCGTAATGTCGACGACACACTGATCGCAAATTTTCGAACACGTCGGCTAAGAGAAGCATGTCAGTTTTCAACTAGAGGTCGTGATATTCTCTCAAGGATTTCATGTTGAATAATCTCCACACTTTTTGCGCTTGTTTGTTATCGTCGTCGGAAATGTGAGACTGGTATAATTTCGACTAAAAATCTGAACGTTTACTGTAGAGCGACGTCGTCGAATTTCTCGAGATCACTCATGTAATCGTAAGGGTAGACACCTTTTCTCAACATGACGTTCACCAATTCTCGTCGATTGTTAAAATGTTTACTCATGATTTTAAATTTCTCCCTATTCAAACTGTTGACTAATTTTTCCAGACTGGTCGACATGAATTTATAACTGTCGATTAAACGTATCTCTTTATGGATGAGACTCTCTATTTCCTCACTCAATCCATCCTTCTTTTTTTTATTTTCCTTCTTCTTTTCGCTGACGTCCTTCCATTTAGTGAATGAAATGTATTTTTCGTCACTTTGCGCGATGCAGCTCAACTCTCCTTCGGTGACACCCATATTTTTCACGAACAGGTGACTGTCATAGCCCGAGAGATTGTGCATTATCACCGGATATAATTCAGCATCTCGAAATCTTAAATTACATTCGTTGTGAGCAGCACTGCGAAACAGACCCGTGTAGTGATTGTGATCTCTAACTTTTTTATTACTTTCAGACTGATTATCGAATAATCGTCTACAAATGTGACATTCGGTTAGTTTGTTGTATTCTCGCTGTTGCTCTGGCGTGATGATCATGTCTTTAGGTTTTTTAAATTTGTCCTATAATATGTGAATTTTTGATTCTATCTCTTTCACGAATCTTTGAGTTACGTCGTCGTCATCTGAACGTTTACTGTAGACAAATGGATCTGATGATTGCGAATCGTCGAACATTTCACATAATAACAATAACCTGAAGGTACGTGCTTCTGATATTTTTCAGCATTACTCATTTTCATGGTGAAACATTCGAAATCGGCATAGACTACGTATGGCAGTTCTAATCTTTTTTGTGGTTGCGAAAATCCATGTAAGTGTTAGGTTTAGGCATTTCCACGGCAACGCTTGACTTTTCATTACAATATTCCAGATGATGCATCAACGATTCTTGACAATGAAACGAATTCATGCAGTTGAAACAGAAAAATCTCTAGTGCCCATGTTTAGAAATCTGCTTCGACATCAATTGACTCATTTCTTTAATCCAGCAATAATGTTGATTGTCACCCTCGGAGATTAACAACAAATTAACAATCCTTTCTCTCTCTTTGTGCGAAGTCAGTCTGAGAGAATAGACTATTCCTTTTTTATCATCGTATCCCAAGACATTCATGGCCATGTTGAGATTTAGCTTTTCGAAACCTTCGATGTCTTTCAACCGTGTTGGGAAAGACACTCCCGTCCAAACGAGATTTTTACAAGTCTCCGTGTACTTGGAAACTTTTTGAGCGTGCTTTTTTACGGGATACAAGGCCGATTTGATCGCCCATTTGAAACACTCATTATCATCTTCATTTTTCACTTTGATCACAGCTTGTTTTTTCAATATGAAATAAGGTAATTTTATATAGGAAGACGCTTTCAAAGGATCATGTCTGCCCATGTGAATCTCTAGATTCAATATCTTCTCGAACGTCCAACCACTTCCCTTGTTTTGAAAAGTAGTCATAGATTCCAACATCTTGTCTTTCATCGCTTCGTAAACGTTGGCTAATTCATCCTCTCTAAACACAATCTCGTTTTTAGATCGGAATTAGGTATCTTCCACCACGCTATCGCCCATTTTCGCGTCGACCTTTCTTATCAGACAACGCAAGATCATTTTTATTTTTAAACCCTTATCTAGATGTTTTCGAAATATGTCCAACACTCTACCCTTCACCCATTCCATGAACGATTTGGGATCGAGTTTTGTGAGACTGGGCTTCGCGTCGAAAGTTTTAAACTATCATTTGATAGTTTCATCTCATTCTATCAAAATCAACACTTTTGCTCCGATGACAACAATAATAATGCCAATTTTGTTGGAAGTGGGAACACTCTGCAATGAGTAGAGTGAGTGTAAAAGATTGGCTACACTTTACTTTACACTTTGTTTTGTTGACAAGTATAATAATGGCCAATTTTGCGGGAACACCCGACTATGGGTATGAGTGAAATGAGTGTAAACGATTGGCTATACTTAACCCTACACTTTTGTTCTGATGACAATTAGCATGTGTTTTGAGGACAATTAGCAATTATTACAGAAAACCGACTCAAACATAAAAAATAAAAATAATAATAAATAAACTATAATAATAAATAATTAATAATAATGGTCAATTTTGTGGGAAGTGGGAGCACCCTACAATTAGCAACATGACTGTAAACGATTGGCTGTACTCGACTCTACACCTTTGTTTTTGACTTTATACTTTTGTTTTTGATGAGAGTTTGCCTTTGTTTTAATGACAATTAACAATTGTTCTAGAAAAGCGACCCCCCCCCCCCCGATTGGCTATACTTGACTCTACTCTTCCGTTTTGATGACAATTATCCTTTGTCTTGATGACAGTTAGCAATAACTGAAGACAAGCGACTCCAAAACTCCAACAAATAATAATTAAAAAAAAAAAAAAAAATATGGCAAATTTTGTATAATGTATCCAAAAAATGATTCTGATCTCAACTTTTATTTTACTCAAACAATTCATGCAGGACACCACAGAGATCTGTATTTTTTCTTGAACCTATCCTTCTAAAACAAATAGGTGTATGCAACGTTACGCCGTCCCTTTCGAATACAACTACTTATCAAAGATGTTTGTACATATGTTTTTGTTAATGTTCCTTTTTACTTCTTTGTTCATTGTGCACTCAACTTTTTCAGCACTGTGCATTGTTAGGACCAAATTCTTGCTTAGCACCCTTTACCATAAGATGATTATAAATAGGAAAGTCTTGGGACCTTCTGGGAGCTGTAATACATATAGTAGACACACTGGATTTGACAAAGGACCTGGCAGTTTCATTGATAATAATGGCGGGTAGTGTAGGATTGGATGAGGTACAGACAAACCCAGAGTATGACTTCAGAACAATTTATAATGATAGGAACGGTGAATTGATAACAGAAGAAGATGACCTATTCATAAATTCTACACACGGTAGCAAATACTACATCCCAAATGAACTCCGCACAGAAAACATCAACCCAAAAAAGCAATTTTCACTTTTTCACCTGAATTGTCAAAGTCTCACTGCCCATTGGGACTCTATAAATGACTTATTCGCTGAAATGCAGGACTCAAAAAATATTTTTACCGTGATTGGGTTAACTGAAATTTTCAGGATTCCTTCGAACATTTCGTACTCGTTAGACGGCTATCACCCCTTCATTAAAAACACACGACCAGATGGAGACGACGGGCGAGGTGGTGTCGGCCTTTACGTAAAAGATAATCTCTGCCCGACAATACGGAATGACCTGTCCATCTTCATCCCCCACGTCATCGAATCTCTATTCATCGAAATTAATGTAAATAACACAAAGAAAATAATCGGGGTCATATATAGGCCTAACACTGCCCCAAAAGCTGATATAGATCTTTTCCTATCAAAGCTAGCTGACATAACTGATCAAATTAACCAAGAAAATAAGGAGGCATATCTGATGGGAGACTTTAATATCGACCTACTAAAAGCTAATTCTCATCAGAAAACTGAAAGTTATCTAAATTTAATGATCGGCCAAGGATTTCTGCCGCACATCACGAAGCCAACACGGATAACCAGTCACTCCGCGACCTTGATTGACCACATCTTTTCTAATAACATTTCTTCTGCTTCTCTGTCCGGAATAGTTATTACCGATGTCTCGGACCATTTTGGGGTGTTCTATATGGTCAATACATTATTGAAAAAAGAGGAAGCCAAAGTGTCATATAAACGTAATTTCAATGCTGAGAACACGACAACGTTCAAACGGCTTTTATCACAATGTGATTTTGCCTCCGTCTTTGAGTCAGACAATCCGAATCTAGCATATGAGCGTTTTATGAATGTGTATTTATCAGCCTTTGAAACGGCATTTCCATTCACAAATGTACAACCCCAAAAAAAATTCATTAGAAAACAACCATGGATGACAAAGGGTCTCATGACTTCATCCATTAATAAGGCAAAGTTTTATTACAAAAAAATAAAATCTCCAACAGATCAGAACACAAAAAATTATAAAAATTATTGTAAAATATTTAACAAACTTAAGAAACAAAGCAAAGCAATGTACTTCAACAATATATTAACAGAAAATAAAAACAACCTAAGGAAAACATGGATGATATTAAACAAAACAATAAACAAAGCTAAGCGCACCGCCGCTATGCCATCAACTTTTATTAAAGAGAATAACAAAGAAATAAGTTACCCATATGCAATTGCTCACGAATTTAATACTTTCTTTGCAAACGTTGGGAAATGCACAACGGAGCACATAATCAGGTCAGATAAAAATTTTGAAGACTTTATGGATTCTCGTTTTCCAAACAACTTTTTTATAGCCCCTACAACACCCCAGGAGGTGATACATATAACCAACCGTATGAAATCTAAAAATAGTGAAGACTGTGATGGGATTACCACATATCTATTAAAACAGACCATCGATATACTTGCCCAACCACTCGCACATGTTATCAATAGTTCATTCAGCAGTGGAATTGTGCCCGATAGAATGAAAGTAGCCAAAGTAATCCCCATTTTCAAAACTGGTGATGAACTCAAATTTAATAATTACAGACCTATTAGCATCTTACCAAGTTTTTCAAAGGTTTTGGAAAAACTAATGGCAAATAGAATGACCAATTTTCTAAATGCATTTGACATTCTTTATAAACATCAATACGGCTTTAGGAAAAAACACAGTACTATACATCCTGTGATGCAACTGTTAAGGGACATAGCCATTGAAAATAACAAGCCAAGTAAAGATATAACCTTAGCTGTATTCATTGATTTTTCCAAAGCTTTTGATACTATAAATCATAGTATATTATTAACGAAATTAGAGAGATACGGATTCAGAGGCATAAGTAATCAATGGTTCAAGAGTTATCTGTCGAACAGAACACAGTTTGTGAAATTCGGCGATCATAGCTCTGACCAAATCGCTGTAACATGTGGAGTCCCCCAGGGTTCAATACTCGGACCTATTTTATTCTTATTATATATAAATGATATTAACCAATCAACTTTGCTAAATCTCCTCTCCTTTGCTGATGACACAACTGCCTATGCATCTGGACAAAGGATACGTGCATTATCTACACACATTAACCAAGAACTTGACAAAATAAGCGACTGGTGTTCCGCGAATCAATTAGCTCTGAATGCTAGTAAAACAAAGTATGTCATTATAAATCCATCGCGAAACACACAGAGTTTCGAAGATCTAAATATCCAAATAAAAAACCATAATATTAAAAGAATATGTGAAAAAGAAACTGAAAAATCACTGAAATTCTTAGGCATTAATATTGATGAAAATCTCTCTTATCAAGCTCATGTATCACAATTGTGCTCCAAAATAGGACGGGCAAATTATGCTCTAAACAAAGTAAAAAAAATTCTGCCGAATAAAGCTTTGAAAACGTTGTATTATGCACTGATACACAGTCATTTAATCTATGGAATACAAATATGGGGGAACTCTAACGCAACTAGGAAAATACGAACTATGCAAAAGCGATCACTGCGTATTATTAACAACACAAATTATAAGGCCCATACTGATCCGCTGTTTGCGAAAGACAAAATCCTTAAAGTAGACGACCTATTCAAGCTCCAAGCTTCCCTTTTTGTATTTGATTGGAAACAGGGAGAACTCCCTGTGTCACTCAATAATTTTTTTAACACAACACATAATGCTTCCCAAACAATCACAAGGCAATCAGAACTACTACGTGTCAGTAGAACCCGCACCCGAGCTCTAGATAAACTACCTGTACACCTGTTCCCAAAGATATGGAATGAGCTTGACCACGAGCTAAAAAATATTACAAATAGGAAAATATTCAAAAAATTATTGACAGAGAAACTTCTGTCTCAATATCCAACTGATATTGAATGTGATAACCCTTATTGTCCAGACTGTCAGGTTTACCACAATTGGTAACTTAAATATAAACATAAAGCAATTCTTACTGTCTATTCGATAATGACCGAATTGCGCCCGCCAACCCTAGAAGTACTACATATGAACTTACAAAATAACCGATTCCACTGTCTGTTTATCTCATCCACCATAACATTGATTAATAACTGCCATGTCCTTGCATAGAGGAACTTTCATTTTAGGAGATCTTTTTTTTTTCGAACGTAACAGATGAAACCAGACAAAGCTGTTCATAAAATTGCCATTCATATCTTAATACGTTATTAGTTTTTGTTTTCCAGACAAATAATGATTATCTTACTTTGGAAAGTTCCACCTGTTATCCATGCTAGATAAAGGGCAATATTGATTAACAAATGTCAATTAATGACATTCTCAATCTGCGCACAGTGCTGATAAATATGTCCATGTCTCCGGGAGACGACAGGTAGACAGCCAATCTGGCTATGTCATCTCCCTACGGTATAGATACCGATTTCGTATTTGTGTTTTTTACATTATTTTCTTTATTAATATCTGTGTTTGTTAACATGTGTATTGTAATATATTATCTATACCGTAAAATAAAATAATCTAATCTAAAATCTAATCAATGGCGATTTCAATGCTTCGCTTACGATTTCCGTTATTATGTCGAATCAGTTTTTTTCATTCACCTCTCTCACGATTGCATCCATCTTTTTTTTTTTCTAACGAATCGTCATCTCGAACTGCGTCGCTTTTCATTTTTTTATTATTCTCTTTCAAAACCTTCTGCCACTCCACCACCTTTCATTTAACGGTTGTCTTCTTCTTCTTAGTTTCCTCCATTGTCGTTTGTTGACGTTGTTTTGTCGTCACTGTCTTCTCATCGTTTTTTTTTTGCGATTCGAGTTGTTTTTGTCGCTACCACAGATCTCTCATCTAGTCCTTTTCCGTCGAGCAAATGACCGATGCAATCATCTTTTTTCATGTATTTCACACCTTTCAATTTCAACGACTGACACACTTTGGCTTGTAATTTCACCAGTGATAAATCACAAGTCTCCTTGCACACGGCTTTGATCAATCATTCTTTAGTTCTGTAATAGTTATAATTTTTTATTCCTAAATTTCTACAATACTTTTTCAACTCGCGTTTGGTAGACAAATATAATTTTTTTCCACGATATACTTTTTTTGTGTTTGGCATTTTTTTTGTGTGTGTTAAACTTCTTATTTAATATGTGTATATTATATTTTTTATTTTTTTTTAAAAAACATTTGTGAATTGTTAAACTTCTTATTATATATATATATATATTTACAAAAAAAACAAAACAAAAAACCCCCCAGAAAAACAGGAAAAAAACGCATACTAACGCATGATAAGTACTTTAAAATGAGCGTTTGAGTCGAGATTTAAAATCTATGAATAAACTAACTCTCTCTTTTTTATCATATATTGCGTCCTTGACGAGCATGTTAACTTTAAAGCTATCATCTCCCCGCTGATAAATCCATTGGAAAACTAGATTCACCATCTTGAACGTTCATTGTTCTCCGATGATTAGATTCAATTTGTCGACCACTTCTTTAGAGACGTTCGGATATATATTACTCCCGTAGATGAACGACAGATCGTCTAAATCGAAATTTTCTATCTTCTCTGGCTAATAGATCGTCTTGACATTCGTACATTAATTCCAAGGCAGTCTCGTTCAATTTCAAAGGCACTTTATATTTCTCATTTTCCTCTCTCAATCCACTCGTCTCCACGTCCTTCAATTCGGTGGCATGGTGCGATTGCAGTCTATAAATTTTACTATCGAGCTTTGAATATCGTTCGACTCTCTTCAATTTTAATGCGAATTGTTTAGGTACTGTCGATTTCATGACTAATTAGTTTTTTTTTGTCATTTTGTTGAAATTTTTTTTGATAAAATATTAAATTTTGTGTGTGTGTTTTTTTTTAAATGATGATAATTATTAATTGTAAAAAATATTTTTGGGGCTTTTTCTTCTTATTATATATGTAAAAAATAAAATAACAACTTTTTTTACAGCTTTTTTCTTTAATAACAAAAACGGTTGTGAAACAAAATTACATGAGTTCTTTTTTACATAAGACCAACACAGACCAACACAGAAAAAATGAAATATTTAGAAAGTATATTATTTGAAAATCAAGTACATTCGAGATATAGGGACAAGATACATTTGAATCTGCAAAAGTTCAATTCGGAAAATGAAATCTGTTCAGGGAAATTATTTCATGCAAAGGATTATGTCAAAAGACGTTTTGGCGATGAACTCTACGTGGAACTAACAAATACAAATGAGAACGTAGATGAGGATTATTTTTACACAAGACCGATAGAGAAAAAATGAAATATTTAGAAAGTATATTATTTGAAAATCAAGTACATTCGAGATATAGGAACAAGATACATTTGAATCTGAAAAAGTTCAATTCGGAAAATGAAATCTGTTCAGGGAAATTATTTCATGCAAAAGATTATGTGAAAAGACGTTTCGGTGACGAACAACTTGGTTGCCTCTCGTATCAATCCCATCTCTCCCAATCGTCTGGTCCTGTCCTGCACCTGAATGTTCTCCTTGCTCTGTATTAATTTGCGAACCTACTCGTCCCTTCGCTTCGAATCTCCTATGTGTAGACACATTGTTTTTATTTATTTATTTTGTTTTCTTTTCTTTTCCTTTAATGAAAAACAGTTATGTTTTTGTATTCTCTTTTTTTTTAAATGTTGTTATATATATATATATTTTTTTTATTTTTCTATTTTTCAAACAATCAATTTTTTTCGTCACTCGTCTCACAACTCATCATAATATATATTACATACATTTTTTTCAATCTTGATGATTATTTTCGCAATCTACTCATCCATGCCTTTTAATTTGATAGATCTCGTGAGTAAGCTGACTTATATTTATTTATTTTTTTCACAGTGCCGGTTCGAGCCCACTTCACAATTTTTAGCCTCGGACGAGCGATCTCTCTCTCCTTGCCAAGCAAACTCATACGTCATCGCTGGCCGTGGAGGGCACACCAAATAAAATTCGCTGCTCGATTCCGACTCTGTTTTTTACCGCGGGAATCGACGTTGGATCGATCGTCTTCCGTCTCCGAAGGCACTGTTTTTTTTTGGAATATTTATCAATGGGATTCTCAGTGTTAATCGTGTCTCCGTCGCAATCGTGCAAAATACGCAATATTCAAGCCGAAAAAATTCACCTAAATGCGAGTCTGTGTTACCTCTGCGAATAGGTGAGTGTTTTCCCCGATGACAGTGGTTGTCAAATCCATGAGCCCACCAAAAAGTGAATTTGTAAATCGGTGAGTTTTAATAAATTCCGTCGAAATTTTAGTCGGACCCACATTGACCGTTATCGAAATTGAACGTTGCACCCACGACACCTCGTCTACCGCCACCACTGTAAAAACCAGGAGAAAGTGACGATGTGAATGCGCGCGTGTCGCATTGTACAAGCCCATAGATTTCGATCGTGATGAATGCAATTTGCTGAAAAAAACTAAGTTTTTGGTGAGACACGATTTGTGCACAAAATGTGGTGGGCCCGTATCAGCCATTATGCATTACAAACAGATTCGTGAATGTACTGTGACAGTGATCTGACTTCTATTCCTTCCACGTTTCAGAAGAGTGGAAAACGGCAAAATTTCAGGCAAGAGATTCGTGAATGAACTGTGACACAGTAGAAATCTGGCTACTAATACTACCACATTTCAGGAGTGTGGAACATGACAGACTTTCAGGCAAAATATCCGTGAATGTGCTGTGACAGAGTAGAGATATGACTACTGTTACTATCACATTTCTGGTAGTGGAACATGACAAACTTTCGGCGTGAGATTCCTGAACATACTGAGACAGAGATTTGTTTGGCTACCACTATGACATTTCGGGAGAGTGGAACATGACAAACTTTCAGGTGTAACCTTACTCATTCATACTTACTATCTCAACAGTCCTCATCCCACCAATTCTATAGCTCTCTCCTCTCCTCATCTGTCCTATCTCCATCATCCGACTCCATTCACCTTGACCTCGATCTCTTGTTCTCTCCTCGTTCCCACTCGATCTCCTTCTTCGAACCTACTCCCGTCATTCACCAACCAGGACACGGACCCAAAATCCAACGCTAAACTATGGACTGCTGTTACATCCTTCCCATCCCAACAAGAAACACGTCCACGTGTTTCCTGTAATTCCTCTATGACAACCCACCGAAAAAAAAAACAAAACTGAACAAAAACGTAATTGCACTTTTTACACCTGTGTTGTGGAACACTCCACCAACCCAAATACTTCCCAAAATGGAGATATTCCCTATAATATTTTACAGGGCCACGGATAAAAAGAAAACAAAATGTCAAATTCATGGCAGTCACAAACAATTAAAACCTTGCACTTAACATTATTACAACTTTTTTTTTTCTTATGTGACAAAATCTTTAAATTTACTAGGACATTTTGTCCCACGATCACATCGAGCTGTTTGGGACTGATAAGTATCTGTAAATTGTCCCTGAGGGCTTTCCATCACAGTGTCACCGTTCCTCTGATCTCGCAAATCAAGTGAATCATTATTTTCCTCTACCTGGGACCCAATATCATTATCATCATCTGCACTAAACACAACACTGGGTTCTACATTTTCACTAATTTTAGGACTATCTAGTCATCACTTCAACCAAATCTGGTGTGGAAGTGCTACTTTCCTCAACTGTTATTCCATCTCGAGCAAAGGCACTTTCACTTAATGGCATTTCAGTAGTAGTTAACAACCTGCCACCAAAATTGAAGCTTTCCACATTTTTACCACTTTTATCATCACCTACTAAACTTCCTCTGTTGGATTGACTTTCTATTTTATCATGATTAACCAATCCTTGATTATCACTCTCAGATATATTACTTCTTTTCAACCAATCAAAATGAACAACCATATGCTTTCGACCTTCTTCCTGTTTTATTCTATAAACTACATCTGAAAGCCTTTTAATAATTCTAAAAGGACCGGTTTAAAATTTGTTAACTTCGCCTTACAATTTTTCTTAACAACAGGCGTATATAACAATACTTTTTCACCAATCTTAAATTCTGACCCAGACACAAATTTATCGTAATACCGTTTTTGTCTCTTTTGAGAGCCCTGAGTATTGTCTCTTTCCAACTTATAGGCATAACGAAGAGATTTTTGTAACTCAGCTGAATAGTTTCGAACTCCAGAAAACCTTTTGGCACTACCCCCATACATAACGTCAATAGGTAAACTGACCTCATGACCATGCATTAAGAAATACGGGGTAAATTTTGTTGTACTATTTACACTTGACCTATAAGCTAACAACACAGAAGGCAACAGTTTATCCCAATTTTTCTGATTATCACGGACCAAAGTTTTCAACATGGTACACAAAGTGCGATTGAATCTCTCAACAAGCCCATCAAACTGTGGATGATAGGCCATTGTCCGAGTTTTATCGGTATTCAAAATTTCACAAACTTCCTTAATCAATAAAGAATCAAAATCTTTACCTTGGTCTGTATGCAATCGACTACGTGCACCACACCTACAAATAACCTCATCAACCAACACTCTTGCAACTGTTTCAGCCTTATGATCTTTAAGTGCAAATGCTTCTGGCCAACGAGTAAAATAATCAGTAATTGCCACTATATATTTGTTGCCATTTTCTGAAGTTGGAAGGCCACCAAGAATATCCACTGCTATACGTTCCATAGGACGAGATGGAGGTTCTGTGACTAAAGGCGCTCGACGTTTAGGAACATAATTTTTTACTTGATTACATTCAACACACTGTGCACACCACTGTAATGTATCTTTTTGGGAATGTATCCAATAGTACTGCTGATTAACTTTTCTCATTGTTTTTTCATACCCCAAATAACCTCCAGTCAGAGAGTTATGTAGTGCTTCAAGAATAATTTTTGCTGATGACTTTGGTACTACCAGTTGATACCATTTCTGCTTACTCACTTTCTCTTCATAACCTCTATATAGCATATCATTTCTCACAGCCAACCTTTTCCACTGATCACACAAACTTCGCGAAGTCGCATCTGAATACATTTTAGCATTTGGACGATCTTGCCCATTATGTTTCAACCAAACAACTCTTGATATTATAGGATCATTTTATTGTTCTTGTCTACCATTAATACCCGCTTCACATGATGCCACAGCGATGTTTTTCTCTAGCAGTTCCTTAATCATCGGTATCCTAGATAATGTGTTGGCATTAGAATGAATCACTCCTTCTCGATATTTGATAGAAAATTCATATACACTCAATTCGATTGACCATCTCTCACGTCGACCAGTTGGATCATGTCCAGGTTTAATTTCTTTAACATTTAAAAGTGGTTTGTGATCTGTGACAACTTCAAAATGTGATCCACACAAATAAGATCAAAAATGTCGAATTACCGAAACTCCTTGTCATATGTGCACCATTTGCGTTTGGACTTGCTTAATGTAGAACTTGAGTATGCAATTACCCTTTCTTTATTTTGATGTATCTGAGTTAGTACTGCACCTACTGAACAATTTGATGCATCTGTATACAAAACAAATGGCTTTTTAAAATCAGGATAGCTAAGAACTGGTTGCATAGTCAATGCATCACTAAGTTTAATAAAAGCTTTCTCACACTCTTCAGTCCATTCAAATTCAACATCTTTCTGAGTAAGGCGTTGTAACGGGGAGGCAATGTCTGCAAAGAACCGTATAAAACGACGATAATAGGATGCTAAACCGAGAAAAGACTTCACTTCTGCAGCCGTCCTCGGCATAGGATACTCCACCACTTTCACAACGTTTTGCGGATCAGGTGAACTTCCTTCAGCAGCTACCTTGTGTCCCAAGAAAGTAATGCTTTTCTTGAAAAAATGACATTTTGATGGTTTCAATTCAAGCACTTAAATACCTCTTCTAACCATAATAAGTGATCTGAAAATGTTTGACTAAATACGATTATATCGTCCAAGTAAACCAAGCATGTTCTCCAGTGCAATCCACTCAAAACTAGATCCATTAGCCGTTGAAAAATTATCGGCACATTGGTAAAACCCATTCTCATAACTTTGAACTGATACAAACTTGAACCTGTCGTAAAAGCAGTCTTTTCTCTGTCATTTTTATCAATTTCCACTTGCCAGTAACCACTAGCACAATCCATTGTACTGAAATAAGCAGATCCCGAGAAAGAATCTAAACAATCATCGGCCCTCGGAGGTGGATTTGCATCTTTATGCGTAACTGCATTCAATCATCTTTAATCAACACAAAATCGAAAAGAAGAATCTTTTTTTAACCAAAACAATAGGCGAACACCATGGGTCTTCGCTTGTTTTGGTGACATCATTTTTTTAACATATCATCAACTTGTCGATCAACGTCATTACGTAAATGAATAGGAATACGCCTTTGAGCTTGTTTTATTGGTGCTGACTCGCCTGTACGACTTTTATGATTAATAACTCTGGTTCTACCAAGATCGGTATTGGAAGTAGAAAATATGTCCCAAAATTTATCCAATAATTGTTGCACTTGTAACATTTCTTTTCCTGATAAAACCTTCTGATCCAATTCCCAATCAAAAATATTTCCAGCTAATTTATCTACATGTTTTTCCACAGAATTTAAATCTACGAACTCAAATAAATACTCCTACCCTAGCTATTTTTACACCTTGATCCACAGCAGCATAAAAAGTCCCTACAGGTGTCCCCTGTCTCAATTCAAGAGGCTGGTCAGTAATATCCATAACTCTCACAAATGACATTCCATTCTTAGTTGTTCGAGCAGTTCTAGCAAACATCAATCCTTCCTGATCACTAAAAACAGAATCATGTTCCAATACACCAGTATAACCAGGAACCATATCATAAGCATGAACAGGATCTAACTTTGCTACAGCTGTTATTTTACTATGCGCTGGGACCTGTATTGTAGAACACATTTTCGCCGAACAAACCCGAGGAAAAACCCTCCACAATGGCAACAGTGGTATAGAATCTGAACCAGCCCTTAAGCAACCTTCTTCTGAGTCAATAATAACTTTATTAGACTGCAAAAAATCCCAACCAAGCAATACCGGTTGTGCCATATCTCTAGCAACATAAAAGTAAAATTCATTTTCCGACATACCAAATTTAATTTTCAATCTTACAAAACCAGGAATCTCTACTGGTAAATTATTAACAGATACTGCTTAGAAGTTTATTGCAATATTCAGCCTATGGCATTTTAAAATATTAAAACTCTCCCTAAATCTTTCACTAATCAATGAAATACTGGACCCAGTATCCACCAATGCTTTACAGTCAATACCTTCTAAATTTACCTGACATAATGTTGAAGACGGTAACACTGATTTAATTGCCCCAGAGAATTGTTATCTATCATTACATGGGGCTCAGTAGCTGATAGGTTCTAGTTTGACGACTGCCTCCAAAATCTAACATTCCGAGCTCCCTGTGGACGGATCCGACCACCGAACCCTCTATTTCTTCCCCTATGTGGAAATGACTGTCTCGTATTTCGAAAACATTCCCTTGCGAAATATCCAAAATAACCACATCGATAACACGCCCCTTGGTTACCATAATTCGGATTTGACGATAGAGCAGCTACTTGAACTTTTAGGTCATCCATTTGTTTACTCACCTGCCCCATAAACTCAAGCTCCCTGGGGATTTTTGTTTCAGTTTCAATTTCACTAGTTTTAATTTGATTAATACTTGAAGTTATTGATGATTGATGTTTCTCTACAGCTAAGTGACATTCTAGCTTAGCTGCTTTTTCCAATGCATCGGCCACATTAGGAGGGTATTTATGTTTAACTTTAATCCCAATTTCACCAATACCAGGCAGATGTGAGTCAAAACTACATCTTCTTGTGCTGCCTCATTATACTTAGGAAAAGCTCGTCAAAGTTTTCATCGCGTTTCCTCAATCTGTTTGCCAACCCGGCACGACAAACATCAACTAATGCACCCGAGGAAAAGGCTTTAATAAATTCTGCTCTAATTTCATCATAATTTTTTTTTTACTTTTTCTGACAGTTGCCTATACACTGAAAATGCTTCACCACCCAAACGAGTGGGAAATATTCTCAATTCAGTTTCAGCATCGGGAGCATGTACTGAAGCCCATACTTCAAACCTTTCAATCCAAGCTTCAAAATCATCTCCCTGATTACCCTCAAATGGTTTGGGGCATTGATTACATATA
The DNA here is from genome assembly GCA_031216915.1 of Pictodentalium vernedei. Lineage (NCBI taxonomy): Eukaryota > Metazoa > Mollusca > Scaphopoda > Dentaliida > Dentaliidae > Pictodentalium > Pictodentalium vernedei. The sequence goes on along the minus strand of CM062296.1, from coordinate 641,388,270 downwards.
GCAGTCTACTTTCAGCCATACTAATAACACTAATAAAATTAGAAGAGAAACTCAAGACAAGGAAAATTTTCAAAACTCACAATTATTGCTTTCTTTTCTAACTCCTATCGTCTTCATCTAAACTCTCTGCTGATGACTGTTCCCTCGCAATGTGGACGTGCCTCTCTGGAAATTTTACCAAATCAATCCCATTTAAAGTATAATTAATTTCGTGTTAAAAAGCTCTTATCCATGAATTATACCAAGAATGTTTTGTGTCAGAATTAGCATGTAAGCCATCATACAATTTACCATAAAAATATCTTGGAACAATTTTTAATTTTCTTGCCCTTCCTGAACGTTTTTTATGAAAATGAATTATTTCCTCATGCAGGATACTGCCCAACATCCTCTAAGATGGCCTTCCAGTTTTGAACTATTAATTAATTTCAATTCTTTATTAATAAATTATAATACTAGTAATTCATTTTGGACGATTTCAAGTTCTGCATCAGAAAATTTTGAATATTTTAATTTATTATTTTTTATAAAAAATTGAGAATAATCTTTAAGATTTGCTGGTGGAATTGTAATAAAGCCAATTAAGGCTAATGGGAAATGATTTTTCAAAACAGACTTGAAATTTACGAGTTGATGTAAGAGTTCCTCTGCAGACATATTTGACAATTTCAATTCTATTCCTTCAGCATGTGAAGTTTTTTCCAATTATCATTTATTCCACAGCAAATTTTAATAAATAACTTTGAATCTGATGGTAATTTGGTCAAAACATTCAATGCTTCTTGAGTCAATGTGCTAATACTACTACCTCGTTCAATAATATATTTTATTTCAAGATCCACTGGTTGTGGATACAACAGCACAATATCAAAATTATTAGCTCTTGAATCAGCTACTAAAACACAAATATTTTCATTTTTCATCCGTCATTGAAACATGTTTAAACTTTCACAAAAATCAAAATGACGTCCACCCCATAACCACGTGATAAATTGAAAAACAAAACTGAGACAACCCAAGAAGCTTTCAGTTAGCGTAACACTACACCAACCGTTAGCTAATACTAACAAACCACCTCTGCCACCAATGTAACCTTACTCATTCATACTTACTACCTCAACAGTCCTCATCCCACAATTCTATATCTCTTTCCTCTCCTCTCCGTCCTATCTCCATCATCCGACTCCCTTCACCCTGACCTCGATCTCTTGTTCTCTCCTCGTTCCCACTTGATCTTCTTCGAACCTACTCCCGTCACTCACCAACCAGGACACGGACTCAAAATCCACCGCTAAATTAAGGACTGCTGTTACACAGGCAAGAGATGTCCGGAAGTACTGTGACAGAGCAGAGATCTGACTGCTACTACTACCTCATTTCAGGACAGTGGAACATGACAAACTTTCAGGTAAAAGATTCGTGAATGTACTGTGACAGAGTAGAGATCTGACTAATATTACTATCCCATTTCAGGAGAGTGGTACATTACAAACTTATGTGAACATACTGAGACAGAGATCCGACTACTAAAGAGAAACCAGACAGACTTTCGGCAAGAGCATCGTGAATATACTGAGACAGATATCCGAGTACCACCACAAACACTTAACAAACACACACCAGCAACATGAAAAACTATAGTATTGTTGCTAATGAACACAGCATCATTCACCTGACACATCTGCAAATTATTTTTATAATTAAATCAAGCCTGTTTTAAGGGCTGTTGAAACGCGATGGAAACACTCTTGTCATTCCCAATTTTTAATTCGATCTTTCGTCCATGAGGAACCGTCTCGGACATATGCGGTGTTCGCTGGGCGATCTCGAGACACCAAATGACTAATATATGTCTCTTTCAATAGCCATTTAGTCGAGAAAATCACACCAGCCTCAGCGCGTTAGAGCCAAATACACACACAGTAATTATTCACTATAATGGCTGAACAAAATAAATATTTTTTTTAATCATATTTTTTTCTACCACTGTACAACATAATATAGCATAAATAAATGTTTTTTTGGACAGATCACTTATCATGTAATGAAATGAAATGAAAAAATCCCGAAAAAATGAATGCTTTGAAATGTTTTTTGTTTAATTTGGTTTTTCTCAAAAGGAAAAGACATTTGTTATTGTACGGGAATTGTTTTTTTCTTTTTGTTTGTTTGTTTGTTTGTTTGTTTGTTTGCTTGTTTCTTTCTTTCTTTCTTTTATACAAGAGCGGAATTCTCGAAAACACTCTTACAGATTTCGTTAATACTTTGCTAGATCATAGAGGGCTATACTTTGTCTTGATGATAGGCTTTTCACTTCAGGCGTTAACTTTCATCTGCCAGAACCCGCCCAAACAAGCCCAATATTTCATTGGCCAATATCTCCTAATCCAAATGGGCGGATCACAGATTGGTCACAAATTCGCTTTTTCATAACCGCCTGCAAACAAAAGTTTACCAGAATTATTTATTCTGCCAAAATTGTCCGAAATATAAAGAAATGGACCTGAAAACATTTTGGCCTATAATCTCGGTACTGTCAATTAGCAGAACACCAGTACTGGACTGAATAGTAAGAATGTAATGTATCATTATCATAAATGCAAAAAGAAATTTCGATTTTATCCACAATGTGTCCAAAATGGCTGCCCAACATGGAAACAAAACGCCCAAAATTTTTCCCAGATGAATCATAAATACACTTTCTTATGAGCAACTGATAATAAAAGGTTACCAAAATTATTTTTTTCTGCCAGAATTTTTCAAAACATCAAAAATAGGCCAGAAAATTAGACATTTTGGCCTTTAATCTCGGCACTGTGAATTAGCAGAACACCAATAATGATATGAATAGTAAGAATGTAATGTATCATTATCATAAATGCAAAGAAATAATTTCGATTTTGTCCACAATGAGTCCAAAATGGCCGCCAAACGCGATCATTTTCAAAATCCTAGATCTCATAACTGACAAATGATGGGTTAACATATGTTACATAACTGTAGTATGTCATCATATTGGAATGACATACAGCCAAAGATGCTAGCTATCCCCTTTAGAATCAGTTTGAGGGGCACAGATATGAGTTAACTTTCTTCAGCCAGAATCTGCCCAAAATGATCAATTTTTCATTGACCAACATATCCTGGTCCAAACGGGCGGATGACCTGACATTTTCAGATTTGCCACAAATACACGCTTCCATAACCATCTGGAAACAAAAGTTTGCCCAACTTATTCGTTCTGCCAAAATTTTCCAAAACATCAAAACTGCCCTTGAAAATCGAATATTTTAGCCTAGAATCTCGGGACTATGGATCAGCAGAACACCAGTAATGGGCTGAATAGTACGAATGCATTATATCATTATGATAAATGCAAAAAGAAATTTCGATTTTATCCTCAATATGTCCAAAATGGCCGAAAAACGTGGTCATTTATCCTAGATATTATAACAGACAAATGATGGGTTAACATAAGTTACATCACCGTACTCAGGTTGGGGGGGGGGGGGGGGGGGCGTCTATTTGAATAATGTTTTCCTACTTTAAAATGAGTTTGGACACATTTCAAATGACTTTCTGTCAAAAAGAGAAAGACATTCACCACGAACCTTTTGAACCTTTGACACATCTTAGGGCGAGGGTCAATTTGAGTCATGTTTTTTCTTCTTTAAAATAGGTTTTGAAGGATTTTAGGTGATTTTTTGCCAAAAAAAGAAAATCACCATATGACCCATAGGATCCCTTGACCACGGGTGGGGGTCTATTTGAATCATCTGCACATCCCCCACCCCTAAACATTAATTCACGCCCCATCCTCCGCCCCATGTTAACCTTTATAGGGAACATCAGGCAAGCAATTTAAAATAACAAGGAAAAATCGAAATATTGCGTTGGTGTATGGGCCTGAGGACGGGGAGGGGGGTGTCAAGATTCGGCATTAAAGCAAGGGAAATGGTCAAGACTCAAGATGACAGTAGCAGCAGTGGAGCGGAAACTAGGGGTTAAGAAGGTATTTAACCCCCCCCCCCCCCCAAAAAAAAAGGAAGAAGAAAAATTCAGGCCTGATCTTCTGACGCGGACGATCTCCCAGAGCATTATCGCCCGATGCCCGCTTTATTTTACGCTCGACAAGCGGTCTTCGTCGCTAACAACGACACTTCAAGCTTGTGAAACAGTCATCACGTCATGATCGTACAATATACTGCACTGACCAGTGGCGCAGGTGATGATTAATAATAATGATATCCCAAAGTCAGACTTAGGATGATAAAAGAAAAACGTTTTCTGTTAAGCTCTCCTGGGAACGTTTAAGCTGGAACCCCAAACCAGCCCAGTTCAGAGCACAGCATGTACTCCTTCACTTTATAAAGCTAACCAACTTTTTCTCTTAATAAGAAAGTTCTTAGCACATATACACAGCGCGCTAGTTTCGATCCGTTGAGTGTTTTTATAAAAGACAGCCTTATTGTATCTGATGAAATTGCATACAGCCACGGTGTTCAAAGGAGTGAATTGTCATTTCTGAAGGAATTAAGGTGCTATATAAATAATGGAATTTTGTTTATTTTGAAATTCCCATCTCTGATATTTGTTAAATTCAAATTAAATATACACAAATTATATTTCAAAATGAAGGTTGGGGGTATAGAACACAAACAATATATGAAATCAACTCATAGAGTTGACAGAAGGCACCACTGGTTCCTGGAAGTCTGCTACCATATTCGTACCAGAACAGATAATGCAATAATATTTCCTGAGAACAATTTGTGGCCAAATGTGCTTCACATATCCAAGAACAAAACTAGGGCATCAAAATCATTCAAAACACAGCTACAGAAGTGCATGGGGGGGGGGGGGGGGTAAATTCCAAAAACTGACGGTTTTGTTTACATTTTATTACTTTCGTTTTTCCGTCAACGTCATCGGACGGAAAAAGCATCGAAAAACAACATGCCGACTAAAATCAAATAATGAGAAAGATTGCCTTAATACATCATATTATTATTATATAGAGACTGCACAGCTGCCATATTTTATGCAAGGTATTATGATACCTGGTAAAATTTCTTAGAATTATGATTTTGTTTCTTGATGGAAATCCGTGGTATCGAGTGATTTGCGCATTTCCGCCGAACATGGAATCTATCTTCATTAAAAAATGCAGACATGTTGTCCTTTTCTCAAATGCAGGCCTATCACTGCATCCTAAAGTGTTTTGAATGCCCAGCTTTGTTATTGGACATCTGAAGCACACTTTGGTCACAAGTTGTTCTCTCGAAATATAATTGTGTTATCAGTTCTGGTACGAATACGGTAGCAGACTTTCAAGAACCAGTGGTGCCTGCTGTCAACTCTATGAATTGATATGTTTCGTGTTCCACACATCTCCACCTTCATTTTGATGTATAATGTGTGTGTATTTAATTTGAATTTAAGGAATAACAGAGGTGGTAATTCAAAAAAAAAAAAAAATTCATTACTTATTTGTCACCTTAAAGGAAAAGTAACGGTAATGCATAGTAAAATTTCATCTATTAATCAAATGCGGTTTCCTTGGCTGAACCGGAACTTGCCAATTGCTCCACATTTATGCTCTCCGATATACTTATTTCTGCAGGTAAAAAGCTTGAACTCCAAAATTGGTTTTAAATTCGCAGCTGAATTCCGATGGAAATTTAGAGTTACAATGAACTAAATGAGCGACTTTTCCTCATAAAATTTTAATTATTTTTCTGCATTAAAATGACTTTTAAAGGATTTTGTCGGAAACCGGGAAACTCAAGGAGTGTTGCCTGAATCCGTGCATGAACGTATGTCTCACCGTGACGAACCCGCCCTTCATTTTTGTTGGGGTGGTTCTTATCCTGAAGGGGTTCATAACCTTTCCTCGAAAAGCATATTTCAACAGGGGTCCACACAAAACAACAATTTTAAAACATATATAAAAAAATAAATATGATAATTTGTGACTTACATGGAATCCAAAAGAATAAGAAAACAAAACGTCAATCACCCCTAACCCACACAGTGTTTGAGTCACTAGCGGGTCCGCATTCTCTGTTGTCGCTGGTTTTTCCTCCTTTTTGCTGGTATTTGTTTCTTGGTCGCCTCTTCGCTTCACTCCTTCAACTGCCTCCGCACGGCCATAACGTATTGTCACTTTATCGGGACGCATTTCCCCCAACAAGTGACGGGATGTCATTTTACCACTGCCGTCGCACGGCCACTAGCTTATTGCCAGTTTACGTGACGCTTTCCACTCAAGCAGTCGCCGCCATTGGGGTTAAACTCTCCCCTACGTCTATCTCTGAATAATGTTCATACAGGCAAAGCCTACTCTGCCTATGTATGGCTCGTCTTCTAAAACAGTAATGTCGTTTACCTAAATGCAAATTAGCTCCCTCAGCTCGTACTTCGTGTTGCTGGTCCTATTCTCATAAATGGCTACCGACTTGGCCCGCGACTGCCCCTATTCTAAATATGAGGTCTGTGGTTCCCCTACATCACAATGTGCCTATACTTTCGCACCGATATGGCACCTCCTCTAATCTATAGCATGGGACATCCCCACCTACACGCAACGACCCCCGATTTTTATTTCCATAGCCAGAACATTAATTCTCAGTTTAATCGCTTCTCTTGAACTTGGCCGCTTAGATCTATAGTAAATTAATACTCGCTTTTAATTTTCTTTGAAAGACTAGCATTTTGGTATATTTTGACATTTCGGAGACAGGCTAAATGCGTAAAATGGGTGTGTGTCCAGAACATACGCGATGTACTGTGTTTCCAACAATTATATATTAACTGGCCATAATTATACAGATAATGACTTGGTATCTCTCTCTCTCTCTTTTAATCTTTATCAGATAGCCCATGTGGCGTTCGACAAATGCGCAGTAATGGACATTAAACTTCACGCTTAATTTAGCAGCACTTGAATTATTGCTGGGCTGTTTAAATGACGAATCGGTTTTCTTGGTCCGTCATTTACCTATCTTTACGCTTTACATTTAACCCAGGCAGAAATATTTCGGAAAATATTTACACTTATAAATAAGAAAATCGCAATTTTTAGCTATCACCTTGACAGATTTCAAGTGATTTTATGCATGGGTTGGATAATTTTTTCATTTAACGTTGTATTAATCCTTCAACGGGGCAATATCGGTATGCACACCTAGATGTTCAGAGATATGGGCGCTGAAATTTTGTGCAATCTTCAAAGGGCTTGGTGTTTTTGGCGGTTACGACGTTAATATACCTTTCAACTTCGCAATGTCTCAGAGATTTCGCGACTGTACGGAAGAGTAGGAAAAAAATCTCGCCGCTTCCGACAATTTTTCAAAATTTCCCCATTGCAATAACACGGAGCAAAACGGCCTTAATTGGAAAATTACAAATCTGACGGCTGCCGAGGTTGCGACACTTTACAAATTCCAATAGGAAATTTGTACGGAAAAAATGTTTTTAGAGATCGTCTGTTTGAGCCCACTCACCATCTCTTACAAATCTTCTAAATTTCCCAATGGATTAGCACTGGGCAAAACAGCGATCATTGGAAATCTGAGGGCAAACAGGAGCAAAATGAAAGAAGGAAATTTCCCTCTCTACACTTCTCCCAAAATTTCTCTTTCGAATAACACTGAGCAAAAAAGTCGATGATGGGAAAAGACTATTTTCGCAAATGTTTGAGGCGAGGGATTTCACGCCGTTGTTCGCACTTTACAAACACCAATTGGAAATTTGTATGGAAAAAAAGGTTTTTGAGGTCGTCTTTTCTAGCACACTTCAAGTTTATTTTTATGTTTTTTTTATTTTCTGAAATAAATTCCCAGTGGATTAACCTTAGCAGAGATACCAGCACAGGCAAAAATTGACTAAGTTTTTAAGCTGTGGTGGAAAATGTTTTAAACTAAATTCCCATTGCCTTTAAGCTTAATGTTTTGTATGCTAGACATGCATTGCTTGCTGTGCTAAGATTCACTTTTCACCTCTACTTACTCCATTTTGCATGGCTAGTTTCTAAAACTGGTCCGACATACATGTTACCGAACTTGCAACCATGACTGTTCTATGACTATACGGGGGCGACGAACAATCCAATTGTGGGGCAAAAATAAGTACCCCGCCTTCTACCTCTTAAACCACTCGCGGCATGCCCACTTGCTGCGGACCTGTCCATTGCATAAATCTTTGCTGGTGCTTCTTGTATTTTTTTAAACAAATTTTCAAAATTTCTGCTCAGTGCACCCCCCCCCCCCCTGCCCCCATGGCGATTCAGTATTACTTCATTTTCAACGTTCTATGGGAATAAAACAAGCTCAAACATTCCACTTAATACGAAAAGTGGATGGCGGTTGCAAAGAAAACCCATACAAATGAAAAATCAAATTGAAAACGCGATTTATGTCCATTTAGCTACGAACACTATTTACCATTGTCGTGGTGATGGTTGTGGTGGTGGTTGTAGTGGTTGTAGTGGTAGTAGTCGGATCTCTGTCTCAGTATTTTCACAAATCTCTTGCCGAAAGTACTCCTGTCATCCGCCCAGAAAGTGTCCATCGCGTTCAGAGTCTTGTTGGTTGTCATGTTCCACTCTTCCGAATGTTTGAAGACGTACACGTTACAGCCGTCGATAGTGTCGAATACCAAGAGATTATTTTCCGCTCGAGTCACTCGTTCGTATTTAATGGATTCTTCTTCGTTAAATTCGGAGAAATAAGGAAGACTCTGAAATACATCTCTCTCTATTCATCTTGTCTGCCACAACACATCTATCACGATAATTTTCATTCGAATCGTAATCATTTCTGTGATATTGATTTAAATTCGAATCTATTAGAGACATTTGTTTCAGGTGAATTACATTCTTGAAATTTATTCTCATCATGTAGTAATTTTTATTAAGCATCGTAAAAAATTAAATAAATAAACGGATTCACTAACTAGTAATAATCAATTGGTTTTTTTATTTCTATTTTTTTATATTTATCTTTCTATCAAAGATTAATGCGCAGAGTACATAGTCAGTGTTGGAGTTAAATGTATTACGGGAGTGACAGGAAGACAACCAATCTGGCTATGTCATCTCCCAACGGTACACACTTAATATCATTTTCTAGTTATCTATTTGTATTTTATAGTCAAATATGTAATTGCAGTAAACTATATCGTTAAATGGCTGCCCGGCATAGAACCCTACATCCAAGAGCAGCATTTAAACTAAATACAGAAGAAGGCATCAGCCATAGAGAGAAAGTAGGACTAGGAACCGGAATAGTAAACTTGGTTCCTGATCAAAAATTAACTGAAGGTGAGAAAGATCTACTCAGGTATGCTTAACGTTCGTTCCCGCCCCAGCCCCATTAAAACCTAAGCCCAAAATCTTAGATTTTGGGAGAGGTGCAGTGGTCATGGATGATTACAGTTACATTAACGAAATGAACGGTGGTCCAGCAAGCCAACAATTTTTTAGGGCAACAGCATTGGCATATAAATTTCGAAATTCAACAGGCTCAAAAGACTTCTTTGCCAATCCAACAGGGTGGTGTCCATCACCTCGGAAAGTTAAACCTGAAATTAATGAGATTTCTCAAAAAGTTAAAGAACAAGTAAGCCAAATCCCGGAATCATTTTTGAAAGACAAACAGAATTTGAACCAAATCGAAAGAAACGCCCTGATGACGCCGAAAAACAACAAACAAATTATCATCAAGCCTTGCGACAAAGGATCTGCTACTGTTCTGATGTCTAAAGATAATTTTATTAAAGAAGCTGAAAGCCAATTAAATAACCCAAAATCTTACAAACCATAAGAAGCATCGATTTGGCAAGAAAATTGTTCAAAATTTAACGGAATTCTAAAAAGCTTGCTGGACAACAATTTCATTGAGAAAAAACATGTCGAGTATTTAATTGCAGAGAGGGATTCAAACAATCGTAAGTTTTTCCTCTTACCTAAAATACATAAACCACTCAGCAGTTAGAGTGACGAATTTACCCCTCCTGGTCGACGACCGATTATCAGCGACTGTGGCTCGGAATCTCACAGTATATTGATTTTTATTTAAAACCAATTGCCTGCCGCCATCCGAGCTTCCTCAAAGACACTGAGGACTTTTTAATGAAAATTAACAAATTGCAGGTTCCTTCCGACAGTCTCCTCATTACCCTAGACATTGAAAGTATGTACACTAACATTGGTATTGACGCTGGTCTGGAGGCAATAAAAAAATCATTCAAAAGGTACGATGACCCTAAACGACCGTCGGAAGAAATTCTGCAATTGTTAGAATTATCATTGAAAGGTAACGATTTTGAATTTAACAATAAATTTTACCTCCAAATAAGTGGATGTAGTAAAAAATTCAGTCCAAATTTTGCTAATATTTTTGTTGCAGAATGGGAAAGAGGTGCTCTTGCTAAAGCAAGAAAACAGCCATTATGTTATCACAGGTTCCAAGACGACATTTTCATCATATGGCCGTGATCACTTCAACGAATTCTTGGAAATCCTGAACAACCACGATGAATCCATTAAATTACAGCCCTGCATTTCAGAAAATACCATTGACTTTCTGGATGTGACTGTATTCAAGGGCCCTCAGTTCCGGCATAGCAATGTACTAGACACGAAAAGTCTTTTTTAAACCGACCGATTCTCACCAACTTCTCCATAGAGCTTCTTATCACCCACCCAAACTATTCAATGGGTTGGTAAAATCTCAAATTATTCGATTCCATAGAAATTGTACGAACAGGAGCGACCTCAGTCACGCATGTTCAATTCTTTTCAAAACACTTGTTAAACGCGGTTACTCAAAACGACTTTTGCGAAAAATTAAATCGGATACAATCCGTGAGATAGAGACACCCATTCGGGGCTCTGAGCCAACGCACCCCACGAAAATTCGGCATAACCGCCCAGTCCTGGGAAATGGATCAGTAAATCTATGTCAACGCAAACTTTGTTACATACATCGGATGAACAACTTGAATACCGGTAAACCATTTTTTAGCAAACAGATCCGTATGTTTTACCAAGTTAGAAACAGCTTTAACTGTGATTCTGAAAACATTATTTATTTAATCACATGTAAATTATGACATATCCAATATGTCGGCCAAACAAAAAAAAAAAAACCCTGCGCGTCAGAATGCAAAACCATTTATCAGATATCCGTTTAGATTCAGGAAAGGCAGTCTCAGACCACTTTAACCTCCCGGGTCATGACATTAAGTCACATTTCAGTTTTCAACCAATTGAGCAAATCCCGTTTTTGGATGATGATGAAACCACAACAGACAAACGACTTGAGCGTGAAAACTATTGGATTGGTAAGCTCAGGACCTATCCCCCATACGGACTCAATAGAGAGTACTCTGGGTTACCGAACAAAATTATTGGTTTCCTTTGATTTATAATCGACGCAATGTCGAAATTGCAAAAATTTTCAAAAACAACTTCAAAGAATTAAACACAAAACTGCCAAAAGCCATTAACAAAAGGTGCATCATAGCTTATAAAAAAAACCCAGTCTTCGAAACATTCTTGTGAAAGTACTTTTGAGATGAGTTCATTTTGTCATAAAGTCATATGACTCTTCAAAAATATTAAAACAACATTGAATTCCATAGAAATAATTTACAACAGAAATCGATTTCCCGACCTGCGCCCGTGCTGTTTTGAAAAATATCTATCTATCTATCTGTCTGTCTGTCTGTCTGTCCGTCCGTCCGTCCGTCCGTCCGTCCGTCCGTCCGTCCGTCCGTCCGTCCGCCCGCCCGCCCGCCCACCCACCCACCCACCCACACACCCACCCAAATTGGAATTTGTATGGGAGAAAAAGTGTCGGATCTCGAGGTGCGCTGAAACAGATGAACGCGGAGATTAAAAAAAAAAATTCTAAAATACTACCTATTGGATTAACCTTGGGTGATCTGTCTTCGAATACTAGCTCAGGGTGAAAGTGAGATGTTTTTTTTTTTAAGCGGAGCTAGAAAATGTTTCCCATTGCTTCCAAGCTTAATTTTTGAGTGAGCTTGAAATGAATTTTCGCTGAGCTGGAATGCCCCTTTCACATCTACTGGGGACAACGACATAGAAGGACACCCACATACTGATATATCAGTGGTAGCGTCATGGGGTACGGTAAGAATGTAATACACAACTCTATGTTTGGGACTTACGTACCTCTACATTGAGAAAAAATCACATTTTTGGCTCAATATTTAAAAGGTTGATTCTCTTATTCTGGTATTTTGGTGTACAGAAACATTGGTAAAGATAACATTTGAACAGTCTCTCTCAAATGTTTTCTGAAACAAGTAGGGTGCACGTGTCCCCTATGACATCTCACTCCTCTGCCCCCTTGTTGTACGACCCCGCGGGCTGCCAAGACACGGACATTTCAGAAATAAACTTTTCGCAAGTCGTTTATATTTAATGTAATATAAATAGGATAGAAATCGAACAACATACAATTCAATAAACTCATCTGATGGACTTGCTGCGAAGTTTCTTTACATTCCTGAGTCCGACACGAGGTGACCCTGGCTGTGAAAAGTGTCGTTAACCCCAATAAATAAATTACTTTCTTCAGTACATGGCGAAACTAAAAATGCTGGAAGAATGACTCCATGGATGTCGTACTGCTTTTAAGAAAATGTGAACACAAAAACTTCTCTCAAATTATCAAACACAAATTACATGTAACAACCCGTATTGCCCGGACTGTACTAGATAGTTTACTATACTAATCTGTAACACAGTTCTACTTTCTTACCGGCTAGCTCGTCAGTTTGTCACTCATCTTATTCCCAAACTATTAACTATTATCAATATTATTTTCAATATATTCTAATAATATTATTGATATTTTAAGTGTTTTGTTTCTCACGCATTAATGCAACTATGCAATAATACAACATTACTCCAAAAGGATCTGTATTTCTCTCTTCCCGTCTGTATACTCTGTCTGATATGATGTTGCTCTAATTACATTTCTACCTCGGGGGATAGCAGGAAGACAGCCAATCTGGCTATGCTGTCCCCCAACGGTATGCATATGTATCACAATATTATTCTGTAACTGAATTGATTATTATATTTTACATACCGTTAAATAAAATGAATTGAATTGAATGAATTGAATTGAATTTTACGCAAATCAAAAGTGGGATTTCTCTTCCACCCCAACACTCTCAACCCCGGGATCCATGGGAGACAATGTCAACGCAAAAGGGGGCATATTCTGTACAGTTCAAACTCAGCAAGAAAATGCTATGTATTTATATACCTTACGTTTCAGTTCCTATCCTTCCTCGAATCGTGATCACTTCAATCTTCCCCAGAATTCAGACGATCGTATGTACTGAAAGTAGATCTTCGATAGCTTTGATTTACAATTTTTTACTTGCAATCATATTATACAAACATGTAATCATTTCCTTTGTAAATATTTGCTCTCCAATTCTTTTATACCATCAGTTAACTTCCTGATCGTATTAGTTACCATCATACCACATATTATTAGCTTAGTTGGAAAAATATTTCGTTGCTGAGTTGATGTATCGATAAATACTTACTTAATTCTTTACCTGCTTGACTAGCAGACGACATTTGTAAAAAGAAATCTTGAATAATAAAATATTTTCATTCTAGCAAAGCTTCTGACCCCTAATTGCAATGAACGCGTTCCAGTGAGGAATAAAAGTTATATTTGGAGGAGAAAGATGACAAATAATCAAATTTGATAGGTAATTTTATGAATGGCGCTTACAGGTCATAGTTGTAACGTTAAATAAAGGGTAAATGGTAGTTAGTCGTACGTTCCATGTATCACGTGGTTGAAATCTGACATACACCTTGGGAGTAATTTTACTTGCGGACTTACAAACTATCCGGCTACCTCCATCCGTAAAACTGTCACCGACACGATATGTCATCGCCTGTTAAACCTTAATAAATGAATAATTTAAAAATAAATAAATCACTTGTTCGCCCAAGAAAAAGTATACTACATTAGTAACATAGCTGCCATATTGAGCCAAAAATGAGCACTTTTCCCAATGTAGAGGTACATAAGTATAAATACCATAGATCTGGTCAACAACATCGTGCTTTTTACCAGTGGGAAACATATAAAAGCAGTTTTGAAGTACTTTCATATGTTAACCTTTAGTCTCTCGGGAAATCAAAGCAGAGAACTTATTGAAAATATTTTGCGGCCCTCCACCGCCGCTGTAGCAAATATGGCATTACCAACGTAATGATTAAATACATGAATCAACTTCGATGTAAATTGTCATGGAAAACCAAACCACGAACTCTTCAGCAGCATGGAAGGATTCTGCGGAAGTGCGGAAAATGGTGGACCAATTTCTAATCAGTTTTTATATGTATATACAGAATGCAGTGGCAAATCAACTCACATCGCAAGTACAAAGTTGAGTGTTATCCGTATCAACCACTGTGTTTTCTCAGTACACAGGCCAGATTTGGTGCAACGAAGGGACCCAACTAAAAACGTCAAACTACTGGCAAACCACTTCTTCTGTAAAAAACATACTTTCCTATCAATAGTAAAACCACTCGACTGATTTTGAATGTAATTGAAGATGGGACTCAACAATCCAATGAGAAACCCTCACATCATTGGCCCAAAGCAAGTGTCACATAATAAAGAGGCCAAAAACGTTATCGAATATGGAATTACGCGCGCCAGAGATGCCTCAATTGCTTTCTTAGAAGGGTCTAGTTCTAACTAAAACTTTCCGGTCGCCGCTCTCTCCTTCCATTGGGCGGGGAGTACGACTGGGGTCCTAGTTAGGACTAGGGGTTCGCGTCAATCCTACCCACACAACAGGCCTTCCAAATATCACCAAAACTGGCTAAATCCCTCCTATTTATAGAATCCTGGCTACGCGTCTGCTGTGATCTGTGAAACATAAATGCGAAATTAAGAACAATGGCAGGCAACTTTTAGGAACCAGCGTGTCCTCTCATAAACATACAAAGTATGGGAAATGTTTTAACGAAATTCTAACAATCCACTGGGAGACCAAATCAAGAACTTAATTTGACTTTGTCTTCGTTTCTGTAATATTGCGCAAGATACATTTGAGGTGGCATTGTCAGAAAAAAACGATGGCCACAGCATGTGTAGTTAGTTTTCGATGAGTGCAGGTAAAACTCGTTCTATTTCTGAATTGACTGATCACCACGTGTGGTTGCTACCCTCAATACAAATTTGTATTCCACTTGTATTTCACTCGTATTGGGAGAAATGCGTTCTTGTTGTGAGAGAAATATGTGTTATTTGCACATCGTGCTTGTACAGAATCTTTTATCGCGATGGGATTCATTTCTGGGGACGTACAGCTCCAATTCGCGCTTGCGCGACGAGTAGCTATACCTCCCCAAAAACGAGTCGAGTCGCGATAAAAGACTGTATACAAGCACAATGAATTCACAACACATCTATCTACCTTCAGTCAAAAAACCCGATAGCCATGACTTCTCAAAAATAATTGTTAAACAAAAAGTCACACTCAACTGACCAAAATAATAGATCTCCATTTTCAATTCTATCAACCTGACGGCACGTGAAGAAATTCCTTCAGCATGAATGAAATTAAGCATTGTGAAAAAAATAATCAAACTCAGTCGACGCATGCTTTTTCCTTCCAGCAATAATATATCTAACCAAATTCATTTCATTTCATGAGGTCACCCAAGGCACAGTTGGCTGATTTGTCAAAAAAACTAAGGAATTATCTTTTTATAGTGCGCAAGAATCGCTTTAAATACATGACGTCACTTCATTCATAATTTTAAAAAGCGCTCAAATGACAACGAGATTGACGTTACGTTTCAGAATTTTCTCGCCTTAACTTTCAATGTTTGTAATTCACCTCCATCTCTTTTGTTTGGGTGTTTTGCACGGTGGATTGTTGATGCAATTGATTGTGCAATTCCCTGGTATGTATGTTGAGGCAAACGTGATGCATCGTTCATTGCAGCATTACAAGTTTTTGTAGGAAATGACTTGTGAATGACAGTACCACTGAAATACTCTGTCAGGCGCGCGTGCGTTCTTTTCTGGCGATGTCATGTGACTTTTATCGCTACTGCAATAGCGATGCAAAATCTTTTATCGCCGAATTTTTATCGCTACTGATATTGTTGTTTGCGATTGCGTTTTTGGCAAATGGTAGATAAATATTCGTATTTTGTCTTTTTCAAATACCCTTTCAAACACACTCCCGCAGCAACCTACTTTCAACACATCGTACAATCGACATGACTACCTGTCTGTTGTGGGCTTCCCGTTTCAACAACATATATTTCTAATGTAAATAATGTAGATCTCTATACATTTGTAAATCAATCTAAATGTCTTGTAGCCGCATCTATGCATATATTTTCTATTCTATTGTATTTATGGAGAGGCGTTAACATAAGTTGTATAATTTGTACTCCAATCTCTTTTGTAAATTTATGGCAAATAAAACATGTTTAAACTATAACCGACATGACGTCAGCACCCCATTGTGCATGATTTTTATAAACAATATTTTATTCGTTATGAAAGGGTTTGGTAAACAGACATATGCATATGTATATACCTCACCGATAAATTAAATATACATTCTTATTTTACCAACAATGGTGCGTAAACAAGTGAAGAGTTGAGAAGTTTGTTCTAGACACAGTCCCTTATCAATCAAGGTGTCAGTTTCAATTCAATTTCAATTTATTTCTCCACTTTTAACCATTGCTATGGCGTAAAGTGTAAACGTAGTACATTTTACAGTAATTTACAAAACAAAACAAAACAAGATCGCGCAGGTCCGTGGTGGTTATTACATGAAATAACAAAATATGTATGGGGAACAGATGTTTTGGCTTTCGAGCGTTTCGACAGGCGTTTAATTTTAAAATGGACAAGTACTCGCATTCTGTCGAAGGTGGGGGGGGGGGGGGGGGGGGGGGAGGGGGATTCTGATGTTTAAATATTCTATCGTATCCGCCATGGTATTTGTAATCAATCAATATTTTTCATTTTAGTTAGGAATTCGATCGACTGTATCCTGTCTGAAAGTGCACAACGTGCTCTTTCTTTCGTGATACAGTCCATCGGGCTCCAATCCATATAATTAATTACATCACAGCCTCCAATAACTGTAAGTATTGTAGCTATTCACATGATAAGTTGAACAGGCATCATATTGCATGCAGGGTTTTCGGGTCAATTTTAAAATTATTTTCTTTCATCTGCATGCTTATTAATATATCGCGATGCAATATGTACCATATTAAAATGATTCGACACATTACATTTACCCCAGAATTCTTCCTCCCACAATGCACGCTATGGGCGAAAAATGGCAAGGAGGATTCTCCTTACTGCGAAAGTTGCGTCTGTAATTGCGGGAGGGCGATCTCAGAAATGCAAGGTGTTTAATGTTTTTAGCAAGCTTTTTTGCACAGGCGATATTGAGCAAAATGCTGCTGAAGGCCATTGTTACATAAATATGATATGCACGACGACGGTATTGTTCTTCCACATATATAAACTTGTAATTTTATCAATTCTGTAAATTTAGCTTGGGGAGGGAGTGGTGGGGGGGGGGGGGGGATGGTAGAAGTAATGAGGTCAGCCGAGAGAAGGTTGTAAAATTGATTTAAAATCCCTAATAAATTTTGCTAGATTGCGAGTTTGTTTAGTATTTGAGCTAGTGAATAAATTCTGAACTTTGTAGATGCTAGGGTGTCGCCTGTAGAAGGGATTGATGTATTTAGTCCTTAATTCTTTTAATTCGTCACAGACAAGGATATAATGGTATTCGTCGCCAATATCAGCTTGACATAGGTTGCATTTTCTTTGGGACAGTTCTAATCCCGTCCAGCTACCGGTTTCGATCGGGAGCCTATGATTTCTGACTCGAAAACGGAGAAGGGGGATGGCCAAAGATGGGGGCAATTTTCGGAGGTATTCTTCTAAACCGAAGCTAAGTTTAATTACCTTATAAAACTGGTACTTTCCAGAATTTTCTATGTTTGATCTCCATTCTTGTAAGAAGTTATCCTGAAATCTCTCTTTAATTACGAAATTAAAATGTTTCCTATTTAAAATACTTTGATTGATCCATATGTTTGTCATTCCTAATTTGTCAAGCAATGAAGATATGTAATTAATCCAGGGACTTGTATGCAACCCACTCAGATGGTTCAGATATAAAATTGAGTAGAGTATAGTCGAGATTTTATTTTCCTTTCCAGATACTAATTGAGCCCAGTAATTTAGGGAACGGATCTTAATTTTAGTACCAATGGGTGTAAGCCCTAATTCACCAAATACAAAATTGTTTCCAGTTGATTTTTTAAGTTTTAAAATGAATTTAAAGAACCATAGTTCAAGTTTCTCTATTGTCGAGATGTTTTCATACCCCCATATTTCACAACCGTAAATTAGAATTGGGACTACAGATTTTTCGTAAATTTCTAAAATAATATCAATTGTCAGTTGATTTTGTCGAACTTTGTTTATTATGGAGTACATTGCCTTCTTAGCTTCTGTACATCGTGAGGATATTTCGGTAGAGAATTTACCTGATTTTGAAAATATTACGCCTAAATATTTATAATTATTGACAATTTCAATAGCGGTCCCCCCTAGATAGAATTTATCGTTCTTTCCAACGCGGGTACCAAATTTTATTATTTTTGTTTTATTTAAATTAACTTCAAGTTTCCATTTTAGACAATATTCGAAAAAACTATTCAATGTAAATTGCAGATCCTTTGCCGTGTCGGAGAGCAAAACGGTATCGTCCGCGTATAGCAGTACGAGGAGCTGCAAATAACTGTTGGCATGAGTCTTGATAGGACTCTTCAGTCTTATATAGGGGTGTAATGACTGATTGAGGTACGTTATTCTCCTACTCTGGTAATCATTGGAATCTCATCGTTTGTTAAATATAGTTATGTACGGCTCCAAATATGCGGATATTTTCTGAATCTGTTTTTGTTTCATTTCCTGATAAGATAATGCTAATATCTTTAATGGTGTAGCCTATACTTTGAAACATAATTTCTTTTTGGGGTATTATAGATTGAATAGAATGGAAAGTAGTGCACAGAGTCCTCGTGTTCATGATTACAGGAAGATTTTGGGTCATCGCGCAGAAATCGTTCATACGTGTGACCATTCAAGTCGCTACATCTTATTCTTAATTTGCAGTGCAATATCTGTCCTCTTTCTCCCGACAATATAACAGTACCCTGGAATGATAGGGTCGTTCCTCCTAAGTATGTTTTCAGTACCTCTAGATATTCACAGCTCCTCATATTTATATCTATTCATTCCCGAGCCATACAGATGACCGCAAAAAGAATCAGAATAAAGTTTAGTCAGACATTTAATTGCACGTACATTATTTGATGAACGAAGTGGCTATATAGAATAAACGTATAGAGTTTTCAAATAAAAAAAATTATTCTACGAGTAGAATTAAGAATGAAACCGGCGAGCCTCTGGCGAGTCGGTTTCATTCTTAATACTAAGAGTAGAATAAATTTTTTACTTGAAATCACTATACTTTTATTTTGTTTATCCCATAAATCTTTTACAGCGCAGTCACTACGAAATTGTGCTATTACTCGCTACAAAAGACACCGAGAAGTGAGGAGCACATTGGTCCAATTCGATCGACAAGCAAAATTGGCAAAAATAAACAGGGCGCAGTGATACATTTTTTTGCACTTGCAAAAATACTTTATTAAATGAACAATGTGTTGTGTTTTCTACTGGCATTGTGTAATACTTTCAAAAAGGTTTAAAGAAAACATCAAATAAACTATTAATTATGCTACACGAATGCGGCAGAGGTCAGATGTCAAGAAGTCCGTCTCCACTATAGGAATAAATTCTTTCAGTATTAAACCTACGGGGAAAATTTATCACCCTACTAGGTGAATACAACAAAAATTTATCCAATGCTTTAATTGTTCGAATAAGCGGCCATTTATGGGATAAAATTTGTATATTCCGACACCTGGGGTGGAATCATTGCCGTGAGATAATAAGGCGCGATACCAAACATAATTGTAAACATAGTAACTATTTTGTGTCTTTTTTGTGCTCTTGTAATGTAATAAAACCTGTTTCACGATATATACGCTCGTAACTTGTGCCCCTGGGAATACCACATATTGTTCGAAGAACATCTAGTTGTAAAGATTCGAGTTCGTCTAGTTTAAATTTTGGACAGTTAGCCCAAATAATATCGTCGTAGTCAAAAAGAGGGAGTATGAAATGAGTATACAGAGTTTCCAAAGTTGACCTGGACAATATATATTTTAAACTACGGAGGCAGTGTATCATTGGACTGGCTTTATCAATGCTACAATCTACATGATTACCCCAAGATCCCGAGTTTTGAAACGTTAGTCTTAGATGTTTGTGTACGTTAACTTCTGTTATAAGAGAACCCTCTAAAGAGAGTTGCGGCTTCGAATTTGGGTTATTTTTTCTTGCACGGCTGAGGGTTACGAGTTTGCTAGGGTTAAAAGTCACTTGCCAAGTATCTGCCCTTAAACCAATTCGTTCCATGTCACCGTTCAATATATTAGACGAAACAATAGCATGAATGATTCATCTCCCGGGATGTAGGAAATATGTAGCCAGAGCAGTTAAAAGGATAGTATTCCCAAGGCTACGCAGTAGTTAACAGTTTCCGGCTCAGTTTGGGTAATTAGATATACATCAGTTGAATGGAAAGCACTGTTCGGCGCAGCCCTATGTGCTACTTCTCGGATCAGAGGTAGCTAGGGTTAACAGAGCAGGGCCGATATAGGAAAAAACGAGGATTCATGAAGTTTTGGGACGGTATCTGGTCGATTTGGGTAGATAGATATGCTTCCATTGAATCGAACGCACATTTAAAGACCACTAGGACCTATTAGATGACTTTGAATGCCATGGTGACCAAATGTCGTCAAAGAAGGCGGCCTGAATAGGCATAGACTGACGCTTCTGAAAGCATCTGGACTAGATAAGTTAGTTGTAGGGATGTCTGTGGTAATTAGATACACTCACAACGAAACGAACACACCCTCAGAAAACACTCGCTACTGCTCAAGCCTTCCAGCCTCATAGGAACCACGTGCCATCATAGAAACCAAGATACTTTAAATATATTTTTATTTACCATAACTCCTGAGTAAAAAGGGATAGGAGGACAAGTGCTTTCCACTTAGTGAAAACCTCCACACCCATAACATGAATACAGAAAATGTTACAATGGCGAAATAAACAAGTTTTTGAAATTCATAAATGTAAAATAAACTATTTGAATGAGTTTATATATATATATGTGTGTGTATGTGTATAAATAAATATGAATATGTAGCACTAAACAAAGACAGAAAAAAGGAAGAAAGAAAACAAGAAAAGCTGTTGATGTCCCTTTTGCATCTGTATCTCTCTCGATTTGAATCAATTAATATTCAAAGCCAAAGGCCGCTTGGGCGCTGTTCTGATTAGGATGTGTTAAAATAATAATAATAATAATAATAATAATAATAATAATAGTAAAATAATAATAATAATAATAATAATAATAATAATAATAATAATAATAATAATAATAATAATAATAATATAACAATAATAATCATCATCATCATCGTCATCATCATCATTTCTTCGCCTTCTGTACTACAGCTTAGGGACGTGCCTCATTAGATCCATGCTGATTCACACAAAAGGTAGGAAAAACGCCTCGTCAGCGACTCAGGCCACAAATAGCGCAACCGTGACTATCATCATGACTGCACAATCTGTCTGTGTACCGATGCGCTGGTTCAACGTCACCCCGATGACGCATCCATTTCGTAACCCCTCCATGCGTATTCTATATTGAAGTGGATACCTTGAGTCAGCATTGTTTTACAAATATTACTAGATGGGAAACTCGTTGTCGAACCTCCCAGTGCTACAAATAAATTGTTGCACAAATTTAAAAATCAAAGTGTTAGTTTTGGTTTCTAACACCGGATCACCGTACAATAGATTATCCACCGAATTCAGAGTAATATTAAGATTTGATAAATTACCAATAAGAGCGTTACGAGCGTTTGAATAAGATGGGCAGACAAGGAAATAATGTTCTGCGTCCTCAACAACAGTTATACAATGTGGACAATATGGACATTCAGAGATGTAATTGAGGAATTTATCACCTTTCAGATCACTACAACCAGTTCTAATTCTACTGTGAATGATATTGTGTTTTCTAGAACCATGCGAAAAATATGCAGGTGGTCTGCATACGGGGGCGGTATGAGTTTTTTTAATTCAGTAAGCGATGAGCAATTTCGTACTGATTGGGATAAATTGTTCCACGTTTCCGTGCAAGACGGAAAGAATGATCGTTTAAATCGCTCAGTTCGCATGCTGTAAGGCATAAAATTTGACGAATTGCGAAGATTATAAGACGATGTGTCACAAACCCGTGGTGGTAGAAGTTCATAAAGAAAATCTGGCGCATCGTTGTGTAGGATTTTGTAAAAGATACACATCTTTTGAACGTGTCTTCTTGTTTCTAGATTATTCCACCCAACTTCTAACAAGAGGCGATCGCGTGATACTGACCAAGATGATTTAAACATATTTTTATTTGCCATTTGATATTTCAAACTGGGATTGGAGAACAGGTGTTTTTCACTTAGGAAACTTTCCTCTCCCATTCAGTTTCGAGACAAATACTATTGTAATTGGCAACAGAGGTAAATATGTACAAAATGAAAATAAAAATAAAATAGAAACCAAGATGGCGGCCACCAGTAGACAAAATGGATGACAAAAACACGTGTCACATTAACAACATGCGTTGCGCATGCGCACTAACACCATGCATCACCACGGTTATGAGTTCTAAACATGGCCGCCTACGCGGGCTACTATAACAGCTCAACATGACGCATTAGATCACGTGACTATGACGCCACACCCGGGGTTCTCGACCTTGTCTCATAAAAAGGCCAGATTCATCGCTATCCTACTGCTAATACCATTTACAACATTAACATTATGTCAGTCGAGTTGTTGAGCTCGAAAGATTATTCAAAACAACGAACCACTGTGTGCTTGTATCAGTGCATTCGAAGAATGATACAAAATGGATACCAAATAATGATATAGATGTTCTCAAGACGCGAGAAACGTACAGCGCATGTTACTAAATCAATTATGTTGGGTTGGCAAATGTCTTTGCACATTTTGGACAGGTGAGTGTTATAGATTGCCACCCACCAGAAGAAAACATTTAAGTTTGAAGAAATGCGTCTAAATTTACCCTTCGCTGACCGCGAAAAGTTATGAATGCTGTGATTGTTCTTAACGTTTAGAACAAGGTGAACAGAATCTGTATCTCTGGTGAAATTCATATCCAGTTGTATCAGATTTAGGCAAGTTAAGGCCCCCAAAACCACAGAAAATTTAAATGTTTATTCATTTTATCCACACTGGTGTTTTTTAAATACACCGACGAACTGATTTCCCCGACTCAGTAAAATGACTTACGGTAAGTGCCCAGCCAGTGAGTATGCGGCGTCAAACCAAACAGTCCAGCAGACCATCAGTTGAGATTACGATTCCACAACCACCATTTTCTTTTCAGCTATTCAGGTTAACATTTTGTCTCCTCTCGTCATCCTGCCTAGCATTCTCGTTCGGCCAACTTGCACAAGTTCAACATTCCAATGGAACCTCCAAATACTTGAGCAACTTATTCCATCTGTTGACACAGAGACTCATGAAAACAATTGTATTTCCTCTATTAACTACCAAGAAGTCAAATTGTCGGGTGAAACTGTGATTGAAAGACACTTGATCGAACAGAAAATATACAATGACTTTAATAATTGACTGAAAACGAGTCAGAAGAGCGGTGCATTTGGAGCATCGACCCACCAGGAAATTCCAGTCCGCCACAGATTAAAAATACCCACGGAGTTGTGTTTCACGGTTTTATCCAAATAACACCTCCTGAAATGCGTGGGACATCGTAAGAATACCAAACAAATCTCAGCTACATCTGGGTTTTAACATTGTGTTTACGTCTCATGCTGCTTCGCAGATTATGAGTTATTCTGACGGAGGAAATCCCACTCGGCCAGTGCTTTAATCGCAGTTCACACCGAAATGATATGCTGAAAATTCACCCTGGCGACAGAGAGAAAGAAAAATGGTTGATATTACATTGTTACAAAGGCGAATGCCCGGGTTACTGCGACCAACATGTTTATTTAGAAGAATTTGACCATTCACTGATCTAAGGTGGGTGGGTGTGTCTTTAGTCGTGGTGCGTCTGACTAAGCACTTACAAACAACCTAGTACATTCATTCACGAATATTCGTTCACGAACAAACTATTTAACACTAGTACTTCTTTAGCAGCTGACCTTCGAGTTGCAGCCAAAAATGTCGAAACCATGTAGTTTTTACCAAATAAGGCTATAATGCCACCAATTAACCATATAATTAAACATAGTCCAACTGACTGTGTTCCAGACAAGACACCTCGGTCAGAAATAAACGTACCAGAACCTGAAACAAAACAAACATAGTTTCAATATTGTACTCGCAGTCTCTTGTGGTTTAACAAATGTATCTGTTTAATTGGTTGAGTGCTCGAAATCACTATCGTAGCTGTATTGAAATGTAGGATCGTCACAATGTATTGTTTTGAATTGAATTCTTTATTTAATAATATAAATGAGTCAGCAGGTTGTGTGTTATGGACAAGGAAAAAACATGCTAAAACACTGTTTTGTTACAATTTACTGGAGAGTTCCAGCAGGCACTCTCCAATAAATAACAACAAAGAACACTTTTCTGCGAAGAAAATCTTTTTAAACTAAGGACACTCCCCCACCCCCACCCCATCCTCCCTTGCCGGTAGCATAATATCTTTGAAAACAATTCTCATGTTATAAATCACTTCGAAAAATACTTTAGCGCTTTTCTGGTGAAAGATGAGGCAATATCAAATTTGGTTCCTATTTCAGGGAGGTGAAAACTGAAAAAATATCTATTCATAACGTTCTATTTATTTGTTATCTTATGAAGGCCGACCTTGAATGTAATAAAAATTAAATATGCAGGCTCAGTCATTCACACTAGAATTTTTATCTGGCTCACTGTGTCAGTAATGCAGTCAAAAATGTATTTACTGTGACAGTAATTTAAATCATCACACCATGTTCAAAAAATGGATGTAGCAGTAACTTTTGATATGAACTAGTAGTAGAATACACAGGACAACATGACCTGATTTTCTGGCCATTCCACCTTTCTCTAAAAGCACTGATCTTCAACAAATTATTTTTAAGAATTTGTTTTAACGTATATAAGATAAATTCTTGCTGAGAATATTATACGCATCAGGATAAGGATTTCAAACCGTGAATTTCTTTGGTTCAGACAAAACATTTAACATGCAAAGGCACTCAATTAGCAACACAGGGATTGATATCCAAACATGTAATTTTCCCACCTGTTACATGGGATACGTAGCCGTTACGTGATAGACAAAGCTCGTTTCACAAGAGAGTTTTAAGGCCAGATATCGTTGTTGTCATAGTGGTGCTCTACTAATCCTTTGCTAAATTTTGCAATGAAATTACTGATAGCTTTTACAAACCAAAGAGACCATATGCTCAATAGATATGGGGAAATTATCAGAAATAACACATATGACTCTAAATGTAACATGTGACAGCGGGGACATCCTTGTTACATTGCGGACATATTTAGGTATGTTTTACATATAGGTACGAGTAATAATTATATCAGGTAGGAGAAAGGAACGAGATATTTATAAATATTATAAAAGATTTAGTCATCGAATGATTGGGACCCAAAATACTGTTCGGTCTGCTATGATAGCTAACAAAATACATTGAAGATTGGGTAAAACCGAAGGGGGTGGAGTTAGTAGAACTCACATAGTTACGTCTTTTTGATTCGCGAGATGGAAATTGAACAAACATGAATGAAATTAATTCTTAGAATGGAACAATACTTTTACAGACAAATAAAAAGGTTTTCTCCTCCAACATTAGGACATTTGCGAACAAAATGTTTTGTTACTGGAGAGATATTTGGAAACAGTGTAAACAAACTTCACCAAAAATATATCATTATCAACATCCTTTCAGAAGAAAAAACAAACAAGCAAGAGTCCGCTCTTCCAAATTATTATAATCCATGTTGCTTTCTGTCAAGCATTCATTTATTTGTAAACATGGCCTTGATTGACGAACGACTGTTTTTATGCATGATCAAATGCTAAATTAAATAAACATTTGAATCTTCGACCTGCCATCGCCTGTAAGAAAAACAAAAGCTTGCGTAACATCCTTGGAAGGACTAAATTAGAGCCCATCAATGAATAACATCAATTATTGCCAGTCAGTTTAACCAGTTCCTAAGCTCATCACTTAGTTTAAATCAATTTTATGTATTTTTTGTCATGTTTGAAACCCATCAGGGTTGAGTAAATGAAAACAATTTTTCGGCGGTATATTAAAAAACACGTTTCAGGGACTGTTTGTGCCAGTGCGAATTTTTAACCTCAAAGACACACACACAAACAACACCTTGTCAACGTTACACCTTTTTTCGATCTCTGTGCAAGAAAATGTCTCTTTAAGGCCAAAGACATCAGCATTAGAAAACATTTATGGCAAAACAAACAAATGTCAAGAACGGTTATAATGTAACAAGAACTTATATTTCCTGTAACATTTTTGTTTGTGATGTGATAAC
This sequence comes from Pictodentalium vernedei, assembly GCA_031216915.1. Taxonomy (NCBI): domain Eukaryota; kingdom Metazoa; phylum Mollusca; class Scaphopoda; order Dentaliida; family Dentaliidae; genus Pictodentalium; species Pictodentalium vernedei. The sequence continues at coordinate 641,361,421 of CM062296.1, read as the reverse complement.
TATTCTGTAACAGAAAAGGTAGTTTCAATGTTACAGGAGGAGACCGTTACATGAGGTATGTACTGGTATTCAATCTACATTATTTTAAATGAGTTCTCCCTCCCGCACAAATCGTACATGAATACAGGGAATGCACAATAAAAGCTTCAAAAAACCAATATGGGTACATTATGTTTTTCGTTCAATTTAATGTAAATGGTGTCAGTCACATTTAATACGTTCCCAAAATATACGCTAAAAGGTGTATTCATCTGAATGTCAAAATATCAACTGTGGTAGGAACATTTTTCTCTGGCACCTCCAGTCAACTTCGTGCTATTTTTAGCTTTGTAAACAAGAAATGACCAAGTGTCTGATCAATGGGAAAAGTTAACTATTCATTAATAGCTTGAAATTGTAATAGGAATTACTTCGAGTAGAGGGACAGGAATCAGAATGCAATTTTTTTTCGTTGAGATCAAGGTGGGTAGTTTTTGTTTCGACTCTAATTCAGAGTGATGAATCGTTATCATCCACACATGGCGCACACGCAAAAAGTCGTCAGAGTATTCCCGAACTGACATGATAGACATGGAAAAAAGACATTTGGAACATGCATTTGTCAGAGATCTCCGCTATTCACGCCATCAAAAAGACGTGGGTATGATAATGGATTAACCCTTCCCTGGCTTTAATTGGTAGAACTGATGAGCTGCCAGAGTTAGAACCAAAATTATCCCAATTATGTTATGTGTATGAAGAGCATGGGTGCGAGGACAGAAATATGGACAAAATTTGATATTGTCTCATATATTCCGACACCACCAATATGCTTTAGCGTTTGGAAAAAACGTCTTGGTTAAGATATGTGGATAATCTTTGAAGAACACACGGATATTAAACAATAAAGGAAAATTGCGTTGCAAAAAGCTTGAAGGAATGCATATCTATGCTTACAACCAAATGAGTGGAACGTTCGCTCTCTAAACTCAGTCAAATCATATCATCTTTTGCCGAATTGCGCCAGATATCCAACGAGAAAACTGTTACGTTGAAGCCGTTGAGTTGGCAACAACTTGCATACATGAAGAAACTTCCGTTACCTGGAATTTTGTTTAGGGAGAAGCTTCATCTTTGTTGTTTTGTTTGCGTTTGACAAAGGTCTTGTGCGATATGTTTTCGAATCCAGAACATGCACATGTCACTACAGACTTGTTCAAAATAAAAACGCGAATCGCTAATGGGTCACCCAGTGCAGTCTTTAATATGCATAAGCGAAAATACGTGATTATTCTGAAAGAAAATACTCAGTTTTTAATGTCAATAAAACTTTCATTAACAATGCATTACAAAAAAATCATGTTTGGGTAGGGACGCAGGGATTGCGTCCTGAATCTACCTGTGCTTCAATGCAGGGTAAGTGCAGAGAAAAGCTACGCAGTTTTTAAGAACTGAAAATAATTTTTTTCATGCCAGATTCATTAAAATCGACGAAGATTACCGACAGTCCATGTATAACTTATTCTCAGATTTGAGAACACAAGGTCTATTCTAAGTATGGACTGCATATCTTCAGGATGCCTTGCAAAGTTTTCTTTTATTTGTTATATTTGTATATTTTTCTGTTTTTTATATTTTGTTAAGTTAATTTTTGTTTTCGATCAAACCGAAGGTAAGAACTTCTTTTAGACTTTTAGTTAATGCTAGCACCATTATGCCACTCAAATAACAAGCTGTCTGCTAACTAGCACTGTCTCTCATTTGGTTATCCACCTGTTGTGAGGATCGAAAATATTAGGTTAAGTGCCACATCGCTGACCCACATCAACTACCTATTCGTTGATACCAGGTTAAGAACTGGCTCACAACACAAGTGCCTGTCTACAACCACCTGGTAGAAAAGTATTCCTACAGAACTCACTCACCTATGATTGCACCCACAACAATGGTACAGTAAAAAATAGGCTGATGCTTCTCTTGGGTTGAATTTTCTTATTAGTGTCCATGACCAATTACGCCGCGTGTCCACGCCTCAGTTACGCCGTGTACAGGTTCTGCAAAATAACCCGAACAAGCAGATTACAATAATCATTTGATGTGGCTTACTGGATAGATATATTACAATTTAAAGAGATCAGCGTCTACGAAGAAGTTTCAAGATTTGTCATGTATCCCTCTTTCTTCTCTCTCCACACCCAAGAGAAGGAAAAAAGCCACATCCAATCCCCACCCCAGAAAAAAATCGCCCAGAAAAGAAAACAATCAGATTATTCACCCCCACCCCCCCCCCCAAAAAAAGAAGAATAATAAAATAAAACAAAATAAAGAAAAACACACACATAACAACAAATAATTAAAAGATAAAACAACCCCCCCCCCCCCCGCAAAAAAAAACAAAACATACCCACACAAATAAAAACCAAACACAAAATAATAAAAACCCCAAAACTGAAGATGACCGCAAAAAAGAAAGAAGCGACAACACCAACAAACATCTGAAACGTTTTACTTTGACCAGCTGAAACTGCTCAAGTTACGTGTTTCAAAAATACATACTTGTGTTTCAGAAAGATCAAGTTGAGATGGTCCAGGGGCACCGGAAGCATCCGAAGGCAAGAGGCAGGGGTGTCAAAAGGAAAACTCGATTCTGAGAATGAGTTGAGTCTAGAAGTTTAAAGCGTTATCATAAATTATAATGTGCCGCTCAATAGTACTGACATTGTATATATATCGTGCCCTGACAGGAACAGGGTGCCATCTACAATGCTAACGCTTTACAGATGGCATCTTGTTCCACTCAAGGGGCGATCTAAAGCTTTAGAAATTTTCTCCGCCGTTTGCAGAGCTTCTTCTGTTGGTAATTATCGACCAAACACTGTTATTACAGTTAAAACTAGAAGTCCTGTCATGAAATGCGCACAAATAGCACGTCGATCTGCGCGTTAACCTACGCTTTATGACCATAGTAAGACTATCAAATTCTGTACATACGGCCTGTGTACAAGCAGTGTTTCAGCCAATGGACCTTCGGGTAACCCGGAGGTCCATTGGCAGAAACATTGCCTGAGTAACCAGGAGAACCTGCCATGCTTTAGATGCCATTCGATATGGCAATTGCGCGCAATTCGTACGCGCAATTAAGCCTAGATAAGCACACAGTTCGTGACAGGACTTCTAGTTTTAACTGTATAACAGATATACATCCCCGACTGGCACTGACACACGTAAAATACGTTAGAACCGAATACTAGAAAGTCTCTCAGTCACAGTTCTGGGAGGGTAAAACCTTCACCCCTAGTGCATTTCTGGTGAAAATGGGCAAACGCTTCCCCCTCCCCAGCCTCAGTGCAAATGTGCAGGCGCTTTCGTCGCCCTTGTCCATTGCCCCATTTTAAATTTAAGGAACGATCGGTTATTTTATATTTATTTGGTTGTCTTAAGGTGATTGCTATCAAGACATCGCGGTATAGATATCAGTTGACATACTTGAGAGAATTTAGGTATCTTTAAACTGTGAAGACGATCTGACTACCGTCCAGGACCGGAATGAAGCTCAAGACCGGCGGGGTATGGCTCATGTGTTGGACGAGATCACACACACGAATGTTTCACGAATGCACATCTGTATTAATATATCGATTAGCGAGATTTTGTTCTCATGCATTTGATTATAGTGTATTGGAGAGTGTCAATAGGCACTATCCAATAATTGTGACAAACCAAATCCACGTAAACTTATGTAATTTTTCTTAATTACAAATACGTAAGTCCTTCCGTCGTAGTTTTGGCAGCCCAGAATTCAATTCCAGGGGGGAAAAATATAGAAAAATATAGAAAAATATAGAAATGTTAGCAAGTTGAGTGTCAGATGCTACACTTGCCTTCAATCAATGCTAACCCTGATTGTGTGGAATTGTAGGGGGGGGGGGGGGCAACAGTTGCTCGCCACAGCTCGGTGGTTCTTTCCGGGTGCAGCAGCTTCTTCCACACATACAGCTGCCCGAGACGAGGCGATCTTGGCTGTTAAAAGTGTAGTTAAACCCCAATAAATAAATACCCCCCCCCCCCCTCCTGGAATAATCACCCAATCAAGCTTCAGTTACTTGCTCAACGATGCAGGCTTTCATAGGAGACATCGTCCACACTCACCACCTTGGTATTTGACTTGGGGAGATTCGAAATTCGAGGATATGCTTATAGTTTGACAGAGTAATAGATGTGTGATGCAAAAAACGTATACATTGGCTACAATGCGTTGAGGGCGGATTACCACTTATCATCTGAGGAAGCTGAGTTTCCACCCAGAGAATTAGTTTCAAAAGACTGCGAAAAAATATGAGTATAAGCAAAATTTCAGCCAATGGGCCCCTGTGTAAAACCTTAAATAACAATGCAGAGAAAGAGGGGTGGGGGTATAATCAACCACCCTGGACAAAGGCCAACTCAAGAAGGAAAGTTCAGAACAGTCGGAGACCAGTAAAGACAAATGAAAACTTTGTAAATCTCACTTTTTTTTATTCAGATACAAGCCTTTCTCTGTTCATGGGGTAACTTTAATCCAACCCCGGCTTAAGTATGTATTAAAAATAGGTGCACGATATCTTATTTTAACAAAACTATTTGTGCTCATATTGCACTTGAGTGTATTAAAAGTGAAGACCGCGTAAATCCTCTTGCGCAGTAAATATTTACTCTCCTCTTCCGACCAAATAGAGCAACTTAATGATCTAGTTTTACCGTTTCAAATATTAAAATTTAATTTTGTTTTGTCTTGTGTTGCTCATGCCATAAAAGTTCAATCAACCGGTATATGTGTCAACTTGAGGCTCTGTTATTGACTAAGAACAAGAGATATCAGTCGAACAGTGTATGAAACAGAGAATATTTTCAGACACGTAGAGCGGGGGGGGGGGGGGGGGGGGGCTCATTTTTATTTTGAACAAGCCTGTAGTGACATGTTGTTGACTCGAAAACATATCGCACAAGACCTTTGCCAAACGCAAACAAAACAACAAAGATGATGCTTCTCCCTGAACAAAATTCTAGGTAACGGGAGTTTCTTCATGTATGTAAGTAGTTGCCAACTCAACAGCTTCAACGTAACAGTTTTCTCGTTGGATGTCTGGTGCAATTCGGCAAAAGATTATATGATTTGACTGAGTTTAGAGTGCGAATACGGTTTCAGACTTCCAGGAAACATTGAAATTCGTTCCACCCATTTGATTGTAGGCATAGACATGTATTCGTTCAAGCCTTTTGCAACGGAATTTTCCTTTATTGTGTTATATCCGTGTGTTATTCAAAGATTATCCACATATCTTAACCAAGACGTTTTATCCAAACGCTAAAGCATATTGGCGGTGTAGGGATATATGAGGCAATAGCTTTCCTCCTACAAGTATCTGGGAATTTCATTGGCACAAAGACGTCACTTGCAGACTGCATATAAAACCATATACTGCCTGTCAACATCAATATACGCTGACAGGTATGGGTAATCTCCCCTTTGTTCATTGATTATTCAAAATGGCGGCAGCCGATAACCGCTTCAAGTTGAAAGATTGAGTGTTGGAAGCCCATATTTGGTCTGAAGTGCAGGTTAGGCAACTTAAAAGGCTTCATATTCTGTGGATGTGTGTCATGTTACCTTCGAAATGAAACTGTTTGGTATGTATGAATTTGCCTTCTTACAATTTATGGGACAGTGCCGGTAGGCACTCTCCCATAAATTGTAACAAGGCAAAGACACCTGAACACATTGTGAGAATTCTCTCATTTAATTTTGATCGCTGTTGTTATTAGTTCTGTGCATCGATGCAGCAGTCGGTAAGATATATTCGTTACACAGTTTGTTGGTGGCCTAATATGGTATATATGGTGTCAGTTAATTTCTTATTGCACTCGAGCTTTGCTCTCATCCAATATGAAATTAACTAACACAATATATACCATATTAGGCCACCAACAAACTGTGTAACCAATAATGTCAAATTTTGTCCATACGTCTGTACTCGCACCCATGCTCTTCATACACACACATGTAATATAACTGGGATAATTTTGGTTCTAATTCTGGCAGCTCATCAGTTCTACCAATTAAAACCAGGGAAGGGTTAATCCATTATCATACCCACGTCTTTTTGATGGGATGAATAGCGGAGATCTGTCACAAATGCGTGTTCCAAACGTCTTTTTTCCATGTTTATCATGTCAGTTCGGGAATACACTAACGACTTTTCGCGTGTGCCCCGTCTGTGGATGATAACTATTCGTCACTCTGAATTACAGTCGAAACAAAAACTACCCACCTTGATCCTAACGAAAAAAAAATTGCATCCTGATTCCTGTCCCTCTACTCGAAGTAATTCCTATAACAATTTCAAGCTATACTTAACTTTTCCCATTGATCAGACACTTGGTCACTTCTTGTTTACAAAGCTATAAATAGCACGAAGTTGACTGGAGGTGCCAGAGAAAAATGTTCTTACCACAGTTGATATTTTGACATTCAGATGAATACACCTTAGCGTATTTTTGGGGAACGTATTAAATGTGACGCCATTTACATTAAATTGAACGAAAAACATAATGTACCCATATTGGTTTTTTGAAGCTTCTATTGTGTATTCCCTATATTCATGTACGATTTGTGCGGGAGGGAGAACTCATTTAAAATAATGTAGATTGAATACCAGTACATACCTCATGTAACGGTCTCCTCTTGTAACGTTGAAAATGTTACAGGAACTACCTTTTCTGTTACAGAATAGTTAAAATTCTACTCAGGCGAGTCTAGTTATAAATACCCGAGATGCTGATTTTGGTTTGACCGTTGTACAAATAGCGTTCATTGGTGTGCGGGAATGAGTTATTTGTAGGATTGGGCATCGCAATTTAATAAAAACACAAGGAAGAGTCATCACATCTCAAACAAAAATGTTACAGGAACTATAAGTTCTTGTTACATTATAAACGTTTGTTTTACCATAAATGTTTTCTAATGTTGATGTCTTTGGCCTTAAAGAGTCATTTTCTTGCACAGAGATCGAAAAAAAAGTGTGACGTTGACAAGGTGTTGTGTGTGTGTGTTGTGTGTTTGAGGTTAAAAAATCGCACTGGCACAGACATTTCCTACTGAAACGTTTTTTTCTTTTAATATGCCGCTGAAAAATTGTTTTCATTTACTGAACCCTGATGGGTTTCAAACGTAACAAAAAAGTACATAAAATTGATTTAAACTAAGTGATGAGCTTAGGAACTGGTTAAACTGACTGGCAATAATTGATGTTATTCATTGATGGGCTCTAATTTAGTCCTTACAAGGATGTTACGCAAGCTTTTGTTTTTCTTATAGGCGATGACAGGTCGAAGATTCAAAGGTTCATTTAATTTAGCATTGGTAAAATTGAATTCATCTTTTAACATTTTTGCTATTTCGATATTCATTCTGTTGTACGTTAAAGTGAAAGGAATGATGGACCTCCTTTCGCATTCGCCCTCTGATATGTTCATACCAAATGGCCAGAGGGTTTGAAGCGTATTGATCCAAAAAGCTTCACGTTTTTTTCTAAATTCATCCGTTTCTTCTAATGTGTCTTTAATTGGTGGTTGTTCAATAGGATGGATTTCGAAATCGTCCAAAGAATGGCCAGGAAGGTTAAAATGTTGTGCTACTGGGGCATCAGCATTATGTTTTATATCCTGTTTGTGTCTAGTAGCACGTTCTCGGAAAGGATTTTGACTTTGACCAACATACTGTTTCCGACATCGCTTACAAGTGATAAGGTAAATAATGTTTGGTGAATCACAATGGAGGGGGTTACGGATCTGATAATGATTTTTCGTTTGTTCGGAGGAAAATTCCTCTTTCTGATCAGGCATAAAAGTGTGCAGTCTACAACGAGGCTTTTTGCAATTAAATACCGCGCCACTACTATTCTGCAACGGTCTGTTGTGTTCAATCTTCAGTGGTTCGAAATCGGTAGTTTCAGCTGGACTTTCGAGCTTTTTCAGGGTTTGGGATTTCAGGCTACGCAAGAGGCGCAGCGAGTACCCTCTCGATCTGAGGGCGCCAAATAGAGTAGAACAAGCCTCATTGAAATTTACCTTATCACTTGAATTGCGGTGGAAACGAATGAGTTGTGATTTGATGATACCTTTAAATGTATGTTGAGGATGAAATGATTTTGTGTGCAACAATTGATGTGAATCAGTTGGTTTAAAATACACTTTATAATCTAAATGACCGGACGCCTGAAATTGCTTGCCTTTATACACGGTCACATCGAGAAAATCAACAGAATTTTCACTGATAGTAGCTTTCAATTTAATATTTGGATCGTGATTGTTCAAAATTTCTAAAAATTCATCAAAATCTTCTTTGGAATGTTCCCAAATAATAAAAATGTCATCTAAATACCTGAGATATACGAGAGGATGCTTTGCACATTTGCTTAAGGCATTTTCCTCCCATTCCGCTACATAAATGCTTGCAAAATTAGGACTGAATCTTTTGCCCACAGGACAACCCATTATTTGTAGAAAATATTCTCCATTGAATTGAAAGTCATTACCTTTTAAGCTCAGCTCTAAAAGATCCAAAATTTGTTCATCCGGGCGTTTCGCATCCGGATATTTTTCAAATGCATTTTTAACTGATTTAACACCTTTATCAATATCAATGTTCGTATACATACTGTCGATATCCAAAGTAGCCAGAATTGCATTTTTCGATATTTTCAATTTCGAAATTTTTGACAGGAAATCCTGTGTATTTTTTAGATAGCTCGGATGTCTATTTGCTATAGGTTTCAGATGATAATCAATTAATTATAATAATAATAATAACTCTTTGGCCAGCCGCTGATTTGTCGCGGTCCTCATAAGAGAAGGCCATCATTCCCCCTGCACCCCACCCCCTCTTCCCCTCCTCTCCTCCCAGCATTCAGATATAAACTGCTTAATAGTGTTCCTCACTTCCTCTTTTTCAATTTCTTCAATAAGCATTCCTACCCTCTCCCTCGTGTCCCCCTTCAGCCATCTATCCTTTGTTTCTTCACCCCACTTCTGCATTATTCTTCCAGTAAATTTTATTCTATGAGGTATATACTGTGGGCATTCCAAGAGAAAATGTTCCAGGGTCTCCACTACTCCAGAGTGGCACATTAGGCATCCATTTTCCCCATCTCTCCCAATTTTTCCCCGAAGCTCCAGTGATCTTGATCTCAGTTTGAACAGCAGTGACCCTCCAAAGGTGCCATCTAGGTACTTCTCAAAAGCTGGCTTTTCTTTATATTGTAACCCCTGCAGTGATCTTTTCACGCTAACCCCTGCTCGCCAGTTTCGATTGCAATCTTCCATGACTCTCTCTTTGACAAACCTTTTGCCTTCTTTCATTCCTACTTCTATGTTTGTGACCTCTATAGAGTAATTGTCCATTAGTTCCCTCACATGTTTTGACCACCCCGTTTCTATATTAGAATTCCAAATGGTATCGAGCATCAATTTGCACCACCGGTTGTCAGGCAGGTTTCTCAAGTAGTTAAAGTAACACAGTTTTCCCAAATCTACCCTGTCCTTGATTTTCATCCACCCAAGCTCCCCCCTTACTGCTTCCAAAGCTGCAGCATTACTCGACCCTGTTATCCATCTGCCGGCATCATTTTGAGTATTTTCCAACTTCTTAATAACGGTTTGGTTTAATGGAATCACGTCCGTGCCATACGTTATACTTGGTAAACCCACCCTCTCCCACAGTGTTTTCCCCACAAAGACCTTGTTGAAACTATTTTTCCCTAAAAGTTTTAGTTGGTTCAGAATTCTTTTCCCCTTCAGAATCAGTTTGGCTGAGTAATTTCTGTACACCCCTCTTCCCGTTATATTTATGCTTACCCCTAGATACTCATACTCTCCCGTTTCTCCTACAGTGATTTGTTTGCTTTCCCCTTCGGGGATTGAGAACTCCCCCACTCTCCATCTCTTCGTCATATCTACCTTGCGTCCAACGGGTATTACCTTGCTTTTATTTTCATTTAGTTCTAGCCGCCAAGTGTTCCCATATCTACCAACAATTTCCAACAGTTTCTCTAGCCCCTGTTCAGTTCTAGACATTAACACCATGTCGTCCGCAAAGAATAAGCCTGGTATCTTTATGTCTCCAACATTTACCCCCTCCGCACTCTGAATTAGTTCGTCCCCTAAATCTTTAACATACAATGCAAACAAAATCGGTGAAAAGATACACCCCTGCTTCAGGCCTATATCCATAGGGACTCGTTTTGTAGTGATACTCCCTAGACTGAGTTGGCTTTGCACATCTGTATACAGTGCTTTCATGATTCCCACAAAGTCACCCCCCAGTCCGATGCCCTCGAGCTTTCGCCACATACCTTCCCTCCACACTCGGTCGTACGCTTTTTTCACATCTAGAAATGCCAGAAACATCTTTTTCTTTTCAGCCTTTGTTGATTCTATCAGTTGGGTGAGTGTAAATAGGTGATCAGTGACTCTTCGTCCTTTCCTGAAACCATTTTGAATTTCTCCTAAAAAACCTTTCTCTTCAATAACTTCCTCTAGTCTACCGTATATGACCTTACAGAATACTTTTCCGATGTTACTACTAACTGATATCCCCCTATAGTTATCTAGAACTTCCTTATCCCCCTTTTTGTGTATGAACGACACCTTACTTTCCCTCCACTCTCTGGGGACCTCTTGCTTTCGCAGAGCCAGGTTGAAAAGGTTTGTCAGGACTTCAATAAGTGCCTCCCCTCCATTTTTGAGGAATTCGTTCGGAATTTCATCAGTCCCTCCCGCTTTACCATTTTTTAATTTCGAGACCACGTTCCGCACTTCTTCTGCCGTTATTTCGCTACATACACGATTGGATAGGTTCTCCTCCACCAGTGTATTTCTTTTTGGTGGGGACCCACTGCCCCATCGCCTATCGTTTATCTTTTCCCAGTGCTTGACTAACTCTGAAGCGATACGGCCTTTATCTTCTGTACTTTCCCCATCCACTTTGATACTCTGCACACTACTTTTCCCCCGTTTATTTACCCAGTTCCAAAATACGTTTGAGCTCGAACCCCCCGTTTTCTTTATTGTTCTGGCAAGACTGCAATTGTGCTCCTTCCTATTATTATTCTTTATCTCATTCACCTTTTTCCGTGCCAGTTCATATTCTCCTTTCATTAGTCTCGTGTCATTGTTATCCACCCCTTTAAGCTTCCTACTTCTTCTGTAAGCAGCGCATTTTACCTTCCTTTCTTTTATAGCCTTTTTCAGTCCCTCGTTAACCCTGTATCCAAGCTCTTTCATTGGGACCCTCACCCTTCCTATACACTCCTTCCCTGCCTCTGTTAGGCTATTTACTATGCCATCTGAAATACTCTGGACATTTGCATCCCTAGGTATACATTCAAGATTTGGTTTTAGTTTTTCCCGAAACTGCTTCCAGTCGGCTCCTTGTTTTAGTCCCCAAACTTCCTTGAAGGTATTTCTGTCTCTATTCGTCTTTTTGCCCATAATCTTAACTGTTATCAGGTTGTGATCACTACCCAAGTCATTTTTTCCCTCGTCATCTATTTCTACATCTATAACCTCCCTCCATACGCTAATGTCAGTGAGTATATAATCAATTATTGTTTTCTTATCGTTCCTCTCCCAGGTCCATTTACCCTTACATTTCGCATCCCTGTTCAGGATCTTTAAACCAAGCTCTTTTGATAGGTCCAACATCTTCCTCCCATTCGTGTTAATTTTCCTATCACCTCCCTGTATGCCCTCCTCCTTATCCCCGACGTGCCCATTGAAGTCCCCCATTAGGACAATACTGAACCCTCTGCTCCCAAGCTCTGTGATATTCGATCTAAGAGTTGTATATATTGAATCATTCCACTCGGGCTTACTTCCCTCCACTGCTAAGTATACAACACCAACGGCAACACTCCTGTTTCCTAACTTGATTTTTGCCCAGACTATTTCGTTGGATACTGGAATCTGAGTCCTTGCTTCTGTGAGATCTGTAATCAATGAGGGCTGTAATTCCTCTTTAGCGTAGATGCCAACACCCCCACCCCGTTTCTGACCCTCAGTTCGCCCAGCTCCTATCCACACGCAACCCTTCATCTGATCAACCCGCTCATCCCGTCGTATCCACGTCTCACTTAGACCCATTATATCGAAGTCTCCTTCGTCCATCATTGTTGATATTTCGCTTACTTTCTTGTGCAGCCCCTGGATGTTACAGTACCCAAACTTAATGAATCTTTGTTTTTTTGTCATCACTGGCACATTATTATAACCCTGGTATGTCCCTGTATTGTGCATGTTTGTTGTTCTTCCCATGTTCCCAGCATTTGTGCCACTCTGGGTTACCGGCTGTGGTCCCCTACCCCCCTTTTCTCCAAAAAAGGCCCAGCCACCTGTAAGATTTTTTGGCCCAACAGGTCTGTACCCATCCTACTTAAATGCAATCCGTCTCGCCCATACAACTCTCCTTGTCCCCAGAATGAATCCCAGTGGTCAATGAAATGTACTCCCAAGTCTTTGCAGTGCTCTTCCAGCTCCTCGTTTAGTGCCATAATCCGCGAGTTCCTCTCATTTCCACCACCCATAACGGGGAGCACCCCTGAAACGATGATCCGAGCATTCCTGCTAAGTAGCTTACTAATTAGGTCCTTGTATGTGTCCACCAAACGAACTGATTTCCTCTCCCTGATGTTATTGGACCCCACATGTAATACCACTACCGGATCAGGCCCCGACCCAGCTACAATACCGTCCACTCTATCCCTCAGGTCCTCCACTTTAGCCCCCGGAAAGCACAGAACTGTTCTATTTTTACTGTCCGGACCACAGACAACCTTGTCGATCCCCCGAACTATGCTACTTCCCGCAACCACCAACTTACTTTTGGACCTCGCCCTATTTATCTCCTCTAGTCTCCTATTGTTTACAGCGTCCTCTTCCTCTCCAACAGCCCCACTCGGACTCAATATCGGTATCGGTATCTTTGACCTAGGATTACTCCTATCCTTGTCCCTCCGTCTCTTTCCAGGCCCTGAGCTACCTGGACTACTCCCCTGGTCTTCCCCCGGATCCCTCCTCCTTTTTCCTGGCCTAGACCCCAAGCTACTATCTGTTGCAACTACCTCCATCTCCTCCTCTGTCTCTTCCGAATCGAGCACATCAAATCTGTTTCTGGTGCTGCACTCCCCACTGCCTTTGGACTTTACACCCCTATCTACCTGCTTCTCTGGCCCCCCTTTCCTACCACTTTTGGTAGTCCACGCCAAACGCTTTACAGCATTGCTCCGGCCTGGGCCCCCCTCATCTGTCCTACGTACTTTTCTAGCAGCCCCCACCTCATCACCTACCTCATTCACATCAAAGGTTCTACCCCCATGTTTCCTCTTGGAACCACCGACAACCTTCCATCCTTCTCGGAAAGCCACTTTCACAGGCGTAACTCCAGACAGCCCCGCCCTACCAAGTCTTCCCTTCAGCTCAGCAATCTCCCCCTCAAACTTAACAATTGTCTCAAGTAGGCGGAGGATTTCCTGACAGTTTGCACATACCTCTCCGTATCCCATCGAGCGACAGTCCCCATACACCATAGAACACTGTTTACAAACTTCAAGCCCAATATCGCCATCGGTGGCCCCACCAACCCGGCTCTGACCGACACCCCCAGTGACCTCTGTCTGCACACCAATACTTACTCCGTTGGCACCGTTGACCTGGACCGCGATATTACACGTATTTACCTCCATACTTACCTCCGTCTGAACAGACCTGCTCGCCATCATCAAGACAAAATTACGCGATCGGACAGGGAAAATTGTAAACACGCGACACGCGACAAAAGGCAACACGACGAACCGTTCGACAACTTAGCGCTCACAGTTTTATTTAAGGCCTCCTAACTTTGTCCCAGTTACTATACTAAACTAACTCCCCACAAAGTTGAATAAAATAACCTGAAAATGAAATATATATGATTAGTAAACAATAAAAATACTTAATTTCGATTCGTAACCAAGGAGACTTCTTCTGTATACTTGCGGATCGAGGATTCCGAGATCGCATAAGATTCCGAATTACAATCTGATACAATTGGCCTCCCGGGTGGAGTTAAGTCATCCGTCCATGAAGAACGGTCCTTGTGGATCTTTGGTAGGATATAAAATTGTCTTGTTTGAGCACTGAGCTTAGCTGTTAAATATTTCAATTGTTTTTTGGTAATGTGACCTTCGTCGAGGAGAAATTTTAAGATCTTATTGAATTTTTCGATATTACTAGGCCAAATAAGTGAATCTATTTTCTTATAATGTTTAGTATTGCTGAGTTGTCTCATGGCTTCCTTTATATAATTATCCCGAGATAGAACAACTACCGACCCACCTTTGTCGGCTGGTTTAATTACTAATTTCTTATTTTTTCGAAGTTTCGTGAGGGCTCTCCGTTCACCAGCTGTTAAATTGTCTTTATCGGAGAGTATGTTCATGCTGAACACCTTTTTGATGATTCGTTTGCTAGCCTCAATAATTTCGGGATCTACTTCACTATCTGGAGGTGACCAACCAGATGATTCTGTAAAAGGAAGTTTCCGACCGCTGGAGTTTCTAAAGCGGTCGGCTAATTTCATTTGCCTAAGAAAATTACAGTTGTATGATGGTAAATTTGTTTGGTTATCAGTTTTAGGCTTTGGTGTTGGTACAAAAGTCAAACCGCGATCTAAAAGAGATTTCTCTTGGGTTGTTAGGTCATTGGTGCCAGACAGGTTAACCACATTAGTTCCTAATCCCACATCTGTTAGGCGGCTGTTACCTTTGCCTTTACTTAGTTTAAATTTAGGTGGTTCAACCAGTGATCGTACATAATATTGGCGGTTCTCGTGGTCCAATGGATTAAATCCTGAGCAACATCAAACTTCGCGTCATCAATTTTTGGTATCACGTTAACGTCCTTCACTTTCCGAATGGTTTCGTTGATGATGCTCAGGGTTCTCCTCTCAGCCTGAGGGAGTTTTTGCGAAAAGTTTAGTTCAGCGAAATAAATTTTTGCTGATCTAAACTTGACCCTGATATCGCTAAGCATATTCCGCAACTGCTTAACTACGAGATCAGAATTATCGTTTCGAGAATTCACGCCAATATTTAATAATATTTTTTGGGGACTGGACTGGCCCCTGTGCCCTTTAAACATAGAGCGCAGATGATTGAATTTGGCGCCGGGGTAACACTCCACCTGGATGTCCGGATGGGGATTTCGATCAATGCGTCCTAAATTTGAACTTCCAATCATAAGGATGTTTTTACAAACATCGGGGAGGCGCCAATTCCTTTTGTCAAAATTAACTCCGCTTTTATGCCGAAACTGGGAGAATTTAGAATCAAATGAGCGGCCCGAGTTGCGGCTCGGTGATTTGACTTTCTCTGAGTACGATATACCTGGTTGAACCACACTAGAGGCAGGAGAAGGGGGAGAAGAATCAGAAGCAGGAGAGGAAACAGAAGCAGGAGAAGAAACAGAAGGAGGAGGAGGAGTTCTAGTGAGAGCACTAGGAGAACCAGAGAAGAAAGGCTGAGGAGGAGTAGGAGGTAGAGGAACAAGACGAGGCGAGACAGCGTTACTCAATTTGCGAGCATCTTCAGTCACAATATGGACCGGAGATGTTTGCAAATTGAGGCGCTTACTCTGAGAGAAAGAAGAAGTAGAAGGAAAAGAAGAGGGAGAAGTGCTTTGCCTTGATCTTTTCTTATTTTGCTTTTCGCGTTGGGGTAGAGGGACAACACGGGCCGGAGTTTGCTTGCTCCCTCCCGTATTGTTCCTTACTCCAGACGCTGGGCGAAGTTCCGAAATGTAAGACTCATAGGCCGAAATCGTCTTATCTGTCAACTTATTTTTAAAGTTTTTTTGAGCCCAGATCAAGGCACGCGCCGAAGCGCTGTTGAAGTCTATTTTTTCGAGTCCAGGAGGTGGTCGCATAGCCAAAGTTATCTTAGACTTCAACTGGTTTAAATTTATCTTGTAATGCTCAACTAAAGCATTTAACGTTTGGTTGGCCCATCCCACACTAATCTGTCGAAAAACAGAAAAAATGTGTGGGGTGGGAAGAGCCGGCTTTAGAAAGCCACCTAACTCATCTACTTTCTTCTCCAACTGTTTCGGGAAATCCCGGTTGGTCAAATGCTGCTCTAGGAGCCCAATATGGTGCATACACTGAATCACCTGGAAAAGGGCCTTGACCAATCTAGAATAGGCCTGGAACGATTGTCCCTGGCCTCTTCCAGACTGGGCAACTCTCTTTCCCTGATGCTTCTGTCTTTTTTGAGCCATTTGAAGAATAGGTAGATGAATTTAGAATGAAATTAAAATGAAGAAATGAAATAAATTAAAATGAAATCTAGATATTACCTATTAGAGAAGATACCTGGATTGGTTGTAGTCTTCAGCAAAGGTAGAAAATAATCCGTCTGTCTCGACGCGTTTCGCTTGGTTTGGCTTTTTCAAAGAGACTTTGAGGAAAATGAATCCAACTTTGGGAGGGCATGCATGGTATATATCCAAATGTGGGCTGGGGGTGTTTTTCACAGCTCAGTACATAATTAAACTCAGTAACAAGCTGACAAATGTCACTCATCTAATTAATTCTTTTCAATCTGAGATGTCCCAAGTTTGTTTTTCACAACTCAGTTTGTGTGGTCCAAACAAATTAGATGAAGCCCTATTGATTGGCTTCCATTCAATTTTAATCAGTCAGTGAGTGGTTTGCTTTACTGACCCCATGAAGCCCCATTGGTTGGCTTTGATTTAAGTAAAACCAACCGGGAGCGGTTTGCTTTACTGGCTTCAGAAGTATGTGAAAATAATATGAAAAAATGGTTTGATAAAATATATTGAGACTAAAGAAATAAATGAAAAAATAACGCCAAAGATCATGATGCCTCACGAATGTTATCAGTTGGAATGAATATCCCCCGACGGAGGTTTATGACGGAAAATATTTTACACCACGTAGAAATTGTGTTTTTTACCTTGTGAACCTCTACATTGTGTGAAAGGTATGAAAAATTAAAAATAAAAATAAAAATAATAATTTAAATAAATGAATCAACCAGATAAGTAAATAAGTAAATAAATAAATAAGTAAATAAATAAATAAATAAATAAATAAATAAATAAATAAACATTACTAAAAAATAAAAAATAATCAATAAATAAATATATAAATAAATAAATAATAATTTTATTTAGGAAATACATACACATGATTGAAATTGGAACCTATTTTGTTTTGGGGCATATATGAACTCTGGCACTCGCCTGTGTGTGTTTGAGGTTAAAAAATCGCACTGGCACAGACATTTCCTACTGAAACGTTTTTTTCTTTTAATATGCCGCTGAAAAATTGTTTTCATTTACTGAACCCTGATGGGTTTCAAACGTAACAAAAAAGTACATAAAATTGATTTAAACTAAGTGATGAGCTTAGGAACTGGTTAAACTGACTGGCAATAATTGATGTTATTCATTGATGGGCTCTAATTTAGTCCTTACAAGGATGTTACGCAAGCTTTTGTTTTTCTTATAGGCGATGACAGGTCGAAGATTCAAAGGTTCATTTAATTTAGCATTGGTAAAATTGAATTCATCTTTTAACATTTTTGCTATTTCGATATTCATTCTGTTGTACGTTAAAGTGAAAGGAATGATGGACCTCCTTTCGCATTCGCCCTCTGATATGTTCATACCAAATGGCCAGAGGGTTTGAAGCGTATTGATCCAAAAAGCTTCACGTTTTTTTCTAAATTCATCCGTTTCTTCTAATGTGTCTTTAATTGGTGGTTGTTCAATAGGATGGATTTCGAAATCGTCCAAAGAATGGCCAGGAAGGTTAAAATGTTGTGCTACTGGGGCATCAGCATTATGTTTTATATCCTGTTTGTGTCTAGTAGCACGTTCTCGGAAAGGATTTTGACTTTGACCAACATACTGTTTCCGACATCGCTTACAAGTGATAAGGTAAATAATGTTTGGTGAATCACAATGGAGGGGGTTACGGATCTGATAATGATTTTTCGTTTGTTCGGAGGAAAATTCCTCTTTCTGATCAGGCATAAAAGTGTGCAGTCTACAACGAGGCTTTTTGCAATTAAATACCGCGCCACTACTATTCTGCAACGGTCTGTTGTGTTCAATCTTCAGTGGTTCGAAATCGGTAGTTTCAGCTGGACTTTCGAGCTTTTTCAGGGTTTGGGATTTCAGGCTACGCAAGAGGCGCAGCGAGTACCCTCTCGATCTGAGGGCGCCAAATAGAGTAGAACAAGCCTCATTGAAATTTACCTTATCACTTGAATTGCGGTGGAAACGAATGAGTTGTGATTTGATGATACCTTTAAATGTATGTTGAGGATGAAATGATTTTGTGTGCAACAATTGATGTGAATCAGTTGGTTTAAAATACACTTTATAATCTAAATGACCGGACGCCTGAAATTGCTTGCCTTTATACACGGTCACATCGAGAAAATCAACAGAATTTTCACTGATAGTAGCTTTCAATTTAATATTTGGATCGTGATTGTTCAAAATTTCTAAAAATTCATCAAAATCTTCTTTGGAATGTTCCCAAATAATAAAAATGTCATCTAAATACCTGAGATATACGAGAGGATGCTTTGCACATTTGCTTAAGGCATTTTCCTCCCATTCCGCTACATAAATGCTTGCAAAATTAGGACTGAATCTTTTGCCCATAGGACAACCCATTATTTGTAGAAAATATTCTCCATTGAATTGAAAGTCATTACCTTTTAAGCTCAGCTCTAAAAGATCCAAAATTTGTTCATCCGGGCGTTTCGCATCCGGATATTTTTCAAATGCATTTTTAACTGATTTAACACCTTTATCAATATCAATGTTCGTATACATACTGTCGATATCCAAAGTAGCCAGAATTGCATTTTTCGATATTTTCAATTTCGAAATTTTTGACAGGAAATCCTGTGTATTTTTTAGATAGCTCGGATGTCTATTTGCTATAGGTTTCAGATGATAATCAATTAATTCCGAGATCGCATAAGATTCCGAATTACAATCTGATACAATTGGCCTCCCGGGTGGAGTTAAGTCATCCGTCCATGAAGAACGGTCCTTGTGGATCTTTGGTAGGATATAAAATTGTCTTGTTTGAGCACATACAGCTGCCCGACACGAGGCGATCCTGGCTGTTAAAAGTGTAGTTAAACCCCAATAAATAAATACCCCCCCCCCCCTCCTGGAATAATCACCCAATCAAGCTTCAGTTACTTGCTCAACGATGCAGGCTTTCATAGGAGACATCGTCCACACTCACCACCTTGGTATTTGACTTGGGGAGATTCGAAATTCGAGGATATGCTTATAGTTTGACAGAGTAATAGATGTGTGATGCAAAAAACGTATACATTGGCTACAATGCGTTGAGGGCGGATTACCACTTATCATCTGAGGAAGCTGAGTTTCCACCCAGAGAATTAGTTTCAAAAGACTGCGAAAAAATATGAGTATAAGCAAAATTTCAGCCAATGGGCCCCTGTGTAAAACCTTAGATAACAATGCAGAGAAAGAGGGGTGGGGGTATAATCAACCACCCTGGACAAAGGCCAACTCAAGAAGTAAAGTTCAGAACAGTCGGAGACCAGTAAAGACAAATGAAAACTTTGTAAATCTCACTTTTTTATGTATTAAAAATAGGTGCACGATATCTTATTTTAACAAAACTATTTGTGCTCATATTGCACTTGAGTGTATTAAAAGTGAAGACCGCGTAAATCCTCTTGCGCAGTAAATATTTACTCTCCTCTTCCGACCAAATAGAGCAACTTAATGATCTAGTTTTACCGTTTCAAATATTAAAATTTAATTTTGTTTTGTCTTGTGTTGCTCATGCCATAAAAGTTCAATCAACCGGTATATGTGTCAACTTGTGGCTCTGTTATTGACTAAGAACAAGAGATATCAGTCGAACAGTGTATGAAACAGAGAATATTTTCAGACACGTAGAGCAGGGGGGGGGGGGGGGGGGGCTCATTTTTATTTTGAACAAGCCTGTAGTGACATGTTGTTGACTCGAAAACATATCGCACAAGACCTTTGCCAAACGCAAACAAAACAACAAAGATGATGCTTCTCCCTGAACAAAATTCTAGGTAACGGGAGTTTCTTCATGTATGTAAGTAGTTGCCAACTCAACAGCTTCAACGTAACAGTTTTCTCGTTGGATGTCTGGTGCAATTCGGCAAAAGATTATATGATTTGACTGAGTTTAGAGTGCGAATACGGTTTCAGACTTCCAGGAAACATTGAAATTCGTTCCACCCATTTGATTGTAGGCATAGACATGTATTCGTTCAAGCCTTTTGCAACGGAATTTTCCTTTATTGTGTTATATCCGTGTGTTATTCAAAGATTATCCACATATCTTAACCAAGACGTTTTATCCAAACGCTAAAGCATATTGGCGGTGTAGGGATATATGAGGCAATAGCTTTCCTCCTACAAGTATCTGGGAATTTCATTGGCACAAAGACGTCACTTGCAGACTGCATATAAAACCATATACTGCCTGTCAACATCAATATACGCTGACAGGTATGGGTAATCTCCCCTTTGTTCATTGATTATTCAAAATGGCGGCAGCCGATAACCGCTTCAAGTTGAAAGATTGAGTGTTGGAAGCCCATATTTGGTCTGAAGTGCAGGTTAGGCAACTTAAAAGGCTTCATATTCTGTGGATGTGTGTCATGTTACCTTCGAAATGAAACTGTTTGGTATGTATGAATTTGCCTTCTTACAATTTATGGGACAGTGCCGGTAGGCACTCTCCCATAAATTGTAACAAGGCAAAGACACCTGAACACATTGTGAGAATTCTCTCATTTAATTTTGATCGCTTTAGTCCTTACAAGGCTGTTACGCAAGCTTTTGTTTTTCTTATAGGCTATGACAGGTCCAAGATTCAAAGGTTCATTTAATTTAGCATTGGTTAAATTGAATTCGTCGTTTAATATTTTTGCTATTTTTATATTCATTCTGTTGTATGTTAAAGTGAAAGGAATGACGGACCTCCTTTCACATTCTTCCTCTGATATGTTCATACCAAATGGCCAGAGGGTTTGAAGCATATTGATCCAAAAAGCTTCACGTCTTTTTCTAAATCCATCCGTTTCTTCTAATGTGTCTTAATTGGTGGTTGTTCAATAGGATGGATTTCGAAATCGTCCAAAGAATGGCCAGGAAGGTTAAAATGTGCTACTGGGGAATCAGCATTATGTTTTATATCTTTCTTCTGTCTAGAAGCACGTTTTCGCAAAGGATTTTGACGTTGACCAACATACTGCCTCCGACAGCGTTTACAAGTGATAAGGTAAATAATATTCGGCGAATCACAATGGAGGGGGTTACGGATCTGATGATGATTGTTCGTATGTTCGGAGGAAAATTCTTCTTTCTGCAATCTACAACGATGCTTTTTGCAATTAAATTTCGCGCCATTAACATTCTGAAATGATATGTTGTGTTCAATTTTCAGTGGTTCGAAATCAGTAGTTTCTGCTGGACATTCGAGCTTTTTCAGAGTTTGAGATTTCACTCTAGCAAAAAGCGCAGCGAGTACCCCCTCGATCTGGGGGCGCCATATAGAGTAGAACAAGCCGCATTGAAATGTACCTTATCACTTGAATTGCGGCGGAAACGAATGAGTTGTGATTTGATGATACATTTAAATTTATGTTGAGGATGAAATGATTTTGTGTGCAACAGTTGATGTGAATCAATTGGTTTAAAATATACTTTATAATCGAAATGACCAGATGGCTGGAATTACTTGCCTTTATACACGATCACATCGAGAAAATCAACTGAATTTTCACTGATAGTAGCTTTTAATTTAATATTTGGATCATGATTGTTCAAAATTTCTAAAAAAATCATCAAACTCTTCTTTTGAATGTTCTCAAATAATAAACATTTCATCTAAATATCTGAGATATACGAGAGGATGCTTTGCACATTTGCTTAAGGCATTTTCCTCCCATTCCGCTACATAAATGCTTGCAAAATTAGGACTGAATCTTTTGTCTATAGGACAACCCATTATTTGTAGAAAATATTCTCCATTGAATTGAAAGTCATTACCTTTTAAGCTCAGCTCTAAAAGATCCAAAATTTGTTCATCCAGGCGTTTTGCATCAGGATATTTTTTTTCAAATGCATTTTAACCGATTTAACACCTTTATCAATATCAATGTTCGTATACATACTGCCGATATCCAAAGTAGCTAGAATAGCATTTTTCGATATTTTGAATTTCGAAATTTTGGACAGGAAATCCTGTGTATTTTTCAGATAGCTCGGATGTCTATTTGCTATAGGTTTCAAATGATAATCAATTAGTTCCGAGATCGCATAAGATTCCGAATTACAATGTGATAGAATTGGCCTCCCGGGTGGAGTTAAGTCATCCGTTCATGAAGAACGGTCCTTGTGGATCTTTGGTAGGATGTAAAATTGTCTTGTTTGAGCACTGAGCTTGGCTGTTAGTAGTGGTGAGTGGCCGTTCCTGGCCCACCTCCATCGTGTTGGTCCAGAAATTTAGTGGTCCAGAAAAGTTAGTTATTTTGGGGTTATTTTTAGAAAAAACTTAATTTTTTCCGGTAAAAAAAAATTGATTTTCTTGGAAAATGTTGTTTTTTTCCAGAAATAATTCAATTTTGTCTGGAAAACCCTGGGTTTTTCCCGGAAAATATTTGAAATTTGAATATTTCTGGAGTACTTTGAGTGAACTTGACGAACAATTGCTAAAAAATTCCGGGATTCTAAATCCCGCTTTTTTGACAATTTTAACACTGATTTTTCCATTGGGTGAATTTTTTGTCAACTTTTTCATGCCTAGAATTCCTGGACCACTCATGGTCCAGATTTGGTCTAGTGGAAAAACTCGAGATCGTGAGTGGGCCGGTAAAAAACTCGATCCGGGACGCAGATTCCCGCGGTAAAAGACGACGGTTCGATCGAGGATGAATTTCGTAGATTGATCTGGTAAACTCGAGTTTATCCTTCCAGATGGAGCGCACTCTCGAGTCCGATTGAAAACAAAGCAACAACGAATGAATGAATGAACGAAGGAATGAACGAACGAACAAAAAAAATGTATGTAATATGTTATTATTATTACGAGTTGCAAGATGAGTAATGAGAAAAAAGAAAATTGACCATTTAAAAAAATAAAAATGAAAAAAATAAAAAATATATATATATAAAACAACATTAAAAAAAATAAGAATACAAAAATAAAATAACTGTTTTTCATTAAAGAAAAAAAAAATAATAAATAAATAAAACAATGTTTCTACACATCGGAGATTCGAAGCGAAGGGACGAGTAGGTTCGCGAATTAATACGGAGTCAGGAGAATATTCAAGCGCAGGATAGGGCCAGGCGATTGGGAGAGATGCGATTGAGAAGAGAGGCAACCAAGTTGTTCAGACCCATCACCGAGGTTCAGGAACGAGCTAGGAAAGAGATCGTCGAGGAATTGAGACTCATAAAAGAAGGTTCTCTGAGGATGGGTTCGCACCCCGGTAGTTTTGCATCGACAACTCCGTGCAGTTACACTCGGAGAGAATCGAGACCGATCCGAGTAGCGTCGGTAGTTTTACGCCGAGAACTTTGTCCGAATACACTCCGGAGCGAATCGAGACCGATGCAAGTAGCGTCGATAACGACGCTTCGAACATTATTAGCATCAGATCTGACGATAGTAGTGGTATCGTGAAAGATCCGATTTATGGATTTCGTGATGATGGCGACAAAACTTTCCTGGGTGACATGGAAGTATCGCTTGAAGGTCGCTATTTGATCATCGGTTCGAACTTGTATGAATTGACCGGCGGATTGTATACTCTGCTCTCTCACCAGAGACCCGACGATTACACCAAAGAGGATTATCACAATTACAGAGACATTCTGGTCCAGACTCACGCCATGAAGAAGAACAATGATCCCAAAGGGACGAGACCGAAGGATATGAGAGGTAACAAGTGGAAGAACGTGGTGGAACCCATATGGAAGACGAACGAGTATTTTGTGAAATCAACGACTGGAAAGGGAATGACAGGCACGATATTTCTTCCGTGCGATCCCCATACCTTGTCGGAGAGACTGAGATTGTTGATGGCAAGCAGAGAGACCGGTAACACTGGAGTGGATAACGAGACAGTGAGCGTGTGCGACGTATTGTTGAGGCAGAAGGTCTTGACTAAGAAGGATTATCAAAAGTTGATGAATCGTTTGAAATAGTAAGAGAAAAGGAAAAAAAAATATTAAGTAAATAAAAAAAATATATATTCCAAAAAATAATTAAAAAAACCGAATTCTTAAAAAATAATGTTAGTGATAAATAACAGAGGATACGCCAGATCTTACGTCTACGGTGGGTCGGGCATCGTGGATTCGATGATGCGATTTTTAACTCGTAATTCACTGGCAGCGCCGTGAAATAGATCGCATCGAGCGCTCTCAAAATCGGAAAGAAGACGGCGATCGATGCAGGTAAGAAAGCTGCGACCAAAGCGAGCGGTAGAATAGCTTAGGAAGCTGACAAGAAAGGTACCGACGCGTTGATTAATAAATTGATAACTCCACAACCTGCCAAACGGTCGAGAATCGAACCGAAAAGTTGGAGAGACTTCAATTATGATGTCGTACCGATACAAGAATTAGCTAAAATGCCGAAAGGATCGGGATTGAAAGCGATTTATAAATAAAAAAACAACTGTTTTATCTAATATATAAATGCGAATGTCTGTATCTATATCTCTCTCTATCTCTCTATCCATCTCTCTATCTCTCTATCTATCTTTGATCCGGGTGAACTCCTCCGTTTCTCGACCGATCGATCTCAAATTTTGTACATGGCGGTAATTCGTCCCTGTGAGTAACATGGGATGGGTGCCGTGCCCGTGCAGGGTGACCTTGACCTTGAAATTGGTGACCTTGACCTTTTATTTCGAAAACGGCTGGGCCGATCGGGCTAAAATTTCATATGTGCGGGTATATTGACCCATCGATCATTTTGACTTTATCGGGGTGACCTTGACCTTGAAAGTGGTGACCTTGACCTTTTATTTCGAAAACGGCTGGGCCAATCGGGCTAAAATTTCATATGTGCGGATATATTGACCCATCGATCATTTTAACTTTATCGGGGAGCACGTGCAGGGTGACCTTGATCTTGAAGTTGGTGACATTGACCTTCTATTTCGAAAACGACTGAGCCGATCATATCTGAGGGTGTATTGATATAACCATTCTCTCCCGTGCAATGCCCGCTAACACCCGCTATTATATAAATAAAAATAGAAATTAAAATTATAGAAAAATACATAGTAAAAAAGAAAACAAACTGGTGAAAAAATGGATTTCAAAGACATGTCTTGGAATGACGCGATCACCAAGAGGTCGAACGACGAGTTCTTTCCAAGAGCATAAGAGGTCGGATAGTAGGAAAATCGAATTGTGGAAAGACCACTCTCTTGGTGAATCTATTGTTGCGACCCATTTGGTTGGATTACGACAGATTATTCGTTTTTGGCAAGAGTCTCTTTCAACCGGAATACAGATTGCTTCGAGAGTGTATGATAGGTAAATTACCCACGGACGTCATGTTGAGAATCTTCGACAATCGAGACGAATTAAAAGAACATGAGACTTCGAATATATTGGAAGGACCGGCAAGAGAATTTACCTGGAGAAACGCCGAGTGTTCGAACGTGGAATGTCTGTTTTACGAGAACGCCGACGACGTTCCCAATTCCAGACAGTTGAAGTCGGAGAATAAGAATCTCATGATCTCCGATGATCTGCTGTTGGAGGGACAGAGTCGATGCGAATCGTATTACGTTCGAGGACGTCACAGCAACGTGGATTGTTTCTATCTGTCTCAGAATTATTTTTGACTGCCCAGACAGACGATAAGGGAGAATGCTGATTTTCTGTGTTGCTTTCATCAGGATCTCAATCACATCTACAGAGATCACGTGGCCAACGCCATGAGCAGGGAAGAATTGAAACCATGTTGACGGATCAGAACGGCGATCTGTTAGATCTTCACGGAGAGAGAGTGACTGTGTGATTTCACATCAGAGAGATATGAAAAAATAATAATAATAAAAAAAATTTGAAAAGATATTTTTTTTTTGTTTTTCATTTTTTTTTTACATATTTATATAAGAAATAAAAACAAAAAAACAAAACAAAACTTATAATATTCATAATAATAGAAAAAAAAATTATAATATTCATAATTAAAAAAAATATATCTATAATTCCTGTGAAAAAAATAGCAAATATGAGTAGTCGATACGTAATTAAAAACGTGAACATATCCGAAGGACAGAAAGCTAAACTTTGCAGAGCATTGAGTCATCGAGGCGAGGCCATTAGATTTAAATTCAGCTATGAAGATCTGGTGAGTGGTGGTAGCGACCGGATCACCTGGGCAAAACTCAAATCAAAAGGATGGAGAAAGCAATAATAATAATAACTCTTTGGACAGCCGCTGATTTGTCGCGGTCCTCATAAGAGAAGGCCATCATTCCCCCTGCACCCCACCCCCTCTTCCCCTCCTCTCCTCCCAGCATTCAGATATAAACTGCTTAATAGTGTCCCTCACTTCCTCTTTTTCAATTTCTTCAATAAGCATTCCTACCCTCTCCCTCGTGTCCCCCTTCAGCCATCTATCCTTTGTTTCTTCATCCCACTTCTGCATTATTCTTCCAGTAAATTTTATTCTATGAGGTATATACTGTGGGCATTCCAAGAGAAAATGTTCCAGGGTCTCCACTACTCCAGAGTGGCACATTTGGCATCCCTTTTCTCCATCTCTCCCAATTTTTCTCCGAAGCTCCAGTGATCTTGATCTCAGTTTGAACAGCAGTGACCCTCCAAAGGTGCCATCTAGGTACTTCTCAAAAGCTGGCTTTTCACAATCAAACGGGAATGACGGTGAGACTGAGTCCTGCTCAATTGAGATATAATCTGATAATGAAAGGCGGTTTCTTACTGCTGTTGGCAGGACTCGACACCAAAGCATTACCCATTCTCACGAAGATGGTGCTGCCAGCTCTGGGTGTGGGAGCTCTCTCGGGACTCGCTAGTTCGCTAGTCGACAAATTAATAGGTAGAGGATTGTTTTTGGAGAAGAGAGGAAACGGACTGTTTTTGAAGAAGGGATGAGCCGTGTGTCGCATATACGCTGAAGGTAAATTATTGTAACTAGGACTCGTGAGAAAAGGCAGTGGCGGCAATGCTTTCCATTGAGACGCCCTCTACCTGAATGAAACAATACAATTAAAAAAAATAATGAAACAAAAGGAGAGAAAACGACTTCCAGAAGACGTATTCACAAGATGTTCGTATTATTAAAAGCTTTTAGCTTTTTCACAATATTTACATGAAACTGTACATGATGCATGTTTAAACGGGTACGGAAAGTTGTTTTCTTTAATATTGTTATTCATATTCCTAAATCGAAGCTATTTAAAAAATATCGAAACGATGAAGTGCAAAAAATGGGTCTTACCAAGATTATCGCATGATTGTAGATTGTTTAAAATAGGAAGTGAAATTTGTAGAACTTTACAATTACAGGAAATATCGTTACATGATTTATTGCGCGAAAAATGTAATTAATGTAATCGATCGTGGTGGCGATGAAAATATTGAAAAATGCATTTGCGAAAATGTAGAATTTATTCTTAGATTACACCCATTTGCATCAAATAGATCGTGGATCGAATTTGCTGAAAGGTTAAAAATCATTATCAATTATTCCCCGTATCATTCTAACGACGATGAAAACATGATGGTTTTATCGAAATCCAAAAAGCATAAAATCCTTCTTTCAAAAAAAATGTCATCTCTTTCCTATCGTAATATACAACAAGTATTTGTTCATTCGGTTGATGATGAGAAGAATAAATGTGTTGAGGGGTGTGGCGAGTCATGGCGGATATGGTGGCCACTTAATTTTGTGCTCCTACAAATACAGACTTTTTCATCAGAATCAGTGCAATGTGAAAATCACAAATTTACAAGGGGATGCCTTAACGGCTATAGCAACCGTTCAAGATCTTAGATGACACTTTTTGAAATGGAATATGATTTCTTTTTGGACTTTTTCTTCATAGAATTCGCATATTATTTTACCGGTGAAACGACAGCAATGAGTTTTGTTTGTATTGGAGAACAATAGACAATCGATGTATGTTACACACCGCTGATCTGTGTCAAGTGTTCAATGACTTGTGATCAGTGATCACTTGAGTAGTGACCCACAGCCAGATCAATAGTTCACTGTGTCAATGAAAGATGGGAAAGAAAAGGAAAGGCGCTGACCGTCGTCGTGAAAATAAAACGGACAAGTCATCATCTGCTCTGGAGAGTGAGGACAGCACTATTAACCCTGCACCAAAAAAGCAATTGACCATGTCGGACTTTGTGAGAAAAAGTACAATAGATAGTGACTTTGAGGTGACTACTTCATCGGATAACGCTAGTCTGGAAGGTATACAGGGGGAGCTACGTACAATAGTATCTCGTATCGACCATTTAAGTGCAGAGACTTCAAAAAACTTCAAAGAATTCAATGAGAAACAAGCCACAAAGTTAGAAATAGAGAAAATGAAAGAAGCGATAATAGACTCACTTAGTAAACAGATATCTGTTCTTGAGAGTCGTGTTTTCGATCTGGAGATTACACATGATAAACTCATGGCATCAAAGAAGACCATTAGAGAAGAAAACATTGACCTCAGATCTCAAATAGAGGCACAAAAACTGGCAGCGAACGATTTGGAGCAGTACACACGTAAAGACAGCGTTCGAATATATAGTGTGAAGGAATCTCCACACGAAACCATAGAGCAGTGTGGAAAAGCAGTCTTAGACATTCTCAATGCTAATCTGAAAACGAATATTGTGGAATCAGATATATCGATAGCACACAGAGTAAACACTCGGGCGCAAGGCCGAGATAGAAACAATCGTCCAATAATAGTGAAATTCTATTCGAGAAAACCAAAATTGGAGGTTATTTCTAAAAGGAAAATGCTGAAAGGCTCCAGTATAAGTATATCTGAAGATGTGACACATTTCAATTATTTTCTTCTTCAAAAGGCATATAAATCACCAGGTATTTCCAACTCGTGGTGTTCAAATGGCAAACTGTTTTTAAAAACGACACAGGGAAATATTCACCGCTTCCGGACTGAAGAAGACTTGAAACGGATAACACAGCCTGCTGCAAATATTTCGCCAATACCAAATAGTTCAGGAGACTTTTATTTTACACAATCTGACAGTTTCTATTAAGGAAAATTCTCTGAAGAAAGTGTGTCATTGACGTTGTTCATAAAAGATAAGAAGTAAGAAGATAAGATAAGAAGTAACTTGTATTCAATTGGGATAGAGTACTCCTACAATACAGCTAAATATAGCTAAAATATAGCTAAAAGAAAATGACCCCTCGCTGTCTGTCTGTCAGTCTACCTGTCAGTCTATCTCTCTCTCTCTCTCTCCTTCCCTTTCTCTCTCTCATTTATTGCCTCTCTCATTCGCCCCCCCCCCCCCGTCACCAACACAGAAGACCCATCCACGCATAATCCTGACTTTAAGATATATAATCAACTTCAATCATTTCCACCCACATGTTTGTAACTTCGTTAGTGATAGGGTTAGGGCTGCACGATATTCTAAGAAAATGACCCCTTGCTGTCTGTCTGCCAGTCTACCGGTCTATCTCTCTCTCCCTCTCTTTCTCTCTCTCTCATTTATTACCTCTCTCATTGTCTCTTATTCGCCCCCCCCCCCCCCGCCCACCAACACGGAAGACTCATCCACATATAATTCTGACTTTAAGATATATGATCAACTTCAATCACCTGCGTATTTCCACCCACATGTTTGTATCTTCGTTAGTGATAGGGTTAGGGCTACACGATATTCTAAACCGATATCCTAAACCGAATGAGTAAAAGGGAGTATCTCAGCATGCTTCTAATTTTGATACTGATAGGCTTTGGGCTGCAAGATACTCTAAACCGAACGTCGGTATCGTTAGTTGAAAACAAAAATACCACGGTATACCAGTATGCCGGAAGACTATACAGACAGCCAAACATACGTGCTATGATTGGGTCTTGAGCCGCCACAGTCAGAACTAATTAGAATGTCCTGATGACACAATTTGATTGTTAATTTACCTAATGTTATCAAAATTTATTATTTTAAATAGTAGTTTATCGATTTTTTCAGAGATTTACGCGTAACAATATCGTGTGACCCCCTGATAGGAACGACCTCGACGAGCTCTTTCCAGTGATGGGTTATATGATGTGGTTTTGGTGAAATGTCTTGAAAAAATATTCTTTAACTGCTGAATATGTATATTACATGGGCGGATGTGGCTGATTCGATAGGTAAAGAGGTAATGTTACTCGTTCTGGGCTACAGTTAAAACTCACGACACCTTGAAAATTGAATTGTGAGTCAATAAATAAATAATGACAACAAACCGATATTTATGTTATTACACAGGTATTCAATTTATACTGGTTAGAATACCGGTATGAATCGATTTATCGATATATCGTGCAACCATAGATAGACTTGAAGCCAAAGAAGTTATTTTGCTGTAGTAACAAGCTCTGTGTCGACAAGCTTCATGTCGCTTTTACTTATCCATCTCTCTCCCATCGACTCATTCCCTCTCTCTCCTCTTCTGTCACTCTTCCCTCTCCTATCTCTCACTCCCTCTTATTTTTACTTCCACCCCATTACCTTTCTTTCACTGATACACACTTTCCACACTCGCTTTATCTATCAGGAAAAGTGACATAGATAATTGACTGGCTGAGGGATAGATTATGTTTGGTGGTCTGAATTTGTTATTAAAATATGTTTTATTGCAGATTGCTGGTGATTGAACAAAAGGTACTATCCGGTGGTTTGTAATGAAACAAATTTATATAAACAAAATAGTGTTATTGGTTTGGGTGTAATTATTTGTCGTCCCTTCGGCCAACTCACTCTCACTCTGCCCCTCCTCTCTTTTCCATTCTTTTCCAATTGCTCCCCACCCCATCCTTCTTGCTATTTGTCTCTACCAACTTTTCTCTTTCCCCTCACGCTTCTCTATTCATTTCTATTCATGAAATGGATTAATAGCATGTTTCATTTCCATATCCCACTGTTAACGTGCCTTAACGTACATTTGACCATTTCACAGGATCGTGATCAGTCTAGTCCCAGTATACACACAGATAGTGTAACATAGTTGTATATGGTTTGTCATAAAAATTTATATGTCTATATGTTAGGGAACTTCGGAATACATAATGAACAATTTACAGATTATTCTCTAGGGTGTGCACTGTTTTGTCCACAAAATAGTGAGTGGACATTACGAAATCCGTTTGTCACTTCATGTCTGCCTGCTGGCGTATACCCGCATCATCATTTTCCTTCCACAATCTACTTGCCTGCATGTTAGTCCCTTTACCCGTCTGCGTACTCTCTCTCTCTCTCTCTCTCTCACTTTCTTCTATCTTTAGCCCTCCCACTCTCTTTTCTCTACTCTCCTTCTTTTTTCTCCCTCAGACACCTGACCATTTTCCTCTTTCGAGTAGAGCTCATCCACTTCTCTTTCCTTCGGTCGCGTCACTCACTCTACCCCTCCTCTCTTTTCCACACGATCTCCCACTCTCTCTCTCTTTTATTTGTTTAATTTTACACACAAGTTTGGCCAACAACATAAGATAATTTTATGTAAAAAGTAGATAACGTATATCAGCGCACTATACTATATTATGGCCTGTCCGATTCCACATTTTATTTCGCATGCTCCTTTTTCTCTCTCTCCCTCTCACTCTTTCCATACTTTGTTCTCGTCTGGTTGTTAACCTCCATTAACTGCTATAAATACTGTTTTACCGCCGCTCGTCCGTTTATCTGTTTGTTGGTCTGTTCCTCTGCCTGTCTCTCTGCCTGTTCTTCTGTTTGATTCGTCTGTCTGTCCGGCAGTTACTCTTGGCTTCCCCTAAAACACGATTGTGTTACGATTGTGTCATTCTTTTTTTTTCGGTGTGCAATAGTCTAGTGGTTTAGGCGCTGGACTCTTGATTGCCAGGAGGTGTTGCTGAGTATTCGCATCCCGGCGGGGGATCAGAAACCAACATTCAAAATTCCTCCAAAACATGCCTGTGTTATTCGAAAAACACACCATATACACATCTTCTCACTATCTATTTATCTTAAAAAAACAATGATGCCTTAGTACATTTCAAAATTAACAGGTTCTAATAAATTTAAGCTCAAAACATATACATGTGATATAGGGTTCTATATTCACAGTTAGTTCTGGCACCACTTGGAGTTAAATCATGTCACCCAGACAAAAGTTTATGGGGGACCTATGTCGGCCAGATTCCCCTTGTTGTTGTTTTGTTTTACAAAAAATTGTTTTGAAATTGGCATATATATTTAATCAAAATATTAACTCTAATTATGAATATACTGTAATACGATTGACCTTGCTGATTGTTTATGACAGCCTAAACCAAATGAATTCTCATGGATAGTATAATTTTCGGAAGTTTGAATTGCCGAGGTCTATCCTCAGACCCCATTAAGCGGAGGGACATCTTCTCAAAATGTAGAGACGCATACGATATAACATTTCTGATTGACACACACTCCTCAAATGAAGTTGAAAATATTTGGAAACATGAGTGGGGGTTTGAAATAGTCTTCTCATCGTACCAAAGTAACAAAAGGGGTACTGCCATTCTGTTCAAAAACAGTTTTGGCTACGAAATCAAAAATAAGGTAATTGATACAGCTGGAAACTTCGTCGTGTTAGATATTTTGATCCAATCGCAAAGATTAACCATCGCTGCGGTATACGGCCCTAATAATGATGAACCTAGTTTTTATAGAAATCTGTTTAATACTATTGAAAATATCGGTAACACCTCAGTGTTGATTGGTGGGGATTGGAATGTGGCATTGGACCAGGTTTAGACACACTAAATTATAAAAAACAAAATAATGTTAAATGTAATGAATGCATCCACAAACACATGGAAAAACTAGACTTTCACGATGTGTGGCGTTTAGAAAATCCTGGCAAAAAATGTATTCATGGAGAGGCCCACATAAAAAACTGTCGCGATTAGACTACTTTTTAATCACATCTGACTTACAGACAGCTGTTCAAAAAGTAGATATTGGTATCATGTACAGATCGGACTACACACCCGTTGTAATTTCCCTAAAATTTATAAATCAAACTAGAGGACGCGGTATTTGGAAATTTAATAATAGTTTGCTAAGCGACCCCAAATACATACAACTAGTTAAGGACACTATTGCAGATACTGTCCTTCAGTATTCATATAACAATAGCAGTAGCAGAAGTAGTAGTAGTGATAATAAAATTAATAATAATAATGATGATGAAAATAATTCTAGATTCACAATAAACAATCAGTTATTTTGGGAAACACTAAAGCTAATGATCAGAGGTAAAACAATTTCATATTCCTCCTTCCTGAAACGAAAACTTCAATGCACCGAATTTAGATATCGAAAAACAAATAAAAGTTCTTACTGAAAAACTCGAAGATGGTTGTGAAAATATGTTAGAAAATATCCGCTGCCTAACTAATGAACTGCAAAATATAAGAAATAAAATGGTGCAAGGCATGATCATCAGATCAAAGGCTAGATGGAAAGTTGAAGGCGAGAGGCCCTCAAAATACTACTGTAACTTAGAAAAGAGACAGTACACAGAAAAAATAATACCCAAATTAATAAGAGATGACGGTACAGAGTGTACAGAAATTAACGATATACTCACCGAGCAGCGTAACTTTTACGAACTATTGTACAAGTCAAACATTAACAGTAATCACAAAACTAACCTTTTAGAAAGCTTGTTTTTTGACTCTGAAAATCCACACATTTGCAAACTGGATACAGAAGAAAGTTTACTACTAGAAGGAAAACTATCTTTAAATGAATGTGCTATGGCTCTAAAAGACATGGGTAACAACAAATCACCGGGTTCCGATGGATTTACAATTGAATTTTATAAATATTTCTGGGGCGACTTGGGCAAATACGTAGTTAATTCCCTAAACCTTGGCTATGACTTAGGAAAATTATCTATCACTCAGAGGCGGGGGCTTATTACCTGTATACCAAAAGAAGGGAAATCGAAAGAATATATAAAAAATTGGCGACCGATCTCCCTCCTTAATGTTGATGAAAAAATAGGCTCATCAGCAATTGCCAACAGGCTTAAAAAAGTTCTTCCTAAAGTAATTTCTGAAAGTCAGCTGGGATTCATGAAGGGAAGATTCATAGGCGAATCCACGCGGTTGGTCTCTGACTTAATTGAAAAATGCGAATCTATGAACATTCCAGGAATGTTAGTTCTAGTTGACTTCGAAAAAGCATTTGACTACTTGAATGGTCTTTTATCAGAAAAACTCTCATGTTTTTAAATTTTGTCGAAACCTTAATTCAGTGGTTCAACACGTTCTACGGCGAGGTTTCTAGCTGCATCATGAACAATGGGCATTGTTCAGATTATTTTAATATTCAGACGGGAGTACGTCAAGGGGACCCATTGTCTCCTTACCTGTTTATTGATTTGATTTTATTCAGTACTTATTCCATTTACATGGAGTGAAGTAAAGCAATGATACATGCAATGTACATAGAATTATAATACATGTCCGTGGCGGGTGCTTACTACAAATTAATGTGTGTGTCTCTCTCTCTCTCTCTCTCTCTCTCTCTCTCTCTCTCTCTCATATGATGCGAAGGTGGGGAAGGGCGGTGGTGGTGGTTTGCATATGATTCATGGAGCATCGCCGTTGAGTCTCGGGGGGGGGGGGGGGTAATCATGCAGCTCTGTAGATACAGGAATACGGGTAGTCTGCCCCATTTCCCACCCCCTTAGCAGGGCGGGGCAGGACAGTTCATCTGTAACGAACGTCGGGAAACTAATGAACACTCAACGATCGTACTGTAATGTATTTAAAGTATTCGGCACCATGGGCCACTATGAGGGTCGGTGACTATGAAAAATACATGTCTGGGCAATAATTTGCATTCTAATTTCTGGTTTCGAATCTCCACACGAATTGACACTTTTTTTCGGACGAGGTGCAAATTATGCCCATCATTAGAGGTCGGCATGTAGCGTTTACCCAGGACCTCCCACTCTTGCAGGGCACACCCTACGAAAGTTGCAAGGGGGTATCCCCTTGCATCGAAAAATCTAGGTGTGCGTAAGCTTGCAAGAGAGGGAGCCTGGGAACGCTAGATGTTGTTATTTATTTATTTATTGGGGTTTTACGACAGTTTCAACAGCCAGGGTCATATCGTGTCGAGCAGACCCACGGGTGGAGGAAGCCGGAGTACCCGAAGAGAACTACCGAGCAACGGCGGGCATCCGCCAGACTCTCCAACCAGAGAACTAATTAACCAGAGAACGCTAGATGTTGGAAAGTATATCTAATATTACTGGATTTGCGCAACCCAGGCTGTGTGAGTAAACCTTTATGGGGTGCATCTCGTATAGTCCGGGAAATATTAGTCAATTCACAGCTATATATGCGCGCCTACACATGCGTATAATTATTAATGTAAATACGTCTCTGAAAGTCTTATACACATACATAAATACACAATGCAAGTAGGCGGTGTGGGTTCAATATTAATTTTGATATCCTTACAGATTGGGCATATAGGCCTACTCTCCGTTAATATAAACCGATATTATACAAGTAATTTAACGAAGAGTCTTTTATATTTACAACATTTATGCATATACAGTTGAACTCATGGACGCGTTATCGGGTAATAGACCAATTTTCACCGACTTCTTCATGGAGGAGAGTGTCTTAAGACTTTCAATCTATACGTTGCATATAAACATAGTAAATATTTTCGGTATACACAATCATATATGCATGCAGATATTCATTCGAGTTAAGCACCCTCCCCTCTACACCCCTCCCCCATACGCAAACTTACACACTCACACCCAGAGACATGACTCTATACAGCTTTGTGTTGTATATACAGATAAATCACTTCTTGTTAGACAAGCGATATCGGACGGTTCAGAGCTGAACAATATGTAAAATATGCATCAACGATAGACCTGTTGATAAATCTATTGAGTGTTTGTTATCTCTATTGAGGACTGGGGGCCACCACCTCGGGCAGTTCATAGCTTTCATTACATGAGAGAACGGTGAAATATGGAACTTAACTTCATCATCGGGAGGTGGTTTAGGGCATGAGCTGTGCTATAATGGGTAGCTGCTGGGGAGCTCTATCCGGGTTCATGGTTGACAGGGTTCAGTCATCTCGGTTGGGGAGAGGAGTATTTAATTTCAGCCGGGAAAGGTAGTTACGACTGCTTTTAGGGCTCTAACAAATTTTGCAAGGTTACAGAGTTGCTTAGTATTTGTACTAGCAAAGAGACTCTGTGCTTTGAACATACTCACGTTTCGACAATAGTAAGGTTTTATGTATTTTTTTCTTAGTTCTTTCAATTTGTTACAAACAAAGATATAATGAAATTCATCCCCGAGATCTGCATGGCATAAGTTACATTTTCTTTGGGAAAATTCCACTGACGTCCAGCTACCAGTTTCGACTGGGAGCCTATGATTTCTGACTCGAAACTGAAGAAGGGGTGTGGCCAACGAAATGGGTAGTTTACGAAGGTAATCTTCAAAACAGAAATTCGATTTTATCGCGTTATAGAATTGATACTTCGTTGAGCCTGACATATTTGCTCGCCAATCTTGTATGAATGTGTCTTTGAGTCTTTGATTAATAACAAAGTCAAAGTACTTTCTGTTAACAATGCTTTGACTAGTCCACAAACATGTCATACCCAACTTATTTAAGAGGGAGGAAATATTTTCAATCCAAGGGCTTGTATACAGACCATTGATATAATTCGTATAGAGAACTAAGTATAAGGAATTTGAGATTTTATTCTCGTTACCCGACACAAGAAGAGCCCAAAAATTTAACATACGTGTTTTTATTTTAATTCCTATTGGTAGCAGTCCCAATTCACCAAATACGAGATTACTTCCAGTTGATTTTTTCAGTCTCAAAATGAATTTAAGGAACCATAGTTCAAGTTTTTCGATCGTTGAAATGTTTTCGCAACCCCATATTTCGCATCCATAAGTTAAGATTGGGACGACCGATTTTTCGTATATTTCTAGCATAATATCAACTGTCAAGTTATTTTGTCTCATTTTGCTTATCATTGAGTACATTGTCTTTTTAGCCTCTGTACACCTATTGTTTATTTCTAAAGAAAGTTTTCCACTTTTCGAGAATGTCACGCCCAGATATTTATACTTGTTCACTGTTTCAATAATATTTCTAATAATAATAATTATTCTGTGTGTCGAAATACTTAGCGCCTTTCTTAAATTCAATCCCAAAATAAATGGAATCAAAATTAATGACTCGGATTATGTAATCAACCAATACGCTGACGACAGTACTCTATTCTTAGATGACGACCAAGATTCCCTAAATGAGATCTTAAATTCTCTCGACAACTTCGCTGCGATATCCGGATTAAGCGTTACCTTTGATAAAACTCATATCGTTTGGATAGGATCTCGGCGTGGCTGTGGGATTGAACTGGAAACAGAAAAACATATACAGTGGAATCATAACGGAACGTTTACCATACTTGGCATAAAATTTGAACTAAATTCGGCCAATTACTTCTATAAACACTTCTCAGAAAAAATAAACAAAATGCGAAAACTTTTAGCAGATTGGTCCCTCAGAAATCTTACACTAGTCGGTAAAGTTACAGTCATTAAAACGTTAGCGATCCCCATCTTATTACACTCTCTTACTGTTCTCCCTGATCCAGCTGATAAGATATTAGATGATATTCAAAGTATATTTTTTAAATTTCTATGGTCGGACAAAAGGGACAAAATTAAACGTGACGTAATAATCAACTTAATCGAAAATGGCGGGCTCAATCTACCCCACGTAAAAACACCGTGTTGCTCCTTAAAAATGATATGGATCAAAAAGTTACTAGATTCAGAAACAATGGCCCAATGGAAAACACTCGTAGTCGATAATTTTGAAAAATTTGGGGGGAGCAAAATGTGGTCTTTGAATAAACATGGTATACTTAGTGTTTCAAATTATATGGACCCTTTTTGGAAAAACGTACTTAAGGTATGGACTCTCTTAAAAAATAGCAATCACTCAACCCCGACAGAAATTCTCTCGCAACCACTATTTTATAATAATTATATAAAAAGTAACAATGAACCGTTTCTTTACAGACGTTGGTGTACAAAGGGTGTTTTCTTTATAAACGATATACATAGCGCTTCAGGATCCATCTTTAACTGTCAAGAATTTAAGTTGAAATATGACCTTGATATTCCATTCACCAACTACCTCGGTGTGGTCAATGCAATACCAAGGTTATGGAAAAATATAATATCTAATAGTACAAAACTTGAATCTGTTTTAGATCCCTTGGTGAATGAACTCATATTTTGCACTAAAGCAAACCGCCACTTCTATCCCATATTTCTTCCGAAAGTATCAAAAAAACCTACACATACCCAAGAGAAATGGAACACCGCATTGGACGAAAATCTTGACCATAAAGATTGGCAATACATTTACAAACAAACTTTTAGGGAAACAGATGATACTTATCTACAGAGTTTACAATATAAGATTAACCATAAAATCCTATTCACAAAATCTAGACTCTTTAAATGTGGGCTTTCGGAAACAGAGCTGTGCTCATTCTGTGGAAATACGAAAGAAACGATTGCACATCTATTTTACGATTGTTCTTTCTCAAAAACAGTTTTACTTTCACTAGTGGAAAGGATTAACCTTAGTCCGGATCCGCAAATTCAACTAAACATTAGTAAAAGAGAAATAATTTTAGGCTCTACTTCCGAGCATGCCTATCCAAATGTCTGGAATACCTGTCTCCTCATCTACAAAAAGTATATTTACACCTGCATTCGAAGTAATAC
Organism: Pictodentalium vernedei; assembly: GCA_031216915.1. Taxonomy (NCBI): domain Eukaryota; kingdom Metazoa; phylum Mollusca; class Scaphopoda; order Dentaliida; family Dentaliidae; genus Pictodentalium; species Pictodentalium vernedei. The sequence goes on along the minus strand of CM062296.1, from coordinate 641,322,251 downwards.
CATCCCCTCCTTCTCAGATCTAGCAAGAGCTATAAAATCCTACAAAAAAAAATATTGAAATGTATTCTCTATACATGTACACAATCAGCAAGGCCGAGCGTATTAGGGATAAATGGAACTACCTAACTGACTCATTCTTTAAATAATTGGAGAACTGCTTTGTATATACATTATACTGTAAAAATCATGTTGTAATCTTATATAAGGTACTATTTTTCTAGTGATGCCAATAAAAAAAAAACCGTAATATATAAAAAGAAAAATAAAAAAAAATAATACGAAAACAAATATAGACAAAAAAATAATAAGAATATAATTTATATATATATATATATATATATATAATTATAATTATGAGTAAAACAAACGATTTCATGGAATCAAGAGCTTGGTTTCTTTGAAGGGCATTGCGTAGCGCTTAAACGATCTGCGTGAATGAACAATTTCCTCATGTCTTGCATGAAAGATGTCTCAATTGTCGGTTGGAGAGAGAATTTAATCACATTAATCATTCGTGTATCATGATGGATTGGGAAGAGATGGTCACTATGTATTTCATGCACGCATTGGAATACTTCTGATGCAATGACGTGGTCGAATATTGGAGGTAATTTGTGTCTTGTGCCGGAGAACCCGATCCCACTAAATCAGAAGAGTTGAAGTTAGCACATCGATATCTCACCACCGAAGACAGGGGATGCGCTTTGGAATATTTGTTGGAAAAGGGGAGACTACCACCACTAAAAAAATTTCCGACGGAAATCACGGTTTTTTAAATTCATTGTTGAAGGGAAGAAACCACTAAAAAACATTTTTTCATCAAATAATAAGAGAGATATCTGGCCATCGATTACAACGACCCTATCAATAAGAACGATTTCTGCAGACTATACGGCGACGCCGCTGACTTCAGAAAGAAATATCATCGACTGGACGAATTGATGGGTAATCGTAACATCACTCCCACCGAATACAAATCGATGTTTCCCCTGTTCGTATTCGACATCAGTAAACAGAGCGAGCGACTCAAGAGTAGTGTCTTAGACATTCAGATCAAGATGCAATTCGATAGGAACGTGCCGAGGAGAACCGAGGCTTTTGCCCTAGTCCTGTTGGAAAGAGAGTTAGAATTTGAATCGGATGGACAAAAAATGTCCATCGTTTGATGAAAAAATAATATTAATTAAAAAAATATTAAAATACCAAAAAAAAAGTAATAAATAAAAATACAAAAAAAAATATAATTGGATTTTGAAAAATTGAATATTCAATCTCTTAAAATACAATAATATTTCTTTTTGGAGTTGTCTCCCCTACATCGCAAAAATGTGATTATTCAAATTTTTTTGGGTACTCATTGTTTGTTCAGAGGATCGAGTTCGATCAACAGAGAGACCACTGAAGTGGCGGCTTCGGGATTATTGGTTTTTGTCTTGAAATCGATCCTATCCCCCATCTGCACCTTGAGAGGTGTACTGAAGATGCTGGTGTTCGAGTGTTGCTCCTTCATCTTTTTGACTCTGTATCTCTTATCGGTTTCCACACCGTTCACCACGAGATTGACGACCGCTCTATTGCTCGAGTCCGTAGAAGTCAGACTCATTCGAACGATATCGCCTCCCGTCGGCATGGGATATCCTATCAGACTGTGCAGCGATCCGTTACCTCCGATTCCGAATGACCATTCGGCTTTTTCCGCATCTAATGCACTGCTCTCTTCGGCCCAGATGGTGATCAATTGTCTGGCGTATTTTATCCTTTCCACGATGGTGATCAGAGGACAGGCAGCCATCATGTGCGTGGGATCCGGCATATTCGTGAGTGCGTGCCCTCCCATGTCCAGTTTGCCTTCCATGATATCGCATTTTCTCCAGACTGTAATTTCGTCCAAGTACTGTCTGCTGACTGTGCTGGAAGCGAATTCCGGTTCGTCGTCGAGACCAAATAGATTGTGACCATCCATGTCGATGCCGGCCTCCATGGTTCCTCCAGATTTTTTTTCAGACACAATTCGTCAACGTGAGATTCCCGACAGGATTGAGAATCCTGCAGGGCAGAATCCACATAGCCCTTGTTGACCGCCGTCGAGTCTTCATCCACTTCGTCGATCTGGGAAAGATTCAATATCTTGTTGAATCCCGCATCCAGATCCAATTTCATTTTAGCTTGCCGATGTTATCCTTTCTCAGTTCCAAGTCTACGTATTGTTTGGTTACCGCATCGTTGGGATTCGTGGGAATGGGCACGTTGATTATCTTGTTAGAATTTGCATTCAATTCAGACTGCATCACTTTAGGAACGTAACGATCTCTCAGATGGTTACTGAATCTCGCCTGAGCGTTGTCCGCATATCAGTCAAATCTCTAGTATCCACTCCATTCACCACTCATTTAGATTTCATGTCGAGGTCGTCCGTCATGTCTTTATTCACGTAATTATCTCTCATCATCTGCTGAAAATTTTCGTCTCCTCTATTGACGTATTTTTTAGTCGCGGCATCCGACTGATCGATCAGTTTGGGAGGATTGTAGATTTTCTCATTGTTTAAGTTTAAAGGTTCTTCTCAAGGTTCGTATCTCCAGACGTATCGTTCACCCAAGTTGGCAATGTCACTACCACCGTCTTCAACCATTCTTCTTTTTTTTTCTTGAGGGGACTTATTATTGTCAGCGCGACCAAATTTATCGACTGTCATGTTTATGTGTGTGTTTTGTTTTTTTATTATTATTATTTAAAAACTGCATTTTTTTATTATTATTTTAATTATAACAACGAACAAATTTTATTTATATATCTTTCTATATATATCCCCCAATTTTTTTTTTAATGTAAATCGTTAAGAATATCCTGAAAGTGATCTCTTTCCGACCATCTCTTGAGAACGTAGAGGCACAGGTTACTGCAAAAACTCTATCCGGCGCTTGCACTCGTTCCTTATTATAGATAACTGATGTTAAATAGTTCCTTATTTCTATCGGCAGTGAGATTCTGTAGCTATCAAAATAATAATTTTTATTATTCCAATTCGAAAACCACACGACCCAATGCGTGCCCTCACCTCTGATATCGTCCAGATTTAAAATTCCACATTCCAAGTCGTCGTCTTTTTTTCTCGGTAAAGCATCTCTAGAAAACACACCTCAAAAATGTTTGATTTTTAAATCTTTTGCCACTTTCGACAGATCAATGTTGGATAGGGGTTCATTGGGTAAGATGACATCTTCTACGGATATGTGTTTTATTTTCTTCTTATTCATAAATATGTTTTTTTTATTTATTATTTTTTCTTCTTTTCTTTTTTTAATTTATAATCTCGCGATTTTTTTAAAACTTACAACATTTCGATGTCCTCAGTCATACTGCATTCATCATCCTCTCAATATTGTTGTTGAAATGTCCTGGAATAATGTCCGAGAGCGAAAGTGTGTATTTTATTCTCACATATAATTCTCTTATCGTCGTTGGCTGTCAACGCAGTCTTATTGTTGATTTCTTTGGTGTACATCTCATGCTTTTCGCTTTGAATTGCAGTCATCTTTTTATACACCATAGAACCTTCGAAAAGACATTCTTTATACTCGTCGAAAGCGATGCTTTTATTCGTCACACACGCTTGAACGCCTTTATATCTTTTAATCTCTTTACCGTCGAGGAGATAAGCGTACAATTTAGGTCTCAAACCCACGAATTCGGTGATCTGTCTTCCATCGCTCTCATCTTTGAATTTACCCAACACCTTTTTATTAACACCCTTTGGAATCTTAGACGGGTGATCGTCAGGATAATTACTCATATCGAACCATTCGTTCACATCTGGCACTATGTCCTTGTAGACGTCTCTAGTCTCTATCTCATAAGACAGACTGTCCGTGTCGGTGAACAATAGTTTGGCTGCCGAACCGAATTTGGATTTGATGTAATTGTAGTGAAACTCGTACATCAACTGCTTGCTGATGTCTAAGATGATCGCTCAGAGATAACAGGGTTTGTCGAATTTCAGATGCATCTTTTGCATTTGTACAGCCACTAGATTTTCGTCGAATATGACTCTATGTTAATAATTGGTTTTGCGATTAATTTTCTAGACCTCTCTTCAGAGGTGATGAATTAAACGTTGGTTCTATTCCTAATGTTTCCCATAGATTTCCAATATACACAATTGTTCATGAGTCTGGAGAAATCTTTCTCGAAGTCGCTCTCGGCCTGAATTCTTAAATTCGTGTTGAGATCGATGTATTTTTTCATCCAAGGCGCCTCGTCGAATCGAATGATTCAATGCACGTCGATTAATCTCATACCGCGATCGATGTAATTTTTCAGATTTTCACAATAGACCACGTACTTGCGTTTGTGATTTAAATTATGAATAAGTTTTTCGATGTCGTTCACTTTCATTCATTCAGGAGCCAGTGGATAATTGTTGTGTAGATCGTGTAACGTTTCCGGATAGTCCAAATCAACCTCTAAAATACAAGGATAATGTCTCCAATTTTGTTTTTCTTCCGACGTTTCGACCCATTTGAAATTTCCGATTGGTGAAGGATGATTCATGGTCCAACCGTACAAATTATTAGCATCCCAATACTGTATGTATTTACTCGGTTTTTCCGAATCGAAATCTTTTCCCATGTGAGAATTATTAGCTTCAGCATATCTGGTGGAAATCATAGAGACGCCACCCCTCACAGCCTTTTGGAACATGAGCAACATGTCAACGTCTATTAATAATTTAAATCGAACCTCGGTCGTCTTCAAGAGAGAATCCCCAACAAGTCCGGTTGTCATTAAATACCAAGCCGGATCTAGTTCGTAATATCGACGACACACTGATCGAAAATTTTCGAACACATCAGCCAAGAGAAGACGTCGGTTTTCAAATAGAGGTCGTGATATTCTCTCATGGATTTCATGTCAAATAATCTCCACACCTTTTACGCGTGTTTGTAATCATTGTCAGAAATGTGAGAGTGGTATAATTTCGAATAAAAATATTCTTTGGGAGGTAGAGCGACGTTGTCGAATTTCTCGAGATCACACATGTAATTGTAAGGGTAGACACCTTTCCTCAACATAACGTCCACCAATTGTTGTCGATCATCAAAATGTTTACTCTTGATTTTAAATTTCTCCTTATTCAAACTGTTGACTAATTTTTCCAGACTGGCCGACAAGAATTTATAACTGTTGAGAAACGTATCTCTCTACAGATGGGAATCATTGTTTTCTCACTCGATCCTTCGACCTGTATCTTTTTATCAATGAACTTCCATTTAGTGAAGGTAATGTATTTTTTATCGCTTTGCGCGATGCAGCTCAACTCCCCATCGCTGACACCCATATTTTTAACGAACATGTGACTGTCGTAGCCCGAGAGATTGTGAAATATCACCGGAAAGAATTGAGCATCTGGAAATCTTAAATTACATTTGTTGTGAGCAGCGCCACGAAACAGTCCGTGTAGTGATCGTGATCTCTAACGTTTTTATTATTTTCACAATTATTATCGAATGGTTGTCTACAGATGTGACACTCAGTCGTTTCCTTGTATTCTTCCCGTTGCTCTGGCTTGATGATCATGTCTTTAGATTTTTTAAATTTGTCGTATAATTCTTGAATTTTCGATTCTAATGATTCCACGAATTTTTTAGCCGCGTCGTCATCATTGAACATTTAGTGTAGACGAATGCACCTGACGATTCTCGATCGTCGAAAGAACATTTTACGTAATAACAATAGCCCGACGGTACGTGCTTCTGATGTTTTTCGGTGTGATTCCTACGCTCGTTGGGCTGGCAAGAATTCATTTTCGTGGTGAAACATTCGAAATTGGCATAGACGACGAATGGCGGCTGCAATCTTTTTTTGTAGTTGTAAAAATTCATGTAAGTGTTAGGTTTAGGCATTTCGATGGCAACGCTTGTCTTTTTGTTGCAATATTTCTGATGACGTGTCAACGATTCTTGACAATGGAATGAATTCATGCAGTTGAGACTGAAAAAATCTCTCATGCTTATGTTTAGAAGTCTGCTTCGACAACAATTTACTCATATTTTTAATCCAGCAATAATGTTGATTGTCACCCTCGGAAATTAATAACAAATTAACAATCCGTTCTCTGTCTTTGTGCGAAGTCAGTCTGAGAGGATAGGCTATTCCTTTTTTATCGTCTCCCTCATATCTCAAGACGTTCACGGCCACGGTGAGATTTATCTTTTCGAAACACTTGATGTCTTCCAATTGCGTTGCGGAAGGCACTCCCATCCAATCGAGATTTTTACAAGTCTCCACATACTTGGAAACTCTCTCGCTATGCTTTTGTACAGGATACAAGACCGATGTGATCGCCTATTTGAAACACGCACTATCATCTTTATTTTGAACGTTAACCACAGCTTTTTTATTATATTGGAAACGTTGCAAGTCTATATAGGAAGACGTTCTCAAAGGGTCATGTCTGTCCACGAGAATATCGAGACTCAATATCTTCTCGAACGTCCAACCACTTCCCTTTTATGATAAATAGCCATAGATTCCAATATCTTGTCTTTCTTCGCTTCGTAATCATTGAATAATTTGTCGTCTCCATTTTAGATTGGAAATAGGCATCTTCCACCATGCTCTCACCCGTTTTTGTGTTGACGTTTTTATCAGACAATGCAAGATCATTTTACTTTTAAACCCTTATCTAGATGTTTTGGAAATACATCCAACACTCCACACTTCGCTCATTCCATGAACGATTCGGGTTCGAAATTTGCGAGACGAGGAGTCACCTCGAAAGTTTTAAAATATCCTTTAATGGCAACGTCTCGATCTGCAGGAATCAACGATTTCTCTAACGCTTTGGTCATGATTTCCTTTATTGCATCGAGTCCCTCGTTTTCCTCCAGCACTCTCACGACTGCATCCATCACTTTTTGTAATGAATCATCATCTCGAACCGCATCCCTTTTAATTTTTTTTTTCATTCTCTTTCGAAGCCTGCCGGCTTATTATTCGTTTAACAGTCTTCTTCTTAGTGTTCACAGTCGCTTGTTGAGGTTGCTTCATCTTCTCATTTCTTGCTACCTTCTCATTTCTTGCCACGATTCGAGTTTTTCCTCCGTCGTAGACCTTTCGTCCACCCCCTTCCCATAGAGTAAATGATCGATGCATTCTTCTTTTTTCATGTGTTTAACACCTTGTAAATTCAATAACTGACGTACTCTCATTTGTAAATTAACGAAGTGTTTGAGCATAAGTCTCCCCACGAACGAGCTCAATCAATTGTCCTTTGGTTCTATAACGGTTGTAATTTTTAATTCTTAGATTTCTACAGTACTTTTTCAACTTGAATATGGTAGAGAAATATAACTTTTCCACGTTAAACGTTTTTGTTTTTGGCATTTTTATGTTAAAACTTCTTATTTTAATATATATTATTTGGGTGTTTTTTTGAAAAAAAAAATTGATTTGTGAATTTTTTAAACTTCTTATTTTAATGTATATATATATTTTTTTAACACAAAACACAATTTTTTTTTTCAGGAGAAATTCAATTTTTTTAAAGACAAAACACCAATTTGTTTTCAAATGAAATTCAAATTTATATAACGCAAATAATAAATTAAGACAATTTAGGTACATCGCATCCGAACTCACGCGTGAGACACACTCATTCAATTTTTCCACTAAGTTCAGTGATGAATAATGTAGACCTCATCGAAATATCAATTAACATTTTTTCCTCTTCATGCAGTGATGACACCCATTTATTCATTATGCAAACATTTCTAAGTTGTGAAAGCAATCACGCTTCATTAATAATTTCAATCCAGAGAGTGTGCATTTCTCGAGAAAAAAATGAATATTCATGGATTTTTTTTCTGAGTCGTGATGAATTCATAATGTCAAATCTATCAGAAGGATATTTACCTTGAAAGTATTCTGTTTGGTGTTTTGGAAGATGAAGTGAAAAATCAAGTTTACTTTTGAGAAAGTGTGTTGTTCAAAAGGAATTAAATCGAATTTCTGGTTTAATTCTTTTGAAATATTACATCCGTAGATCCAAGATAAATTCTCAGGATTAAACGTATCAATCTTATCCGCTAAAATCATCAACAAATCGTCATGATATTTGTAGATTAGAACCAGAAACGTTTTGCTCAGTTTTAAAGGTTAGACACTGTTTCCATATTCCTGTGTTAACCCACTACTCTCCTCGCCTGTTAATTCAATAGGATCGTGAGATTCTGACCTGTAAATTTGAGTGTCAAACTTGGAATAGCGTTCGACTCTTTTTAATTTTAATGCGGAACTTTTAGTTGTGGAGGAGTTCATGACTGATAATTGTTTTATGTCATAGTTTTGTTGAAATTTTTTTTTATAAAAACATATTAAATTTTATGGTTTTTTTAATGATAATTATTATTAATTGTAAAAATATTTTTGTTTTTTTCTTCTTATATATATATATATGAAAAAAATAATAAAATAACAACTTTTTTTTACAAAATTCTTTTCTTTAATGACAAAAAACAAGCACGTCATGGTCGCGCCTACAATTTTTATTTTCAGTTAATGTTCAGTACACATTTTTGTTTTTTTTTAGTAACATATTACATACATTTTTTTGTTTGTTTGTTTGTTCGTTCGTTCGTTCATTCGTTCGTTTATTTGTTCGTTGTTGCTTTGTTTTCAATCGGACTCGAGCGTGCGCTCCATCTCGAATGATAAACTCGAGTTTACCAGATCGATCTTCAAAATTCACCCTCGATCGAACCATCGTCTTTTACCGCAGGAATCCACATCCCAGATCGAGTTTTTTACCGGTCCACTCACGATCTCGAGTTTTTTTTTGCTGGACCTATTTTTACATTCACCTCGATCGAACCGCTGTCTTTTACCGTGAGAATCGACGTTCGATAGGGTATTTTTCTAGCCCAAATTTTAAAAACGACAGTGTTTTTTTTAAAATTTTCCCAATAGAAAATCTCAGTGTTAAATCTCGACCATGAGTGGTCGAGGAATTCTAGGCATGAAAAAGTTGACAAAAAATTCACCCAATGGGAAAATCAGTGTTAAAATTGTCAAAAAAGCGGGATTTAGAATCCGGGAATTTTTTAGCAATTTTTCGTCAAATTCACTCAAAGTACTCCAGAAATGTTCAAATTTTAAACATTTTCTGGGAAAAACCCAGGGTTTTCCAGACAAAATTGAATTAGTTCTGGAAAAACCCAACATTTTCCAAGAAAATCACTTTTTTTAACGGAAAAATTTAAGTTTTTTCTAAAAATAATCCAAAAATAACTAACTTTTCTGGACCACTACATTTCTAGACCAACACGATGGAGGTGGGACAGGAATGGCCATACACCACTACTGCTGTTAAATATTTCAATTGTTTTTTGGTTATGTGACCTTCGTCGAGGAGACATTTTAAGATCTTATTGAATTTTTCGACATTACTAGGCCAAATAAGTGAATCTATTTACTTATAATGTTTAATATTGCTGAGTTGTCTCATGGCTTCCTTCATATAATTATCCCGAGATAGAACGAGTACCGACCCACCTTTGCCGGCTAGTTTAATTACTAATTTCTTATTTTTTCGAAGTTTTGTGAGGGCTCTCCGTTCACCAGCTGTTAAATTGTCTTCAACGGAGAGTATGTTCATGCTGAACACCTTTCAGAGGATTCGTTTGTTGGCTTCAATAATTTCTGGATCTACTTCACTATTTGGCGGTGACCAACCAGATGATTCTGTAAAAGGAAATTTCCGACCCCTGGAGTTTCTAAAGCGGTCTGCTAATTTCATTTGCCTAAGAAAATTACAGTTATATGATGGTATATTTGTTTGATTACCAGTTTTAGGCTTCGGTGCTGGTACAAAAGTTAATGCCCCCAACTTTTCCAGAAGTTAGAAAGAGATAGAGAGACGGACAGACGGACGGACGGACGGACGGACGGACGGAAACTCGAAGCTCCCGTTTATTTGCGCGGACGGACGGACACACAGACAGTCGGACGGCGGGTGGACGGACGGGCGGGTGGGTTACCGATCGGGTTCCGGTCGGTCGCATTTCGGGGAGATCAACCTGTCATTGCAATCATGCAATCTTGTTGAAATCAGCAGGATGGGGCTGACAGACTCTTTATTCTTAAGATATGACCGAAGATGTGCACTTTGTTCAATGTAGACGTGCCTGACCCCCCCCCCCCCACCCCCCAAACCCCACAAAAACTGCGTAAGCGTTGCCCCCTCTTCAGGTTTATCTTGTGGAATCTAACCATGTCTATTCCCCCAAAAACAGTTCCGAAGAAACTACTTTTTAGCGGTTGTCCGAACGTTTTAAAATGATCAATTTTTCCGCAAAAAATGAAGCCCACTACTCCCGATTTTAAGAATATACGTCCGTCCGTCCGTCCGTCCGTCCGTCCGTCCGTCCGTCCGTCCGTCCGTCCGTCCGTCCGTCCGTCTGTCCGTCGTGAACTTTACATTATCGACTTCTCCTCATAAGCTACTGAATCGAATTGAATCAAATATGATATGCATGTTCCTTCTTATATGTCAATTAAGGTTTGTTTGAAACAAAGTTATCACGCCCACAGGTGGCTCCACAGGAGTCATAAATCTGTTAGCAGCCACAATTTTTTTTTTCTGACAGTTAAAACAATTGTCTACTCTAGAGCTGTGGGTCACAAAATCATTGGAAACTTTGGATCCTTGGAGGGGCCAGATTTGGCTTTGTTCGAATGCGAGTTCATATTTGTGCTTCTTACAGAAGCCCGAAGTCTAACTTAGTACACTATGAGGAAATTTCTTTAAAAATCTTCTCCTTCAGGACCATCAGTTAGGATCTTTTGATATTTGGTTTTCCGTATTCTTAGAAAGTCACATCCCTAGGTTAATATATGGACCCCATTTGTGAGCCCGAATTTTAACTTGGTGCAATATGGGAAATAATCTTTAAAAATCTCCTTCTCCAGAACCAGAAATCAGAGTCTTTTAATATTTGTTACAAAGCATCCTTGGGGGTGAGGGGGGGGGGGGAGGGGGTCAGATTCAAGTTTATTGAAATGCATGACATCATTTTTGGGTTCCCTTTGAGAGCCCAAACTTCAAGTTAGTACAATATGAGGAATATTCTTTAAAAACGTTCGTCTGCACAACTACAATCAGAGTCTTTTGATATTTGATATACAACATCCCAAGAGGAGTCCTATTTAGGTTTGTTCAATTCAAGTCCCTGTATTGATATTTGGGCCCCTTCGTGAACCCGAATTTTGACTTAGTGCAATATGAGAAATAATCTTTAAAATTTTATTTTCTAGAACCACCAATCAGAATGTTTTCATATTTATTATACAGCACACTTAAAGGCACCAGAATTACGTGTGTTCAAATCAAGTTCGTAAGTTCATATTCGGGCGCCTATGGGAGCCCAAATTTCAATTTAGTGCAGCATGGGGAGATTTTTAAACAGAATCTTCTTCTTCCGATTCACTGGTCAAACTCTTCTGACATTTGGGTTACAGCCTACTTTGGGAAAGGGGAGTGGTGGGGGCAGATTCAAATTTGTTGAAATCAAGTCCCTGGGTTATTATTTGAGCCCCCCTTGTTGAGCTCGAATTTCTCTTGAACCACCAATGAGAATCTTTTGGCATTTGGTATACAACATCCTTAGGGGTGTTTGTGTGTGTGGAGGGGGGAGGGGGGTCTGATTCAAGTTTGTTCAAATCGAACCTATGTGTTCATATCTGGGTTCCCATATTTGGAGTTTAAGAAAGACAGAACCCAATGGAGAACTTATTGTTTGTTCCTTTAAATGAATTCTGACCACGAGTGGCGGAGCTGATTGTGGTCAAGTCAGATGTATATATGAGTGGATAAGATTAACGGTTGTTCAATTTTGGATAATTGGGTTGCTTGCGGCTCTGAGGGCGGTGGGAGGGGGTCTATTGGGTGATATTTTGTTGTATGCATTCGCTGGGAGCCGCTCTAGCGCAACAATTCCATCCCAATCATTTCTCGTGATTGTATGTTTCGCTCTGTTCACCTGGGGGCTCGCACGAATATCCCTTGCTGTCACTGGGGGATTGTATAACATACGAATAACTTTCTCGCACCGCCCACAGTACTTGTCTTTTTCTGTATTTTGGAGTGATGCAGCCTCGCCATTTGTCAAAAGCAATGCGTAACAGCATTTCGTAACTCTGTTGGAAAGACATCTATCTAGGCTCTTCGTACGCGAATGACAGGAAAACTATGCCATTTTTATGCAGTATGTATACTATAGATGTGTTTGTATTAATTGTTTGTAATCTATACACTGCTAATAAATGTATTATCAATTAAGAAAACCGTTTGTGCGTTGTCTGTTGGCGTTCGGCATTCGATTCATTTTACCTCATGTTGATGGTGTCATATGTCGTTCCTCAGTAACTCGACACACCTAACAGGCCACATTGGCAAATCAACCGTTACAGAACTGCAGGTTTTCTCAAATGGAAGCTCTCAAAGCTTGTCGTATCAGGATAGCGAACCATATGTTCCTTTGTATGAGGCACAGACACATGACAAGATTAAGATACTGATCATTCATCAACAGAACTTTTTTTCATCACACTTCCGTCTGCTTGAATCAAATTGAAAAGTAAGAATATATTTTTAGCTTATATAACATATCTTATTGGATTATCCCGACCCACGGGCGCCGGGCGCTCTGGGCAGCGTAACAGCTGCACACCCTGCCCAGCATACGGGAGCGAACGGGGCATGGCATGGCCTTTTTGAATGAGAGAAAACTTTTCGGTCGAATGTGTGCTTGTTGAAACGCGTGACCGACAACCTGTGATGAAGTTGTCATCCAATGCTCATGTCCTTCGGAGTTACCGAGGGACGTGCACATAGGATCACAACGTAAAACGCGAAATCGACATCGGATTGAAGGTTCCCCCTTCTTGGAGGTCTTGGTCGTGTCTATAACAGGTGGGTGCTAACAAAGGAGATAACAGGTAAGTATATGGCATCAAGTCATTTAGCGTCACAACTGTATGCCGTGTAGGCAATTTAGCTACGTAAATGCCCTTTTACCGGACCTGACCCCACTGCCCTCGGATATTCAAGTCAGTAAAATAAACATGTAACTTTTGAAGAGGAGGTGGGGGGGGGGGGTGGATTCCTCAAGTTCCACAGTGCTAGCACTAGTTTAATTTGCCTACTTTCACAGGTCTCACGGAAATACACTAGCAGGGTTTCGGTATGCCCGTATTACTCGGAGATTAGTCTGAGTTCAGAATCAAGAAATTTCGCATAAAATATGCGAGATTGACTTAATTCGTAATCAGGATGTTTTGCCTGAAATATGTTAGCGTTGCCAGGGTTTAGATTTAATTAGCATGGTCAGGCTCCCCCCCCCCTCCCCACAACAGCCAGATGCGGATAGGTCTACCGCTGATCTCCATTTATATCACTGACTGTGTTTGTGTTTGTGTGTGATATAATTGCAATTATTTCACGCATATGGATTCACCACCAGTTCCATATTTGGAAATCCGTACGGAATACGTGTTCCGAGCGGATTTTCGGTGACGGACTATTTCATTTTTTCCTCCAGAAGTCATGGATCTATCAATAAAAAAAAGAAGAAAAAAACCCTACTAAACTCTGCCATTTTCGTAATCGGCCAATCGATCGAAAAGTCGCATTCTGACCCAGATCAATTGGAAGATGTATTTGTTCAAATCCACCAAAATTAACAAAAAGTTTGAAATTTTCTGTGTGTAATGTCTGAATTTTTAAATTAATAGATTATGTGCCATAGAGGCGTACAATAAACACAGAAAGCCACGATGTGTGAATGCGTTCGCCAATACGGTACTCATGTCCATATCATCGTGGAAGGATAGAACTCGAAGATCCACCTCTCGTTCTATCCTTCTACGCTAGCACCCGTCGCATATTGACGAGTGTATTCACACAGCTTGACTTTCTGTGTATGTATCAAGTCAAGTCTCGTAAGAGAGTTATTTATTTTTTTATTTATTTATTGGTGTTTCAAAATCACATATTTCTGCACAATGGCTAATCATGATCGCGACAGTTTTACGGTTGGCGGAAGTCGGAGTACCCGGAGAGAACCACCGAGCAACGGCGAGCAACTGTCAGCTTCCCAACATACTAACTCTACACAAGCAGGGTTAGCATTGGTTGAAGACAGGCGAACCATCGACGTGCGGTACGCCTTAGTAAACAGCGCCACCGTGACCCTACGTGGGCAATGGTGGTGAAGAGTCTTGTCCAAAGACACAACTCGGTTGACGCAGGTGGGATTCGAACCGGGGACCTCTCGGCTTGCAGCCTGCCCCTCTACCTAACGAGCTACCGTGCCCCCATCGTACGAGGGTACAACAATACAATACGTTTATTGTCTTATACCAAACAGGAGATACATGACAAAACAGATCAGAGACAAACAAAACATAGAGACAAGTACAACGGATAGACTGGTGGAATAAATAATATTCTCTGGATGCATGTAAATATATATATATGTGAATAAGAAAAAAATATTAAAGTTCAAAACAAATACACCGACATCACTGACTATATTCCTGCTAGCGCTTTCACCGCTCTGTATGCGGATCTTCAGGCATATATGTGAATATATATGTTGAACGTGCTTCCAACTCGAGTAATTTTAATTCTTGCCTGAACAGCTTTATAATTCTCAGCTAAACCCTGCGGTGGTGTTCCGTATAGAGAGAGAATTACGCCAACCGAAAGAAAGCAGCACAACACAACTTGGACTTTTTCAACAGCTACTTCAAGCCACATGGTCCGTACTGAACAGTGAGGGCGCTGGCGAAAAAGTTCAGACAGTGTCGCGCCTTCTCCAAACCAACCCTCCTACCACCATATACACCACAATACACCAGCATTAATATTTCTAAGCAACGAGAAAGCTTCTGCTTTCTCAATGTAAGTGCATCGACAACGAACATGAGGGTTAAAGGTGTGAATTCTGAATCAAAAGACTCTACTAGCTAGAATAGTGAATCGTCGTTACTTAGCGAACTATAGTCGATTCCTGTGGTGTTGTTTATTTCACAGAATAGCCGGTCCCGCGGCGTTGCGTGGAGCTGGCAGGTATACAAAAATGTGTTTCGTCCTCCACTGTCTCTGGACAGAAAGGGCAAAACTGCAACTCATATGGAATTTTCTTCGGCTTTCTCTATCTCCCGGCTTCAATAGGCAAAGGATGTGCACTTATTCAGGGCTGGATAAATTTTTGAATATTACATTATCCGCTTGGGTAAAGAGATACTTTCAAAACTGATTTCCCTTTTCACTTTCCTGTAGAATGCAAGTTTGGTGCTCTCCTGCACTTTAGTCTCCCATCATTTACACCTTTCACTGCTTTTGTCAGTCTATCCATATTCAATGCTGACTGGTTTTCCCATATAATATATATATATATATATATATATATATATATATATATATATATATATATATATATATATATATATATATATATATATATATAATCAAATCATATTATGATTACAAACTAACAAGAACAGATATCAGTCTGACCACCTGGTGTGCGCTACGGAGAGGTGGCTGCTGATGTTGATAGGCCAGATAGGGTAAGGAGAGCGGTGAAGAGAAAGAGGGGGCCAGAGGCATACACAACGAGGCGAGTTGCAGATGATATAGGAACTGGGGGAAGAAAAAGAAAATTAGTTGTAGCGGGGAGTAGCATTGAAGTGGGATTGACAATGTGGTTTGTCTTCCTGCAAGTTCTAATCGAACAGTCTTGTGTTTTCCTGGGGCGAAGGTGGAAGATCTGAGGGACCGGGTAGATGGTATTGTGGTAGGGTCAGCATCGGATCGGGTAGTGGTGGTCCATGTGGGGATCAACAATATGAGGGAGAGAAGGTCAGTAAGTTTGGTGGAGTCGAACAGAGGTTTAGTCAGCAAACTGCTAAGTAGTAATGCGAGAGTAGTTGTATCCAGCGTCATTCCTGTCCTTGGAGGTGGGGTTGAACGGAACTCGAGGATTTTGGCGCTGAATGAGGAGTTGGAGGACTACTGTGTTGACCTGAGAATACCCTTTATCGACCTTTGGGATACGTTTTGAGGCAACGCGAGCATGTACGGTCGTGACGGGCTGTATCTTAGCAGGATGGGGAAACGGGTATTGAGGGATAAAATTTTACGGGTAGCGGAGCCATTTTTTGAAGAGGAGCGAGGTGGGAGGTCAAGGGCAAGTATAACAGGGCTGGACACAGGTGTGGTGACCAAGAGCGAGGAGGACAGAATAAGTTTACCAAGGATAGCGCCAGAAACCAAAGGGACCAGTAGGCGGAAGCCAATGAATCTCGGTACCCTGAAAGTGGTTTATAGCAACATCCAGGGTCTCCACCGGAAAGTAAGTTAAATTGCTACATTGACCGAGGCAGAGGACTCTGATGTCATGGGCTTAAGCGAGACGTGCGTAAGACACGAGGAGCGGGTAGACCAAGTAAGGGGGTGCGTGTGGATAGGTGTAGGGCGTACAGAAGGCCAGAAAAAAGGAGGAGAGGTAGGATGTACAGTAAAGAGGATTTAAAACCGTCGCTGATCACAGACCTGGAAGAAGTCAGCACCTCGGCTGAGGTATCGAAAGAAATTAGATGGGTAAAGATCAATCTGAGAAACAAAAGTATTGCCCTTGGGATTGTCTACTGTGAGGTGGAGGGAAGCAAACCCGAGTGGAATGACTCGATATACTCAACACTAAGGTCCAATATCACAGAACTAGAAAACAGAAGGCTCAATATAATTTTGATGGGTGACTTTAATGGACACCTAGGTGATAAGAAAGAAGGCATAGAGGGCGGGGACAAGAAGGTCAACAGGAATGGAAGAAAGCTGTTGAACTTCACAAATGAGCTCGTCTGAAGATTCTGAACAGGGAAGCGAGGTTTCAGGGGAAATTGACCTGGGAGAGGAACGACAGAAAATCAATAATCGACTATATTCTCACAGATATTAATTTATGGAGAGAGGTGATAGGAGTAAAAGTGGATGATGAGGGTAAAAGGGAGTTGTGATCACAACTTGATTACAGTGACGATCAGGGCCAAAACCTAGTAAAAAGCAAAGGAAGCTTCAAGGAGATTTGGGAACTCAGCAAGGATGCTGACTGGGCGAAGTTCGAAGAAAAATTGAAACCAAAGCTTGCAACCGTACACGAGGGGGCCAGTATCCAGAAGATGGCCAACGCCATAGTTGTGAGCCTAGTGGAGGCAGGGAAGGAAAGTGTAGGAAAGATTAGGTGCCAACACGGGAACTTTGGTACAGAGTGAACGAAGAACTGTAAAAGGGCCATAAAGGGTAGAAAATCTAAATGTGCTGCATACAGGAGAAGTAGAAAACTCGTCGGAAAGCAACGAGGCCATGGTAGCAAAAGAAGAATACCAACAAGCACGAAATAAAGTAAATAAGATTAAATACGATAATCGGAGAGTGCGAAATAGCAGTCTTATTAGGACGATAAAATGACAGGGGGTCGATAAACGTAACAAAGAAAGTGTAACCCACAGAGTATTAAAGTAGATGGCAGAGTTACAGACGATCAAGTTCAACTAGCATTAGAATTAGTCAAGCTCTGGGAAAAGGTAAACGATAAGCGATGTGACATCGGGAACCCACCGGAGTGTCCGAACCAGGTTGAGGAAAATCTATCGAACGTCATGTGCAGCGAAATTAAAATGGAGGAGGTGCGAAAGGTGATCTCAAAATTAAGGAATGGAAAAGCGGGAGGGGTGGACGAAATTCCTAATGAGTTTATCCAAAAAGGGGGAAAGGAACTCTTGGAAAGCCTAACTGCCCTATTCAGTTTATCTATAGAAAACAAGAGGTCCCAAATGAGTGGAGAGAAAGCAAAGTGACATTTATTCACAAAGAGGAGGAAAAAGACGTTTCGGATAATTAACGAGGAATCGCTGTCAGTAGCAACATTGGTAAAGTTTTCTGTAAAGTCCTGTATGGGAGATTAGAGGAGGCGATTGAGGAGAAGGGTTTTTTGGGAGAGATCCAGAATGGCCTCAGGAAGGGAAGGAGAGTCACTGATCGTCTTTCACGCTATACCAAATGACAGAATCCGCGACAGCAAAAAAGAAAAAGATGTTTATGGCCTTTTTGGATGTTAAAAAGGCATACGATAGGGTACGGGGGGGGGGGTATGTGGCGAAAGCTTGATGCTCTGGGCTTAGGAGGCGAGTTTGAATTCTGAAAGCATTATATAAAGATGTACAGATTGAACTTAGCCTGGGTAACATAACAACAAAACGTGTGCCTAAGGATATAGGCCTAAACAGGGGTGTATCCTTTCGCCAATTTTCTTTTTGCATTGTACATCAGAGGTTTAGGAGATGATCTCCTGCATAACGATGAGGGGGACGCAGTTGGAGACTTGAAGATCCCAGGGCTATTTTTTGCAGACGATATGGTGCAAGTGTCAGAAAGCGAAGAGGGCTAGCGAAAATGCTGGGAATTGTTGGGAAATATGGGAGCAAATGGAGACTCAAACTTAACTAAAGAAAGAGCAAAGTTATACCTGTGGGCCGCAAAGTGGACCCCACTCGAAGGTGGAGAGTGGGGGAGTTCTGTGTTACGGAAAGTAGCAGCAAATTTCTTAGTGTAGGAGAGACAGGCGACTACGAGTATCTGGGCGCAAACATAAACATCACAGGGGGAGGCATCTACCGAAACCACACAAATAAATTGATTCTGAAGGGGATGCTAATCCTCATCCAAATGAAGTTTATAGGGAGAAACAGTTTCAATAAGTTTTTCGTGGGGAAAACCATTTGGGAAATGGTGGGTCTGCCAAGTATAACATATGGTACGGAGGTGGTACCGTTAAACCAGACGCCTGTAAAGAGCTTGGAAACCCTGCAGAACCATGCAGGCCGATGGATAACGAGGTCGGGTAATGCCGCAGCTCTAGAAGCAATCGGGGCGAACTTGGGTGGATGAGGATCAAGGACAGGATAGATTTATTAAAACTCGGTTATCTTAATTATTTGGTAAATCTCCCCAACAGCCGATGGTGTAAAGTATTGTTCCAGAGCATTTTCAACTCAAATATCAAGACAGGGTGGATGATCCAAGTGAGGGAGCTAATAGAGAACTACTCATTAGAGATCTCAGACCTAGACGCTGGGCAGACCAGGGTAAAAGAATCGTCAGAGAAATGGTCACTGAGGATGGCAACCTTAATTGGCGAGAGGGGGATCAAATCAAAGAGGTTTTTGGGCGGACTGAGTGATAAAGAGAAGCCTGGGTTTGAAGAGTACCTTGATGGCACCTTTGAGGGGTCACTGTTGTTGAAGCTAAGTTCGCGATCCCTGGAGTTGAGGGGAAAAATTGGGAAAAACAGTGAAAAAGAGTGCCAGATGTGTAATTTGGGCGTGGTGGAAACCCTAGAACACTTTCTTCTAGAATGCTCAAAATACCAGTCTAAAAAAGACTGTGATTCACTGAGAGTATAATGTGGAAGTGGGATGGGAGAATGAAGGACATGTGGTTAGTGAGAGACTCAAAAGAGAGGGTTAATATGCTAATCGGAGAGATTGGGAAGACTGGGGCAAGGGATGTCATCAAGCAGTTTGTCTCCGAGTGTTGGGAGGAGAGAAGAAGCGTGGGAATAGGGAGGCAGTTGGGAGTATACGGCTAAGCAAGGCCTTCTCACCCGAGAACCGCGACAAATCAGCGGCTGGCCAAAGTTTTATTATTATTATATAGAGTACGACAGCGTAGAACCGCCAAACACACTTTAGTTAGTATCTTGTTTAAACAAGATACTATCTTGTTTAAATAAGATACTAACTAAAGTGAGTTTGGCGGTTCTTCGCTGCTGTAACTGAGCCTATTCTTTAATCACTCATTTTCGGTACCGGATTTTAGTCTTAATTCAAAGGAAAATATTTGACTCAGTCTCCTTTTTTAACATGTGGTGGTCATAACTGAAACTTCAACTAATAATTGAGTATGGTATGTCCAAATAAAACGATAATTTCTAATCATGACAATGTGCATGAAGAAATAATCATTTAGGCACACAAAACGACCACAATTGAGACATTTTTCGCACTTCAACTTCAAAGGAAGATTTCATGGAAAACATTGCCCCCGAAATCGAATACAAAGCACAAATCGCACTTAAATTTTATATGTGTACTGACACAAATCGTTCTCACCTGGAAAAAATGTGTCAAAACGATCCGTAATTCACCTTCGCAAATCACTGGATAACATGAGCGTTATCTCAGTCAACACCAGATTTGGCCGAAATTTGAGTTGACGAAAACGACAACAACAACAAAAAAAAATAAAAATGCGTATAACGAGTACGTTTTAAAAAAAAACTTTCGGTAAGACTGAAAAGCAAGCAAGCAAGGAAACCAAATGTTATTGCCCGTCGAAGGCCCGCAGAGTCGAGATGGGGTAAACTAACCCCTTAGGACCCCTTTAACAGTACAATGGCACTTTCCACATCCAACAGCTGCACAGGAGGAAAAGCAAATGAGCAAAAAAAAAAAAACACAATGACCCAGTTCGCCACCTCGCCGGTTCTTGGTCTGTTCTTCAGGCATATAAAGTCTGCCACTTATATAATATAGCTCGTTGAGAAGATCCACCTCCTTCATTGACAAGGTTAGTCTGTCTCCGGAAGTGGAAGATGGTAATGATTGTTGAGGTACTCCTTCTTGTTCTTCAGGCAAGTATAGTCTGTCACTTGTTGTTGTAGTTGTGTCCCTGATCGAGCCTTCCTAGACATGTATAGTCTTTCACCGACTCGGTCAGGCCAGGTTCCACCGAAGCACACATCAAGCACACGGAAGGGTCATAAGTGCCAAAGGTTATACGCTCCCTAAACCGGTCGATGTTCCAGGATTGCCTGGAGCCTCTGTTGATTTAGGCCGAACGTCGGTGGGTTATTTTCACACCGCCAGGACAGGACAATCTAAATGGGGGATCCTGGTCGGACTGAAAAGAAGAAGTAAACTCCATAAGTAACGACAGCTAGGGAATGGCCGAGACATGAAATTCCTCAACGGTTACAAAAATAGGATTAGAGAAAACTCATGTAGTATTTTTGAAGGCCGTGGGTCATCCACCAATCATTCAGGGAGGTTAGGGTGATGTGTTTGAAGCCTCCCCCACCCCCACCCAAAAAAACCCCAAAGGTTGAGATAATCAGTCTGTCTGTGGGTTTAGTGTGCCTCAGTTTGTTGGTGTAGGTTTTAGTGATTTGTTGTGTTGGTTGGGGAAGGGTCAAGAAGCGCGCGGCACCCAGCAACGATGATGGTGGTATTTGCCAAAAGGCACTGCGATGCAGATAGTTATGCGGCTCGCTGATATTCATCTGTCCGCATCCACTCTGGGTGATTGCACGAGTTTTGATGATGAGTTGGTCCTTACAGAGTCAAACTATGAACGGCACCCAGCAACGACGATGCTGTCATCTATTCGGGGGATCGCGATGAACAGATACTTATGCAGAAGGTAGTTTTTGTCTATCCATATCCACTCTCTGGTGTTTACAAATGTATGTTTGTCAATGCGCAGTGATGTTGTATATGCACGCTAGTGTCGACAATTGCAATTTGTTGTATTTGGAGTTTCCGCTCTATCGCGAATGCGTGAGTTTGTTGGCTGTATCAGAGTAGTGTTGTTGAATTGTGGACGGACTGAGGTTTCCGGGATAAACATGGATGGACTGGGGTTTCCGGGATATGCATGGATTTAGGGCTGTTTTTACTCCAGATTATTTTTCGGTAGTCATTTAGTTCAGAAATGAGCTCACTGTCTTCAAGTCTGTTAAGAGTTTTATCTGCGATGTTTTTAAACCGTGTTTCCAGCATCTCAGTGTCAGCCCACTCGTGGAGGGTTGCAGTTAATGCTCGGAGATGGGCTTGGAGGGCAACGCGTAGAGCTTAGTTTTGAACGCGCAGGAGTTTGGTAAGCTTTGGTTTGCTTTACTGAGATATTTGATTATGAGGACAGGTCGGTTAAATGATTTATAGAGTTTTAATTGGGTATTTGTGTTGGCACTCTGGTGATTGATTCTTTTATTGGCTCGGGTTACCGTGTTGGAAATTTGGGTGTTTAGGGATAGTTTCCTATCGATAGACCAAAAAAAAAAAAATGACAAGAGTAAATCGAATTGATATTATAAATGAAGCCGGTAACCACAACCGATCGCCGATCGCAGTCGGAAAAACTGTGATCACGGGTTGAATATGCATATCAACTGGTCGGAAATGTTTTGAAAAGAAAAGTTGAAATCATGAACGAAATTGATTTCTTTGATTCTCCAATTATTTATTGGTATTTACACCTTCGAATTTCCTACTATTGAAATTTATGATGGTTATGGGGGAAATTTATGATGGTTAAAACCTACACCCCTCCTGTCGCTACAGGCAATAAGGATCTCACGGAACTTTTAATATCACTATCCTCTTTACACGAGTTCAAAGCCACAGAAAACAACCACTCCCAAAACTAGAATATCGGCGTTAACAACTCAGATGGTTATTGCGACATCATTATGTAAATACATGTTAATAACGGAATTAATTCAGACAAACTCTTCCGTTACAAGAAGCGTGTACAGTCAATAATTTGCAGGGGAAATCTAGTTATTTATTGATTGATGTTTAATGTCACTTCAGCATCTATTGCGGTATCGTGACCTCATCATAGGTATGGCGTCAGAGTAGTATGAGATGTATGGATCGGGCCATATTGGCAGGATCTCATGCAGGATCTCATGTGACGTCATAGTCACGTGACCCAGTGGCGCCAAGTTGCGTTGTCATGGTAACCCGCGGGTTACCATGACAACGCAGCATGGCGCTACTGGGTCACTTGACTATGACGTCACATGATATCCTGCATGAGATCCTGCCAATGTGGCCCGATCCATACATCTCCTACTATAGGTTTTCCAATCGTTTATGCCTATGCCACTCACTGCAGAGGGCTCCCCCATTCCCGTAGTCTTGGTCACCGGGTCCTATTTTACCAGTAAAGGAGAACTTGTTTACCACCGTAAAGAGACACTGCCCCATTCCCCGGGGTTCCCACAATGGGGGTGAAGATGGGGGGGGGGGGGGGGGGCTATACTCAGTGCCACCGAGAGCGCGGACAAACCCCGGGGCAATGTGTAGAATGGACTTTATGGGTTCAGCGTGCGCCGAAGGCGCGAGAAGATAGGCGTGGAGCCTGGGAGGCCTACCTCATTTTTTTTTTAAAATTAGTGCTGTATCTCTGTGTGCATGGGGTATTTTTTCTCCAAAGATAATCACGATGCAGGAAACTGGAACAAGTGTTTTTTTTAATATGAATATAACCTGGTCAGTAATACGACTACGTACTATAGCCACGTCGACCTGCGTTGGAGGCCCGTACCAAAAACCTTCATACGACTTTCAGCTTTTTAAACACCAAAAATCCCGGGTCCTTAACTGAGTCCGGCCCCGCGGCAGTTGCTTCCTTACCCCCCCCCCCCCCCCCCCTCAGTGGCTGTCCTGTTATCACAAGTGTATTACCTCGTTGGCTCTGATGTGCACCGCAAGTTTAATTATCTCGAATAACTAACATTTTCCCTTTCGTACTCAAAAACATATCTTATGACCTCTCAGTGGAACAAGCTCCCCGACCTCGTTCCAAAAGGGCCATAAGCTATATTTGAGAGACAAAAATGTTTAACCCTTTTCCCAACGCAGACGATATCAAAAGTTATTATTTTAAATATAATTTTTAAAACTTTTTCAAAAAATTTCAACAACACCATATCATGTGATCCCTCATTGGAACGAGCTTGATTAGCTCGTTCCAAAGAGGGGTCGCATGATATGGTTTTCTTGAGGTTGTTTGAAAAATAGTATTTTTTCAGCTGCTGAATTTCCATATTACATGAACAGATGTGGCTGATTCGTTGGGTAAAGGGTTAAAAATAATAAAAGTTTAAAAACTATTCACAAAAATCGCTTGTTCGTTTGTTTATTTATTTATTGGTTGTTAAAGCTCAATAAATAAATAAATAAATGAGCGATTTTTGTGAATAACGCTGGCTCGAAAAAACCGATACGTCAGATAAAGGGTTAATGCGCCGTACATGCGAATGCTGCATCACAAAATGCAAAATTTCCAAAACTTCTAAACTCAAGTTGAGCATTTTTGTCTGTTTTCTGGAAAATTACTGTTGATGCTGAGGTTTCATTGCAGAGGTTTTGTATCGGGAATTCTTTCAAATGACGTCAACAGGTATCATTACCTGCTGAACAGACAACTGTTGTTCCTAGTTTGTTTGGCTCCACCAAGAACATCATCCCGATTCTCTTGAAATCTTATACATCTCTGTGAAAGACAAGAAGCATCTAGAAACTATGGATAACTTGTTTACTGCCCAATAACAGGACAAGAAAAGAAAAACAGAATTCGAACCTAAAACATGCCGTGTGTGTAGCTTGGGATATCAATCTTTCATCATCCTGTCTGTCTGGAATCCTGCATTCCTTCACTGGGTTACAATACACTGTTTTCCTTCAAAAGGCGCCTTCAGCGGTTTGCACAACCTTTAATGGAGGATAAAAGTTTCCTGGTTCATCAAATTGGTGGAAAGTGAACTGAGCTTGTAAGTGTGAATAAAATTTTAAAGTGCGTGTTTTGAAAAAATAAAAACATTTTGGTGATAACTGTCTTCTGGAAAATGTGAGAGAACATTAAAATTGGGTGGGGGCAAGTAAAAATAGGTCTATTTTATTCAGTACAAAACTGGACAGAAGTATAGGAAGCACTAAATTTTAAGGCAAACCTCCCATGGCGCCCTATACTTTTTCAGTGTATTTTTTTCATGAGGTAATAAACTATGTGGATATAGGGTTGTTTTCAGAAAATGTGCCTGGTGAGGTGGAGGGAGAGAGAGGGGAAAACAACATATTCGCAAAAATGGAGGCGTTTTGGCATCATATGTTTTTAAAATTGAGGGAAAGGGGTGATCTGAGTCTGGGACAGGGTAGGGGTGCTGTATATTGTGGAAGGATGCTAAGACCTCATCTGGCTATGGATATATGTAGGTCCATTGGCCAGATGGAAGTGTCGGCTTAGGGAAGGTGTCATATTTGGTGCACCATCGGTTGACGAAACAAGAATTACCGCAATATGGGGTGCTGGGGGCATGGAGTGTAGTCATCTCTGTGCAGTCAAAGCCTTATTAACCCTCAGCATCATTTTTTTTAAACTCATGAGAGCATAATCAGGAGAAAAATCACTGCTTTATGCAAGGAAGTTGCTCCAGATTGCACGTACCACCCTGTGCACTGATTTCTACCTCAGCAGGTGAGAATTTTTATCTTCGAACTTTACCCCTTTTCCTTTTTGGGTCTTCACTGTAAGCATGGTCCTTAATTTTGGAGTTTAAACGAGGTGGCAAAATCATATCTTTTTATATTTTAGCTCTTCTTGATATTTGCCATAAAGTGTATACAACAATTTTGTCCTCATTTTGATTCGGGCTTTTCGAGTGTTTTTTGTTTTTGTTTTTTTTTGCAAGACCGAAGTAACTTTTCCTTGCTTTGGAGTTGTTCAGATTCAGATTCTTTATTCACGGTACTATGACGTGTAAAATGGTTACAAATAAACATATTGCCCAAATGTAAAAAGTAGTATACCGTGGGACGTGGAATAGCCAGATTGGCTGTCTACCTGCCACCCCCTGGGAGATGTGGTGATTGAAGAGAGACTGTGACCAAACGAATTAACTTAAAACCAGTTACGTGACAGATGATGGAGTATGGCGATCGAATCATTTCTTTATTGGGGCTGGAGACTTGGTTCATCATACACGCCAGCGGAAAGTTGGTGCTTCAAGGTTGGCAACTAGCAACCTGCTTATAGACTCCCTCCACTACTCATCATAACATAACACCTGAGAGCGGCAACAAGTCCCACACTGAAGTTCCTATCGTTTAAACTGCGACAAAGAGGTAGGTCATTATGTTTGGCGTGGAGTCTACGTTAGCTGCATCATCGTAGGGTGACGAATGTGATGAATTATTGTTCAGATTTTTGTTTGCAAGTTCTTAATTGCGTACACATAGAATTTTACACAGCACAATTGTAGAGCGGAAACGCAACAGGTTGCACAAGACGAAGATTTCAGATGAAGACGCAGAGCATGATTAGTTCATGTATTGACAATTTCCAAGTTTACGAAGTGCAACCAGGGCAGTAGGGATTATTGCAGCGGATACGCCTTGAATATGACGAAATGAATGTGGAAGTTAAGTTCTTGTTAAGCATAGTTCTGTTGTTGTGTCGTCCAGAGCGTTCCATAGTTTCGGGAAGTTGATCCAGAGTTGGGGTCCGTGTTTTTTTCTATGTTTAGGAGGCCAGACTGTCTGGTTTGTCTTACCAGATGGATTGTCAATAATTTTAAATATATCATTGAAAGAAACCGGTAAACTGCCGTTCTGCCAGTCAAACACGAACAGTAGTGCATGTAGTTTAAACAAATCATCAGCCTTGAGTATTTGATTTTCTTTAAACAGGGGATCTGTATGAGAACTGTACTTTTTGTTTTTAATTATTCGTAATGATCGCTTTTGCGTGACAGCTAGTTTTTGATAGCTCTTGAGTTGCCTCATGCCTGGGTCCCGTATACCAAATGGCTATATATTATGCCATTATAGAATGTTTTCAGTGCTCCGTGAGGGAGGATATTTTTGAAGACAAATGTCATTCTTCATTTTGCTAAGAAATCTTCCTTCCTACCTACCCCACCTCTGCCCATGAACCCAGACCCCCACCCTAACAAATATCTTTTACCTGACATGCCACGCCACCTCCTATTAAAATAAAAAAATATTCGATAAAATAGGATGTTGAATCGTACTGGAATGAGCCCGTAGGCTCGCTCAAGAAAATTGATGGGTGGATTAGAAATTTAACAAGTATGGTGAATGGTTTCAAGTGAGAGAGAAGAAATCTCATCTTTGTGAAATATATCAGCTAGCATCTGATGAATCATCAGTGCTGTTTCTTCTTTGAAAAACTACTGATCGACCCCATCCCTCTTATTCAGTGCCATCCCTCCCACACCTAACCTCAGGCAGTTGTTGCAATTAGTCAGAAGTTCTGTTATGTTAAGCTAATTTCGCGGTTTTTGTTTCCATTTACAGAAACAGTTTTGGTGTGGTCAGACAACTGAGTTTTGGATCTGGTAAGAATTGTTGAACGGGAGGTTGATGGTGTCTAATTGTTTGGTTCATCCGAGGAGACTCTAACTGCCCTTGATCGTTAGTTTTTACGTACCCTCTTACTGTACACAATTCTCTTCAAATTCAGAAGCGATGCCTGTTTGGTTGCCATGAATCAAAATTTATGCCCTTTCTTGAATTTCTCCATTGTAGATCAGATGGCAGAAAACACATTTGCCACACATTACACTTTGGAGTTATTCACTACTTAAAGCCCTTGTCATCGTGATATTCAGAGGTGTGTGTACAGAACTGGAATTGTTTTATTACAATTTGTTGGACAAAACTTTTCTGAGAAGGGAAACCCAAGACAAAAATCTGAAGAGGGCCGTTTAAACTCATTCTTTTTTGGGAACAGAGATGGAGTGGATTTAGGGTGGATATCTCAAACCACGTACAATGAGATACAAGAATAAAATATTTAATTTATTAAAAGAATATAGCATATTTTATCTCAAATCATAAAAACAAACATTTTCAGCAAACGTGGCCAAACTGTGGGTTAAAATACATTGTTTTCCTGCAATAGGCGCCTCTAGCGATTTGCATCCAGCCTTAATGGAGGATAAAGTTTCCTGCTTTATCCAACTGATGGAAAGTTAACTGAGCTTGTAAGTGTGAATAAAATTTTAAAGTGCACGTTTTAAAAAACATATAAAATATTGTTGATAACTGTTCTTCTGGAAAGTGTGAGAGAACATAAAAATTGGGTGGGGCAAGTAAAAGTAGATCTATTTTATTCAGTGCGAAACTGGACAGGGGCATAAGAAGCACAAAATTTACGAACGGGACAACCGTTACTTATTCCCGGTTCCCACAAAATTTGAACGCAAAAGTCGAATGGCGGCTTACACTTTTTTCAGTGTGTTTTTTCATTAGGTAATAAACTAAGTGGATATGGGGTTGTTTTTCCGAAAATGTGCTTGATGAGGTGGAGAGAGAGAGAGGAAAACGTTTGTACTGTCGACAATGTAAAACAACAGTGTATTGTAAGCATCATGTGCGCTTACACTGTGCGTGCTTGCATTATTCGATCTACTATTGACTTGCGTCGAACCCTTCTCGAATCCTGTGGTATTTATATTCTGCAGTGCAAATTACGGATCGTGGAATTAAAATACGGGGGAACTGATGTGATTCGACTAACGCACGTGCCGAAGGGACGTGCGTTTGTGTAGGGGGTCTGTGGGGGTTCTCCCCCCAGAAAATCTTTGATTTTCAGGTGCTCTGAGGTGGCTTCTAAATGAATTCTGGCCTCCAATAAATGGAGGCATATTATGAAAGGAAAACACACATTTTTCGTTGTAAAAGTTAAAATTATCAAACCATACATCACATACACTGTCACATACTGCTTCTGGTCATAGAGCTAGTCTGTCGTGGACAAAATATGACAGTCACCTATTTGCGAAAGTGACTTTCGCGAATAGGTGACTGTCATATTTTGTCCATGACAGATTAGTGATCTTTGACATCATGGGAACACCAATCGTCGGAAACGCAGAAACAAGAAACCTATTTTACCTTACATTTTCTGGCTGTATAGTGGCAACAAATTTGGGAAACTGTTGGCATTCTTGGTCTATTGGGCCAATATTGCCACTGACTCTTTTGGTGCTGATTTTCAGATCGGTTAAATCATTTTAAATTCTTTGACAAATTATGTCACAACTGCTAAGGAGCCATGACATAATTTGAAAAGGAACCCAAGGGATAATAATTTATATCGAAGTTTTGGTATACTTCAAGTAAATGTGTGTGCGTTTGAGAGAGAAAGAGAGGGGGGGGGGGAGAGAAGGAGAGAAACTGCCACAATGAGAACTCGACCGGTCAACTCAACTGGCCATTCGCAGATTCGGGCGAATGGCCAATTGAGTTGACACGGCGAATGCCAGAAGCCCTCAATAAAATTAGAACTGGGAAACATACGCGACTGGAAATATTGGCTCCCCATTAACATTAACTTCAAGTTTGGGGTGTGCAATGTAAAAATAATGATACCAGGAACATACCATTTCTTCGGCCTTGTGGCGACAAAATATTTTTTTATACTTCTCTTCATTGCGTCCCGCTTTCGACTATCGATTTTGCAGACAGTGGACACTTTCAGACGTGACTGTCGTCAGTTCTATTAATAACCGATATTCTGCGAATTCTAAAAGAGGATCATGTCCCTTACTTGGCAACTGATGTCATTAGTTAAGGAGGGGCGTTATAGGACAAGATTGTGTGGAATAAGAGCATGACTTTTTTTAGTGGGCTCGGGGATGGGGGGGGGGGGGGAGTAGTCCCCCTAGTCCCCCCCCCTTACTCTGGATCCGCCCTTGCAACGGTCGAGTGATAGTACAACAGTTGCAATAACAGAATTACTTTGACATTGTTTAGCAAAGAGGATGTTTATACAACTGCACACACTTTTGAACATTTGCATTTTCCTGCTGCTATTTGTTAATGTTTTCACGTTAGTTTCACGATCGTGTTCTCAACTCTAACGTGTTCGGCATTCATGCCACGTTGATACCAGCAATGAGAAGGTTTGAGAAGTGCGACTGGTTGTTAACTGCTGTTGCAATTACCGACTTTAATACCTCGTTTTCTAACTTTTTGTCAAACTTCAAAGACATCATTTCCAGGACAATATTCACTAGTGCAATATCCAAAACGTGGGTCTGTACAAGTACCAAAGGAAAATCATGTGGAAAAAACACAAGACAAGTCCATGGAAAATGGTTAACCCTTTACCCAACGTAACGGAGAAAACACGCCAGCGCTATTCACAAAAATCACCCTTTAATTTTCATTTTTTTGTTTATCGTTTTGTTTCAAAAACATAGTTTATGACCCAACTTGGTACGAGCTCATTGAGCTCGTTCCAATGAGGGGTCATAACCTATCTTTTTGACGTAAGAATAAAAAAAAATTGTTATTCAAGAATTTTAATTTCGAATGTCATCTTCCTTTCGAGTTATGTAAAGGGCTAATTAAATCACAAACCCTTTAAGCATACTATTCAGAAAAGTACAGACGTTGGGAGGAAAAACAAATCTCTCATATAAACAAGTTACGTTTGTTTATTGGGGTTTAAAGACATTTTCAACAGCCACGGTCACATCGTGTCGGACAGTTTGACGGGTGGAGGACGCTAGAATACCCAGAGAGAACAACTGAGCCGCGACGAGCACGCCACCGTGTCCCCACGTAGGAAATCGGGGTTAACCCTTTACCTAACATGAAAAGCAGACGACACTTGCAAAAAAAAATTCTTGAATAACTAATTTTTTTCATTTTTTGTCTCAAAAACATAGGTTATGACCCCTCGTTGGAACGAGCGCGATGAGCTCGTTCCAACGAGGGGTCATAACCTATGTTTTTGAGACAAAAAATGAAAATATTTTGAAAATTAATTGGCGATTTTTGAGAATAGCGCTGGCCGGTTTTGGCCGTTACGTTGGGTAAAGGGTTAAGTATCTTTCGCACGCACACAGCGCTGTGTGTAACCCCGTAATGCACAAGTACTCATCAGGTGTTGTGATTTAAACACTCAGTGTTGAACGATTTTCAATGTCAGCAGACTGTGGGCAACTAACTGCCCGTCTCGAAATGTGGAGAGCAGACGGCGATTATGTCGATCCAGATAGACAGTGGTAGCCAAGATCATTTCATTAGAACGTCGGCGCTCCGTGAACGCGGCCAAACGGCGAATCAGATCTGTGGATATCTACAGAGGATAATTGTTGTGAGTATATTTGGACAAACTATTCACCATCAACTGACAGACTTTATCTCCGTGGTCGCTGACCGCGTGTAATCCAACGTTTGACAACACGACAGACGGCGTCCGTGTCACATTAAATCGACAGGGTGGCCCAAGATCATTTCGTTTGAATGCCGACTCCCCAGGATCGTGGCTAATCTTCCAATCGGTTTGTTGGACAACTATAGATGACACTGTTATGAGTATATTTGGACAGACTATTCACATCAACTTGCACCAATTTCATCTCTGTGGTCGTGGAAAATGTATAAACCCAGCTTTAACAACAAGACATACTGCTACAAGATGTCGGTTATGTCAACACCGATAAAACAAAGCAAACGATTTGTTCTCGGGCAAGTTCTGGTTTACACTCAACTTCCATGATAGACGGGATCATATGTAGGTGGAGGCTGCAGACCAATAAACGTTTTAATGACGTCATCATTCGACGTGATCTTTGTGGCAGTGGCTCAGTTATGGTATGGTGTGTCATTACTATGACTGATCACTATCACTATGACTGATCGAACACATCCTCAGATTGTCCCTGGGCGGCATGGGTCAGTTGTACCCTTACAACATTCAGGGCTCTCGGCGAGTAAATCCGAGGTGAGTTATCCACCATTCGCCCGGATTCAAAGTCAGTCAGGGATTCATTCTTATTTGTTATTCCAAATCTCAACCAAGGAATAATATGGTTGGCAAATTTATTATTTTCAGAAACAAAAACAACTGATGTATCACATCATGGGTTGAGAACTTAGCAAACAAACACTCCACAAAGATGTTCTCCTAATGTTTTGGGTAATAAAGAATACACATGACAAGTAGTGAGCGCAATCCTGTTGCCATTTTTAGGCGGGCTTGATGTTGGGCTTGTCTAAAGCTTAGTACACATTTATCCATTTTTCCGGCAAGGATTTTCATACAGTACAGTCGCCGAGTAGTGGTCGTAATCCACTCGTGAGCAGTGATATCCCCGCATACGTTTACCAGGTAATACCCGATGTTGCATTAATTACATTGTTGATGATTATCTTAGTGTTTGGAATCTAATACTGCGTTCGTGGAAATATTACCCACTCGTGTAAAGTGACCAGTCCACGGCGACCATACTGTACGGAACGGTAATTACAAACGCGTTTGTCAGTGCTTATAGTGTACGCATTTCCCGGTAAAATATTAAAACGGAATGCAAAACGGCACAAACTTCAAATAAGATGATCAATGGCGAATGTGAAAGTTGACTAGCTAAACACAACCTTAAGCCGTGGAACCAATCTCTGAGGTGATAGGAAGAGAAGGCGTCCGGGGTACAGTGCAATACCGTACAACTGGGTTACCAATGTATTATGAACAATCATTAAATATGGAACAAACATATGGCAACTGCGGTTACAAAGTGTTTGGGTAGCCGAAAGTACATGAGTATTGGTAGGGCAACCAGAATGTCTCTGTTTGATGCATGTAAAACAGAGGCCCAGAGTGTACATTTACAAGATTTCGTGCAACGAATTAGTGTCTCGCTAAAGTCGGTTGAGTTGATACAATATCTCTTCCCCGGCTTTTGATCCGATGCTTGCATGTTGGGGCTAGTGGCCAGCGGGAGCGGCAGAAAATATCATAATCACTGGGCTGAGCCGAAGATTGTTCACTAAAGATTTGAAAAAGATCGACAGAGAGATGCGGCCTGTTGGGTGTGCCAATGGAATTGTTGACATTTTTTTAGGCCAAAGCTAAGATGGCCGCTGGCGGCCATGTTTTTGACAAATTCAAAAACATTCAATAGTTCCCATCGAGACATTACACCAAAGCCACGTATGAAATTTGGAACTGATCGGATGGGAACTGCGGCCTGCAGGGTGTGCTAAAGGAAATGTGAACGGACAGAGAAACATACGAACGGATATGTGGGCGGATGGACGTATGGACGCGCGACGGATCGCAACCCATCCCAATAGCTCATACATGACGTTGTCAGGTTGAGCTGAAAAAAACGCCTTTGCCTTCTCCGGCAAAAGGAAGAGCGACCTGAACCTCTAAGAGGTCGAATCATGCCGTTTTCGATGGCGAGTGACGTCATGTTCAGAAACCTCGCCGTACGGTGTATATCCGGTAAATGGCCATTCATACTGCATACGGATGCGAACGCGGACACGACCACTCGACTGTTCGTGTGGCTTACCGTGGGAATCTGCGTTCATACATAAAGAGGTAATTCCTACTGCCTGTAATTAATCCGGACATCTGGACATCTCAATGTATGTACGCAGATTCCTCGACCAAGCAAAATGATGTCTGCGTCAGACAATGATACTGATGAGAGTTTGGCTATTTACCTGAACACACTGAGAAAAAGGAAACACAGGCGTATACGTGTGCACGAGATTCTGCAACAAAGTGAGATATATGGCGAATACCATCATCTGGTTAAGGAGCTGCACTTTCACCCGGACAAATTCAAGGAGTGTTTCAGGATGACAGAGGAACGGTTTGACGTCGTCCTTAGCATGATAGAGGGTGACATTGGCAAGTTAGTCACTACCTAGGGGAAGGCGATTTCCCCCAGAGGTCGACTTGCCACCAGTTTAAGGTAAGCTGTAGTGTGTTCTATTGAAGTGTCCCGTATGTTACAGCCGAACACCAAAAGGCTATCTCATTCAAATGTGAATCTGTCACTTTATGCAAGTTAATTTTTTTAAAGAGTGCATCGTTATTTAATGGGTTTTCACTGGTCTGTTAACAAATGATTAAACTCTCTATTTCAATCTACCAATTTCGATACATGGGGATAAAGAATCGAAGACATAATTCTTACAGTTTACGTATGGTAATTCTTGCTATAATCTATACTGGAATATCGTCGCCTGAGTGCTAGAATGTTCTATGTCCCCTATGGGACATAGAACATTCTAGCACTCAGGCGACGATATGACGATTGCTTTCAACCTCAGGATTTAAATGTCTAACTTTCGTTATATGCACTTGCAACACCATCAGTTTTCTGACAAAGGCCTACATTGATATGAGCTTGTTTGATGATTAACCGCAATTCGGACTCTCTGGGGCTCTGTGGGTAGATATCGATATTCTTTTTCG
The DNA here is from genome assembly GCA_031216915.1 of Pictodentalium vernedei. NCBI lineage: Eukaryota > Metazoa > Mollusca > Scaphopoda > Dentaliida > Dentaliidae > Pictodentalium > Pictodentalium vernedei. Next base: position 641,288,089 of record CM062296.1, on the reverse strand, counting down.
GCTTTATGCACGATATAATGCATTGTCATCTTCACTTTAGCACACTGGTGTCCTGGTAACTTCCTGATTGTAGCAGCCATGGCCAGCATGAACAAATCCAAGTCAACTAAAGGTTTTTCATGCACATTCACGACAGTCATTGTCTTCTTTACTGGAGTGCTTGTTTTCTTCTTCAAGTACTCACAAAGGGTCTTTTCTACCTCCTCGCGACAGCATTTTCTATCGTTTCTTCTCTGAGTTACAATGGAAACGCTGGTAGGTGGCGCACTGATGCTCGTTCGAGAGTCTGTTGGAGGCGGTGGTGGTTCTTGTGACGAAAATGATGATTTTGGCTTACTGTTGTCGTCATCGTTATCCCCTTTGTCGTCGTTCAGAACAAAATCGCCCCCATGCTCTGTAGCTCGAGTGTCTACAGTTTAACAAATTGCATGTTGTTCTGAAACGAAACATAGAAATATAATAATTACTGAATAGACAAACAGTGACCTGTCACTGACTACGCCGATGTAGTGTCCAGTGGGAGATATACAATGGATCTCACGCCATTGGCCCGGGATCTTACCGCTATCCTGATCACTATATCGGCGTACTCAACGACAATGACCTTTTTGTTATATTGTACCGACTGGGATTTAGTGTATAATCAAAATTGAAATACACTTTTCTATAATTTTTTTCCTGCTAGCAAATCAAAGTGTAGGCAGATCTAAGAATATCTTCGGTATCTTTCCGATTCTGGTGAGCATATATAGGTATAGGAGCCTGTAGAAACTCCCCGTGCATTAGAACAGACTTGTTCACAATGGAAAAGATGGAGATGGGGTGTAATATTAGACAATAGTACCCCAGGAAATAGTTATATAGTTTAGTGACTAAGAGTTGTTGCTGGATGATAATGTTTATATAAATAAATGTATTTTTATACACATTTTGACATTTGATAGAGAGAATTGACCTTTGCATTGAATGTCATTTACGGGATCGACCTTCATCTAAATACCAAAAGTTTGATGTAAATAGGCCGAAGTTCTGGGATGAGCACATGCAAACGGAAAAATATTCCGCAAATTGCATTATGATGATTCGTCCTCATTTGTACATTCCGTCAACCTCATTATATAACAGATAATGAATATGAAAATCTACATTATGTACTCACTCACATTGTTCAATCGTTTGAAGGATTCTCTGTGCAATCGTGGGATTCGTTGTGCATACTACGAGATTATCTGTGTAAATCGTATTTTTGTTGACGAACGCAAACGAAACCGACGGCATTTTGCAGAAACGACAAGCATATGGAAAGGAAGGTATCAATCAATTAACATTTATCCAGTTGTGTGAGTACCCCTCGAAGTCCTGTACTCAAACAGTACCCGTTACTTTCCATTGAATGAAAAAAATAGGATGCACAAGATGGGAGGTCCGCTGATTTTTTGGCTTTGCTCTTGTTCGAGTTGTTTTTTTCAAAACTTCCGAGTTTTTCAAATCGATTTTTATGCTTATAATCACGGCGGAACATCTTCCCAATCTAGACGGTCAGGTTACATGCTCTTTTCTGCTCCGAAATATCTAAAATTGTACGACGTCAATGTGTGGTGTAAAACAAGAACAACGACAACGCGGCGTTGCTGTGAGTGACAACGAGTTTTCTAGGTGACGCGTGAATCATCACGGCAGCTGTAGCCACTCTGGCGAGGTGGAATTCGTACCATTTTAACCATTACCGCAAACCTAAACAGTATATTTCACTTCCTGATAAGAAAAGCATCCATGAAACATAGGTCATATTTATACAGAGATTTATTAAACATACCTAACTAGTCTGGTATTGTTTTCACAGTAATACATGGCATTATTACAATCGTTCCAAAATTCCAAAATATTCACAAATAAACTGTTCAAAATCATATTTACGGATTAATAAAATAGAACACTCATTTATCAAAACATGATCATAAACCTTTTTCGATATGGGCTGATTAATTCCCCATGCCAATATTGGTGAACAGAACGCTTTGAGTTTTTACCTGAAATGCCAATGAAAGCATCCTGAGATACTGAAACAAAGTGACAGCAGGATAATAGAGTAGACGCAAGCTAACGCCCATACACGTGCGATTTAAAAAAAATACGCTTAACATCCATATAATTACGCGTCCATAAAGGTGTACATGAAGGAATAAAAATATAACAAATACACAAAAAAGGAAAATCCTATGTGCATGACAAACAAGACCGTGTTATTTTTGTCAAAAAATCGTATGAATTAAAAAGCATTAGAAGCCATAAGAAAGTGTTATATAAAGTTTTAGGTAAGTATTTGCCAATAATGGTTATAAATACGACAAGCAATGTAGCAAATAAATAAATGAGTTTACAATACACGTAAATAGACAGGCAACTTATAACAAATCAATCAAGTCTAAATTGATGATCACGTGTAGAAGATTGGCCCGTCCCAAGAACATCCAATGTAAGTTAGGAACACACAATCAAATACAAATAGTTCACTAAACCAAACAAACGTATGCGTTGGCGAGCGTGTACAACAACGCAGCATGCAAACAATCTGAAGAAGAGAAATTGCTACCGAAATAGAGTTCAGTGGATGAAATGAAGTTCATTGTCACTGTGTGGGAATTAGCGTGAAATAATTGAAGATCACAAGAGGTCGACATTAACTGAGTATGCTACACAACACAGAAAATTAATTTATCACAGCTAGTCCACAGGGGCTTGTTACAAACAGTGATAAAATAATAAAATAAAATAATATTATAAAATAAGCATAACTGGATACTCCATATAAAAGTGCATAATATGTTATTATATTATGTACTAGTATATGGGGGTATCCAGTTATAATGCTTATGTTATAATAATATCTCATTCCTGAATCACTGTTCGCAACGAGCCCCTGTGTGTAGACCTCGATAGTCTACAGCCAAGTCAACCGCTTCCGGTTTTTGCTCCGTGTGGAGCCAGGGTAGAATGGGCCCAACACTCCACCGTGGGGGATAAAACTCCCTAACGTGGCTTTGGTAGCCAGGTTGGTAAAGTTTAGTATTGCACCAGTCTGGCTGTCCACCTCTAGGGGTCTGGCCCCTGATATATCAGAATTTGCTGCATTGGCTTATTCTGCTAGATCGTGATAAACTGACCCTTCTCTCTGGCGAGCATTGAGATACCAAATCCAAAATCGCCTATCTTAAATGTTGATATCTGAAGCAAATAAAACCCTAAAGTAACGGTTTTGGTAGCAAACTGAGTTTTTCTGCATCACAAAATCTCGGGGATATCAATTTCAGATCCAATTACGACTTTATGCAATTATAAGAATAAGTATTACCGAGTATCGCCAATACACACGGAGTATATATCACCGCCAGGGGAGGGTGGGTGTGGGTGGGGGGGGGGGGGGGTTCTATAATGGCTGAGAAGATCTTTATTTATGCTGTCGCTACAGTAGTAGTTTGGATCCGAAGCCTAAGTTCAACACCATTTTAGACTTGTCGCCCTGTTGAGCGGGCGGAACTACGCTTGGTTATCCTCAAAGCTACTATAGTATGCCCACACAAGACTAAACGAGTGATATTAGTCTAGAATGGGGCATACTATCGCCGCATGGGCGTATATGAACGAGTAGGTGGAGCGCTTTAAGGGTACACGTATATGCATTCGGTAATGCGGCACACACTTGGATTTGTCGTGTCCATATATTTAAAAGGAGTTATTCGAATACCATGAAAGTGGTGCTTAACCCTTTACCCAACGTAACGGCCAAAACCGGCCAGCGCTATTCTCAAAAATCGCTAATTAATTTTCATTATATTTTCATTTTTTGTCTCAAAAACATAGGTTATGACCCCTCGTTGGAACGAGCTAGTCGAGCTCGTTCCAACGAGGGGTCATAACCTATGTTTTTGAGACAAAAAATGAAAACAAATAGTTTTTCAAGATTTTTTTTTGCAAGTGTCGTCTGCTTTCCATGTCAGGTAAAGGGTTAATAAAAATATCGATAAAACTTGTAATGTACATGGATGAATTATACAGATAATCACACAAGTCATTGGAACTATTATTATTTTGTAAGATAATATCAGAACCGTATAGGTTTTCCATATTTTGCCTGAAACTTCGAAAATCTATTTCACATTTCATCATCCATACGCATTCCGTACGTGGATATTAGTTGGCGTATGTGGTCTCCTTTAAATAAAAGATTGAGTATTTTCACAGACTTACTTTTTATTTTGCAGAACACCGGTTCGACATAATATTCCTCAGTTGTCATGATATACCTTGGTTGGCAAAGCTGGAAAATTGCTGCCCCAGCCAATCGAATTAGCCGCTTTTGACCGACCAACAAGAGCAACGAATGAACGCCGAAGGTCACGAATTCCACCTCACCAGGGTGGCTGCAGCTGCCGTAATGATTCCCAAGTCACCCAAAAACTTCGTTTTCACTCACGGCAAGGCTGCACTGTCGTTCTTGTTTTTGCACCACCCCGCTATGTCATACAATTTGCATTATTTAGGAGCAGGGGACAGTATGTAACCCGACCATCTGGATTGAGATGATGTTCCGTTGTGATTATAAGCATAAAAGTCGATTTGAAAAAACCCTCGAAGTTTTGAAAAAGAGCTACTCGAACAAGAGCAAACCAAAATTTCAGCGGTCCCTCCCATCTTGTGCATACTATTTTTTTCACTTAATGAAAAGTAACGGGTACTGTTTGCGAAGAGGACTTCGAGGGATAATCACACTACTGGATAAAGGTAAATTTATTGGTACCTTACTTTCCATATGCTTGTAGTTTCTGTAAAATGCCTTCGCTTTCGTTTGCGTTCGTCAACAAAGAGTACGATTTGCACAGAAAATGTCGTAGTATGCACACCGAATCCCACGCTTGCACAGATAACCCTTTAAACGACTGAATAGTGTGTCACTGTCGATTGTTGTGAAAGGGGACTGAAAATGCCAGTATATTCTCATACTTGTACTCCTTGACGTTCTACTCCATCTCCACTTTTGGCCTTCAATTTTCTTCGATATTTAAGTAATGCATCCATTACATCTCTCTAAAGATTCCCCGCTTTATTCTCTGAAAATATAATTAATCATCGTATTTTTTCTGTTCTTTCACAGATTTTAGTCGACTGGTTCTTACAAAAAATAGGATTCAGCTATCGCATTGTTGTAGCTACTGTATCAACTATCGTTCGCAATGTCAGCGAGGCGATATGGACACGCCTTCAACCAGATTATGTTCCTGTTCCATCCACCAGCAATGGCTTGGAATTTCTAAAGGGCGTAAGGAGCGCTATCATTTTCCAAACTGTCTATGGGTTCTTGATAGGAAACACGTTCTGATCCAGGTCCCTCCAAACCATCCTAACCATTCATTCTGACTTGTTGAGCTATTCGTCTCCAAACATCCTTTTTCATTGTTGTGTCTTTAAAATCCCTACGGCTCTTGTAAAGATTTGTGTGTTTTTGTATTTCTAAAATAAGCTGCTCCGTTTTATCCGACATGCTGGTATAAAAAGTCACAGTGAACTGATCCACACATGCATGCCGATTACCGTGTGGAGGGGCGTGGGCGTAAACAGTAGCTCTGACTGGCTACTATCAAATGAGCCGCACTACTTTCTGCCTCAAATTCGCTCTGGAAGCAATATCCTCGGCTTTTCGCACGGACAAAAATAAAGACGCCTTCGCGGTCGTACTCTGTGTGAACGGCTATATTCAGATTCTATTCACCGAATCAATCGCAGACGCCGTGTTCGCGTTCCTGGTCGTACCCTTGTTCGCATCCGTAAGTAGTATAAAAGGACCTTAACTGTAAAAAAACCCGCCCCCGGGCTAAGTCTAAAATAGCCGGACACCGTCGCCGTTACCATAGATATGTTTACATACCAGTTCAATTTCATTAGGCCAGAGATTTTTGACGTTGCCGCAACCGCATTACCATTGCCGAAAAACCGAATACATGTGTACGAGGCTTTAAGCTGCTTTCAATGTTTGCGGTTTTTCGCATACAACGCGCCCAGAACACAACGGTAACAACAATACTGGAAAGCAGCCCGTTTCAAAGATTGCAATATTTTGATGCGGTTATCGCGTACGATTTTTGGATGTAACATTATTTTCGTGGGTTTTCCCTGTTCCCACAGGTTTGTTTCGTTTTCATTCATTCCACAGAAAAAAATAAATGGAAACGAAACTTGCTTTATTCCTCGCATTGCATGGAAAAATGCACGAGAACCGCAGTCATATGCTGTAACTATGGTAGTGATCGATAATACACCGGTCACAATCACGGCGATAGCATTCCGTTTTGCTAACTGCGGCACTGCTTGAACATTTTACACTCATCATTGCCAGAAGAATACTACGATTTGCACCAACAAAATGCATGGTCGTGAGGCCGTAACTCATTGTTGGTACAAAAACAGGATATTTTTAGATATTTCAGGCGAGCACTCCATCACTCACCATTTTTGGACTTTGAACCTTGCAATTCATCACTAGCCCTTGTGTGGAAGCCCTGTCCTTGTACTATTTGTTGGACGCCTATGCGTCATATTTTCTTGACATTTTGTATTTCAGAATGATAATGCTTGCGCCCATTAGACATTTTGTGCCCACACATCCAAACATGTGTGGGGCATCGACGATTGGCTGCGCGACGTGTACGACGATGTTAATGACTGGAAGCCCCGCCTGCTCTACCAAAACAGGACAGAAAGACGGAGCCACAACCTTTTCATTTATTTAATATATATGAGCATTAAATCATATGTCAAGGTAATAAGGATACTTTCGAGGGAAGTCAAGGTAAACGGCGATAAGAGGAAGATACACAAACGCAGCTGTCGACATAATGGGCGAAAGAAGGGATCAATGTCGCGAATGGTTCATATGTTAGAACAAGAGGATAGCAAGAGATCACGCGATAAAAGTAATGTCTGCGAAAGAAAACTATAGGACAGTTCTACAGAGACATAGAGCATCATGCAACTGCAGGCGGGGTAATATACAAATAATTCAGTGGTATTAACATCCTCTGTGACCATAGTTAAATCAAAATGGGTAAAGGATATATGATACCCTCGCTAAACATGGACCCAATCCTGAGGCTAGAAACTAATTCCGGTAAAAGTAACCAAACAACTACTGAAATGCACAAAGACTGAACGTTTCATTGTAACTGTAACTGACCACTAAAGGGTTCTTCTCTAAACTCTAAAATCAACTGGGTTAAAAATTAAACCAAATCAACTGGGTTGAGTGAATAAAAACACACTTGGGTTCATATTTACTCAACCCAGTTGATGTGGATTGATTTTTAACTCAACTGATTTTAGAGTGTATCGCCGTATTTCAATACACGGAAAACATCCCTTCTCAATCATTTCACAAGACGATCTCAGAAAATATGCGGGTCTGGTCGAAACTAAATACAATATTTATATTTTTAAACTATACATTTATATTCATCTTCTGTTGAACGTTCACACCACCGCACAATCCCGGTTGGGGAAATAAAAAAATGAGGGAGGCCAAACATTATTGCACCTTCCAGCACAAGCCCGACAAACATTCTTTGAACAAAGTTGATTCTTGAGCCGATAAGGACATTGCATACAAAATTTCAGAGCACTGTGACTGGTGGTTTAGGAAGAGATGTGTTTAAGAATTTGGGCTTTGAAGGTACTCTGTCCCCTCAGACAATTGAGCTTAGCAACTTCCATTGAACAAACCTGAAATGGTTAAACCCAAAGATAATTTATGCAATGGCTGGATGGGTTGGGTCCACTGGTTCCGGAGGAGACGACTGAATGCAGATTTGACGGACGACAGACGACGGTCGCCATGTGATGCCAATAGCTCACCCTTCTTTTCAATCAGGTGACCTTAAAAAGCTAAATAATTCACAGTAAATGCATGCTTGGGGCATTTCGGAGCCTCTGGTATGTTTTTTTTTAATTTTTTCTGGGGAAGGATGCTGCCTACTTTGCACCCTACATCTGGGTTCTCCTGTGGGTTCTTAAATTCAATAGTCGACTTCCCTACCTAAAGGTCTGGATACACGGCTGCATTGCGTATACAGAACCCTCAAAGGCCAGCAGAAATGGGTGTTCAAAACCTACACATGTAACCTTCTGTAACTTTTTTACATCTTTCGTAGTTTGAAGAAGTGAAAAAGGCATCTATTACATAATCAGAAATGATGACTGAGGTTCTAAATTAATTATTTGTTTTCCAGATCAGTTATACACGACATGTGAATGGTCATATGACGGAGTTAGCATTATTGCTCTTGCTTTTACTAAACTTTCATCAGTGTTTCCAATAATTATAGGTATGAAATGGTAATGGCAGAGGTCTAACAAACAGGCTATATTGAATTAAATGCCTAAAACTAGAATTCTGAATCAATACAGTGAGCATGGACATTCGAATATTTACCCATTAATTTCCAGGATTCGAAAATTATTATATGCAATTTACGATGATATCATCTTAAAATAAGTAATTCGAATATGTGAGATCTCTTTCTTATGAAATAAGAAAGAGATCTCACATATTCGAATTACTTATTTTAAGATGATATCATCGTAAATTGCATATAATAATTTTCACAAACCTGTTTCCAATGAAGAACAATTAATCAGTAAAGTTAAGTACTTAGATTATGCATATATTGGCGTTGACACCTCAACTAGTGCCAGGAAACATATATCGTCTGAAAATCTTTCTTTTAGCAACTTGAATCAGCACTATACTGAACCACCAACAAAAATCTTGTTTTATACCAACAGATTTCACCTCTCTTCTCAAATATCTCTCTCGTGTAGACCTGGATATATGAGCTCTTTATTATTTTTTGTTTGTTTATTGCTAGCTCTTGTGTATGTGGGTTTCAAGAGTACAGTTTTGGCATTAATCAAGTACACATTACCGAATAAGAAATTGCAAATCAAATTTGGTTTAAAGCGGCCAGCCGGTTTTTAAAACTGAAATTTTGGTTGGTCCATAAATATTGCCTCTCCCAGGCTTAGCCCAAATATTGTCAGAGAATTGTCTTTGAACAAACGTGGATCTTGGACAATAAAGGTCCACTGTTGCCACAATATACGCTTGGGACACCCATCACTATCTGTCTTTTCTTCTCTAACAGTCTGCTTTATTACCTCATCTTTGTTACTCATATAAATATGCAATCACGTGAAAGAAAATAAATACTCGTGTACCAGTCGTTATTATTTTCAGTATTCTACAAAACTTCGGATGCAGCCTCAGAGAAGCTATTCAGTTTATCAGTTTATTCATTATGTGCTCACATTACATTTGTTTTTTTGACATGATTATCAGAAATAAAATTATTATTGTTGAAACTTAGTGGCATACAAAATCTCAAAGCATTGGAACTGGTTGTTTAAGTGCAAAAGAGTTTAAGAGAATTTATGCTTTTGGAAACTGCTCCCAGCACATTGGAGGGAGAGAAGGTAGAAACCTCTCATAAACAAACATATCCTCAAAGATAATTTGTGCCAAGTTAGGATGGATTTGCCCCACTGGTTCTGTAGCAGAAGACAGAAATGCAAAAGTGGACGACGATGCAGGATGACGGGAGCCAAACGATGGCAATAGCCCAATGTGCCCTTCAGTTATGCGAGTTAAAAATGGTACTAAAATCTCATCCGAGCTGTGTATCTTTAATAAGCTATTCAAACTACTCTTGAAATACATGAAAAAACATAAAACCTTAAACAAAAATAACGTAAGTAGGAAATAAATTTCTGTATGAGAAGAATGTGGTCAATGGCAAATCTAAACAATAATGAATAGCACTTAGGTGAGAGCAGTGCAGCAAAAACAGAAGTTATACATACAGTACGTGAAGAGTGTATTACCACTAAATCACCCGCAGAGTGGAGATTCCACCAAAGTAATAATTGCGAATTTATTGCAAAGCATAACAATCACAAGCAAAGTTCCCGCCAATGGACCTCCGAGTTAAACCCGGAGGACCATTGGCTGAAACATTGCTAGTGTTTTTGTCCACATGTACAGAATTTGAAAGTGATCCTTTGGGTGATAACTCCACTGCGCGGGTGATTTTGTTACAATCCACTCTCCTCGTACTGTATATATTGTCTGTGTATTGTTCATCTGTAAACTAGAATCATAACATATAAAACAACAAAATAAATTTCTCTGAACGTTGACAAATCAACTGAGTAATATTCCGGTCATTAACCCTTTACCCAACGCACACGATATCAAAATTTGTTATTTTAATTATTGTTTTTCAATTTCACCACAAATAGACATAATCCTACTTCTGCTTAATCCTCTTCAGGTTTAGAAGCAAATGAGGCACACGCGATAGTTCCGTGATAATATAACTGTGCAAACATGTTTGAGCATGGGTGGTGACAGGTACATAAAAATAGATCAGCCATTATGTAAACACTTGTCAATCGTTTGGGTGCTTATGTAAACAAACGTCGGAACACTATCGAGCAGGTGGGTAATTATCCTGACCCGAAATATGACATTTGTTTTAATCTTATTTGTTTTACGAGGATTGGCGAACAAGTTATGCAACTTATATTAACTCCTTCCTTGGTCCAATGGCACAGTTGTGTGGGATTTCCTAAAAATCTAATTAAAACCAATTAAAACATCAATTAAGAAACAAATAAAACAAAGCAAAAAGAAATAAAAAAAATTAAAACAACTTAAAACAATTTAAAAAAATTAAAACAATTTAAAAAAATTAAAATAATTTAAAAAATAAATAAATAAATAAAATGACGTCATCGGCTCCTGCGGCGGGAGAAGATGGTGCATAATACTTATTACTTTCCCATAATACAGCCTGGAATCTAACCAATGGAATTTTACTTGACAGAGTTCACTGAGCTCTGTCAAATAAGAATGAATTGGTTTAATTTCAAGCTGTATTTTGGGAAAAATTGCCTGCTTGAAATAGCGGTATTTTCACATCATTGTGCAATGAGTTAAATTACCCCTATAATTGGATCAAATATTTCATGAGATATATCTAGACTTCTGGATGAATGAATAAATGAATTTCGATTGTTTGTAGTTTTTTATCATATTCAGTTATGACTGCTTCATAGCAGTCATGACTGCATTTCACAACAAAATTCAAGCAAATGCACATGTGTGAACAGTTTTTCTAAGTCGTTTTTACGACTTAAAAACTCGTTATAACGACTTACGAAACTCGTTGTAACGACTTACGTAACTCGTTATAACGACTTAGCAAGCTCGTTACAACGAGTTAGTTACTCGTTATAACGACTTGGAAAGTTGTTTTAACGACTTACGTAACTCGTTACAACGACTTACATAATTCGTTATAAGGACTTAGAAAGTCGTTATAACGACTTCCATAACTCGTTATAACGACTTACGTAATTCGTTATGATGACTTACTAACTCGTTACAATGACTTAGTTTTACAGCTCTATCCACAAAGTGCATTGTGATTCCCTGTTTCCTGTTGTCAGGTCGTTTGCATTCAGGTGCAGCCAGCCAACATATTTGATATTCTGAAAGTTGCAGATGCTCTTGGAGAGAAATTGTCAGAAGTATAGCACTGCCCACTCCCTACTCCCTGTGTACCTCGAATTCCACGACCTACCCCTTCCCCTCAAGAAATACTCTTAAATGTCGTTATAACGAGTTAGTAAGTCGTTATAACGAGTTACTTTGTCGTCATAACGACTTAGAAAAACATTTCACACATGTTCTAAATACGCTTCTATATGACACAAAGTCAGAACGAATCTGCTAGCTGATACGATCAGAATTCTGAGTTCTAAAGTCAGAATTCTGAGATCACGAAGTCAGAATTCAGAGTGCTAAAGTCAGAATTCTGAGATTACAAAGTCAGAATTCTGAGTTTCCAAGTCAGAATTCTGAGTTTCAAAGTCAGAATTCCGAGTTTATGTTTTTCTTACTATGTCTCGAATACGCTTCGGTAGAATTCTGTGAGCGCTATCAAATAAGATTGTTATGGATCTGTGCCTTGTTTAATATCCCAAAAGGAGAAATAAAAAATGCATCAATATCGAATATATGTTTTAACCCATTACCCAGCACATGTAATACCAAAATTTAATATTTCAAATATTAATTTTTAAAATTTTTTAACAAAACCATATCATGTGGCTCCAGCATTGCATCAAGCTCAACGAGCTTGTTCCAATGAGGGGTCAGACGATATGGTTTTGCTGAAATGTTTGGAATTTTTTTTTTTTCAACTGCTCAAATTGTATATTACATGGGCAGATGCGATTGATACATTAGGCAAAGGGGTTTAACTGGTTGAGTGCTCCATTATTTTTATTCGTCAAAAATTTGTCCACATGTCTTTGCCTTGTTACTGTTTGTAGGGCCAAGGCACTCTCGCGTAAATGGTAACGACAAATCCACACAGGCTGAGATAATTCACTTCCAACTTCCATGACGCACAACCACAGAATATGAAGCCTTTAAGTTGCTGTTACTGCTCTTCAGAACAAAGCTCAAACATAGCCTTTCAGCAATCTGCAAGTTAAGACTAATACAGTCAACTAAGGTACTGCTGAAAAGAATCTCTGTGATAAGCATTTATACTAAGAAAATCCTCCAATTGTATTTATTAGCCCTTTACCTAACATAATGTTGATTTTCAGCCAGCACGTTCGCAGAAATCAAATATTTTTTAAAAATTTGTCCTCTAGACCATTATACCTTACGACATGTCATTGGAACAATACCAGAGAGCTTGTTCCAATAAGGTCATAAGCTGTGTTTTAGCAGCAATAATGAAAATTGATAGTTATGTCATTTGCTTTTTGTATATTGGTATTTAACTGGTAGAGAGCTAAATTATTTTTGGTTCTGAAAAATTCTTCGTAAGTCTTTGCCATATACAATTTATTGGGGAGTGACAATAGGCACTCTCCCATAAATTGTAACAAGGCGAATTCTAACAAATAATATAAAACCACTTGAAAGATAATATGAAGCGCATCCACAGAATATGAAGCCTTTCAATTGCGGTACCTGCACTTCCGAACAAAGCCGAAATGTGGGCTTCCAGCACTCTACCAGTTAAGTTCACTTCAACATATATGGCTACATCATGACTGCAACAAAGGTATGATGTCAAATTTTGCCAATTGGCGTCATTCCAACTTACTAACTCAGCACAAGGGAGTTGGGGGTGTCGAAGGCAAGTGCATCGCCAATGTGCAATGTGCTTTAGCACACAGCATCACCACGAACGTGAGGTTTCAGAATTTGGGGTTTTGTCCAAGAACTGATTACCACCGGTCAGGAGCCTGAAGCTTTCATCACATACTTTCCCTCCATACTCTACCATATGCTCTTTTGACGTCCATAAATATCATAATATCTTTTTTCTTTTTGGCTTTCAAATGATCATTTGAGATAGTGTTAAAAGATGGTCAGTGTCTCTCTTTCTCTTCCTAAAGCCATAAAGCTAGCATAAAGATATTGTTTTTGATGTCCAAACTTGGAGGATTGTGAAAAATGAAATGGTTGGACATTTTCTTATCACAGTAAGAAAAGAAGTTCATAGACCTTTACCTTACTTACTGACCAAAACTGTCCATTGCCCATTCTTCTTAACCCGCTGAGTATTTTCAAAATATGTTTAATCAAATCTCGTCATAACTGTCCCACAGCAGCCATGACTAGATATGATGAAAAATTCATACAAGAATTTTACTCAAGAAATCTTGGGTGAAAAAATCCATTCAATTTACAAGGGGGAAAGTTTGATTAAACATGCCAAAATTATTCTTATTTTAGTGGCGAGCAAAATCTTGCCCTGGTCAGGAATATTCGCCATCTGCATGCAAGAAGTTTCATTAATTTCTAATGTACTAGCTTAAAATCATAGTTTATGATCTCGTAGTGAAACAATCTTATTTGAGCTCCTTCCAAAGAGCACAGTTTTTAGACATTGTTTTGTCATCTTCTGTTTGTGGTGGGTGGAAGGATAAAGGTACAAGTTTTCAAGTAAAGACAATTGTTGGAATTGCTATGCACAATCACATAGTGATCAGACATCTTTGTGGTTCACATAACACAACCCATGTGCTGATTTGAATAAGTGATTTTGATTTGATTTGGACATTCAAAGTTCATTTGGTTTGATTTTAATATTAAAAAACTAAAATAAAAAATAACCCCTCTAAATCTCTTTCCACTAAAATCATTATAATCTGGGTACATTTAACCACATTTTCATCCTCTAAATTGAATTAACTTTCTGACAAATGATTTGAAGAGTTAAATCTTGATGTATTTTTCAACACATCTAGTCATAACTGCTTTACAGCAGCCATGACGTGACCTGATGAAAAATATTTTGAAAATACTCAGCAGTTTAAGAGTTAAGGACACTTTCACAACACAGGCTCACCTCATGTCGGATATTTTACCAGTAAAGTGGAATTTGTTTACTGCAGTGAGCAAACAATGTTCCACTTCCTGGGGTTCACATGGGGGATATCCTTCAGATATAACATAATTTTACAGCTAGAGATATTTGCTGGGTCGACAAATCAAAATAAATGGAAACTAGGAAATTTACAATCTGCATTAAACAAGTCACTAATCGAAAATAAAATGTTTTCATTTGTGGAAATCACATTAAAGCAATGTCCACAATCCAGTATAAGTATTCCATTAGTTCCTTGAATCCTGTACCTTATGTAAATTGTAACCAGGCTTGCCAAAATGAACAAATTTGCGTCGTTAAAACAATTGCTGTGGTGAAATGAGTGTGCCTCGGCAAAAACACCTTTTGGTTTGGCAGTTTGAAATCAATATTTTAGATTCAGGTATTCATTTTGTGATTGACTTGCAGATGTTTCTAATAAAGCATCTGCAAAACAATCACAAAGGGAAGTTTTTTAGAGATTTGGGAACTTAAAAAAGATGCTGACTGGGCGAGGTTCGAAGGAAAATTGAAACCAAAGCTTGCAACTTGTATACCAGGGGGCCAGTGTTCAGGAAATGGCCGACGCCATAGTTGCGAGCCTAGCGGAGGCAGGGAAGGAAAGTGTAGGAAAGATTAGGGTGCTAACACGGGAACTTTGGTACAGAGTGAACGAAGAATTGAAAAAGGCCATAAAGGGTAGAAACGCTAAATGTGCTGCATACAGGAGAAGTAGAAAACACAAGGGGGCGGAAAGTAACGAGGACATGGTAGCAAAGAGAGATTACCAACAAACACGGAACAAAGTAAATATGATTAAAGACGACAATCGGAGAGTGCGAAATAGCAGTCTTATCAGGACGATAGGTACGACAGGGGCGTTGAGTTCGAACGTATTTTGGAAATGGGTGAATAAGCGTAACAAAGGAAGTAACCCACAGAGTATTAAAGCAGATGGCAGAGTTACAGATTATCAAGATCAAATCGAATCAGAACTAGTCAAGCACGGGGAAAAGGTAAACGATAAGCGACGGGGCACGGGGAACCCACCGGAGTGTCCGAACCAGGTCGAGGAAAATCTATCGAACTTCGTATGCAGCGCAATTAAAACTGAGGAGGTGCGAAAGGTGATCTCAAAATTAAGGAATGGAAAAGCGGGAAGGATGGACGAAATTCCTAACGAGTTTATCACGAAAGGGGGAGAGGAACAACTCTGGGAAAGCCTAACTGCCCTATTCAATTTAGCCGTAGAAAAACAAGAGGTCCCAAAAGAGTGAAGAGAAAGCGAAGTGACATTTATTCACAAAAAGAGAGAAAAAGACGTTTTGGATAATTATTGAGGGATCTCTGTCAGTAACAACATTGGAAAAGTTTTCTGTAAAGTTCTGTATGGGGGATTAGAGGAGGTGATTCAGGAGAAGGGTTTTTGGGAGAGATTCAGAATGTCTTCAGGAAGGTAAGGAGAGTCACTGACCATCTTTTCACGTTATCCCAAATGATAGAATCCGCGAAAGCAAAAAGAAAAAGATGTTTATGGCCTTTTTAGATGTTAAAAAGGCATACGATAGAGTATGGAGGGAGGGTATGTGTCGAAAGCTTGAGGCTCTGGGCTTGGGAGGTGAGTTTGTTGGAATTCTGAAAGCATTATATAAAGATGTACAGAGTGAACTTAGCCTGGGTAACATAAGGACAAAACGTGTGCATGGAGATAGGCCTAAAACAGGGGTGTATCTTTTCACTAATTCTTTTTGCAATGTACAACAAAGGTTTAGGAGATGAACTCCTGCACAGCGACGAGGAGGTAGCAGTTGGGGACTTTAAGATCCCATGGCTATTTTTTAAATACGATATGGTGCTATTGTCAGAAAGCGAAGAGGGGCTAACGAAAATGCTGGGAATTTTTGGGAAATATGGGAGCAAATGTAGACTCGAACTAAATGAAAGCAAGAGCAACGTTATACCCGTGGGCCGCAAAGTGGACCCCACTGGAAGGTGGAGAGTGGGGGAGTTCTGTATTCCGGAAAGTAGCAGCAAACTTCTTCGTGTAGGAGAGACAGGTGACTATGAGTATCTAGGGGTAAATATAAACATCGCTGGAAGAGGTATCTACCGAAACCACACAAATAATTTTATTCTGAAGGGGAGGCGAATCCTTAACCAAATGAAACTTATAGGGAGAAACAGTTTCAATAAGGTTTTCGTGAGGAAAACCATTTGTGAAATGGTGGGCCTGCGAAGTATAACATATGGTATGGAAGTGGTACCCCTAAACCAGACCGTTGTAAAGAGCTTGGAAACCCTGCAGAGCGATGCAGGCTGATGGATAACGGGGTCGAGTAATGCCGCAGCACTAGGAGCAATCAGTGATGAGCTGGGGTGGATGAGGATCAAGGACAGGGTAGACTTATTGAAACTCGGTTATATTAATTATTTGGTAAATCTCC
Organism: Pictodentalium vernedei; assembly: GCA_031216915.1. NCBI lineage: Eukaryota > Metazoa > Mollusca > Scaphopoda > Dentaliida > Dentaliidae > Pictodentalium > Pictodentalium vernedei. The sequence goes on along the minus strand of CM062296.1, from coordinate 641,271,141 downwards.
CCAACAGCCGATGGTGTAAAGTAATTTCCAGAGAATTTTCAACTCAAATATCAAGACAGGGTGGATGGTCCAAGTGAGGGAGCTAATAGAGAACTACTCATTGGAGATCTCGGAACTAGACGTAGGGTCAAACCAGGGTATAGAAATTGTCAGAGAAAGGGTCAGGGGGAACGGTAACCTTAATTGGCGAGAGGGGGCCAAATCAAAGAGGTCTTTGGGTTTTGGGTGTCCTGCGTGATAAAGAGAAGCCTGTTTTTGAAGAGTACCTTTATGGGGTTACTGTTGTTCAAACTGAGGTTGCGGTCCATGGAGCTGTGGGGAAAAACAGTGAAAAGGTATGCCAGATGTGTAATTTGGGCGTGGTGGAGACACTGGAACACTTTCTTCTAGAATGTCCAAAATACCAGTCTAAAAAATGATTCACTGTGAGTATAATGAGGAAGTGGGGTGGGAGAATGAAGAACATGTGGTTAGTGAGAGACTCAAAGGAGATGGTTAATATGCTAATCGGAGAGATTGGGAAGAATGGGGCAAGGGATGTCATCAAGCAGTTCGTCTCCGAGTGTCGAAGGACAGCAGAAGCGTTGGAATAGGGAGGCAGTTGGGAATATAGGGGTAACCAAGGCCTTCTTACCCGAGAACCGCGGCAAATCAGCGGACGGCCAAAGTGTTATTATTATTAGAGATCACAAATGTGGATGAACCAGGGGTAAGCCCACAGCAGACAGTTAATGCTGGTTGGGTGAATCCGACACTTTTTCATTTCTGACAGCTAATTCGATTAAAAAATGCTGTTTTGACCACCATAAATTTTTCACGGTGCCAATCACAGAGGAGGACCCCTGGTCTGTTTTTTTGCGGTCAAAAAAATTATGGGGAGTACCCAGACGAACACAGGTGAAATTTATTAATTCACGAAAGGGCCATTGCTCTATGTGTGACACCGCAACACCCTATCGGTACCGAGCCGTAGTCTGATGTAAAACTCTAATACCAAAACCAAACCTGAATGTTCACTTAACAGCTAGAGTTGTATTTTTTATTTTTTCTGTCGGCAATTTCATTGCGGAGAAAAATAAATATTTTTCTTCGCCTTTTGTCTCGGCACTGCCGACCGCCGACGCTACTTGACAGACCTGTTTAACCAACTAGCCACGTGTGCATTTTTACAGCCTTAGTCAGTGTATGTTTTCATGTAGTGTCTGATATGAGAGCCTATCAACTAATCCTATGCAATGTCCATGGTTAGTCAGTGTATGTTAGCTTACCAACTAAGTCTATGTAATGCACACTCTTTTCTTTGTCCGAAATAAGATCAGCTCTATTATGTAACTAAGCTTCTGCATGCACAGCCTTCGTGAGTCTACATTTTCAAGTAGTGTGTGATATGTCAGTTATCAATTTTTCCTAACCAGAAAGTGTGACTAACCCTGTGCACTGCATAGGGTTAGTCACATTTTCTGGTTATAAAATATTTTCATTATCAGCTGATTAACCAACTCTGAACACTGTACACCCTTAGCGTAAATATCATCCATAGCAACTCTTTACACGAAAGAATGGCCAACACCAGCAAGTAGTAATCTCAAGAAGTATTTCAACTCAGCCAATAACCCATCAATGGAATGGATTGTGGAAAGGTGTTTTCAGCGAATTCCAACGAAAGTGTCAATGACACTGCAGCTTAACTCGACTGTGTGTAATGTTTGATGAAAAGAATAATGTTCAATGGTATTGAAAGTATTATGAAATAAGACAAGAATTGTCATAATTGGGAATATGTTAAATTCTCTACCCAACATGCTATGTTTTCAACAAGAATAATTTGAGGTGTAGACTGCTCTAAAGAACTGAGGCCTGGGTTGATGTGGCCCCCACAGTTAACATATGTCAACCAAAGTTACCAAGTTACAGTAAAATCATTCCAAAAACTACCTTCTCATTCTTCTCATTTCATTCTGAAAGGACATCACAATACCAAGTCACTTAGCCATGTTACAACGATATCACCTCATAAATACGGCCTGTAGGCTGTATCGAAGGTTTTAAGAGGCCCGTTGATCGATATGACCAACAATTTTGACCAAACTACATGTATGATGTTCTCATCTAGTCATTAGAGATCAAGTCATACTACCAAGTTACAATGAAATTGCTTCATATATACGACATGCAGACTGTGAAAATAAAGATTTTAGGATTGGAACCCGCACAGTTGTTACAGTTGACAGATCGTGACCAAACTAGTATGTTCTCATGTAGACATACAAAAAGAATGGATGTTCTATGCTTATGAAAGGATTATTAAATAAGACAAGTATATTGACAATTGACAATATGTTAAGTTCTGTACCTTATAGTTTACCATTCAGCAAGAATAATAAGTGGTGTAGACTGTGATAAAGGAATTTAGACTCGAATTCGTGCGCCCTCATGGTCGGCCGATCTCAACCAAAATAGAGGTACAGGACGAAATATCTGGATATCACACCGAGTCATCCTACCAAGTTACAATGAAATCCCTTCATAAATACGACCTGTAGCCAGTGCTAAATAAATCTAGGTCACGTGCCTAAGCGGCGGTAACGGCTTTCCAATCGTGATTAAAACGGGACAGTATCATCTATACACCACATCGAGTCATCCTACTAAGTTATAATAATGAAACTGCTTCTTGTATATGAACTGAAGACCCTGTGCTAAACAAATTAAGACCACGTGCCGTGCGGCCATCACCGTTGACCGATCACGACCAAAATAAGAGCTTTTCATCTAAACATTATACCGAGTCATTCTCTCAATTTACAATTAAATTCCTCCATAAATGCAAACTGTGAATTGTGCTGAAGAATCTATGTCACGTGCATGTGCGGCCGTCACGGTAGACGAAACTAAAGCAAATTAGGGTGTCCGCGTGTAGACATTATACGGAGTCACCTTACCAAGTTACAATAAAATCTCCTCATAAATACGACCTGCAGGCTGTGCTAAAGGTTTTCTGGTTTCGGACTCGCTCGTGGCGGTTGACTGATCACGACCAAAATGGGAAGTTCTCATTTAGACGTGATCTGGAACCTGTACACGGAAGTTAGTGATGATCAGACAAAAACTACACGGTGTAACCTGTGCTAACGAAAATGTGAACAGACTCACATACTAATAGACTCACAGACTTCCACACGCGTGATGGCAATAGCTTATCTTGACTTTGTCAAGTTGAGCTAAAATGGAAATATATTCTATTTTCAATTAATAGCTTCTTGTTACGGAATGCATGATGAAACACTGATTACGAATCTAGTAAAACAGGAGAAGACAACATATTGAACATGAAAACAGCGACAAGGACAAGTAATTCGTTCTTACAAAGGTCATATAAATCTCCACACTTGATTGGTTGATCAATAATAATATTTATAAATGTACCAACAATTTTATGATGTAAATGAGCACAGTTCCTGCCTTTAAAGCACTATAGGGTTTGTACACTTTTTAAAAATCAAATTCCATGACTTTCCCAAAACTTTCTACCCAATTTCCATGACTTCTGGAAGCCCGCCAGCTGAATCTGATCGCAAAACGCTACCTGTTCTGTGTATCGATCAAATCACTTCTGCGTATCAATGTGCATCCGTTGTTTACTTTCATGCATCAATTCAAGGTTGAAATGAGTGAAATTATCGATAGGAATGATCAGATTCTTATAAAAAGCGAATAATAAAAAGAAAATCTAGTGTTTTGAGTGGATACTGAAAAGTATCTAACTCGTGACCGAGAGGAATGGTAATTTTCGCTCGCGCAAGCGCTCGCGAAAAATAACCATTTCGTCGCCTGAGTGCTAGAATGTTCTATGTCCCATAGGGGACATAGAACATTCTAACACTCAGGCGACGATTTGGCTCGGTCACTCATGGGATAATTTTCGGTATCCACTCAAAAACATTACATTTCCTCTATATGTTGGGCATGCAGGAAACCGAAAACGAAAACTTAGGAAAAATATTTTGTGAATTGCTACGCAGTGCTTCCTGTGATGTCGATGTCGCCGAGAGTGATATACTGGTTATTCACCGTCTTCCCTCAAAACGAAAAGACACTCCGAGGCCGGTGATAGTGAAATTTGTTAAGAAGGACATGCGCGATCACGTAATAATGCAACGAAAGTCCTTGCTTACAAAAACAATGAAAAATAATGATATGAAAACAGGTGTGAAGTTGTCGGATGACACAACAGCTTTGAATGCTGGACTAATAAACAGGCTATATTAACACAAAGACATCCAGTCTGCCTACCACAGAAATGGTTATATCTGGGGGAAGCTCGAAAATGGATCAAGAGTTAGATTTGACATTTATGATAACATAGACTCTGTAATCAAAAATGCACAAAAATAATCTCAAAGGTAGTTTCCACAGATCCAGATTTGGTCACCACTATTTTTACTATTTTTACATATTTCCCTTGATCTATAATATTTTGAGTTTGTTGCCAAATTGGGTCGTGGCTGTCGACAGGAGACACGACTTAATTTGGCAAAGAACTCAAACACTTTTCTCATTACTATTTCAATTATTAGTTTAAAATACTTGATTCACTTCTATTCCAAAGGCAAACCTTACCCAACGTTCTTCACACACCTATTCCTTGAGTTTGTACTGACGGATTGAGTTGTGGCTGCTTCTCGACAGCCATGACTCAGTTTGACAGTGATCTGCTCAGCGATACTTTTTTCATCCGGCACATCCACCATAAGGACAAGGTTTCTGCGTAGAAATGAAAGGCAACGATCCAATACCTCGACCAACTAATAACCTCCTGATGTCCACAAAAATCTCCTTTTAAAAAAACAATGTTTCTTAACCCTTGTTACGCTCCACTACACAAATAAGTTGCCCAAGTTGCCCAATCGTTGATTAGCGAAACACGAACACGATGAATACATTCCTTCAGTTACCAATTTATTCATTTCTCCCCGAACCAACCCCCCCCCCCCCCAATCCTCGAATATATTATTTCCGAAGTTTATACTGTCAAAGGAGCTAAGAAATAAACGAAGATATCCCCAGAATTATCATCTCATTGGTTTATTGTCAAATTGGGTGTTGACTGCCCCTTTGCAGCCATGGCTCAATTTGGAGGTGAGACCAAACAATACTAATTTTACTTGATCAATTCTTTGTGAGGACTATTTACTGTTCGATCCAACAACTCAGTACCATGATCAATTGAGACTTATTAGCCGTTGTCAGTAAAATTACTTTTTTAACTTTTATCTTTATAAATTTCGCTTGATTTATTATGCTTTTGAGATTATTGTCGGACAGGGTCGTGGCTGCCGAGAGGACCCATGACATAATTTGGAAATCAGCCCAAATACTATTTTCAGTATATTTTCTATTATTAGTTCCAAATATTCGCTTCACTACAATTTCAAATGCTAAACTTTAACTAACGTTTTCCAAGTACCTATTTCTTGAGTCTGCTGTCGGACTGAGTTATGGCTGCACTCAGCAGCCATGACTCAGCTTGATAGTGAGCTCAAAAATACTGTTTTCAATTGGCTCATCCATCATAACTTCCATGCCTCAGTGTATCAATGTTTCTTAAGCTTTATACTTACCATTACATAAATAAGTTGCCCAGCCTTAGATTAGCAAAAAATGAACACGATGAATACTTTCCTCAACTAGCAATTTATTGATTTCTCCCTGTACCAACACCCCTTTCCCCTCGAATGTATTATTTCTAAACCTTATACTGTCGAAGGATCTCAGAACCTTCATTTTTGTTATTAATTTACGCTTAAACACTTAATCGAAGATATCCCAAGAACTACCACCTTTTCTGTTTATTGTCAAACTGGGTGTTGGCTGCTAATCGGCAGCCATAGCTCGATTTTATGGTGAGCTTAACAAAAAATAAAAAATAAAATAAAATACCAGTTATTACTTGATCCATTCTCTGTGAGGACTATTCTATGTGCTGCAATAGGATCCAACAAATCAATACCATGAACAACTGAGAATTACTCGTTGTTCGTAAATTTACTATTCAAACTTTTATCGTTTCGTTATGTTTTAAGCCTATTGTCAAATTGGGTTGTGGCTCTTGAAAGGAGTCAGGACGTAATTTGAAAATGAGCTCAAAAAATGAAAAAAAAATAAAAAAAAATAATAATAAAAAAAATAAAAAAATAAAGAGGCTAGCCCCGATAAGCGAAAAATTTACATGATGAATACTTTCCTCAACTACTATTCGATTTATTTCCCCCTGACCCCCCACCTCATCCTACCTCCCAATTTAATAGTTTCGAAGTCCCTCCTGTCGAAAATACTATTTTGGTTCACAATTTAAATAATAAACACTAAATCGGAATATATCCAAAGATTTTTATCTTACATGCTTATTGTCAGGGTGGGTGATGGCTGTTCCTCGGCAGTCATGGATTAGTTTGATAATGTGCTCAAAAGACACTAAATTTACTTCATCCATTCTTTTTAGGACTATTCTCTGTGCCGCAGGAACTAACAACTCAAAAGCATGATCAAATGAGAGTTTCACGTTGTTTGTAAAATCGCCCTTCTTTTACAAGATACCTTGCTCTACACTGAAACTATCTTACACATTGTAAACGAGTTGTTCAACCTTTAACCATTGACAAACACGCTTATGACTCTGGAATTTGAATTTGGCAACCGTGACAATGTATACCTGGTAATCAGAGATGCATAAAAATCTTTTTTGACAGCAAACTATTTTCGTAGACGCGGACTCTTAAATATTATTATTTTCTTTTCTTTAAATAATTCCCCTCATATATTATTCTTGCTAATTATTGTCAAATTTAGCCAAGGCCACCCCCAGTACCCATGTCGTGACTTGGCAATGAGATCAAAATATTCGCGTCCTCGGCAGCCATGACCTAGGTTGACGGTTGGGCTTAAAAATATTATTATTTTTAAACTGACTCAATCAATGCAAGGAACATGTGTTGTATTGTAACTATATTTGAGCATTGAATTGGCGCTATTTTCGATTTATTATCCTTGAAGTTTATCAGCCAATTGGGACATGGTTGCTCACTATCAGCCATGACTTTGTTGGACGGTGAGAAAGTAAAATTCTACCATCTTTTTTCCCAAATATTTGAGTCGGCAAAAGGATCAATATCGATCACTATAAACACCATACGCCATCTAAATAGAATTTTGAAAAAAAAAATTCTACACATTGAAGCAATATATTTTGCAGAGAATTTTTTAAGGAATAATGACTACCTACATTCTACCCCTGTATTACCATACTCGAAGTTCCTACACATGCTTTTTAAGAAAACCCCAAACCCCTACAGTGTATATATTTTCGTCCCGTTTCTTGAGACTTTTTACGTATGTATGCAATAGATACCACTTCACAGTTGTTTTTTACGCTGGAGGAAATGTAGCAAGGAGCTCAGATCACATCACTGATTGTCCAAACAAAGGCAGCTCCAGTGACTGGAAATGCATCCACTTTATCAACACCCAAATATAAATACCCTCTAAAATTGCTGTATGAGTCTTAAAATAGGTACAACGCCCGGGGCTTGGCGGATGCTCGAAAACATAGGAAGGTTTTCTCCTATTTAAGATCAAAACACTGTCACATATTATGTTTGCAAGAGACCCACTTTACTCGCGAAATTGAAAACATAATATCTAACGAGTGGGGAGGCTATTGTGTTTTTGTTTCATATTCGTCAACTGAAAAAGGCATATGTTTTTTGTTTGCTAACAATTTTGAATACAAGGTTCACAGGTTCACCAATATTGGGGATGGCCAATGCATTATTCCAGATATCTCTCTGGAAGGAGAAAGATTAACACTTATCGGTATCTACGGCCCAAACACCGATAACCCAAATTTTTTATCAACATATATGGTATCAACTAGCCATCTGCGAAAACGACCAGCTATTGCTCTGTGGTGATTGGAACTTAACCCACAAGCATGAATTGGACACAAGAGATTACTCGAGAGAATATAACATTAACTCAAAACGATCTGTAATTAATTACATGAACTAACAAGAGCTGTGTGACCCCTGGCGTTATCTGTATGGAAATAAAACTTCTTTTACATGGTGGCCAAGTAACAGATGTAGGTATTCCCGTCTAGAATTTTTCATTATCTCAAATAATCTTATACAATTCGATGAAGAAATACAAGTACATACAAATTGCCCTGAAATATCCGACCAGTGCTTAGTCAATATTAAAATAAAATTTCCGAATTTCGTAAGGGGTAGGAGGTACTGGAAATTCAATAAGGAATTACTAAAGGATCGAATCTATGCCCAAGGAATTTAGGAAAAAATTAAAGAAGTAAAAACACAATATTCAACCCTAAATGATGAAATCAATATAAATCCCCAATTATTTTTGGAAGTTCTTCTTTTAGAGATACGTGGTTTTACTATCTCCCATGCTTCATACATAAAAAGAACCAAGCTAAAGAAGAAAAAAAACTTGAAGATGAATTGGAAAAATTGGAAACTCTATACCCATCTCATGATAACAATGTAAATAATAAGATAGAGGAAATTAACGGTCAACTTAAAAAAATTAAAGAAAATAGGTTGAATGGTACATTAATAAGATCAAGAGCTAGGTGGGTGGAAGATGGGGAAAAACCAACTAAATATTTCTGTGGACTTGAGAAACGCAATTATCAAAATGACACAATCTTTAGGATTAAACAATCAGATGGGTCATATTTAACGAAACAAAAGGAAATATTAAGTGAATTGAAGAACTTTTACCAAAATCTCTATAAGACATCAAATCTAGAATACGTTAATCTGGACCAGATAATTGACAAATCAAAGGTGGTGACCACAAGCAAAGCTGAATCGTTAACCGCAGATGGCTACCTGAACTTAGTAGAATTAACTCATGCTTTAAAGAGTATGAAAAACGATAAAGCCCCTGGGATCGATGGATTTACGGTTGAATTCTTTAAATTCTTTTTGATAGACATTGGACATTACGTTTTAGATTCAATAAACTATGTGTATGATGTAGAAAATCTCTCAGTCACACAGCGCCATGGCATATTAAAATGCATCCCCAAAAAGGACAAAGACAAAGCCCTAATAACCAACCAACGACCCCTCACCCTCCTCACCATCCCATATAAAATTACCACGACCGCATTGGCTAACCGAATCAAACCTCTCCTACCCAAACTAATTAGTGATGACCAAACAGGTTTTATTAAAGGTAGATGCATTGCCGAAAACATCAGGATAGTGAAAGATGTTATAGACTATACAGAGTCAGAAAATCATCCTGGCAGTTTACAGTTAATAGATTTTGAAAAGGCGTTTGATACCATTGAATGGAATTTCATTCTACAAACACTCACGTTTTTTAATTTCGGTGAATCATTCAAAAAATGGGTAAAAACTATCTATAACGACACATTCTCGACTGTGCTTCAGTCTGGTTTTATGTCGGAGCCGGTCCACCTGCAGCGTGGCTGTAAGCAGGGTGACTCATTGTCCCCATATTTATTTATTCTAGGTGCTGAAATCCTCGCAATGCTAATCAAACAAAATGAAGATATAACAGGTATATGCCACTTGGGGAAAGAATTTAAACTTAGCCAGTACGCAGCTAACACGTGTCTACTACTAAATGGCTCTCAGAAATCAACTGCAACATCGTTAATGGTCTTAAATAAATTTGCCACACTCTCAGGGCTAAAAATTAATCTGAAGAAAACAAAATTGATAGGGATAGGAACGATAAAAGGCAGAGCCCATGCCCCCTCTGGATATCCTGATGTGGAAGTCGCTTCTAAATTCACGCTTCTCGGTGTGGAGTTCAATATGGCAGATAAGGACCCGGTCGGAGAAAATTATAGTAAAAAAATGGATAAAGTGAAAACAATTCTAAATCTCTGGAAAAAACGTCAAATAACACCTCTGGGAAAAATAACAGTAATTAAAACCTTTCTTGTTCCCCAATTAAATCATTTACTTTTTTCGATCCACAACCTCTCACCAAAATTCTTAAAAGAAATAAACAGCTTGTTGTTCAATTTTATTTGGGGAAGTAGTGTAGACAAAATAAAGAGGCGGTGTCTCATATCAGGGTATGCAGAGGGGGGCCTGAAAAGGGTAGATCTAGAGATACATATAAACACTATGAAGGTCCCGTGGATAAAAAGACTCCTCACAAAAAATAGTTTCTCAACGGTTATTTTCAAGTCCATAGCTAATATTGCACAAATCGGAGAAAATTTTGCGGAACATAAATTTGTTGAAAAGCTAAAAAAGCGCATTGTGCGTCATCCCCTTTGGCTTGATGTCCTGCAATCATGGCAACAGTATATAGTAACATTCAAACGAACAGCAACAGATTTTATTAAGTCCTCCTTTGGTTATAGCAGTGGATTAAATAAGATGGAAAATATAATTAGTATTCCAGCCTGGAATAAACGTGGAATCAGATGCATTAGAGATATTTTTAATCCAGATGGTAGTCTCATGTTTAAAGATAGATATGGAAATTTCACCGATTTTATAAGTTACTCTGGCGTAATAACGGGAATTAGAAAAGCAATGAAAGAGTTTAAGTTCGACCAAGAAACAATTGCATCAATCGAACAACCTATTAGCCCCACCCCTTATCAAAATATCTTATCAGAAAAAGGTCACAGATTGCTGAAGCTTCAAAATACACAAAAAAACATTAAATGTAAATCACAATTGAAACGGGAATCAGAAATCGAATTAGACCTAGACTGGACTACAATATACCAAAATCCACTCAAATGTGGTATTATGGATAACAAATAAAATTCTTTCAATACAAAATTATCAATCGAATATTAGGAGTAAACAAATATATAGCTAAATTTAACAATACTCATTCCCCTCTATGTAAGAAAACTATTTCCCATATCTTCTGGTCCTGCAACATAATCAAGAATTCTGGAAGGAATGCCAAATATTTTTACAAGAACGGGACATATCTATCTGTTTGACTAAAAGAAATATACTACTCGGAACAGAAGACCCTAATGACATAATCAATAGTATCATTATTTTGGCTAAACACCATATATACTGTTGTAAATATCAACAAATGTCTCCTAGCCTCACCAACTTTAGAATCCACCTAAAAAGATTTTACGAAATAGAGGAACACATATATACAAAAAATAACCTAGCCAGCGAATATTCTGAAAAATGGAACAAACTCGACAATATTGCTTGCGAATACCCGACATTACCTCTGTAATAATCCGATAGAAGAGGTCATGTATCATGACGTCCCATGTAATCTGTATAGACACACAGGGCGCGGATGTAATCCCTACGACCTCAAAAGTCCGTTCCTCAGACATATATATTTGCTTGCAGCCTGCAATGAGTGGTAAGTTACTTTAAGTGTTATTTTGGACATTCTTTTCTGGAACTCGGGGGCACTAAACTCTGTGAGGGGACTAAAGACCTGAGACCATTGCATCTTACTTAGAGTTACACTCATTTCCTCTTCATCCGCAAAGTTCCCGGGAACACCGAATCCAGTCATTAGGATGTCTGCCTTCAAACGAGTGAAAACTGAGCTAATCGACAAAATATGGCTGCATATACAAATAACGAATTGTCTCAGCAAGTCATCTCAAATTACCCCTTCTATCGTCTTTTTCATATAAGCAGTCTCAATCTAACCCACCAAGCCCACCCCACCTCCACCACAACACACTCAAATACACCTACATAAACACATGTACACACACACACACGCACCGCCCCCCCCCCCCCACGCACACATACACCCTATTGTACATACTTACACATACATACACATTTTTTTCCAATTGTTAGAGTATCCTCGCTGTGACAGATTTGATAACATAATATGTAATAATTTGTATGCCTTCTTGGATCTCCTAGCCACGTGAGATTGTACAGAGGATTGTAAAATCGTGGCCTCTGCAAAATATCACCAAATAAACAATTGGAAAAAAACAAAAAAACAACAAAAAAAAAAAAAAAACATATCCTCTATATATCTCATTTTATAGGGTTTTCAAGGAATGTCCCAATGTCCAGGGTCTTTCCAGATCTTTTGCAACCGATTTCTAAATTTCATGAATTTTAAAGATTTTAACCAGCTGTAGGAACCCTGATGACTTTTTTCTGAAGAAAGCGTATAGTCGGGCAGCTAGATACACTCCTATGGGACCGAACGAGACCGGTTTTTTCAAATACCTGGACATCTCGAGAGTAGATTTTTAGATGTTAACAAGAAATCATCCCGCCGTATATGAGGTAATCCAAGATGGCACTCATAAGGGTGGGTCAATTTCGCGATTTTACGCCATCACTATTTTTTTCTCGATTACGGAAAAACTATATGAGATAAGTAATAGGAATTAACTCATTCGTATTTCTGATACCATTCCCTTTATAATAATATCAATCAAGTAACTGAAAATCCAAGATGGCCGCCAAAATATGCCTCAAAATAGACAATCGAGTTTTTGGACACTTTTTTCGCAAAAACTTATACAATCACGATAAAAAACCTGTAAACGTTTAGATGTTAAATTTGAACGCAAATTATTCTCTGATAATACCCAGGGTGAACATGCACCATCAATAGCCGAAGTGGAAAACAAGATGGCCGCCAGTGCGACCACCAGTTTTCATTTATCCCGCTTTTGTAATGAACAAGTTTACACTATCTCAAGTTGTACGATGGTTGCGGAAAAAATGTTTGATACAGGGTGCAGGAATCAACTGTATAGTATTTTGGACACTTTTTCTGCGTGTGATAAAACCAATTTAGTATATCCAACATGGCCGCCAGAAAAAGCCCCGTTGAAGAGAATCGGTAGTAGAGCATTTACCCGACTGGATGGACCTAGTGGTGGACCTAGGAAGTGACGCCACATCACGCGACCCAGTTACGTCATGTTTGGTTGTCCTGGTATCCCGCGTGAGCAGCCACATTGTGACGTTATCCCCGTAGTGATGGGTGGTCTTAGTATCTATTCGCAGCGCATGTTATTTGGGTGACACGTGTTTCCGTCGTTCATTTTGTATACTTGAGGGCACCATCTTAGGTTCTATGGTAACACGTGGCTGCTATGTGACCGAAAACCCCACGGTATGTCTTGAGGGTGTGTTCGATTAAATAGGAGTAAAACTAATTACCAAAAACAACCGGACAATCCCTCCTAACCACCCTAAACTACCAACACGGACTTTATTTTGTTTAGATTTTCCCATTTTAGGCTTATAACAGTAGCACGTGGTGCTAGAGGACCGTTTGGTCTCTTGAGGGTAAGTTCGATCGGACTGGAGTAGTTCGCTGGTTGGGATACATCCTATTTATCTATTTCTGATTCTTTGGAATCCTCGGTTTCTATCTGTTTTGTCTGTAACTGACCTAATTCTGACCATATTAGCTGCCTATCTAGTCTCTGTCCCAAGCTCTGACCTCAACCAAGTCTTATAATCACCAGTCAGAGTGCTTCATTTCCCATAATCTGTGCATATCCATACAGAGTCCTCTCCCCGGTGTATAACGAAGTTCTAAATGATTCCCAAGGCCTAGCGGCAATCGAGCAGAAACAGATATTGCTCGAATGGTTCAAATCTTATTCAGCGAATAAACTATTGTGTAGTGACTGGAACAGGCATGGCCCGAATCTAATAGAGCAAATAAGCCACAGAGTAATTACTCGAACGGGTGACTCCTCTTACGACGCTTATCCTCATCTGGGTATTGGAGAATACCTATGACATGGTGATGTAGTACTGTGGGATTCCTTTGGAGGACACCTTTTAGAGGATACTTATCGGAGGATATCTATCTGAAGACAGTCATGGTTCTAGAGTCTGTTCAGTTCCCTGCATCTACACCTTCCCGTGGCCCTCATAGCTCCAAGACCGCTACTGCTGACTTCTCCAATATCGCAACCGTCTTGTCCTAACATTAGCTTCTACTGTAGTCACCCACTCCTACAGTCCTGTTCTAGCATTGTACCATTACTACTGACTTGTAGCACTACTACACACTTGCTAACTATCTCAAATTGCTCGAACGACTAGAATCCCATCGAGCAAATAAGCCATCGGGTAACTGCTTGAAACCCACTACTCATCTTCCGACTTTTAGATCCTCATCTCGGTATTGCAGGAAATTTATGACATGATAATGTACTATTTGAGGGTACCTTCGAGGATACTTTTTGAGGCTACCTTTTAGAGTATACTTATCGGAAGATATCTATCCGAAGACAGTTGTTGTTCCTATATAGATCACTCCGCACAATCCCCCATGGCCTTCATAGCTCCTAGACCGCTACTGCTGACTTCAATGTTGCAATCGTCTGTCCTATGATTAGATTCGCCTGTACTCATCCAATCCCATAGTTCTCTTTCAGCCTTGTTTCATTACTTCTCACTTGTATCACTACTGCAGGCTTGCTTGTCAGATTACTCGAGCGACTAAAATCCCATCGAACAAATAAGCCATCGAGTAATTGCCCGAACGAGTGACACCTCTTACGACTCTTATCCTCATCTCGGTATTGGAGGATACTTAAGACATGGTGATGTACTATTGGAGGATACCTTTGGGGGATACCCTTTGAGGATGCCTGAAGATAGTTATATACTACTCAAAGTTTGCTGAGCACCAAATATTTGACACATCATTGTGAAATTAGCTTGTGACATATTTGCGATATTTTTGGTGGATATGATTGAGAAATGTATTGAGATGGTCCCCAGTGTTTACATTTGCTCTCTTGACAGGCAGACTTTTCGTGACAGTCATGGAAAGAATGTACCCCTTGATTTCCATGTTGTTTTCGTGTACTGTCTACATGTACATGGCATGTGTAGGGTATTCAGTCTTCATTTCAACACAAACCCTTGTGATTTAATGATTGAATATGGCAAATGCAAATGTAAGAGGACATTTGTCTAAAACAGAAATGTGGCGGGCTGTAGGGGTGGTGGAGCAAGTGGCTACCCATCGTCAGGTTGGTGATGCCCTTGGTGTGCACCATACGGTGATCACCAGAGCCTGGGAAAGATGTCAGCAGAATGGCACACCAGTAAGACGGCATGGTGGTGGCAGAGACAGGGCAACATCGGCAGCTGAGGACCGGTTTTTTGATCATTCAGGCTCATAGGAACCGCTTTGCCACAGCAACCCACCTTTGCAGTGACCTTCAGAATGCATCCGGGGTAAATGTTTCGACGCAGAATATCCGGGCAAGGTTGCACGAAGATTTGCGACCTGTCCTTTTTACTGATGAGTCAAGGTACTGCCCAGACCACACAGATAGGCGTTCTACGGTATGGAAAAGACCAGGAGAGCGATTCCATGCAGTCATCATTGCTGAGCATGGCCGCTCTGGTGGAGGGTCAATCATTGTCTGAGGCGGCATCAGCTGGGATGGACTACAGAGCTCTGTGTCCGTGAACGTGGTACATTGACTGCACAACGTATATTGATGAGATCCGGGGTGTCCACGTCAGATTGTATGCAGGTGCAGTGGGTGATAGATTCATTCTGATGACCAATAATGCCCTCATCACGTTGGCCATGGTGTCGGGGAGTACAGACAGAGGGAGGGGATTGGGTGTATGGACTGGCCAGCAAGATCCCCTGACCTTAATCCAATCGAACATGTCTGGAATGAGTTGCAGCTTGCAATTTCAGCCCGTCCAGCCCAGCCAAGAAGTGTCCAGGAGACTGGTGCCGTGCTGGTCCAAGAATGGAACAACATCCCACAAAGGACCACCAGGAACCTGATTGGGAGCATGACAAGGCGTTGTCAAGCTGTAATTAACAGTAATGGGTCTCATACTCGATACTGAAGCCATACCAGTTCTCTCCGACAACTGCTTGGCATATTGAAAAATGTCCTCTTTTACCAATAATATCCATTTTCCATGGTTATCGTATTCAAAACCTAAAAAATAAGGTCAAACACAAATAAAATCTTAATTTCTGTACCAAAATCATTAAAGATATAATTAAATAAAAAAAACACTTTTCATTACAATATTTCAACTAAAACGTAAAACAGGAAGTTGGATGTACTTGGTGCTTAGCAAACTTTGAGTAGTATATAGTTCATGGTACTTCATCGGCTTTGGTTTTTATAGGTCTTAGACCACGACTGTTGACTTACCCATATTCTGCATCATCTGTCCTATTATTAGCTTCTATAGCAGTCACCCAAATACTATCGCTGAAATCATTCACCAGATGTCACAGTGTAATGCCTCAACTGTCTTTTTGATGAAAATATAAATATATTTCTTCATATATCTCACCTTTATCAAATATCCCCTACTTTGTTTGAACAGTATATATCTCCAGTGCCAATAAGCTTATTACGAGAGGACGGTGATCTTCTAAGAGCTCGCCATAAGAAATGATCATCGGTAGGACCTACTAGAAATGGGATGGCAATGAGTGCGCCATGGAATTAATCGAAAACGTGAACTAATTATAACAGGTTTTTTCATAACTGATTGCTGGCGTCGCGAACCAACGCGTCGGATTTGCAAACCTCGAAAATTAACCTGTTAAATTGGTGGCCGACAATGATTGTCAGGGGGCAAAGGGTATCGTTGAGTGTAGTAGATGTGGGTGTTATGAATACCATGGAAAGAGCAGCTAATATTGGTGGGGAAGGTGGTATGTAAGAGCAAGAATCAAAACACATTCCTTACATAAGCTGGAAGATGTGGGTAGCCAGCTGAGTGAGAGACGAAAAGAGAAAAAATGAGATATATCTGTGTGAGAAGGAAAAGTAGAGAGAGAGAGAGAAAGAGAGAGAGAGAGAGAGAGAGAGAGAGGGGGGGGGGAGCAACTGAAGTAATAAGAATACTTGAGAATGCGCAATGTCTAATACAACATCACACACAATCTCAGTCCCAATCCTATTTCCACTCCCAATCCTGACCACTAATCACTAAGCCCCATCCTACGCCACATTCTCCCCTTTCCACCTGGTAATTTCTATGACTCTTCCTATTCCTCCTCCGCCTGATAATATTTGCTCCGACTGACTCCACCGCCTCCAAAAGATTGCATCCCAAATCTACCACCTCCTCCACCTCTTCCACCACCTTCACAGCCTTCCATGCACTATCATGCCATCCAGTACTACACCTTTATAGCACGCACTGAGCTGTAGAAGACATGGGCGGTCAGTCAGAGAATTTACCACATTCAGTCCAAAACATGAATACCTTGTAAATCCTCCTCGGTTCGCGAGACACTCGCGGATCCGACGTGGCATACGCCTCTCCAAACGTCCAATATCAGCTTGACTGATGTTATTCTATTCTTCCTGCAGTGCAGCGGTGAGTTCCTGGACATTGGTAAGGGGCTGGTGGCGTTGTCATAGACGCCTGCCAAGCATATCCCAGAGGTGTTCGACTGGTGAACGGTCTGGAGTTAGTGCTGGCCAAGGCAGTGTAGAGATGTTCTGCTCCTGGAAGAACTCTGTAGCGACACGGGCCCTGTGTGCTCTTGCATTGTCATCTTGGAAAATGAATCGACGGCAGTGACGTCGCGCAAATGGCAGCACATGAGCTACTAACATGTAACGGTAGTACGGCCCTCAAACATGCCCTTGGATGACATGTAATGCTGTTCCGCTTGTCATGGTTATGCCTCCCCACACCATATCCGATCCACCACCAAAGTGAACGTACTGCCTAACGGTTACGTCATTGTATCGTTCGTTCCGCTGTCGCCACACTCTGCTTCGTCGTGGAAGTCGACCGACGATTGTCCTAGCGCTGTCGTGCTCCACTCCAATTACGCCTTGCTGCGATGTGACGTTCAGTCAAACTGTGTAGGCGATTTCGGATAGTCAGACCACTGACTCGCACATCTGTCGTTCGGTGCAGATGCTCTCCAATCTCTGAGGCACTTTAACGTAATGCTGTGGTTCGGATGAAACGATCCTGGTTAGCAGTTGTCGCCCTTGGACGACCTGACCGACGTCTGCCATCAACATTGCCCGCCTGGCGGGAGTGTGACCATAACCTGCTAATCACCGATTGAGTAACGTTGAGAATTTGAGCAGCTGCAATCTGACTGTTGCCTGCTTCCAACATGCCAACGGCACGTAAACGTTCGTCACGTGTCAGTCTTCGCATACCTCAAAAGTTACGTTTCGACCAGAAACTATTGATGAACGAGTTTATACCAAGAAAAGAACGACAAGGCCTCCGAAAAAGCCCGTCTAGTACAAATGAAAATTTCAAAACGTACCCCACAGATATTAACGCGGCGCTCGTGCAAAAAAAACCCGCACGACGTATTCGTGGGCCAGTGACATACTTGATCCGCACTAAACTTGGTAACATATTGTTGTGTCCATTCACGCGTACCCAATACCATTTTCCGAAAATATCAGTATCAGTTTGGATTTCGCCTACTTTTTTTTAATAGTATTTATGAGTAGGGACTACAAACTGACCCGATCACTGTCCTGGATTTACCCTTGGCCAGGTTTTTTTAAACTAATGTTACTTAGAGTTTTTCACTGATATGTTTCTATTTTTACTCCGTAAATTTTAATTACCTAATCTTGGTTACTCCAACCATTCAAATTTGAGATGTCATTTTAATCCTTTTTATTACAGGGGTAATTTGATTTATTTCCATATCTTCGTTCTCTGGCGAAGAGGGGCAGGTTGGATAACTCTCATGTTTGTTTAAGAACTCTTCCTCAAGGTCAAGCTCTTCCTTGGCTTGTTTACGCCTCGGTGCAGTTCGTTGAGAGGGACAACCTCTTCCTCTGAAGATGAGTGGGTCCGCTTATTTCGCATCTGCGCGACTTGGCGTTTTAACTGTGCAAGTGTATTCAAATTAATCTCCCCGTCGTTCTCCCAGGGCGGCTCAGGTTGAGGTGTTATCTTAATTTGTTTATTCCCACTGTTACCATCTCTCTCATTGTCGCCGTTGTATTCGTAGCCAAAGGTGGCCACAGAACTTCGGAATCTGAGCCATCGTTGGTATCTTCAGCGAGCGGTACCACAGACCGTTGCCTTTTGTTTGCTTCTCCCTAAAATGGGTTGGGATCTCGCAGTGCAGAGAGGTCAACCTGATATTATTTGCATGTGTTTTTACTATTCTTCCTGTTAATTGATCCCTAAGTTTATAACGGACCAGTCTAGGTTGCTCATTAACTCTGTAGGAGTATTTCCATATCATTTCTAATTTTGAACGCCTTCCTCCCGTCACAATGTAAAACTGGGTCACCTAATTTGTAACTCATTTCTTCAGCTTTTCTGTTTGCTAACTGTTTTGATTCTCGGCTCATTTTCTCTGGAAATGGCTCAGTCCAACCGGAATATAGGTCGATAAATGCCACTATATATCGGTTACCTGTCTGTGTGGTACCATATGGCCACTAAGGTCCATAGTTATTTTTCAAAATGGATACGCTGAGTTAATCATTTTCTGTAGTGGTTGTTTGGACTTCTTTGTATTTCTTGACTTGCACTCGAAACCGTTATCAACGAAATGATAAACCTCCTTATTTTAATGAAATACCTTTAAGTAATATTTGCATATGTTTTATCAGTTCTCATGTGACTCAACCGTGCATGATATTGCTCAAATGCTTCTGCTTTCAAGTGTCCCATTGTTTGGCAAATCATCAACACTTGAAATATAATATAACTCTCCCGCCATTACTAGGTACCGATTAACCATCTCAGAAGGGGGATTATTACTATTGTACTCTTGAAATAATTCAGCCAGTTGTTCACATTTTATTTGTTCATTTATTTTCCCGGCTCAAGTTTCACATTCAGTCAAGCGCAAATAAATTTTGTCTATATAAATCCGCTTTATCAAGATCACCAAAGAGCGCCTGTTAGCACTCTCCAGTAATTTGTAACAAAACAAACCTCCTTGAACAACAAATTCAGACAACCAAAAATCATCTAGCCCTCAACCAGTTAAGTATCACAGTAAGCATGATCACCCGCCAGGTACCAGAGTAAAAGCCAACGTTTTTCTGGCTCATGTTTCATATTCAATCAGACGCAAATAATATTTTGTTTGAACAAATTTTGAATAACACATTCAGAGGAAAAGCCAACATTTTCCTGGCTCATGTTTCATATTCATTCAAACGAAAATGATATTTTGTTTATATCAATCTGTCTTATTAAAAAATTATCGGAGCGTTCCTGTTGGCACTCTCCAATAATTGTAACAAAACATATCTTGAACAACAAATTCAGACAACCAAAAATCATCTAGCAATCTACCAGTAAATTATCACAGTAAATATCAAACTTCAATGATATTTTGTTTATTTCAATCCGTCTTATTAAAAATTATCAGAGAGCTGCTGCTGGAACTCTCCACCAATGTGTAACAAAACAGATCTTGAACAAAAAATTCAGACAACCAAGAATTATCTTGCCCTCATCCATTTAAATATTACAGTAAGCATGATCCCCCTCCAGGTACTGGAGCAAAAGCCAACATTTTCTGGCTCGTGTTTCATATTCAGACAAAAGCAAATAATATTTTGTTTAAACAAATTTTGAATAACATGTTCAGAGCAAAAGCCAACATTTTCCTTGCTCATGTTTCATATGCATTCAAACGCAAATAATATTTTGTTTATATTAATTCGTCTTTTTAAAAACTATCGGAGAGTGCCTGTTGGCACTCTCCACTAATTTTTAACAAAACAAATTTTGAATACATATAACAAATTTTGAATAACAAGCTCAGACCACCAAAAGTAATCAAGCCCTCAACCATTTAATTTTCACAGTAGGCATGATCACTCGCCGTATTGCGGCGACTCACTTATATTTGTTTCGACTTTGTTCACCCAGAATGAAGAATAAAATATTTGTTTTAAAAGTCTGAGTTTTTGAATAACAGCGCACGCATCAATAATTTACACAACAAACGACCTTGATCTGTCATATTTTTAAAGTAGTATGTGACGAAAAAGATGAACTGAGTGGGCTGTATTCAGTCTCCATGATTGTTTTCGATGGAAGGTAGCATTAAGACAATGGATATTGTTGTTTAAAATGTAGTCCAGATACCGTTTATCCCGAAACTTTCTGAATGTCAGACTGTGAAGCTATTTGGCTCTTCCCACTGTTGTTGGACTTTTCGCAAATATTTTCCCATCGAATGTCCAAAAGGAGTGAATTGTGCTTGCTCTCTTTAGGTCTGATAGAGTTCTCACCAAGGCGTACTGTGTTTGAGTCAATGATTCAGTTACGAAGATCCGATCACTGTCGTTTCTTAAACCTTTGCGACTTTAATTATTTTGACGTCCAAATGACAGTGGAAATTCAGTTTCTTCAACGTTTTTTCAAAATGCGACGCCAATCGTCGGAAAGTACAAATAACAAGATATTTTTCACATTAGTGATTATCTGGCTGAGAGCTAGATTATTTTTGGTGGTCTGAATTTGTTATTTAAAACTTGTATTATTACAAATTATTGGAGAGTGCCCTCAGTCACTCTCCAATAATTTGTAATAAAACAAACTTATATAAACAGACTGAAAACGGCCAAATAGGCCATGTCGCCTCCGGAAGATGCTAATAACTATCTGTATCCTATTGTGTTCATTTTACTTGTATATAACTGCATTCGACCAATACTATTCTGTTCTGTTCTGTTCTGTTCTAAGCAAGGAAAGTGTTGGCTTTTGCTCTGGTATTCTATTTTTTTGAAAGCCATGATAGTGGCTTCAAGCACTCAACCAGTTAAGAAGTCTTCACAGCAGGATTATATTAGTATTTTAAGCTCCGATTACATTTGGCTCAACGTTGTCACTGAGCACTATTTGGGAGAAAATAAGAATTGAGGTTACATCTTTAAAAAATCGAAAAATAATAACAAAACAAATGACAAAGTATCAACGCGCTGTTTGATTTCGTACGTCATAAGACGTACAAAAGTATCAACTCGCTGTTTGATTTCGTACGTCATAAGACTATAAAAGTATCAACGTGCTGTTTGATTTCGTACGTCATAAGACGGACAAAAGTATAAACTCACTGTTTGATTTCATACGTCATCAGACTACAAAAGTATCAACTCGCTGTTTGATTTCGTACGTCATAAGACTACAAAAGTATCAACGTGCTGTTCGATTTCGTACGTCATAAGACGTACAAAAGTATCAACACACTGTTTGATTTCGTACGTCATAAGGCGTACACAAGTATCAACGCGCTGTTTGATCTCGTACGTCATAAGATGTACAAAAGTATCAACGGGTTAAGTTTTTCTTCGCACTCATCACAAGAGATTTACTTCTGTAGCTTACGAACCTACAGATGAGGTTCACTCTGGTTGGGATCACACGAGAAGCTCCCTAGGCACTATCATGTTTGGGTTTTCCTAGAGGGTGTGCATGACTGATATCATGCTCACTAAAGTCTAATTTCAACTTCTGATTGCAAATATGAAGTGCCAGTTTTTCGTAGTCACTCCTCCTACCAAATGAATCAGTTGAATTCAGAGAAAGTGGCACATTTCTAAAAGCAACGCAATTTCGTCACGAATATTGCTCAGCTTCTTCAAGTTGTCTTTCTTGATATTCGATATTTTTTGGCATAGGGTTGCCTGGGTTACTTTAAGATTGTTCACCGTCACAGCCAAGCTGGAGTTCTCACTCTGTAGCTCCACTATTTTCGTGTTCAACTGTGTAAATGCGTCTCTCACTGAGTTTGTAATGATGGAAGAAATTTTGGTTTCAAAATACTTTTCGAAAGATCGCTCTACTGTTTGCTCTAAATACTACCTTAAAACAGTCAATATTTCACTTTTTCAAGAAACTACATGTAGTAATCTAGAACCTCAGTGCCTTCGCATTTTTGATCTTCGATGATCAGATTGTAGTCATCAGTTATTACCACTCACTTGTCACCCCATAACCTATATAGAGGTTGTTATGACATACTCGATATTTCAAGGGCATTTTATCCCTTAAATTTTATTTTTATTCATTTGTTACGTTTTCTTTTCTTCTATTTTAATAATATATATTTTTATTTGAAAAAGAACCAACATAAAATATATATTCCTCTGTCAGAGACAGAGAGACTGATTGAAAATCTCTCTCATCCGAGGGATCGCCGTCGATTCGATCACATCCGTCGAAGAGGCACTACAATGTTTTGCATTATTTGACGATTGGAAATGTTCACATTCGAGAGATCTCCGCTGAATCGACGAAATCCGTGTTGTTTAACTTTCTAAAGTCTACACAAAATCTTTTCTCATCGATATTTTTCTTAGGCACTAGAATACAAGAAAAACCCAAAAAGGACTGTTTCGGTTTGATCACACCAGCGTCAAGCCTCTCCTTGTTTGCTTTCTCAACTTAGGAATTGCACTCTATAAGCACAGTTTTTAATTGGTTCATAATCTCCCATATCTCAATGTGCATCTTTACTGTATCTATTAGGGCTAACTCCTGAACACGTTTCTATTTTTCTCCAAAATTGACCTCAAGATCTCTTTATTTTCCTGGAGTATAACTATTTCGTCCCAATTTATTTTTTTATTATTCTTATTTCTCTTTTGCTCTTCCATACTTTTGTTTTGTTTACTTTCACCCTCTTCACCTACTCCCAATAAAACTTCATGGCCGGTTTTAACTGCATACACCTGGACTGTCTCTAACCTACCTATTATACAGCCTCGCTTCAAGGTATAAGTGGCATTCAACCGATTTTTTTTTATAATAACCGTTAGATATCCGTGGCGTTTTCCCAGATTTGTCACTACAACGTGGTTAACTACAAGGTCAGACATTTCAGCCACGTGAGCTCGAGTTATTCCGTGGTGTTCCAAATAAACCGAATCAACAGTACCTTTACCATGCGATTTTACATTACAAACACATGTACTATGGGGATTGAAAACAATTTGATTTACTAGACGTGTAAATGGCGACATATGTACGTCCTGTAACAACGGTATCCACTGTCTTTTGAATTTCATTTTTCTCAAATTCCAGTAAATATTTATGCGGTGCTGCCTGATGAAATTGAAACCAAGCAACATGCATCGACTTAGGCGATCTAACACATAAACGTCGCGTGTAAACGGTATATCATCGAATGAAACTGTACTAGTCCCTTCGTTTCTCGGGAACTTCCAGCTGCAATACATTTCAAAAGAGTATTTTTACCTTCTCCCAAAATCTTTGGTCTGTCATGTAAATTTCACCATAAAGTTTCACTTCTCATTTATACTTGGTTTTCTGAAACCAGAAGCGATCTAATATTTGCTCTCTTTCTAATATGACCCTCATAGTACTTCTTTATGGGCCGTGGTGACACCCTTTGCGGGCCCCCTCCTGTCCTGTCCTGCCGTTTCGGCCGATAACAGTCTGTTAATAACCTCATTGCAGTCCATCTTTGCCGCCTTGTAAAACCGTCCCTTAAGTCTAAACTTCATTACACTAAATCGCATCCTGAGCCCTCACCCCCACTGGCAATTTATCATAAGCAATTGCCACATGCTATAGCTTCTTTGAGTGTCTTATAAGCAGCTGTCATATCAGTCTGTAATAGCAGGCGCATTGCTGCTCGTTTCTCACGTCCTCGGAGACCGCAGATTACATCATTCTCCCGAAGTCAGTTTATTAAACTGTCACAGTCTTTCCAGTGACACAGAGCAACCAGCGGCTCTACTCTCCGAGGTCGTTCAGGGCCGAGTTGTATTTTTGGGTCAGCATCCAGAGCTTTGCTCTTCGTAGTGCCCACAGAATACCAGCTCTGACAGCATGCCCCTTTTCTTCATAAGAGCCCTTGACGCAGACCAGCGATCGATGGTGTACAGGATGAGTTCCACCGAAACAGGTTATAGAAGGCCCACAAATAGTCATGGAGCCGCGTTCCGGGGGTCTGTTATGGTTCTGTTATACATGATCGTTGGACGGAGAATCACTCTGTATCTGAAAGTGCCACGATGGGAGCCTACCAGTAGGTCAAATAAAAAAACTGCCTTCACGAATGACCGCTAAATGGACATTGCATGTGCCATCAATAGATTATAGAGACGTAGAGGTCATCCTCTATGTTGATTAGGGACATCCATGATCACGTTCAGATAAGCGTTCAAAGTGTCTAGCTTTTCTGCAGCTTTGGATCCAGATATTGGATCCCTCGCTCGCATTTTCAACATTTCGACCACTGACTCAGATTCAGAGGTTGAACTCATATATGCCACTCTGACGCACCCTGCCATTATTTACTGCCGGTGGTACTACTCTCAAGGTCACCTGTGTTTCGTATAATGGCAACGGGGACGGCAGAAACTGACAGACAGGGATGTTGCTGTTCTGCAGACATTTAACGATGCGACCGAAGACCGCGTAGAATACCAAAACTTGGGGCAAACCGTAAGAGAGGCTAGATGTTCTCTTGACAACGTCATCGAGAGCCTATTGACTGGAGGGCTGAACACAGCACATAAAACCGCCGATGGTACCAGAGTGGACTGGGGCGCGTGAAGGCAGTGCAGGCTACTCAGGGCGTGCTAATCAATAACTTGACAAAACTATCCGAGCTAGACTTCCATATTGCTCTTGAGAAACGGAAACCTGCTGAGAGTTAAGAGGGAGGAATTGATGAGCTTATTTGGCTTAGAAGATAAAGGATCGACCCCCAACAACACGGGAGGCTCTCCGGCTACACCACGTACGATATGGGTGGTTTTCTCCAAGTCATGAAGTTCAGCTTAGCTTCTGCTGCTGTTGTGCGCAAAAAACGGCAGCCAAGGGGGTTTGCCCGAGGAACGGAGGGGCGACAGTCATGTGTTCTTGAGAAATGACAGGTAAAGCTTGCGAGGTTGTAGGAACTGAACCAGCGGGCGGGGCATACGTCATTAACCCCCTCCCAGCGTCTAAAGATCCCTGGTAATCCGGATTTCGTCATTATATCCCGTAGTACCAAGTACCATGTGACAGCTCTCTTAGTTTCAAGAGGCACGTGGAGGATGGTACTGAACATATAATCATTTGAATTGGCATGAAATAGGATGTTCTGATAACGTTTGATGTCGCGCTGCAGGTTCTAATTTGCCTCAAAGTGCTTCTGTACATCGAACGCAGTACTCGAGCCCAGTAGTGACGAAAGGAGTCCATTTAACGTAGAAAACGCTGCTGATGTTTGGCTCCACATTTCAAAATTTCTCAAACGGGCCGAAAAATCATTTCGGCCCAGTGGGAAAATTTGTAAAATATGGAGCTAGAATGCGTATTCTACTCAATGTGGAAGTGCATTAGTTGTGTATTGTGTTCCTACCATGTGGCTAAAGTCTCTGAGCCACTGAGTGGGTGCATGGGTTCTATTCTGTGATCGTGTCCCCTCATGTTTGAATTTTTTCCTACACCCCTCCAGTGATTGAATTGCAGTGCAGTGACGGTTATTCGGTGTAAACATTGAATGTTTTCAGTCAACAATTTCGCATGCAATCGTGCAGGGGGGGTTTTCGAGCTAAACCCTGAATGTGTAAGATCAGTGTAAATCAACATGTTTTATGTGAATTATGATTTTGATAGGATTTCTTTAAAAAATGGCACAGGAGAGTATGGCACCGTGTTTCGTCATCCCCAGAAGAAATGGCTGGCATGGTAGAAAAGATGTCACACGGAAGTTGAAAAATATGGCATATGTTTATTTTAAAAGATGTGTTTAAATTATTTAAATAAATGAAGCCTGACGAATAACTGAGCCGAATAAAGGTAAATGCTAACATTATTTTGTAGCCACCTTTCCCGTACATTTTCACTCGTCCAAATACAACATATATGTCGTGTCATTTTCCTCCCAGTTTTCCCACCCTGTTGAGTCATTTTTCCTCCCCCTAAAAGAAGACACATTTGCTGCGCTGTTATTTCTATGTGCCATTTTGTATGTTATATTTTGTTCTGTGCCATATTTTCCTGTGCTCTATTTCCTTCAATTTTTAAAAGTTCTTTCAACCTATGAAGCCGCTACAGATTTCACCCGACCATACAGTGTTTGACGTTTGTTTTATGGAGAAACTGTAGTAATTTATTTTAAAGTGTGCTAGGGCAAATATCTGTCATTGCGTGTGGCATTAAATGTAAATTTAATTTTAACACGTTCACAAAATAGTCATTTGCTTCATGATTTTGTTCGGCATAGAGAGAGATAAACAACAACTGCATGTAAATAGTTCAATCTCTAATAAGGCGTGTTGTGTTTGGGGATGGATGGTCAAAACATATTTTATCTAAGCAGCATGTTACTTTTCGAGATGAAATAGCAAACAGAAGCCAAACTTTAGGCCAGTATCTAAAAACAATTGAAATGCCTAGCCCTCAGGTGGGAGATAAACTTTCCAATTTACAGGTATAGAATATCAAAAAATGCCCTATGTAAATAGCAGTAAATAATGCTAGTAGGTATACCCAAACACTAGACGATTATATATTGTTTGTCTTGTTTTTTTATGTTTTAGTTTTGTTGTTATTGTTGTATTTTAGGTTGTTCAGGTTTAAATTACCGTGCTCGGTCTCGAGTACCATATAAAGTACTTGTACTCGTAGTGTCTTCATTTATACCAATTATTGTTTATCTACAGCGACACTCTAAATGTGTTATAGGAGAACTGCAAAATAAAACATCTCCAGTGTTTTCCATTGACATCTGCATTCAATATTGGTCTTTTGAAAATTCTGAGGGATTACCTTTCGAGAGTCAATCATGCGGCAGTCATCATTAATTATCAATGAACAAACCCCCCCCCCCCCCCAAAAAAAAAAAAACAAAAAAAAAACAAAGATATTTTACTTTGCTCCTTTCTCCACATTTTTGTAAACCTATTATTCACTCAATTTTTAAGAGTATTGAACAGTTAAGTGACATAGTGGGGTTTTACATCCCGACATTACAGTGGATCAATCAGCATATCGTGTTTACATTTTAACCTTTTATCTTACACGATGAGAGGACGACAGCTGCATCAAACTCTTGAATACCCATATAATTATCATTTTTGCCAAAACAATATAGCTTATGGCCCCCAATGGAACGAACTCGACTATCTCGTTCCTGTGAGTGGGCATATGCTACGTTTAGAGTAGGATCCTGCAATATTTCGATATTCAATTCGATTCGATTCGAAAACGTTTGGATGATTCGATTCGATTCTACGCTACTAGCGCTGTTACGGAATTTTCGAACCGTTGAAAAGTTTTCAAATCGCATGAAGTATATCCACTTGAACTCTTTTTCTTTCATCAGGTCGACTGTAATGGAGACCAGATTGTAGAAGAGTCACGGAGGTTCCGCTTCCGAAATTACTTTGAATTCGTCCTAGAATATTCCGCTTTTTTCTGACTTGCCCAAATAGATGAGTCGCCATTGAATACAATACTAACGTGGAGACTGGAAATATTTACCGTTGTAAGAAGGAGCTCCATTTACAATTTGTAAAGCCATGAGAATAGACTCGAAATCTGATTGGATTCGATTCGAAAGCGTCTGCCGGATTCGATTCGAGATTCGGTTCGCCCCGGAATAGTGCCCTATTGACATGTACAATAAAACGAAAAATATCGTAACAATCAAATAAATTCTTGCTGTTCGTTTCTTCCCTACCTCTAATTCCATTGTAGAGAATAGTCAACAATTGTAAAATTTGGCATAACACTAGTTCCGAGTGGTTGTTTTCATCGTAGATGATTTACCTAATATTCGATTGAATATTCAACTCGATATTCGATTCGATCCGCAATCTTTCGAAGATTCGAACCTAGAAAAAAAACGGTATTCGCTGGGCATTAGTTCAGAGGCAAAATTTAAACATTATTAAAATTTGAATAGCGATACCTTATGTTAGGGATGGGGGAACAGAGTTAGTTACCAGTATACACTGCACGGAAATTGCAGCTGAAATGTAGTAAATTGACAGACAACCAGCCGCTGGTCTTGCTGCTGCAAACGTGTTCCTGTTCAAAGCGTAATCATATGAAACACAGTGCAACCGCCGTGGACTGATCGTAATCCACGTGTGCGCAGTGAAGTTCACGCAAGTGTTTACCAGGTAATAAAAATCATCATCAGCAAAATTTTAATTAATGAAGCACCGGATTGTACCCGGTGCTTAATAAATTAAATTTTTTATGATTCTTTCTATAATTAGCGTTTGGAATCTAATATTATTGCATCCTTGGAAATATTGCCCACCCGGGGAAAGTGCGCACTGTACTATACCCCTGGAAACTAGAGAAAGTTGAGAACTGATCTAAAATTTTACAATGCTTGTATACCACGTTAAAGGAATACCAAATGCACTCCAGCCATTTTTAAAGGACCCATGGCGGTCCAACCATAAAGGCATCAGTATACAGGCACAAAGGGAACTGCATTGAGCGTGGTTGCAGTTATTCGGACACGCTGAAGGCCGTCATTCGGACACGTGGGGATCTACCCACTAGTAGATCTGTCAACTTAGAGTGGCATCTTGGGATTGAAAATGACGCTTTAACGTACTAATGTCCACTTGGTAACGTCTTATGACTCCTGCAGCTTCACACATATAGGGTTTGTTGTTTTGGAGTGAAAACAAAACCAATGAATGTGCGCTGATATCGTTATTGAATTCTAAGCTCAGAGGACAATTGTAGTGTTCTCGTATTGTCATGGGGTTGTTCTTTTAGAGGAGCCTTTTTCCGAGCTCATTGTTGTTGGGTACGTGACAACCTTTACCTATTCCCAGTTCCTTATTCGACATTCGTTATCAACCGATAGAATCGGTTGACAACGAATGTCGAATAAGGAATTGTGATGATGACTTGTCTTGGAAGAGTCTTTTCTTTTCTTTTGGCGAATAAATACATTTAACCTGCAGTCACATGACTTTTGGGTGCAAAGATAAGCCAAAATCAGTTTTTAGATTCTGCACCCACGTCGAACAAATAGATTCATGATTCCCAAAACACCTTTATTACAGTACCATTTACGGTAGCAGAACGGGTATCTGGTTGTTGGTCCCTTCAACACATTTTATCGATAATTTTATCTGATCTGACAAAGTCCAGGTGGGTATCGTCATCACCGTTCCATCGTTGTTGTCCATGAAAGAGGTGCTTTCCGAGTCATCATCTTCAAAAATCGCCTTCCCGATTATAATAAAGGATGTGATAGCGGGTGGGGCATTTTGAATTTGTTCACGGGAAGCTGCTATGTCTCACGTGGAACGGGTAGGGAAAAACTCTCCCACCCCTACTGATTTGATACTTCGTTTTGAAGTCCTAATAATGGGGGTTCAAACGAAGTTCGAGGGACAATAATTGCATCCATTTTGGTCGAATCTTTGAGTCAGCCAAGATTGTGGAAAATCCAGTTATAAAACTTGTGTGGTGATGCCTACAGCCGATTCCTTCCGCAGCACTAGTACCGAAGAAAAAATTAGAATTTTTTGCCGAGCAGATTGCAAAAGCTCCAGTTTGGCTCACCTCCTCCAAGATGGTGTTTCTGAATTTTAGTTTATTGGCGAAACTTATACTCAATTTCATAAACGTGTGAACAACCACGGGTCATTTAAAATGGATCGTGAATTTTCCATCACTCGACATGTCTACGTATTCACTTCATTCCAGGCATTTATTACTGACTCTAAACTCGACTGAACTAAACCTGCGCGGCTTTCTAGAGAAACATTTTGGACTGAACAAATCTGTATATGCAAACCACTTGGTCTCAACAGACCTTCCAGCAATTCTTGATTCTTGAGAGTTTTCGAAGTATATTATATGTAAACTCGAGTAAATATTGAAGTTAAGGAAACTTGAATTCTATTAATCGATCTTCCAGAAGCATTCTCCTTCTATAACTTTATATTTCTCATTTACCAAAGAAGTTGCTTGCTGGTGTTTTGACATTGTCAGTTGGGTCCCTTTGTTGCACCAAACCAGGCCTGTGTAATGAGGAACCACAGTGGTTGATACGGATAACACTCAATTTTGTACTTGCGATGTGAGTTGGTTTGCCAATGTATTCTGTATATACATTTAAAAAACTGATTAGAAATTGGTCCACCATTTTCCGCACTTCCACAGAAAAGTCCCTTGCTGCTGAAGAGTTCGTGGTTTGCTTTCCAAACAATTGTGGACGTCAATGACAATTTCCATAGAAGTTGGTTCATGGATTTAATCATTACTATAGCAATGCCCTGGTTGCTAAAGCTGCGTTGGGGGCCGCAAGATATTGTCAATTAGTTCTCTGTTTTGATTTCCCGACAGATCAAAGGTTAACATGTGAAAGAACTTTAAAGCTGCTTTTATGTGTTGTCCACTGGTAACAAAGCACGATGCTGTTGACAAGATCATATGGGATTATTATTTTGTTTGAAATTTGATTTACCAATGAAATGTTGACCCCCCCCCCCACCCCCCAATAAAATTATACAAAAACTGGTTTTGAGGTTTGTCTCGTACTCATGTAATATTTTGCTTGGCCGAACAAGTGATATTATTGTTGTATTTGTTGTGTGGTTGACAATGACTTTGTGAGTGTCAAATCTAAGTCAGTCATATTATTATTAGATATGATTTTCTTTTCCAGAATTGTCCATTATCAAACTCGGCTGATATGACGCCGATCGCGGCTGATATGAACCAAGCTAGATTATGTACATAGAACGAAATGTTTATAGTTATTCGTCGAAAGTAATCAGGAAAATTGGCGTTACCAGATAAAGGGAGTGGTTTGAAGCAGAGTTTTGTATGATGAAAAATTAATGATGGCAATAAGTAAAGATTAAATAAGTCATTAGGTGCACGAAGAGAAGGAAGAAGAGCGTTGTACAGAAAATCCATCGGAAACTAAAATTCAGAATTGTACACGGAGATTCATCGCTGTAGAAGAGGTAGTTCAGCTATCCAAACGTCGCGGTTTCCTCAGTGGAGAAACCAAGTCGTCTGGATAGCTGGGCAAGGAGAAGAGGGAACTTCGCACGTCGTAAAACAAATGAGAAACAATAACACTGTCAGAAATCTATGACAGTTCTGAGAATTTTTGTAATTATTTCGTTTGGTTTAATTAAAAAGAGGTATTACCTTGCTAGTTTGATATCGGCCGAGATATCAACCGTTGGTAATTTTACATCTGCTTTTGACCTTCGGTCTCTGACTGATATGAAGATACGTCGCGCTAATATCTCGACCAACATGAAACTCACCAAGTAAGTTCCTAAGCAATAACCAAGGAAACAATCCAGTTACTTGTGAGATTGTGGTTCCTTGTGATGGATCCATTTGGTTTTTTTTCCTATGGGTTGTAAGTCCAGAGGTAAAATTACTCCGAGCGTATATGACGCATTTCAATCGCCTGATAAGTGGAACATACGGTTACCTTTTACCCTTTTCTTAGCGTTACAACTATGACCTATAAGCACTATTCATAAAAATCACCTATCAAATTTGAATGTTTTTTTTCAACTTTCTCCCCCACATATAGCTTTTATACATCAGTGGAACGCGTTCGTTCCAATTAGGTGTTATAAGCTATGCAGGAATAAACATATTTCACTATTCAGGATTTTGTTTGTCTGCAAATTTCGTCTGCTAGTCAGGCAGGTAAAGAGTTAAATAATGTTTTTATCAATGCCATCAACTCAGCAACAAAGAATTTGCCAGCTCAGCTATTAATATGTGGTACGATGAAAATTAACACCATCACGAAATTTCAATGACGGTATGAACAGAATTGGAGAGCAAATATTTACAAAAGAAATGATATATTTTTTATCTGTGCCACCACCGAACCTGCTCGTGCATATAATTGGATAAAAAAAATTTGTAAATCAAAGATATCGAAGGCCTACTTTCAGTACATACGATCGTCTAAACTCCGGGAAGATTGAAGTTTCCACGACCCGAGAAAGGATACTAACAAAAACGTAAGGTATATATTATACAAAACATTTTCTTGCCGACTTTAGACTTTACAGAATATACCCCTTTTGCGTTGGCACAGTCTCCCATGGATCCCGGTGTAGCGTGTTTGGCTGGGGTGGAAGAGAAATCCTACTTTTGGTTTGCGTTAGGAGGGTAATTCATGGAGTCATTCTTCCAGCATTTTTAGTTCCGCCATGTATTGAAGAAAGTAATTTATTTATTGGGGTTAACGAGACTTTTTACAGCCAGAGTCACCTCGTGTCGGACCAAGAAAAGTAAAGAAAATTCACAGGAAGACCATCGGATGAGTTTATGGAATTGTATGTAGTCCGATTGCTGTCCTGTTTATATTATATTAAATATAAAGGCAGTGCAAGAAAGTTATTTCTGAAATGTCCGTCAGGAACGTACAAAAAAGGGAGTGGGCGGGGTTGACACAGGCGTCACTTGTCCACTACTTTTTGCAAAAAAATTTGAGAGCTTGAGACAAATTTTATCTTTACCAATTTTTCTGTACACCAAAATACCAGCATAAGTGAACCAAACTGTTAAATATTAAGCCAAAAATCTGCACTTTTCTCAATGTAGAGGTACATAAGTCCCAACCATATCGTTGTGTATTGTATACCTACCATACCCTATGGCACCACCACTGATATATTCGTGTGTGGGTGCCCTTGTATGATTGTGCCCCTTCACCCCCCCCCCCCCCCCCACCCCAGTAGATGTGAAAGGGGCATTCCAGCTTAGCTAAAATTCATTTCCTGCTCAATAAAAATTAAGCTTGAAAGCAATGGGAATTTAGCTTGAATCTCTGAGATCATCTGTTCCAGCTCACCTCGAGATCGGAAACTTTTTCTCCATACACATTTTCCCTCTAAAATTTGAAAAGGGCGAACAACAGCGTGAAATCGCTCCTCTCAAATATTTGCGAGGATGGATTTTTATCCCATCATTGCCTTTTCACTTAGTGTTATTCCAATGGGACATTTTTGTAGAATTGTAGAGAAGGTGCGTCTTCCGCCTTTCATTTTCTCTATTTTGCACCTTTGACATCAGTCAGAGCACAATTTTCACCATTTTGCTCAGTGTTATTTATTTATTAAGGTTTAACGACACTTTAACAGCCAATGTCATATAGTTTCGGTGACAGTTCTACGGGTGGAAAAAGCCGGAGTACCCGAAGAGAACCACCGAGCAACGACGAGCAGCTGCCAGCTCCCCAACATCGTAACTCCGCACTCCAGCACAGGCAGGCTTAGATTGTTTGAAGACATGTGCACCATCGACGTGCTGTACGCCTTAGTACACGGCGTCATCGTGCCCCCATTTGGACAATCGGGGTTAAGTGTCTTGCCCAAGGTCACAACGCGGAAGTCCGAATCGATCGCTCAGACGGTCACCCATCCAAGGACTAACTGGGCTCGACGTTGCTTAACTTCTGTGATCTGACGAGAACCGGTTACCACAACGCCACCGCGACCCCTGCTCAGTGTTAATCGAATGGGAAACTTTTGAAGAATTGTTGAGATGATGTATTTTTTTTTTTTGCCCATTCCGTGAAGTCATCCCGAGACTGAGCGGAATAATAACGTGACCGTCCCCATTAACAAATGAGGCGATTTCGGGCTGGAGTGGCGAATGCCTGGTACCTACCGCGTTCAAAGAGAGAGAGAGAGAGAGAGAGAGAGAGATAGAGAGAGAGAGACAGAGAGAGATAGAGAGAGAGAGAGAGGGGGGAGGGGGGGGGGGAGAGAAAGAGAGAATCCAAATGAGATGGGCGAAAGTATTATGATATCTTAGGCTGTCTGATGTATCCTCTAGGAAAAAAACAACTCCCAAATAACCCAACTACTCTTTGAATACATTTTGAGGAAGCTACGCATACAAAAATCGCACAGAGCTATTTTACTCGTTGACCAGAAGGTCAACACTACCCGTGGAACTAATTAACTATTGAATATAATATTAGGTTTACGAGTCGATTAAAGAGGTATGCTTTTACCGAGGGAGAGAAAAAAAATTGAAACGAAATTCTTTCTTCGAATTGCTTTCGTGATAATAATAAGGTAGATATATATAAAACTTTAGAAATAAAAAAAATTCAGTTAATTATTACTAGTTAGGGAATCCGTTTATTTATTTATTTTTTACGATTCTTAATTCAAATATAAATTACTACACGATTAGAATAACTTTCGAGAATATAATTCATCTGAAAAATATGTCTCACAAAAGATTCGAACTTAAATCTACATCACAGAAATGATGACGATTCCAATGAAATTCATCGTCATAGATGTGTTGTGATGGACAACATGAATAGAGTTGCATTTCAGAGTCTTCCTTACGTTTCCGAATTTAAAGATGAAAAATCCGGCAAATGTGTACGAGTGATGCGACCCAAAGTAATCTCTTGATATTCGACGCTCTCGAAGGCTGTTCCGTGTACGTCTTCAAACATTTGGAAGAGTGTAACATGACATCCAACAGGGATCTGAATGCGATGGATACGTTCTGGGCGGATGATAGAGATACTTTCGGCAAGAGATTCGGGAAGATACTGAGCCAGAGATCCGCCTACCACCACCATCACGACAATGATAAGAATGTTAGTCGCGAATTCGACGTAAATAGCGTTTTGAAACGCGACAAAAAGAAGATGACGATTGAAGATTGCAATTATTTTTAGACGTTTTGTCGAAAACGGTTGGATGCCAATTGTCAATACGTCTTTCCCTTGAAACATATAATTTTTGTTTCACATTTTAGAAACAGGGGGTGGTAAGCTCCGAGGTTAGGTAAGGTTAGGTAGTAGAACAATTCTTCGTTTGAGGCTGCTGGGTGGCTGAAAATGACTTGAATCGGTATTTTTGTCAAGCAATTTTCCAGGCTGAAGGCTTGCATTTGACAATAATAAATTATTTCACACACACGCAGATTGTTTATTTCTACTTAATCAGATAGTGTTATATGTTTTAGTGGATTCGGAAAATGTAATACATGTTAGGGATACTTAAAGAATATTCACATTTGAATAAAATGTATGACATGTCATTTTTGGAAATGCCTGCAAAATTGTGGAGCGGAACCTAAACGTAATGAAAGACATGAAGTCAAAGATAGAAGAAGGCCAACTTAAACAAGTCAATGTAACTGGATAATAACACACAAACTTTCACCGCCCCAAATAAGTCTCTTAACCCGCTGCCCACAGAGATCAAAATACCGAAATTTTAAGTAGTAAAACTTTCTCATAATAGAAATTTCACCAATTTACTCTTGTTTGAAGGAGGACAATGAGCCCTATCAACAAAAAATAATTAGTTACATTATAGTATCATTTTGAGAATGAAATTTTCTGGTTAAAATTTTCATAATGCGACATAAGTTTGCAGAGGGTTAACTGGTAATTGGTATGACAGAACTAAATATTTCGTATAGGCGACCAGTATTACGTTCGTGTGAACAACAAATTTAATATGATCACATCTTTATATTTCGGGACTTCAAATATATTTCTGAAGTGTAGCTCTTCAGACAACTTTTTCTGCCCCAAAACAGGGGGTTATGCAACAAATAAGGGAAAAAATGACAGTAAGAACCAATCACGTGCACATATTTATTTTTTAAGGGGGGGGGGGGGGGGCGGCGGAATTCCCAATAAAAACACACCAATAGTCAGTTGTATTTTTTAATTCTAAAACAAACATCTTTATAATTTTTCTGGAATATTCAGCACTGAGGCAAGATGGCAAGATGTCAGAAGAATGGTTCAAAAGCAAAAGTTTAGAAAAAAACATATGTTTTTCTCAAGGCTGGTCAGCTTCGGAGATTATATCATTTTTCAAGGCAGTTAACTCTAATTCAAATATTTAAAACTCTTTTGTCAACCACACCGTTTGCTTACGATTTAAAGTGGCACAATTGATAACAGTAAATTCCACATGCGTTCCCACCCGATGTGTATTTCACTAACACTCAACATGCAGTACGGCCGTCGTGAATTGGCCACTTTCCACAGGTGGGAAATATTTCCACAATCTCAATAATATTAGTTTCTAATTATAGGAATAATCATCAACAATTTAATTTATGAAGTACGGGGTACAACCCGGTGCTTCATAAATTAAAATTTTGCTGATCATGACTTTTATTACTTGGTAAATGGATGCGGGCACTTCGCTGCCCACGCGCGGATTATGACCAGTTCAGGGCGACTGTACTGTACCATGTTTGGTCACTAAAATACTACATAGCGAATATATATTGCCGACAACTTCTTCTACATACGTAATGTGCTACTGCTGTGATTATTCAGTGATAAAATTTTTACTTGTTCATTTTAAATTCAACATGTTCAGTTCCTTAAAAGGAAGACCACTTAGCTCTGTGTAGATTTCAACAGACTCTTTATCGTATATATACACAGCTTGCACGTTGCTTCTTATATGAAATGATATTTCAGAAAGTTACGGGAAGTAAATTATAAGTCAACTACAGATAAAGGCAACTGTTAAAAAAATGAACAGAACTGACTTATTATCAGCTGTATATCAAACTCTATAAGTCACACCCAAAAGACGTTCAACCATAACGTCTGTTTTGATGATGAAAATTAATATATTGTTCGACATAAAGTAGAAATAAATAAAATTAATAGATTTAGAAGAATACAAGGTGGAGAAAATGAGACCCAACCATTTTTACGTCTCATTGTTCAGATAATAATTAGATTCCTACTTTAAAATGATTCTTCAGCCGTTTATCCAACGAATCGGCCGCAACCGCTCGCGTAATTTAAATATTAAGCAGTCGCAAAAAAATATATTTTTCAAGAAATTTCGACAGAACCATACCATGTGGTTCCTCAGAACGAGCTCGTTCCAATGAGGGATCACATGATATGGTTTTGTTGATTTTTTTAAACGTCTGCGTTGGGTTAAGGGTATTCCTAAAGAAAAAAAAATCTTTTCTTCACAAAGATACGCCCTGACGTAATTTATCTGAGATAACCTAGTTGCATCCTCTAATAAATTGTTATCAGACAGCTAGAACTGAACAGATGTCAAACACCAATATTAATTTAGCGCTGTCCCAGTTAAGAGGTATGTCATTCAGTTTGTTTATTTAATGACAATTCAACACCAGGGATCGTGTCGTGTCGTGTCGGACAGATAAAGTGGAGGAAGCCTAGTACTCAGGGAGAGAAATGGTGGATAACTGTCGGACTCTCCAATGACCTGTGTACGAGCAGGGATACCAGAATTAGAAGGCAATTATACTGTCGCTGCGTCCAAAGCCTTATTGCACAGATCCACCATCTTCACACATAGACAATCAGAATGAAGTGCCTTACCCACAGACAACGGGATAGCGCGTATCAGGACATTCTGATACGTTTGAGTGTTTAATATCATACCCATGCGACACTCTCGACGGCAGGCATGCCCCCCTTAAAGTTTTGTATTTATTTAAACCCTTTGAAGAGTGTCAGGTGATATATACCCAAGGTCGCTCTTATCTATTTATTGTGCTATCACATAACGTCCAAATCCGGTAAGCGCCATTCAGTGGAAATTGCCATCTAAATTTTATTATTTCTTTTTCGTGTTTCGCCTCGAAAACATAGGCTATGAACCCTCATTGAATTGAGTTCGTCCCAATGAGGGAAAAAACCCATGTCTCGAGGCAAAAACTGACTTCTTTCAGTTATTCAAGAAACTTTTTTTTAGAAGTAGCCACCCCCCCCCCCCCCTCCTTCGGGGAAATCGGCCAAATTCGTTAAAAGCTATGTTTCGAGGAAAAACTGACTCTTTTCAGTTATTCAAGAAACTTTTTTTTACAAGTACCCCCTCGCACTCAACCCTACCAACACCCCCCCCCCCCCGTCGGCAAAATCGGCCAAATTCGTTGGGGAGAGGAAGTTATGCACACACCATAAAGATAGAAATATAAAACTATCGAAGACCCGATATACACGTGCTCAATAGGAATAACTCGATGAGCGAAAATCAGAATGCACAGGCAGAGTTATTAATATTTTAAGAGTTCTATTTTAGTCTGATATCAGAAACTGTCTGCTGAATCACTGGTCGACACATATCTAGTCTCTGTTGTGAGTTATATCGTACTTATGAAATCTGTGGCTTGTAGAAATTGGGTATCAAAAACAGGTGCCATCTGTTTTTGATACCCCAGTTGTACAACCAACATTTTTTTTGCGTTTCGTTTTGACTCTCTCAAAGCCTCCACAGTCACGGATATTGCGACTTTATTCCAAATTAAAACAAAAAATTCTTAAACCGGGCCGAACCATGGTCAGGAACGGACGCTCTGGCCCCACTATTGGGAATCATAGCCTCCGCGTCGGAGAAATCCTGGCGAAATCCCTGGTTAGACCTAATGTGGAAGGGTAATATGTCGGCCTTTGAACTACTGATCATCTCTTTGCTTCAAAAGAGAGAACACAGCGGAGTTACATCTGGCCAGTTAACTGTTTTACTACTGAGCCACAACACACACTCAAAAGGAGGTAATGACTCACCAGGGATCAATACTATAACACTTTTATTTTCTGGAATTATATTTTCTAGTTATAATATTAAATGGGCAGAAATGAACCATTAGCATTTTCAAAGATGTCGCAATTTTCCAGCTCTTAAAATGCTAATGATTCATTTTAGTGAGTTATGTTAATAGGTAGAAAATACAGTTCTAGAAAAAACAGTTGTAAATGTTTAAAAGTATTGGCTCCAAGTCATATCCTTTATTCAACACATATATCACAGAATTAAATTTTGTTTCCTGTTAACACTCATCACTTGTCCTCTTCTTTTGGTTATTATTAGCGAGCATTTGCAATAAGCGAATCAAGTTCTGCAAATGCAAACATTTTTTCGCGGAGGTGGGGTAGTGTGCGGTGAGAGGTTGTGGTGGAATGTTGTAAAGGCGAAGACGGTAACGACAATAAATGTTTGTCATAAAATGTGACTCTGTGGAAGGATAATTTACCGTTCCAATCAGCCAAGTCAAAACGATAAGCTGATGAACTTATTCTATTACAGATTTTTGTGTGCTCAATCTGGACAAGAAGTAATCCAAGAGCGCGGTTCGTCATGGACGCTGACAGGAAAATCCACCTCGAGAGAAGCATCGGCCTATTTTCTGCCGTTGCAATTACCATAAGTATGGTCATTGGTGAGTTAAATCAATCAGCTTTCAGTTGAACTAAAGAAAATGCAATTGCGGTCTGCTCCCATGAGCCCACCTAGACTTGTTCAATCAAAACGAAAAAATATTTTGAGTAAAGGGATAATTCTCTGCTGTGTTACGCAGTGGCTTTCAGTTTGCGATATGCATAAATTACGGCCATCCAAGCGCACGTCCCACGCCGCCTTAAACTAGCAGATAACTTGAGTCATCAGACAACTTATTACCTGAGTTACAAAAGGTCGGGCAGCCGGCAGAGTCAGAGCAGTGCAATTGTTATTATAAAATTAAAGCGTTAAACTGTGGGAAAATTAGCTCACTAAAAGTGCTTGTCAACTTAAAACATTTATTACATTCAACGACGGTAATCTTACGTTCCTCAGCACAAAGTCGGAAGCTAGACTGCTGGTCTCAAGAAAATAATAGCATGTACAAAACAGTTACTCGTAACAACGGTGGATAAACATCATCCCAAAACAGCAAACCTTTTTGAATTGCAAGATTTTTCAAGCAGTGTGTAGCTGTTATTTGGGGGATATATCAGAGATTATCAGCTTATGCAAACTGTGCTCTCACACACAACACTGTAATCATTACAGGAATTAACACCTGAGCTTCTATTTTATAATATTAAATCTGCTGTGGAATATTTATCCTTCGGATGCGAGTCTTCAAAATAAATATGACTAGACTCCAGGGAGCTGCATGCGACCAACTGTGCCGTTTTAGGAACGATCACTTCAGGATAAAAAATAAGGTCAAACATTCCACAGTATATTTTCAACAGTGATAAGTATGATGCATTCTTGAGATACGATAAACAATTACTAATCCGCGGGTATCAGGTCGTAAACTCTGTTTGGCCCTGGTCTCCATTTTTCAGATAATGTCCAAGACACTGCTTTGGTCCCAATTTCGGGAGTAGAAGGATGGTCGGATGGCCCGTTCTGGCCAATCGGGAGCCCCCACCCCAAAAAGTACTGGGTGTCACGTCGGGGGGCATTTGGTGGTCATTCAATCAGTCATTTCTTTTAATCACTTACCATAATTGCCATTGTATACTGTTTTTTAACATTCCTATTTTTAACAACTATTAAAGTTTGCTGCACTGTCTGTTTCAGTTCTACGTGACACTTATTATTTTAATGCTTTATAAAGTGATTGGTTGGATGATCGCCATCTGAAGACCTGGCACTTCCACACACGGGTCAATCAGCCAGTGGCATACATCGGTATCAACACTGGCTGAGTATACTGCTCCATACCAGGTATGTGGGAATACCGGCAACCCGGTGGGTTCACCGCAAAGCAGTAATCCTACCCCTTGTTGGACTCCGCGGTGGGTGGGAGCCGGGCAATGAACTTAAAAACAAAAAAAAATGGCTAAAATACCATAAAAAAAACAAAAAAGGGAACTTGAATTGAATACTTCTGATTCTGACTCGGATTATGGAATCTCACAAAGTTTAAATCATTGGCCAAAATTCATTATAATTTATGCTGCTGAAGAGGGTAAAAAGACAACGGATATAAACCCGTTTGCCTTGGAAAAAGCCATTAAGGGAATAGCTGGGGATGTGAAAGATGTAAAAAAGTTAAGATCTGGTGGAATTTTAATTGAATGTCGAAGAGAAATGCAGGCACTCAATTTATTAAAAATGGATAAACTGGTTAATCTGGAAGTTAACGCCTTTGCTCACGAAACACTCAACACAAGCAAAGGCGTTGTACGAACCAAAGAGCTGTCTGGCATTCCTGAGATTGGAATCCAGAATGAATTACAACTGCAGGGAGTGAATCATGTCAAAAGAATTTAAATCAAAAGAGACGGCAAATCGATGCCAACTAATACTTATATTTTAACTTTCAATACAGCTCAGCCACCAAAGTCTATAAAAGTTGGTTACATGAACATCAAAGTGGATTTGTACATCCCAAATCCACTTCGATGTTTCAAATGTCAAAAATATGGTCACGGCCAAAATAATTGTAGAGGGCAAAAAAACATATGTTTTAAATGTGGTGATGAAGATCAGGACCCCTTCACGAATGCCATCAAATGTTGTAATTGTCAGGGCAATCATGGAGCTCCATCTAAGGATTGCCCTATTTGGAAAAAGGAAAATGAAATTCAAAAAGTCAAGGTCGAAAGGCAAATTAGTTTCAAAGAGGCCAGAGACATAGTGTCATCATTGCCTGGTATGAACACAATATCACAATCATATGCAACAAAATTGTCACAAAAAGCACCCACCCAGTCAGTGGAATACCAGACCCAATACACTTGGCTCAGTGGAACAATTCCTTCTTTAGTGAAGGCCTTTATTATAGAACCGACCGAACCAAAATCAACCCAAACACATCCAACAGCTCAAATAACAACAGATGAAATACCCAAGAACAGACAACAACCAGAACAAAAAAATCATAACAAAGAACAAAACTCTAAATCAGAACACAAAAACGAATCAAACAAACCAAAACCAGATCAAAAACACAAAGCACAACAACAAAATCTAAGTCAGAATCAGAGACGGCAGCAAGAGAGAGAGAGCAGAAAAAAATTAATAAAGAAAAACGGAAGCTAGAATCAGATCTCTTACCTAAGCGACTTCAAAATGTTGTGACAAACAGCATGTTTGATGTAATTGAGGAAATGTCAGTCGATGAGTGTATCGACGACACGTTCTCTACTAAACTACGCCTGAATTCTTCACAGGGTAGGTCGCCCCACAGAACGTCACCAAAGAAAAACACGGGGGTAATATCTCCCATTCGTCCACCTTCAAACTCACCTACTAAACATGGGTAATAAACCCAAACAAAACATTATACAGTGGAATTGTCGAGGTTTTAGAGCTAATTTTAATGAACTTGGTCTTCTAAGCCAAAAATACAATCCTGTAGCTTTTTGCCTGCAGGAAACTCTTTTAAAGAAACCTGAGGCTCAAGATCATTCAGCTTTTAAGCATTATACTTCGCATAATGCCTGGGCTGACAATAATGATCTTCATGTTCGTGGAACGACTGTCTTAGTTAGGAACGACATCATTCACAGTTCTGTACCATTACAGACAAATTTACAGGCTGTGGCGGTACACCTTACTTTAGACAAAACAGTTACACTTTGTTCAATTTACGTTTCACCAAGTAAAGTCATACAGCTGAATGATCTTGAGCTACTGGTCCAACAGCTCCCAACTCCATACATTTTGTTGGGTGATTTTAATGCACATAGCCCTCTTTGGGGTGATTCCTGCAGTCAAGAAGATGTAAAAAGCAAAACTGTAAAAGAGTTCATTACTAAATATGATCTGTGTTTGTTTAATGATGGTTCAGACACTTATCTGCACCACGCATCTGGTTCGTATACATCGATTGATCTTTCAATTGCATGCCCTTCTGCCTTCCTCGATTTTTCTTGGAAGGTAGAAGATGACTTGTGCGGGAGTGACCACTTTTCAATTGTGTTGGAGATTGTAGTTCCGGTGGGCGATGAGAGAGTGCCCCAGTGGAACTTTAAAAA
The DNA here is from genome assembly GCA_031216915.1 of Pictodentalium vernedei. Taxonomy (NCBI): domain Eukaryota; kingdom Metazoa; phylum Mollusca; class Scaphopoda; order Dentaliida; family Dentaliidae; genus Pictodentalium; species Pictodentalium vernedei. The sequence goes on along the minus strand of CM062296.1, from coordinate 641,227,416 downwards.
AGGCTGACTGGGACACTTTTCCGTCGCTTTGTTCTGAACGCCTCACACGGGAGAAATTTCAAGATAGTGCTGATCAAATAGAACATTTTACAGACGAGCTGCTTGACATTGCAAACACAGTTATCTCTAAAACCTCGGCAAATCCGAAACGTTTCAACAAACCATGGTTTGATAATGAATGTAAAAAGGCTATAAAGGATCGTAAGAAAGTTGAAAGGGAATTTAACAAGTCACCAACTACATATAATTTAGACAAACTTCGTATAAATCGGGCAAAAACAAGACGACTTTTAAAACAAAAAAAGAAAAGTTCTTGGGAATCAAAGATTAACCAAAACACTCCCATCACTAAAATTTGGAAAATTATTAAAAAGATTAAAGGAAAAGAAACAAAATCAACTGTACAACACCTGAAGGAAAACAACACCTTAATTACATCTAGAACAGAAATTTCAAACACTTTGGCATCCACATTTTCGAAACATTCGTAGTCTGAAAATTGTAATCCTGAATTTATCAAAATTAAAAAACAACAAGAAAAACAAAAGAGCAAATTTGCCTCCAACAATTTAGAGGATTACAATGAACCTTTCTCTATGGAAGAGTTACGTAACTCTTTGCATAGAGCAAAGGATACCGCCACTGGTCCCGATGACACACATTATAAACTTTTAAAGCACCTGCCACAAACATCATTAGGACTTTTATTATCAATTTTTAATGGCATTTGGGTGACTGGCCAGTTTCCACCATCCTGGCGTAAAGCAACTATAATTCCTATTCCTAAGCCTGATAAAGATCACAGCAACCCAAGCAATTACAGGCCTATTGCCTTAACCAGTTGTCTGCGCAAAACCACGGAGAGGATGATCATTGACCGACTTGTCTGGTTTCTGGAATCGAACAATCTGCTTGCGGATGTTCAGTGTGGTTTCAGAAACCAGAGAAGAACTGTGGATCATTTGGTCAGACTTGAAACGTTTATTAGAAATGCTTTTGCTGGAACAGAACATGTGGTCGCCATCTTCTTTGATCTGGAGAAGGCATATGATACAACGTGGACGTATGAGATTTTAAAAGATCTTTTAACATGGGGTTAAGAGGACGTATGAGTCTTTTTATTGAAAACTTTTTAAAGGACCGCCAGTTTCAGGTTCGTGTTGGATCAACGTTATCTGATCCTCACGAGCAGGAATTGGGGGTCCCTCAGGGTAGTATTTTATCTGTTACCCTATTTTCAATTAAAATTAATAGTATCATCGACGCAATTGAGAATATGGTAGATTCGTCATTGTATGTCGATGACTTTTTGATCTGCTATAGCAGCAAAAAGATGAATGCTATAGAGCGCAAACTTCAGCTGTGTTTAAATAGGATTCAAAAATGGGCTATCGAAAATGGTTTTCAATTTTCAAAGACAAAAACGAATTGTGTTCTTTTTTGCAAACTTCGGAAACATCACCTCGATCCGGAGTTGAAAATTGGTGGTTGTCCTATTAAAGTTGTTAAGGAAGTGAAATTCTTAGGTTTGTTGTTTGACAACAAACTGAATTTCACTTTCCACATAAAACAACTAAAAGTTAAATGTAAGAGAGCTCTGAACCTACTGAAAGTTGTTGGTAGCGCCGATTGGGGTGCTGACCAAAAAACTTTGCTCTATCTGTATAGATCACTTGTTCGATCAAAGTTAGATTACGGTTGTACAGTTTACAGTTCTGCAAGGAAATCATATCTCAAACCACTTGATGCTATTCATAACAGTGGTATTAGAATTAGTCTAAGGGCTTTTCGAACATCCCCTATAGACTCGATGCTTGTTGAAGCAGAGGAACCTTCTCTTCAGAAGCGCAGAATTAAATTGTCTTCCCAATATGTGTTTAAACTTTTGGCCAATCCTTCGAATACTGCTTATAATTGTGTTACAGACCCTCAAAATGTTGATTTCTTTAACCGCCACTAGAAACATATTCCTCCATTGGGAATTAGAATTAAACCTCACATGGAGTCCACCAAAATTGAACGACATACAATAAAAGAAAATCGTAAAACACATATTCCTCCTTGGCATCTTAAAAAACCTACAGTTATTTTGGACCTTGCTTCTACCAAAAAATCTGATACCAATTCCTTGCAGTTCAAACAAAAATATGCCGAAATAAAGTCCAAGTATAGTACATATAAAGGATCTATACGGATGGTTCTAAGGATAGTGACAAAGTATCATCAGCTGCTGTTACTGGTGATCATGTCACCTCAATCAGAATACCGAATCAGAGTTCAATTTTCACAGCTGAAGTTAAAGCTTTACAACTCGCTCTTGAACATGTTGCGAATGCTCAGGAAAGGAAGTCGATTATTTTTTCTGACTCTCTTTCCTCTTTAATTGCTTTACTCAACCCCAGGTTGAAGAATCCTCTAGTTTTAGAACTTCGTGAGAAGTCAACAACTCTCATGTCTGACCAATATGATATCGTGTTTTGCTGGTTACTCGGACATGTAGGTATCGCTGGTAACACCAGGGCAGACAGTGCAGCAAAACAGGCTTTAACAAAGCCTCTCAGTGATTTTAACATCCATTTCAGTGATTTCAAACCACATATTAGTAGCTACATCAAATCTATGTGGCAGGCGGAATGGGATGGAGCAACTAATAACAAGTTTCATCGCTTCCGACCAACTATTTCTGATCACTACCCAACTAGTAACCTTTGTAGAAAAGATCAGGTTATTCTGACACGATGTCATATTGGTCATACAAGACTAACACATTCCTTTCTGTTAGAAGGTAATTTGCGACCAGAATGTGTTCCATGTCAGCATGTGTTGTCAGTGGAGCACATTCTCTTAAATTGTACTGATTTTAATCTTGTTAGAGGGCAGTACTTCACAGCTGGATCTATTATTTCAAATATCATTTTTTCAAATTTTTCAAAACATTTCAATAAAACCTTATCAAGTGACCACTCGTTGGAACGAGCTCGTTCCAACGAGGGGTAACATCATATGGTTTTGCTGAATTTTTTTGAAAAATAATATTTTTTCAACTGCTGAATTTGCATATTACGCGGGCGGATCCAGCCGATTAGTTGGGTAAAGGGTTAAAAAATAAATTGACCACGTTCCTCTGTTCTTCATATACTGGAGCCCGGGGGTGACATGGTCAACTTATTTCTTTCCGGTGAAATTAGGGTTAATTTACCAAGTGTAAACCGATTTTTTATCATTTCATTGTGCTCAGTTTTGCATTCCTGGTTAAAGAAAGTTTCTTACACAGGAACCGTAATGTGCTCCGCTAGATATTCCCTGCTTCTCCCTACTATACGCCACCCCCTACGTTCTGTAACACACATGTAGGGATTGCATAGAATTTGTACGAAAATACACAACAACACTTTTTCGCATATTGTCATGTTCGTGTATCGTGTGGACACCTTCGCGATGACCCCATTCAATTTAAGTGTGAATTTACTCATCATTTACGAATTTTATGCTACCTACTTATGTATGTTATAGCATGTCGGGACGGCGTATGGAAGGAGGGAGCGGAGATATCTAGGGGAGCGCGTTACGGGCCCCTATGCAAAAACATGGAGTAGGGTTAATTGCCATTATATGTCCAACAAAATAGTTGACAAATTTAAAGCTTCAGAACACGACTTTGGCAAAACAGATGCCGCCCTTTTTTTCTTTTCCGAGTATGACATCTCTATACCTTCAGAAATGAAAAAGATGTATCCCGGTGATTCAGAGTTAGAAAACCATGCGACATTTTTTGGCTGCGCCTGTGGATCAGTTGGCCTCCATCTTACCCGGAGGGTATTTTAGCCGATACGAGTATCTTCCCTGACCTTGAAGTAGCATACACCAGCCGTCTGATCCTCTTTTGGGAGACAAATAACCGATGTTTGCTAAAAAGCCTCCAAAGGAAAGATAGAAGGAAAGAGAGGAGGGATGGAGGGGAAGAGAGAATGAGATGAAGGTTGGGCGGAGGAGTGAATGAGATTTGGATAACCACAAGATCATCCTTGTATCAGAATCACACTAGGATCAGGATCATCAGGATAAAGATTGAAGGGCGGGAGCAGCAACCGCAGCTTTGAGGAGTAACGATGGTAACGTGCGTTGTGAGGGCTAACCCTAACCATGTGGCTACTTTACCAACCCCCAAAAAGGGATCGGCCGGCTGGCGTATGCTACTTCCAGGATGAAGGGGGGGGGGGGGGGGGGTTCCCAACAATTAACACCGATGTGCGCACGCAACACATATATCACCATTATGATGACCTCACGCGATAGCAGGTTACCCTTACTACCAGGAGGTATAGTCACGTGATGAATTTCAGCACATGAGTTCCACCACGGGTAGGACTCCCAGGGCCCCCAATTAGGACCGATCGGCCTGTACATAACCATCAATCAACCATTTTCCAATTCTTTCCCAAGTAAGAAATGGCGGATAAATGTTGCAAACGGCATATCAACACATTCCTATCCACCATAGGAGGGGTGTGCCGTATACCAGGTGTTTATTGACCCCCATTTATTGATCCATTTCTCTACAGCTATTCTCCTTGATCACTGATGGACCCATAAAATAAATTAACGTGTTCCTTGGAGCGCGGTGGCTCAGTAGGTAGAAGTGCAGGCTGCAAGCCGAGAGGTCCTCGGTTCGAATCCCACTTGCGGCAACCGCGTTGTGTCCTTGGGCAAGACACTTCATCTGCATTGCCCGCGTGGGTATGGTACGCATGTCTTCAACCAATCTAACCCTGCCTGTGCTGCAGTGCGGAGTTACGATGTTGGGGAGCTGGCAGCTGCTCGTCGTTGCTCGGTGGTTCTCTCCGTGTACTCCGGCTTCCTCCACCGTCAAACTGTCACGGTCATGATTAGCCATTGTGCATAAATATGTGACCTTAAACACCAATAAATAAATAAATAAATAACCTGTTCCTTGTCGAACGTATGTAATGACTGGTGCCCGTGAGGTGCCAAATGTGAAAATTCATTGTATATTAATCCGTTCTCTCAGATTAATAAACCGTTCTCACGGATTAGTAATTCGTTTGAACGGATTAGTAATCCATTCGCACGGGTTAGGTTTAGGTAACACACAGTAGTAAATATTGTCGTTGGTAGTATGTAATGCCGTTTTCGGACCTGATCTGGGGATCTCATCGGGGAATCTTATGAGTAGTATAGCATGTACCCGGACGGCCCCTATTGGCAGGACCCCGGGTAGGACCCCGGAAGTGACGTCATGTCACGTGATCAAATGGCGCCATGTTGTGTTGTTATGGTAACCCACGCGAGCGACCATCTTTTGACGTCATCTCCATAGTGATACGTGGTGTGAGTGCGCATAAGCACATATGACAAAAAGGGATTTTCCAGAAGGTATCCTAGATAGGTATCCTCAAATAATTCAATACTAGGCCATAGGTATCCTCAAATACCCGTATATGACTATGTGCTAGGGCACAATGTGTCACATAGTGCCTTTTCACATAAGCACATATCGGCACATAAAGCATCTGCTTATGTGCTAGGGCACATTGTGTCACATTATACCTTTCACATAAGCACATATGACAAAAAAGAGATTCTCCAGAAGGTATCCTAGATAGGTATCCTCAAATAATACAATACCGCGCAATAGGTATCCTCAAATACCCTTATGTCCCTATGTGCTAGGGCATATTGTGTCACATTGTGCCCTGGCACATAAGCACATATCGGCACATAAAGCATGTGCCTATGTGCTAGGGCACATTGTGCCACATTGTGCTTTTTCACATAAGCACATATCGGCACATAATGCACGTGCCTATGTGCTAGGGCACATTGTGTCACATTGTGTAGTTAAATATAGTAATAATAAGAAAAGTTGTTCCAACTAATAGGCTCTTCTACGCTACTGGAGTATACTCTAGAACAAAGGAACATGGCCAGCTAGACGAAAACTATTGCATTTTTAGATAGAAGCAGAGAATTCAGAAAGAATTCGAAATATTAAAACTTGTCGGGTTTATTTGGGTAATTAAACGAGGATTCTGGGAGAATTGTAAGCCAGAAAAATACTCCTATTCAATCGAACACACTCCCTGTGCCCTTTGGTACCATAGCACTACGTGCTACACCGATAAAATGGTGAAATAAAGTCAATTTCGGTGATTTGGAAGGATTGTCGGGTTGATTGTGGTAATTCTGCCAATCGGAAAATTACTCCTATACAAAGTAACATACCCTCTGAACATAGCCCTGTCTTGGTAGAAGGTTTTGGGTCACATAGCAACCACGTGCTACCATAGAAACCAAGATGGCGGCCTCCAGTATACAAAATGGCCGACGGAAACACTATCGCCCTAACAACACGCGCTGCGCATGCGCACTCACACCACGTATCACTATGGGGATGACGTCATAAGATGGTCGCTCACGCGGGTTACCATAACAACACAATATGGCGCCACTGGGTCAGGTGACGTGACGTCCCTTCCGGGGTCCTGCCCGGGGTCCTGCCAATAGGGGCCGTCCGGGTACATGCTATACTACTCTTATGCAACGTCATAGTGACGTGACCCAGCGATGTCATGTTTAGTTGTCTTGGCAGACCGCGTAACGGTCAGGTCGTGACGCTATAACCATATTGATAAGTGGTCCCAGTGTACATGCACAGGGTGATGCGTGTTTGCGTCGTCTATTTTGAATACTTGAAGGCGCCACCCTGGTTTCTAGGTGGCACCTGTCTACAACTTGCTATGTGACTCAAAACCATCTAATAGGACAAGGGTCTGATCTAAGAGTTCGTTCGACTGAACTACAGTATATCTAATAACCCAAATGTATCCGACAATTTCCACAAAAGTCCCAAAAGGCTTTATTTTGGTTTGATTCCAGAAGAATCCTCTTTATAATAGTAGAACGTAGCGCTATAGGACCGAGAGGTAACCAACCGTTCTGTTCGATTGAATAAAAATAATTCTAACTATGATAAACAACCAGGCAATCACCCGAAATTGCCAAAAATGGCTTATTTTTGTTTGGATTCCTCTCTAGGGCCCTAAATAGTACGAAGATGTATTTGGTGTGTTCTACAAGGTAAGAGTATTTTTGATGGTTCGGAGAATCCCAGAACTCCTGTTTTTCAGTCATATCCCTTGACTGGTTGAGTGCTGGAAGCCCATATTTGGGCTTTACTCCCAAGTGTAGGTATTGTAACTAAAGGGCTTCAAACTCTGCCGGTGTTCCTCATATTATCTTTGAAGATAAGTTATTTAGTCTATTAGTAATTTTCTTATAACAATTTATGAGAGAGTGCCTATAGGCACTTTCCCTTGAATTGTTACAAGGCAAAGGCTTTTGAAGAAATTTTGATGACTAAAAATGTTTCAGCACTCTACCAGTTAACTCTAACAATATCTTGTTCGGAATTTTTCGGAATCCTCATCTTCTATCTATGTGTCTAAGTTATTATTTCTGTCTACCTGATCCTATTCGTTTGTTCCGGGATATACTGGGGTAGAGTAGAAGCGCCTGTCACTTGGAACGGTTTTTGCTTATTTTCTTTTATTTTTATCTTTTCTGTTCTGACTAATTCTAACCTGAACCTGGATACTCTTATTCTTATTCGTAACAACATGGGCATTTATCCGGATAACCACATCAAATCACTTTACTGAAACTTTCTAACTAATCAGATCTCTCCATTCATATACACCCCGCCCACTGTCACATCATTATCTGAAACAAGGGTTCACAAGAATAAGTCCAAGAGTCAATCGAAGTAACTGGAACAGGCATCACTCAGATAACTTGCTCGAATCTCATCGAGCAAATGAGCTAGGGGGTATTTGCTCGACCGAGTGATTCCACATTCGACTCTTCGACTCATTTGAAAAAAAAGATTCTATAATCACAGTCCTTTCCCAAGAAAGGGATTCTATACGGATTCCATAAATGAGATTTCAAGCACCTATACAGCTCCTAGTAGTCTTACCATCGGCGTCCACCATGTCTTCAGTTATGTCCTATGATCCGCCTCTATTGTATTCACCCTTACTGTGGTGTTCTACCAGCAACCCTGTACCATTACTATTCGCTGCCACTATTCTGTACTGTGTGAGATTGTCTGAGCGCTACTAACTTGTGGTACTACTATGACCATTAGTCATTAATTACATTAATGCTGCTACGTGTCCCAGTTCATATCACTATCAAAGTCGTATTCCATAACTAGAATCAATCTCGAATACAGTCTTCTTGCTCGAACAACTTTTTCATACCAATTCCAAGTTACCCTGATGAGCCATCGAGTAGTGACTGAAAAAACCATTGCTCGAACGGCTCGAATATTATCGAGGAAATGGGTGATATGGCATTTACTTGCGGAGTGACTCCAAGTACGACTCGACAAATCATCTGGGAATTTGGAAATACTTATGACACAGTGATGTAGAATTGGTGATACCTTTTGAGGATACCTGTTCAAGGATATATTTTGGAGGATACATGTTGGTCGTCTTCATCCAGTTTGCTTATGGTAGTTGGTAAAACAACAACATGAGAAAATATAACATTCAATTCATTTTTATTCTGCAACATTTTTGACAGTATACATTCACTTTGTACATTTGCAGTTCAATTGTCTAAGGCTTTTACTTCGTAGAATACATCTTTGTATGGTCTGTGGTTCTTAATCCCTCTTCTTCTTCCTGCATCATGGACTTCTTATTGGTGTGGAATGGAACTTGGTTTCATCTTTCTCCATCATTGAATCTTCATTTTTCTGCGTGGTAGCTTCAATCTTTTCAGTCCATTCTTGATGGGAGCTGCCTTCGGCATCTCTCTCCTCCTCTTGACTTCAAACAGTTTCGTAGTTTGAGTGGAAACTTCGTTTTTGATTTGGCCTGCAGTTTGTTAAACGTCAGTCTTCTTCGATTCGTTCTTGATTCTTGCCTTTGGAAACCTTTCGTTCCTTTGTGTATAGTTTAGGTTTTAACTTCGTTCTTCTTCTTTAATTCTTCGTTCTCCATCTCTTCTTTGGTTAGCAATCGGCTCGTAGCATAAGGCATATTCCGCACATCTTTATTCCTATCCATCAACACTTATTTGCTGGTCTATGTTTCTTCTTTTGGCTCTTTCTACCACACGATTCTCTTGAGCCAATTCTCGGGGAGTCAGCTTTAATAATTCTTGAAGATCTGTATTTGTAAATCATCTTTGAATCTGAGTACTGTTGTTGACACAGACATCGTGCATCCTCCTGAGTTCAGAATAAAAATGAATTTCTTTTCATACAAGCGGTCTTTTTTATGCTTTGTTTTCCCTGTAACAGTTGTTCCTTCATCTTCATCACCATCGCTACTTCTAATGTATCCGATTTCAGAATGCGTATATATACAACATTTGTTAATTTCAGTAACATGCAATTAATAACGTATGTTGCACATAAAAGTTTAATTTTGATGACATCTATAAAACATATCTACAACAGCGTAGAGCCGCCACACTGACCTTCAGTTAATATCTTGTAATTACAAGATGCTAACTTACAATTACAAGATACTAAGTTGCAATTACAATACACTAAATTGCAATTATAAGGTACCCTCTTATAATTACAAGTTAGTATTGTGAAATTTCAAGTTAGCTAGTAATTACAATTTATCTAACTCGCAATTACAAGTTAATAACTGGTAATTAAAATTTAGTATCCCGTCATGCGGTTATGTGGTGTACTTTCGGTTGTTTAGTCTGGTAGTATAAAATGGACTATGTGTGTCCATACTAGTCTAATGTTATCATTTGGTACTAGCTACTCGTGTTCTGCCTTTGACTACCCCATGATTGCTATGGGTAGTACGTGATACTAGGCCGTGTGTTCCGTTGCTTCTACTTCGGTTGTCTCGTATGGTGGCACAGTATGACGTTTCTGTGGCCTTTTTAACCTTTTAGCATCGGGGACCCCTGTTGATTGTCTAAAGCCATAGTCTTGTTTCGTTTGTTGTTATGCCGTTTCACTAAGATTCGATTTTTTTGGAGGGTACTCATGTATTGTAGAAGATTCTACGTTATTCTTTGCCTTTATGACTCCTAAATCCCAGACAACCATTTTTATAGTTCCTATAGACCAGACTGGACTAATGGGGTTATTTGTGGACTATTGGGGGCAAATCTCTGAGGAACATGGTTTGGAGACAATTCGGATTACTGGGGAATGATCGCAGATGATAGTGGTTTGGGGGCTATTAAGTACCGAGTTTTGGAAACTGATGTAAGTGGTCTTGAAACTACCCGTGTCTTTAGGGACTGAAGACAGTGGTGGCTTGGGGATTTTGTTTGAGTACTTGAGACGACAGAGGACTTAAATTACTGGTTGCTGGTGTAATAGTCATTGTGGTTGTTAGTGCAATGGTTTGTTTTGTCGATGGACTAGTAGTTGTAGTAGTTGGTGTAGTAGTTATAGTGGTTGTTGAGGTTGTTGGTGTAGTAGCTGCAATGGTTGGTTTTGTAGTGGATGGTGTTGCAGTGTTTAGTGTTGCAGTTGTGGTTGTTGGGGCGGCACCTCTTTCGGTTGGTGTTGTAGCTGTAGCGTTTGATGTTGTAGAGGTCTCAGTAGATGCGGTGGCTGAAATTGTAAATGCTGATGGTGTTGAAGCTGTGGCTGTAGTGGTAGACAGTGTTGCGGTTGTTGTGTCGGTTTCCATAGTTGTGGTTGTGGAATTGGGTTTAGTACTAGTTGGCGTAGTAGTTGTAGTATTATATTACGTGTCGCAGTTCTATGTAAAATACAACAAACTGATACATCGGAAACTACCACGGCAACCCTCTACTCTATCAATCACTTGTACACTAACCACGCCAACTACTTCTACTAAAACAGCATCTACTACGCCAACCTTTACTACACCAGCCACCACAACTACAACATCAAGAACAAGTCCAACAACTGATACAATTCCATCCGCAACATATACTATACTGAAACCAAGACAACATCACCAACCACCAAACTGCCACGCCAACAATCACAATCACAGCACCTAATTGCCATAACTATTCTACCAACCACTATACCTATAGAACTAGCTATAACATGTTAGTTCTATGACTAAACCAACCACTACAATTACTGCACAAACAGTTATAGCATCACAAACAACAGTGACTAAACCAACTGCATCACCAACTACTACTACTACACCAACCACTACAGCACCAACTATTACACCAACAGCTGCGACACCAACCAGTACAACACAGACCACTCCAAGTACAACATTCACAATAATAGCCGCCACCACTACACTGACCAGAACTATAACAACAACTACTATTATACAACAACCACAACACCAATGGCCATAACCACACTAACCACACTAACCAATACACTTGCTTGACCTAAAACAGATACTACACCTGCTTTCACTACAACCAACTAACAAACACCCACAATACCAACAACTCAAGGCGACACTGCAACCACTACACCTACAAACAACTCCAACTGCGACACCAACAACCGCAACAGTAATCACTAACACTACTACGCCAGCGACTACAACTATTAAACCAACGACCAAGCAAACACGCCACCACGCGAACAACCACAACAACTACTACATATGTGTTTCAACAACAAGCACTATCTCAAGTCCACAAGTTCCATGTACTCCTCAAAAGTTCCCGAGTCACTATTTTCCTCAGCCCCGAATCTTCCGAGTAGTTCCCAAAAAACATACATCTGCCCCAAAGCTTGATCTTCCGACATCACTTTCCTGTAGTTGGAACAGTTTCAAGATCATGTTCTTTTGAGATTGTGATTGTCCCCAAATAGGCTTAAAATATCCACACCACTCCGGAATGGACCGTAGGAGTCACAAAGGTGGCTATAATCTGGGAACGACGAGTCATAAAAGTTGCAATGTAAGAGCTATTATGACCATTCTCTGGTAGTGGAGTATACTCTAGAACACTCGAAATTGAGGACAATAGCACAAAACTAACAGGGCGGTACAGCAAAGGACTTTAGACAACTGGCAAGTGTTTTCAAGGCTAAAAGTTCCAAAAGGGTACAGCCAATTCACCACACTATATTATCATACTAAACAACCAAGCATGATCAACAATATTGCATGCCCTAGCAATACGAATTATCAGCAGCAACCACAGTATAGTAAAAAGCAAAACACGAGTAACTAGTTCCAAGAGATTGCATTAGACAAACAGGAACACACTCAGTCCATCTTGTACTACTGTACAAGGATACATATATAGCCGCATGGCAAGATACTAAATTGAAATTACAAGTGATTAACATGTAATTGCAAGTTAGATAAATTATAATTATAAGTTACTAAACTGTAATTACAAGTTAGCTAAATTGTTATTACAAAGTAATAACTTGTAATTACAAGATATTAAATTATAATTTAGCTAACTTGTAATTGCAAGATAGCTAACTTGAAATTTCAAGATAATAACTTGTAATTACAAGATAGTATCGTATAATTATGTATAGTATCTTATAATTACGAGCTAGAATCTTGTCATCATAAGTTAGTATCCTGTAATTATAATTTAATTGCTGAAGGTCAGTGGCGGCCCTACGCTGCCGTACACATTCTCACATATTATGTGCATTTATTTGTGCTTTATAATTTTAAACTATTTTCTGAATAATATTTTATCTCCCTAAACAACGGACAAAAGCGTAAAATGGTAACGTACAAATACCGAAACTGCCAGATGGCAGAAAACGCCATTTGGTAGCCCATTCCGTATACGTTCAAGAAAATAGGGTGTCAAAAATCTCCCTGGGAAAACAAGGTTATAAGTAGTTCAAAGGACAGGCAGTGGTGACCACAGATAAGTCAGTAGTAGTGGCCTAGGATGTACGGAGGGGATAGAATACCAAAGCTGAGTGGTTATGGTGGATGACTCTTGTACAACAGATACCGGTAGCCATGGTACACGCTAGAATGAGTAATATAACCCTATAGTACTGAATGAAAACAATGAAAGCTAATAATAGGACAGACAGCGGTGATCATCGATAAGTCGATTGTAGTGGTTTAGGGCCTAATATGCCAGAAGGATGATCATGGGGCTAGGTGCCTCACTTGAAATAGGGCTCACAAATTTCCTCAGATAGCTATCCTCGGAAAGATACCCTCCAAAATACATCCTTCAATAGTGTATCAGCATGCCAGGTGTATCATCTAAGCTCATTTCGGCAAAACCACCATGTAGGCACTATCACATAAGCACATTGCAGTACAGTACAGTCGCCGTGGACTGGCCACTTTTAACGGGTGGTCAACATTTCCACGGATGCAGTAAGATCAGATTCCAAACACTAATTATAGGCACAATCCTCAAAAATTTAATTAATAAAGCACCTGGTACAACACGGCGCTTCATTAATTAATATTTTGCTGATGATAATCTTTACAACCTGGAAAACGCATGCGTGGATCTCACTGACCAAGAGTGGATTACGACCACTGAACGGCGACTGTTCTGTATTTCTAGTATGTGTCTATATTCTACACGTGTAATGGACAGATTGTTAATATCACATAAGCACATCCAACTGATGTCTCGCTTCCACTTGGGTATGTCATATAGACTTATAGGACTACAGTGAATGGGAAAGTCTTACTCTATCTCGATCAAGGGACAAGGCCAGAGATACCAAAGAATAGCTAAGACAGTGTAGTACGTTAGAAACATGTCATTAATAGTTTTCACACAAGACGCTATTACTTCATTCTGGCTTTTTGAACTTCTTTCTAGTTCAGCTGAACCGAACCGTATTTGGCTACTGACATAATCGCACATGCCAAATTAAGTCCAAGAGGTGTTGCTTACCGCGTGCCAACATTTTCAGATCTCAACAACCGCCCAAATCTAGGATCACTCTTACTGCTTTCGACACTTTCGCACAGGGGCATTCACGAGTGTATGGGTGTCTCATTTCAGACAGGAGAGAAGAGCAGGTGCAGGTCGGCTCTGACTGCGAATGAACAATTTGATTTGTTTACAGTTTGGTGTTCTGGGAATTGATTGGCTGATTGCATAAGTCGATGTGAGAGGTTGTGTTAGTCGGAAACCACTGGCGTTCGTTGTACTGAGGCAACCATAAGATTGAACGTGTAGACGTGGTACAAAGAGAGGGCTTGTTACATACTAATAGCGTTCGAGCTTCCGAGCAATATCTGGTCTTCCTCATTTAAACAGAAATTTGATACTGACAATCATATATGTTGTATATGTTTACATGTAATGAAAACTATATGACTTTTTTCAAAAACTGATGTGAACAAATTGGGACGTTGGACTGATACTCGCTACCATTAGTTCGGTGAGAGGAGTTTTACTGGATTATTATAGAAGTAGAATTCTACAGTAGAATGTATAATGACAGAATAAGTACAAATGCAGTAGTGGCTAAGAACAGAATTAGTAGAAGCATAAAAAATACTCGTAACCCTTTACTGTATAGGATCAGCGGACGTCACTTAAAAAAACAAAAAAAACCCAAAATATTGTGTACGAAATGTTTTATTCCGATTTTTCATTTTTGCCTCAAAAGCATGGTTTATGACCCTCGTTGAGATAATAAGCCACGCTTTAGAGACAAAATAAATAAAAATAAAATGAAATTTACATGGCGGCCTGATATGGTTGTTCATTTTGGTAAAGTGTCAGATGGCTTGTATTGGTAGTAGTTGTTAAAGTAGTTGACAACGTGATAGAATGTAGTTTTATGGTGGGAATTCTATGCAATAACAGGGCTTGCAAGGTTGAGAATACTGCTGATTCAGTTTGGTGATATTCCCTCACTATTCTCTGGTACTCCAGATAAAAACTCTACCGGCTAATACAATAAGACCTAGTACTAGACTCTAAAATGTGTTGGCTGAAAAATCAACCAAACTCAACATAACTGAGTAAATATGAACGCAGATGGGTTCATATTCACTCAACCTAGTTGATTTGATTTGATTTTTAACCCAGCTGATTTTTATTTAGTTTAACAAAACTACAATGGGTGAAAAATCTAAAGTAACCACAAAAGAGGAAATATATTTAAAATTAAAAACTCTTCGGCTCTACTTCTTCTGAATGTTACCTATCCATTGAATCATGTGGTTCTGTATTGTGACAAACAATACACTGTAGTTTAAAGAGTTTTTCCAATTCTCAGTGAGATGCATCCGTCAAACAGTTGAATGCAAAAGACTGATTCTAATATTGAAAATATTTTTTTCAGGAAGTGGTATATTTATTTCTGTGCGAGGTAGCTTGGACGGTACTCAGTCAGTGGGATTGTGTTTAATTCTATGGTTGGTTGGTGGCATCATATCACTTCTAGGTAAGTACGACAGAGTCTTATAATTTTTACAATACAATGTAAAAGACGTCTTCTAACACCTTCGAGGTTCCTTGTTCTCAGTCGGTTAGACAAACTAATAGTATATGGAGAGTGCATACTAGATGTGAATTAAGTTCTCTAGCTCAGAAAAAAATGAGTTGAAACTTTAATAATTTCTCGGTATTTTCGAGCTCATTATCTTTTCAGTCCAAAATCTCTAGAAATCGGATAGGAAATCGAATCGCCGAAAGAGTCACTACGAGCATTTCTCCTGTCTTTCCGATCGAATCTCGGAAATAGTGCGAGAAAAAATGGTAGAAATTCTCCGGGACTATCTCTCTTTGGCTCAGTCAAGAATTCTCGTATCTTCCACGGGATGACGGTGGCGATATGAGAAACGGCGATACGACGGATTTGCCAAAAATCACTCGAACCCGTTTCTTATAACGTAAATCGTAATGTGAAGATGTATCAAGTGCGTTAATAATTTACCTCGAATATCTATCAGATCCTGTAATTTTCCAATCTTCCCGTTTATGTTCAGTTTATATGAATGGAATGTTTTAATGAAATGTAAGAAACCAGCGTTTTAGTTTTCCTGCTTGGTAATGAAGAAATATTCACATCGCTAGATTTAAAAACAAAAGAATAAAATATCGCTATAAAAACTCCACAGACACACGAGATGAGAGAAACTATCCCAAAACAGGATGTTTCAAGCTATTAATTATAAAAGGTAAGAGCATTTACGAGATCCGTGTCTGCTTTATAATAAAAGAAAGAAATTCACCCAGCTGGAAATATTTAATGAGCTGTAAAGTCTTTAAATTTGCGACGACATCCAAATGTAATAAATGAAAATCTTCCTCCTTACTTCTGATGAGTGTGATAACACTCGTGGTAAGTATTACAGCAAAACTTTATTTGTTAATAACAATGATGATGAAAGAAGAGAGACATCAATTGTTTTCCCAATTCGTGATTGTTCTAAGAAGAAGACAGAGAGAGAAAAGAATTACATTAGAAACATTTACTTACGGAAATAAAAAAAAAATTAACATTGTATGCGAGCTGTCACACTTCCCTCTCTACTAAACTAATTGTAGAATCTGCTCATGCTGGTCAAATCTAACGATTATGAGAAAGAGGATTACAAGGGTAACGACAACCTCCTGGTTCGGGTGAATGTCATGAGAAAAAACAACGATTCCAGAGAGACATGGCCGAAAGCAACAGAAGTTTGAAGTGGAAGAACGTGGTGAAACCCAAATCGAACATGAATAAAGCATTCGTCAAACTGGTCACCAGACAGGGACTGACAACCACGGTCAATCCTTGCGATCCTAATGTGCTGCTGGAGAGACTGGAGCTCTTGGTGGAGAATCGAGAAGCCGGAAATACCAGAGTGAGAAACAAGTTGGTGAGCATATGCCACAAATTAAGATTCAATAACTGAAATTATTTTTTAAAAAACTCAAAAAGAAAATTTGAAAACTTGAAAAAAAACCATAAAAAATGAAGTTTGAGAACTTTATTAAATAATTCTAATGTTTTTAAACTTCCGTATTTTTTTCCTTCAAGTAGTCCAGGTTTTCAATTCGATTAAAAAGTTTATCCAGTTTTTATGCACTTAAAGGATCGCATTCGATCAACACAAACACTATAGAAAACGTAGCTTCGAGATTAGTTATCTTCATCTTGAAATTAATTCTGTCTCTCCCTTCGACTCTCAAAGAAATTCCAAACGTGCTCGTGTTGGCATATTGATTATCCATCTTCTCTACTTTATATTGATCGTTTTCTATATCATTTACCACCAATGTGACGACTTCTCTATTATTCAAGTCGGTAGAAGTCAGGCTCATTCGATGGGTGTGTCCTACAATCAGCATTGCATATCTAATCTGACCATGTAGCATTCCATTTCAGAAGGACCATTCCGATTTGCCAGAAGTTAATGCACCACTTTCTTCTGCCCACATGGTTATCAACTGCCTCATATATTCTATTTCCTACATGTCCCAAATCATCTCGGGATTGGGTAGATTCGTGATTTGATAACCTCCCATACCCAGATTGCCTTCCATCATATCGCCGGTTTTCTCGACTTTGGGGTCGTCCTCGTATTTTTTGCTGACTGCACTTGAATGGTATTCTGGATCGTCCTCGACACTGAATAGTTTGTTACCGTTCGTGTTAATGCCAGACTTCATCAACCATTTGTTCAGATACAGATCAACCACATGCTCTTCAAGACAGGTTGAGAATTGGGGAGAGCAGAATGCACATGGCCTTTATTGACTCAGTCGACTCGGAATCGTCTAAGTATTGTTTGGTGACAGCACGTCTGGGATGCACTGGTTCTCCTAGATTCGATATCTTGTGAGAATTCGCATCCACTTCAGAATTCATGAGTTTTGGAAAGTAGCATTCTCTCATATATTGAGTAAAACATCTGTGCGATACGTCAGCATCATTTTTCGTGATTGCATTAATCGAATCCACATGATCCGCCACTTTCACCAATCATTTAGATTTCAAGTCTAGATCGTCGGTCATGTTTTTATCCTCATAATTATTTTTCATATGCTTCTCGATATGTGCAACTATCTGATCTGCATACTTTTTAGCTGTGGCATCACTGAGATCTTTCGGTTCAGGAACGTTATAAAGCTTGTGATTATTCATGTTTAATGGTTCCTTTTCAGGTTTGTAACTCCCCACGAATTGATCCTTCAAGTACGTAACAGACATTCTGCCATCGCCTTCAATGGTGTCATTGTTTTTTTTTCACACTCTCATCAGTTCTTCCAAATTTATCGACTGTTTTTTTTTTCTTCTATCTAATTTGTATTTTCTTATTTTATTTTTTTATTTCCTATTATTTATATGAAATATATTTTTGTTTCTCAGTGTAAGTCGTTGAAGATGTCTTGAAAATGATGTTCTGAAGACCATCTCTTGAGAACGTAGAGGCAGAAGTGTTCACAAAACACTTGATAGCAAGGTTACAAACATTCCATATTGTAATAAATCGACAATTTTAAATAATCTATCAATTCTTCAGGTGGTAAGATTCTGTAACTATCGAAATAATAATTTCTTCTTGCTTTCTTGAACCATGATACCCAATGTGCGCCGACGCCCAAGAAATTGTCTAGATTCAAGATTCTGCATTCGTCGCCATCTTGCGGTTTTCTGGAAAAGACACCACAGAAATGTTTTGTTTTTAATGCTTTGACTCCATCCAAAAGATTGCTGTTAGACAGAGGTTTGGTAGGTAGGTGGCACCTTCTACTGATATGTTTGTATTTTCCATTTTAATTCATTTTGAATTTAATTGATTTTGAATAAATTATTTATTTTTATTTTATTTTATTTTTTATGTGAATTTTATTTTCTCCCCCTAAAAAATTATTTTTTATTTGTTTTATCACAGTTCTGTCTCTTTGGCATTTAAAATCATTTTCCTTTCATCATTTCCTTTAACATCTCGTCCATCTCTTCACTGTATGCAAAATCCTAAACGAGCATTGGAAATATCTTATTTTTCGTTTCATCAAAACCAACTGTACATTTTTATTTTTTAATTTTCTTTTAAGAATTTATTTATTTATTTTTTTTGCTATTAAGTATTTTCTTGATTTTCTCTGTCTTTATCAACATGCAATGTCATGCACTCCTTAATCCTTCTTGATTTTAAAGAATTATCGACTTTGTGGAATAATGATCATGAGCTAACGTGTTTATTTCAGCCAATTGTATAATTCTCTTATCATTGTCAGTCAATAAAGCAATTTTGTTGATTATTTCCATGTAGAGATCTTGCTTATCACTGTGAATCATGTTCATCGATTTGTACTCTTCTCAATTTTCGAACTGACATTTTTATACTCTTCGAAAGTGATGTCATTATTCACAACGTTTCCTTTCACAACTTTACATTTCTTAATCTCCTTCCCGTCTAGGGGATAAGCATACAGTTTTGACTTTAAACCAACGAATTCCATGATCTGTCTTCCTCCCATCTCGTCTTTGAATTTTCCCACTGCCATTTTATTCACACTCGATGGAATGTTAGATCACTGGGATAATTGGTTGAGTCGAATCACACATGAACATCCAGAGATATGCCTCAGTAAAAAGTTTTGGTCTCTATCTTGTAAGTCAGGCTATCTGTATTGGTAAACAACAGGTTATCTTTCGAATCATATTTCTTCTTAATGTATTCATAATGGAAATCAATACATCAACTGTTTGCTGATGTCTAAGATGTACGTTCCCAAATAAGTCGGTTTATCGAATGTCAGATATGTCTGTTTCATGCGAATGGCCACAATGTTTATAGTTCGGCTTCAAAATGTATTTTCTAGCCAAACTGCTCGTCATCACAAGATGAATGTCAGTCCTTTTTCTGACGCTTTTCATCGATTTTCCATACACAGAATTGTTCATAAGTTTGAAAAAAATCTTTCTTCTCAAATTCGGCCACTGCCTGTGTTCTGCAATTCGTATTAAGATCTATATACTTCTTGATTTAAGGCTCTTTATCAGATCAGATGAATTGATGTATTTTGACTAATTTCGTGCCTGTAATCTATATAAAGCTTCAGAATATCGCATTAGACTACATATTTACATTTGTCATTTAAATTTGGAATGTGTTTATCAACTTTTTCATTTGCATTTGTTCTGGTGCGAAAGGATAATTGTTGTGTGGATCATGTGACGTACTGGGATATTCTAGATCTACCTCAAGAAGACAGGGATAATGTCTCGAATTTTCCATCTCCTCCCGATTCTCAACCCATTTGAAATTTCCCATCAGTAACGGATGACTCATGGCCCAACCATATAAATTATTAGCATCTAGATATTTTATGTATTTACTCGGTCCTCATGCATCGAATCCTTTTGTGTAGCAAGTGTTCGCTTTAGCGTATCTGTGAAATATCATCAACACTCCGCCTCTCACACCCTTTTCGAACATGAGCAACATGTCCACGTTGGATAATAATTCCAAGTGTATTTCAGTCGTCATCAACAGAGCACATCAGGCGAAGCTGGGAGCCATGTAATAACAAACCGGATCTTGATCGTAATGTCTCCAACAGACGTCTAGAAGATGTTTGAACACGTCTGCGAAGAGATGGACGTCGGTTTTCAGATACAAATCGTGATAATCTCTTATGGATTTCATGTCGAATATTTTCAACACTTTTTGAGCGTGTTCATAGTCAATGTAGGAAATGTAGGAATTTTGAATGAAAATGATCTTTGGAAAGTAGCTGCGCTTCATCGAATCTAAGCAAACCATCCATATAATCATAGAGAAAGACTCCTTTCCATAAAATGCACTTCAATTGACGCTCGTCTCAAAAAGGTTCAGCCATGAGCTCGAATTTCTCCTTCCTTAAATTGCTGACTAATTTCTCATGTCTGGATGACATGAATTTAAAACTATCAAAGAAATGTATTTCTCTCTTGGTTACTGACATTTCTCCATCTATTTTTTCTTCTTGTTGTCTACGACTCTCCATTTTGCAAAAGAAATGTATTGCTCCTCGCTCTTCGCGATGCAGTTTATATTTCCTTCACACTACCAAGATTATTCATGAAGAGATGACTGTCGTAACCTGACAGATTGTGAAATATTACAGGAAAGAACTTAGCATCTTGATATTTTGGATTGCAATTATTGTGTGCGGCACCTCAAAATTTACCCATGTAGTGATTGTGATCTCTCACTTTCTTGTATTCGGGTGCCAAGTTTTGTTGAATGGTAGTCTACAGATCTGACATTCGATAGCTCTCTTATAGTCTTTCATTTGCTCGTCTGTCATGATCAGCTTCTCAGGAATTTTAAATTGCTCATATACTTTTCTAATCCGAGATTCCAAATGTTCCAAGAATTTTGAGCCACAGACTGTTTCATGTAGGTGTATGGATACGAAATGTGTCGATCATGGAGAGAACATTTTATGTGGAAACAATTTTACAGATGGTGTGTGCTTCTGATATTTTCAGTATAACTCTCACAATCGTCAGGCTGACATCAACTCATCTTCACCGTGAAACATTTGAAATCGGCGTACACCACAAAAGGCACTCTCAGTCTTCTGTTGTGATGTATGAATTTATTGTAAGTGTGAGGTTTGGGCATGTCTATGGCAACGCATTGATTTGAGTTGCAATACTCCCTGTAACGTTCCAGCAATTCCTTTTTATGGATGGAATTCAGACAGTTAAAACAGAAAAACCTCTCTCCATCATGTCTTGTTGTCTGTGCTGGCATCAATCGACTCATGCTCCTGATCCAATAGTAATGTTGATTGTCGTTTTCAGAAATTGATAACAAATTACTTTTTTTCTCGCGATTTTTTTTTTGGAGAATTTGTCCTTTGAGGAAATATATGTTTTTTTCGAATCCTCGTATCACAAAACGTTTACGGCGATTAGGGGATCTTGAAATTCAAAATGATCGATGTCGCATTGCCGAGTCAGAAAAGCGATTCCCGACAAATCTAAATTCTTAGAAGTTTCTGCAGACTTTGGTACTCTATTTGTGTTCTGTTCTATGGGATATAAGGCAGATGTGACAACCCATTTTGAACACTGAATATCTTCTTTATTTTCCACATTATATTACAGCCTTTTTGTCTTCTCTGGAATAAGGCAATTTTATATTTGAAGACGTTTGCAAAGGATCGTACTTGTCAATATGAATTTCTCGATACAATACCTCTCCAAATCTCCAATTGCTACCTTCGTTTTGATTCTACGCCAACGACTGTAATATTTTTTCTTTCATGTTATCAAAGATATCAGACAGAGAAGTGCTTCTGGTCACGGTTTTTGTGCGATATTGAAAATAAGCCATTTTCCACAACCTTAGCCATGCTTAGATCAATCTTCTTCATCCATACTTAAATACCATTTTCGTTTCGATACCCACACCTAGCATTCGAAGAAATGAATCCAACATGCTAGGTTTTATCTCGTTCAAAAAATTTGTAAAACTTTTTATACCCTTGACATCAAATGTTTTGAAAAATCCCTTGATGGCTTGCTCTCATTCTACTGGAGTGGGCAACAATTGTTTGCACATGACTTTAGCTAGTATTTCTTCTATGTCACCACCATTTATTTCAAGTTCGACAGCCACTACTATTGTGATATATGATATTTGATCTTCTTTTTTCACTTTTTTTATTTCCACTGTTGCCGATTGAATCAACTTGTTTGTTCATTTTCTCCCCATCTTTCCAACCATTTGATTCACATTTTCCCCATCGAGTGAACAAATAGTCTTTCAACTCGAAACTCTTCAACGATCCTACACCTTTCAAACCCAACTCATACACTGTCAGTTTTAATTTGGGTACTTTTTCTGACTGATTGCAGTTCGGATGACTTTGAGGTTCTTTTACGCAACGATTTAGCGATGCCGAGATTCTTCACATGATTTCTCAGTTGAACGAGACTGCATGTTTCTCATAAAGATGACAGTTTTTTAATAATTAAAAATTTTTTTTAAATGTTAAAATTGTTTTAAATGTTTGTTTTTTTTTAATTTCCGATATATATGTGAGTGTGAGAAAAAATCACTAAAATCGAGTTTTTTTACTTTGGTAATTTCTCGCAATTTTCGAGCATATTTTCTTGAGAAAATTGACAATTTTTTTAATAATTAAAATTATTTTAAATTTTATTTTTTTTATTATTTCCTATATATATGTGTGAGAAAAAATTCAGTAAAACTAAGTTTTTCAACTCAGATGTTTTCCACTAAGATACATTTTTTTAACTTTAATAAAATAAAATTTGAAATCAGTCAACATTTCTTTAGATTAGATTAAACATATTTTATTTGCAAACAAGAAAGCAAAGGGATTGGAGGACAAGTGCTGAACACTTAGCTAAGCCTCCTCTCTATTACATTAACAATCCAGTATGTTATGATAGCAGATGATAATATACAAAAATACAAACCATTTGTTTCATATATACAGGAAAAAAAAAATAATCAAATTTATTTAAAAATTAATCAAAAATATTTTTTCATATTGTGTGTAGGAAATAGAGAAAAAGGTTTTTAAAAATTAATAAAAAAATGCCAGTAGAAGAAAAATCGAATTGAAAAGAATCTCTTCATGTAATGATCATGAAACGTTTTATAATCCAATCCAGTTGAAAGATGTTGAAGTAACAAAGTTAGAATATAAATACAATAATCATAGCATGGGACTAATACTAAATGATGATCAAGTCGATTTATTTTCAGATTTGGAAAATTCGTGTCCAAATTACTGAAGGAAGAAGAAAAATATTTCCAGAACTTCAGTGTGATCTATGGCAAACAAAATATATCCGAAAATCGATAAGGTTGTCGTAGATTGACTCAGAGAAGAAACTCTCAAAAATGTGAAATGGTTAATGAAAGTTGACATGATCATCGAGCATCTACACCAATATGAAAAGGAAAAAGTGACAGCTCACATACAAATAGAAGATATAAATTTGTTAAAAAAAAGAAATTTTGAATATTTTTTTTTATTTTCATAATAAATGTTTATAATATGGATTTTAATTTGTTCAAATTTTGTTTTGTTAAATTTGAATTTTTTTTTCCTCTTTATCTTCTTCTCATGAAATGGGTACAAAGTAATTCCACTCTCCCCTCTTTCATAAAGTAAACAAAGTCTGTTGCAATGATAAATATCTTTACACTCATTTATGCAAACACATTCAAGAGAAGTCCAAGTAAAATACTCTTCCATTGTCTTGGGAAGATTTTGTTTTTGTTCTCTATAATATTCCATCATGAAATTTTGATATTTATCATATTTTGAATAATCCATTTCTTTTTTATTTTAGTTAATTTTTTTCCGTCACAAGATCGGAGTGAGATAATCACTATCCAGTAATAAATGCAAAATACGACCTCAATTTTCATTTGTGAGATGACACGTCCACAATCGAAAAGTCAAACATTCTAATTCAGAGAGTCTCAGTTCTCCTATGTGTAAGACTGCCTCCATCCAAATTCTCATCACGTCGTGTTTACTGACCATATTTAATGCTGACACGAAACACATGACGATCACGTCTTCATATTCTATGGCATGACAGTCGGGACCATAGTCCCATCCGAACTTGCAACCGTAACATCTTTCTTTCAATACTCTGTTTTCTTTCATGAGATGGGCAAACGTTCTGTAAAACATATCTTGGAGAAATTCGTGACTATCTTCTGCTTTTCGTTTTTTTATTCATTTATTTCTTATTACATATATGGTAATTTGTTTTTCCTGCACAAAATCTGAGTCCGATATTCTCTATCCAATAATAATGCAAAATATTTCCTCGATCATAATGTGTGAGATTTCCTAGCATTTTCTGAAACTGTTCAATTTCGAAATCGGAAAGCTGCTGTTACCCTCGACACTTAATCATTGTCTTCCACCATTCTATCACCTCGTCATCGAAGAGATTTTCAAACACCGATGCAAAACACAGAATTATAGCACCTGTGTATTTTGTGTAACAGGTGTGCACCTCTATCAATCCTATTGACATGCAACCGGGACATCTCTCGCGACATCTCTCACACATCGCTCTAAAAGTGTTTAAATCTGCGAGATGGGCTCATGCACTAGAAGACATCTCTGAGAAATTTCACGTGCAGAAGATCTTTCTTCATATTTTCTGCTTTCTCCTTAGGATCTTATACAATGACATGCTTTTCTATATAATTAAATTTTTTTTTTTGAATTTTTATTTGGAATTTTTTTTCTTCTATTTAATAATATATAAAAAACTCAGTATATAATACATCATATATTCCCCCATCACAGACAGACAGATAGAACCACGATGAATCGAACTGGAGGAGAAGGAAAAATCTTTTATCTCATCCAAGGTGTTCATTGCCGTATTGGTAACATCTGATGTAGAGAAACTAGACAGACAGAACCATGATAATAGAATATGAGGGGGAAATATTCTCTCTCATCCGAGAGATCTCTGTCAAATTGAGCTCACGAGCCAAAAAAAACCACTAAAAATGCTGACGGAAAATTACAAGTTGCTTGCAATTTCGACATTTCTAGTGTTCCACATTCGAGACATCACAGCCAAATTGATGACATACTTCGACGAGACACTTGAGAAAATCGACATAAAAATATATGTTTTGACATTTTGTGTCGAGATGTGTAATTTCGATATCTCGGCAAAATAGATGAATTCGAGCGAGGGAACACTTATACATAAAAATACATGTCTTGTTTTTGTCATCAACTTCATCTCGGATTTGCGATATCTTCACCCCATCAACACTGCCATCTTGGGTAAAATGCAATAAATTCCTGGACTGAGCCAAAACTGGTCGAGCTCGGGATTTTGTAAGATTTTGTAAGATTTTATTCTTGCTCAGTCTCAGAGATTCGACGGATAGGATGGAAAAAATAATCATAGTCACTCTATAGACGATTCGATTTCCCATTCGATTTCCAACTCAAGAAATCTAAAGTGAGCCAGTATTTTTTCTCGAGAAAATAAACTCAAAAATCGCGAGAAATTACATAGGGGGCTTGATTAGTCAAAATTGTCAAATTCTCACCACTCACATATCATCGGTATATTGTTCCTACATGAAATGTCCTTTCGACAATCGGCATTCTTCGGGTCCGTACACCTACACAAAACAGTCACAAGACGACGACTTGGCTGAAAAGTTCGTGGAAGATTTGGAGTCTCCTATCAAAATGTTATACAAGCAATTCAATTCTGTCAAGATGATCACCACAGACGATCAAGAGAATTACTATAAGAGAGCCACCGAATTTCACACCCATAGACTGTCGTTCACCGACAATTTGTCACACAGATGTGAGAGATCACGATGACTACATGGGTAAATGTTGAGGTACCACGCACAGCAATTACAATCTAAAGTATCGAGATGCCAGGTTCTTTGCAGTGATATTTCATAATCTGTGGGTTAGTACAGTCATCTGCTCATGAAGATTCTTTTTTTTTTTTTCTTTTTTTTTCTTCTTTTTTTTATTCAGATGAGATAAAATACATATACAAATAGGTAAAAAACATATAGACACACAACCAGTGTACAGCAAGTATATAATTTACGCGATTACATATGTATACAAAAGTCTTCCTGTGTGAAGTTGTTTTCCATCACAATTCTGCTCTCTAACCAAGGTTATCATTTTTAGGTGTTTCGAGACAGAAATATACACTAATAACAGTTACTGTTGGTGACACAATGCCAAAATGTTGCCGCAGGCGAAGCCTTACTGTATGGGGACTACAAATAAAAAAATAAAAAAAGGAAAGAGAAAGTCGAGGTCTATGATCCAGTAACTGACACATTTACTGAAGAAGGAGGATAAAACAGTCCTTTGAAAAGTTCCCATCTTGTTCGTATTAGTCGAGATTTTTTGGGTGAATACATGTGAAGGGAGTATAATTCCAATTCACAATATCGACGCAGAATTTCAGTTAGCCCTTGAAAGCTGGGCTGACACCTTCTCACCTTGCAGGAATAAATGAACTTTTTGTACAGAAGAACTAGAAGAGACAGATTATTTTCTTGAGACCACAAAGTGTTATCATTAGTATTATTATCATTATTATTGTTATTATTATTATAGCCAATAAGGATAAAGTGTGGTGTCAGTGGCAATAGAACACCACATTGTTCGTTCAATTTTTCAGCGAGCTGTAATAGGACTGACTTTGACATGGGACATTCAATGAACAAATGTGACACAGTTTCTTTGGTGTTGAAGCAGAATGTACACAGTTCAGTTTCCGACAATTTACATTTAAAAAGACGGGAATTGGTATATAGAGCGCCATTTAGAATTTTGTAGTGTAGGGTTTGGAGATAAGTATCGTCTGTGATTATGAAAGGGCGTTTGTATATCAATCTCCAATCCTCCTGTGTGAGATCAGTATGCAAACGCTCATTCCATTTTTGTTGAGAATGAACAGGATCGGAAATCGCTTTTTGCAGAAATAACAGATAAAATGTTTTATTGGCCGTTTTCGTTTCTTTCAGTTTCTCAATTTGTGGATTCAGAACACAGTTGGACTTTTTTTCCCTTTCAATTTTTTTCCGCCACAGCCTTGGAATCGCCTTGTTTATCCCCTGGAAGACAGTGGATGGTGTTTTGATATCGTATTTTGTGGAAAATTCCTCAAACGTTAAGAAGCCTCCTCTCTCACTCAAGAGGTCATTTAAAAAGAATACAACTTTATCGCACCAAGTCTGATTGAAAATATATCTATTTTCGATTCTGACACTTCTGTTATAGAAAATTGGTTGAGAAAGAATTTCTACGGAGTCTGTGGGTGGTTCGTTATCCAATAGCGACCAGGATGTGAGGACGTCTTTCCAAAAACTGTTTGCGTTCTCACCGATTTTTATTAACCCCTCTTTGTGTAAATGCCAAATTTTGTCGTTGCCATATTGTTCGAAGTCATCTAAAATAAGGGTTTTCCAGGGTGATATTATGCTGGGATCAATCAGTTTCTTAATCCAAAACATTTTTAGAGAATGGCTGTATGACCGAATATCTGAAAACTTAAGCCCTCCATTAGAAACCTGATTTATATGAACCCTACGTTTGATCTTTTCATTTTTACCCTCCCACAAATAATGAAACAGTTTGGATTGCATTGCATCTAACATATTGCCAGGCGGTTTTGGAAGGACCGATACACAGTGTATGAGTATTGGTAAAGTCAGCGTTTTTACGACGGCAGTTTTCCCAATTAGGGTAAGATTTCTAAACGACCAGTCGTTCAAAAGTTTTTCCACCTTTCTAGATTTTTCAATGTAATTTTGAATTATGTAATTTTCACTAAATAGATCATACATTATACCCAATATGGTGAATTTCCCATTATTGTTCCACTGAACATTCCGTTTCGTGGCAATCTTTTTACACGACCCTTTTTCAGACCCAATCCATACAATCTGAGTCTTTTCAAAGTTGACTTTAAGGCCTGACTCCTCTGCAAAAGAGTTAACAATCTCCAGAGCCACGTTTAATGATTGGGAGTCGTTACTCAAAAATAGAGTCGAGTCGTCAGCATATTGACTTATGAGATGTTCAGAGTGGTTTATTTTGATACCGTTGATATTAGGGTTGTTTTTAAGTGCGGCACTCAATATCTCGACGCTCAAAATAAATAAATACGGCGAAAGGGGATCGCCCTGTCTTACTCCTCTCTCCAGGTTGATTTTTTCAGAGCAGTGCCCATTATTGAGGACATAGCTAAAGATATTTGAATAAAAAGTACGAAACCAATTTATAATAGAAGGTCCGAAGTTGAGGAACTGTAACGTTTTTTCTATAAACGACCATTCAAGTGAATCGAAAGCTTTCTCAAAATCTAGGAGAACAAGAATTCCAGCAATATTTAGTTTCTCGCACTTTTCTATTAGGTCAAACGTTAGTCTTGTGGATTCTCCGATATATCTCCCTTTCATGAACCCAAGCTGAGTTTCTGATATGAGTTTCGGTAGTACAGTCTTAACACGATTTGCCTTAGCAGCCGAGGCAATTTTTGTATCTAAATTAATTAGTGAAATGGGACGCCAGTTTTTATGAATTCTTTTGGTTTGTTTTGCTTTGGAATGCAAGTAATAATGCCAGTTCGTTGCGGATTGGATAGTTCCTTTACACTGTATCCATGATTTAGGGACTTGACCAGAAAGGAGCCAATATCCTTCCAGAAGAATTTATAGAACTCCACGGTAAATCCGTCTGATCCGGGCGTTTTATTATTTTTCATTGATTTTAAGGCTCTTAAACACTCAGAGTTTGTTAAAAGGCCCTCCAAGGAGTCACTCTCCTCGTCGTCTAAAAACTGTAAAAAGGGGTTGAATTTGTCAAAGAACGGGTCATTTTCCTTGGAACTGTTTGACAGGCTTAATTTGGAGGAGTATAAATCTTCGTAGAAACGCTTTTGTTCATTTAAAATTTCGGATATGTTTTCCGTAATCAAGCCAGAGCCCGTTACAAGTTTAGGTATAGTTTTTTTCCGTGTAATGGCGTTTTTCTAGATTACAGAAGTACTTTGTTGATTTCTCCCCTTCTACTTTCCATCTTGATTTTGCTCTCAGAATCATGCCTTTAATTCTTTTGTTTCTAATGGTTAGGAGTTCATTTTCAAGGGTTTCAATTTCGGTACTTACTGACAAGTCGCCACTATCGAGCACGGGGTATAAGGTTTCAAGTCTTTGCTCAATTTCTGCCAGGCGATTGTTCGTTGTACGTTTCATCTTAGAAGAATAAGAGATGGTTTTTCCTCTTATCATTAGCTTCAAAGTTTCCCAAAATAATTGGTCGTTAATAGTAAATGGCTGATTATTATTATTATTATTATTATTATTATTATTATTATTATTATTATTATTATTATTATTATTATCATTATTATTATTATTATTATTATTATTATTATTATTATTATTATTACTATATTATTATTATTATTATTATTGCCATCATTATTGCTACCGTTGTTATCTGAAACTGAGTACTGAAGAACAGTCTCAGCAATTGTAGATTTTACTAATGTCACGTATTCCGGATCGTTCAGCAGGCTGTTATTGAACTTCCAAATGCCCCTTCCTCTTGGCTGATAAACAAAGGAGAGAACTAAGGCTACAGGGTTGTGATCTGATTTGTAACGTATATGAATTTTGGACGATTTGTGAATTATTTGTAGGTCAGTGGACATGAGGAAATAGTCTAACCTCGCCATTTTATTACCAGGGCCTTTCCACGTGTAGCGTTTTATATTTTTGTTTTCTTCCCTCCAGCCATCGCATAGGTCGAATTTTTCCATTAGAGAATTAATTTTCTCATTTGCCCTAACATTGTTTTTGTGACGGTAATTTATCGTGTCAATATCGTAATTTTGTGGTACATTTCAATCTCCTCCAACCAATATGGAGCAGTTCCCAATTATCTCAATTTTATTAAAAAGATTGTCGAAGAATTTTGGATTGTCTTCATTGGGGGCATACACGGCAGCAAGAGTGATTCTTTGGTCCTGAATCGTCATATCAAGAATGATGAAATTGCCTCCGGGATCTTTTATTGTATTATGAATCTGGAGCATGGATGTATTTTTGAACATGACGGCCACTCCCCTACTTGAGCTTGAGTGAGAGCAGAAGATAGCTTCGTAACCCCATTCTGATTTCCACGTATTCTCGATTTCTAGGGTTGAATGAGTGTCGACCAGAAGAGCTATATCGAATTTATCCCTGCAACGAGAGAAGATGTCTCTGCGCTTTGTTGTTTAAGAAAAAAAGACCTCGGCAATTAAGGCTTCCGATAACGATATTATTCATAAAATGTTTTAGTGGGTCTCATCGTGTCCTTGCAACAGTTCTGTGGATATAGTTTTGAATACCAGTGGAGATAGAAAGATATTAAGTAAAGAACCAGAAAAATGAATAAAGAGAACTCTAGTCTAAATATTTTATAACAGAATAACTGGGAATGAAAATATCTGAATTTTATTTTTTTAGAAAACAAAAACAAGATTCCTAACGGAAACATCGGGTAGTTTTGAAATACAGTAACCGGGTTTACCTAATAAATTTTGACGTATAAATTTATCCAAACAGCGTGGGGAAGGAAAAAGAAGAGGACAAAACAGTAGGAAGTACAGTGATGCCAGAGGAGCTCCCTAGCTTGCAGCTCAATCGGACGGATAGTGAAAACCAAGTAGTAAATGTGTATAAAGTGTATTAAGTCAGTGCATTACCGCAACACAGTGTGTGTGTCATTGTGTGGGAGGGGGGGGGGGGGGTGGGGGGAGTGATTGAGTGGACAATGAAGGATGGATTTTGTTTTGGTGGGTTGCAGGTAAAGGGTAAACAAAATTCTGCATACAAGTTATTTCTGAGGGTTGCAGGTAAAGGGTAAACAAAATTCTGCATACAAGTTATTGATAGGCCCTGACCTGAAATTCTTTCAGGTCAAGGCATATCAACAACTTGTATGCCACATTCTGATGAGATCTTAAATGCTCTGTAATGCTATAGATTGCATAACGGTGCATGACAAACAAAAGCGATGAACGATGAAAGACAATGCGCCTTGATCAGTGCTAAAAAAGTAATTGTTTCCATTTAACCCTTGTGGTGTCTTCCATGTCAGCTCAATGACAGCATTGATGGACTTTGTTTTGGAGGGTTGCAGGCAAAGGGTAAACAAAATTCTGCATACAAGTTATTGATAGGCCCTGACCTGAAATTCTTTCAGGTCAAGGCCTATCAACAACTTGTATGCCACATTCTGATGAGATCTTAAATGCTCTGTAATGCTATAGATTGCATAACGGTGCATGAAAAACAAAAGCGATGAACGATGAAAGACAATGTACCTTGATCAGTGCTAACAAAGTAATGGTTTCCATTTAACCCTTGTGGTGTCTTCCATGTCAACTCAATGACAGCAGTTGGAAGAGTCCATATTTATTATTTGGGGGTAAACCAATCAATATTTTCAACGTACGTCCTTAGGAATGAATGAATGAATGGATGAAACCCACTCACTCATCCACCCACCCATTCATTCCTTGATGGATGAATTAGCGGATGAATAAACGAATGAAAAAACTGATGACCCCCTAAAGCCAACGACCAGGGTGAAAGAATAAATCGACTGACAGGCGGACGAGCGACTGACAATCGCAGAAGGAGGACGAAAGAATGAAACGAATGGATGAAAGTATTAAGTTCTCCCCAATCCACCGTATTTTCCTGAAAACACTGAATAAGATTAATGAATTTCGTACTCACCAATCAACCCTATTCACACTGAATCCACTGTCCGAACAAATAAAACGAATGAAAGAAATGAACGAACGAACGAACGAACGAACGAACGAACGAACGAACGAACGAACGAACGAACGAACGTACGAACGAACGAACGAACGAACGAACGAACGAACGAACGAACGAACGAACGAACGAACGAACGAACGAACGAACGAACGAACGAACGAAACCCACTCACTCATCCACCCACCCATTCATTCCTTCATGAATGAATTAGCAGATCAATAAACGAATGAAAGAACTGATGACTCTCTGAAGCCAACGTCCAGGGTGAAAGAATAAATCGACCGACAGGCGGACGAGCGACTGACAATCGCAGGGGGACGAAAGAATGAAACGAATGGATGAAAGTATTAAGTTCTCCCCAATCCACCGTATTTTCCTGAAAAACATTAAATATGATTAATGAATTTTGTACTCAACAATCAACCCTATTTACACTGAATCCACTGTCCGAATGAATGAACGCATGAACAAGTTGAAGAAAAAATGAATAAAAGAAAAAAATGAGTGAAAGAAAAAAAATGAATGAATGAATGAATGAATGAATGAATGAATGAATGAATGAATGAATGAATGAATGAAACCCCCTCACCCATCCACCCACCCATTCATTCTTTCGTGAATGAATTAGCGGATGAATGAACGAATGAAATAACTGATGACTCCCTAAAGCCACCGTCCAGGGTGGAAGAATTAATCGATTGACAGGCGGACGAACGACTGACAATCGCAGAAGCGGACGAAAGAATGAAACGAATGGATGAAACTATTAAGTTCTCCCCAATCCACCGTATTTTCCTAAAAAACCCTAAATAGAGTGAATGAATGAATGAATGAATGAATGAATGAATGAATGAATGAATGAATGAATGAATGAATGAATGGATGAATGAATGAATGAATGAATGAATGAATGAATGAATGAATGAATGAATGAATGAATGAATGAATGAATGAATGAATGAATGAATGAATGAATGAATGAATGAATCCGCCCACCCATTCATTCCTTCATGAATGAATTAGCGGATGAATAAACGAATGGAAGAACTGATGACTCCCTAAAGCCACCGTCCAGGGTGAAAGAATATATCGACCGACAGGCGGATGAAACGACTGACAATTGCAGAAGGGGGACGAAAGAATGAACCGAATGGATGAAACTATCAAGTTCTCTCCAATCCATCGTATTTTCCTGAAAAACACTAAATAAGATTAATGAATTTTGTACTCACCAATCAACCCTATTTACACTGAATCCACTGTCTGAATGAATGAACGATTGAACAAATGAATGAAAAATGAATGAATGAATGAATGAATGAATGAATGAATGAATGAATGAATGAATGAATGAATGAATGAATGAATGAATGAATGAATGAATGAATGAATGAATGAATGGATTAATGAATGGATGAATGAATGAATGAATTAGTTTATTCAGTTACTATCCAGCCTAATCACATCATCTTCACTGCCAACCTTAACAACACGTCCTGTTTTATGTTTTGCGAAAATATCGCCATCACTTGACCACGCAGTTTCGACTGCACTGGATTGAACTAACTTTGTTAAAATGTTCTGTCTTTTCCTGGTCAAATCCTCCTTTATCACAATCTTTGTCCCCTTTAATTTCCTTCGATTTTGAATTGTTTCCAGTTTATGTCTTCTCGAAACAAACTTGGCTATTATAGGACTTGGCTTTTCCAGAGAATATTTGCCGAGGCGGTGTGCTATACTGATGCCACTCTTATTTATCTCCATTCCAAGTTTCTCTTTTAGGACGCGGAGCACTTTATCCGTGGATTCCTCCACCGACTCCTTCCTTTCGTTGTCAGACACCCCATACAGTCTTATACTACATTTTCTTGTGTATTGTTCAAGCTCGTCAAGTTTGTCAGTTGTGGCACTCGTCTCCTTCTTTATGTTTGCAGTGGCTGTTTTCTGGGCCTGAAGTTCATCTTTTAGCTCCTGAATTTGGAAATGTAAGCTTTGATTTTCTTCCTTTAATACTGTAATTTCCGATGTTACATTTGAAAGTGTCTCTGTCTTGAATTTTTCCAATGCACAATTCACGAAGTCCAAAATGTATTTTTTAAAGTCCGACAGCGTTTTGTCAAATTGTTCAGTTGTTAACACTTTCTGGAGCTTTTTGTTTATCTCAGAAATCTGTTTTTCCATTTTTGAAGATACAGCTGTAGTTTGAGAGGAAGCTAGAGTCAACTGTGTTTTTACTCGTTTTGATGCCGGTTTAACTGTCTTTTTTACAGTGGTTGTGGCGACCTGTTCACTTCCTTTGTTTTTCCGAAACGCAGGCTTGAACGTTAAGTTCTTTGAATTCCCTTCTCTATTCTCAGCACTCACATCAGCATCACTTGAGTCCGTTCTATTTTTTCTCTTTGTCAGCTTCTCGTTATCACCAAATTTATTCATGCTGGGGAACAAATACAGTCTAAAACACAGAACATTTTCGTCACATAGTGTAGTTCATAAATGCGTGAAAAGGTGTGAAAAACAGAAGAACATTGC
The DNA here is from genome assembly GCA_031216915.1 of Pictodentalium vernedei. Taxonomy (NCBI): domain Eukaryota; kingdom Metazoa; phylum Mollusca; class Scaphopoda; order Dentaliida; family Dentaliidae; genus Pictodentalium; species Pictodentalium vernedei. Next base: position 641,192,602 of record CM062296.1, on the reverse strand, counting down.
AATGCCGGAGAAATTTTCACACTTTTATATTCCGATTGTTCATGAAGATTCTTCGTTGACACTGCTGAGAATCTTCATGAGCAGATGACTGTACTAACCCACAGATTGCTGCTCGTCTTGAAAGAGTTCAGTCGTGATCTATAATTTTTCCTTCAATAAACTGTATCACAAAGAGCGAAGGACAAAACTTTTCATTTGCAAAATTGATAGTCGCAGAAACGAAGATGAAAGGAAAAGACAAACAGATATCGGAAGTCGATATTAAAAGACAAATACAAGTTTTAAATTCTTGTCGACAGTCTCGAGAAACTAGTCAGCAGTTTATTGAAGTAAACATTATAGATCACGACTGAACTCTTTCAAGACGAGCAGCAATTGGAGAGTGTATTGTGGAAAAGCAGTCTATCACTATGCTTGTGTGGATGATTTGAAAAGATTCGACGAGTCGACCTACCACCTCCCAAAGATCATTTTTATTTAAAACTATACGATGCTGTCATTTCCGGCATCGACTACGAGATTGCTCAAAAAGTGTGAAAAATATTCGACATGAAATAGATAAGACATTATTACGATCTGTATTTGAAAACTGGGATCCTTCCTTTGGCCGACACGTTCGAAAATTTTCCGGACGTCCGTTGGAGAAATTACGATAAAGATCTGGCCTGGTATTACAGGGCTCCCAGCCTGGCTCGGGATGCACTGCTAAAGATGACCGAAATCCAATTGGAAATATTTTCCGATGTGGACATGTTGCTCATGTTCCTAAAGTGTGTGAGAGGCGAAGTGTCGGTGATATCTCACAGATATTAGAAAGCGAACAAATGTTTGATGGAAGGAGGATTCGATGTTGTCCTTGAGAAGATTTCACTGACAATAACCAATTGAATGGAGTCGACGTTGAAACGTCTGTCATTCTGAATCCCACCGGTAATCTGGTTTTTGATCCGATGATTTTGAAGTGTTTCATCCTTTACCTGTGGTTCGGTAGCATATGTGGCATGAACCATGGCATTATCATCATTTTTATGAACTAGCATGAGGTTGTGTTTTAATTCATAGACTATTTTGTCGAAATCTTCGGTAAATCCAAAAATGTGCTGCAAAGGTATCCTGTGCAAAAACGTTCCTCCAGGCCTTGATGCTTGAACAATGAGTTTATATCCCGCTTCAGAGCTGGTGCCTTTCACCCATAGTTGATTGGGTCCTCTAGATTTGGAAAAAATCATCGGAATATTTCAAGAGTCCTAAATATTGGTAACCTGACCAGGGTGAAAGGCGGTTTCTATTTCCGGCGAGTTTATACGAGTTACTGTTGAAAAGATCCATGAAGCAGGTATGAGCTACAGTGATGAAGTCGCCATAAGCTTGTCGCTACCATCCTTCTTTGACAAGTGTCCTTCTATCTAGATATAACTTTCCCTGTGATGAAGAAAACAAATTTCCCCTCCTCTAATATTTTCAAAATGTGGTATTTTGTAATTGCTGTTCATAAAACTTTGCCGTGGTCGTTGTTACCACCCTGAACAGATAGAGATTCGCATGGATTTGTTTTTTCATTATGCAGATCACTTGCTTCCACGGGTGTCGTCTTCATCTTCAAGGGACTGTGATGCATGTTGTTATAATCGTTGACCAAAGCGTCTAAGACATCTATGTATTTCTTAGTCGAGTTGGCTGTGAAATATCTGTGCATTTTTTTCTACCTCATGTCCACCCACAATTTCTCGGGTTTTTGTAAAGAAGAAGTAAAAATGTTTTCCAAAGCATCAGCCATCCTTGTTCTCGATTATTTTCAACGCTCTCATCCATTCGTATTTCGAAAACACTTCTATGACGGTCAGTAAATATTTTGCGCCTCCATTGTGTTTCAACAACGGCAGTTCGTTCACTGATGCCTTAGTAAATTGTTTTTCATATTTCCCATTTCGAATCAACGTTTCATACTGATTAGCTTTCTCTTTGAACATGGGGTTGACTGTATTTTTTAAATCTCTCAACATGTTTTTGTCACACACTTTATTTTAAGTCTTTTTGTTGGGATGCTTTGCGTAACAGATAATGACTGTAGGCTGCTCGACCCACTGTATTGATGGGTTTGCTCCACGATTTCAGAGTAAGACCATTATTCAATCTCTTGTTCAATTTCTTGCTGGGTCCCATGAATCGATGTTACGGCAGATGCATTTTGACGGGAAGATTATTCCTGAGTCTGTTGACCCCTCCTACACCTCTTTTAATGAATTGAGTTTCTCAAAACATTATCGGTGTCTGCAGACTTATTATATTTTGCACAATACATTTTGTTTTTGATAATTTTATTTCATTTTTTTTTTGTTTTGATTATTTTCTTATATATGAAATACCATTATTTTCATTTTAACTCTGGATCTTTATTTTTTCCCAAGAGTTTACAAGTTTAAAATATTCCATGGCTTCTTTTTGGGCCTTTTTTATCAGGTTAATTTTTGATCTCCTCTTTAACAAACTGCAGAGACTTTATTCTCATACATTCTTTGAACACGTCAAATTTATACTTTTCCTTGAGAATGTAGTGATAATCCTGATGGGAAATTATTGTATCCTTCAGAAAATCTGATATCCTTCTTGCTTGTGAATTGATTTTCGCATCGGCCAATTTGATCTTTCCGTGTTTCTGTGCCTTCAATGATAATTTTTTACACACGAATATTCTGATCGTGCTCAAGCATCTGGTCGCTAGAGCAACACGTTCTATTGCCGGCATGGCTGAAATGGTGGCTACGGTCGATAGGAAACCCATTTCCGCAGCAAGCAAACCCATGGATGCGATGATGAGAGTCAGATCTAGTCTGCCGATCAATTTAGTCAATCACGTGTACTTCTTGTTGGGCAAAAGACATCTATCTCTTTCTGTCATTGAATTTTATTAATCTGATTGATACGAAACGCGTGGAGGTGCCGTCGGTAGTACAGTCGATGATAAGTCGGGTTATAGATTATTTTTCCTCTTCATTTCTTTTTATTTTATTTTATTTATTTTTTCTTCGCTATTACTTTATATAAGAAAAATATATATTGTGCACCAGTTCTTTCTCTCTCCTTTAAAAGTCTTATAATAACGTACTGAGAATGGGTACGTTTTTAAAATGCGAATTTGGAGCTAATAACAGACCTCGACCTTCGCTCAAGTTGTTTCCTCTCTTCAGATAGAGACAATCTCCGTAGGTGTGGAATGCACTGCCACTCTTCATGGATCCTAGATACAGTCCTTTACCACCCATTTTGTTTCGATCAACCACTCCTCCCCTCTTTAAAAACAGTCTGTGTACCATTATTTTCTGTGCATCTGAACCGGACAGTCCCGATAGAGCTTGTATACCCAAAGCCAGCAACACATTCTTTGTGAGAATGGGTAACGCTTTGGTGGTCAGTATCGCCAACAATCCTTACAAACCACCTTTCATTTCTTTCTCAACTCAGTCTCGTGGTGAATCCTCTTCAGTAACGATGCGCTCTCGCTATACTACTGGTTTGCGTTTGGTCCACGCGATTTTTTCACGACCGTTGCTCAAGCCTTGATGACATAATTTTAATCTTACAACTTCGCTTCGATTTCCAAAGGTTCTACGAAGATTATTTTTCTACCATTCGGATATGTTTCCATTTTGTATTATGTATCTCGTCATTCTTTTTTGTTTGACTTTAATTTTTTGTAATTTTTGTTTTATTTTAAATTTCCTGTTATATTTAAAAAAAAAAGATTGTAAAAAGACGAAAAATATTTTTATATAAAAAACATGTCTTGTAAAAGAAAAAAAAAGTTTTCAGACAAAAGAAGAAAATTGTGAGGACGAATAATTTATGGGAGGAGGAAATGCTGGCAACATTAAAAAAATGCAAGGAGATAAAGCATACATTTACAGGAAGTACAAAAACAAAAAAATCTTTAAAAAAAAGATAATTAAATAAAATAACAGATTATAAAAAACACATTCTCTTATGTGAAATCGTATCGTCACACGTTCATCGCGAAGATCTAACAACTCATCAATTTAGTGGCAATCCTGTACAACGTATGCATTATCACTGGCAGATAGACTAGATGTTGTGTTCGCTCTATGGTCCTGTAGCTTGGAGAGACATCCGGAAAGAAAGTGTAGAACGCTGGCTGTGTGCCACCATTCAGGTAACTTCCAGAGATAATATACTAACCTGCTATTGATGGAGAGGGAATCTGAGATAATTTTGTGACAGATAGAAGCAATCCACGTTGCTGTGATATCTTCGAACATAGTAAAATTCACATCGATTCTGTTTCTCCAACAGCAGGTTGTTGACGATCATGAGATTTTTGTGCTCTGAATTCAAGTCTAGAGGATCAAGTACGTCGTCTGCCCTTCGTAAAATTGACATTACATGCTCGAGGTTCTATTATTATTTCCGAGTTATCTCGACGTCTCTTGCAAGATCGTTGTGAGGATGCATCACATTTTTCTAACTTATCCCGGTGATGGAAGCTTCTCATTATCACATCCTTCGGTAATTTTGCACTCAGGGCTTTTGCAATAATTCGTATTCAGGTTAAAATATACTCTTGTCGACACGAACAATCTATCATAATCCAACACTCAGGTCACAACAACAGATTCATCAACAGATTCGTCTTTCCCAATGTGATTTTCCCACTATCAATCCTCTTATGTTTCGAGGAAATAGTTCCTGTAGTATAAGTTTTTTATTGTTATTTTTTCACTAAGTTTTTTTATGTTTTTTTAACTATATTTTTCATTTCTTATATAAAATAAAAAATTCAATTTTTTGCTGAAGCATTTTCAATCCCGATCAGCAGTTCAACATCTTATTGAGTTCTAGAATCAACACACTGCCAGAACCCTTGAAGTTTCAAATTTTCATCTTTGATGGAATCTCTTCCGATTTCGATGACAATTTCGGTTGTTTAGCTGGTGGTCTTATCAACTTCTGAATTAAATCCGCACTCCTCTTGCCGGCTTCCGAAGCGATTTTAGTACTTCCTTCTGTCACGGCTTTCTTATCCAAGTCCATCATGTCATTCTTTCCATCTTTCACGGCAGTCGAAACGATCAGTTTCGCAACATCGCCCGTGAAGGCACGCAATAGAAATCCTATTATCGAATCCAGCAAGCCCGATCCGCTGTTGACGTAAGATCTAGTAAATCCTCTGTTCTTTATCAATAACATATTTTTTTTCTTTCTTCCTAATTTTTACTTAAATAATAATTTTTTTTTTATTTACTATTATTTGTTTTCTTTCAACACGCCCGTGGACGATTTATAGGTATCTCTATTCATAACCTTCTGTTTCAACAATTCGCCACATATGCTCAACAACTCGTTTCAGACTCCCGTATTATTGGCTTCTTGGCTTGGCATCGAGAGATCCAATCTCTCCAGTAGAGCATTGGGATCGCAAGGAATGATCGTGGTATTGTCATTCCCTGTCCGAAGACCGATTTGACAAACGATTTATTCACATCCCATATAACCGAAGCAGGAAATTTGAAAAAGAGATTGATTCTCACTGATTTCATCTGCATTACATGGTATAATTCATTGTAAACAAATAATTCTGGGGGATATCGAGTAATTTCGTGTGGACTGTGCCAGTTCCATGGACGCTCGATCTGCTAGCATGCCTTTTTTTTTGGGGGGGGGGGGGGGGTTGTCGGTAGTCGAGTGGTCTATGGCGCTGGTCCAGTTTCGCTAGGCGTTTGGTGCCGCAGAAGTGTACTCTCATCAAGGCAGTGGTTCGATCCCATCGGCGTCAGAGTCTTTCGTCCTAAAAAATGCATAACAGAAGTTTCGAATTCTGTATTCTCTACCTTAAGCAGGAAATTTGAAAAAGAGATTGATTCTCACTAATTCCATCTGCATTACATGGTATTATTCATTGTAAACAACTAATTCTGGGGGATACCGAGTAATTTCGTGTGGACTGTGCCAGTTCCATGGACGATCGATCTGCTAGCCTGCCTTTTTTGGGGCTTGTCGGTAGTCGAGCGGCCTATGGTGCTGGTCCAGCTCGTTTCCATCATCAATGTTTGAAAAAAAAAATTGCAAGAAAAAGCACCCTATAAAACGCATGTGCAAGCTAAAGAAAACTTTAAAGAACGAAAAGGTATACTCAGTCAAATACACTAAATAAAATAGAAGTCATTCAACCCCTGAATAACATAGAATAAAAGTAGTAATGCATTTTTTATAATCGCATACGTTAATTCCTCATGTAGCATACTGTCAGAACTATTTAGTGGTACACCATACCACCTGGGCAACCCGATTAATACCTTGGTTTATTTGGGTAGTCCATGTTTGGTTAATATGGATACAGGCAGACAACTCTATGCTCAATTCTGGAAGTTAGGATTTGTGAAAAGAAAACCGTTTTTCAACAACTGATCAACCATCATCATTTGATTACCCTTGCTGCACCATCCAAACTATAAATCCGTAATATGAGTAAAAAGACCACAAACTTGCAGAAAGCTCACCGTATTTTGTATACATTTTCCAAACCAACATGCTCATCAACTTCCTGTGAAGACTGTGGACATATAATACTGAAGAAAATGATAAAGACATAGAGACCACCCCTGACAACATTTTAAAACTGTATTGAATCTGAGTAGGACTGCGAATATCCATCAAAGGGGGTGGGTGTCAAAAATTGGTTGAAAAAAAACCTGTCGAAAATGGAAAGAAAAATTCTGGAAAGGGAAAAGGGGTGGTTGGATGGTCTGAGATGTCAAAAGTTAAAAATCATCATATGTTTCGGGAGACCCACCCCCCCCCCCCCCCCTTCCCCCAAGCCGCTTTGTACTCAAGAAACATTTTTGCAAGTACATATTGTGTACTATTCGATTCGGGCAAAGGTTAATAAAACACTTCAGACCGGAGCTTCTTCACAAAGAGGAACCTTAAGTCAGCTTTCGAAGCACTAGTAAAATTTTAGACCATGGCAGAGAAGGTGGGGAATATTTGAAAAATAAATTCCCATAAGCTTCTATTCTTTCATTCTCATATTTTGATGCGGATGGGTGATCGTCTTGAAATGTGTGTGTGCGTTGTATGATGGGAGTGGAGTGAGGAAACATGGATATCAACCATCGTTTAATAGACAAAACCTTTGAAACAGCAGGCAGGCGCGTAACAGGGTGTATGTATTGGGGGGGGGGGGGGGGGGGGGGCACATGGATCTTTTGTAGGGTTAAGCATTTTGTATTCCATCGACATATCAAGAAAGATTGAAGTCATAAGTGGGGGATAGATATGGAGTAGTGTTGCCCATATGTTAGTAAGATTGGGAATTCATCGTTTTGTTCTATAAAATTATTCTAAATAAGCCCAGGGTTGGGCCTTCCCGGAGATGTGTTTTAAAAATACGAGCAAACTGGCACCGTTTAAAAAAATTGAGGCTAGGAAGAATGTCAGTTTCCACCAAATGTGGTATGTCATTTGTAATTTCATAAGTTGTCACCCCTTGTAGATCACCGAAATCATATTTGTTTCGAGGGGGGGGGGGGGGATAATGGTTATTTTGGCGGGTTCTGGCTACCCGCCCCCTCCCCTACCTATCTTCTCCACTGACAACGCACGTTCGTGTCACGCCACATACGTGTAATATAATCTTATACCATCGAGAACGCAGACAAATCAGAGGCTGACAGAGGTGTTATTATTATTATATCTTTAACCCTTTAGGAGATTTTGTAATTCAGGTTACTATAATGCCAGGCACGAAATTTTCAGATAAAAAATGCCCCTGCGCCTCCCTTACTGTTTCTTTCCCTCTGTCCTACTCTCTTCGCAAACCCAGATACGGACTGTTAATGATATCCCGCACTTTCATCTTAATTTCACTAATAAGTATACTTACCCTCTCCTTTGTATCAAACAATACACACAATACCTTCTTTTTTCCATCATATTTCCTCATTATACTCCAATTGAGTCTTACTCCGCTAGACACACAATTTGGAAAGTCTAAGAGAAAGAGTTCACAGGTTTTCCTTACTCCGAAATTACGCATTTGGTATTCCATCTCTCATGAGTTTCCCAATTTTCCCACCAAGAACCAGTGACCTCTCAATTTGAACAGCAGTGAGCGTCAAAATGTGACGTCTACTCCTGGCTTCTCAACATTCTGCACACCTTGGACTCTGCCTCTTACGATTTTTTGCCTTCGGTAGAATTGCTTCTAGTCTTGAAATCGTTAGTTAATAGTTCTCCATTAACTCTTTTCCGTTCTCTATTCTATTCACCCTATTTGGATATTAGAGAGTTCCAAATATTCTGAGACATCTGTTCACAACACCGCCAGTTAGAGATGGGCGTTATTGGAATTCTGAGTTCAGTATAGGTTTCGGCATTTTATGGGAGTTGTCGCGGTACTGGTTCAGTATTCGGTATCTGACTTGGTTCATTTTTGCTGATAGTACAAAAGGGGAAATCATACCAGGGTAATACAGACTAAGTTGTGCTTGTATCATGTTACCACAGCGCCACAAATGCCACTGAACTCAACCCTAGTTGACACGGGATGTCATCAAACAGTTCGGCTCCGCTTGTTAGGAGGAGAGAAGAGGCGTAGTGATGGGGAGACATTTGGGATCACAGGGGTAAGGCCTTCTCACCTGCGTACAGCGAAAAATAGGCGGCCGACCAAAGTGTTATTATTATTGTTACCCCCCCCCCCCCAACACACTCCTATCCAAGAAGGGAAATATATTTACTGGCTGCGCCTGTGTTAGATATATAAAACTGCGAACACCAATCATCTCCTGAATGAACGCTAAAAGTTTTAGTTGGTAAATGACTCCGTTTATTTGTGTAGTTTCTTTCGATGCCTCTTTACGTACGTGATGTTAATATTCACCCTCCAATACCCGTAATGACCCACCTCTGCCAAACTGGCAGTTTGCTATCACCTTCATGGATAGAGAATTCCTCCGTCTAAATTCGAAAATACTTATTTTACGACCCAAAGCGGCTGTTCTCGAATACTCTTAATTTTTTACCACCAAACCACAGCTAATGACTCCTGATTGGAACGAGCTGGTTGGTATCATTAGTTATGTTTATTATGCTAACAATGAAATGTTTAATTATTCAAGAAAAAGAATGCCGTCTCAAGCTCTTTTTAACTAAAGTATTAATGATTTTTATAATAACGTGCAGTATGGAAAAAATATTCCTGAAGGAAATGAAGCACTGAGAGATCGTTTTTCGAATATTTTGTTTGGGAATATCATTTTTTTATTTAAAAAAAAACATAACGAGTAAAAGCTACGCAGTGGAAATATGACGTTCGTTCATGCATTGAATCACCGTTTTCCTGCAATACATGTATATTGTTTGGATTATATTTTTCAGATGCTTTATGTCATGCTGAATTAGCAACATTCGTCAAAAAGTCTGGGTCCACGTATGTGTTAGTGCTTGAGGCGTTCGGACCATTTGCTGCTTTTGTATATGCCATATCTGGACAGTTATTTCTAAGTCCGTCTTCTTTAGCCGTGAGCTCGCTAACTGCTTCCGAGTATATAGTCGCACCAATATTTAAGAATTGTGGAGCCATTGAACTCGTCACGAAAATGACGGGTTATGTCCTGTTAGGTGAGTATATTGCATTAAAACATAATCCGACTGTTTAGAGAAGAATGGGTTTTCTGGCAGAGTTATGTTGAATGGTCAAAGAGACTGTGGCGAGTTATTAGTAAAACCTCCAACATGACTGTCCGTCAACGTTTTGAAATGAGCAAGAACGTCAAATCTCCAAAAGATTGTCTCCCTTCGAATACAATTGGAATGTTTACGAAGAGAGACAACAGCTTGAAGTTCGCAAGAAAATGCGTTCCTCGTCTCGTACATGAGACTCATATATTTCATTACAGTGGTGTAGAGTGGGCATATGTCATTTTGAAAATGTTACGACAATCCTGTGATCATGCCCGAAACACTGTGGTTTCTTGTATTTTCTCATCTGCGTTTTAACTGATTTTGTTTGGATAATTAAGACAAAAAACGACCCCGTCATCTTTTTATTACAACTGACACCCTCATAACCCAAAGTACGCGAATATCTGTCCTAATCGGAAGAATAGACTAAAGTACGACTGAATTGTGGCCCACCCTCCAATTTTCGAGGTAAAAAATCACATTGCTACGTATGTTTTTGACCATTGAAAAGCAGCATAGTGTGTCTTAACTCCTTTTTTCTTTCCATTCCACAGTAAAGTAGAGGAAATTATGAACAATTTGCTAATGTGTTTTATTTTAAAACCCATAGAATTTCGAAGTTGTAACACTTTTATCAAAGCTGGAGTTACATGCCAACTTCTTTCTCTGGAATTACCCGTGTGCCTATAAACATTGAAAATGCTTCCGGTCGGTGTGTTTTTTTTTTAAATTTCAAACCGAACTAACGGGAATTCCGGACATTTGAAATCTAAGTTATGTTTAAGACCCATGTAATTTCGGAGTTTTACGACTTTTTTCAAAGATGGGATTACCTGTCAACTTCTTCCCACGAGAATTATCCGTCTGCTTGAACACCGAAATTGTTTTTGTTCACAGAGAAAAACATTAGTGGGTCTTAACTCAGTCTTTTTATTTCAAATTGAAGTGAGGAATTTCAGGACATTTTGATATATAGTTTTCGTTCAAGACCCATGTAATTCAAGGGCGTGACAACCATTACTTACTCCCAGTTCTTATTCGATATCCATTATACTGAATAAGAAACTAAAAATAAGTAACGATTATCACGTACCATATAATTACTGAGTTATAACTCTTTCACCAGAGCTAAGATTACCTGTCAACTTCCCTCAGGAATTATCCGTGGGCCCAAAACAATGAAATATGCCGTGACATGCTGATAATCCTTCTGCATTTCCCATTCAAACAGTAACATATCGACATGTCAATAGTAAGTGGAGAGGGGTGAAACGTGCCTCATTGGTCCAACCTTCCCCCGGATCTAGGAAGTGACGCCATAGTCACGTGACTAGTTACGTCTTGTGTTTGGTAGTCATGGAACCCGCATGAGCAGCCATGTTGTGACGTCATCCCATAGTAATACTTGGTATTGATGCACAAGCGCAGCGCGTATTGTTAGTGACATGTGTTTTTATCATACTGTGTACTGGAGGCCAGCATCTTGGTTTTGATGTAGCACGTGGTTGCTGTGCGACTCAATGCCCTCCAATAGGATGGGGGGGCATGTTCGGAGGTGCGTTCGATTGTATAAGTGTAGTTTTATGGTTAGGATTTTCTCCGAATCGCGTTTACTTCGTAGAATTACCCAAATAGCCCCGCGAAATACCTGAATTCACTAAAATCGACCAAATCACTTGACATGGTACGGATTTGCCCATAATCCTTTTTCCAATAATGGCGCGTTCCGTACCGTTGTGTAAGAGTCAGTCTAAGTATCCAGAATCATCGGTTACGTCCTAGAATTACCACAAGCAACCCGAAAACTATTTATTTGGCTCTAATTTCCCACTAAATCTTCAGCTTCTACCTATTTATTTCATGCAGGACTTCTGGAGAATCCAACTGTTTTTTTCCTACAATAGGTGAATTGCTTTGTATACTAGTTAACTTTGAATTACCTCAAACAACCCAACTACTATTTATTTGGCTTAGATTGCCCACTAAATTCTCTGTTTCTACCTACTAAAGAAGCTATCCTACCTATCCTAACAGTCTGTCTACTCTTAGCTATCTGTGGTGCAACCCTTTACTTTCCAACGACCAGACTGCCCTATTTCCCGTAATCTGTACCTTCCTAAACAGAGTTATCCCTGTGTAGAACGAAGTCCTTTTTGATTCTTAAACACGAAAGACAATCAAACATGGGCACAAGAGTGACTCGAATCTTATCGAACAAATAAGCCATCGAGTAAATGATCGAAAGCGTGACTACTCTTATGACTCTTATGCTCATCTATGAAAAAAGGATTCTATAACCAATGGTGTTTCCCAAGAAGGAATTATCTAGGGATTCCGTTTAAGATGTGTAGGGAACAATATATACATTGTAGTTCATCTGAAAGCACGTTTACGGGAATCATAATCACAAACCTCCAAATGTCCCTCTGGTTATTCCCCTAACTTTTACCTTGGAAATAATAACAAAAGTGAACATACTTGTAACAGGAGGACAAAAAACAAACAAAAAAACCCAACAAAAAACAAAATCAGTATCAGTATTAGAGTTTTGATGGTTCTGAGGTCACCTCTCACGCCCAGAAAAAAACTGGTTAGAAACTTAAGTAATTTCTAGTGATTTTCGAGCTTATTTTCTCGAGAAATTGACTAAGTCCAAAAATCTGTAATACTCGCTCACCCCTAGATTTCTCGCTAAAGTGGACTAATACGACACGAGACGATACGCGACTTTTTCGAGTCAGAAATCAGATGAAAATCGAATCGCCGAGCGAGAGACTCTCCCATCTTCGAAATCGAGCTTGTGTTCTCGAGAAATCTAGTAGTGCAATACTGGGTCACTTTAGACTTCTCACAAAATGTGTCAGTATATCAGAAAACGTCGCGCAACTTTTTTGTGTTTTTTTGGAAGGGAAATATGGGAAATCGAATCACCGATAGAGAGATTACGATGATTGTCCCGTCTTTTTGATTGAATCTCAGAGATCGAGCAAAAATAAAATCTTAGAAAAATTCTAGATCGTTTGGTTCTGGACTAGTCGGAGAATTCATTGAATTTTTTTCACTAGATGCCAGCGATGACAGTGAAGATACCGCAAACCTGAGATGAAAAATCCTTAAGTTGATGACAAAAAACAAACCATTTTTTAACTAAGCTTTTTTTAAGTGTTCCCTCGATCGATTTCATCGATTTTGCTGAGAACTCTCAGATGTGAAATTACAAATCGCGAGTCAAAAATGCAAAATTGGAATTTTTTGTCAGTTTTCTCAAGGGTTCCAGCGGCGGATTTCATCGATTTGGTGGTGATCTCTCGTCAAAATTGCAAAAACCTAATTTTCCATCGTTTTTGTTTTAGATTTTTGTGGCTCACAAAGTCGATTCGGCTGAGATCTCTCGGATGAGAGAGAAGTTTCCCCCCCCCCCCCTTCCCAATTCGATCGATCGCGGTTCTGTCTGTCTGTGGTGGAGAGGTGATCGCAGTAAGAAATAAAAATTCATTGTAAATATTCCGACGAAATAAAATAATCTTTACTTGAATTAAGAAAGATTCCGCTGTAAACCACAATTTTGTTTTTAAGACTGTATGGAAATACTTTAAACGAGAATAAAAAATATTCACAGTCACACTGAGAAGAAAATAATTAATGAAAACAGAAAGTGTTCTCAAGTGCGACTCATTAAAATACAATTTGCATGCACTGAAGTGTCACAAAAATAATTGAAAAGAGAACACTGTTCTTAAATGCACAATTGCGACTTCATTAAAACTATTGGAATGAACGCCCTGATCAGCTTATGCGCATCGGAGTATTAAGAAAAGATTTTTAATTGTGTTTTTATTGTCCCTATTTAAGTAAATAAAGAACTGTATGAATAGAGGATTCTCCGTTTAAAAGGGTATTTCCTAATGTTGAAAAATAGAAAAAAATTGAATATTTTTTCGATTTGTTTTTCACTCTGTGATATTAATTTATAGGGAGGGGATGCGGAATCCCACGGGGATTCCTTGTAAAAGGATATTTCCTCTCCCGTGGATTTTTCCTCCGCCTCGGGTTTCCCCCAAAACGATAGTAATCATTTGAAAGGTATTTATTTTCGATGTCATTAAACATAGTGAGTTTATTTATTCCTTTTTTCCCCCGTACTTTGAGCTTTTTTTCTAAATGATAGTCATTTTTGACTACTAGCGTTTTTCCACGTACAAGAGCTGTATGATTCGTCTCGACTGAGCCATTATTTAGAGATATATTAATCCTTTGGGAGCTGTGTATGTGGCTTCAGGTTTTTTACGAAGGGTATGAGAAAGATTAGGCTATGCCTAGCGGATTAGGGTGCAACAATACCATATCCGAGATGATTCGCTATGAGTAGAAAGGTTGAACGTTGGATAACAAGCTTTAAGGACGCTCCCATAACTCTTGTTATTGGCGAAAATGCAGTGGGGTTTATTATATAGAAAAGAACACTTATTTTAAAAAAATAACAAATTAATTTTTAAAAAAACAAAGGGAAAACAGAATATTCAAAGCTTATCATTTTTAAAGATCAAAGATCCTAAGTTGAGAGACAGACAGTTTGTCAATTTCTAGAACTGAGGAGGAATGTTTGAGAGAGCAGTATAGCGAAACGAATGGGTGACATCGAGATGAAACAAGAGACGCCCAAATTGGTCACACCCTTGACAGAAACTCAGGAAGAGATGAAAAAGGAGATCATGAAAGAAATGAAAACCTCGGGAGAAAGCAGGATACCTAGTTACAGACTTTCTATTTATGAACCTTCCTTTGATCCGATTTATGGTAACAGATCTTCCAGTCAACCTCGTTATACACTATCGTCTCCCGCATATCCTCTGACTAGGCGTCCTCCTTCTCTTAAGTATCAGTGCATTTCACCGAGTCCGTCTGAGATAGACAGAATTGATTGAAACGATTTGGGGAGTGAAGGGTTACTGCCAGTACGATCGGCGACACGATTGTAGATGCCAGCAATATGAAACACGAAGGTTATACGAATTTATATATTAGACGAATTCGTCGAGTGTGGACCCTATCTTCGGCTTGCACGAGATAGACGACGGCAATCTCTACATAGGTGACGAACGTGTGGAAATAACCAACAACTGCAATCTGATCGTCGACGATCGAGAATATGAATGAACTTAGGGATTCTGGAATCTGCTTGTGCTGGCTAAACATAACGATTTACGACAAAGGGGATTACAAAACTTATGACAGTCTCCTGGTTCCGATGAATGTCATGAGGAAAAACAATTACAGAGAGACGAGACTGAAAGCGAGCAGAAGTTCGTAGTGGAAGAATGTGATGAAATTAGCGATGCGAATAAAGCATTTGCCAAATTGGTCACCGGAAGGGAATGACAACTACAATCATTCCTTGCGATCCTAATGCACTGCTGGAGAGATTGGATCTCTTGATGGCGAGTCGAGAAGCTGGTACTACCATAGTGAGAATCGATCTGGCCAGCATAACCGACGAATTGTTGCGTCAGAATGTTTTGGATAGAGAAACGTATAGATGAATTATGAATTTGTTGAATGATGGGAAAAAATAATAGAAAATAAGATAGGAAATATTTTTTATTTATTTATTGGTGCTTAACGCCACACCGGCAACAAAGGCCATATCGTGGCGAGAAAGTCATGAAAATGAGTTAAAAGGTAATGGTCAGGACTGCTTTTAAAAAGAAAACAATTGTGATAGATGAACGATAATACAATGAAAATGTGAAAATGAATATTCAAAATGAAAGATGAACAACAAATATAATACAAATCAACCTATTGATACCAAATCTTGATGGGAAGATTAAAAGACAAAGCTCTAAAACTTGCTAAAAAGGTTGATTTCTTTTAGAAAAGACAAAAGCTTGCGCGGACTGGTAGTGTAAAAATGGTTTCTAAGAGACTCCACAGTGAAAAACTACCGCCTAACGTGATCGAAATCTGTACAATCTAAACGAATGTGTTCCACTGTCAGCCCCTGCTGACAAGGAACACATTCAGGTCGCAGAGTGCCCTCCAATAAGAAACTATGAGTGAGTCTGGTATGACCAATATGACATCGTGTAAGGATAACGTGATCTTTCCGACAAAGATGAGAAAGAGGATAATAATCAGACACAGTTGGTCGGAATCGGTGGAGCTTGTTATTGGTAGCTCCATCCCATTCCGACTGCCACAAAGACCGGGTGTTTTTAGAAATAAGTGGCTTGTAATCACTGTAAGGAATTGGAAAATCAGTTATTGGCTAACTCAGAGCCTGTTTCGCTGCACTGTCTGCCCTGGTGTTACCAGCAACACCAACGCGTTCAGGTAACCAGCAAAACACAATATCATATTGGTCAGACTTCATTACAGTAAGTCGTTCACGAAGTGACAAGATTAGAGGGTTCTTCAACCTGCGGTTGAGAAGAGCCTGTAAACAAGAAAGAGAATCTGAGAGGATAATGGACTTCCATTCCTCTTCAGCCTCAATCTCATCGAGCGCAAAATCAATAGCTTTTACCTCAGCTGTAAAAATGGAACTCGTATCAGGTATCCTGGTTGAGGTGGTCTGATCACCACTAACAACAGCAGATGACACTCTATCATTATCCTTGGATCCATCTGTATAGAACATAGTGTATGCTCTATAGTGAGACTTAATCTCGGCATACGCTTGCTTAAAATGCAAAGAATTTGTGTTTGCCTTTTTAGAAGAGGCAAGATCTAAAATAACCTTGGGTTTTGACAGACGCCAAGGGGGTATATCTGGTTTACAGTTCTCTGCCACAGAATCAGGAGCAACACCAGCGGTCTTCATATGGGGTTGGATTCTGAGTCCCAATGGAGGAATCTGGTTTGGATTTTTGTCAAAAAACAGTTTATTTTGTGGTTTAAAAACACAAAGGTAAGCAGGATTTGAAGGATTCGCAGATAATTTAGAAACATACTGTAAAGAGAGTTTGACTCGACGCTTCTTTAGAGAATGCTCACCTGCCTCGACAAGAAGAGAGTCTATAGGTGACGTACGAAACGCACCAAGACTAATCCTGATACCACTATTATGGATGGCATCAAGAGGTTTCAGATAGGATTTCCTAGCCGAACCATAAACCATACAACCATAATCCAGCTTTGATCGTACAAAAGCTCTATACAGATGGAGCAAAGTATTTTGGTCAGCACCCCAGTCAGTGCGGCCAACAACCTTCAGAAAATTAAGTGCTTTCTTGCATTTAACCTTGAGTTGTTTGATGTGAGACCTAAAACTGAGCTTCTCATCAAACAACAAGCGAAGGAATTTCATTTCCTTTACAACTCTAATAGAAGTTCCATCTAAAAATAACTCCGGGTCAAGGTGGCGTTTCCGGAGTTTACAGAAATGAACACAATTCGTTTTACATTTAGAAAACTTAAAACCGTTTTCTGTAGCCCAGTTCTGAATCTTAGTCAAAGACAGCTGAAGTTTGCGCTCAATAGCAGGCATATTCTTGCTACTATAGCAGATGAGGAAATCATCCACATACAGTGAAGAGTCAACTTTTTTTTCAATAGTCGTAACAATACTGTTGATCTTTATTGAAAAAAGGGTAACAGATAGAATGCTACCTTGAGGTACCCCCCCCCCCCAATTCCTGGTCGTGAGGGTCGGATAATGTTGACCCAAGACGAACCTGAAATTTGCGGTCCTTCAAAAAATTTTCAATAAACATATTTTTATTCTGCCTCTCAACCCCATGTTGAAGAGGTCTTCCAAAATTCCACACTTCCAAGTAGTGTCATATGCCTTCTCCAGACCAAAGAACACGGCGACCACGTGCTCCCTTCAGGAAAAGGCATTTCTTATGAACGTTTCAAGGCGGACCAAATGATCGATAGTGCTCCTCTGGTTTCTGAAACCACACTGAACATCCGCCAGCAGACTGTTCGATTCCAGAAACCAAACAAGCCGATCATTGATCATCCTTTCCATGGTTTTACAGAGGCAACTCGTGAGTGCTATTGGTCTGTAGTGGTTGGATTGCAGTGGTCCTTGTCAGGCTTGGGAATGGGAATGACTGTTGCTTTACGCCAGGAAGATGGAAACTGGCCAGTCACCCATATATCATTAAATATAGAAAGCAAAAGTTGGAGCGATGAAGGCGGCATATGTTTTAAAATTTGGTAATGGATTTCATCAGGACCAGTGGCTGTATCTTTTGCTTTACTCAACGACGCTGACAGCTCATCAATTGAAAACGGTTCATTATAATTTTCCTGATTATCAGATTGAAATTTGAATTTGTGTTTCTCCTGTTGATTTTTAACCTGGACAAACTGTGGAGTGTAATTTTCAGAAGAGGAGTTCTTAGGAAAGGTGGACGCCAAAGTATTCGAAATGTCTTTTTTAGATGTTATTTTAATATTATTTTGTTCAAGGTGTTGTACAGTAGATTTTGTATCTTTACCTTTAATTTTTTGAACCATTTTGCAGACTTTTCTGATGGCGGTATTTTGATTTAATTTTGAAACATAATTTTGCCAGGAAGTTTTCTTCTTTTGTTTAATGAGCCGTCGGGTTTGAGCCCGATTAATACACAATTTATCCAAATTATTCGTCGTTGGTGACTTGTTAAAATCATGTTCAACTTTTTTACGTTTATGGATAGCCTGTTTGCAATCCATATCAAACCATGGTTTATGGAAACGTTTAGGATTTGCCGAGGTTTTAGGGATAACTGTGTTTGCAATGTCAAGTAATGTGGCAGGGAAATGTTCCACAGGGTCAGAAGTGGCGTCAAACGTATCTTGAGTGAGTCGCTCGCAACACAACGATGAGAAAGTGTCCCAGTTTGCTTTTTTAAAGTTCCACCGGGGCACCGTCTCATCCCCTGCAGGAACAACACCCTCCAAAACAATTGGGAAGTGGTCACTTCCACACAAGTCATCTTCCACTTTCCAAGAAAAATCCAGGAAAAGTGAAGGGCTTGTAATTGTGAGATCGATTGACGTGTACGAACCAGATGCAGGATGCAGGTAAGTATGTGTCCCATCATTAAACAAACACAAGTCATATTGAGTAATGAACCCTTCAACGGTTTTACCCTTTATATCCTCCTTGCTGCATGAAGCACCCCAAAGAGGACTATGAGCATTAAATCACCCATTAAAATAAAGGGTGTTGGAAGCTGATCAACAAGTCGTTCCAGATCTTGCATCGGCAGAACTTGGTTTGGAGATATGTAAATGGAGCACACAGTAATCGTTTTGTCTAAAGTTAGGCGTACCGCCACAGCCTGTAAATTTGTATGTAAATTTACAAAACTGTGGATAATATCATTTCTAACTAAGACAGATGTCCCACGAACATGAGGATCAGCTTCGTCTGCCCAAGTCAAGTGTTAAACGTTGTACAACCCTTAAGAGCTCAATAGTCTTCATTGTCTGGTTTCTTTAGGAGTGTTTCCTGCAGACAAAAAGCCGCAGGTTGATATTTTTGACTTAGCAGTCCGAGTTCATTGAAATTAGCTCTAAAACCTCGGCAATTCCACTGTAATATATTATGGTAGTTTGTACTATCCATAATGGGGTGGAATGTCAGGTGTTAATAATATTTGATTTTAGAGGAGATTTGTCACTGGTGGACCTACCCAGCGAACTTCGGCGGTTTGGACCACCGAATGTGTCAGTGATGCAATCATCAACTGAAATAGCTTCTAAACCCTCAAATATATTTCTAGTGACTACATTTTGTAGTTTCTGTGGGGTTCTGTTTGAATTTTCTTTATTTCTGGCTCTCTGACTCTGATTCGTTTTTACTTCCTGTTTGTTTTCTTGTTTTTGTTTAATTCGTTGAGTTTGATTGGTATTTTGACCACCTAGCGTTTTCTGTGTTTGTTCCTTTCTCCGTTCCACTTTGGTTTGGTTTTGCTTTGGTTCTTTTGTATTTGGTATCAGTTCTTCCGTTTGTATAGCTTTTGGTATGTTAATATCTGTATGACCAAGGGTGAAGAGGTTAACAAATGCTGGTATTGGGCCAGTGAGCCATGTAAGGTCTGTCTGACAATCTGTGGATGTTGTTGGTATTTTCCGCTTCAAGGCTGTTGCGTAAGATGGGATAGATGTTGACATGCCAGGCATAGTGGATACTATGTCTCTGGCTTTCTTAGAGCTAATCTGTTTTTCACACTTTATTTTTTGTATCTCCTTTTCTTTTTTCCATACAGGGCAATCCTTAGAAGAGGACATATGACTGCCCTGACAATTTATGCATTTAATTATATCATTTGTACATGGCTCATCGTGCTGTTGGCTACACTTGTGGCATGTTGTTTGACCACGGCAAGAATCTTTACCATGCCCATATTTCTGACACTTGAAACATCTAAGTGGATTCGGTATGTATAGACCCACTCGGGTGTTCAAATAGCCTACTTTGAGTGACTTTGGTGGTTGAGAAGAATTAAAATTCATGAAATATGTATTTGTATTTATTGTTGTTTCATTTTTTCTGATGGTAAGTCGCCTTACTCCAGTCACTCCCTGAGGTGTCAACTCTGTTAATATGTCAGCCTCAGTAAGATCAGCAAGCTCTCGCGTTCTTACAACACCTCGGCTGCTATTGAGGGATGCGTGAGAGCTCACCTTAACTTCCATGTCAATAAGTTTTGTTACTTTAAGTAAGTTGAAGGCCTGAGTGTGATTAGCAGAATCAAGTAGTAGGGTGCCAGATCTTAATTTCTTTACCCCTTTTACAGTTCCAGCAATCCCTTTAATTGATTTTTCCAAAGCAAGGGGATTGATGGAGGTAGCTTTTTTGTCTCATCTTTTGAAGTAATTACAATGAACTTTGGCCAAGTTTTCATTGGTTGTGGTTCTGAAATAGTTGTTTTTGAATCAGAGTCAGAACTAGTATTCGAAACATGCAGTCTTTTATTTTTTTTTTGGTTTTTGTTTCCATATTTTTTTGTTTTTAAAATTCACTACTCGCGGCTGACACCCTTACCCTGAGCCCAACAAGGGGATGCACATAGTCGACAGGTCTCCAGTCGACGGCACCGCCAGTACGCAAATAGTATACTCAGCCAACATTGATGACGAATCACTAACTGATTGACCCGTTATGCCACGCTATCCATTAGTGGTCGATCAACTAGCCGTACCCTGAGGAAATGTCAGTGTAGACGAGCGTTTTATACAGACAGTGCAATAGTGTGAAATAGAAAAATGAGTTGTTTAGGGCGGTCTTATCCATGCTTGCTACACAACAAAATGGGAATAAAATATTGTAACGGCTAGTTCAGCGATCAATAAATGCCCCACGTAACGTCACTGGGCTCCCGATTGATCAAGCCGGGCCGGAAAGACCAACATTCCCCGTCACAAAGTATTGGCCGAACTGGTGTATTGGACTATACCGTTAATACTTGCACGGAGGTCTGATGACCTCAGTAAAAATACCAAGAGCTGCCCTAACCGGGGCGCTAAGTCCTCAACCAGCAGGATCCCGTCCTCTATAGCGTCATGTACGCACCTCACGGGAGAACAAGGTGCCTGCAAGATGGCATAAGCAGGATTGACCATTTTGGTCCGGGGCTGCGTATTCATATATTCCACAGCAATCCAGCTCAATTGGGCAAACCTGCTAATTAAAAAACCAGCAAACCTGCCCAATTGAGCAGGCCGTCCTTTATCCGCCACCTGAGGACCCGCCTAGTAGGGGGATGATCAACCCCCCCCCCCTAGGAAGATAGGAAATAAAAATTAAAAATTAAAAGAATAATTATTAAAACATATAAGATGAATGAAAAAGAATATGTTAGTGATAAAGAACAGAGGATTTACGAGATCTCACATCTATGGTGGATCATGTTTGCTGGATTAGATATTGGGAGCTCTGTCGTGCACCTTCACCGGCGACGTGGCAAAACAGATAGCTTCAACCACCATGAGGGTTGGAAAGAAGACCACGACGGATGTGGCTAAAAAAAAGCCGCGATGAAAGCGAGTACTAGAATCGCTTTGGAAGCTGGCAAGAGAAGTCTCAAAAGTTGACGAGACTGCCACAGGCTAATCGACCGCAATTGTCGTCGAAATCGGAAGAGATTCTAACGAACATGAACTTGAAATTTTCAGGGGTTCTGGCGTTACGCCAATACAGGAACTCGCTAGGACGTTGAACAGCAGCAGATCGGGATTGAAAATGATTTAAAGTGAGAATTATTTTACAAAAATTATAAAAAATAAATAAATAAAAATTAAAAAAAAAACACATAAAACTTAGGAAAACTTGAAAAATAAACTAAAAAAATAAAAACACAATGAGAATGGAAATCAAAGATTTGTCGTGGAACGCACCGAAGACCAAGAGATCGAATCACAAACTCTTTCCCCATGGCATAAGACAGATAGTGGAAAAATCAAATGCGGGAAGTTGAATCTGTTGATGAATCTGTTGTTGCAACTGGAGTGGTTGGATTACAATTAATTGTTCGTGTGCGGCAAGATTCTCTTTCAACCCGAATACGGATTCTTGCGAAAAGCTCTGGGTGGAAACTTACTGAAGGACGTTATAATGGGAATCTTCGATCACCGCTACGAATTCGAAAAATGCGAACCATCGCTCGCCATGATCTTGTGAGACATCGAGAGAACTCTGAAATAATAGAACATTGAATGTGGAATGTCAGTTTTATGAAAATGCGAAGGATGTGCCCGACCCCGCGACTTGAATTCGAAGCACAGAAATCTCGTGATATACGACGAACTGACGTTGGAGAAACAGAATGATGCGAAGAATCTTACTACCGTCTGGGGAGTCACAGCAACGTGGATTGTTTCTGTTTATTACAAAATTATTTCAGATTGCCGACAGAGACCAATAGAGAGAGAATTTGAATCTTCAGTGTCTGTTTTGTCAAGATGTCAAAAATCTCAATCACATTTATGATGATCACGTGGCCAAAGATATGAGCAAAAGAGAATTCAAGAGAGTTTGTAACTGGGTGTGGAATTATGCACCTTATGGTTTGGTAGTCAGCAATCTGACGAGTATTAAATACCACAGAAAGTATAGGAACTGCTTCGACAATTTTTATATTCCGGACGATTGCAATTAATAATTAACAGAGAAATAATATATAATCATATTAAGTAGAAGTAAAAAAAAAAAAAATTAAAAAAATACAATTATTAAAATTTTAAAAAATGTCGAGAGAATATGATCCTCAATTATTGGAAAAGATAGACGAGAACATGGAGGGAACAGCTGATAAAACCTCTGCAAAAGATTCTTTGTCGACCATGGTGAGCCACGGCATGTTTCGATTCATGACGAAATTCAATCCACTGATCGAATTGAAGAGGGATATGAGATACGAGATAGTACTGGAGATGTACTATTCGTTTCCCAGCATGACGGAGAAAAAATAATACTTCCAGATATTCTCTATAATGGTTCACGATTCCATTCCCAAAGGCAGTTACGACATAGTCGATCTGAACGAACTTTTCCAGATGAGAACAAAGATCGACAGTCACGATGGCACCGTCATCAACATAGCTGACAATGTCAACACTCTGCAAACGATACTGGACATGAAAAAGGGTTGTAGAGTGGATTTTAGGGAAGACGACATGTTCAGAAAAACATTGGGATTTGATGGAAACATGTACGGAGCACATGCTTCATCAGAAAACGTGGTAGGCATTCTCTCTATCAGCAGCATTTTAATGAATGTGGACATGATCTCTGGAAGTTACGTGTATGGTGGCACACAGCAAATGATCTACTCCTTCTTTTCCAATCTCTCTCCAGGGTATAAGATCATAGAGCGACAACAAAATCAAGTCTATCTGCCTGTGACAAGGCATACTTTGTAGAGTATTATCACTGAATTAATGGATAAAAATGGAGAGTTGTTAGATCTTTGCGGAGAACGTGAAACAATACCATTTCACATAAGACGAATTTAAAAAAAAATACAAAAAAATCTGTTATATGCGTGTATATATTTTAGTAAATGGAACAAAATTAAAAAACAAAAGAAAATATTTTTATTACATAAGTTTTTCCTTGCATAATAGGAATTTAAATAAAAATTAACAATTCTTTTTTATTTCAAATCATTTTTTATATCCATATATAATAGGAAATAAAAAAAAAATAAGTAAAAGATGTAATTTGATAATGAAAGGTGGTTTCTTAGGATTGTTGGCAGGATTGGCCACCAAGGCTTTACCCATTCTCACCAAAACCGCGTTGACGGCTTTGGATATATGAGTTCTGTCGGGATTGGCCAGTTCTGGAGCGCTGACAATAATGGGAAATGGATTGTTTCTGAAGAGAGGAGGAGTTGTGTGTCAAATCGAAGGGTGCATGCGAAAACGGCACCGTGCAAAAACCATCACCAACTAACGTTGGAGAAAGCGGCACCAAGTGACGAAAACGGCACCAAGTGTGTCTGGCGAAAACGGAACCAAATTGGCGAAAACGGCACCAAGTGCGACTGGCGAAAACGGAACCAAACCAAAAAAAAAAAAAAACAGCACTATGATACACTATCAAATATTTAATTTTCCTCAGATCATCGTTTTGATTTTTTCTCACATACAAGTATCGAATATGAACGGCTGCCGTTCCAATGCATACCATTGTCATTCAACGTATAGGTAACAAAAGTGGTCTTACAATGCTCTCAAAGCCATATATTTGCAACCATGGCGACGACAAGCGTTACACTTGACGAAATCCAGGATAATGACGAGTACAACTTTGTTAATAAGTACCTGGATCAAACCCTAAATACTCCCAACACTCCCAACACTGGAGTCGTACTTGATTCACCATACTTAAACCTTAATAATGATTACAGAAACTACATGCCACAAGAATGTTCGCAAAATATATATGGTCTTAATACTTATTTGGTCTCTAACTTAAATTGTCGTAGCTTAATGCTCATTCGGAAGACCTGGTCGAACTTCTATCCGAAATGCAATCGAATGACAATGCGTTTGACATGAAAGGACTGGCTGAAATTTTTAAGGTCCAGTCCAAAACTTGTTTGAAATTTAAGGGATACCACGAAATACTGACTAACGTAAGACAAGATGACCGGAGGGGTGGGGTGGGCCTTTACATAAAAGACGACATAAATTACAAAATACTTCTAGATTTATCAATTGTTTTCCCCCATGTATACGAAACGCTTGTAGAAATAAGTGACAAATATAACCACTCGACAATAGTGGGAATAATACACAACCCAAAGCAGACCTAGAACAATTTATTACAAACATTAACACCATTTGCGGTAAAATTAATGCAGAACACAAACGGTGCTTCCTGCTTGGGGGCTTTAATATAGATCTACTGAAAATCTCGCATCACAAACCAACTAATGACTTCATCAAAAATATGTTTAGTAGTGGTTTTCTCCCCGTTATTACTAAGCCGACTAGGATCACCGAACATTCAGCCACACTTATCGACCATAATTACTGCAATACCATAGAACCAATAAAAACTGGAATTATTATTACAGACCTAGCCGACCATTTTGGAACTTTCTATTGTGAACATTTCAACTCCAAGCAAAAAAGTGGAAACGGAAAAGGCGTTTTATAGAAACAAGAATGTAGAAAACATTAACACATTTAAAACAAAACTTTCACAATATAATTGCAATGATGTATTAAACTCATCGTGTCCCAATGAAGCATACAACAATTTTTAACGTCATTTCTATAGTTATTCAATGAAAGTTGTCCACTAATAGAAATAAAAATGTAAAAAAATATGTACAAAACAGCCTTGGATCACCAAGGGCATATTGACATCTTCGTGAAGCAAATTAAAGTTATAGAAAAAATAAATTAAAAACCCAACCCCCGCAAACAAAAGTAAATACAAAGTTTATTACCAAATCTATAATAAAATCAAAAGGAAAAGTAGAACTCAACACTAGGACAGAATTCTTACCGAGAACAAACATAATATTAAAAAAACTTGACAAATAATAAATGACGTATTTGGCAAATCAAACTCAAATACAAACATACAAACGAACTTCAACGAGAATAACGAAACTATCACAAATCCAAGTATAGCTGCAGACGAATTCAATACATTTTTCACAAATATTGGCGAGGTAACGAATTCACAAATTAAAAGGCCTGATACACATTATTCACAGTATTTAATTGGAAACCATGCGAACAGCCTTTTATCTCCCCAACCACCCCGATGGAGATCGTAAATGTAGCTAGAAAATTAAAAAGCAAAACGAGCAAAGACTGTGATGAAATCTCTACCTCTCTCGTAAAACAAAATATGACGTAGCCATTCCACTATTCCATATACTTAATCTATCCGCTGAGTGAGGCAAAGTTTCCGACAGAATGAAAGTCGCAAAAATAATACCAATCTATAAAGCAAGTGACGCGGAGATCCTTAACAACTACGGGCTAATAAGGTTGTGACCGTCATTTTCAAAAATCCTTGAAAAAATTATCTTGACAAGTCTAAATAGTTTTCTTTATGAAAACGAGATATTCACACCAATATGGTTTTCGAAAAGGATATTGTACGATGCATCCAGTCCTCCAGTTTCTTCAACATATAAGTGAAAACAATTACAAAGCATCGAAGGACAGTACACTATCGGTTCTCCTGGATCTATCAAAGACATTTGATAACATAGAGCACAATATTTTAGTTAAGAAATTAGAATTTTACGGCATTCGCGGCATTGCGAACGTCTGTTTCCAGAATTATCTCTCGAGAAGAATGCAGTACATTAATTACAGAAACGGAAATTCGTCTCATTCGAATATTCGATGCGGGTGCCACAGGGATCTATTCTTAGACCGATATTATTTCTAATATATATGAATGTCATATGAAATTCAACCCTTCTAAATCTGTTATCATTTGCTGACGACACTACTGCATATACTTCAGATAATAACACTGGCGCCCTGTGTGACACAGCTAATAATGAGCTGAGTAATTTGGAAACATGGTGCTCAGCTGACACCCTCCAACTGAACACTAGGAAGACGGATTATATTATCATAAATCCTCCTCATAAATCAAGCCCTAATCCCAAATAATTCATATAATGAACTACCCAATACCGCTACCCAATCCAATAAAGTTCCTGGGAATATATATTGACGAAAAACTAAGCTACTCCCATCACAGATCTGCAATATGCTCTAAGGCAGGCACAGCCATTTACTCACTTAATAAAGTAAACATATTTTACCACAAACGGCCCTCTTATCTCTGTATTACACGCTTGTACATGACCATCTCTTATATGGAATTGAGATATGGGGTCACTCGTGATCGGTAAATCAGCTACTTAAATTGCAAAAAACGAGCAATACGTATCTTGAATAACAAAAGATATGATTCGCATACCGACCCGCTATTCCTTCAAAACAGAGTTATAAAGATTCCCGATCTTCACAAAATCCATTCTTTGTTATTTGTTCATGACTGGTACACTGGAAAATTGCCACCCCTTTCAAAGTTATTTAAGAGTTAATGTAAATCATGCAGGGCTAATCACCAGACAATCAGGACTGCTGAAAACCGATATCGCTAGATCCAAATTACCTGAAAGCCTTCCATCATATAATCTCCCAAAATTATGGAACTCCCTAGAGAACAACATCAGGTGCATACCTAATAGAATAATAGAAAACAGTTCAAGAAAGTCGTAGTAACCCATTTAATCATGGACTACTCAACTACTTGGTGTCAAGTTCGTGTAAACTATCCACGACACTGGAACACTGTCCGAAAATTCTAACTCCCGCCTCTTGATGTCGGAAACGTTTGAGATATACGCTTCGGACCTGATGTATAGTTAATAGTGCCTGGAACTAAAGAACAGTTATTACCATGTCATATGATTTAAGGCATATTTTTGCTACTCCCGATACACATTAACATGGCTCTTGATAACATTACTGAAAAGACAAGTGAAAACACTTGACTACTTCAACCCCTAGACAAAACAAATTAAGAGCTCATGCTGCTTAACCCCGTTTCTGTCACCGTGGTCGATTCAAACTGTCTTTGTCCATTCATTTATTTACTAATACTATAGCCTCTCCAAACAATTACGTGGCCCTTATCTCAAAATGTGGTATGATAAAATGTACTTGTTTTTCCTTCGAAATTTTTCTCATTAAATTCATTCATTTCACTACTCATAGAAAGGCCCGTTTAGAATACCGAGTTAATGGTTATGGCCAAAAATAAAATTGGGTTAAAGACACCCGGTTCGCAATGGTAAAATCTTAGTCAAACTTCAATATGATGCCATAATACTTAGATACAGAGCTTGGATTAGAGGCCCAAATTTTCTTTACTGTTATAGTCCTAATTTTTTTTGTCAGTCATTTTTATCATAAATTGTCTTGTGGTTTGTTGGAGAGTGTCCGGTGTTAGTCCTCAATAAATTATATGAAAACAATTTTACTAAAAATTTAAAACTCTTAAAAAGCACCCACATACTGATCGGGAGGACCTGACTTAGACAAACTACGAGTTAATGGTTACGGCCAAAACAAAATTGTGTTCGGGACACTTAGTCGTCGAATAGTAAAAGTTTTGTTCAATTTCAGAACAATGCCAGCATGTCAATGGACATGGATGCTTATTTGGAAAAATTAGATGCCAGGTTTTCTCAACTATTATAGTCCTGATTTTTTCCATCCATGTTCTTATCATAAAGTTGTTTTGTTGTAATATATTGTGAAGTGTCCGGTGGCACTCTTCAATAAATTCTAGGAAAACAATTCTATATGAATTTCGTCATTTAATAGCACTTTACATTGATTTATAGGAATATAATTTGATATGAACTAAGAGTCAATTAATGACGAATGACCCGAAGAGCACTGTGTTGAATTCAATGCCACTATGGTGGTTTCTATCACTTTTCACAACAGCCCTGATAGTGGTTTCCAGCACTGAGATAGTTAACTACGTACCCATCTGAAAAAAACTTAGTTTTGCAAATATTTTAGATGTAATTAAACACTTGACCGTGACGTTGACCATTAAATTTCAGTCATTTTTTTGCATAAAATTGTTTTGTTGAAATTTAATGGAGAGTGCTCGATGGCACTCTCCAATGAATTATAAGAAAACAGTTTTATGTGAACAAAGAGTCATTTAAAATTGAATGACCAGAAAAGACCGTGTTGAGTCCAAAGCCACTATACAGGCGTCCCTGGCTGTCGATAGTGTCGTTGAGTAAATAAATAAATAAATAAATAAATACATAAATAAATAAATAAATAAATAAACAGTTTTATACGGACTAAGAGCCGATTAAATCAGAATGACCTGAAAGATATTCGGTTGAGTCCAAGGCCACTATAGTGGTTCCAAGCACTTTTTCAGAATTAGCTGGATAGTTTCTAACTATTTACCCAAGACAATACAGACTTTTTCCAATATTTTAATTCGAACTAAATATTCATTTATCGCCCTAAACACACATATAATCATTAATTTCATAATACAGTCTCATGTAAACACTAAGTGACTGAATTAACAGGCCGATTCGCTGTTATTTGGTTCCCTAACCTCACAAACCTATTTATTCATTCATTCACTAATATTATAGGCTCTTGAAACAATTACTAGCCCCTTGCCCCTAAATGTGGCAGGATAAATTTGACTTTTTTTTCTTTATTCAGATAAATGTACAGACTATCTTCACAAATACAGCTTTTAGGTTGACTGGCATCTGTGATTTTTACAGATACATAAACATACACAGTGTAAAATAACGACAAACAGAGAGTGATAAATGATCATGGAAATATCGTGAGGTTACAGCAATAAAGTACCATCTCACTTTTTAAAAATTTTGAGAACATGGCAAAACAAAGTTTATAACCATTGTGTAAAATAAATGTCACATTGTCTTAATGAATGGTTGCTGCTAGATTATAGACACTGGGTAAGTGTAGCTCTCACTAAAGTTTCAAGGTCAGAGTTCAATGACAAAGCTGTAATTCAAGGTCATTGGTAAGATGGTACCTTGTTGCATTACTCATTATGTTATTTTTAGTGCAACAAGGCACCATCTTGTGATATGGTACCTTGTTGACCAATCTTATTTTGCATAAACTACATCAACATATTTCATTTGAATGAGAATTTATATCAATTGTGTTGACTATCTGTCCTGCAGTTGCAATGTCAATCTGAGGGCAGAATAATTACACATACCTGATTTGAGCCTTGTAGCATCATGAATACTCATCTCAATAATATGACTTGGAACGTATACCTCTGTATTTTTCTTAGCCCTCTTCGCTGCAGAATGTATGGCATCAGATTCCATTTGGGAGTGTCCTGGCACAAAGAATTTATGGTTATTCTTCTCAAGATGTTGGTGCTTTACCAGGCTGTAAAGCATACCACTTGCCACAAACTGATTACGGTTCTGGTCACCACAAGTGTCAGTGTAATAGGTTATTTCACAAACATTAGGTATATATTTAACAACTGAGCTGATGTTATTGATCACACAACTACCTGTTTCATCTGACCCTCTTCCTCTATGTACTTCATCCCACAAGTAGCACACATCCTTCTTGTCTGCTAGGGTGTAAAATGACAAATTATAACACAATAATTTCCTTCTGTAATAGAGTGGTCCAACCAACGAACATGGGGTTGTTAGCACAGGCTCTAAATCAAATGTCGCAACATGCATCGATTTGTTTTTCTTTGCATTATCCTTGTCTCTTTCCTTCTCTTGTCTGGCCACATCCTTCATTTTCTGTGTGATTTTGCATATTTATTGGTCTCTTCTTCATCTACTTCTCCGTTCTTTTTCTTTTTGTCATATGCAGTACAAATAAAACACTGATCTTTCTTGGGTTTGTAAAAAGACAAGTTATAATTTTCTCAGAATATCTTCCTGTATAATGATGCAGAGATGGGGCAATCAGAGTTCTTATGATACTTCCTGAAAAGTCTATACATAACCTTTATATTCAATTCTTGACTCAAACACTGTTTTTTGGACTCTTTACGAGCATAATGTGATTCCAGAGTTGGGAAAGATTTGATATGTGAATGAACCAAGTCAATAAGATGATCAGGCGTTTTATTCACAGATGACTTTTCACTTCGTTTGTC
Source organism: Pictodentalium vernedei (assembly GCA_031216915.1). NCBI lineage: Eukaryota > Metazoa > Mollusca > Scaphopoda > Dentaliida > Dentaliidae > Pictodentalium > Pictodentalium vernedei. Next base: position 641,161,740 of record CM062296.1, on the reverse strand, counting down.
AGTCCCTGTAAAATCACCAAGCCGTTTATTCTTCAGAGCATAGTCCACCGTTTTCCGTCCAATATCCAATGTTTTAAGAAAGAATGACTTGCACACACGATGGCTTCTATTGCCAACTGTAAGTGGTAAGCATTGGACTTCAATTTTACGTTCGCAGTCTTTGTATCTCGTTGATTAACATGCTGACAATTAAAGGTTCGCTGTCTCTCAAAATTATTCGGTTTTCAGTATGTCTGGAAGGTGGACTTGCACTCTTGTTTAGAAATCTTTGTTCAGCATTTGTATTTGTATTTTTAACAGTTGAGATATTCCATTGACCTAGCTTTGATATTTTTCCCTCTTGACGATATATAGTCACAACCAGTATTTCTTAGACGTTTTCGCCTATTTCTTTTCCACTCAACAGAAGTTGATATATTTTTACGAAATAGTCTTTTACGGGAGGGACTTTTGTAGGCAGCAGACTTGTGTGGTGTTACTACAATTTCTGTCGTACCACTTTCATGTCCAGTCTTCATTGGCGTTTTCAGCTTATCAGTTCCAATCTGAATTAATGTGAGTTATTCACTGGAATTACTGCATCGTAGTGCTCTCTGCCCTTAATTGCAATATAAGCCAATTCAATTTGATTACTAGAAAACTCTTTGACAAGATCAGGTAGAACATCAACCACAGCATTTTGTACTCGACTTGAGTATATCCTAATAGGGCGCTTGTATAAGTGGGTTAGAGCAAGTGGGACACGGTCCAAAATATTAGTATTCCATGAAGATTTATCACCATAAGTCTGTATTTCGCTGAAGAATTCTTGTTTTTGCTTGTATTCATTTTCCTCATTGTTAGTCACCATAAAGTGTTTGTTGTGTGAGTAATTGTCCAGCAAATTTAATCCCGGACATTTTAAGGCATAGCTGAAAGATGTTATGTGTGGAAACTTTATACCGCCATTTTCTATGGTATTGATTATCATTTTACGCTTTATTTTTTCTTTTTTATATGACTATAAGAACTTAAAAAAGATATTCTCAATTTTATTCAAAATATGTTTGGGGGGATTTGATAATACTGCAAGAACATCTGTCAGAATTGGGAGAGCAAGAGATTTTATCATCGCATTTTTTTCCCAAATTGTCAGATGTCGAAAAGACCAGTCATTGAGTAACTTTTCAAATTTTTCAATTTTCCTGAAAAAGTTTTTTTAGGGTGTAGTTTTCGCTATGCAAATTATACTCTATTCACAGTATTGTGAATGGTTCTCTATTATTCCAAGACATGTTTGGTTCTGTCCAAATGTTTTCCCACTCCCCTTTTTCGCCCAATCCATATAGCCTGCGTTTTTCAAAATTTACTTTCAAGCCGGAAATGCTTTAAAACATATTTGTTGACTCCAGTGCATTCTTTAGAGAATCCTCATCGTCCTGGAGAGAAAGGATAGTGTCATTGGCTTATTGATTAATCAGGTATTCAGAACCTTGTATTTCTATACCTTTGATATTGGGGTTATTTTTAACAAAAGAACAGAAGATCTCAGTACAAAAAAAATGAAGAGGTAGGGCGAGAGTGGGTCTCCTTGTCTAACCCTTCTTTCCTGACTAAAGCGTTCAGAGCAACGTCCGTTGTCCAGGACACAACTGAAAATATTGTTATAGAAAGAATGAAACCATTGAGTGATTGGCGGACAAAACTCGAAGAACCGCAATATTTTTTTCTATGAAAGACTGTTCCAAAAAGTAGAATGATTTCTCAAAATCTAAAAGGACTAAAATTCCTAAAATGCACTTGTTTTCACACTTTTCTATTAGGTCCAGAATGAATCGAGATGCTTCTCCAATGAATCTGCCTTTCATAAAACCCAGTTGGGTTTCCGTGATTAATTTAGGTAAAACTTTTTTAATACGGTCTGCAATCACAGTTGACCCAATTTTAGTATTGTCTACGTTGATTAGTGAAAGGATAAATTGGACTTGTTTGTCCTTCTAAGTTTAATTCATTCTGCTACTCATAGAAAGGCATCCCTTAAAATACCGGACAGTGCCCTAAAACGCAATAGGATGAACTGCCCTGATGTCTCGCAAAATACCCTTAAGTCCATCGCATGCTGGTATATCTTATATGTGCGTGACTAAATTCACGGAAGAAGGGGTAGGGCAAGTGTTGGAGAGAAGTTCTGCTTTTAATTTTCCGTAAAGCGTTTAAATCATCCTATGGCATAGAATTTATATATATGTTTAGCTTTATTGTGTTACTCATTTTATTTTTCTGTTTTCATCGAATGCCGCCAACCACATTGCAGACCATAGGTATCCCATCCACTTGTGTATGCAATTCCTACTTTAATGAACGTAAGTTCCAGAGACATCTCCGGAATCGCAAGTTCAGGTAGAAGATCAACTTGTTCTTAGATCTGATTTTCTTAGGGTTGGTGCTCTGTTGGGTGGCTAGAAGACGTGATGATTATTCGGAGAACAGTTATGCAGATAACATTAGTCTGGACGAGATCGAGTCAAAAGACAAATATAAGTTCCGCACTGTCTACAATGAATTGGCGTGGCAAGCTCACGTTAATGACGAATCTCCCTTTAGAGACACCAAACACTAGAAATGCCTGAATTATTTGCCAGAGGAAGTACCTCCAAAATGTGAAAATGTTGGTAAGAATGGGTTTTCAATTTTTCACTTAAATTGCCATAGTCTTAAAGCTCTCTGGGATCCATTGAAAGAGTTGTTGTATGAAATCAAGGAAACTGGCACTACATTTGATATTATAGGGTTGTCAGAAATATTTAATATTCACCGAAACTCCTCCTTTACAGTGGATGGTTATCACCCTCCTATTAAACATTTAAGAACAGACAACGGCAGTGGTAGAGGTGGGGTGGGAATTTTCATTAAAGAGACAACACAATTTACAGTACACCATGACTTATCAGTATTCATTCCACATGTTATTGGGTCTCTTCTCTTTGAAATTAAAATCAAGGGAGGTACTAAAGTAATTGGTATAATGTGTAGTCCTAATACTCGGCCGAATGCCAATATTAACATCTTCTTGTCGAGATTAGGAGGAATTACTGATAAATTAAATAATGAAAAAAGGAAGTTCCATTTAATGGGTGATTCTATCAGAGATCTACTGAAGTCGGATGTTCATTCCAAAGCAAACCACTACTTTGATCTAATTGTTTCTGAAGGCGTCTCGCATCATATCACAAAACCCACTAGTGCAGCAGGTCATTCGGCATCTTTAATAGATCACATATTTTCAAACAACATCTTATTAAAACACACATCTGACTTTATAATCTCTGATGTATCTGACCATTTTGGAATATTTTACAAAGAATTAAAAGACGCACAGTTTACTAAAATAAAGTTTGACTTGAAATGCGTTGTAAAAACAGCACATGTTGAACTATTTAATAAACATTTAACTCAATGTGACTTTTCGCCAGTTTTCGAGACAACTACCCAAACATAGCATATAATAACCCAATGAACATATACACGTCACAATATGAACAACATTTCCAATAAAATCTATCTGATTTCCTACGTGAAGACAAACTTAATCCAACGAAACCACTGGATAGCCAGACTAAATCCACCAACCACCGGTAAGCAACTAACAAGCTCATCCACACAGACATATCGATATACTAATAAAAAATATATATCTAATTTGGCACACCTGTAGATCCAGATGGCGATGTGGTCAGCCAGGACACTGCAGCTGTGCATTAACAGCCTGGTCACCAGTGGTGTGCCTATTATACCCGGACACACGCGGGGCCCATTGAGGTAGTAGAACGGGTGCTGTTCATATTGTCGACATTGTGGTATCACTGTTTCAGTAGATGAAAAACTCATTAAAGAAGTGGCATCGAGCTTCTAAATTTGCGCCCATAAGCTGGTGCCGCGTGAAGTGAACAGTAGGAGGGGGTCAGGTGAAATAACGATTCGGCATGATTTGGCTAAATTGGGGATTGTTTCATAAAACTGCCAGATGCGTCACCCAGATTTGTTGTTAGCAGAGGTTGGCGGACAAATAACATTTTGTATTTAAATGAATAACAACGTGTACTCAGAATACGTGTATTGTGGCGTGTCACGGAAGAATCATTGAGCTACGCAGATATGGTGTCGGTAACAAATTCGACTCACAAGAAATGGCACAACGCTATAAGGTGACATATAAATAATATTGAAGTCGAAAGATTGGGATGACTGATATCCCAACGGAGAAGACTGTATCTATCGCGATCCTCGTCGGAATTTGCCTCATATTACTTAGTTTTTTCGGGAGGGGGGATTTGCGCTGAACTCTGATTAAACGATTCGATTTCGACCATTCGATTTGTGCTGTGTTTTGAGAACGGAGAGAATTGAGAAATGTCCAGTTTATTGGTTATTTTTTATCGGAGTACTTTTACTGGAAGCCTTTGATCGAACGAAAACATTTGGTACTTGCGTTGTATTTATGAACCTGCATATCTCTATTATAACGACTGTTAAATCACAGCTTGTCCCAGGGGTGACCAATTTCGGTGTTTTTCTTATCGAAATTTGAATGACTCGAAGTTTAGACAACAGTATATTTTCGGGATGGTTAAGACGTTGGGAAATAGACCCTATCGATCGAGCCGACCAATGTTACTGGCTGAATCGCGTTCATGTGCGCATGCAACTGGATTGTCAAATGTATACGGAAATAACAATGTACCCATTGGTGTCTGACATCGTCATGTTTCAGCCTAGCATGGTTTATGACTTTCAGTTGACAAATATGGAGAGGCATACATGTTACAAGCCATTGGTTCATCATGACGATGTCTTTTCGCATAAACAGACATTTCGCCGAGGTGTACATTTCACTGTCGCCGGGGTGCACACTAAGTGAAAAAACACCTACATCAATTGAGGTATATTTAAATGATTTCATATTGGGTGCTGCAGGATGGTTTTCCGTATACACGTACTATATATGCCAATGTCTATCCCTCGACCTAATTTGAACCATCTCATGAAGAAAATACGAATCTTACAGAGGGTTTTCGCTGGGATTTTAATTTTTTGTTGAAGGGCTAGTGATCAAGTCGGAATACAACAACGATACATTAACTACTGCGATTTGGGCAATTCTAGGCGGTTGTTTATACGTCTTTGTCGTTTCTTTTTATATTTATCCAACACAATAAGAAGATGTTGTACTCAAACTCACCTTCTTATTGTCCAAAGCACGAAAATACGAAATTTCTTCTACCTCAAAGATCGCATCGTCGTGATTTTTTTCCTACATCCCATGAATTTAATGCCTCACTATACATTATGATCTTCTTTGAAACTTAGAACTCAGTCATTCAATCGTCATAGCAACCGAGTACCCGTCTGAGCAACATTAAAATTAACGGTGGGCTTTGTTCGAATTCAAGTTATTGTCTATGTATATTATTACTATAGTTTTCGAAAGCCTGAAATCTGTCTTGCGGCTTTCTTAACAACCAGATCACTTCCACGGCGACACGGAAAGTATGTATTATATTTTGTTAATCGTTTACACGTTGCTTTCATATACAATGGTGACCATTTTAATTAGTTTGAACTCCATCAGTTGAGTTCCTCTGCAACCGGCTAACCTCCTAAGCACCAATCAAACTATATTCGTTGAGCGTCTATTTATAGTTCATGTGTATCATTATGATCACTTTCCCAGATATCAGTTTTTATTTTGACTTTCGTAGCAAACACAGCATTCCCTATAGCAAAAAGATAAGTAATCACCATATTTTGTTTACAACTGATATACTGCCCCCACATACTATAATGAGCATGTATTCAGAATGAGAAGTCAGTCAACTGACTTGTCTATTAACCACTAACGTCCTTAATAACACGCAGAGTAATAGTCAGACTTTGTGAAATTTGATCAATATGTACAATTATGATAGTTTTTGAAGAGTGATAAATGAGCCTTTCGACTTCCATAATATCCTGGTCATCCCGTAACAAGAATGAATATACTAACCAGTTTTTGTTCGGTGTACAGACTCGATATACTATTATGATTTTCTTCAGAGAGAGCTTGACTTCCCTAGTACAAGCTCACAACTGCATAACCTCCTCAGCAACATTCAAAGTACTGAGCAAATTTAGTTTAAATCTCATTTATAGTGTATATATGCTATGGATACCATTATTCCAGAGGTTAAAGTTTCTTCTCTTAAGCAACTTGGTCGTCCCAATAGAACAAAATGTAATTGCTACGTAACTTTGCTTTGTAACCATTTGTAGAGATTTGGCAGTCAGTCACTTGGCAGCCTCGCAATACATCAATTATTTTAGTAAGAGCCAAACTGAATGTCCGTTTTTGTTTAAATTTGACTTACGGCCATTAAATATTGTTACGATCACATTCCAATAGTTGGAACTCAGTCTTCTGACTTCCCCGCTAACTTAGTTGTCTGGACAACAACAAGCGAGCATGATGTAAAAGATTATAGTGGTTGGAATCAATCTCTTATATGCCCTATTATCGAGATCAGTTGTCATAATAGATATAAGAAAATATCTTTCCGGAAGTGACGTGCTTTACGCAGCAAGTTTTGATCGATATCATCGCGCTTTTTCGGCGTTTAGGTGTTTTAATTACAATTAAAACACGTTTTTTGTTGCAATTGAGACGTCAAAACGCATAAAATTAAAATAATTCCTACTTTTGGAATTGTTCTTCGGAAATGATCTAGAAAATAAGGTCATAACAGTACATCGTGCCTGAAAACCTTGGTCCTCCAAAGAGAACTAAAACATAAATAATCTTCAGATCTCGGTGTAATAAGATCAAGTCCTTCTCAACATGAGGCTAGATATTGCGAATACATTTTGTATGACGAAATTCATTTCAATCCTGTAAAGTGCTTACGAAGCTAACCGATTGTCCAGTGCTTCATGAAGAAAAAAATAAATACCGAGTTATTTATCATTTTAGCACAAATCATAGCGTTTCAATTATCCAAAACCTTTCTATGTTGATCAAATTGTGCCTAGTTGCTAGTAATGAGGATCATTCACACCACCTGTCGTTAGGACCCCTCGACCTTGCACCAGTGTGAGGCCTTGAATTTAAACAACTCAATTTTTAGTAGGTCAGACATGTTCTGTTCCCATGTACTGTGCTGATGATCTTCCCAGTTAACAAAATAGTGTCTGGTCCCATTCATCTTCTTCGTTTTGAGAAGCTTTTCGGCTGGAAATAGCTTTTTTCCTGTCTATTTGGCTGATTGACTAGATTTGTCAGAAAGTAAACCTTTTTTCGAAATTGTCTTGGTCTTTGCGTTAAAGGTTTCTGTTTTGTGACGCAAATGTTAGTTTAGGAACAAACTGAAATGCAAGTTGTTTGATTGCACTTTTTGTAACATATTGTGCACACTGGGTAGATCTGTCTGTAGTTAAACAGCAGGTGTCAAACCAACATAGGTTAATAATATAGCGTTAGTTTGTGTTGGTATTCACATTACAATCTCCGCGACGTACACTTCCACTGCAGGTCGAACCTCAGGCTTCTGTTGCCTTGTTGTGTCATCGCATGTGGCCGATTGATTTTCTTTCCATTCCAAGTGCATCGGTTTGCGTTTGTTGTCTCGTTCCTCTTCGCCTTTCATTCACGTTTATCTATTAGCTCACCCGACAGCTTGTTCCAACTAAAGGGTACGCGCACGGAAGTTTCATTCTTTGGGATTCAGTGACAGTGACATGTTTTTGTGTTCTGACTTCCGATGAACTGTATTACATTTTCTGGAACTGAGTTCATTTCTGGATCGTACCCATGCAAACAGTTAGTCTACGCGAATTGTCAACTGTCGCACAGTTTGACTGTGGCATAATTAGCTCAATAAAAATTCTTGTCGGCTGTAAACAGGCATTTACACCCATTGGCGGTAACCGGTCGTACTTCTATTCTGGTCGGTAATCAGACATACATTTTTTATATAATAAAACACTAATTAAAACTTTTTAAAATAAAATATTTATCAAACAGCGTGTAGTTTATTCAAATTAACGATTATCATTTGATGCATTCACTCGGCACAGCACCACACACCGTAGAATATTTGTCCTTCTGAATTTATGTGAAACACGAACCTATAACACGATTCCACCCTTTTGTCTCATGTTTTACCCCATGTTCCAACAAATTGACTAAGGAGATGCATATCAAGGAGTTTCTAGCTGATTCCATATCTTTCGAGAATTTGTCAAATTTGGTCAAAGATTAGGTTACTGAGCTACATCAGCCTTATAACATAAATGCTCCCTATTTTAATTTTATTTTTATTAAAACAATTACTCAATGGGTTATGCACAAGAGCCTTTAATCTTTTCGAAAAGGGCTATGCCATGCTAAAAACTAGGTCACATAATAACAGTGTATAAGGCCAAGAAAATAGTTTCGATTCTCAGAGAGAAGTTTGTTTTAAATCAGTGAGGGGGTGGGGGGGGGGGGGGGGTGTTTAATTTAATTTTTTTTTATTTGTTAACCTTTCAGAATTGTCGATCACCGGGACGAGTTCGAAAAATGCGATGATACGCTAGCAATGATCTTGCAAGAGGCATCGAGAGAACTCAGAAATAATATAACATAGACCATGGAATGTCAGTTTTACGAAAATGTGAACAACGTGCCCGATCGCCGTGACTTGAATTCGGAGGACAGAAATCTCTTGATCATCGAAGACTTGATGTTGGAGAAGCAGAATCTATGTGAATCTTACTTCGTTCGACAATGTCACAGTAACGTGGATTGTTTCCATCTGTCTCAAAATTATTTCAGATTGCCCAGACAGACCGTAAGAGAAAACGCGAATTTTCTGTGTCTGTTTCGTCAAGATCTCAAGAATCTCAACCACATTTATGACGACCATATGGTCATTGACATGAGCAAATGTGAAATCAGGATATTTTGTTGGACCTAATAAGTTTGTACTCATTGATCTGGCGAAACGCAAATGCCAAGGAAAATATAGGTACAGATTGGGCTAATTTTATATTCTGTATGATTGCAATTAATAATGAAGAGAAAAAGTAATAATATTAAATAGAAGAGTAATAAAAACAATTGAAGTTAGAATGTAAGAAACTCAATTATTAGAAAGGACAGCCCCGAGGACACAGAAAGAACAACTGATAATACGACTGCAAACGATTCTTTTTCGATCGTGGTGAGCGACGACATGACTCGATTCATGACTATATTCAATCCGCCAATAGCATTGAAGAGGGACATGATATACAATATGGCATTGGTAAATCTGGAGCCGCACTATTCGTTTCCCAACATAAACATAGGAAAATAATACGTTCAGGTATCCCAAAGGAACGGATTAGTTCACAATTCACATTGCCAAAGACAGTTATGACACAGTTGATCTTAACGGACTCATCCAGACTAGAATGGAGATTGGTGGTCACGATGGAACTGCCATCATTATAACTGCCAACGTCAACGTATGGAAACGATACTGGACATGCGAGAGCATTATCGAGGGGATTTTAGAGGAAATGACACTTTCAGAAAGATGTTGGGATTTGATCGAAACAAGTACGAAAGACACGCGTCATCAGAAAACGTGCTGGACATTCTATCCATCGACAGCATTTTGGTAAACCTGGACCTGATCTCTGGAAGTTATGTTAATAGAGGTACACAGCCCATGATCTACTCTATCTTTCCAGACTTCTCGCCAGGCTACAAGATCATAGAGCGACCACAAAAACCACAAAATCTAGTCTTTTTGCTCGTGATAACACATATTTTGTACCGTATCACTACCGAATTAACGAATCAAAATGGAAAGCTATTAGATCTTCATGGTGAAGTGTGACCATGCAATTTCATGGAAGAGAAATTAAAAAAACAAGCAAAATCTGCTATGTGTATAGATATATTATTAAATAAAAAAATAAATTGAAAAAAAAAATAGAAATAAAAAATAGAATTAAAAAATGACATACTTTTTTTGGCATAATAGGAAATTAACGAAAACTAAAAAATTAACATTTTTTTTTGTTAATTCAAATCAATTTTATATCATTATATATATATAAATAAGGTATAAGAATATATATACATATAATAGGAAAAAATAAATTAAGCAACATTTTTAAAAAATCGAATAAATAAAAAAAAAATAATGATGAGATACATAATACAAATTTAAATATATCCAAAGGTTAGAAAGACAAACCTCGTGTAGCATCACAAAATTTAGGCGAAGCAGTGAGATAGAAATTAAGTCATCAAGACTTGAGCAATGGTAGCAACAAAATCACGTGCACTAAAATGCAAATCAACAGAAGAGCCACAACACATCATAATCAAAGAGGATTGACCATGAGACTGAGTCATGCTCAATTGAAATATATGAAAATGAAAGCTGGTTTCTTAGGATTGTTGTCGAGATTCGCCACCAAGACATTACCCATTCTCACCAAAACCATGTTGCCAGCTTTGGGTATAGTAGGAGTTCTGTTGGGATTGGCCAGTTCTGGTGTGCAGAAAATAATAGGAAATGGTTTGTTTCTGAAGAGAGGAGGAGTTGGGTGCCGAATTGAAACGGATGGTAAAGGATTGTATCTAAAATGCGCGAAAGGTAGCGAGGCATTCCATGCTCAAGGAAACGGTGTCTTTCTGAAGAGAGGGATGAATTTGAGCGGTGGTCGTGGACTGATATTCGGTCCGCATACGCCTTTTGAAAACGTATCCATTCTCAGTTTGTTATTATGAGACGTTGCTTCTGAAAAATAAGAAGGGAAATACCTAGTGCACAATATTATATATATTTTATATATATTAAATAACAAAGAAGAAGAAGAATATATATTAAAAAAATATAAAATAAAATTAACAAAATGGAAACGATAATTATCCCAACTTAGTCACTGTACTACCGACAGGCAATGCCTTCCACTTCGATTAGATCAATAAAATTCAACATTATTTGTTGATGGAAAGAGATAGATTTCTATTACTCAACAAGAAGTATGTGCGGGTGGCGAAATTGCTCAAAGGAGTGGATCTTACTCTTATCATCATATCCGTGGGTTTGTGTGCTGCTGTGATGGGTTTCTTATTGACCGTGACCACCATTCCATCCGTGCTCGCGATTGAGCTCATTGTTCTCGCGAAAGGATTCTTGAGCACAGGCGAAAAATTCGTGAGTAAAAAAGTATTGTTGAAGGTCAAGAAACATGAAAAGTTAAAAGTGTTGGTCAACGCAAAAAATAATTCCATAAGCGACATGATATTGGCTTTTCTGAAGCATAGAAGGATTTCCTATCAGTAGAATCACTACATTCTCGACGAAAAGGATAAATTCGACGTGTTGAAAGAAGGTATAAGAATAAAGTCTTGTTAGATTCTGAAAGATGATATTAACATAATCTGATAGAAAAGGGCAGAGAAGAAGCCATGGAATCTTTTCATAAACTCTTGAGAAAAAATCAAGATCCAGAAATAGTAACAGATTTAAAGCAAAAGTAATGATTTATATATATATGACAAGATAATAAAAAAACAACTTAAAATTAACATAAAATAAAAATAAAATTAACAAAATTAGTCTCAATAATGAGGGAGACTCGAAATGCAAGATCTTTCTCCATCCTAGGGAAAGTTATCTCCAGATAGAAGGCTGTTTGATGAAAAAAGGGTAGTAGCGACTCCACTGATGATGACATCATCACTTTAGCTCATAACAGCATCATGCACCTTTTCAACAGTATATCATATAAACTCTCAGGTCAAGAGATAGAAACCGTGTTTCATCCTGGTCAGGCAACCACGATGTTAGGACTCCTGGAATATCCTGATGATTTTTGAAATTCTAAAAAGCTCAATCAATTGCGGATGAAAGACACCAGCTCAGACGTGACTGCCGACAATGTGGTGCAGCCACGAGATTTAAAAACATCGTTCAACCGCCTTTGCCCAGTGGAATGTTTTTGTTAGAAATTCCCTGAAGCACATTTTTTGATTTATCAACTATTATGACAAAATCGTTTACAGATTAAAACACAACCTCACGCTAGTTAGTGAGAATGCTGATGATGACATCATGAGAGCTGCTGCAACACATGCCGGAAAAGTGCATCTGTGCAAGTTGTCGTGGTTCATGTCACACATAATACCGAATGATGGGGAAAGAATGAAACTGTTCAAGATCATTAAATTGAAAAAACAGATTACTGGTGGGATTTAGAATGAGATAGTTCAACCATCGACTCATTTAGATTGGAGATTGTCAGTGAAATCTTATTCCAAAAAGCGCGTTTTTATCATACTGAGATTTCAAATGGACAGAATCGAGTCTCAAGAAAAGAATCCATCTCTATTCGATCATTGCAACTTGAGAAGCATGTAGGTTACAATGCTCGTTTGAGAAGAACGACTTTACTGGGATGATCGGCGATGCTGCAGACTTCAAGTCGACAAAAATAACAAAAACTGGAAAAAAAACTTCAATTTAAAAAAAACACAACATAAAAAACACTAAAAAAAACGTTTTAAAAACTTTTTAAAATCTTTTAAAAAAAAACCTAAACAATTTTTAAAAACTTTAAAAAAAACATAAAAAAAACACTGAAAAAATTTTTCAAAGATCTTAAAAACAAAAACTACTTAAAAAACATAAAAAAAACTTCCAAAAACCTTGAAAAAACATTTTAAAAGAATTAAATATAAAAGCATAGAACGAGAAAGTTTGAGAAACATTATTATAATTTATCAATTCTGTTGTTTCTCAAGCTTCCATATTTTTTTTCCTTCAAGTACCTCACATGTTCAATTTGATTAAATGTTTATCAAATTTTTTTTTAATACATTCAATGGATCGCATTCAATCAATGCAGCACAAAAGAAGAGGTAGCTTTGGGATTAGTCATCTAAAAATAATAATAATAATATTCTATCTCCCTCTTCGACATTCAAGGGAGTTCCGAATTTGCTCGTATTGGATTCTCCATCTTCTCGACTTTATATCGATCATTTTCCGTGCCATTTACCATCACGTTGACATCTACTCTATTCTTCAAGTCTGCAGAGGTCAGACTCATTCAAATGATGCGTCCTCCTATCAGCCTCAGACATACAATCTGACTGCACAGTGTTTCAGAATCCACATAGTCTTTACTGATTGTGGTCGTTTTGGAAATGTCGTCGCTGGTTTGCACCAGATTGACGATTTTATTGAATCCAGCTTTCAGATCGGTCTTCAATTCATTTTTCCCAATGCTCAAAGCATCAACGATCTTTTATTCTACGATATTCACGTATTGTTTGGAGGCGGCAACTCTGGGATTCTTGGGTTCTCCCAGATTCGATATCCATCATATGAGAATTTGCATCCAAACTTCATGTTTTGGTAATGTAGCATTCTCTCAGATATTGACTGGAACGTCTGTGCAAATCGTCGGCCTAAATTTTTCAGACTGCATCGATCGATCCGCCATGGTCACCAATCATTTAGATTTCAAGTCTAGATCGTCGGACATGTTTTCATCCATGTAATTATCTCTCGCGCACTCTGAAAATCTGCAACTGTCTGATCTGCATACTTTTTAGTTGCGGCATCGCTGAAATCTCTTAGTTCGAGAATGTTATAAAGCTTGTGATTATTCATGTTCAATGGTTCCTTTTGAGGTTCATATTGCCTCATAAAATGATCATTCAAGTTTGCAACATTTATTTGGCCACAGTTCTTCCAAATTTATCGGGAGTCTTTTTTTTATTTTCTGTCTAATTTATTTTTTTATTATTTATTTTATTTTTTTATTTACCTTATATATATATATGTGACAAAAACTGCTTTTCTCTCAATGGCAATCGTTGAAAATGTCTTGAAAATGATGTTTTGAAGACCATCTTGAGAACATAGAGACACAAGTATCCACAAAACTCTTGATCGTGATGCCACAAACTTTCTGTGTTGTAATATAGATCAACGAATTTAAATAATCCATCAATTCTTCGAGTGGTGAGATTCCGTAACTGTCGATATGATAATTTCTTCTCGCTTTCTTGCACCATGCTACCCAATGTGTGCATTGCCTGATAAATCATGTAGCTTCAAGATTCCACATTCGTGTCGTCTTGTGGTTTTCTGGGCAATGCATCTCTAGAAAAGACACCACGAAAATGTTTTATTTTCAATGTTTTGACTGCATCCAACTGATTGCTGTTATACAGAGGTTCATTAGATAACATGAAACCTTCTACCGATATGCTCGAATATTCCATTTTTATTTATTTTGGATTTTTGAAAAAAAATTTGGTGTTGTCTGACTTTTTTTGCGAAAGACAATTTTTTTTGTTTCCTCTTATTTCTGTCTCTTCAAAATTTCGTTCACCTCTTCATATCATCTCTTAAATCTCATAATTTTGTTGCCAAGTTCCTTTTCGCGCTTCCCTGTACGCAAAATTCCCAACGAACAGTGGAAATATTTTTCATTTTCGTTTCATCAAAAGGGACTCTACATTTTTCCCTATGTTTTAATTTTAAAAAAGAATATTTATTTAATTTTTTTTGTTCTTTAGTATTAGTTTTCGTCTAGATTTTCTGTGCCTTTATCAATTTGCAATGTCGTGTATTTGTGTAATCCCTCTTGATTTTGAGAAATCATCGATTTCATGGAATAATGACCATGAGCTAACGTGTTTATTCCCTCCAATTGTATGATTATCTTATCATCAGCTGATAAAGCACCTTTATTGACTATTTCTGTATAGAGATCGTGCCTGTTGATTTTCGAACAGACACTCTTTATACTCTTCGAACGTGATTATGTTATTCAGGACGTTTCTTTGCCGCCTTTACATTCTAGATCGCGTTTCCATCTAAGTGATAAGCATACCGTTTCGACTTTGAACCTACAAATTCTGTGACCTGCCTTCCTCCCATCTCATCTTTGAATTTTCCCATCACCTTCTTATTCACACCCACAGGAATGTTAGACTTATGATCACAGGGATAATTGCTCTTGTTGAACCACGCTTTGACATCTGGAGATACGTCCTGGTCGAAATCTGGAGTCTCTATCTCGTATGCAGACTATCCATGCCAGTAAACAACAATTTGGCTTTCGAATGGTATTTTCTTTTGATGTATTCCTAATAAAAATTGAATCATCAACTGCTTGCAGATGTCTAAGATGCACGTTCCCAAATAAGACAGTTTATTGAATGTCAGGCATGTCTGTGTCATGTGCACTGCCACTAGGTTTTCATCAAAGATTGTTTGTGGTTTGGTTTGGAAAAGTATTTTCTAGCCTGACTATCCAACGTAACGAGACGAATGTCAGTCCTTTTTCTGATGTTTCCATTGTTTTAAAGTACATAGAATGGCTCATAAGTTTGAAAAAGATCTTTCTCGAATTTGGTCACGGCCTGTGTTCTCAAATTCGTGTTGAGATCTATGAAATTCTTCATCTATTGCCTCTTCGTTGCTTCGGATGATGCGATGTATGTCGACTTATTTCATGTCAGTCTATGTGGAGTTTCAGATTTTCACAGTAGACTACGTATTTACGTTTGTAATTTGAAGTTGGAATGAGTTTGTCAACTTTGTTCACTTTTAATTGTTTAGGGGCCTACGGATAATCGTAGTGTCGATCGTGTAACATTGCCTGATATTCTAGATCCACCTCTAGAAGATGACTCATAGGTCAATCGTATAAATTATTAGCATCTAGATATGTTATGATATGTTATGTATTGACTCGGTTCTCGCTCATCGAATCTTTCTTCCATGTAGTAATTGTTCTGTGAGATATCGTTGACACTCCACATCTCCACCCTTTTCGAACATGATCAACATGTCCACATCAGATAAAAATTCCAAGTGAACTTCAGTCGTCTTCAACAGAGAAGTCTTGCAAATTTTCGAGCACGTCTGTCATGAGAAAGACATCAGTTTTCAGAAACAGATCATGATAATCTCTCATAGATTACATGTCAAATATTTTCCACATTTTTTGAGCTTACTCGTTGTCAATGTCGGAAATGACAGTATCGTATAATTTCGAATAAAAATGATCTTTGGAAGGTAGCATCGACTCTTCGAATCTATGCAAAACGTCCATGTAATCCTTTTCTCAATATGCACACCAATTGATGCTCGTCTTAAAAGTGATTGGTCGTGATCTCAAATTTCTAGTTCCCAAACTTGCCGACTAGTTTCTCGAATCTGGTCGACATGAATTTAAAACTATCTATGAAACATATTTCTCTCTTGATATTGACTGCTGACAACTCTACGTCTAGAGTTTTTTTCTTCTTATCTATGACTATCTATTTTGCAAAAAAATCTATTGTTCGTTGCTCTTCGCAATGCAGTTTGCATATCCTTTGCTGACTTTACACCAAGATTCTTCATGAAAAGATGGCTGTCATAACCCAAAAGATTGTGAAATATCACTGGAAAGAACTTAGTATAGTCTGTAAATACTGTGCGTAGCACCTCGAAATTTACCCTTGTAGTGAGTGAGATCTCCCACTTTCTTGTGTGTGACTGCCGAAGTTCTGGTGAACGATAGTCTACAGATGTGACATTCGGTGGCTCTATTATAGTCTTTCATTTGCCCGTCTGTGATAATCTTCTTCACAGGAGTTTTGAATTGCTCATATAATTTTTTAAGTTGAGATTCCAAATTTCCACGGACTTTTGAGCCACGTCGTCATCGTTCGACTGTTTCGTGTAGGTGTATGGACCAGAAGAATGTCAATCGTCGAAAGAACATTTTATGTAGAAACAATATCCAGATGGTATGTGCTTCTGATATTTTTCGGTGTAAATCTGATCCTCGTCGAGCTGACAAGAAGTCATCTTTACTGTGAAACATTTGAAATCGGCGTACACCACAAAAGGCACTCTCAATTTTCTCTTGTGATGTACGAATTTAATGAGAGTGTGAGGGTTTGGCGTGTCGACAGCAACGCATTTATTTGAATTACAATACTCCCCGTGATGTTTTAGTGATTCTTTCCATTGGAAGAAATTCAAAGAGTTGAAACAGAAAAGTCTGCTGACAATAATTGACTCATAGTTTTGATTCAGCAATAATGTTGATTGTCGCCTTCCGAAATTAACAGTAATTGATTTTTTTCGCTATCTTTTGAGAACTTATCCTCAGAGGAAACATGAGTTTTTTTAATTGTCGTATCCCAAAACGTTGACAACTATTATTAAAATGATCGATGTCACATAGCCGTGTTGGGAAATTCATTCCTGACCAATCTAAATTCTTTGAACTACTTCGATACTATCTACTGAATAGTTTCTCTGTGATATAAGGCAGATGTTATGGCCCATTTGAAACAATGGCTGTCCTCTTTATTTTCCACGTTGATCACAGCTTCTTTCTTTCCTACAAAATAAGGCAATTTTATTTACGAACAAAGTCCGCAATGGATCATACTTATCAATGTGAATCTCTAAATTCAATACTTCTCCAAATCTCAATTTGCTACTTTCGTTTTGATACTGCGCCAAACATTTTATTATTTTTTTTTTCATGTCATCAAAGATATTAGACACTGATGAACTTTCGATCACGGTCTTCATGCGAGATTGAAAATAGGCTGTTTTTCATTGACATTACCTGTGTTCAGATTGATCTTTTGCATCCTACATTTCAATATCTTTTTTGTTTTGAAGCCAACGTCTTGTATCCGACGGAATGAATTTGAAATTTGAAGTTTTTAGGAAGAACCTTTGACATCAAACGTTTGTTTGAGAAAAATCCCTTGATGGCTTGCTCTCGTTCTACAGGAGTGTGCAACAAATATTTGCATATGATTTTAGTTAGGACTTCTTCTATGTCACCACTGTCACCATTTTTTTTCGAGTTCGACCATCGTTGTTTTTACGATGTTCGCTAGTTGATGTTTTTTTCTCTTTTTTATTTCTCCTGTCACCACTTGAATTGGAATATTTTGTTTTCGTTTCCTCTTTCCACCCATTTAATTTGTTGTTTTTCTCATCTCATCGCCTCCTCCTCCAAGCATCGATTCTATGAACTCATTTTTGTTTTACACCCATACACGTCGCAAACCCAACCGACGCACTTTAGATCTAAATTCTGTAGTCTCGTGGGTATCTATCGAGAATTTATGAGAAAACTAGATATCAAACGCACATGTACTAACTAAACTATTTACCTGACATTTTAACATCAGCAGGCGCTGTCAAATATGTCTTGCAGTAATAGTTCACCAAATATCATCAATCCATTAATAACATTCACTCGTCGACATCAATCTTTATACACATTAATTAAGATGGCGACGAACACAGCATCAACAATATGGCGGATGCAATTCACACAATTGCATACGCGAAGTCCACATTTATAATATGGGAACAGTTTATAAAAACATCATGGAAGATGCAGCTCTTCACGTGAAGAAAGTTGGTTATAAAAGCATCTTTATAACACCATTCATAAAGATGAATACATTGGAAATAATTTGTGTCAAATACAATACATTTTTCCAAAACGAAGACCCATGGCCAAATGCGCAGATTGTCTTCTCCAGTATCCGGATGTCAAATGACTTCCAGTATGTTATTTCTCGTGCAGTGAGTACAGTTCAGAGTAGGATCTTTAACCCTATTTTATTACACTCCTCGCAGTTTTCAAGAACTTTATATAATGAATATTTTAGGAAAAGTTCAAACATAGTTGATTTGCTGACATGTAGGATTGCAGGCTATTATACAGTTCTATATGTTGCAGAGACACTTTGCATTTTCAGTTGTTACATCCAAGATCTGCTGAAGAGTTTCATGTCGCTGTTGTGAAAGCATTTGTGCCACAAGACCCACAAAATGAGGTGTATTGATTTCTGTTCCACAGGCCTTACCAAAATATGGAGAGTCAGTTTCGGCAGTAATCGATTTATTGGTACCAAAGTAGCAGTTTTTAAAATAATTCATCCATGCCTGTAATTGCTCTATGCCTCCAGTAAAGCAATGGAGATGAATCCATTGAGTAGGTGCCCAGTGTCTTTTTACAGCATCCAGACAGTTGGAAAAGAGTGCAGCAGTATCTATATGGTTAATATCAAGGACATGTAAAATGATAAGTTTTCTTTTGGTACAAAGGTCCAATAATTCTTCGAAGACTTACTCCTGCTTCTTCCAATACTTCGTATCTGCTGTATGATCCAGCCCAATTTCACCAACAGCACCGATCTTTGGTGAATCGATGAGATCTTTGAGTTGACAATATCTGGATGTTGTTAACTTCTCAACTTTTTAGGATGCATTCCAATAGCGACCTTCCAAGAAGATGAACTACCAGGCAATAGGAAGCCGTAGTTTTCTGGATCACAATGAATATATATTCCACCAATGAGCTTTACCGGAATGGTAGGTTCTTTTGGCATATAATGCAATAAATCTTCAATCGATGCAATAGATACACTTTGCAGTTTATGACGAGTTCTGTCCAAATGGAAGTGATTGTCTTTTGCCATTAATGTAGGATTTGAGGATGTGATTGATACAGTACTTCGGGGTGTATTTTCAATCATGACGCTGAGATTTTCTTGTAGATCCAAAACCGGAGGTTTAGATATCAGTATAGTCATTGCCCGATGTTCTACATTATGTGAAGTTGGCGTTGCAGTAGCCGATGATTCAGATTGGCCTTCCGTATTAAAGATGACAGGTTTCCTTTGCTGGTACATCTTGTTGATGCTTCGTGAGCGACCATCCCATAGTTGAAGAGCTTTTCTATCGGTGGGTGTCAGGTTACTAATCAAAATCATAGCAATTCTTCAATATAATATGACCGCCGGTGAGTTGCAAGGCTGAAGAGTAAAAGGCTGTGGTATTGTCCAGAGTTGATCCTTGCATAATTTAATAGTGGCTATTTCATCAATTGGAGATATCTGTACATCTCTAGGAAGATTAGTAGAAGATACTACATTCATCAAATCCTGCAACGTTCCATTTGGCCCAATAGTAAGAGAGCAAAGTTTGTCAAGTATAATCATCTGATTTGATGGACTATTATTGTCACAATTCAAATCTCCATCCCACAATGCTATAAGTATATGAGAATAATAACAATGCTTCTTCATTTTCTTTGTTACCATATTGCAATCCGAAATCGGACATTTAAAACCACTTTTCCTCCCACTAGGTGCTTCAATATGGATCTCACCAGTCTTTGATTGGTCGTGGGTTACCGCTCTGTTACTTGATGGTGTTAGTATAGATGAGATGTTACATGGTTTCTTTGTCGCTTTCTCATATTATCGACTGGAGTGTGTCGATTCAGCCATTGATCTCTTCTTACTACATCCCTTTGATCTTGGCTCCGAAGTGATAGCTGGCTGACCAGCGGGCACCACGATGTTTGTTTTAACTGCAGTGCGATCCCCTTTTGAGGATAACGAAATCTGAATGCCAGACATTGTTATTCCCACCGACCCACCACCCACATTATCAGCTGAACCAGAAGGAGATGCCTGTTCACTTTGTTTTTGGTAAGATGGTGGCCCCTCCGCAAGACAAGCAGATCTCCCCCGGATGCAGCAATATCCGCCTTTATTATCAAGACAGCCCCTAAAGGGAAAGGAACATGTGTAGCAGCCATTGTGTCATCCAATCCATGGTACCATCCACCGAGTCACGGCCGAACCAAACCTGACCCTCAGAAGTGAGACCCGAGACCCGAGTTGATCTCCAGCCAGTCGCCACACCGCCCACCTCTATAATAAAATTACCTACCTTAGAGAGAGGAATATGACCTGTAAGCCCTGTGTCGACTTTTGGGCGACCCCCAGACCCCATCCAGGTCCTGTTCCAGTTTTAGAAGGTCGTGGCTGAGGCTCCCTAGGTACCCGGGCTGATCTCCCCCCAAATACCACACCGTCCACCTCTGTTGCCTGGTCGCTCACCAAAAGAGGCAGAGGGATCTGACCTGCAGACGCAGTGACATCCATGGGGCTATCCCCCCAAGCCATTGGCGAGCCTATTTGTGGAGTCAAACGATCTACCGCCAACTGCCAGACACGTAAATTCCCCAGAGTGCACTACACCGCCTTTTTGAAATACTTTATCTAGGTTTACCATTGGCCTAGACGTTGTTTTTCTCTCTGGGCAATCCACCAACCCACAGCCAGGGGCGCTTCTGTACTCCTTGCTTTCCTGTGATGCGGCTACCACGGCGCTTGCAGAGGAGGAGGCAGTTATAGTAGTAGTGATCCTCTGTATTTCCGGCTGTGTCTTCAAACGTATATCCTGACAGGAAGATTTTGAATAATTAGCCGAAAATTTAGCCTGTGCAGTCTCAATGTTTTTCCATCTAAAGAGGGAAGATGCTCATCCAGCCAAGAATTTGAATAAAGAGTTTGACCACTTTTGCGTAACTGATTTATCCATTTACCATCTCCAGTATATTTTGCAATGTAATATTGTTGGATGATCAGTTCATTCATCTCTTTCTGAGTGGTCACGTTTCTTGGCATCATAGATAAGTCGTATATCAACTTATCTGCTGGTCTGAATGGCTTTCCCTCATCAGTCATTCGTCTCACGTGTACAAGTATTTTAAAATTTGGTGTACTCATTGTGCCTGTAATAAATAAAAATATTTAGTTATAAAAACAGTCTGTTTTAAAAGTTATGTACATGATCGGCACTGATATGTATCTAAATTTTTAGCCCCCTCAGCAGTCATATTAACACATGATCCATGAAACCAATCATGATAATAGTCACATTGTATCATAAATTGTCCGATGTCTGGTTTTTGACAGAAACAATAAAGAGCTTCTTTAGAATAATCAACTTCCTCAATTGTTTGCTCTCCTAAATCTTTGTCTAGATAATTTTTCACCCATCTCGGAATTATACGATCCTTACAAAGTTTCAATCGATCATGGTTAACTATTATGGTTCTATTTCTCAACTTGATTTCATATAGCTAAGGGGTCAAATTTGACATGATCCCTGGTCCTTTCCATAAAGGAGATACGTTTTTAGATTTTTCCTTTTTAAATAGGATTTTACTTTGCGCTTTGTATCTGCAAAAGCAGAACACGTTTTAAAACACTACTTCTTAAAAAATAACAATCTGTTTCCGCTCATTGTGCACAAGTTAAAACGCTATATATATTTTGGCGCCTGTGTAAAACATTTACCTAACTTTCTAAAAACAACCTAGAGTAAATGCTTTAAGCCCCCAGGGTCCCAAGGCCACAATTTCCTAGCCTCCCCACTGAGATGTTTTGCATTTTTTGACAATTTTTACACCCTCTTTCTCGTGTTTTCCTGCGATGCAGTAAATTGGAGATGAGTTAATTTTCAAAACATCTATTCAGTGCTCGTTTCCCTGTTGTATTTCTGAACAACTGACAACAGGAATTTTGTCATTACATGGTGTGTGCACTTGTGTTTCAAAAGACTTCCAACTTTGTTCTACCTCAGAATTTATTTCTGTAGTATCGCCAAATATTTCATTTGGACCAAGTTTACCGGTCTGATCAGAGCATGTGCTATTTTCGGGGTTATTCAGTTCTCTGTTTTCACCCACATGTGCACCAGGCTTGTGAACCAGACTGGTATTTATATTTATACTGTTAAATATTTTGTTTGAGTTAAATTTAATAGTCTGGCCCAACATGTGCTATTTTGGGGGTTAATCAGTTCTCTGTTTTCACCCACATGTGCACCCTGCTGGTGACCGTGACTAGTATTTATTCCCAGTAGAATATTTGACTGTTTAAAACTTGGATTATCTGAAGTTGGTTGTAAATTGTGATTACTTGTGCCAACTTTATTGTTGCAAAAGAGATCAGTTGTGGAAGCCATTTGAGCAGCAAAAAGAGATACTCTCATTTCAACAGATTTTATTTGTGCACTAGACACTTGACCATTTTGGGTGGCATCAACTCCAAATGAAGTATCTGACAATTCACGAATCTCATTAACAATACCAGCAAAAGCGGTCTGATCTCTCAACCAATTCTGATATGGTGAGAGTTGTGGTTTTCCACTCTCATTATTTTGATCTAAAGGAGAGCTCTGGTCTGTTGACAAAATGCCAGAAGTTGTTACATGGTTGATTTTGCCAAGTTTCAATTTTGACTGCACTGCTTTGAGATCTATCGAATTGTCAGATGACTTTAAGTTTGAGTTGTTAGAAGTTGGTTTCATAATTTCATCTTTCTCAATTTTTAGCTTACTATCAGAAACTTTATCATAGAACAGATTTATGTGGGTAGACATTGTCTCCCCTTGAATGTTAACATTGGCCTGTTCTATTCCAATGACAGTCGGATGAGTAGCACTAACTTGTCTATCGCTGTACAGATTGGCTTCTTCTGGCAAAGTTGGTAGAGGACATGTTGTCTTCCTTGTTGAAGCCGAGAGGCCACATCTGTTTCTGTGACAGCATGACATTGAGTGATGCCAACTTCATTTTTAACATCAGTCTCAGTTTTGCACTGATGGCCAAACTTTTTCTCCATGTTTTTTAGGAGATCCAAAAATTTTATGTTTAGCTCTCTTTTTAATGCAACTGTGAATATTTTAGGAACTTAATTTTGTGTGTAGCCCAATCTGTCCTCCCATTATATATCAATGATTTGGGATATTTTGTGCATTTATCTTTACCCCAACTATCGCCTCTTTTATTATAATGAGGATTGGGTGCCTGTGGGGGGGGGGGGGGTTGTGGAATCAGAACTGTGTGCAAACTGTTGTTGTTGTGGCTGCAGCTGCTGTTGTGGAATGTAAGTTTGAAATGGTGCGTATACTGGGTATGGTGATTGCCACATATAGGCTTGTACCTGTGGATATTGGCTGGTAGAATGATATGAACTGTTTGGATCCACATATTGTTGGTTGGTGTTTCTCATACGTTCATCATTTATACACGTAGACTGGTCAAGCTCATATGTTCTGTAAATAGGTCCATGTCTACCTGGATCCCCATAATGTGGGTTGGTGTTATCCCCACATTCTCGATTGATATGTGTAGATTGGTTAGGTTCAAATGTTCTAAAGAGAGATCCATGTCTACATGGATCCTTGTATTGTTCGGTGGTGTTCTTCCCACTTTCTTGATTTACATATGTAGATTGGTTGATTTCATATGCTTGAAACAGAGGTCCATGCATATCAACTTCACTTTTGGTTGGATCTACAAGTTCGTAGTTTGGATGGTGGTCTCTCAACTGAAACTTGAAAATATTTCTAGTTAAGTTTTGTCAGTTATTTGGTTAATGAACTGAAATTAGTACTAGGAATTTCTCCTGTTTGTTATTTCACTTCGGGTGTCTCTAATACTTGTGGTCTGCTAGCTGAAAGTGGTCAAATGATTTAGCCAGTTAATTTTTTCAACTAATTTAGCAATTAATTTTTCAAATATTTCACCTTTTCACAAAATACAGAAACCCAAGGAAGTAATTCTTCTTGCCTCTGGTTTCCGTTCATGAATGTGAAATGTTATGTGTAATGACACAATTAAAAAAAAAATTCAATCAAAACATTCTAAGCAAACCAATTCACATTTGATGATTTGAAAACCTATATACTGAAATATTTACTGAAGTAAACGGAATATTTTATTCCATCAGTATCTTCAGTCTAGTAATTTCACTCCACCTGGATTTCAGCTTAAATTCCACAGTGTTTTATTAAACACTTTATATTTATTTGTGTAATCACACAAATATTTTATTCAATAATAAACTACTTTATTATTGCAATAATTTGGGCAAAATATTTGCTCAAAAATAAATTTTCAGAATAATTTTATTCTCAATAGGTAATATCAGATGTGAAAAAATAACATGTGAAAACTTCAGAAAATTGTCATTAAAATTCAAATAATTTTAAGGACACAATTGATTATGAAAATATGGAATCTTCAGTCACATAATATCTAAATGTGAATGAAATATCAAAGAAAAACAAAGTAATCAAATTACTGGACATGGGTTTCGGATTTGTTTGGGAAAATTCATTTATGGTGGTCCCCGAAGAGATTTTTTTTCTTTTCAAAAGACGTGCTTTGGATCTAGCTATACAAATGTGGCTCACTGTAATGGGAAATAATCAATCATTGTATCTTTACAAAAGTATAAAAGGAGATTTTGGGTATGAAAAGTATTTAGATTCGATAACAAGTAAGAAACTCCGAATTGCTTTAACGCGTTTACGATTGTCCTCGCATAGTTTAAGAGTTGAAACGGGCCGATATGGCCAAGGGAGACTACCGCATAATGAACGTGTTTGCCAATTTTGCCCATTAAATGATGTGTAGGATGAGTATTACTTCATCTTTGTTTGTCCTTATTATAACCAGCTTCGGCAGTATTATATAAGACGTTACTATATTTTAAGGCCTAGCATGATAAAACTAATCAGGCTCTTGCATTCGCGTAATAAGAATATCTTAAACAATTTATGTAGGTATATCATGGAAGCCCTAGAAAGACGAATTGAAACTGTGTACACCCAGGTATAGCGACAAAATGTGAATGTCGATGAAATATTTGTATATTTGATTTGTGGTTTATGACCAGAAATGGTCAAACGAAATAAATAATATATATATAATAAAAATCAAAAAAGCAATCTCAAGTTTTCACACTTTAACATTCAACACATCTGAATGTTTACACTTGAAAAATGTAAACAAAGCATCACATGACTGTCACGTGATACAATCAATTCACCTACTTTGGAATTTTCGACGTGGACATTTCGTCCCAGCGTGTTGTCCCAACAATAAATAAATACTTCCATTTAGTGGGACGGATTGCTATAAAAATAGTTCAGTTTGTGATACAAATGTGCAGTTACCAGGGATTTGTTTCTTTTTTAAACGTACACGTATTTTCAAAATAAACCTCATAATCTGCAATCTCAGTGCCAATGTTTTGTATCTCATGCATTTAGAATTGATGCCCGTATATATCACAGGTGTATTTGTTGATACTAACTGCTTTCTGGGCAGTTACAGGAGCAAAGTGCAGTGCATGACAATCCTGTGCGGTAGCATTTGCAATTTCCAGTACATGTTGAATGCTTGCAGCAGCACTTCTGTAGTTCTTGTCAGCACTCTGCTAAGGTAGAGAGTGTAGTCCAGTGTGGCTCCCACAAATTGTTGTGTTTAAGCCAACCCCAGCTGATAAGATCTGGTAACTGTTGCACCGGAGAAGAAGCCTGGTCCCCAACATGACCCGCTTGGAAAACTGCCCTTTTAACATGCTCATATACGGATGCCCTAGTTGGTGGTATGCCATTGTATGGACGTTGCTTTCGAGCGAACAAATCAAGGCGACATTCGTCTACTCTGCATGTTGTGCTTGAACGGTCGTACATGACAACAACAAAATGTTCCAAGATATCCATGTCTGCCTCTGTAACTGCATTCTGTGGTGAACTGAGTCGACAGAAAACCTCTGTTGCAGCCTCATACACATTCCATGCCCGCCAAGCAGATTTCTTTCCCTTTACCACAAAGGCAAACACTGTATCACACCCTGTAAAAGCATGAAAGAAAGGTAAAGCACTTGACCGAGGTCCAATTGATTTGGTAATGTCGTGTACTGGGAGCCAGCGGAAGTGTTGTCTCTTCCTAAAAGCTAACCACATTGAATTAATTTGAAGGTCAGTAAACACGGAGATGGCTATAACAGCAACGTCTGTGTCGGAAGTAACAACAGTCATGCTATTAAAACCTGTAACAACAGTCGCATGTTTGGCATGAACAAACATACGGATGTCTGCCTCTTCATGGTTACAGGGTGGCACCATATCTCTGTTCAGTTCCTTATTACAGACAACATCATCCCCTTTAGTGCCAACTATAAGGCTGTTTGTCTGAGCATTTACAATTCTATCTGCCAAAAATCCAAACAGTTCAGTTTTGTTTTCATTACACATCAGGAAATTGCTCCACGACTTTGGTACATTACTCTTACCGACCACTTTTCTTCGAAACCAAGCTCCCCTTTTCTGTCGAGTTCCTGCTTTGAGGCTACTTTTGAGGTATACATTATAAACAGCATCTACTCTTGTACGTTGTTGTGCACATCAATGTATGATATAATAACCTCAGCAGCATAGTCATCAAATGTTTCAGCAGTTCCAGGTGGTTTTGCATTGACCATAGCCGCACCATCTATGATCATAACTTCAGTTTGAGGCTTTTCTACTCGAGCAGCTATCCCTGTCTCTAAAATGTCTATAAGCTGTGATTTTACTCCAGAGTTCAGCATACCATTGTGTGATAATGATGGTGAGTACTGTTGGTTTTCATGTTGAAAAACGTTTTGAAGGTCACACTGTCGATTTTGGCACGATATAAAAAGTCGTGAAAAAAGTTGACAGTCATTTTTCAAACTCTCTGTTTTCAGATTCCCCACCGTAGTATGAGACTTGATTTTTTTGCTGAAAAGGGAAAGCTTATTTTTTGCCAAGAGTTCATGAAAACTTTCTTGTCCATTAGTTGTCGATTTTTTTCAGGAATTTATCATACTGTTTTCTGCCAACAGGTAAAGGCTGAGCCATCAACTCGTTTACCTTTTTATCCGCAACTTCTTAGACATCGAGGGAATAAAGGTCTTGTGAATATTCTTCAAATGGACTGCCATACTCAGATGTTGTTGAAATTAGTCTACAGACTTTATCCTGAAAGTCCTTCTGAGCAGCAGGGGTATCGTCATGGTGTCTTCTGTTTCGTTTCAACTCTGATTTGCCAGCTGCATCTGCAAATTCATCGATAACCCTGCTTATTTCCGGCCCCGCTATCATCCATCGCCTCTGTGCTGCTGGGTCTTCTGTTAACCCAATAGCTCCACTGTCACCCCACCCCAAATGCGAATTTTAGCAGGGGAGAAATCTCTCTTTAAAATGATACCTTTGTTGCAAATTTCCTTTCCTTCAAGTAGAGCCTGATATCAAGTCACCACGGCCAGACTATAAAGCCCTGACAAAACGTCATTGACAAAAACATTATGGTCGCCCATCTATGTTTAGAAATGTCGGCCATCTTGAAAATGGCCTAATTTTCAGTGGCCAACTATCTCAGGTTTTTCTACTATATTTAAAGAACACATGGTGAAATTTTCATGCTTGTATCATCAAGTGAACTGTTTTCATAAAAAATCGCACTAATCCGCTCCACTAATTGTGCAGTATCAATTTGAATTACATATATATACAAAAGATTGCAGAAACAAAAGAGTGCAATACATTAAAACACTGAGATATTTTAATGCAATTCGATCACATAAAAATCACAAAGCTCTGGTTAAAGCTCGCGCTGAGTATAAAAAGTTGCTGAAACAAAATAAATATTATTTTATTAAACGCTCATCATTAGAACTAAAAAAAGAAATAAAATTTAACCCACGTAATTTTTTCAAAATTTTAAAAAACAAATAAAGAAATCTGTGCCTAATATATCTCCAACGTCATTTAAGACATATTTTCAAACCCTACTTAACAGTGGAGATTTGACCACCTTAAACATCAATCACGTTGTCAGTGCTAATAATAGTACATAGAAGGGTATTGACGATATTATTAACTCGGAGATAACGCTTGGGGAACTGGAAACTGCAGTGAATAATATCAAAACAAACAAAGCTCCTGGAATTGACAATATTCTTAATGAATATATAAAAACTTGTAAAGATGATCTGTTACCAATACTAAGGAATCTATTTAATAAAATTCTGTATACTGGGATATACCCTAAAATTTGGTGTAATGGTGTAATAGTGCCTATCTATAAAAATAGAGGTCACGTGGATAACCCTAATCATTATCGCGGAATAACCCTTATACCGGTTTTGGGCAAACTGTTCACATCTGTTCTTAATAATAGACTTCAGACTGTGACTGGGTTAATCTGCGACGAACAGTTTGGTTTTCGGAAAGGTCATGGTACTGTAGATGCAATATTTGCTCTCAATAGCATCATAGAAAAATCTTTCGAAAATAAAAGAAAATTATGTTGTTGTTTTATTGATTATACTAAAGCCTTTGATTCGGTTAACATACCGCTTCTAATAAATAATCTAAAGATACAGGGGATAGTAGGCTCTTTCCTGGATGTTTTAGTCGATATGTATAGTAAAATAGAACTCTCTGCAAAATGGCAAGGAGAAATCTCCGATAAATTATCTTTAAGTACTGGTTTATTGCAAGGGGAGTCGCTATCGCCCACTTTATTTTCTCTTTTTGTTAACGACCTAGGCTCCCATATTCGCACGTCGTATCCGACTGCTGGCCCTGAAATGTACCGTAAAAATATCCCACTAATCATGTACGCGGACGATATGGTACTGATGTCAAATTCCAGAGAGGAATTACAAGAGTTGATAAAATGTGTTAGTTTATATTGTGATAAAAATATGCTGAAGATTAACACAGATAAAACAAAAGTAATATGTTTTCGGAAGGGCGAAAGGCGTGGACAACGAGTTAATTGGTTAATCAATGGTAATCAGATCCAGGAAGTAGACGAATTTAACTACCTTGGTTTGACCTTAAAATATAATGGTAATTTTTGTATCTCCCAAAAAACGTTAGCTCTGCAAGCTAGGAGGGCAATGTATTCACTTATCACTAAAATTAATAATATGCAGTTAGATATTGAACTAAGCCTAACATTATTTGATATTTACATTTCTAGTATTTTAAATTATTCATGTGAGGTATGGGGCTTTCATAAGGGTACAGATATTGAAAAAATCCATTTAGAATTTTGTAAGAAACTACTTGGAACCCACTCGAAAAGTATGAATTTAATGGTGCTTAGTGTGTTGGGGCGTTTCCCTATGGCGGTTTTGAGGAAGATAAGGATTATTAAATATTGGAATAGATTATTAAGCTCCAAAAATGAAATCCTAAGATCCATTTATTTAGATAGATATTATGCATGTGAAATAGGGGGTTCGCACAATTCTTGGTTGTATAATGTAAAAAAATTATTAAATGAATTAGGCAGGGGATACATGTGGTTAAACCAACGAACGTATATTAATACACAACTTACTCAAGAAGTAGAGATAATATTAAAAGATAATTATATCCAATATGTGAGGGGTGAGCTAAATAATAAATCAAAATGTAATGTGTACAAGCACATTTTTGAAAATTATGAATTGCAGCCATATTTAACGTTAAATATTCCTAAAACTCTTCGAAGCCATTTAACTAAAATGAGAATCTCCTCTCACAAGTTAAATATCGAAGTTGGACGGTATGCCGGCATTAATAGAGATGCTAGGCTCTGCAGTCTTTGTGATGGTCATAAAATCGAAGATGAGTTCCACTTCATTTTGGAGTCTAGAGCATTAAGGGACGTAAGGAAGAATTTTATTAAACCCTATTATAGACTGAGGTCAAATATGCTTAAATTCTGTCAGTTAGTTGGAGCTAGCAGTAGATTTGTATTAATTAAACTAGCAAGATATATTCAAATAGCATTAAAATTAAGGGATGAGTTGATGTAATGTCATAGCAGTGCTTCTCTGGAGCATGCCTCTCAGCAGCCATGGCCCACACATACTCTGAGGATAATGACATTTTCTAAAACGTAGATAAATGGAAGTGAGGACATCGGGATTGGGATCCCATCGATTGACAAATTTGCTGATTACTGGGTATCTCCACTGGGCATAGCGCAGCTATTTTTGGCTGCGATGTGCTGGATGGAGAGACTCAGCTGTCAGCTGTCAGGTGATAAGCCGGAATTATGAGTCACGGGCATTAAAAAAGGCTCAAGTCCGCATGGGGACGCTGGTTGGAGACATTTGGTATCTCGATATGTTTCGTTTCGCGACCTAATGTTTCGAGCCCGGAAATGATATTCTGATAGTTTTGTTTTTCGAAAACCTGCTTCAGAAAGTGTAACCTGTTGACTGTCGAGTTTCTCCTCTGTGCGCATCTCAGTTATTTTTTGTGTCAACAGTTAAGTACGAATTATGAATGTTTTCGACTTGAATCCCTTATGACGAAGACTGAGTATTGATCAGCTGCAATCGTTATGCTGCGTGATCAATCTTTCTGGTGTGAGTGGTCTTCAGATATACGTAACTCTTACCCAGCGCGGATAGTAGACAAAGACTCTTGAATGATTAAACATATTCACATTTTGTCCCAGAAACAGCCTTTGACCCCTTGTTGGAGCGAGCTTGTTAAGCTTGTTTAGTGAGGGTTCATGAGCTATGTTTTTGACAAGGGGGTGTGAATATGATAAATCTTGAATAGTATTTTTCAATAGCGCCTTCGTCTTTCGCCGTTACCCCGGGTCGCTGGGCAAGGGATTCACAAAAACTTGAAATCTAGCGCACAATTTATTCATGTTGATTGTTTTTGTTTCCCATCAATGGGCCAAAAGGCCCCCGATGTATATGTCCATCGTTAATTAATTTGGTGAATAAAGAATATATGTCATATTTGTTTTGGAATTTGTGCCATAGGCATTTCGCCCCGACGTGTTGTTTCAACAGCAAATAAATGTTGTCATTGTCTAGTACCAATTTTAATTAAATGGTAAGGTGAACTTTGTTAATCTTTGATGTTACTGCGAGTTTTTAACGTCAGGTAGTACATGTTAAAAAAAATGTGTTGGGACAATGTTAATTCCCGTTACAAGCTCGAGAGCTCCGCAGCGCCAAATGTAGTCTCGTGGGTATCTATCGAGACTATATGAGAAAACTAGATATCAAAGGCACATGTACTAACTAAACTATTTACCTGACATTTTAACATCAGCAGGCGCTGTCAAAGATGTCTTGCAATAATAGTTCACCACATACCATCAATCCATAAATAACATTCACTCGTCGACACCAATCTTTATACATATAAATTAAGATGGCGACGAACACAGCATCAACAATATGGTGGATGCAATTCACACAATTGCATATGAGAAGTCCACATTTATAATATGGAAACAGTTTACGAAAACATCATGGAAGATGCAGCTCTTCATGTGAAGAAAGTTGGTTATAAAAGCTTCTTTATAACACCATTCATAAAGAAGAATACATTGGAAATAATCAGTGTCAAATACAGAGAAGGCAAAAGGTTTGTCAAAGAGAGAGTCATGGAAGATTGCAATCGAATCTGGCGAGCAGGGGTTAGCGTGAAAATAGCACTGCAGGGGTTACAATATAAAGAAAAGCCAGCTTTTGAGAAGTACCTAGATGGCACCTTTGGAGGGTCACTGCTGTTCAAACTGAGATCAAGATCACTGGAGCTTCGGGGAAAAATTGGGAGAGATGAAGAAAAGGGATGCCAAATGTGCCACTCTGGAGTAGTGGAGACCCTGGAACATTTTCTCTTGGAATGCCCACAGTATATACCTCATAGAATAAAATTTACTGGAAGAATAATGCAGAAGTGGGGTGAAGAAACAAAGGATAGATGGCTGAAGGGGGACACGAGGGAGAGGGTAGGAATGCTTATTGAAGAAATTGAAAAAGAGGAAGTGAGGGATACTATTAAGCAGTTTATATCTGAATGCTGGGAGGAGAGGGGGGAAGAGGGGGTGGGGTGCAGGGGGAATGATGGCCTTCTCTTATGAGGACCGCGACAAATCAGCGGCTGGCCAAAGAGTTATTATTATTAAATACAATACATGTTTCCAAGACGAAGATCCATGACCAAATGCGCAGATTGTCTTCTCCAGAATCCGGATGTCACATGACTTCCAGTATGTTATTTCTTGTGCGGTGAGTACAGTTCAGAGTAGGATGTTTAACCCTATTTTATTACAATTCTGACACCTTTTTCCAACTGGTCGCAGCCTTCATGACTCCGATCATTTGTGGTTCCGTTCGATAACTCGACGATTTAGCGACATACAGCTTCTTAATGTATGTTTCCAATTGAGCAAGATTACAATGTTTCTAATAAAAATGATATTTTTTAATTCTTAAAAATTGTTTTAAATGTTAAAATTGTTTTTTAAATGTTATTTTTTTATTTCCTATATATATGTGTGGAAAATATTTCATTTCTGTTTTCCTTTAATTTATTTTTTTTAACTTGAAGAAAAATAAAAAAAATTAATATCAATCAAATTTTTTTTCATATTAAATATAGGAAATGAAAAAAATAATATAAATTTAAAATTAATGAAAACATAGAAAAGAAATGGCAATGGTAATAAAATCAAATTGAAAAGAATCGCCACATACAATAGTAGTAAAACCTTATTTGAAACCTAATCCAATTCAATTGAAAGATGTCGCGGTGACAAAGTTTGAATATTTTAGTACGATAATCATTGCATGGAATTAAAACTGAATGAAGATCAAGTCGATTTATGTTTAGATTTGAAAAATATGTGTTGCAAGCCTCTGAAGAAAGAAGCGAAAAATTACAAGGAGTTTATTCTGATCTATGAAAAAAAACAAGATGTATCCGAAAATCGACAAAGCTGTAGTAGATTGACTCAAAGAAGAAGCTCTCAAAATGTGGAAAGATTAACAAAAGCAGACATGGTCATCGAGCATCTACACAAAAATGAAGAGGGGAAAGTGACAGAACACCAACAAAGAAAAGATATGCCTTTGTAAAAAGAAAAATGCTAAAAAAAGAAAAAAAATTGTAAAGAAATGTTACATTTCTTTTATCGTTTTCGTAAATAAATATTTATAATACTGATTTTTTTTTAAATATTTAAATGTATTTTTAATTTTAATTTTAATTTTTTTTTCTCTTTGGCTTCTTAGGAATTGGATACAAACTTATTCCAGTCTCTCCACTTTCATTAACTAATAAAAGTCTGTTGCAATGATAAGTGTCATCACACTCAGTTTTGCCTATAATTTCAGAAGTTTCCCTGAAATATTTTTCCACAGTCTTAGGAAAATTTTTTTATGTTCTTTCTCTATAATATTTCATCATGATATTGTAATATTTATCATATTTGAATAATCCATTTTTTCAATGAATATGGATGTCGTTCCGGAATTCACAACAATAATTCCAAAATATACCTTCAACTGTCGGTTGTGAGATAACACATCCATAATCGAAAAGGCAAACATTCTAATTCAGTGGGTTTTTGTTGCCCTATGCGCGAGACCATAACCATACAAATTGTCATCACGTCGCACCTGCTGACCATATTTTATGCCGGCATTCCGTGTCTTGACAGATATGACCGCAGTCCCATCCGAACTTGCAACTGAAACATCTTTCCTTCATTGTTCTGGGAATTTTTCTTTGACGAGGTGGGCAAAAGTTCTGTAAAACACATCTACAATAAATTCGTGAAGCTCTTCTCCATTATTTTTTTCATTTCATCTGTTAAACTACACATTTAAAAAAAAATTTAATGTATATTTTTTTTATTTCCTAATATATATATGAAATTGTTTTCCTTCACAAGATCTGAGTGGGATATTTGCTATCCAGTAATAAATATAAAATAATTCCTCGATCGTAGTTTGTGAGACCTCTCAGCAGTTTCTGAAATTCCTCAATTTCGAACTCCAAAGGCCTTGATTGCCCTCCTAACATGACGATATTTTTCCAACAAACATTACCTCGTTCTCGTCGAGCTTTTCCAACACTGACGCAAAACACAGGACTATGGCGTCTTTGTGTTCCACGGTGTAACAGATGTGCACCTCGATCCATCACTCGAACATGCAACCTGGACATCTCTCGCTCATCGCTCTAGGAAAGTTTAAATCTTCGAGATGGACGCATGCCCTGTAGAAGACATTTCTAAGAAACCTTCCATGCAGAAGGTCTCTCTTCATATTCTCCGCTTTCTCCTTGGAATCTTCGGTCTTTAAAAATGACATACTTTTTTAATATTTTAGAGTTATTTCTATTTGTTAAAAATATATATGTATTTGTTTTTATTCGAGAAAAACTCCCAACATATATATGTTTATCCGCAACAGATAGACAAACAGACAGACAAACTGATTAAAAAAACCCAAGATGTCATGCAGTTGCAAATGCCTCTCGTCCGAGAGATCCCAGTTGAATGAACCGCACCCATCAAAGATACACTGTAAAACACCGACAGACAAAGTACACGTTTTTGCATTTGCACAATAATTTGTAATGTTTCACATACGAAAGATCACCACACAATCAACCAACAGTAATACTTTAAAAATGCCAATAAAATGTACCTAACGAAAAAAATCAAAAGTAATTTTTGGCCCAAGTGGGTTCAAAAACGATAGCAATTTGGGTGAAATATAAGGACTCTAGACAGAAAGAACACCAGGATGAGTTCAAGTATAAAGGAAGTAATATCGCATTACCATAAATGTAGAGCAAAAAATGGAGTCCAAAATGGCTACATATACCCAGAATTCTACCTGGAGATACTCATTTTCTTGGATTTGGTTATCTGTGGAGATAAAAGAAGTTTTGACATGTTTAGAGTAACTGCAATCATATACAGAGTAGTACCGGAGGGCATGTAAAACCGACTCCCCATGGATACCATTTCACTTCCGAGGTCGCGTCAAAGGAAGTATCCGAATCGACCTAGACAATACACCAATCCTTTTTAGAAACAGCCGAACTTTAAGCACAAATGCTTGTTTTTGCAGCCTGTTATACGCAAATTTCTTAGCTGTATTCAAACGCAATGGTAGTCTGATAATATGTGTGACAAACATTTGGCCTGTGCGGCAGTCTGTAGCGTTTGTCTTTTAACCTCCTCAGCAAATGCGTCACCGCATGGCTGCAACAAAAGTAATTACCTAACTACGTTCCAATTTGATCCGCTTCTCGAAATACCGGAGAGATTTAGAAGTCGGACAGTTGACTTCCCAAGCAGCCGAACAAACCTTTTAGCAATAAAAATACCGTTAGGATTTTGTATAAATTAACAGGTAGAGTGCTAAATTATTTTTGGCCATCAAATCTTGTACACATGTATTTGCCTTGTTACAATTTATGGGGGAGTGCCTATGGGCACTCCCCCATAAATTGTAACAAGGCAAACCCTTACAGACTAAGCAATATCACTTCGAAGATAACACAAAGCACATCCACGGAAAATGAGTCTTCGAGCTGAAGTACCCGCACTTGAGAGTAAAGCTCAAATATGGGCTTCCAGCACTCTACCAGTTAAGCTTCTATTATTTATATACTCTTAGTTGCAAGCATACATTATTTGCTGGACGTCACTCTTTCGACAATCATACCAACCAAGTTCACTTCATCAGAACCAGCGAACTATATAATATTGGTTAAGTCTGTATGTAAAAAACTCATTTTATTCCTTTTCAATTGAGCATTGTTTAATATTTCGTTCAGATAGAACGGTTCCCTGTACAAATAGGAGAAATGTTTTTAACAGCGATGAAAAAATGTGGTTATCCTGCATAGCTTCATCCAGCTTCATTTCGTATTTATAAATTTGTCTATCAATCTATACACTGTATTCATGTTTTGTAAATTATGTCATTTTTTATATTATAGTTTCATGTGGATTAACAAGTGCTTTCAGCACAAACCTGTCGGTGCACGGAGTGAAAGTATTTTTTGTCCTGAAACTGATCGCAGCTGCCATCATAATTGTTGGAGGAATAGTCACACTTAGAAAAGGTGAGTGGTTTCCTGTCAATTTTTTCCTCTACTGTTCTAGACAACAAAGCAATACCCATATATTACACCGCATTGCTTATAATTACGCACCAAATAACACATTCCATGGGTTAGTAGACCCAAGAGGATAACAGACCAACAGTGGTGCAGACAGTGCATCCTGTATTACCATAATAGACCACCAAGCATAACCCCACAATGCTTTCTGGCCTATCATTACTCATAACAATCACACGGTGGATTAAAGCATTCGGTGGGTCAGTAGAACTATGGTTAACCAATGGGGGTGCAGACAGTGCATCATGGACTTCCTTACTAGACACCAAGCATACCCTACAACACCGTGCGACCTACTATTACGAACTACCGATATTAACATTAATATGATACAAAGCATTCAGTAGGTTACTAGTACAAAGAGCTAACCGTAGATCAATAGAAGTGTATATACCTCCAATATTATACTACCATATAACTCATGAGAAGCTCGAAGGCCCCTAGCCCGAACATCCTAATTTTGAATTGTACACTGGCTATTAGTAGCGTTCAACGTTTCCATGATTTCGATTCCGCATCACCACGTCATGACTGACGTCTTTAGAAAAGTCTACTGTTTTGCGATGAAAATTGTCAGAAAAGCACACCTTCCTCATCACTCTTCTATCACATACCCAAACTGTAAACCACCCAAGGTCATGTATATACAGTAGTATACAGATCATAGTATATTATAGCATACATATCATGCACATACCACTTGTCGGCTCTACGAAAACTCCCATTTACTACGGATATTTAACCACTTGTGACTAAATCAAAAGACCGGATACTAAGACACGCCTGTACGCGAAAGGTGTCTGGATTCCGTCTATAGGAGAAGAAGGCATCTGTAAGCTAAGTTTGGGGCCTCTGAGGTTCTACATGGGTCCACAATATATTCATAGTACTGCATATGTCCCTTGATACTACCGGACTTCCAACTATAAAAGATAACTATAGGAACCCTCCTCTTACTTTCCCAACCTTCAATTCAATTTAATAGTTCTGGTGGAGAGAGAGAGAGAGAGAGAGAGAGAGAGAGAGAGAGAGAGAGAGAGAGAGAGAGATGATGATGATGATGATGTGTGTATAGGAACCACTTGTGCGCACGTGTCTCACGGAAACCTCATTCAACTGCAAAGACGTTATGCCAGCATTCTTGACTGTTTTTACAAAATCAAAAAATGTTTCTTCACGCGATTGACTTCACTTCCACAACTACTGGAAACTGGAATGAAAGCTGTGCTTATTTTGTGACAAACGTTGTTATTTTGTAACAAAACAATTGTTATCTGTAACAAAAGCTGATGATTGTTGTAACAAATGTGCTTAGCTGTAAAAAAAAAGTGGCTGTTGTAACAAAAATGGTTGCTGCACTGGTGGCCTGAGAGCTTGGTGATGAGGTAATGAAGGGATTTGCCTTAAGATGTTGGGACATTTTTGATTAGCGGTTAAGAATTGTCTTATCCCTGCACGTTGTTCCAATTTGTTAATAAATGGCTGGCACCACTGACGAGTACACTACTGAGGACCGGTACGACGCATATGTCCAAAACATTCTTCTGATATTTGTCTTCGCCACATCTTCTCCTTCTCTGTCATTTCATGTTCTATTCGTTATCAGATATTTTCCCTATCATCCTCTTTCTGTACTCCTCTTGATCTAGAGAGAACGTCATATTCATCTTCTTGAAGAAGAAATGATGAACACATGATATGTTCTATAGTTTTATACCCAAGACAAAGTGTCCTTCGGATCAAAATCTATTCATAGAACACTCACGTTCTATTTTGATTAAAAGACGGTAAAAAATCAATAATTTACGACGTTTCTATCGCGCTGTTGTAGTAAGTATAAGATTACCAACTCAATATTCGTGCCCTAAAATCCGAAACCGATCCACCCAGGAAAACAGAACTCAAAAAGGCCTACAACTGACTTCAGGGCGAAGTATAACAGGCAGTCCAGGCCGAACAAGAAAGTAATTGGGAACCTTCCATCTAAATTGAGAAAGGGACGCCAAAAAATTCTAGAATACCATCAAGATGGTTAACAGGCCAAAGAAGCAAATGCAGTAAAACGTCATCCAAGCCCCTTAGTAGAGAAGTAGGCACAATTGTCACTGATGATAAGGAGAATGCCGACGAAATTGCCGAACTCTTCGAGAAAACCCACCGCCCCCATATAAGGTCCCCATTTGACGACACGGTTAAACTCGCGATCGGTAAGTTAATGACAACTCCAAAGTTTATCAAGACCCCAATTTCAAAACCGAACCTCAGGAGGGGACGACGACGACCCCGTCGCCCCCATCGTCAACGAAGAAATCATCAACATCCTTAAAAAGTGCAGAATCTCTAACTCACCCTGGGAAGACGAAATCAGCAACAAAATCCTTAAAAAGAGTCCCCAAGAGCAAGCACTCATTCATCTCCACACTAAAACCCTCTATAGCGCATGCTTCACCCATGGTTACTTTCCGAAATGCTGGAAATAAGCCGTGGGTGTCATGACACCCAGACCTGGCAACGACCTCACCAACCCGGATAACTATCGCCCGCCCGTGTAGCCTCCTCAACTGCAATGGTAAGACATTCGAGAGACTTCTAACCAATCGGCTGAGGGAGCACCTAAAATACGTAAATTTCTTCAAAACATGAATGGCAAAGTGCCTACAGCAATCGAAAAGAAGGCATGGCACACATCCATCGCTTTGTCGAATTAAGGAAATCGGCTAACCTAAACCACCAAGTAGGCTCCGCAATCCTGCTTGACGTTGTAATGGCATTTGACTCCGTTTGCCACAACGGAATTCGCTACAAACTCTCCAAACTCACTCTCCCCATTAAGCTATTAAGACCTCTTTTCTCCTTTTTAAATGATAGGACAATTAAGGTTCGTGGCAACAAGGGCATGTCTGGTGAAGTTCCCCTCGAGGTTGGTGCCCCCCAAGGGTCCACCCTCAGCCCCCTTCTCTATATAATCTACGTTAACGATCTGACAATCACATATAGCAGGGTCCAAATATCTCAATTCGCTGATGACAAAGTGCTGTGGGACTCAGGTGGCCGAACCTCCCACACCAAAAACAAAACACTCCGGGCACTCTCAAGGACTTCGAACGCTCGTGTGCCAAATGGAGAATAAAAATAAAACCCAATATTTTGACTTGACTTCACCCGAAGAACTAAAATTCATGATTTTGGTCTCCGTGTACAGGGAAAAGTCCTTCCAGCAGACACCGAGGCGAAATACCTTGATATTACTCTAGACCAAAGACTTCAATAAACACACTAAAACATTGCCTCTAAAAGGACTAAGGGAATTAACCTACTGAAAATGCTACGCGAAACCTTCTGATGTGCTAACGTAGCAGTCCTAAAACAAACAAAAAACTCTACAAGGCCTTCTTGCGCCGCGTACTGGAGTACGGGGTACTCGTCCTCAGATAAACCAACAAAGCCAACATGCTCAAACTTCAAAGAGTCAAAACAAAAACCACGCGGCCCGCGTCGCTCTCCGCACACACCTATCCAACTCCTTCATGAAAGAGCTAGAACTGAGACCCTCATAGACCGTCTACTGACCCTAGCCGACAAAAAATCGCGAGTGCCTCAAAGAGAGTTAACTAGTACACGAATTAAACGAGATCTGCGCCCGCCATCAAAGACTCAAATACTCGAGACAATAATCACCATAATTCCAAACAGACTCGTTACGAAATCGTGATATGCGGAACACGATAAACCACCTTTAGACAGCAGTGATACATTGAGGTGTGATTGGACGTCGTCCCCAGGCTGTCCCACCAAACGAAAGCCCATCCAAACAAATACCTGGACAAATAGCAAGCACCTGGGATGGATACAGCCAGCATTAACCACCGCGGGAAGATGAAACGAGGGAAGAAAGGGGGGGGGGGGGTAATAACGCACACACATTTCCACTTTCACATAAAGAAAAGACACAACACATACCGACACCGACAGGACAGGAGCAGCAGTCCACACCGGCCGGAAGATGAGATGGAACTAAGGCACAACAGACGCAACAGCTTCTACGACGAAAGCTCCACCTACGAAATTGATCACCAGATCCACAGACACAATCACCATGGTAACTCATGTCGCATCTACTCAACAGACCAACAAACCAACAGAAGAGCCCGTGGCAGACTATAATTGACCAGGATAGCTCCAACGAACGACATACAAAAAGTGGCAGACTACACATGCCTGAAGACTCTACTGATCGCATAACAATGAAGACACGCAAGATGAGAAGAAACTTTAACAAACACACATGACTTGTCCCGCACATGGCCCTTTTTGTAAAACATTCCGCCAAATAGGATAACAAGCAGGCCTGCCCCGAACCAGGAAAGTTCGGGTCTTTTGGTGGTGCCCTGAGATGGCCGTTTCTGAAAGTTGGTTAACGATTGTCTATCCGCTGAGTTCATCCTCACCAAAACCATCCAGAGGCAAACTATACTTGCTGGTGACGGCCTCAACAACACGACAAGACAAGTGGCAGATTATACTTACCTGAAGACACCACCACATCTCCCTCGGGGAGAGGTAGTGCCTTTATTGAGAGGCCATTCTCTCACTCTGGTCCTCACCCGAGGGAGGACAATGCCTACCTAGAGAACACACCACAATCCTACTCCCCCAGCTTTTCCTCCTCTGCTGCGACCTGTCATGATGGCGATTTGCGAAAAATCTAAAAAATCTGAAACGTCAAAGTAGGATCGATAGGGGCTTCTCCGTGCCGTCCATGCGCGTCTTCGGCGTGCGAAACCATTGGTCACTGATCTGCGGTTATTTCGTGAACATCATAAGCCTGAGGTATTTTTTTCTCTAGAGATCATGGAGCCAACATTGATAGAGTACTCGACAGCAGACACCTATTTGTATAGCATGAAGAATTTCTCCTCGCACTGAAAGGATACTGGCCAGCAATACTATCTCAAACAGAATACAAGGAGATGATAAAGAAGTTCCCCAATATTGAAG
Source organism: Pictodentalium vernedei (assembly GCA_031216915.1). Lineage (NCBI taxonomy): Eukaryota > Metazoa > Mollusca > Scaphopoda > Dentaliida > Dentaliidae > Pictodentalium > Pictodentalium vernedei. The sequence goes on along the minus strand of CM062296.1, from coordinate 641,120,059 downwards.
AAGTCAGAAGACCATTCAGGGAGGTACACTATGACAACAGACCGAAGCAATGGTTCGAACTCCCCGTTTGGATACAGGAAGAAGTTCTAGTGGGAAAGTAAAACGATTGGGAAGAGGAGTGCTCTTCAGAAACGGAGATGTGTGAAGCAGGTTGCTGATCACTATCGTGGCTTCGTGCCGGCCCTTTTAAAGGCCCACATATTCTTAAATAAGATTCTCTGAAAAACACATCTCTAATCTTTTTTCATGAATGACAAAACCAAACCAGTACCCTTCTCTTTATTTTCCTTGAAGATGTCTAGACAGGTAGATACATATATTTTATTTGTCAGTGCACATATACACAACACAATTTACATATAATGGACATATTTACAACATATTTGTTAGCAATATACATGGCAAAAAGCATAAAATTCCTCTTCTGTTTCTGTGTAATGATGTCTGCATACCGACAGGCGTACCCAGATTGGCTGTCTTCCTGCCTCCCCTAGCAAGAAAGAAGATAAGAAACAGAGATGCAGATAGAGAAGAAAAAGGAAGAAATTAAGAGAAAAAAGTACGTCGGAAAGAGTAGAAAAATACTAGTGCAACATCGTGAATTCATTTAATCGTCCTAAAACTAGATCATCTTCCGCCTGAGCGGATGGTGTGTGTTGTGGTCGAGGCCTGGTTCAGCTGGACTACCCCGATTCGAACCTCACCGTTGCATCCAAATCTTCAAGTGTCCAAGTGAGAGTGTAACAATAGATTTGCCAATAATAAACGGAATGCAAGGGTGAAGGGCGAATCCGGTGGCCACAGGGATGAGAATGCCAGACAATTCGCGGTGAAAATGAATAACCTACGTAGGGGAATCTTATCAATGCACCTATTACTGAATCAATCGAAACAGCCCAAAGCCCAGGGATACACACCTGGGGTGAGTGAGTTAGAGATGAACAGTATTCTAAATTGCACAATCCGGGCAGTATGGATTTGAGCAGGAGATATTACTCGTGTACGAAGAGAGAAACTTAACAATTAATTTCTTCTTTCCTGTTTCTCACCGCCCCAATGTCCATTTTCAATTCTATTAAGTTCCATAACTTGGGGAATGCAAAGACAGATAGGTTTTCTAATGTTTTTGTTCTAGTTCTACATCGATGCAGGAGTCCAGCTTGGCGTGTGTTTACATTAGTCTGATAGCTGACAGTAGAGAAAAACTTCGCAAAAGATGCTGGAAGGTTACCGTTATACCAATCGAACATGAACAAGTAGACATACAAACTATACAAATCTTTTATCTTCAGAATGCTATTTCTGAAGAACAGTAGATCGGTATGGGCATTGTATTTCTTATTATTAATGATTCGTATTGACCATTTCCGTAGTTTAAATAGGCAAGAACAAGCTTTCGATGCCCCCATATTGGGATTGCGTAGATGAAGGAACTCTGTACTAATGTGTAATACAGAGTCTTCATTGCTTTGAAAGGGAGTACTTTCTTCACTTTGTTGAGGCCGAGAGAGATTGGCAAGGGCAACTTTCGAGCAGAGTTTGTATATGTAGGCATTGTAAGATAAATTTTCATCAATATTTATGCCAAGGAACTTTACAGATTTTTCATGTTGTGTGTTACCGACTTTTTCGATAACATTATTATTTAAAGACGTCTTCTCATGGGCGGAATCATTTCCTTTAGTTGGATTGATAAGTATATATTTTGTTTTGTTGGAGTTCAAAACCAAGTGGTTGGCAGCTCACCAATCAAATATATTTTGCACTTCTTCATTCAATTCCGAGACCAGTGGGTTTATCTCCACCCCAGACTTATATCCATTAGTGTCATCTGCAAATGATAGGAGGTATAGCCTTGTTGAGTTGTTTATGTCGTTTATGTAAAGTAAAAAGAAACATTTTGGGTCCTGGTCTGAAGATAGCTTTTGAACCAATTATTGGCATTACCTCTTATACCATAGTGTTCCTGTTTTTGGAGTAAAATCTCATGGCTGATAGTATCAAACGCTTTAGATAGGAAATGGGCTAGAGTACTGTTTTTACTAGGTTCGTTGGTTTCTGTGGCTGTGTATTTTAACAACTGAATGACTGGATGTAGTGAACTGTGATGCTTCCTAAAGCCGTATTGGTGGGAGAAGAGGATATCAAATTTATTTAGAAACTTAACGAGTCTCACTAGCATGAGCTTTTCTAGGATTTTAGAAAAAACGGGCAAAATACTGATTGGTCTGTGGTTCGTAAAGTTGTTTTCGTCACCTGATTTGAATATTAGAGTTACTTTGGCAATTTTCATCCTGTTTTGAACTATTTCCTGACTAAATGACTCGTTCATGATATGCGTAAGTGGAGTGGCAATGAACTTTATTGAATGTTTCAGGATGTCAGTTGAAATATTATCACAATCTTGACTTAATTTAGATTTCATTGGCTTTGCGATATTTATTATCTCAACAGACTTTTTCCGAGATCTGGTATTATGAGGGTATTATACACACAGAATGTCATTATCAGTGTGTTGTGGTACTTTAGGCAGCCGAGCGCGACGATGTTCATGCCACTTGGACTAGATTGTTCGTAGTTAGGCCAAACAAATTGTACTCTCGTTTGAATCGTAGATGTAGTTCAGTCGCAGTTGATGAAAACACCCCCTCCTCAGGGCCGTTGGGGGGGGGGGGGAGTGCCGGGGTAGTTACTCCGGGGCCCGGCGGTCCGGGGGCCCGCGAGGACGAAGCCGCTCCACCCGAGACAACTAGTTTGCGAGCTTTTTTTCAATGCCCAGTGTGTGTGAATCGACAGGTGGGCCCCCGAATTCACTAGTAAGCATATATTCCTTTCAAGAACTGTCTACGTTATTAGAGATATCGTGGATCGATCCGCCCACAATATGTTGTTCTGTAATTCGGTTATATAGACTTCCCGCTTCGATATTGCCGGAAGGGTGAATATTTTCATGGGTCCTTGGTAAGTTGGGTTTGAAACAAGGGGGCCCAGGTGGTACCATCTATTAGAAATCTAATTGATCCCCCGGGGCCCGTATTTTCTCTCGGCAGCACTGCCCCTCCTGCACCTACTACAGGCCGCTGTGGTCACTTTCCAACAACCTGGTGCTTCATTAGTTAAAAGTTTGCTTCTGATGATTTTTTACTATCTGGTAAACGCCTGCGTGGACATCACTGCCCAAGCGTGGATTATGACCAGTCCGCGGCGGCTGTACAGTACCATGGATAAGGTGATTTTGGAACATTTGCACAACGACGTCGACGTGACCAATTACCTCGTTTACTGGCGTATTTCAACCAATTTATGCATTTATATATGAGGATGACTACACGTTTTCATATTCTGATTGCAACAGATCATATAGACATACAGACATGGACATAGACGTAGCGATGATAAATTTGGATCAAGAAACAGATCTGCTGGATTGTCCGCCATCAATATTGTGGATGTTGTGCGGCGAATCGCCAAACTCTTTTCGAGATCTGTGCACTGATATCGGAGAATATCTTTTGCAACAATGACATTTCCAGTATATTAATAGTACACGACCTGAAAGATAATTATTGATAAGTCTTGTGTGGCTGCGACATAATTTAACATTTGAAGGCCTCGCCAGGTCTTTTCAGTTGTCGATCACTTCCGTTCATGAGATAATTCAGCATGCTATTGGTATTTTATCTGATGTTGTAAGGCCTAGAGAAGTTTATTGGCATGATCTGGACTCTTGGGACACGTTAGAAGGTATGTATTGACAGGCTTACAGTTATATGGTCTGAACTAACTAAAGGGTAGAGCTTTGTATTAATCTAACTTAGTGGGGGCGCGGTGGCTCAATGGGTAGAGGTGCAGGCTGCAGCCGAAAGGTCCTCGGTTCGAATCCCAAGTGCAGAAACTGCGTAGTGTCCTTGGGCAAGACACTTCACCCCCACTGGCCACGTGGGGGCACGATGGCGTTGTGTACTAAGGCGTACTGCACGTCGATGGTTCATCAGTCTTCAACCAATGCTAACTCTGTTTGTGTGGAGTTGGTATGTTGGCGAGCTGACAGCTGTTCGCCGTTGCTCGGTGGTTCTCTCCCGGCACACCGGCTTCCTCCACCTGTAAACCTGTCATGATTGGCAATTATGCAGAAATATCTTAAATAAATAAATAAATAAATAAATAAATAAAAAAAAAATAAATAAATAAATAAATAAATAAATAAATAAATAAATAAATAAATAAATAAATAAATAAATAAATAACTCAGTTGCCCAAGGTGTCAGAAAAGTAGCTGATATAAGATTGAAAAGATTTGAAATGTACTTATCTATCTCGGTGGCCCAGACGGTCAGAAAATAGCTGATATAAAACTAAAAAGATATGAAATATCTTCATACTTTATCAACAAAAACATGCAGATATGGATATCAATGGAGCAGACTCAACGAACAGGTTTCCTTGGTATCAACATTTATATGGTTTTACTTATTGATATGCTGAAATGTTCCAACTAATATAAAACTTAATTTATTTGTCTAAGAAGCTGTGTTGGTAAAGGGTTAAGCCTACACGCTAGGCGTCACATGTGGGTTAGGTATGTGGAGAGTATGGACCCTTTTCAATTTGAGGCTGTGGGTGTGATGGTCAAGGTTACATTAACCAGCATTAAATGACTTGTACTTGGTTCCCGCTCTCTAACTACAATTATCCGGTGCCAATTTTAATCCAGGAAATATGGAGAGGGTGGACCTTATTCATTTTGAGGCTACGGGTTTGAAGGACGATGTCACAGTTACGTTCAGCATTAAATGCATGTGTGTTGTTTTTCGTTTTATAACTAAAGTTTCACAAAGTTAACTGACAAACCTTCATAGAGTGTTTGTTTCTGGGAATAAGCCACCCTCGATGGCCCTCTACTTTAAATGATAAGGAGATTGATGTTGATGGCAATATTGTGATGTGAGTATCTATTGACAGCCATACATTTATTGATATTTCGACGTGCATGCAAACCGCAATGCTCCATCCACCAATTCCCAGGGCGGTTAATCCAGGCATTATCCGACAGAGGGCAAACGTTCTCGACGAGGTGGTAGGGCGGAGGGGGGGGGGGGGGCCAACGCCAACGACCAACAATGGGTGGGGTGAGGCAGCTAAAATTTAGGAAAGTGTTCGATGTCCGACAACGAAAAATAATCCGCGACTCATTTATAGGACAGAAGTTCTATATTTTTTGCGGCCATCGTGATTATTAGGCATCAGAGCCTCAATAAGGCGACACATTGATGATTTTGAGGGTTTCAAAATAGAAATATAGTAAAGACAATTTGACATGTTTCCAGTTCCGTGCCAGGTTTGTCTGAATCTGTTAGCATGCTAGACTGCACAGTCATCTGAATTAAGCGACCACTGGATCTTTCATAGAGTCACTATTACAGGTGGTACAGGAGTTTTCATTTTGTCAACTGGTTAGTAATAGTGGATGCTCGAGGGTTTTTCGTACATAGCAGTTGTGGTTCTGCCGGCCTTATGTCGGATGCACACTGTCCTCGACAGTCACCCACAATCGGAAATGAAGAGACTTTGCCTCCTCGAGCTGGTCAGACTTTAATGGCTGACGTCACTTTTCCAGGAGGCTAACGTATTTAATTACCCCAGGTCCTCGTGCCTCAAGTTCTTCCATTTATCCAAGAGGATCCTTCCACATACCTATACGCGTAGACTTATGTTGCAGCAGGTTGCTAGGGTTTGTCGTGAGTTTCTCAACCAAAACAATGTCCCAGTTCTCGATTGGCGACCTTACAGTTCAGATTTGCCCCCGATCGAGCATTTGTGGGACGAGCTTAACACGAGAGCCAGGAAGTTCGTCAACGTCTCAAGCAAAGTCGCTCAACTCACGCAGGCCCTTCTTCAGTAGTGGAATAACATCCCACAAAGGATCGTAAACAACTTGATGGGGTCAATGGTAAGGAGAGTTAGAGCAGGACTGACGCCCGGGTGGGTACACCCGCTATTGACTTTGACCAGGAAATGGCGTAGGGTATCCACGTTTGAATGTTATCCATGTGATAAGACAACAAAACTAGTCAAAAGTTAATCAGTAATGAAGAAATAACATCAACATCCAGACAATGAAATAATCATCCATAACACATTTGAAATATTTATCACAGAAAAAAAAATTGACCAAAGTGACCAATCAGAAAAGTGACTTAGTTTGGCCTACCTGTGAGTTGTTTATTCATTACGACCCGAGAAACTTCACGCTTCAAAACCCATTGTACCACGACACATGGAAAATGACTTTCTACCCGTATAATACCTCTATAACACCCACTTCAGAAAAAAGTATAACAGGTGAAGTGGGCGGGATAAATAGGTTTTCAGTAAGACTGGTGTTAAGGTAGGTACTTAACTCCTGTGCGATTTCATTTTCCACATGGATCTTCCTATCGCCAAAATTGAAGAACGAAGGCAAACTTCCCCTGATTTTATTCCTGTTCAGAGCATTATTTAGAATTTGCCATGTGTTCTGCGTATTATTCTTATTTTCCAGGAAGGCTTTTTCATAATACACAGCTTTACATTTTTTTTTATTCTATTAAACAGCCTACAGTAATTTTTGTAGTTACTGACGTTAACTTCTGTGGAGGATCTTAACTTCTTATTGAAAAGTTTATTCTTTTTGTTTGCTGAGATTAAAAGTCCCTTTGTCATCCTAGGCGCCCGTTTTTTGAACTTATTTTTCAGTTTGTGTCTTCTTAAGGGGAAAGATGTGTCGAAGGCAGCCAAGTAAGTATTTAAGAAATTTTCATAAGCTGTGATGGGACAGTTGGATTCCATAATTGCGGAAAAGTCGCTTTGGGGCAGAAGCGATTTGAAGTATTCAATACTTGTTGAGATTATGTTCCGGGTTAGAAATGGTTTAGACTCATCAAATTTCTGGTTTGAGAGTTCAATAAAAAAAATTCCAAAATGTTCAGATATATTTGTTAGAATAATTCCGGATTTGAAATTTTTAAGAACATTATTGGAGAAGATCTGGTCTATAAGAGTCGCAGATCGATCTGTTACTCTTGTCGGTTTGGTGATGACAGGCAAGAAGCCCTCACTGAACATTTGATCGATGAACAAGTCTGTTTTGGAATGAGAATCTACTTTTAGAAGATCAATGTTGAAATCGCCCATAATTATAGATGTTTTCTTTTCTTTATTAATTAGATCAATTTTTTATTTATTTTGGTTTGAAATAGGTCTATATCTGCTTTGAGGGCAGTGTTAGGTCTGTAGATTACGCCAATTATTTTCGTGCAGTGCTTAAACTTCAGTTCAACAAATATAGATTCAAGTACATGGGGTACGAAAATAGAGAGATCATGGCGAACTCTGAAAGTAATGTCAGTTTTTATAAACAAACCAACTCCCCCGCGCCCATCGTCGTTACTGGGCCTTGTGTTTTTTCAGTAAAGGGTGGTACCATTCTAAAGTATAAGACACATTGGACGGGATTTGGAAGATTTCTGTAAGGCCGATGACATCAAAGGTGTTCTCTGCTTCATTTAGATCCGAGAGCAGGTGGTGTAAAAGATCCCAGTGAGCATTTAGACTTTGACAATTGATGTGGAAAGCAGAGAAAGACCTTTGTGCACACCAAGTTCAATGTTCAGTTCATTCGAGAGAAAATATTTGTTTCCCATATTGTTAAGACAGAAAGTACAGTCAATGCCCTCGGAAAATGCCTCCGTTTTTTTATTTAGTAGATTACTAAAATCATATTCGGGATTTGTCTGGATCTCGTCCAAATTGGTCCTACCCGCCGTGATATCCAAATCGACCACTAACATCACCAACAAACACACAATGGAAATTGTTTACTGAAGATGGTACTTCACCGTGCACATCGTGTTTAGACGTCACACTTCAAATGAGGTATTTTTTTTTTTTAAAGTTTATAGTAGGACTGTTATAACTTAAGAATAATATGTAAAACAGTGCTGCATAACGAAGAAAACAAAGGAACAAAGTAAGAGAGTATGTACAAGAATTATCTGACATTCAGGGATGATACGAGTATATTGTTCTCTGGCTCTGCATAATGATTTTAGTGGTTTCCCCGTTGGGGTTAGTTTCCAAAAAAAGTATATTTCCATAATCGGTTTTTATGCAATTAGAGGTAGGGGCCAATGTTAAAACAGTTTTTATTTCGAGGGACGTAAATAAAATTTCTACTGACCTAAATCAAGACTAAGTGCAGATACCCCAGTGCATGAATGGCAGTGAAGTTGAGTGATGCTGAAAGTGAACTAAGGCAAATTTGGTAATGGTTTGTCTTTCGGAGAGATAAAAATACCCCGTGTTACCCAATTTATTAGTTGAAAAATTCAAACATGAAAACGGCATGTTTTGTCGTATATGATGCGTTACCTGGACACAACCTTAATAACAAAGATTCAAAAAGACATCTACAGTTATGGTTGCCTTAATAATTAAAACATCATTGGAGGAGGATTGTGCACCAATATTATGGCTACGTATATATCGTGACGCGTGCAGCATTACATACCATGTTGCACGCAAAGTGTAAAATTATTCGTCCGTTGTTCTATTTGCGGACTTCAAGTTGCTAGCATACCCCGATGTGGATTTACACAAGGTTTTCCAATGGTTGGGCAATCGTAATGTAAATTTCTTGTTTAACAATAACTTTGTCAAGGTTTTACGTGATTTGTGGCTTCCATTTCACTTCTGGACTTGTGCGGAAATTTTCGGTTGAGATAATAGGTTATTTCAGAAGTTGGATTTTCAATCTTATCATCAGGTCAATGGATTATATAATATAAGCTTGCTCCGGGGTGTAGGCTCCGGGGTGTAATCCCAATTGTATATTTATCTCTGTACAGGAATACAACTATTAGGCAAGGCTATGTAGGCTGAGGGCGCGGTGGCTCATTTGGTAGAGGTGCAGGCTACAAGCCTAGAGGTCCTCGATTCGAATCCCACCTGCGCCAAACGCGTTGTGTCCTTGGGCAAGACACTTCACCACGATTGCCTACATGGGGGCACGATGACGCTGTGTACTGAGGCGTACTGCACGTCGATGGTGCGCATGTCTTCAACCAATCTAACCCTGCCTGTGCTGCGGTGCAGAGTTCGGAGTTACGATGGTGGAGAGCTGACAGCTGCTCGTCGTTGCTCGGTGGTTCTCTCCGGGTACTCCGGCTTCCTCCACCCGTAAAACTGTCACGGTCACGATTAGCCATTGTGCATAAGTATGTGACCTTAAACACCAATAAATAAATAAATAAATAAATACGTAGGCTGCCAGGGACGACTGCACAAACTGCAGATAGCATAGCTGACGTTGGGAGAGAGGTCCTATCAAACACAAAGTAATCAGATGAAGGCTGTTTGGTGTATTGTAGAGTTTACAGATTATTAAACCCACTATGAACCGTCTTGTACTTGAGGTTTATGAACACAGGATATACATTTGTATCGAATTCAGTGATTCTAATAAGATATAACGACATTAAATGTTTCAAAAGACTGCTTACCACCACCTACAATACGTTTGGTTGTTCATTAGCTTCAATCCATTGAAGAATGCCCATGGCACCGCCAGTAGACTCCAACGAAGCAGTTTTGTACAATTCCATTTTTCTATTACCAGACTTTACATTTACACTTTCTTCATAAAAGGCTTAATTAGTTCGATTTTGTTAGTGGATGGTATCAGGGTTTGGCGGCTGGTTTTATTTAACAAGGTTATTCAATTGGTTTTATACAATTGCTTAGCTACAATCAACTGGAGAGTGCCTAGTGGCTGCCCCCGATATATTGCAACGAAGCAGTTTTATACAGTTCAGTTTTTCTACTACCAAGATTTAGATTAACACTTCCCTCGTAAAAGTTCAATAAAAATTTGTAAGTGAAAAGTAACAGCGATTGGGAGTTACATGTAGTTTCATTTAACAAGGTTATTCATTTGGGCGATATCCAATACAACTTAACAAGACTGCAAATTAAGTATAATCAAGCACCAGGCTGTAATGTTTCAATATGTATAAAAGAAAAAAAAATGTTTTCAAGGATTCAGAGTATGCGTGTATGTGTGTGTGTGTGGAGGGGGGGGGGGGGTCGGTGCTGGGGTCGCGGTTTGGTTTTTGTTCATTTGCATCGTTACAATGCATTCGCTGATGCCCTTTGGCATCTCCCAGTAGATTGCGACGAAGTGGTTATGTACAGTTCAGTTTCCTTACTACCAAACCTTAGATTTCACTTTCTTCACAAAGCCTTAATTTGTTACAAATTATATTGGTGAATGATATCAGGGCATGAAAGTTAGATTCGCTCGTTTAACAAGGTTTTTCAATTAAGTAGTATCCAAACAGGGTGGCACAAATGAACAAGGCTGCAGATAAAATATAGTTAAGTCCCAGGCTAAAGTATTTTACAATATAATGTGCAACATAAGAACTTTTCTGTGTTTCAGCTCCATAGTACTAGCAAGGCAATGAGATGGGGGTGGGGGGGGGGGGTGGGGGGTAGCACTATTGGATTTATTCATTTGCCACTTTGCAAGCCATTGGATAGCTCCAAGAGGCAGTCCCAAGAGGTTGCAACGAGGCAGTTTTATAAAGTTTAATTTCTCTACTACCAGGCTTTAAATTAGCACTTGCTTCTTGAAGCCTTAGGAAGTTACAGCTTGTTGGTGGGTTGTATCAGTGTTTGGAAATACGATTCATTAACAAGGCTATTCAGCTGAGCTGTATCCAAGCAAGGTGGCATAACTAAACAGGACAGCAAATAGAGTATGATAAAGAAAAGGGCAAAAATGTTTCATAATTTGATATGTAACATAACTTTTCACTGATTCATCTATATGACCCCAGTAACACAGAAGGCGGCGATCGTGGGGAAGGGGGTCAATTAGTTACGGTTTATTGCTGAATGGTATCAGGGTTTGGGAGTTAGTTTAATTTGACAGGGTTATTCAGTTCAGCAATATCAAAGCAGGGCGGCACAACTGAATAAGACTACAAATAAACTGTCGTTACATGTAGGTCAAGGACTACGGAGTTTCATAATGCAATATGTAACATAAGAACTTTCCATTGGATCAGCTCCATGGCACCAGTGGCAGTGGATGGGGTGGGTGGGGTGGGGTAGGTAACCTTTATGGTTTGGTTCATTTGCTTCCTTACAATCCATTGCGGAGTGCCCTGCTGCAGGCCCAAAAGATCCCAACTAAGCAGTTTTATACCATTCGATTTTCCTACTATCAAGCTTTAGCTTTGCATGTTTCTTAATAAATGCTTAATTAGTTATAATTTAATTGTGAATTATTTGGAGGTTAGTCTGGTTTAACAAGGTTATTTGTTTGAGAGATATCACTGCAGTGTGGGGAGTGGAGGGCAGTTAAACACATGCAGTTAAACAGGCACTGGATGGGGGTGGTGTGGGGGAAGCACCTTTGGTTTTGTACAATTGCTTCGCTACAATCAATTGGAAAGTGCACAATGGCAGCCCCCCTTTAAAGTTAGGTTTATTTGCTTCCTTACAATCCTTTGTGGAGTGCCCTGTTGCAGGCACAAGAGACTTCAACGAAGCAGTTTTATACCATTCGATTTCCCTACTTTCATGTTTCTTTATGAATGCTTAATTAGTTATAATTTAATGGTGAATTTGGAAGTTAGTCTGGTTTAACAAGGTTGGTTATTTGTTTGGGAGATCTCACTGCAGGGCGGGGTGGGAGCAGTTAAACAGGCTGGAGCTGGAGAATAATGATGTCACATGCTAAAATGTTTATAATATAATATGTAACATAAGGACTATTTAAGGATTCAGCTTCATGACACCTGTGAGGCAGTTGATGGGGGAGGGGTAGCACTTCGTTTTTGTTCATTTGCTACGTTATAGTCCGTTGGAAAGTGCCTAGTGGTACCTCTGAACAGAAAACAACAAAGCAGTTTTAAACCTCCCAATAGAGTATAACAAAGCAGTTTTAAAAAGTTCAATTTTTCTACTTCCAAGCCATTAAATTTACACTATCTTTATAGAGCCTTAGTTACTTACAAATTATTAGTGAATTGTGTCAGGGTTTGGAAGTAATAGTCATTTGATAAGGTTATTCAATTGAGCAACATCCAAGCAATGTGGCACAGCTGAACAGGACTGTAATAAAGGTATAATCAAGTCACGGACAAAAACATTTCATAATGTGATATGTAGCATAGTGACTTTTCAATGATTCAGCTTCATGGCACCAGTGGGCAGTAGAAGGTGGGGGTGGGTGGTGATTTCTATGGGAATTCCCAATATATATGTTTCGTTGCGGAATGCGTTTTAAAGCTTGAGGGAAAAAAATTTATGGCCAACATTAATAGAATACTCGATGCTGGCCAGCAACACTATCTCCCACGGAATACAAGGAGATGATAAAGAAGTTCCTCACTATTGAAGAGGTCAGAAGACCATTCGGGAAGGTACAGTATCACAACAGACCGAAGCAATGGTTCGAACTCCCCGTTTGGATACAGGAAGAAGTTCCAGTGGGAAAGAAAGACGATTGGGAAGAGGAGTGCTTTTCAGAGGCGGAGATGTGTGAAGCAGGTTGCTGATCACTATCGTGGATTCGTGCCGTCTCTTTGAAAGGCCCACATATTCTTAAAAGCGATTTTCTGAAAAACACATTACTAATTTTTTTTTATGAAAAGACAAAACCAAACCAGTACCCTTCCCTTTATTTTCCTTGAAGATGTCTAAAAAAACATTATTTTTTATGGTTCATAGATAAATGATGTTTTTTTTTCTCCAAAACTTTAGAAAAAAGCATAAGAAGAAAAGAAAAGTTAATAGTACGCATTGTACGCATTGTGGTTGAACTCTCTGTAACAGTTGTTTTAGGTAAAACTGTTTATGGTTATATGATTGTCTATCAACTTTTCACATTTTGAAAGAGTTTTTTTTTCAAAATATTAAATTTGATAGAGAAGCATACAATATTAACCTAGCACTCACAGTAGAAAAGAGAAGTGACTCTTGGCTCTGTTTTCACGGATGGGATGTGTGGTAGGCTGTGACAAAAAAGATTATAGGACTAACCTAACAATTAGACAAAACTGTCACAGAAGTTTTAACAAATAACAAAATAAATTTATTTAATGTTAATTCAATATATTGTCTTGAACTGAACATATCTACACCGAGATCTCAGTTTACCTATCTATGAAAACCTATTTGCATCGAGATGTTTGAAAACAAACCTGAATGAAAGTATTTAGTCTCTCGTTTACTGTATTAATGGACTAAAAAATAAGAACGAACTAAAAAATCTTATATAATGAATTTCTATCACATTTATATAATAGATGAATGACTTGTGTTTTTACTATCTAACAAAAACGTAAGAGAAAATAAATAGGTATAATAGAGAAAATACCTTTGGTGTTTGTTTTGACACCTGATTTTTTTTATTCCTACACAGTCATTTTAAATATTGTCCGCAGTTTTGCTCAAACCAATACAGAATGTCTGTGTTGTTTATTGGAAATGTTTTGGATAAAATTTGAAAGCAAGAACTGTCTCTAAATTATATCCTTTAACAAGATGATCTAAACCAAATATACAGTACATTCCACACACAGCACTAAGATCACTTTGTAGTTTCATTGCATTTATTGTCCAGGAATCTGTGTTTTTCACTATGAAATTGAACATGTTATTATCCATGGGTGGTAAACCATATAAATCAAAATAGAAATCAGGATGATTGTCTTTAAAATATATTGCTATCCAATGTTCTCCTGGTTCTTTTGAAGAATCTGTGTTCAGAGTATATAGGTTTTCCTTTTGGTAACAAGTCTTTTGAACACACTTTTCCATTTAAGTGTGATAACCTTTGAAAACTGTCACGTATATATTGTAGTTGTATAGTTTCCATCTTCTTAGCCCTGAAAAGGGCCTTTGCGGAAGCGTTATGCAAGATGTACTGTATAATATGACCAGTTTTTTTTCAATAAATCTGCCCACATTTGAATGTCTTTATGGCAGTCTATTTGAAAGCTCATAGTTGCATAGTATTCTAATAACTTCATTCTTCCTGCTTTTTGTGTAGATTATATAGTATAATAGTCACTGGACACAGTTTCGATAAGCATTCTGCAATGTACATATCTATTAATGTTCTTGTGTGCGATTGATATTCTCCACAGGTATCTCATTTTCCCATTAATGGATTTTGTCAGTTCTATCACAGCACATTCTTGAAATAATTTTGGCATTTTTCTTCTTACATCTTGCAATGTTCAAAATGACTCATCTTTAATAGTCAAATACCACTTCTCTAAATCTATGGATTTCTATCTCATAATTCTGCATATACGACAACGTTGATCACCTCTTCAAGAGCTTGAGCAAACTGAAGTTCAATCTGATGATTACCAGATTTTATAGGATGAGCCTATGGCCCAAAATACCTTATACCTTCATATAGAGAACAATATGAATTTAGATAAAGTCCACCTTCGAACTTTCGTTCAAATGGACATGATTTAATGGAATGTTCATCTACTGTTACTTCCAACGTATTCAAATTAAAATGTTGGAAATTAAATGGAGTTGTACCAATATCTCCATTTATATCTCCATTAGATGGTCTTCTATTTTTGAACGAATTGAACGAAGGCCATTTTAAATTATAAACGTTTTAATTTCAACACGCCTTATGGGTATTTTGTAACTTGAACGATTAATTTGTGCATTTAAGATCATTTGCAAATTTAGGTATCAAATCTAATGCTGGTATTTTACAAATAGCTTTTTCTATTTCAATTTGTCCATGTTCACCACCAATCAGACAAAATTTACATGCAGTACGATGCAATTTAATTCTCATCTCTACCCCATTTGGTAAATATTTTTCTTGCGCAAATAGGTCCAAGTGTAATGCTCCTCTTAACTGTACAGATTTACCTGCAGCGATTAATCTTGCACGTCTGTTGAGTATAAATGATCGATCAGAACATGGGTAATGTTGAGGAAAGAACAACTTATTTTCCATCTCGCACCATGACCGAAAGTTCTTCATTTTCCGATATCTTCGATGCCATAAAAAAATAGTACAACATTTGGCACACTATCAAAACGAAGGTAGCAACTGACGATTTGGAGAAGTATTGAATCTAAAGATTTACGTCGACAAGAACGATCCATTGCAAACGTCTCCATACATAAAATTGCCTTATTTCGTAGAAAATAAAAAAGCTGTGATCAACGTGAAAATTAAGGAAGACAATCAATGCTGCAAATGGGCGATTACCTCTGCCTTATATCCCATAGAAAAGAACACAAACAGAGTATCAAAGTATGTGGAAACTTCTAAGAATTTAGATGATCGAAATTCCATGATCGCCATCAATGACTTGGGATATGACAATTCAGAGAAAAAACATATTTTCTCCAAGGATAAGTTCTCGGAAACATCGCGAGAAAAACGTCCATTTATTATAAATTTTGGAAAACGACAATCAACATTACTGTTGGATCAAGAACGTGAGTCGTTTGTTGTCAGCACAGATTAGTGGACACAGGGGAGAGCAATTTTCTGTTTCAACTGTTTCAGTTCCTTCCATAGCAAAGAATCGATGGAACGTCACGAGGAGCATTGCAACTCAAATCAATGCGTTTCCATCTACATTCTCAAACCTTACACTCACATTAAATACATACACCACAAAAGCAGATTGAGAGTGCCTTTTGTAGAGTATGTCGATTTCGAATTTTTCACGGTGAAAATGAGTTCGTGTCAGAACGACTGTCATCAGAGTTATACTGAAAAAAAAACATCAGAGGCACATACCATCTGAATATTCTTTCTACATAAAATGTTCTTTCCACATTCGACATTCTGCAGGTCCGTACAGATGCATGAAACGGCCAAACGATGACGACATGGCACGAAAGTTTGTTGAAGATTTGGAATTTCAAATCAAAAAGCTATACGAGCAATTCAAAACTCCTGTGAGGAAGATCATCACATACTAGCAAACGAAACACTATAAGAGAGCCACCGAATTTCACATCGATTGATTACCGTTTACCGAAAAGTCGACACCCGAATACAAGAAAGTGAGAGATCATGATCACTACACTAGTAAATTTCGAGGTGCCATGCACAGCAATTGCTATCTGAAATATTGAGATGCTAAGTTCTTTCCATTGATATTTCACAATCTGTTGGGTTGTGCCAGTCATCTGTTCATTAAGAATCTTGGGAGGGAATGTCAGCAAATGATATATAATCAGCATCACAAAGGGCAAAGAACAATACATTTTTTTCGTGAAATAGATAGTCGTACACATGAAGAAAGAAATAGATGGAGAAATGTCAGATAATGATATCAAGAGAGAAATACGATTCACAGATAGTTTTAAATTCATGTCGTCCAGTCTCGAAAACCTAGTTGGTAATTTAGGGAAGCAGAAATTTGTGATCACAACCAAACACTTTCGAGTCGAGTGCCAATTGGAGAGTGTATTGAGGAAAGGAGTCTATCCCTTTGATTACATGGTCGGTTTGCATAGGTTCTATGAGTGGAAGCTGCCTTCCAAAGATCGTTTTATTCAAAATTGTATGGCGCTCACAGTTCCGATGTCAACTACGAGCACGCTCAAAAGTGTTGAAAATATTTGACTTGGAGTCCATGAGAGATTATCACAATCTGTATCTGAAAACCGACGTCCTACTCTTGACTCTTGACAGACGTGACCGAAAATTTTCGAGACGACTGTTGGAGACATTACGATCTAGATCCGGCATGGTATTACACGGTTCATGGTCTGGCTTTGGGGTGCTCTGGTAATGGCGACCGAAACCCACTTGGAATTATTATCCAACATGGACATGTTGCTAATGTTCGAAAAGGATGTGAGAGGTGGAGTGTCGATGATACTTCAGCGATATGCGAAAGCGAACAATTGCTACATGGAAGGATTCAAAATGCTAGAACAAAGAAAATAAATAACATTTTTAGATGCTAATAATTTTCGTGGTTGGGCAATGAGTCATCCGTTACCAACTGGAAACTTCAAATGGGTCAAGAAACGTGAGGAGATGGAAAAATGGAGACTCTATCCCTGTCTATTGAAAGTGGATCTAGAATATTCCGAAATGTTACACAATCCACAGAATGATTATCCATTGGCACCTGAACAATTAAAAGTGAACAAAGTCCACAACATCGTTCCAAATTTAGACGATAACCGTAAATACATAGTCTACTGCAAAAATCTGAAATTCATAGATTACGGCATGGAAATAGTCAACATACATTGCATCATCCGATTCGATGAAGAGCCTTCGATGGAAAAGTACATAGGTCTGAACACGATCTTGAGAATGCAGGGCATGGTCGAATTTGGGAAAACAATTTTCAAACTCATGAACAATTCCATATGCGGAAAATTGATGGAAAAGACCAGGAAAGGGGGACTAACATTCGTTTCGTTATGATGGAGAGTCAGGCTAGAAAATACGTTTCAAAACCAAACTAAAAACATCGAACCATATTTGATGGCAATCTCGTGGCCGTTCGCAGGAAACAGATGCGTAGGACATTCGACAAACCATATTATTTGGGAACAGGCATCTTTGACATCGGCAAACAGTTGATGTTTCGATTTCATTATGAATGCATGAAGAAGAAATACGATTCGAAAGCCAACCTTTTGGTCACTGACTTTGATAGTCTGGCTTAGGAGATAGATTGAAGATTTTTACTCGGACGTATCTCCGGACGTCGACACGTGGTTCCAACATTTTATTGGGTGTGAAGAAGAAGATGGTAAAGAAATTCAAATATGAGATGGGAGGAAGACCAATCACTGAATTTGAAACTGTAGCTTACCACCTAGATGGGAAGGTGATCAAGAAATGTAAAGGTGTTAAAAAAAAACCTTGTGAATAATGGCATCAATTTTGAAGAGTAAAAAGTGTTTCTTTTCGAAAATCGAGAAGTGTACAAATCGATAAACATAATTTAAAGTGACAAGCACGATCTCTACTCGGAAAATAATCATTAAAGTTGCTATATCAGTTGATGATGATAAGATAGCCGTGCAATCAGATGGAATAAACCCGTTAGCTCTCGGTCATTATTCCACGAAGTCGATGATTCCTCAAAATCAAGGAGGATTCGATGAATAACGATATTACAAGTTGAAAAAGACATAGAACATCTAGAAGATAATTAATAGCAAAGAAAGAAAAGTATATAAATTCTTAAAAAACGAATACAACAAAGAAAATAAACGGAACAAAAATAAAATGTACTGTTGCTTTTGACAAAACGAAAAATAAAATATTTCCAATGTTCGTTTGGGATTTTGTGTACAGAAACGTTTGGAAAAGAAGATGGGAACAAAGTTATTCGGATTGCATGAGATTTAAGAGCCGATGTGAAGAGATGAAGGAAATGTTGAAGGAAATAATAAAAGGAAATATGATTAAATTTTGTTAAAGTTTGTTACATATTTGAATGATCCTTTTGCGAGGAGAAATGAATCTCGAAAAGGACTTGCTGATTTCGAGAAGCAATTGAGAGATAAGTATGTGGATAAGAACATGACTGATGATCTAGACTTGAAATCTAAACGATTGGTGAACATGGCAGATCATGGGGATTTGAGCGACGCAGTCACGAAAAATTATGCTGAGGATTCGCACAGACATTTCACTCAATATATGAGAGATCGCTACATTCCAAAAATCTTGAATTCTGAAGTGGATGCGAGTTCTCACAAGATATCGAATATAGATGAACCAGAGCATCCCAGAGATGCTGCCACCAAATAATACCTAGACGTCACGGAATGAAAGGTCATCGATGCTTTGAATGATGAGAAAAATGAAATGAAGACCGATCTGAACGTCAGATTTAATAAAATCGTCCATCTGGCGCAAACCAGCGACGACGATTCTGAATTGACCACTGTCAATAAAGACTATGTGGATTCTGTTCTCATGAAATCTCAGATCTATCTCTTAGAGCATGTGGACAAACGCTATCTCAGCAAACGATCGGAATGAACGATGGAGTATGGCATTGACTTGAATGGTAACAAACTATTCGGTTTCGAGGCCGATCTGGAATACGATTCGTGTGCAGTCGGCAGAAAATACGTTGACGACACTAAAGTCGAGAAAACCGGCGATGCGATAGAAGGCAATTGGGAGATGGGAGGTAATCGAATCACGAATCTACCTGATCCTGACTTGGTGCCAGACACCTGCACTATGATTTGTGTCATGGAAAAAGTAAAATATGAGAGACAGCTGATAACCATGTGGGCTGAGGAAAGTGATGCATTAGGTTCTGGCAAATCGAATTGGTCCTTCGGAAATGGAATGAATGAAACGCTACACATTCAGGTAGGATATCCCATTATGATAGGAGGATGCATCGTTCGAATGAGTCTGACTTCTAACGACTTGAAGAATAGAGTCGTCGTCAACGTGGTGGTAAATGCCATAGAAAACAATACACATAAAGTCGAGATAATGGAGAATCAATATTGCAATACAATCAATTCAGAACACATTTGAGCGTCGAAAAGGGCGATAGAATTAATTTTATGACGAAGATGACTAATCCCAAAGCTACTTCTTCTATAGTAACTGTGTTGATCGAATGTGATCCTCTGAATGCATTAAAAAATTAGAAAATCTTTAAACATGTGAAGTACATGAATGGAAAACAACTCCCCCCCCCCTCCCCCCCCCCAAAAAAATAAGGAAGTTTGAGAATTATATTTGTAACATTTTTTTATGTTTTTAAAGCTTTAGTTTCTTTCAAGTTGTTTTTCGAGTTTTTTTTCGAGCTTTTTATATTTTTACGTTTTTTTAAAAGTTTTTTTAAAGTTTTTTTTCAAATTTTTAAAAAGTTTTTTGGAGTTTTTTTCAAGTTTTTTTTTATTATTTGTTTTCAGTTATTGAATGGCATACATTTTACTTCGATCTGATTGAAATGTCAACACTGTCAGATATGACAACTTTGAAAGCTTTGGACTGCATAGGTCCACTCCTGTTGAAGTGCATCTTGATCATGATGTCCAGAGCGGTGTTCTTGAGTTTCTCGCTTTGTTTGCTGATGTTGAACATGAACAGGGGTTAGAGCATTTTGTATTCGGTGGGCATTATGTTTGGATTGCTTATCAATTCGTCCATGTGATGATATTTTGATCTGAAGTTGGCGGCATTGCTGTAAATCCTATAAAAGTTGCTCTTCTCCAATGAAGCATTGTAATTTATGGCCGGATATCTCGTGGAATTGAGAAATACCTGCGTGTCTCTCAAGTTACAATGATCGAATAGAGATGGAGTCTTTTCTTGGGAACTGGTCCTGTCCTACTATGATGAAACATAGTCTTTCCAAAGAAGATTTCGTTGACAATGTCCAATCAAACGGTGTCATTGGTGGAACGTTTGTGACATCACACTGTCTTATTCTGAATTCGGGAGCGCGGTGGCTCAGTAGGTAGAGGTGCAGGCTGCTAACCGAGAGGTCCTCGGTTCGAATCCCACCCGCGGCAACCGCGTTGTGTCCTTGGGCAAGACACTTCATCTCCATTGTCCGCGTGGGGGCATGATGACGCCGTGTATTAAGGCGTACTGCACGTCGATGGTGCGCATGTCTCAAACCAATCTAACGCGAGTTACGATGTTGGGGAGCTGGCAGCTGCTCATCGTTGCTCGGTGGTTCTCTCGGGTACTCCGGCTTCCTCCACCCGTAAAACTGTCACGGTCATATTTAGCCATTGTGCATAAATATGTGACCTTAACCATCAATAAATATATAAATAAATATATTCTGAATTCCACTGGTAATCTGTTTTTTTTATTTGATAATCTTGAACAGTTCCATTCTTCCATTCCGTAGTATGTGTGACATGAACCGTGACACCTTACTCAGATGCACCTTTCCGGGATCTGCTGCAACAGCTCTCACGATGACATGGTCGTCATTTTTATGAACTAGTGTGAAATTGTGTTTTATTCTGTAAACGTTTTCGTTGTAATCTTTTAAGAATTCAGAAATGTGTTTTCAGAGGAATCCGGAATGAGAACGTTCCTCTTAGTGAAGATGCTTGGATGATGCGTTTAAATTTCGTGGCTGCCCCACGTGGTCGACAATCAGGTGTCATTCATCCACAGTTGATTGAGTCCTTTAGATTTTGAAAAATCATCAATATATTTCAAAAGT
The DNA here is from genome assembly GCA_031216915.1 of Pictodentalium vernedei. Lineage (NCBI taxonomy): Eukaryota > Metazoa > Mollusca > Scaphopoda > Dentaliida > Dentaliidae > Pictodentalium > Pictodentalium vernedei. The sequence continues at coordinate 641,098,814 of CM062296.1, read as the reverse complement.
CCTAACATCGTGGATTCGTGGAAGGGAGGAAACAAGATTTCTATCTCTTGATCTGAGAGTTTATATGATATGCCGTTGAAAAGATGCATGATGCCGTTATAAGCAAAATGATGAAGTCATCGCCAGCGTAGTCGCTACATTCCTTTTTTATCAATCGTCCTTTTATCTGGAGATAACTTTTGCTCGGAAGTAGAAAGAGATCTTGCACTTCGATATTGAGTTTTATCTCTCCTTCATTTTGGAGACTAGTTCCCACCACAGATAGATAGCCATGTACTTTTAAATACTTTCATCTCTTATTATACCTTCCGTTATGTCTAAGATATTCCTCATTTTTTATTTCACTCTACTTTTAATTTTATTCTTTTTTAATTTTAATTTTTAATTTCTTTTCGTACTCATAAACATGTGGAAAAAAATGGTTGTCTTTTTTTAACACTGTCTATTGCAATTGTTGTTCATAAAACATTCCTGTGATTTCGTCACTGTCTAATGCTTCTATCTCTTAAGTGATGGGGTTGGCGTGGAACACTCAAACCACGACGAAGATTTCTTGCATCCATCTTGGTGCATAATCTTCTTCAAAATGTTTTTCCACTTGGAAATTCTCACTCGATCGCCTACAGCAAATTTTGGTCGTTTTATCGTCACTTGAACCATCTTTAATGGATAGAGATTCAGGTAGACTTCATTTTCGTTGTGCGGATCTCTTGCTTCTGCAGGTTTCATCTTGATGGAACTGTAGAATGTGTTGTAAAAGTCATCGACCAAATCATCTAAGTCGTTCAAGTATTTTTTAGTTGAGTTAGTTGTCAAATATGTGCACATTTTTTCTTCATAGTTCTATTCCATAGTTCGACCACGCTCACCTTCTCCTCGTTTTCTGTAGAATAGATGTCGATGAGTCGACGGACGTGAACCTTGTAAAATTCTCGAGCTTTATCCACCCACAATTCCTTAGATTTTCGTGAAGAAGAACTGAAGATATTTTCCAAAACTGCTGCCACACTCATTCCTGATTTAGTTGTCAATGCTCTCATCCATCCATATTTTGGAAACATATCTATGACCGTCAATAGATATTTCACGCCTCCATTGTGTCAAGACAGCGATTGCATGTCCACCAGATCGGCTACCCACACCTGATCCAATCCTTTGACAAATATTCTTGTCTTTAGAAATCTGTGCACTATGGGCTTGTGCAGTTTATTAGCTAATGCACTTGTGAATTGCTTCTTTTTTATTTCCCATTCTGAATCAATTTTTTGTGCTAATGAGTTTACTGACTAGCGAGCGTTCGAATTTCTCTCTCATCATGGGATTGACTGCTTGTTAAATCTGTCAACACGTTCTTGTCGCACACATCGTTTCACGTCTTTATGGTGGGATGCTTTGTATAACAGAGATCATGGCTGAAGGCAGTTCGATCCACTCTATGGTTGGGCTTGTTCCTCGGTTTTGGAGTCAGATGTTTATTCAATCTCTTGTTCAATTTCGTTCCTGGTTCCGTAAATTAATGTCCAGGCAGATGCATTTTGAAGGGAAGATTATTGATGATTCTGCTGACCATTTCTTCACCTCTTTTGATAAATTGAGTATTCATTAAACTACACACTTTACAAGTGCCATGAAGCATCTGCTCATTATTTTTAGTTTGCACTTTTCACAAGTTATCTGTGTCTGTATGTTTCTTATATTTTATGCAATATTTTTTTAAGTTAATATTAGTTTTATTATTTATTTTAATTTTTTATTTACTTTCTTATATATATAATATTTTAAATCTGTCACTATTTCTGGATCTTTATTTTTTTCCAAGAGTTTATGAAAAGATTCCCTGGCTTCTTTTCGACCTTTTTCTATTGGATTTTGTTTCATCTCTTCATGGGAATCTGGCAAGACTTTATTCTTATATCTTTTTTCCACGGGTCGAATTGATTCTTTTCCTCAAGAATACAGTGATACTCCCAATCAAAAATTCTTCTGTCCTTCAGAAAAGTAGATATCATGTCATTTATGAAATTGATTTTCACGTCGACCAACACTTAGATCTTTTTCGTGTTTATCGACCTTCACCAATAATTTTGTACTCACAAATTTTCCGATTGTGCTCAAGAATATGATAGCAAGTGCAATGGTCTCTATTGCCAACACGGCTGGAATGGTGACCACAGTCAATAAAAGACCCATTCCAGCAGCACTCAAACCCACAGATATGGTGATAGGAGTCAGATCCAATCCATCAACCAATTTAATCATTCATACCTTCTGGGTTTTTTAACCATTGACGTCTATCTCTTTCCGTCGTTAAGTAATGTTGAATTTTATTGATCTGATAGATGCAGAACACGCCTCCTTTATCTTCCAAAGGAGGGGCCGTGGGTAGTGCAGTCGGTAATTTGGGGTATACATAACTTCTCGTTTCCATTTTATTTATTTATGTATTTACTTTTTTTCTTGGTATTTATTTAATATATAAAAAATATAATATTGTGTCTAAGTTATTACCCTTCTGCCAAAAACATAATGACAAATTGGGAATTGGCACATTATAAAAGGCGAATTCTGATCTAATAACAGTCCTCGACCATTGCTCAATTTTGTCCTCTCTTCAGATAGAGACCGTCACCGTGTGCTTGAAATGCACCACTACCATTTGCATGTTTAAGATACAATTCTTTACCATCTGTTCTGATTTGACAAACAACTCATCCTCTCCCCGGAAGCAATTCGTTTCCCATTATTTTCTGTGAACAAGAACTGGCCAATCCCGAAAAAGCTCCTATGCCCAAAGTCCGACAACACGGTTCTGGTGAGAATGGGTAATGCCTTGGTGCCAACCCACCGACCATCCTCAGAATCCACTTTTCATATTCAAATTATATCTCAATTGTGCGTGACTCAGTCGCATGGTCAATCCTCTTCGATTATGATGTGCTTTGGGTATTCTATTAATTTGTGTTTTGGTCCAGGCGATTTTGTTGGGTCTATTGCTCAAGTCTTGATGACTTAATTTCAATTTCACAGCTTTGCCTCGATTTTCTAATGCTTTATGAAGTTTGTCTTCCTGACCTTGGGGTGTGTTTACATGTTATATTATGTATCTTCTTGTTATTTTTTTTTATTTCATTTTAATTTTGCAAAAATTTTAGTTTATTATTTTTATTTATTTCATATTTTATATATATATATATAACTGATTTATATTAAAAAAAAGAAATTTGTTCATTTTTATTTAATTTCCAATTATTCCCCAAAAAATTATATAATGAAAATATATTTTTAAAAAAATGTTTTTGTCTATTTAATAAAATATATACAACTTACAGGTTTAGTTTTAGTTTTTTTTCTAATTTCTCCTATGTGAAATTGTATCATTGCACGTTCGCCACAAAGAGCTAACAGGCTTCCATTTTGATCTGTTAATTCAGTGGTAATGCTGTATAAAGTATGCATTATCACAGGCAGACAGACTAGAAGTCATGGTCATTCTATGATCTTGTAACCTGAACAGACGTCAAGAAAGAACGAGTAGATCATGAGCTGTGTGCCAACATTCACATAACTTCCAGAGATCACATCCACGTTCACCAAAATCCTGTTGATGGAGAGAATGTCCACCATGTTTTCTGATGCTGCATGTCCTTCAGATGTGTTACGTGTGAATCCAACATATTTCCAAAGGTGTCATCTCCCCTGAAATCCATGCAATAACCCTCTCTCATGTCCAATATCATTTGCAGAGTGGTGATGCTGGAAGTTATGTTGATGGTGGTTCGGTCGTGACCGTCGATCTTCATTCTAGTCTGGATTTGCTCTTCATCAGATTGATGACTATGAAATTATATGGTGTATAATCCAATCACTCCAGTCACAACAACACATTCATCAACAGAATCATCTTCTGCAATTCGATTTTCCCACTGTCAATCCTTTTATGCTTTGGGGAAAGAATTTGTGATTCGACCTCTCGGTCTTCAGTGCACTCCACTTTTAATCTTTGATTTCCATTCTCATTGGGTTTCTTTTTAATGTTTCTTTAACTAAGATTGTTTTTGTCCTTTTAAAACTATTTTTTTATTTATTTATTTTTTATATATAATTCTTTTTTTTAAAATTTTCACCCTTTAAACCATTTCCAATCCTGATCCTCTGTTGCTCAACATCTTAGTGAGTTCCTGTATCCAAATGATGCTAAAACCTTTGAAATTTCGATGTTTCATGTTCACACAATCTTTTCCGATTTCGATGACAATTTCGGTCGTTTATCCACGGATATTACTAACTTCTGAATTAAATCAGCACTTCTCTTGCCAGCTTCTGAAGCGATTCTAGTGCTCGCCTCCATCACAGCTGTTTACCCACATCAACTGCAGTCTTCTTTCCAACCTTCACAACAGTCAAAGTGATCTGTGTCACCACATCACTGGTGAAGGTGTGTGGTAGAACTCCCATCATCAAACCCAGCAAACCCGAGCTGCCATAGATGTAAGATCTCATAAATCCTCTGTTCTTTACCACTAACATTTTTTTCTTCATTTCACATTTTTTAGTAATTATTTTTTTAATTTTAAATTTTTTTTTTATTATTACCAATTTTATTTACTATTATTTTTTTCTCCTTTCCTTCAATGCATTCAATATCAAATTATATGTTTCTCTATTCAAAACCTTTTGTTACAGCAATTCATCGCACAAGCTCACCAACTCCTTTCTCACTCTGGTATTACCAGCTTCTCAACTCACCATCAAGAAATCCAATTGTTCAAGCAGTGCATTAGGATTGCAAAGAATGATCATGGTGTGGCTGTCATTCCCTGTCAGGTGACTGATTTGATGAATGCTTTATTCACATCACAGATTCCCCCAGTGATTTTAATACATCTTTTCTATGAGTGATTAAAATTTCTTTAGGTGCTTTACTTTTTCCTAAAAGTTATTTTGCCATCAAAATACAATGTTTCAATCCTTCTCTCTTTAAAGCTTGAAATGCATTTTTGTTATTTGTTGTATTAATTGTACAGTTGTTCTGAATGCTGTATGAAAAATAGAACCTAAACCATAACCATACTGCCTTGGAACGCCCTTGTTCATAGGTATCATATTTTTTTATAAATTTAATTTCTTATGCTCTCTACAATGCAACTTTACTGCAGTCTTACCATTGACAAACTGAATAGGTTTACCAGTCTTTCCACTTATATTTATACTAATCTGACTAACATAAGATTTTGATGCTGGAATGTAATGTACATTATCAAATTCTTTGTGAATGTGTTGGCATTCTTTCCATGTTTCCAGGGTATTACTCGTAAAATAGGTGCTTCAGTGTCACCTAAAAATGTATAATCTGCAATGTCAGAATAAATAAAAAGTTGATTGAAATCAACATTTAAATCCACATTATATTTAAATACATCTCTTGACGTGTTAGGAAAAACGATAGGAAAAATATTTTTACATCCCAGTTTTTGTAATAAACTTAGTAACATTTCAATACCAACTTTTTCAATACTATTTTCTACTATTTTTACACGGGATTGTCGAGGTGAATACCCAAGATCAAATGATATATCAAATGTTTTAAATCTCCAAATTGCTTTTGCACTTCTGATTCCATTGTATCTATGACATGACCACCATTTGCATAGGCACCTGGTAAAATACTTAATTCAACAGCAGCAATACCTTTGTGAATCGCATGTTTCACAGATGATTTATTGATATGATTCGATATTTTGCTGTCACAATGATTTTAAAAACAAATTCTTCATCTGCAATATTTTTTTTTCGCCTCAGAAGGTAAAAGTACTTCAAACAAATCTACCTTCCACCATTCTTTATCAAGATGAATGGGTTTAGCTAATTGTGTTCCAAGTTGTGTATTATTTGGAAACATATTCATAGAAATATCACTCAGAAGTGTTAAGTGAAACAAATTCATTTTTTTTTGTGTGTGTTTTTTTTTCAAATATTTTAAACCCGGAGTTGGAAAAATATATCCTAAAGAACTAGATAACACTAACTGCAATTCTTTATCTGGACTATATAAACTAAGATGTGCAATGGCAGTAATTTTAATACCATAAGTGATAATAATCTGTGTAAAATAAGTAATTTCATTTTCTACAACATGATTCCCACAACATTTAAATTGTTGACTGTGTTCATTTTGTACATCAGCACTTGAGGAAGTTTCATTTGATGACATGTTTGTTTTTATACCAAATGTGATTCTGCTATCCAACTAGCAAATTTCTTTGGATATCCTTCCCAATGTATTTTAAGTTCTTTAATAATTTTCTTACCTACATGTCTTGACCATCTATCAAGAACTGATTCGATAATATATTTTTTATCATCTTTTATACTTTGAATTTCTTGAGGATAAAATGTACCCTGACTCCTTTCTCCACTTTAATCTTCACGTTTCTTAGTAGGTGGCAGTGTACGTTCATGTGTAATTTCAATTAATTCTTTTGTCCAGTTTTGTAAATGCCCTTTTTCAAATGTATGTTTGTTTTTTTTAATATTCCCTAAATCACCAACTTGACAATGTAATTTTCTGACTAGTTTTTTGTCCATACAAATGTTGAGAGATTTCTACTTCATTTCCTATAGATACAGAACCAGGAATTCTTTGAATACACCGACTGAAAGCATAATTGTAACTATTCACTATGTTTTGTAACACATCAATATATTTTAATGTTCAATTATGTGTGAATTAGTTCCTTATACATGTTTTCAATGTACATTGAAATCATTCTACTATACTTACTTTTGTTTCAGGATTTTCTGTCATAAAAAATGAATATTTTCTTTATTCAAAATTCCTGTACCACCTTATTTTTTTAAATTCAGAACCTGTATCGGAGTGTAATGATAATGGTTTATGACCAGAAGTTTTCAAAATAGGTTGAAAAGATTTTCTTAATGCCTGTCCAGATTTATTATGGACAGGTAACACCCATGCATATTTTGAAAATACATCAATGACACAACACAAAGTAAATAACCAAATTGATCAATGTAAGATTATAAACTTTGTAACTCAGCTAAATCACTTTGCCATTGATGATCAATACCACCTACTATAGTTTTACATCTTAAACATTTTCTCTGGATAGGTTTATGTAAAGTAATGTTCCTTTTCCCTTCAACCAATCTTTTACTTGATCAAGTGTAATAGAATTATCTTTTTGATGTGCTGATTATTACAATTGTTGTCCACCACCATAATCAGCAGGATGTTTTGTATTGCAATACAATTCAGTTAATAAATCATTCAATTGGGCCCCCATTTGTCAGAAATTTTACATTTAGATGGTTTACATTTAGTAATGATTTTAGCATATCTTCACTGCACTGTTTGTTCTTACTTCTACGTGTTGGAGATATTGATAAAGAAGAATCTGACCAACTCTCTTCAGCAAAACTCCAATATTTACTGCTAGGTTTATGAGTGTGTTGTCATAAGCGTTAAAGCAGATAATAATGAAATTGCCTTATGTCTAATAGTAACAGCTACGCCTTCTATAATACGATTTCGTAAAGACAATGATTTTTTCCTTCTGACTCTGATATAAACAGTGTTGGTTGTAATGCCTTCTCATGTGACATTTGAAATTTTTTCCATTTTTTTCTAATAACTCTGAATTTTCTGACACTGATGATAAATTATTCTGAAGTTGTGCAGTATTTATAACTTGTGGATTAGGTGGTAATCTAGTACATTGAGCTTTTTCATTTCTAAACCATTGCATATTTTCTAACATTACATACCTTATTCATACCATATAAATATATACACTTTGGTCTTTCGACCATTAGTAGAAACATACAAATATGTATGTGGCACATGCACCATGTACACAAAGCCCTGCAATTCTCACCACCCCACCCAACCCAATGATAAGATACAATAGCCATTTTCTTTACATTTTACTTATTAATTTATTTCCAAGATTAATATTTGTGTTTTTTTTCTTTTTAAGTAATATCGACTTACTAGCAAGAGTTCTTAGTTGTTTATGCTTCGGATACAATTTTTGATTCTGACCAGGTGTCATATGTGCATTGCCTCTTAAAGGATTGTGACATCATTCCGAGAAACAATTAATTAATTTTTTAGGTGCATTTTTAATTATTTCATTTTGAAATCTGGATGAGTTTGACTCAATGCCAATAACATACCACCATATTTGTTCATTAAATTTTTTTTGTTCCTTATTTTGTCTCACCATCCTTCTCTATCAGTATCTATGGATAAAATGAAACAGCCAAACAAAATGTAATGCTATTTATATAACTTGGAGGTGTGAAGGTAATGACTTTATTTACTAAACATTTCACTTACTCCACAAATAGGTTTAGGAGGATTCAAGGCTGTGGAACGTGCCATTGTGGGAATATTTTCTTTTAGTGGTATATACTCTATATTTTGTACAGAATACATTGGCTCATGATTTACTTTTTACACCATCTTCCATTATTGTCACTATACATTTTAACATAAGTGGTGATGTTTTTTTGTTTTTGAAGGTTTTTCGAAAGTAATGCCTTTGTTTTTGTATGCTTGGCAGTTGGAGGATTATGATGTGGAATTTTAAAATTTGTGCAAATGTATTTAGGTCCCACCTTTCATTGATTTTTTTTCTATATCTTTATAACTTGATGAATTATTCGATGTTTCTTATGTGACTTTCTGTTCTTATGAGCATTTTTCGTCTTCTGGAATGCTGATTGAAAGTTTCTAGTTGTTTTATAACCACCCTATCGAATTAACTAATAACACCACCTAAAAACCCACCGCCACCTGGTTTTAAAATAATGTTTCATTTTTGCAGGATCCACTCCTGGATAGGCAAGTTATTCAAGATCTTGTTTATGTTTATCTATATAGGTCAAAGTTTGTTTTGGCAAATTAATTTCTTATTAAGTATAATTCTACTTGCTAATGTAAACCATTTTAAAATTTTCTTAAATAATTTTTCTTTTTCAAATGGATTTGTTTGATAACTGAGTCTTCCAAAGAATGTATGAAAGATACCACGGTGTTGTGACTCGTTAACAGATTTGAAACGACTGACAAAAATGTCATGACACTACCCTTTTTATAGTTTTGTATAAATGATGGGCACACGTTCATCATGTGTTACCCAAGAATAACAAATATCAGTTCTTAATCTCAGTGAATCAGAACTTCTAGGATGAATGGATTTTCTGTGATGTTCTTTGCAGTTGAGGATGGATTGTATACAATTCCTTTCATTCATTATTCTTCCTCTCTAGCTCTTTCTACGGACGTCCTCCGTTTCACTCTTTGCCACACAGTAATCTTTGAAGCTTCTCTTTATCTTCTGTATTCTCTTGTCAACTAGAAGGCTGTGAAAAATCAATCTTGTCTTCAGCCAAAACTGCAAGTGTGGGAATGCTACAATTCACCATTCTAAATGAGTTTTTTTCTAATCCTATGTTTTCTTCATCTTGTTCTGATGTACTTTGTAAATCTAGATAATCACTTTCTGGACCATCTATGAAGATATTGTCTAACTTAGTTTTGAATTTATTTGCAAGTGCAGTTTTTCTTGCAGTTGTATCACTAAATGATGTATTTACATCATCTAATATCATGAGAGAAAGTAAAAGATCAGAATCAGGAATATCATTTAATGTTTTATCCTATATTTTCATTGTTGAAAATAGTTGTTCAGAAATGTATCCAATTTCCATTAGTGATAATATTTATCTGGGGGTATTTGCATACATTATGGTGGTTTGTAAAATAGACAGTATCTAATAAAGTTGGTTGTAAGAACAAGTTGGTGAGAACTTAACATTTTCTTGTAAAAGAATAGCTTTACGTCCCCAATTTATTAAACCTTGTCCACAAACAAAACATTTTACTTTACCATCTCCCACATGTAAAAAAACATCTTTAGCTAAATCTTCTTTCTTAGATTGTAAAATAGGATTTGTAATCATTCTAAAACTCGAAAGTCTTGTAACTCCTGATAAGTATGCAGGATATGTAGGAGTAAGTGGTAGAGACATCTTGCATGTTTAATGGTGTACTTTGACAATTCTGTAAAAATTAAAAATTGACTTTTAAACACCACAGGATTCGTGTGTGAAATAAAATGCTTTTTTGTGATTATTGAAATAAATCTTATGCATTTGTCACATCACACTGGAAATAAAATGTATTGAATGCAAACAATTACATTGTTTGCATTCATTACATTTTATTCCAGTGTGATGCGACAAATGCATATGGTTTATTTCAATAATTGCATGAAGCATTTCTTAATAGGGGTGTATAAAAGGCCACCAATTCTCAGCTTTTCCATGCATTTGCTTTTAGTCTATCAAAACTGGATTTATTTTATACTCCTCTTAAACAAAGATGTTTGAAGTTGGAGATCCAAGATTAGAAAAGGCAAGTGATCCAAACAGTAGTTACTACAAACCCTTCATTGCAGTCAAAGAAAGAAGACTTGTCAGTCAACTTTATGAGATGATACCCAGCACATGGTATGAAGCAAAAAGTGTTATTGATCAGCTTTATGAGTTGAAAAAAAACATAAAGAGCTAAAGTATTATATCTGTAAAGACAATGAACATCTGGCTAACACATGTCCAAATAGAGGACCATGTTTTTACTGTCATGAAAAAAGGACATTGGATTAATGAACGGGCATTGAAAAAATTATATCAACCAATGTAGAGGACACCAGCTGTTCCAAAAATCGTACTGTAGAGTTTGGTTTTCAACCAGAGTAGATAGAATGAAAAAGTGCTTCACCAGTGGATACCACAACACTTAATACCTCACTGAATCAGGCTGTTGATAATGTGTTACCAGACGTTGATGAGGTTATTTTAAAGTGTGGAAAACCAAGTGAAACAAAAACAGATGATGACATATTTCCATAGGAAGAGGCACCACTAGTGAACGTTTCGCGAAAACGTAAAGCTTATGACAGTAAACCAAACATTTAATGAACATTTGAAAAGTGACATTCAAAAAGTGACATTCTTGTTGTTCAAGTGAAACATAACTGGGTTGTATTACTAAATATTCATGGAATAAAATTCAAAAGGGAAATGATGTTCATTTATCTCTTGATTGTAAAAAGGTTTTTCAGAAGGAAATAAGAATGATGCATCGAAACAACCTTTTCGTGTTACACATAAGTCACTGCACAAATTCGAAAAACTAATGTGTAACACAGAAAATGTTTTTTGCAATACATGAAACATATTTTCTTCTGAAAAAATAAGTAAAAATAATTACATGTTAGAAAAATATATGTGATGTACAGCAAAAACATTTTTGTGCTAACCATAAGTTTTCCTGCAATGCACAAATTCAGAAACAAGAAAACTTATGTGCGACACAAAAACGGTTTTGCATTACATCAAACAAATTCTGAAAAACAAAAAACTTATATGCAACACAAAAAATTTTTGCAGTACATAAATCTTATTTTCTTCTGAAAAAAAATATTCATGCAAGTAAAAATAATTTCATTTAGAAAAATAAATTTTTATGCATATGTGCGGCACAAAAAAAAAAATACATCAAATTTATTTTCTTCTGAAAAAACTATTCATACAAGTGAAAAAATAATCTCATGTTTGAAAAATAATTTGGTGTAGAGCAAAAAACTTAGTTGTGTTAAACATCAGTTTTTGATTTTTTCAGAATTTGTGCATTGCACAAATTCTGAATAAAAAAAACTTACGTGCAACACAAAATACATTTTCTAGCAGTACACCATTTGTAAAATGCAATACTTACTGGTTAAAAATCACAAAGTATATAAATAACCTCATACTAATGTGATAACAAGGGAATACATCTAAGCTTTTTCACTGCACTGAAAAAAACTTAAGTCATCAAAACATGTGGGAACTATGAGGTTAACACCTCTTGAATTCTCGTCGTTGGTTCAATATCCAGTAATAACTCAGGATGAAAGAATGAAAAGTTCATAATTCATTCATTCAAAAGTTGATTATTGTATTTGTTTAGTCAATAAAATATGGCAGAGCTCAATTTTTATAAGACTTTTACGATTTAATAAGAATTGATCCTGCAATACTAACATAGGGAAATGGAAAAGAAAAATCTATACAGACCGAATCGACACCAACCACTACTTCAACATCAACAGATCATAGTGAATGTATACTGAAGAATATTTTAATAGCTATACTAGAAATGTAATCTTCTCACAAGCAAATAATCCTGTCATCAGAGAAATTAACAGTACCAATGGAATTCAAGAGAATAGAAGATGATCAATACAAATTCAATAACGGCAAACACCCGAAAGAAAACCATGTAAACGACATGCTACCATTGCAACACAACCTGGGCTTTTTGAAGAGGAAAAATCTGAATGGATCAAAGAACAGTCAGTCCTCTATGCAACATGAAACGTGTACATTTCAATGGAATTGGAAGTTATTCAAAGGGAGTGTATTACTGATTACATTGACCCTGACAGAAAAGATTTTTCAGGGCTACCTCAAATTATTGGAAAAAGAGATACCCTATCACATATTATATTGAACAAAACCCGTGTCTAAAAGAGACACACACTCTAAAACGTCTCACAAAGAGAGATACAGTTCCATCATACTTATTGTGAGTAATTGTTAGTATAGAATGTTCGTTGGCAGTGAGTGTTGTATCAATCAGATATATCCTAAAAAACTGTATGGCGTGAAATTGAGAAACACAGTTCCATCAGACTTTTTGTGAGTGATTGTTGGTGGTGAATGATTGTTGGTAGTGAGTGTTGTATCAATCACAGATATCCCTAGGAGAGCCTGGCGTAAAATGTATTCCCCTGCATTTAACACTGATTTTCACATAGACGTCCCCATATGCAAAATAAAAACATGAGAGATGAAAAGCGCTAGTCCTATTGGGAGTTGGGGGGACTTGAGGACCCTGTGGAAATTTACTTTAAGAAGCCCCTTAAACGGCTGGCACTTGGTGACCCTATGGGAAATTACTATAGAAAAAAATCCTATGTTAATTTCCCTATACCCATTTGGGAGGCAGTTGGGAACCCTATGGGAATTTATTTTAGAAAGCCGCTCTCATACAAAAAGGTAGGCACTCTTGAGGCATTTTTGGTCACCGTTGAACAAAAATGCCCCCAAGTGTCTACCTTTTTGTACGGCAGAGTGCCTTTCTGTAGTCTATTCCCCAAGTGCCCTCTCCGCCCTAATGGGTATAGGAAAATTAACATAAGATTTATTTTCCACAGTAATTTTCCATAAGGTCCCCAGGTGCCTCTCTACACTCCTGATAACCAGTGATATTTTCATAAAAGAAACTAAACTGCCCGATATATGCTTGAAAGGCCTTACTGTGAAGAGAACTATTAACATAACCCTCTATTATATATCTAGGTTATAAAAATCGGAAAACTTTTCTGGACAGGATATGACTCACGGAATCTCTAATACTGCCGAATAAGGCTGCTAATACTACAGTAAATTAGCCTTCATTGTAGTGGGGAATAATTTGGGTTCCCGGTGCGGTGCAAAATTTATGATGCTTTAATTGGTTGAAAGTGCATACATGTACATGTTTTGAATAAACTTTAGAATGTATCTGTTTTCAAATCGGTGTAAATTTCACAATTGTTAAATTTACTCCAATCACTGACGTATTTCAGGTGATACAGGTGGACTTTCCGGCGGCTTTAGTGGCTCTTCTGAAAATCCGGGCGATATTATTACAGCTTATTTCAGCGTTTCATATGCCTATGATGGTGTGTAAGTAATTTACACATAGAATATTGGCCCTAATTCTTCAATTTGTTTCTCCTGTAATTTTGTTCTCATGAGATAAAAGACGATTATGGCTTCACCTTTCCCTGCAGCAGGGCAACACCACCCCAGGTGTTTCATTCGTAAAAAATGTTATTGACTAAAGGTGCGTCTAGCCAGGGACGATGAAGTACCCCCTAACATATATTAGAAATTTGTAAATGAATGTTTATGAATAGTGAAATAGGACACAAAAACACTGGGGGCGACGATAGTCATGGCTGTATAAAGAAGATTTATGAAGAGACCATTTACCAACTGTAATGAAATAAATCAAGAGGCTTTGGGCCCTGGGCACTACAGCGTTGGATTCTGCGCAGTTCACACTTGAATAATGAGGTTGTAAGCTAAGTAATGGAAGTACATCCTCTGTCAACAATTTGTCTACCACCACTTTTACCAAGGTTGCCGATATGTTCCAATTTTACCATCGTGACCCTAACATCAATTTGAACTGTTCAACAGCTGTAAGACTTTAGAACAAGACATCCAGTTGTGGGCAAGGACTTATCTAAACGATGGGCTGAAACAATTTAATTGGAAGTACATGCTCTGTTGCTATAATATCTGCATTATATCGTGATATCAAACCGAGTGTGTAAGGTTTGTGTTATCATTACATTACAACATCAAACAATTGATACATTTGAACTCCATTTGAATACGGTTGTTACTAATTCTATTGTCATATGTTACTGAACATCAACCCTATACTGAGTACATCTACAATAATGTTCCATTTAAAATTGAAAAGTGCACGGAGTCGCGGAGATTCGGCTTAAATTAATAGCGCTCATTACCGACGCCTTCCATTGCTCCCACGAACTAGCAGCTGGTCTCTCTTGTGGTTTCAATCCTCACAAGTCATCTTTATGGCTCTCTCCAGTGCTCACACTGGACCGAGACTATCTTGTGCCACATTTTAGCCACTCTGCATATTTTGGCGCCGAGCAAAATGTTTTGGAGTCAAAACGCCAATGGAGGGGAGAGGGGTGTATTTCGCTGATTGATCCAAATAAATTGATCGAGTTTTGAAAAATGACCTCGCAATTTTTTCATGAGTGAATACGTAATTGGTCACGGAAAACATCCGACAGAACACGTTGGTTCTGACGACAACTTCGGCAGGCGAAAAGGTTGGCCACCTAAGTTATATATGTGTCACTGATTCAATTACTGGTCGGAATGATGTCGATAGATATACCTGTTGTTGTACTTAATTACTGTTAATCCACATGGCTTAGCAGGTCACGATCCTTTATAAAGAGTAGTAGTAATTTTGAAGAGATAAATACTTCACAAGGACGGATGAACCGATGGAAGGCACATGAAATAAGTACCCCTTCCTCTACTTTTCCCGGAAATAGCTGAGCGAAAAAAAGAGAATACCTAGTCCAACATCATCTTTACCAATATATTTTACAACACAATAACACCACCACCGAATCACGTTGAGGAGTGTTCCCTTACGACCAGGCGAGTAGCCAGCCGGTTTCTATAACAGGGGGTGCCCTAGCAGTTTTTCTTGGGGAGGGGGAGGGAACAAAGATGATATTTGAAAGGTCACCGTGTTGGGTTTCACGGGCCTCCGCTCTTTCCCACATACACACATCCGAGACAATTTTGCAAAATTGAGTGCTCTAAGAATGAATCTGGGGCATTTGTAGCGTGTGTAGCGCCTATATTGGAGACCATTTTGGAGATTTATGTTGTTTGAAAGTTGCATTGGGCCAATGTTTGTGGGGCAGCAACACTTTACCCCCCCCCCCCCTCCCCCAGGCTTACCTGTAGCTACGACACTGCTTAGGACTCAAACGTAGTCTCCTGAAACTTATATTTTTCTTTTTCTGTTGGGTTCCCGCGATTGCCATCCTTTTTTGCGAATTTGCTGGAAGTGGGTACACAGACTCTTTACCCTTAAGTTGTTAACTAAGATTTCCTCATTTGATTTTTTTCTCTATGACCTTTAAAGTGGAAAAAAGTGCATACTGTAGTCCAACAATGTTTCTGAGAAAATATGTACATTATGAATCCCAAAATGTACATTGTCCTCAAGGTAGAGGTTCAGGAGTCCAGAACATAGCTTTGTGTCTTTTATTTCTAACATGCTACAAAGGTGTATGAGCAACTACTAATATATATTAGCGTGCAGGTACAGTTCTGTGGCCGTTCCCTCTCACGTTCGAAATACTATCTTCGCTCTCTGTAACAAATAATATGAAAATACGTGACACGTAATGGTGCACACCCAATATTGTTAATTTCGGTAAATATTGCAGACCCCAAGCAAGATTTTTAAGGAAAGAGATGGTATATATCGCAGAAATAGCAGCGGTTATGTGAAATATAACAATTTGCCAAAACGTGTTGTACAGCGACATGCAATAAACACAGAACCACACATGTATGTTCATATGTTAATGTGGCGACAAATATGGCAATCGAGAAATTTTGAAAGCGTGCGGAAGGATCAAACTTCAGACAAGCTATAGTAAAACAAACCTTCATTTTTTAAACTGACAAAATATCATAATTCAATGGCAAATAGGTTCATTAGGGTTTAACAACACTTTCAAAAACCAAGGCTATATTATAAGCGGGATTGTACGTCAATTTCAATAACTAAGGTTATTATATCATGTTGTTAGTTCCCAAGATCCTTCCCATCCTTCAATACCTAGACGAGCAAAATAGTAGTACGTGGAGTCACTCTGAGAGGGATAGCAAGCCTGTACTAGTGCTAGTAATGGTACAAGGCCGCAAGAGTGGAAGAAGACTGCGGGATTTGGTGACTACTGTAAAAGCTAATCATAGGACAGACGATGGCAATATTGGGAAAATCAGTAATAGTGGTGTTGGAGATATGAAGATCACGGAGAGGTCTAGAACTCGGCAGATGCTAGGAGCTAAGTTATCATCAGGTATATAAGTACTGCATCATCATGTCATAGGTATCCTCCTATACCCCGATGAGCATTAAGAGCCGTAAAAGAAATCGCTCTTTCGATACTCATCTGCTCAATGGGATTTGAGTCGTTCGAGTAGTGACTTTTTCAGTAACTGCTCAAAAGCTTATTTGCTCGATAAGATTCGAGTCGTTCGAATAATACCTAGCCCTGCTTGATTGTATTTTGGGTTTGGGGATCATAGAGGACTTCGTTATACACAGAAAAGGCAAAAACAGAGACGGCCAAGACAAAATAGTCTGCTGGGATAGGCAGAAATGGGACCAGTAAAAGGCAAAACAGGCCAGGAAATAGAAGGATAAACCACAGAATATATCGGGATAGATAAAATACCGAGACTATGGTGCACATCCGAAACAATAAAGTTAATCTTATACAAAGGAATGTGTCTATTGTTGGGCAAAAATAAGAATTCTATGGGACAACAGATAGAAACCGAATATTTAGTGGGAAACCCGCACTAGTAAAAGAACTGTTGGATTTATTTGGGTAATTTTACAAAGTATTCGAACAAATACAATTACTCATACCAGGAAACGCACCTTAACGCACTATATGCTACTCTTTTAAGCCCAGTATTGAGGAATCCGTACCAAATAAAGTTGTTTTGATGGTTTAGAGAGATTGGCTGGATGTTTGTGGTAATTCGATGTATTCTAGTTCACTTCAATTTATCCACATGAGACCTCTCATCTTTCATTTAGCACTACGTGCTACTATTATAAACCCTAGGTGGGGGTTTTCTAAGTCCGTCTCGGTAGTTGTGGATTATTAAGAGGGATTGTCGGGTTGTTTACTGTAATTAAAATTACTCCTATTCAATCGAACACACCCTCCGAACCCACCCCTTTCCTACTAGAAGGTTTTGGGTCACATAGCAACCATGTGCTACCATAGAAACCAAGATGGCGGCCTCAGATATACAAAATGGACGACGTACACTCGTCTCACCTCAACAAAACGCGCTACGCATGTACACTAGGACCACGTATCACTATGGGGACGTTGTCACAAGATGGCGCTCACGCACGCTACCATGACAACCAAAAATGAAGTAACTGGGCCATGTGCCTATGACGTCACATGAGATCCGGCCAATGTGGTCGATCGGGTACATGATCTACTACTAACATCAAACCGAGAGATCCACGGTTCGATCCCCAGCAGGGGTAACTTTGTTGTGTCATTGGGCAAGGCACTTAATCACGATAGCTCAAGTGGGAGCACGGTGGCACAGCCATGGGGGTGTTCTGGGGGCACATCTCCCCCCTCCCCACAAAACAAAAATAATTTCGATGGGATCACGGATCCAATGTCGAGTTGTGACAGAACAAAAGTGGGTTTAATCATTATCATCTTATCATCCGGAAACTAATTGTTTACAATTTACTATGTGAAGGGTCACTGTGACCTTGACCTTTGCCCTACTGATTCCAAAATAAATAGGGCTCTTTCTTGCAATAATGCCAACCTACCTATGCAGTTTCATGAACGTGGGTGGAACCATTGTTAAATTATCATCTGGAAACCAATTGTTTACGATTTATTATGTTCAAGGTCACTGTGACCTTGACCTTTGACCTAACGAGACCAAGATAAATAGGTGTCTTCCACTCACCTAGGCCAACCTACCTATGATGTGTCATGAATGTGGCTTCAACCGTAGTCAAGTTAGCATCCGGAAACCAATTGTTTACAATTTACTGTGTTGAAGGTCACTGTGACCTTGAACTTTCACCTAGCAAGTTCAAAATAAATAGAGTTCTTCATCTCACTGATGCCATCCTACCTATGAAGTGTTATGAACGTGGGTCGAACCATTATCATCCGGAAACCAATTGTTTTCATTTACTATGTTCAGGGTCACTGTGACCTTGACCTTTGACCTAGTGAGTCCAAAATAAATAGTGTTCTTCCACTCACTGATGCCAACCTACCTATGGAGTTTCATGACGTGGGTCGAACCATTATCAAGTTATTATCCGGAAACCAACTGTTTACACCCGCCCGCCTTTCACCAAACTATAAGTCGAGCTTTGACTTCGTCACAACTTGACTAAATAAGAGGCCCCAAGGGGCTGCAATCGCTCACCTGCCAAAGTGGTTCAAAGAAGTATTTGAGGTCACATTCAGTTATACATGGTTCATCAACTCTTTCCTCTCATGAACGCCAACCATTACCTACGTATGAAGTTTCATGAATGTGAGTTTAACTATAGACAAGTTATCATCCAGAAACCAATTGTTTACAATTTACTATGTTCATGGTCACTGTGACCTTTACCTTTGACCAAGCAAGTCCAAAATAAATAGAGTTCTTCCACTCACCAATGCCAACCTACCTATGGAGTTTCATGACGTGGGTCGAACCATTATTAAGTTATCATCCGGAAACCAACTGTTTACACCCGCCCGCCATTCACCAAACTATAAGTCGAGCTTTGACTTCGTCACAACTTGACTAAATAAGAGGCCCCAAGGGGCTGTAATCGCTCACCTGCCAAAGTGGTTCAAAGAAGTATTTGAGGTCACATTCAGTTATACATGGTTCATCAACTCTACAAAGGAATGAAGTCATGAAAGGCAAATTTTATGGAAAAACACTAAGGAATCGATTTGAACAAACCTAACATGCTCCCCATGCCACCCCCACCCCGCCCATAGAGAGCCCAAATAATAAGCCAGGGACTCAAATTGAACAAACTTGAACCTGATCCCCCATGAGATGTTATATACCAAATACGAAAGAATTCTGGCCGGTGGATCTGAAGAAAGGGGTTTTAAAAGAAATGTCCTCACATTGCATTAAGTTAAACTTTGGGCTCAAACAGGGAGCCAAAATATTTACCCAGGTAACCAATTTGAACAAAACTGAAACTGACTCACCGCAAGATGCTGCATACCAAATATGAATGGATTCTGACTGGTGAATCTGAAGAAAAAGATTTTTGAAGAAATTCCCTCATATTGCACTAAGTTAAAATTCAGGCTGCCATAGGCAGCCCAATATAAACCCAGGGACTCGATTTGAACAAACTTGAATCTGACCCCCTATAGATGTTGTATACTAAACATGAAAGGATTCTGACTGGTGAATCTGAATCTGAAGAAGAAGATTTTTAAAGAAATTTCCTCAAATTAAACTTTGGGCTCCAATAGAGAGCCCAAATACTAACTGACGGACCCGATTTGTACAAACTTGAATCAGCGCCCCCACCCCCCCCCCCCCCCCCCTAGAAACGTTGCACACCAAATATGAAAGCATTCATACCAAATATGCAAGATTTTTAAAGAAATTTCCTCATATTTCACCAAGTTAAAATTCGGGCTCCTAGAGGGAGCTCAATGATGGTTCTGGATAAGTAGATTTTTTAATTTTTTAAAAAAAATGTATGGGTGCTAGCGGAGTAATGCCCCTTGTGGTTCGGCGCGGCAAGGTTATTTGTACAAACTTGAATTGACATATGAAAAGGAACATGCACATCAAATTTGGTTCAATTTGGTCCAGTAGTTTGGGAGGAGAAGTCAATAATATAAAGTTCACGACGGACGGCAAGTGATAAGTTAAGTTCCCTTCGGTGAGCTAAAAATCAGCCATATGCTCCCCCCCCCCCCCCTCCCTCCAAGTTAACCCATACAGGGAACATCAGGCAAGACATTTTAATATCGAGATATTTATACTTGCAGGATGTATAAGGGGGAGGGGTGCGTAATAGCAGATTTGTTTGATATCCGTCCTATCTCAATTTAATGACATCAATGTTGTCGATTATTTGCCAGACTCCAGAGAAAAAAAAAACGTCGCCGGTGTTCCGTCGAGGATTTACGAAATAACGTCGCCGTTATTTGGTAATTTATCCGTTTCTTCTGGTCCGGGTTCGCTATTTAAAAGAAGAATCTCTTGGGCGGTAGGAAAATAGGAATCGTTAACAAAAGTAAGACAGTAATATTATTTGATAAGCAATTGCTGCCAGTTTTAAAAAGCATAAACCGGCTATTTCTCTTCATTTTGTGTGATATCATTAGACATACTCATTTAATTCTTTTCATTTAGTTTCCTATTTTCAGTCGAATGTTTCAACAAAAAAACCTTCACTATTGGTATGGCGAGGGCCGGTCGCCGGGCAGGTGGCCCTTTTTGCTAAGAAAAAACTTAGTTATTTCTGGACGGATTTTGATATTTGATTTGTGGCTTGATATTCATGTGCAATACCCGATGGCGCAAAATAGGGCGCGTCCACGCTTTTTCGCAAGAGTTTTGGCCCTTTATTAAAATCTTCTAATTTTGAGCTTGATAGCGCGATACTTCAACAAACGTCAACCGATTTGACAGATATTTGGCACGTGGGTTTCAGGGACCAATGTATTGGTCGAGTTCGAAAACGGGCTCGGTCCGATGTGCGGCTGAAGAATTATTCAAATTTTGTGCTTGATACTAATGATACAATTCAAAGCGCCATAACTTGAACAACTGTAAACCGATTTGATTCTTTTTTTATTGTATGGGTTTCCAGAATAATTATCTCGATCAAGTTCGAAAATGTTCCGTCGGATATATGACCGCAGAATTATTGAGTTGACGTAGTCATTTTGTTCAAATTAGTTATTTAGAAAAAGGTCCTCTCAAGCTTTTTGGTTCACAGTTACTAACTTATGACCCTCACTGGAACGAGCGCAAAAAGTCAATTTTTTACTTATGCGAGAATTTGTTTTACTTGTGTCGTCTGCACTACATGTATAGGATTAATTTATTTTTTGCTCCAAAACATAGCTTATGACCCCTCATTGTAAGCTATGTTTTGGAGCCAAAAATAAATTAACCCTTTACCTAACGACACATGTAGTACAGACGACACTCGTAAAACAAATTCTCGTATAACTAAATTTTTAAATTTTTTTCTGCTTCCAAACATATCTTATGACCCTCATTGGAACGAGCGCAAAAAATCTATTTCTTTAGTTATGCGAGAATTTGTTTTACGAGCGTCGACTGCACTACATGTACATGTATAGTTTGGTAAAGGATTAATTAATTTTTTGCTTGCAAACATTGCTTATGACCCTCATTGTACGAGCGCAACGCTCGTTACAATGAGGGGTCATAAGCTATGTTTGCAAGCAAAAAAATCAAAATTTTTAGTTATACCAGAATTTGTTTTACGAGTGTCGTCTGTACTACATGTAATTGCGGTATGGTAAAGGGTTAATAGTTGACACCAGCAGAAATGACAATATCGGATTATGTGATAAACAGAATCTCTAACCCATTCTCGTTTAATATTGAAATTTAGGAAACTCGTCAAGTAAATGTCATTTGCAGCTCGCTAAAGCTCGTTGCAAATGAAATCTACTTGACTTGTTTCCTAAATTTCAATATTAAAGGGGAACTCATTTGAGATCATATATATAACAAAGACCACACCAGTTAAAAAAAGAAAAAGAAAATTAGCCAGAAGTTTCTCCAAGCCCATTTGCAGTGGGTACGTTTTGACTCCTGGTTTGGGTACGTTTGGGTCTGGATACGTTTCGGTCTGGGTACGTTTTGACTCCTTGGGAACGTTTCGGTCTGGGAACGTTTCGGTCTGGGTACGTTTTGACCCGTACCCTTACTCACCGTTGTGTTCGCCATGAAAACACGACCTCACATCGGCGATGCGGATCATTTCTATAAATAGAGTTGTTGAGTTGACGTTCGTTTCATGATTGATCATAATTCAATGATTCACATAGATTATTATTGACCTCACACAAAGTGAAGGGGAAATAAATTTGAAAAAAGAGTTTCAATGTGGCCTAATTATTGATGCCTTTCACATGTCCTTAAATAAACTGATTTTGCGTCCATTGCTCCAACAGAGTAGAGAAATTGTGTCCCACTCGCCTCCCCACCCCACGAAACAAACGTGAAAGTCAATTTTGTTTCTAAAATTGGGGTTGCAGCTATATTAGTCAGCAATACAGACACTGCCATTTATCCTAACAACTGATGTCAATTTTCTTCCACATACTGAGGTAAAAAATAGGCCTCAATGAATGTGACCACACCCCTCCACCCTTTTCATAAAAAAACTATGATATAATTCATAAATTAACTGATGCTGACACAAAACAAACATCTTGCGAAAAAGCTATCACAAATGGGAAATTTACACTGATGTGGTAACATTTTTAAAAAAATAGCCCTCAATGAATGTGACCCCCCCCCCCCCCCCCCAGTCTTCCCCTCTTCATCAAAAACGTGACATAATTCATAAATTAATTAATATTGACACAAAACAAACAACTTGTGACATTAAATATCCTACTTGTGATCGTTTTTAAATCACATTCAGGCTTCTGAAGACATTTCACATCATGTGTTTGGTGAATCATTTGCATTTTTTTGTAAAAAAAAAAAGAAACAAGAGGCCCCACGGGGCCTGTAGCGCTCATCTTGAACAGAACACAATTTAAACAGAGTCCAAGAATGAGTCTACATTAAGCAAGCCATCTCCATAGGCTACACTGTCAATGCTTGAGTCCCTCAGGAGTGACAAAAATAATCTGGGCGTCATGCCTTTTCTTCAGTTGATCATAAAGTAAAATGTAGAGCTCACCTATGAAGCCCTTTGATACAACCTTTGTGTATTAATCTTAGTTACACACCTCTAGAGGGTACTGAATACAGAATTTTTAATTCTTCAGCAAAATGGCCAATTCCGGCTCCCATAGAGAGCCCAAATATTAACCCAGGCTCTTGATTTGACCACAGTTGAATCTGACTTCCCTAGAGATGTTGTGTACCGAATATGAAAGCATTCTGACTGTTGGATCTGAAGAAGAGAAATTGTAAAGAAATTTCCTTGAATTGCACTAAGTTCAAATTTGGGCTACAATAGCGAGCCCTAATATTAACCTATGGATCCGATTTGAACAAACTTTAATCTCCCCCCCCCCCCCTCCCCCCTAGAGACGTTGTATACCAAATGTGAAAGCATTCTGACGAGTGGATCTCAAGAAGAAGATTTTTGAAGAAATTCCCTCATATTGTACCAAGTTAAATTTCATGTTCCCATATTGAGCCCAAATATTAACCTAGGCACTCGAATTGAACAACCTAGAATCTGACCCCCGTAGAGATGTTGTATACCAAATATAAAAGCATTCTGACTTGTGGATCTGAAGAAGAAGATTTTTAAAGAAACTTACTCATATTGTGTAAAGTAACAATTTGGGCTATCATAGTGAGCCCAAATATATACCTTGGGATCTGATTTGAACAAACTTGAATCTGACTCCCTTAGAGATGCTGCATACCAAATATCAAAGCATTCTGACTCGTGGATCTGAAGAAGAAGATTTTTTAAATTACCCTCCATATTGAACAAAGATAAAATTTGGGCTTCCATAGGAAGCCCAAATATTAACCTACGGAAATGGTTTGAATCTGACCCTCATAACAATGATGTATACCAAACATTAAACGATTCTGACTGGTGGTTCTGAAGAAGGAGATTTTTAAAGAATATTCCCCATATTACCCTATGTTAACACTTCGGGCTCATTTAGAGAGCCCATATATGAACCAATGAGCTTTATTTCAACAAAATTTTATTTGCCCCCCCCCCCCCTCCACTCCCTATGAATGCTGTATACCAAATATCAAAAGATTCTGATGATTGGTTCCGGAGAAAAGATTTTTTTTAATTTTTGCAAATATGCTGACTCAGCATTTTTTCGATGCCCATTACAGAGCACCCTAACATAACCGATGGTAATTGTTTTTTACCATTCAATTCTACTGGTCCTAAGGATACTTCATACCAAATAACAGCTCTCTGTTCCGTGTGGGTTGGGAAATATGGGCATTTGAAAATATATCTATTTTTAGCTCCCTGGGTTCCCATGGGGATGCGGGAATTTTTTTTTTGCTTGGATCAAGTACCTATGACCTAATAATACCACACACCAAAATTGGTTCACACCGGACCATCGGTTCAGAAAATAGAAATTTTGGGCGGGGCCAAAACACACTGGTTCTTGAGAAGAAGATTTTAAAAATATTTTGGAGCATTTTCCCCCACTCCCTCCCTATGGGAAACTGAGAGTGTATGAGTTGAACAAAAATGAAATGCCCCTTTGGGACCATCACTCACAAAAACTTTCACTTGAATTGGCCCTGTGGCTTTGGAGGAGAAGATCAAAACATGGTGCTGACGGATGACGGACAGAGAGCAATGAGATTAGCTCAGCTTGACTTTGTCAAGATGAGCTAAAGAAGCCAGTTTTCCCAGTTAAGGCACCTAGATTCATTGGTATGGTACTGACAAAAACATAAAACACTGCTTTTTTCAACAGTATGACCAGTACTGCTCATGTGGTATCTCTTAGCACTGTTAAAATGCCTAAAAACATCCAATATTGATTCTGTGGTGCTGTGCTTGAGCAGCAAATATCCATTAGGGTACTTTCACAACCTTAGATTTAATCCCCCACAAACACCCATTCTGATAAAAAGTGTGAAAATGTGGAAAATATGTCTCCAAGGAGGATGAATGAGATATTTGCTTAAAAAATTTGTTTTTTTTTAGTGTTTTGAAAGTCTACACAAAAATAAAATCTGACATACAATGGAAAGTTTTGTTAGAAGAGCCAGGACAAGATTGTCAAACGGAAAAAAAACCTCAATGGACCCTGAGTTCTGCAGTACCTAAGCAAATCATAGGAAACTGAGAGTGTATGAGATTGACTTTAGTTTCCAAAACATACTGTACAGTCTTTCCAATTGTTTCTCATCAACTGAGGCTTCAGTATGGGCAGGTGGGTGGGGGACTTGATTCAAGGAGAGAACAATATTTCACAGCTGTTACTGTAGTTTTGTGCTGTAACATGGGAACCGTGACAACAACGCTCTATCTGAACAAAATTTGATCGCATCTCTTTAATTTTGGGATTCAAATATCTTTGTCAAGTATAACCCTTCAGAGAACTTTTTCCGACACAAAAACAGGGGGTTGTGCATCAAATAAGAGGGGAAATTTAGTACTAGACTACTTTATTAGTACTAGACTGTGCACAAATGCCATTCACTCACATTTGTAACTTTATTGCGTTATTTTTTCCACTGTACCCCACCTCCAAATTTGTGTTCTAAAATACTCTTTCAATGAAGAAATTATTTTCTAACACTTTTTAACCCTTTACCAAATATAACGGTCAAAAGCTGCTGGTGCTATTCACATGTATTGCCATTCCATGTTCATTATTTTCTTGTTTTTTGTGTCAAACACATAGCTTATGACCCCTCATTAGAATGAGGTCATTCCAATGGTGTAAAAAGTCATGTTTTTGACACAAAAAATTAGAAAGTCAATACGTTTGTGGGCAAGGGTAATCAGCTTTTTATGTTACATGTAAGTAAAGGGTTAACAGCATAATTCAGGCAAACATCTAAATGCCAGTAAATAAAAGTGCAATATGGGTTTTCTGGCTGTGGGTTTGAATGGTGATTTGGAAGGGGTTGGAAGATTGGCACCCCCCTCTCCCCCTGTACTATGATGGGGGAACCATGGTTTAATTACATTTATTAATACATGTGTACATGTAGGGTAAAATAGGTTGTTATTTGGCATTTGCTGGGGGCTGTAATGTGCCACTGAAGGCTACACTTGCTCAAGATGTGAATTTGCTTGCAAAATATAGCACTTATAGCTGATGATGACAAAACCATACTTTTCAAAACAATAAAAAAGTATTGTAAGTTGTGTGGTACCCCAATGAATTTTTAAATGTGAAATAATCTCTCAAAATAATAATTAAATCAGGGTCGCAAGCCAAATTATGTATTTCCTTAATCAACCCCAGTCCCATCAAAGATACATTTTACCTCTTTCATGTGACAAAAGAGTCATTTCTGCATGAGAATTCAACTTTTGGCTTCCACTGAGTTAAAAACATGGGAAATTTGTTCTTTTAATTAAAGAAAACTGTCCAAACTCCGTCAAACAGCTTAAAAACTGCTGTTGCCTCCAATACATTTTTCTACTCTGCTTTGCTCTGTTACCTAAAGGAATTCATGTAGATTTTTTTGAAAACTAACCCAATCCCCAAATAAAACTAAAATCTGCATTAGCATGTAATACTTTGAGGAAAAAATTATCTCCTTTAACCATACAGCAAGACAAAGAGTGTGTTCCAACCCCATGAAACCATATAAATGTCAATTTTGATTCAAAAATTGGGGTTGCAGCTACATGTATATAATTCACCAATATCAATAGACAGTACCATTTTGTCCTAACAACTGATGTCAAATTTTCTTCTACATACTGATGTGGCAAAATATAGCCTTGAAGGTGTCCCCCTAGTATGCCCCTTTTTATCAAAAACTATGATACAATTCATAAATTAATTGATGTTGACATATAACAAACCTCTTGTGATATTAAATTTCCCATTTGTGATAATTTCTAAATCACATTCTGGCTTCTGAAGATATTTCACATTGCGCTTGATGAATGTTTTGCCATTCTTGTGAAAAAAGCCTCACTTTCTCAGTTAAGACACCTAGAGTCATTGGTATGGCACTGACATAACATTAAACACTGATTTTTTCCAACAGCATGACCAGCTGAGCACTGCTCCTATGTTATAGCATAGCACCGTTAAAATGCCTAAAACCATCAAATATTGATTCTATAGTGATGTGCATGTCCCACAAGTACATGTACCCACAAGGGGTCACTTACAACCTTGGATTTCATCCCTGCAGGCACGTATTCTGATAAAAAGAGTAAAATTAGGGAACATACATGCATGCCTAGTATCCAGTGAGGATGACTCAGATATTTGCTTCAGGAATGTAGTGCTCTTTAATGTTTAATATATTTGTGTATGTGTGTGTGTGTGGTGGGGGGGGGGGGGGGGTCAATTGCCAGTTATTGAAAATGTAGAACTGTGCAAATGGAAACAAACCAACACTTTGCATGATGGACAGACAGACATGCAATCACATATCTTGAAAGAGACAGTCTACATGTACATAGGAATGGTATGATGGACAGACAGGCATGCAATCACATATTTTGAAAGTGAGATTTTACATGTACATAGGAATACTGACTGACATACAATTAAAAATATAGCGAGAAGAGCCAGGACAGGGTTGGACCCTGAGTGCTGCAGTACTAAAGCAAATCATAGGAAACTGAGAGTGCATGCTGTTAACTTTCTCATCAGCTGAAGGGTTTAGTATGGGTGGTAGAGGGACAATTGTCAATGCGGTTTTGTGCTATAACATGGGGACCCTGACAGCACTAGTATCAGACTACTATTTTGGTAGCTGTGCACAGAAGCCATTCATTCACATTTGCAAGTTTGTTACTTTTCCCACTGTACCCCCACCCCCTTTCCCCAAAATTATGTTCCAAAATACTCTGTGAATGAAGAAATTGTTTTTTAACATTTTTAATCACTCACTGAATGTAATGGCCAAAACAAGCTAGCACCATTCACTGAAACTGCCATTCAATGTTCATTATTTTTGCACCAAAAACATAGCTTATGACCCCTCATTGGAATGAGCTCGTTCAGCTCAATCCAGTGAGTGGTCATAACTATGTTTTTGACGCCAAAAAATGAAAAGAAATTAGTTATTCAAAAGTGCTATCTTCTTTTCATGTAAGGTAAACGGATAACATCATAATATGGAGAAAGCTTCTATTAATCATTCACTCAATGTAATGGCCAAAACCGGCTAGCACCATTCACCAAAATTGCCATTCAATGTTAATTAGTTTTTGCATTTTTTTGGCATCAAAAACATAGCTTATTCTCCCCTTATTGGAATGAGCTTGTTCAGCGAATACAAGTGAAGTGTGGGTTTTCTGGATAAATGTTTGGATGGTGATTTGGGAGAGGATTGGAATATAATTGGAATCCCCTCTATCACAAGTACAATGAGGGGAAAGCATGGTTTCATTAGATGTGTTAATAGGGTAAAAAAGGTGGTTACATGTGTACATGTATTTGTCATTTGCCAGAGGTTATAGTGTGCTTCTCAGTTCTGGATGCCACACTTGCTCAAGATGCATTTAACTGCATTATTTTTGGCAATATATCGCCTTTATTGCTGACTGTGACAAAAATATAACTTTTTCAAAAATAAAACAGTATTATTCAGTCTGTGGTTCTCGAATGAGCATTTAAAAGTGAAATATGTGTAATATCCAAAAAAATATAATTAAATCAGTGTTGGAAGCCAAAATACATGTACATTTACAATGTACATGTACTTATTTCCTATAATCAAACCCAAATCTTTCAAAGGGTAACCTATAAAACTTTTCCCTGACAAACCCCCCCCCCCCCCCCACAATCATTTTCACACAATGCGCAAAATCCCCCCCCCCCACCTTGTTCCTCCCTCCCTAATTTCTGGTGAACAAAAATCCCCCCACCCCCTAATTTTTTAGAAGTACATGTATATTTAAAGCCATACAAAAATGTCCAAAGCTTTTTACCACTTGAGGCCGAGCACTTGTCGCTTCAGTCAATGCTAACTTTGCTTGTGTGGAGTTAGCACGTTGGATAATTGCTCACTGTTACCAGGTGGTTCTCTCAGTGCACTTTAGCTTTCTCCACCCATAAAACTGTCCGACATGAGGTGACCACTGGCTGTTGAAAGTGTCCTTAAACTCCAATAACTAAATAACTGTGTTGATAAATAGTTATTGAGGCATGTTTTCTTGTAAATAGTGATGAGTGTTTATGTAATTTACAAATTAAATACATATGTTTTTAAATACTTTTGGACTGCCTTTTAACCTTTTGGTGTAAGAGGCCGGGGGGGGGGGGGATTTTTGTACTGCTCTTAAAATAATGTGAGAGAATGTGGTACTACTCAAAAACTGTGGGAGGAATTTTTGCTAAGTGTGTAAAAATGATTGGGGGTATTTTTTGTAGGGGTGATTTTAACCTACATTCTAATCCTTCCAAAGATACATTTTATCTCTTTCGTTTGATAAAAGAGTCATTTCTGCATGAGAATTCACTGCTTTCTTTAAAAACTACCCCAATCCCAAAATAAAACTAAAATCTGCATCAGCAGACAATAGTTTTGGGAAAAATCTGTCTCATTTACCCATACTGTAAGAGAAAGAGTGGTGTTCACCACCACCCCCCCCCCCCCTCCACTCCACACAAAACAAAATGAATGTCAATTTTTATTTAAAAACTGGTGTTGCAGCTATATAAATCACCAATATCAATAAACAGTGCCATTTTATCCTAACAAATTATGTCAAATTTTCTTCTACATATTGATGTGGTAAAATATAGCCCTGAATGTGTCCCTTAGACCCTCAGCATACCCACTTTCATCACAAATTATGATATAATTCATAAATTAATTGATGTTGACACAAAACAAACCTCTTATGATATTAAATTTCACATTTCTGATAGTTTTTAAATCACATTCTGGCTTCTTAAGATATTTCACATTGTGTTTGATGAATATTTTGCAATATTTGTAAAAAAAAAAAAAAAAAATTAAATCCCTCACATTTCTTAATTAAGGCACTTTGAGTCATTGGTATGGTATGTCTCTGATAAAACATTACACATTGATTTTTTGAATATTTTTCCAACAGCATGACAGTGCAGGTCATATGTTATCTCATAGCACCATTAAAATGCCTGAAACCATCAAATATTGATTCTGTAGTGCAGTGCCAAATATTATTTAGAAGTCGGTTCTGGGGAGGTTGGTATTTAGGCTTTTCAAAATTTTTTTGCCATTTTTGGTGAAACATACTCAAGTCTAAATATCAGAATCCCCACCTCCAGATGTTGGTCAGACGAGGAGGGCGACATTGACTAGTTTGAAGATGAATTCAGTTCTATTCTGGTTGCAATGACTAAAGCATCCAGGAATTAAAACATTGTTTACCAAAACACAGAGGAAGTGTGCATGTAATTTAAATGGGAGTTCCGAGTGATTCTGGTATTTAGTCTTAAGGAAAACACGTCGGATCACAAAATTGGCTGGCCGCTACACTGTAATTCTGACAGTCTTAAACTGACATTGTATTGTATCATTGGTAAAAATAGTTCATAGACTGGATCCAGTGAACTTGTGAAGAAAAATATTGGAAATAAATGAATAGGTATCGCTGTTCGCGTGCATATCTGTTTCTGTACAATTTTACTACAACAAGACTGCATGCCCGTGTTTTGAGAACAAAGATTTCCCCAGACCGTACGTCAACATAACTTGAATTCATCCGAACTCCGGCTGTTTCTGAGGAAATCGCGCTAAGTTCCCCACAAATGAAAAAGGCCCACTAAAAGTGTCAACAAATCACTTGTTTTATTTTTTATTCGTTGTCAACAATTTGTGAAGTGTACGTTCTCAATTAAAATTGAAACTGGGCTTTAAATCTGACGAAACTGGCAACGGACGGCATTGGCACTTCGAACTTTCAAACAATACCTAACTCGCCAACAACTACCTAACTTCGAAAGTCACTTCATTACTTGATTATTTATTATAGTTTCCAACATTCTGCAACAATATATTTTACATAATGTCCTTTGAAAGGCCCAAAACAATTAAGTATCCGTTACAATTATTCTGTTTTTTTGCCAGTGGGAGAGCCACGCCGCCAGATGGCACCCCAAACTCTGTTGCATGGTATATAGAAAAATTATAAAATCATGGACACGTACCCATTACCTATGTGCGCACACGCCACTGCGTGGGTGTGCACTATTACCACAAGAGCAGCAGTTATGGTACGGGTAGGAGTTGAAGGTATTGCTTCTTTAGCAACACCAGGTTAGAAATAAATTTGCTCCGTACAAAATACGCACTTAATTTGTGCAAACCCCGTGTTGACAATCGTTCTCCTGCGTGGAAACGCGATTGGTTCCTAAAAGACACACCCGTTAGTAGGTAATAAAGGCCGATATACTATCACTTGTACATGTACGTGTACAACATACGTTCACGATGCGTTCACCAACGTGGAATTCAGTGTTAAATCACACGCTTGTTCACAAAAACTGTACATGATCTTGAATCGCATCATGTACAGTCGCGACTTCTAGATCGCGCTTTTAACGTTCAAATACTCGCGGTGAACGCGCGTTTTTAAAAAAAGGGGTGAAATTGTACAGTTCACTTTCATCTTGTACGTAATTTTGTCAACGTTCCCATCGCAAGATCAGACCATCGATCCATCGTCGGCGAACGCGAGCAAAAGCAAAAAGATTCTGAATCATCTGTAAAAACGCAAAAAACAGTTCTGGAGGTTCTAAATCAGCGATTCAGAATAGGCAATTGCTTTGGTACAGATGATTTAGAACCGCAATTGTTGTTTTTTGAGGCGGTGGGTTTTTCCCAAAAAATTTAACAGACTACTATTGGACGCTTCCCTTTCTGACGTGAGTGGGGGGAATACCCGGATTTTTTCCAAAAAAAAAAACTTAACAGACTACTATTGGACGCTTCCCTTTCTGACGTGAGTGGGGGGAATACCCGGATTTTTTCCAAAAAAAACTTAACAGACTACAATTGGACGCTTCCCTTTCTGACGTGAGTGGGGGGAATACCCGGATTTTTTCCAAAAAACTCAACAGAAAAAAACTAATTTTTTTTGGAAAATCCCACGATGAGTATCTCCACTTGTACAGTATAAATAGAGCTCCTGCGCGCTACAATCATCATTGGCGAAGATCCTCCAGGATCGGCCACACGAAAAAAAGAAGGTGAGAAGAAATGTACGTGAATCCAAATGTAAAATAATAATAAATTTTATCAAAATAATGTGTATCATTACACCGAGTTACTCTGCGATGAAGCTCGTTCTGACACGTGAATATAATTATTCATGAAGGAAGCGCTGTGGATTTTATTGTCCAGTCACTGAGGATGGAAAGGGGCTTGTTCCCCATACCGTCCCTGCGCGCCTTCGACGCGTTAAACCATTCCATTCGGGTGTTAGTCTACAATCGTCAGTCTGTGTTTTTATCAAAACTGACAAGCAGGTTGCATGTCAAAGTGACATTTACTGTATAAACACTTACTGAGAAAGTTATTTTGTCACGCTTGAGATGTATTACAGGTTTTTATTCAAATGAGATTACTTGTCAAGTAAAATGGTTTATCGGAAAAAACTATTTCTTTATGATTTTTTAACACGTTTGAAACGGATGCTATTTTAATATTTTTTAACTATTTATCGAGGTGTCATTTTGTAAATGTTTTTTTTTCTCAACTGTTTTTAGTTATTATATTAAAGACGGAAGATTTTTTTATTTACTTAAAACACAAAAAACATAAAAAAATATAATTAAACATTTAATTTTGAAAAATAAATAAAAACAATTAAAACGAAAGATGTTTTTCCAGATGGATCCTAGACGCCGAGATCGAATTTTAGCCGAGTATGAACGTTCTAAGAAGAACATTCAGGCTGCTGAGAGAAGCAGACGTCTCGGTGAGATGGAACTCAGACGCGAAGCCACAAAAATATTTAAACCCGTGACGGAGGGTCAAGAGCGAAGCAGGAAGGAGATAGTCGAAGAATTGAGACCCATAAAGGAGAGTTCTTTGAGAATGGGTTCGTTGCCTCCTAGTTTTGGAAATCGGTATTCCGTTCAATCTACACCGGATTACGTTCCCACGGGAATTCAAACAGATATGAGCGAGTCTGATGATACGGCTTCGACTATCACCACTAGTAGCGTCGCATCGTCCGATGATGATGGCGGTAAGAGAGATCAGTCGTATGGAATTTATAAGGATTCTGAGGGTAGAACTTTTGTAGGTGATACGTTGGTGGAAATGGACGATGACGAATTGATCGTGGGTTCGAATAAATATAAAGTAACCGATGGTCTGCGGAGATTGCTCCTTTACGACAAGCCTGGAGATTTCACTGAACAGGATTTCGACAATTACGGCGACATTCTAGTTCAGACCCACGCCATGAATAGAAATAACGATGCCAGAGAGACGAGACCCAAAGCCAACAGAGGTTACAAGTGGACGACAATAGTGAAGCCTATATGGAATGCGCATAAGAAGTTCCTCGAATCGGTGACCGGCAAAGGGGTGAAAACCGCTATTTTTCTTCCGAGCGATCCCGACGCTCTGTCTCAGAGATTGAGTTTGTTGATGGCGAGCAGACGAGCTGGTAACACGGGATTAGCTAATCAGATAGTTGCCGTATCTGACGAATTGTTGAGACAGAAGGTTTGAATAAAAACCAGTATAAAAGGCTGATGAACGAATTGAAGGATTGGTGTGTATATAATAATAAGTAGAGAGAGAAACAAACAAACAAACAAACAAACAAAAATAAAACAGTAAATTCTTACACTAGAATAATAAAAGTATTTAAACGGCAAAAACGATTTACCAGTGAAAAAAAAACAATAAATATATCATAAAAATAAAATATGTTGGTGATAAAGAACAGGGGATACGTCAGAACTTACGTTCAAGGCGGTTCTGGCATCGTCGATTCTATAATGCGAGCGTTTACGAGCAATGCGGGTAGAAAACTCGCATCGACCGCGTTTGAGGTCGGTAAGAAGACGGCTTTGGATGCTGGTAAGAAAGCCGCTTCCGAAGCCAGTGGTAGGATAGCTTCTGTGGCTGGCAAGAGTGCAGCCGACGCGATGATCGACAAGTTGATCAGTCCGCCAGGGAAGCGAGCTGCGTTAGAGCGAACGCCGAAAAATTGGAAAGATTTAAAGGATGCCGTGGTGCCCATACAAGATTTAGTCAAAATGACGAGTGGATCCGGATTGAAGAGAACTCGCGACGGTGCGATATAAATAAATAAATAATAATAATAATAACATTAAAACCGAGTTTGAAAAACATAAAAAAAATTTGTGTTTGAAAAGAATCTAAAATAACAAACAAACAAAAATAAAACAAAGATGAACATTAAAGATATGTCTTGGAACGACGCCGCGACCAAGAGGTCGAATAACGAGTTCTTTCCCAAGAGCATAAGAGGTTTGATAGTGGGAAAATCGAATTGTGGAAAGACCAATCTGTTGATGAATCTGATGTCCCGACCCGACTGGTTGGATTACGACAGATTGTTCGTGTTTGGCAAGAGCTTGTTTCAACCCGAATACAGATTGCTTCGAGAGTGCATGGATCGCAGATTGCCCAATGACGTCATAGCCAGAATCTTTGACAATAGGAAGGAATTCGACAAGAGTGGAGCTCCGCTCTCGACCATTTTGGACGGCGCGGCGACGGAGCTGATGAAGAGAAATGCATCTTCGAACGTCGAGTGTCGATTTTATGAGAACGCTAGCGACGTTCCGGATCCTAGAGAACTGAAATCGGAAGATAAGAATCTCATGATTTTCGACGATCTGCTTTTGGAGAGACAGAACCGATGCGAATCGTATTACGTTAGGGATCGACACAGCAACGTGGACTGTTTCTACCTGTCGCAGAATTATTTTCGATTGCCCAGACAGACGATAAGGGAGAATGCTAATTTTCTATGTCTCTTTCGCCAAGGTCTCAAGAATCTCAATCACATCTACGGCGATCACGTCGCAAACGACATGAGCGCTGCGGAATTCAGGACATTCTGCAAGAGGGTTTGGGATGGTGG
Source organism: Pictodentalium vernedei (assembly GCA_031216915.1). NCBI lineage: Eukaryota > Metazoa > Mollusca > Scaphopoda > Dentaliida > Dentaliidae > Pictodentalium > Pictodentalium vernedei. The sequence continues at coordinate 641,063,359 of CM062296.1, read as the reverse complement.
ACTTTACAATTTCGTCGTGATCGATTTGACGAGCGAATTTAATCGCGGAAAATATCGGTGCGGATTCGACGAGTTTTATGTTTCCGATGGTAATAATAATAAGATAGAGCGTGAAAATAAAAATTAGAAAAATAATAAATCTTCAAATAATTAGTTTTGAAAAAAAAAAAAAAATTAAAATATAATGTTCGAACATGGAGAATTGTTAGAACGGATAGCCGAGAATACGGCTGCGAAACAATCCATTCAAATCGTGGTGAGTGGTGATTCGACTCGATTCGCTACGAAATTCGAACCTTCCATCGAATTGAATAGAGAGAAAAGATACGAGATGGCTTTGGTGAATCTGGAGACTTATTATTCCTTTCCCAACGTCACCGAAAAGAATAACTCGTTCAAGTATTCCGACGGAGTGGATTGGTTGGAGATTCGAATTCCCAAAGGGAGTTACGACATAGACGAATTGAACCATTACATTCAGACGCGAATGAAGACGGATGGAAAGGGAAGCAACAAGATCAGACTCGCTCCCAATCCTAATACCTTACAAACGATGTTGGATTTGGAAGATAATTTTCGTGTGGATTTCAACACGGACGATTCTATAGGCAAGATGTTGGGATTCGATCGAAAGATGTATCGAGGCCACGCGGCATCTGAAAATACGGTCGACATTCTCGCTGTCAATAGCATTCTGGTGAACGTGGACGTGATTGCTGGAAGCTATGTGAATGTGAATGGCAGCGCTCAACCGACGATCTATTCCTTCTTTCCAAACGTGTCGCCGGGTTATAAGATCGTGGAGCGACCTCGAAATTTAGTTTATCTACCAGTAATTTTAGACACGTTGTATAGTCTCAAAACCACGTTGACGGATCAAAATGGTGAACTGTTAGATCTTCGGGGAGAGAGAGTGACGATACGATTTCACATAAGAGAAATATAAAAGCAAAAAAAAAAATATTATATATATAGATAACAAAAATAAAATAAACGGTAATATTAATTTTCACAAAATTATTTTAATATAATTATTAAACAAGAAACAATTGAAGTAAATAAAATTTAAAAAAAACAAACAGAATTATGGCACAATACGTGATTAAAAACGTGAACATATCCGCAGGACAGAGGAAGAAACTTAAGAGAGCGTTAACAACTCGAGGCGAGGCGGTGAGATTCAAATTCACTCACGAAGATCTGACGAGAGGCGGACAGGATTCGATCGCCTGGACCAGAAGTCAAATCAAAAGGATGGAGAAAGCGATTCGCGATGGAAGAGGGTTGGCGGTGAGATTGAGTCCCACTCAATTGAGATACAATTTGAGAATGAAAGGCGGTTTCCTACCGCTATTGGCAGGAATCGCCGCAAAAGCATTACCCTTCGCCGCAAAGGTACTACCCTTTCTCGGAAAGACTCTCGGCGTGGGAGCTCTCACGGGACTCGCTTGTTCGGCAGTTGAGAAATTAATGGGTGGCAGCGGACTGTTTTTGAAGAAGGGAGGAGCCGTGTGTCGTGTTCACGTAGACGACAGCGGTAAAGGATTGTATCTAGAACCCGTTAGAGGTGGCAACTCTCTGAGAGGAAACGGTCTCTATCTGAAGAGTGGACGGAACGTCGAGCGACTCGGCAAGGGTTTGTTGCTCGGTGAGAATTCGCCGTTTAAGAACATACCGATTTTGAATATGTTATTATAAATATAAAATTATATAAAATATATAAATCATAGAAAGTATAAAATAATATATTTAAAATTAGTAAAAAGATGGAGAAATAATTTTATCATCAGGATGACAAGGTGGAGAATTTATCACCTGGATGAATTTGACGATAATGACAAACATCACAAGACAGAGAGCGAAGAAATAAAAAAATGGTTAGACGCTAATGATGGATATTTAAGGAAAGAGATAGATAAAGCGCGGGATATACGGTTGAGAATAAGACGATGCTTTCCACGGTCACCACTACCTTCTGAAGAGAATGGTAATGATGCGAGTGTTACCAAGAGATGCACAACATTCGTTCATAATTATGATTCGGATAAAGAAAAATGTTGCCATAAACGTATCACATCACAAAGAAAAAGAAAAAAAAAAGAAGAAGAAGAATCGACGCTGAAATTTGCGAGAAAAGGAAACGTTATTATAATATATTATGATGATAGTGAAGAAGAAGGAAAACAAAAAAAAAAAAAAAGTAAATGAGATCTAAAGATGATCTCATTACTTTTTTTTTTTCATTTTTTCTTCGCTAAAAATCAATCACTCTATTGTTTATATTTCCAAGTCCATTATTAGCATATTGACGCTCGTGTCTTCTCCTTTTTCAAAAACGTGTTGAATGTTTATCTTTACTCTTTTGAGTTTTTTTACATCGGTCAACTCGCTCTCACCACCCAATTTCTTCACGAGTTCGAATGAGATGTTTGGAAATATGTAATTTCCATAGGGCAACGACAAATCGTCCTTGTCGAATTCTCTATCTTCGGCGATGATGATGTTCTGCAGATCGCTTTGGTACTCGTAAATCAAATCGAGCGTGGCTTCGTCCAATTTCAGAGGCATCTTATATTTCTCATATTTGTGCTCTAAGCCCTTCGTCTCGACGTCGTTCAATTCGATGGGATCGTGTCGTTGTAATCTATAGATTTTATGACCGAATTTCTTATACGTTTCGACTCGTTTCAATTTCAATTCGCATCTTTTAGGTGTTGTTGTCTTCATGATTGATTATTTGTTTTTTTTTTGTTTTTACGAATTCTTGCAAATAATGTATATTTTAAATTTTGTATTTAAATAATAATTTGTTAAAAAAGTTTGTTATTTTTTTTTGCTCTTTATATATATATAAAAAAGTTGTTTTTTTTAATTTTTAATTTTCTTTAATGTAAAAATTTTTTTTTAGTAAAAGTTTTTTTTTCTCTTTATATATATATATAAAAAGTTAAATTTTTAATTTCAATCTCTCTATTGTTTATATTTCCAAGTCCGTTATTAGCAAGTTGACATTCGTAATTTTTCCACATACGAAAATGGTGTGAATGTTCATCTTTACTCTTTTGAGTTTTTTTTCATAGGCGAATGCGCTCTCGCCACCCGATTTCTTCACGAGTTTGAGTGAGATTATTGGATATATGTAACCTCCATAGGACAACAATAAATCACCCCTGTCGAATTCTCTGTCTTCGGCGACGATGATATTAATCAACACTTCGCTTTGGTACTCGTAAAACAAATCGAGCGCGGCTTCATCTACTTTCAAACACATTCGATATTTGTGGTAGTAGCGCTCTAAGTCTACCATCTCGACCTCATTCAATTCGATGGGATCGTGTGGTTGTAATGTATAGATATTAAAACTGGATTTCTCATACCTTTTGTCTCGTTTCAATTTCAATTCACATCTTTTAGGTGTTGTTGTCATGATCGATTATTTGGTTTTTTTATGAATTCTTACAAATAATGTATATTTTAATTTTGTATTAAAAAAATTGAATTTAAAATTTAACTTTTTTTTTTTCTATTATATATAAAGAGTACAAAACCAAACTTTTTTAACAAATTATTTAATACAAAATTCAAAGAAAAAAAAAATATTCCTACAAATGAAGCAAACAGATAAAACAATGGTAAATTTAAATGAGAAAACCATACCTCAGTTAAACGAGATTTGTAACCTATTACAAATTTCAGATTTCAGAAAGCATAGAACTAAATAAAAAAAAATTGAAGTCATACAAGAATATTTGCGAAACGCTAGAAAGGCAAACGAAATGTCGATAGCAACGACGTCAAAAGATGCACCGGTTGTGAAAAATAAGAAGACGACTAAACGAAAAGCCGTTGAAGAACATCAAGTTTCCAAAGAAAAGAAAAGAAAAACTAAAACGAAAACGAGTGATGCAGTTCAGATTCAAGACAAACGAGATATATCGAGCGAAATTCAATGAGCAATCGACGAAGAGAAAGGAGAAGAATATGTAACATGACTCATTGCGGAACTATTCTAATCGAAACACGTAGAACAGGAGAGTGCGATCAAAGGCATTTTTAAAACTTTCGACGTGATTCCCTCGTTGAAGAAAGTCGATCCGAAATTGTTCATGGAACGGGTGAAGAAAGAAGTATTGGATTTGTTTCGCGAATACATGAACTTGGGATTAAAAATTAAGATGATACTCCATTGCATAATGAATAAAATCGATGTGAAGTCCGGCGAGAGCATCGTGAAAAATGCATATTTCAGATCTAACGTCGAACCCGTATTTCGAGGTTCAGATCTATCAGACGTTTTCGAAAATATGAAAGACAAGATGTTGACGTCTCTCGCGAATTATCAAAATGAAGGTAGTAATTGGACGTTTGGTGAGGTGTTGAAACTCGAAACTCACATGACTAAAAACGAACCATTGAAAGGATCTTCCTACTTGGAATTACCGTATTTCTTGACTAAGAAACACGCCGTGGTCAATGTGAGAAATAAAGATGATCAGTGTTTTAAATGGGCAGTCACCTCCGCTTTATACCCTGTCAAAATAAACTCTGATAGAGTTTCTCGTTACGAGGAAGCTTCTAAAAATCTCGATTGGACCGGAGTGACTTTTCCAACAGAGTTAAAACACATCGAACATTTCGAGGTTCAAAATCCCACCGTAGCGGTGAAAGTCCTAGGATACGACGACGAAAATCAAAAGATCTATCCTCTCAGACAGACTTCGTATCATGGAAGAGAAAAGACGATTATTTTATTATCGATTTCGAATGGTGACAATCATCATTAATGTTGGGTTAAACATCCGACCCGATTACTGTCGAGACAAAATAATAAACATGGACATAAGATATGTTTATGTTGCAACTGCATGAACATGTTTAAGAGCGAAAAATCGTTAGCTAAACATCAGGAATATTGCAACGAAAATCAAGGTGTCGCCATCAAAATGACCAAACCCAACACCATATTGAAGTTTGAAAATCACAATAGAAGGTTAAAAGTACCATTCGTTGTGTACGCCGATTTCGAATGTTTCACCGCGAAAATGAGTTCCTGTCAACCCAATGCTCTACAAAGTTACGTCAAAAGATATCAAAAACACATACCTTCGGGCTATTGCATTTACGTGAAATGCGCTTTCGACTTGCAACACGACATGGGTCCCTTCACCTACACGAAACAGCGCGAAGACGAAGACGTGGCTCAAAGGTTCATGGAAGAGTTAGAATTGAAAATTCAAATGTTATATGACGAATTCAAAACTCCGGAGAAAATGATCATCACGCGAGAGCAGCAGGACAAAAATAACAGAGCCACCAAATGTCACATATGCAGACAATTGTTCAACGAGAATTCGGAGGAAAATAAGAAGGTCAGAGACCACGATCATTACATGGGTCTGTATCGCAGTCCGGCTCACAGCAAGTGTAATTTAAAATATCGAGATGCCACTTTCTATCCGGTGATGTTTCACAATCTCTCAGGTTACGACAGTCATCTGTTCGTGAAAAATCTCGGCACCTCACACGAAGAATTAAATTGCATCGCGAACAGCGAAGAAAGATACATTTCCTTCACGAAATGGAAGCTCATGGAGAGGAAAAGAGTAATTGACGGAAATATGTTGAAAGAAAAAACGAAATCCATTCGTAGATGCATACGTTTCATCGACACTTTTAAATTCATGTCGACCGCTCTGGAAAAATTAGTCGATAACATGAGCAAGGATAAATTTAAAATCACGAGCAAACATTTCGGAGAACGATTAGATGTCATGTTGAGGAAAGGAGTCTATCCTTACGATTACATGAACGATCTGAAGAGATTCGAAGACACCGCACTACCTTCGAAAGAAGATTTTTATTCAAAATTATACAAATCCGACATTTCCGACGAGAATTATGAACACGCAAAAAACGTGTGGAAATCATTCGATATGAAAACCATGAGAGATTATCATGATCTCTATCTGAAGACTGACGTTCTGCTCTTGGCAGACGTGTTCGAAAATTTTCGAGACGTCTGTCAACGAAATTATGATCTGGATCCCGCTTGGTATTTCACTGCACCCGGTCTGGCGTGGGATGCTCTGTTGAAGACCACCGAAGTCCAATTGGAATTATTATCTGACGTGGACATGTTGCTCATGTTCGAAAGGGCTGCGAGAGGTGGCGTCTCGATGATCTCTCACAGACATTCTGAGGCTAACAATCCCTACATGAAAGAAGGTTTCGATTCAAAACGGTCAACTAAATACATACAGTATTGGGAAGCTAATAATCTGTATGGTTGGGCTATGAGTCATCCTTTACCGATTGGAAATTTCGAATGGGTGAAGGAACCGGAAGAGATGCAAAAATGGAGAGACTATCCTTGCATTTTAGAAGTCGATTTGAACTATCCGGAAGAATTACATGATCCACACAACGATTATCCGCTGGCTCCCGAACGAATGGAAGCGAATGAAGGAGACGAGGAAAAACTCATTCCCAATTTATTTAACAAACGTAACTACGTCGTCTACAGAGAGAATTTGAAACAGTACGTCGATTACGGGATGAAATTAGTCGACATACATCGCATCATTCGATTCGATGAAGAGCCTTGGATGAAAAAATACATCGATCTCAACACGAATCTCAGAACTCGAGCCGAGAACGATTTCGAAAAAGATTTCTTCAAACTCATGAACAACTGCGTGTACGGCAAATCGGTGGAAAACATCAGGAAGAGAACCGACGTTCGACTCGTCACGTCTGAGAAAGGAGCTAAAAAATTAGTGGCGAAACCCAATTACAAACACCGAACCATATTCGCCGAAAATCTAGTGGCCGTTCACATGCAAAAGATGCATCTGAAGTTCGACAAACCGTATTATCTCGGACAGATCATCTTAGATGTCAGCAAGCGATTGATGTACGAGTTTCACTACGATTACGTCAAACGAAAATTTGGCGACAAAGCCAAACTACTGTTCACCAACACTGACAGTTTAGTTTACGAGATAGAGACGAAAGACGTCTACCGAGATATATCTCCGGATGTAGCCGATTGGTTCGACACGAGCAATTATCCCATCGATCACCTGTCCAACATTCAATCGAACGACAACAAGAAGGTGCTGGGTTATTTTAAGGATGAGAGCGGCGGTAAACAGATTGTCGAATTCGTGGGCTTGAGACCCAAACTGTATGCTTATCGTCTAGAAGATGATGAAGAGATCAAGAAGTGCAAAGGAGTTAAAGCGTGCATGGTGAAGAAAAACATCTCTTTCCAAGAGTATAAAGATTGTCTGTTAGGAAGTGGTCCGGTGTATAAGACTATGAAATCGATTCGAAGCGAAAATCACGACTTGTATACCGAAATAGTCAACAAGATTTCGCTGACGGCCGACGACGATAAGAGATTCGTGTTAGACGATAAAATAAGCACTTTGGCACTCGGACATTGGACTGTGGATCTAATTAGAGACGATATGAATGTGGATGATTGGATTCCAGATATGCTTGTGGATGATAAGATTCCAGATACGATTGTGGATGATAGGATTTTAGAAAATCAAGAAGAATTAGATGAACACAAAATTATGGAAATCGATAGTGGCATCGAGAAATTTAGTTTAAAAAGAAAAAGAAAAAAAATAGAAAAAAAATAACGTCATTTTTAGTAAATTATAATAAAATAAATAAAAAAAATATATACGCATTTATGAATAAGAAAATAGAGATATCCGTAGAAGGTGTCATTTTACCTAACGAACCCCTATCCAACATTGATCTTTTGAATGTGGCAAAAGATTTGAAAATCGAAGATTTTCTAGGAGTGTTTTCCAGAGATGCCTTGCCGAAGAGAAGACCTCGACAATCGGAATGCGGAATTTTAAATCAAGACGATTTATCGGGTGAAGGCACTCACTGGGTGGCGTGGTTCAAGAACGGGAAGAAGAAGAATTATTATTTTGACAGCTACGGAATCTCACCGCCGAAAGAAATAAAGAACTATTTCAACAAATCGATGGTTCTTTACAACACAGAACGAGTGCAATCGCCAGATCAAGTGTTTTGCGGTCACCTGTGTCTCTACGTTCTCAAGAGATGGTCTGAAGGAGATCAATTTCAAGACATTCTCAATGACTTACATTAGAGAGAGATTTTTTTTTATAGTATATATAAAGATAAAAAATTATTTTAAAAAAATTTTAATCAAATAAAAACGAAAAATAAAATAACATAGTTCATTTTTAAATAAACTGCGTTTTTGAACACATTTTTTCTAAACAACAAAAAAAAAAAAATCCCACAACAACATGCCAGTCGATAAATTTGGTAGAAGTGACGACGAAAAAGTCAACCCGAGAAAGAAGAGGAAGACGTTCGAAGTCAACGATGGTTACGACGTTGCCAACATGGATGAGCGTTACGTTCGGAGATACGAACCTCGAGAAGAACCTTTGAACATGAACGATAAGAAGCTCTACAATCTTCCCGAGCCGATAGATCTTGCAGATGCTGCGACTAAAAAATACGTCAACAGGGGGAACGCCGATTTCGAACGAATCCTGCTGGATAATTACGTGGATAAATCCATGACCGACGATCTCGATCTGAAATCCAAACGTTTGGTGAATGTCGCGAATCCCGTAGATCCCACCGATGCCGTGACCAAGAGATACGTGGATGACACTCACGCGAGATTCAGCGAACACCTGAGAAATAGATACTTTCATTAAACGATACACTCGGAATTGAACGCCAATTCTAACAATATAACGAACGTGGCCACTCCCTCGAATCCCAAGGACGTGGCGACCAAACACTACGTAGATCTGGAACAGAGAAAGTCTGACAGACGAGAAATGAAATCGGATCTGAATGCGGGATTCAACAAGATATTGAATCTGTCGAAGATCGACGACACGGATGCAGACTCAACCACGGTCAACAAGGGCTACATACAATCGCAAGAATACCTAGAATCGCAAGTGGACGATCTCTACCTGAACAAAGAATCTGGCGAAACCATGGAGGGTGGCATCAACATGAACGGTCACAATTTATTCAGTCTCGATCACGATCCCGAATTCAATTCCAGCGCGGTAAGCAGGAAGTACGTGGACGACAACTCGGTCTGGAGAAAGGGCGACATCATGGAAGGTAAACCAGACATAGGTGGACACACGCTCACGAATCTACCAGATCCAATGAACATGACGGATGCCTGCACCCTGATTTCGGTGGTGGAGAAAGTCAAATACGCTAGACAATTGATCACCGTGTGGGCCAAAGAGGCCGGCGCCTTAGATGAGGGAAAAGCCGAGTGGTCTTTTGGAAATGGAGGTAGCAGATCGAAACACAGTTAGGTGGGAAATCCCATGCCGTTGGGAGGTGAAATCCTTCGAATGAGTCTGGCTTCCTCGGATTTGAATAACAGAGCGGTCGTCAATCTCATGGTGAATGGTGTGGAGAGCAATAAGAGATACAGCGTTGAAAAGACTGAGAATCAACACGCGAATGTTAGCACGTTCGGCACGCCTCTCAAAGTGAACGCCGGAGACAGGATTAATTTCGTCACGAAAACCAATAATCCCGAAGCCGCCACTTCCGTGGTGAGTCTACTGATCGAACTACATCCTTTGAACAAACAGTGAACGCGTGGAAAAATAATGAATTAAAAAAAAAAAATAATGTGTGATTATTAAAAAACAAAAAAACAAAACAAAAAAAAAAAAAAAAGTAATGAGATATAGAGAGATTGAACATCTCTTTATATCTCATTACTTTTTTTTTTTTTTTAATTTTCTATCCATTTATGATTACAATTTATACACTTTGCGAATACGGTTGTTGGTTCATCACCAGATCTAGTTTGTTGAGATTCGATTTTTATTTGACGTTTCTTACATTTGCGACATTTTAAAATTGTATTTTTTATAATTTCTTCGTTAGATCTTATGAGATCAAACTCTTCTTTTTCTTTTAAACGATATTCGTTAAAATCACAACTATTCCATCCTTTTTTTGTGTTACGTTCTTCATATTCAATTTGAATCCATTTTTCCAAGTATTTTATTTTAATGTCGTAGTAATCTGAAGTGTACAGATGATTTGTTGTTTTCGTGTCAAAAACATTCATTTTGTTTTCGAGATTTTAGTTTTTAATTAATCTTACATCCACATTTTTAACGTTTATTAATTTTTTTTCACACACTCGTCTCTCATCGAATGATCGACATCTTATTTCCGTCCGATTCGAATTGTAATTCTCTGTCCGACAGGACCAGGGCAAAGGCTTCGGTTTTTCTTGGCACGTTCCTATCAAATTGCATCTTGATCTGAATGTCTAACACACTACTCTTGAGTCGTTCACTCTGTTTACTGACGTCGAACACGAACATGGGATACATCGACTTGTATTCGCCGGGAGATATGTCGGGATTGCTCATCAATTCGTCTAGACCGTGATGCTTCTTTTTAAAATCAGCGGCGTCGCCGTACAGTCTGGAGAAATCGTTCTTGTCGAACGACGCCTTGTAATCGATTGCTGGATATCTCGTGGCGTTCAGAAACACTTGCATGTTTCTCAAATGGCAGTGATCGAACAGCGACGCATTCTTTTCCTGAGCCCCGACCCTATCGGACTGAAACGCAACCATGATGAAACGTGGTCTCTCGAAAGCGGATTTCACCGTCAATCTCCAAGTGATTCGTGGAGGGAGGAATGCTAGCCGTGTCGCACTGTCTCATTCTAAATCCTACGGGTAATTTACTCTTGGATTCTATGATCTTGTAGAGATGCGCTTTCTCATCGATCGAAGGCTCCACGTGCGGAACGAACTAGGATATCTTGTGTAGAGTTATCTTACCCGCATCGGTCGCGGTGAGTTTCACTATTGCGTCGTCGTTTCCTTTTCGAATCAACGTCAGATTGTGTTTGAATCCGTACATAATCTTGTTGTAATCGTCCGCGAATCCGAAGATGTGTTTCAAAGGTATCCTGAACGAAAACGTTCCTTTAGGTCTGGACGTCTTGACGACGTAGTCGAATATCGTGGCAGCGCCGGCGCTAGCAGGGCCGACGGTGTCTTTCACCCACAACTGATTAAGTCCTCTGGATTTCAAAAAATCATCAGGATACGTCAAGAGTCCAAACATCGTGGTGGCCTGACCGGGATGAAAAACAGATTCTATCTCTTGTCCGGATAGCATGTATTTTATGTTACTGAATAGATGCATGATGCCATTATTGGCAAGAGTAACCGTGTCGTCGTCGGCGTAGTCGCTCCCATCTTCCTTGGTGAGACGCCCCTGCACCACTATGTAACTCTCGCTAGGATGTACGAATAGATCTTGAGTTTCGACGTTGATTCTTATCTCTCCCGCATTGTTCAAACTCGTTCCGGTTGCCGGTTCGTATTCGTGAACCTCATATTCTTGAATACTTTCATCTTTCACTATGCTTTGTGCTATATCTAGTATATTTGTCATTTTAAAAGATTTTTAGGGTTTTTTTTGTTTATTAATTAACTTGCTTTCTTTATCTAAAAAAATAGTTTTTAATTATTTTTTATTATTTTTTTTTTCTCTCTTATATATATATGTGTGTAAACAACAAAATGTTAAAGAGAGTAAATAAAAAAAAAATTTTGTGTTCTTCATCAAAACTTCGTCTTCTGTAATTGTTGTTCGTAAAACTTTCCGATGATCTCTTCTCCATCCAAAGCTTCGATTTCGTAAGTCACCGGATCGGTGTGAAATATTTTGATGATCACGAAGATTTCCGAGGTCCATAGAGGAGTATAACCATTTTCGAAGTGCTTCTTATAAGCGTAGATTCTCACTCGATCGCCGACCGCAAATTTCGGCGTTCTAGACTTCTTCCTGATCTTAGATCTCTCGGGATATAGATTCGCGTAGACCCGTTTTTCGTTTCGAGGATCGCTAGCTTCCGCGGGAGTCATCTTGATCGATCTGTGTCGCGTGTTGTTGTAATCTTTCACCAGACCGTTGAGAGCGTATATGTATTTCTTGGTCGAATTCGCCGTGAAGTATCTGTGCATCTTCTCCTTCATCGTTCGATTCCAACGTTCCACCACGCTGGCTTTCTCTTCGTTTTCGATCGAGTAGAGGTCTACCAATCGACGAACGTCCTTGTTGTAGAATTCCTTTCCCTTGTCCACCCACAATTTACTCGGTTTTCGAGAAGACGAGTCGAACACGCTCTTCAGAGCCTCGGCGACGCAAGGTCCCGATTTATTCTTCAAAGCTCTGATCCAACCGTATTTGGAAAACACGTCGATGACCGTCAATAGATATTTGACGCCCTCGTTCCACCTCGAAAACGATCTCATGTCGACCAAGTCGGCAGACCAAATGTCATCCAGACCCTTCACGAACACCCTTCTCTTTCGAAATTTACGCACTATGGGTTTGTGTAACTCCTCGGCCAATTCGCTCGTCAATAATCGTTTCTTCTTCTTCTTTTCAGATGCGCTTTTTTTTTGAACGCCCCATCCGAATCGACGTTTCGCACCGATCAGATTGCCAACCAGCGAACGTTCCATCTTCTCTCTCCTGGTCGGATTCGATATGCCTCTCAATCTCCCCAACATGTTTTTGTCGCAGACGTCGTTGCGAGTCTTGGTGTCGGGATGTCTGGCGTAGCACAGATCGTGATCGTACGCGGCCGCGTCCACCCTATTCACGGGTTTGCTTCAAGATTTGGGAGTCAGATCGGCGTTGAGTCTCTTGTTCAATTTCGTTCCGGGTCCCGTGAAACTGTGACCGGGCAGATGCATTTCGAAAGGTAGATTGTTGATCATTTTATTCACGATGCCTTTACCTTTGCTCGCGTTCTTTTGTTTGACGAATCGAGTCTTGACAGAACCACACACGTCGCAAATTCCGCGAAGCATCCGTCTGTCGTTTTTAGTTCGCACTTCTCTAGAATTACTCGTCTCGGTAACTCTCTTACACTTTACGCAATATATTTTTTTAAGAGTTATTTAAATTAATTTCGTTTTTTTTATTTTATATATAAATTTAATATTTTTTTTTTTTTAAATTCTGTTCTTATTATACATATATACATTTTTTTTTTTTCAATCGCTGCTCTTGAGTTCTATCATCTTACTGAATTCCTCCCTGGCCACTTTCCTCCCCTTTTCCACGAGAGAATCCTTCATCTCTTCCTTGATGATCTGACGAGTCTTGATTCTCACGGCTTCCTTCATGGCATCGTATTTCGTTTTCTCGCTCAATATCGCGAAGTATTCTCCGTCCGATATCCTACCGTCTTTCAACGCCATAGAGATCATTTCGGATATCGTGTCGATCTTGGAGTCGGCCAAGACGCGAATCTTGTCGTGTTTCCTCGCCTTCAGATATAATTTCCTACTCAAAAAGTTTCCGACCGTGCTAAACAATCCGGCGGCGAGAGCCACTCCTTCTACGGTCAGCACGATCGGAATGCCGACCGCGGTCGACAACAATCCGATGCCGGCCGCGTGTAAACCCATGGAAATCGTGATGAGTGTCGTGTCGATCGCGTTGACGAATTTCACGAAACGCGAATACTTCTTCTTGAGGGAACGACGAGAATCTCTCTCTCGAATTAGATACTATTGGATTCTATTGATTTGATCGATGCGATACCTCTCTCCTCTTTCTCTTTCTTCTAGCGACGGCGCCGTCGGCAAAACGCCGTTCAGCTTCTCGTCCTCGTCGTCCACTAACGTCGGATACAATTTATTTCTGGTTCTCATTTTATGTTTTTTTTCTTTCTTTCTAATATTAGATAAAAAAAAAATTATGTGTGTATTTATTTTTTTTTTATTTTTCTACTCTCCCTTATTTTTATATCAACGAAAAAAAAACCTAGAAGTATGCTTCGTTCAGCAATAATTTCTTGATGCATCCCTTGTCTTCTAAAGTCAAACTTCTACGCGCCAATTTCAGTTCTTCCGAATCTGTGGGCCTGTCTCGATTCTTACAGAAGACTAATCTCTTCCAAAACGTGATCACATCGTTGAATTTAACGCGTTCGAACGCCGGTTCGAAATACATGACGACCATATCTTCCCTTTCCATCGTCAGACACGAATGATTCTCGTGATCGAAGTCTAGATGATCCCGACATCCGACGCATCGTTCTAACAAGATGGGACGTAGTTGTTCGTTCACGCAGATTGCGTATGCTCTCATCAGCATGTTTAAAAGAAACCTCGCTCTAATAGTCTGAGAATCGCTCATGATTTACGTATTTTTTTTTTATTATCTATTCGATTTGATATATTTAATTTTCTAAATAACTATTATTTATATTTTTTTTCTCCCCTATATATATATCAATCAAAAACGTGACAGTGGGCTCGCGAATTTCCAACACACACCGACGATTGGAAAAAATCCGGGTATTCCCCCCACTCACGTCAGAAAGGGAAGCGTCCAATAGTAGTCTGTTAAGTTGTTTTTTTGGAAAAAATCCGGGTATTCCCCCCACTCACGTCAGAAAGGGAAGCGTCCAATAGTAGTCTGTTAAGTTTTTTTTTTGGAAAAAATCCGGGTATTCCCCCCACTCACGTCAGAAAGGGAAGCGTCCAATAGTAGTCTGTTAATTTTTTTGGGAAAAACCCACCGCCTCAAAAAACAACAATTGCGGTTCTAAATCATCTGTACCAAAGCAATTGCCGATTCTGAATCGCTGATTTAGAACCTCCAAAACTGTTTTTTGCGTTTTTACAGATGATTCAGAATCTTTTTGCTTTTGCTCGCGTTCGCCGACGATGGATCGATGGTCTGATCTTGCGATGGGAACGTTGACAAAATTACGTACAAGATGAAAGTGAACTGTACAATTTCACCCCTTTTTTTAAAAACGCGCGTTCACCACGAGTATTTGAACGTTAAAAGCGCGATCTAGGAGTCGCGACTGTACATGATGCGATTCAAGATCATGTACAGTTTTTGTGAACAAGCGTGTGATTTAACACTGAATTCCACGTTGGTGAACGCATCGTGAACGTATGTTGTACACGTACATGTACAAGTGATAGTATATCGGCCTTTATAACCTACTCCCGTTTCTGTTAAGCATGCAATAGAATGCGCGCAAAAGCGGTCTCATCCTCGACTAAATCAAGATAACCAAACCAGGATAACATCGAGGATTCAATATTCTCTTTGTCCTTTTCAAAAGGTGAGATTCTCAAGTGTTTTACAGTTGTGAGAAAATGTCGTCAAGATCGGAACGACTGATCTCTATACATCTGGATTGCTGGAACGCTCATTGGTCACATTAAAAGAAGTGTCTCAAAGACCACCATCTTATTCAGGTGGGGTGGGTGGGCAGATATTGCTTCAAATAAACAATGTTCAGCCAAAATAAAATTTCTAGGAGGTTCTCAATTTTCAGACGCCTCGGAATCGCCGATCGCTTTTTAGCCCTTTACGACTACGGTGCGTAATATTATGTACGAAAATTGCCGTGCGTTGCGACTACGGTACGCAATATTAAGTACCACGACTTTGAACCAGAACGGGCGTTTTTTCGTCCAAGAACATGTACTTCATAAATCATTAAATACGATGGATGCTAAGTGCATGTGTGTAGTAGACCAATCAATATGTTGAACATGCAGCCACAAATAGTGATTGGTCTGCCCCCAAATAAAGAATATGGACTCTTGCAGTTGCTGTCATTGAACTGATATAGAAGATACCGCCAGTGTTCAAAGGGTTAACGACTGCGTTTGACGCTACCAAAACCTGATTCTACGGGGCGTTAAAATATATAAAATTACGATAACCGTAGTCGGAAAGGGTTAAAGAATATATTTTGATAGAAGTGAAAAATGAATATGTTGGTGGTGTGCACATTTTTTGCGACAGCACAATTTAAATACTAACAAATTGACTTGACCATCTTAAGTTTAGCTCCATAATTTTTAAAGCAATTTCAAAAATGAAGTGCTCTCTTCCACTGCTAAAAACAGCCATTTTTTTTTAATTACCCCTGACATGTATACATTTTCTAAATTGGCTGAAACTAGTGAAAACAGCCCGATAAGATAAAACTGATACAACAAATCGTGGGAGGCTTAACATACAGTACAGCATGAAGTCCTGACATGAAAATGTGAACGAAACATTCCTAAAACCAACCATTCATGTTCAGGCATTTGGCAGCCACAAAAGTAGAATTGTCACAGTTTCAGCACCAAACCATCCCTAGAACACATTGTATCCAATTACTAAAAAGAGAAAGAAAATTCTATGTTTCCATCTCTTTTTTGGCTACGCATTACACACCTTTGCAAATTTCTAAAACAGGCCTTTTACGGTAATACTAAGTAAGAATTAACCTATCCTTCTGAGACGGAAAGGAAATAAAATAAGACAAAAATCCTAATTAATCTTCACAAGCAGAAGGCTAGTCATAGTTTCAACTTGCAAATTGTAATGCGTGACCACTTCGATCTATGAAACACCGTTCATCTGAAATACAGTTTACCGCCTTTTTATGCCTCAATTTTAGAGCACGAATTGTGAATGGTTGATGTGATCCTCACCAAAAAGTTACCATACTTTCACAACAAACAATAGGTCTAAATTCGGAAAATACTTCAATGAGAAATTATAAAAAATTATAAAAAAATTCACATGTTTATCTGACTTCCAAGTTCCATGTGGGTGTTGTTACTCGACTGATTGACACGTTAAGATTTTAGTCAAGATTACAGTAGTCATTGTCAATTCAGCTCACGTAAATGAAATTTATATCCTTATTGTTCAAGAGAAATGATCGAATTGTTCACAATGCCTGCTCAAAATTTATTACAGTTCGCGATATAGGCTTTAACAGGGGTACACAATCCATACGAATTCCAGAGAATATCGACATGCAGTTTGTTTTGTATGTCGATTTTGGTGACATAGAAACTTGCTTGCGCAACGTCATTCATTCGAAATGACACCACTCATAGACGCTTTCATATTCTGCCTACATTGTTCTGTAGTTTGCAAGTCAGTCATTGCTATGTCATAATTTAACCCATCGGGTTATTTAATCAATAGTCAGGATTGTTCACGGTACGAAAATAAATTAGAAAGTTTCTTTTGATGGTCGGTCAGTGTACAGGACATGAGTATCTACGGAAACAATAGAAACTCAGATACTATAGACCGCTAACATCCACTTTACAACATCAAAATAAATGACCCATTGCATCAAAACGGGCCCCTGTATCCACGGAAATATGACTGGTTCCATTCTTACATTTAAAAAGTGCAAAAATCTTTATCCCACACGTGTGCGATAAAAGATTATTTTTATCAAACATCCTAGAATGTCGTGAATAAACCTTAATTTTAAATGGGTGTGTAATAAAATACAGTACAGTATGAAGTCCTGCCCTGAAAATGAGTATGTAAAATTGCCAAAGTCAGCCATTTTCAGGCACTTGGCAGCCACAAAAACCTAATTTTCCCAACTTCAGCACCAACCCATCCCTGGAACACATCATCTCCAATTACTAAATAGAGAAAAAACGTTCTATGTTTTCAGCTCATTTTTGGCTACATACTTGTGAACAATCCCAGGTAATAATGACGTCTGAAAATTTGGCCTCGTTTTCTAAGCCACAGTTTCACAGAATTCCATGCTATCATAACACTATGCACCAGGCTTCTATTCACTAACAAAAGCGTTAAAGTCTACTTACCAACAAGTAGTTTCATGCCTTCAAATACCCAATACTAAATATATAAACTCAATTTTTGTGTGGTCAGTTTCAGGACAGGCCTTTTATTTCAAACTTCACCCCGTGCAGAAGTACCAAACTTTGGAGCGGAATCTTAAGGGAGGGGTGGGGTTCGAACAGACTGAGTTGCCACGTTTTCCACTGACGTCCGAGCCATCCAGTTGTTTGGAGATCTGTGATTGAGATCCAGTCACTATCCAGTAACTCTGTCTGCTTTCGTGATTACAGTACAAGAGGTAATCGCCATCTGCTGTGTAAAGGTTGAACAAATAAACTGATAACATTCGTTGACGATTCGATAGTCCACAATAACCACAGAAAAGGTTCTGACATCATTTTGAACTTCTGGACGTGAGCCAAGCGTTTGAAGCTCAAATGACTGACCTGACATCCAATCGCAGCAATGCAGAGGACACAGTACCTTTGCAATTTGTTTCAGTCTATTTTATTGTGTTTCCAAGGGGTAAATATGCTTTAAAAATAAAATGAAAGCGTAAAATACCCTTTATTACAAAATTGTATCTGGAGCTTAGCTGCTACTGGTGCATCCAGGATTTGAGGTTGTGCCACATTTCAGTCAGTGGCGGGGCGATTTGGGGGCGATGATACTCCCTCTCGTCATCGGCAGTCAATGGGTAACGGCTAAAACAACTGGCGACTCGGGCAGGGGGAATATATCTATATGCATGGGGGTACGGTTTTATTCTCGCTGACCCATTGACATCAACTATGTCTATGTGATTTCGCGGATAAAATCGTGTTCTCTGGTATCGGTGTTTGTAAAAATAATTGAGTTACAATATATAAGGGGATGGGTCAGAGATTGCAATTTCACCACCCCCCACCCCTACCACGCCATCCGTAATGTATGACTGCCACAGGAAAACACCTATGACAAATTGCCGAGAATCATAATCAGAGAATTTTTCAATATTCTTACCTGTGTGAACGTATCCGATGTCAACAGACATAAATTACAAGAATTAAAGACAATGTTTTCGTTTTTCTAGGAACGCTGTTATCAGTGCCACGGAAGAATTGAAGAATCACAAAAAGTAAGTATACTTTTTTCTTGTTCGTCTTTCCAAATCACTGAGTATTCTTGTTACCTGATGCGAATAGATGACTACACTTACAAAAGCATCTCCTGAATGACTAAAAACATTTTTGTTTTGATCCTCAGAACATAGCTTATGGCCCTTTATTGGAACGAACTCGTCGAGCTTATGAGAAAGCATAAATGATAAGCTATGTTTAGGAAAAGATAGGCAAATAATACAATTTTGATGGTGACTTTTGAGAATAAAGCTGACCGGTTATGGTCATGTGTAGGTGAAGTCTTAAATCTGTGAGCATAGAACCTTCCATGTTATATAGTCAGCCGCAAATTTCGTCTTACCATGCAGGTGCCATTAGATTTGTCAATCGCGACAATATCCTCCAGCCATCTTTCCAAAGGAATATTTCAACTTTCAATATATATATCAATGCGGGTCTTTACTGGTGCATGGTCTATGCCACAACCTCACATCGTGTGCTCGCAAGCCCTCCTGATGTACAAATATCCGTTACATCTTACTCATCATTTCCGAGATCTACCGTCTTTTCGTTTTCGTTGTGCATTGAAGCCTGTCTAATGATGCCAGGCGATCATGTTGATATACTAGAACGGATAGCACTACCAAGCGCGTAGCCAGAATTCTATATGAGGGGTGCCCTAGCCAGTTGGGAATGTGTGTTTGGAGGGAAACATGATATATGGAAGGGTTTTGAGGGAATCGAGGACTCCCGTATTCTTAACTAGGCCCCTATGGTTGCTACCCCCTCCCTCCTTCCACTTTCATTGAAGGGAAGTAGGAGGATGAGGTAACAGGCAGAGCGTCCTAGTTACGAATAGGCCTCCCACCCTCAAAATCTTTTGGAAAATTCAAAACCGCGAATTTGGTTATTTGTATATTGTGTAGCCCTATACTGAAGACTATATTAGGACTCGATATGCTATGTGAAAGTGGCAGTGGGCCAATTTGGGGGCTGCGAAAATGTTTGAGAGTCTAGGCCCCCATGCCCCCTGTAGCTATGCCACACCCTGTTACGGTATTATGAAAGTCCGGTTACGCAGTGGCAGAAATCATTGCCTGTGTGAGTCTGAGTATCTCAGCTCGGTTAGGACATCTCAAGAGGAAGAGCTAATAGATGTATTTAACCCTTTACCTAACATGAAAAGCAGACGACATTTGCAGACAAAATTCTTGAATAACTTATGTTTTTCATTCTTTTTGTCACAAAAACATATGTTATGACCCCTCTTTGGAACGAGCTCGACGAGCTCGGTCCAAAGACGGGTCATAATCTATGTTTTTGCGACAAAAAATGAAAAAAATAATAAAAATTAATTGGCGATTTTTGTGACTAGCGCTGGCCGGTTTTTGCCGTTACGTTGGATAAAGGGTTAAAGGTCTTTCGTCACTATAGGACCTGAAAATCTCTGTCAACTCTTTCATAAACGGTGGTTTTTATATGATTTCGTGTTTCGTTTTAGACGAAGGCACGTGCGAGTTTCAGACAAAATCTAATTGGGAGGTAAGTCTTTATAAGACAACAAATATTACATTTGTGGATATCGCATGTCAAAAGTAAAAGTCAAAAAGCTTTTAGCAATGCCTGCTAAAAGATCAAATACACGAACCCATATGCTGTGTACTTCGTCAGTCAATATAGAAAGGTGTTAACTTAGCCTGCAAAACGTTTTCCACAAATTAAATTACGCTACCGCGGATGCGATGAGCCATGATCGTGTCGTGTGGCTTTTCCTTGAGAGTCGATGTTGGTTCATGATCAGATAGTTTCCATCAGGTTAACTGGTTGATTGGTTTCCAGCAGGTGTGTGTCAAAATATTATAACACAACCGAACAAACTAAACTAAAAAAACTTAACTTGACTTAACCATTTGATACCTTTAAAAATATAGAGGATATTCACGAAAATTTGATGAATACCGAAAATATTTCGTGAGTGGCTACAAAGAAATATGAGGATCTTCACGAGCGACGCAGTCATCAAATTTTCGTGAATTTTCTTTTTATTTAATGCTCTACGACTACAAACTCTCCAATTTGTGGCCTTTATTTGCCATTAAGGCGCAAAATTTATGTGCCGAACCGGCGTCCATACAAAAATTACAACAACCAAACTCCAACCATTGGAATGTGTGAATATCCGCACAAAAAGTAGTCCCGTCTTATTTCTCCCCTAACTTTACGATTTACCAAGGCTGGCGAATTGAAATAATCGCAATGTGTTTCGAAGAAATAGAACAATAACAAAAAACACCACTTTCTTATTTTCAATAACAAGACACGTCATTTTATTTTTTTTGAACTCAATGCACTGAAGACGTGTGAAGTTGAACTGAAGAAATTTGAAAGTGATTTCGGCTTTTCGCTGGAAGGTGAATGAGAAAGTCAAACTTTGAAACCGCTGATTTAATGAATTGATTTAGTCACTGTCACTATCAATTATTCGAATTCGTTTGTATTTGGGACTCTGGAATTCATTACTGATGTGCTGACTCGTTTAAAGTACATGTGATTCGTCATCCGAACCTACGATGAAATATCGATTTCTAAATATCATTTTGATATTTCGTTTTGCCGACCGACAGGGGAATATGACTTAATTTTTCAGCGTGAATTGATGCCTGAGCATTAAACAAATATAGATTTTCAGTAGAGAGTTCGTCATGCATCCTCGTAAGATCTGTGAACCTTAAGATCAAGGTCATGGGTCAATATTTGTTTTTTTTTTTTTTTCTGTCTCCATTGTCAAAATTCTTATTTGTCAGAAACACATAGCCATAACTGCATTATGATTGTATGTAGAACTGTAAAATATTGCAGTCGAGTCTATACCTTCAAAGGTTTATTAGCAGGACTTATGTCAAATGAACATCATTTACACCAAGGACGTAACTTTCATTGCAAAATATTTACATGAACAAAGGTAGTCAGCCTGATAGACCTCTTGTTTTGAAAATATATTCTTACTTTATATTTCGGAATGTTTTCAAAGCGGATGCGGTTCAAAGGATGTCCTCGTGGCACCAGTCAATTCTATAAGGAATTCAAAGTTCTCATGATCTGGAGCCAGAATGCCCTTAAATAGTTCATAATCTAGATTTAATCGTCTTGAATACTTCAGTTGGTCGGAAAAGCGAACCTATATTTGCTTTTCCAACCAACTGAAATATTTGAGACGAGTGAACCAAAAAGTACCATAAATATTCATTTTCTTTGAATCAATACAAGAAACGATTCTCAGTGGAGAATTGATTTGACCCAATCTTTAATGGCAGTACGAAATTGTTAGACATATTTGTAAACCAAATACTCATGAATGAAGACTGTTTTACAATTACAGGGCGTAGTTCGACAAATTGATTTACAAAAGGAGAAATAAATATCTATGGTTGGGACTATCTATAACTCGGACACGAGAGAATATTCGTGTATCTTTATGAATAAAAGGACATCACATTAAATCAAGGGTAGTCTGGGCCCCAACATCAAGGGAAGTGGGCAAACAAACAGTCCATAACAGCGTCAGATTTCTCACGGAATTAGACAGATTCCCGATAGCTTGTGTGGCCTAACCAGATTCCATACTGCCACCCCCTGAAAGAAGAGACTAATTGCAAACAGACTGTAACCAAATGAATCAACTTTGAACAATCTAATGGGAATGGAGTTCATGCTATTTCATTGCCGGGGCAAAGGGACGGTCCATCATAAACTCCAGCGGATGTTGGTGTTTCATGATTCACGTGGTGCAACCCGATTATTGAGTATTCCCAACGAGAGTGTGGCTCAAATAATTATCAACCTGGTGACTAATAACGTAAGCCCTTCTGATAAATGCAAATTACTGCTTCCGGGACATCGCCGCAGTAATGTCACGGGAGGAGAAGATATCTATTTGCCGGAAGGCGCTGACCAAATGGTATCGATAGACCAATACTTAAAGAAAAATAATAACGGCCAGGGACTTCAAAAATATCGGGGAATGTCCTTTCCAACAATTACATATGGTCCTTCTTTATAGACGCCGGCTCACTCCTGTAGGCCTCTATTATTGATCCGCTGAGTGTCACACTAATGGTTTGCAATAGACGGGAGTTAATACATGCTTGACTGCGAGAGGAATTGAACTGAGGTTATGATTGGATAGACCGACTGGGGTGATAGCTATAATGTCGAACAACGGGGCAAAGATTTCACAATTTTATGCACGAAAACTGCCAAAAATTATTTTACAACAGATATAAACATATTTTATGGACGACTGCTCATGAAACAATCACAAAGACTAATACTTATATATATATATATACGCGCACTTCACATTCACCCATTTGTCATCCAACTATCCAACCAACTGATTATTTATTTGCTCATTTATTTATATAGCGTCTCGTCGATCCGGTAATGCTAATAATTAATTTATTTATATATTGGAGCTTAAGCTTGCATTGCCTCTTATTCATTGAATTATTGTAACAGTCTATGACAATCATTCAGTTATAAAAGATACTTCTATTAAGATACTCGTCGACTGATAATAATAAATATAATTTTTGAAATACTTATCGACCTTCCGAATTCTTCTATTCTTTGAAATAAATGCATTAACATCTAGGCCCATATGACACTAGGAACGCTACATTACGGAGTGCCAAACTACACACTACATTACTCCCGTGCCGACGCGTGCATCCGACGCATTAGGTCTAATAAACGGACATAGAATATATATGGCTACAAATCACACCTTACCCCGTTGGCATGATTACAATACTAATTTCATTCTTTTGAAAATGGATTTTATTGTTCATGAGAGCAGGCACGTGGGGGGCTTGTTTGACATATTGAGGCGCCAGATTGCGGTAATCTGATTTAGAAACAAATGTCATTATCCTGTTAATTGAAATGATTCCGCTTGGCAATGTTTAGGCTTGTTAATGTAAAACAATTCAAGTGATTGTGTCTGTGAATTGACCAAGTTATAGTTTTGGAAGGTTGGTAGGCATTTTCTATGGCTACAGGAATAGATGTATCTTTTATAAATCATCAAACATGTATCCAAAAGTTCGGAAGCTTCTGATGCTGAGGTGTGCCCTAAAATAGTTTATCTTTCATTTATTGTGAAGTCTAAATTACATTTTTCCCTAAGATTTTGAAGAAGTAGTAGTAGAACAGTTTTGGACACAGAACATTCGAAAAACAAGTAGCATATAGTTTCCTTAGAATTGGCACAGAAAAATCATAGATCTGTTTCTGATAGACCAGTCTTAAAGAGTTTTGCGTTTGTAAAGAGAATACGGTGATTAATTTTAAATTGTAAGTATTGTAGGTAGGTGTAATCTGTGAACGTTAAAGCGAAATGATGTATGTATTTCTATTCTTCTTCGTTTATAGACTGGGCTAGAGAAAAATCCACTTTGTTTGTGAAAGAATAGGTCGTTTCGCAACCTTATTTAAAAACTTACTATAAAAGTATTTGTTGACTTTAGTACAATAAACTTAAGAGGGATATTGAACAGTTCTGAGCTGCTGACATCTTCGTGTGATTTTCGATAAACTTTTCTCATTGAGTGGATATCGCACTGATAACCCCGTAGTAAGTGGTGAATGGCACGTCTAGGCCATATTATTTGTAAAAAGCACTGTCGTCTAAGAAATTACAGTTTCCGTCAACAATGTCATGTATAAAGAAAACACCTCATTCGCACCATTTTTTGTAAAAAGGAGGACGTTTTGTATTTTGATATGTTTGTTAAAAATGAGAGGCAGTGATAGAATATCAACGGGGTCGTTCGTCAGACCCCTTATTATGGCCCAGGCATACAAAACATTTTCCCAGAAAGGCTTCAGATTCTTTTGAGAAGCCGTAGCACATCGAATAGTCCTTGAGATCTATATCAGCTTGTGGCACTGATAATTTATTCCTTTCTTTCTTTCTTGGAAAGTCTTTCTTGGCATCGCAAACATAAGAGGTAATGAATTATTTGAGAATTATTAAAATTATAAAAATAAGAGTTCTTCTATTGAGTTTAGTCAGAAGACGGGGCAATACGGCCATTATGTCATTCCATCTAACCGACAGACTACAACGGTGCCATGCAATCCTTAAAATGGCATGTTTACTACCACATCCTTCGTTTGAGAATTTCTTCCGTATGAAAATATCAACCGTAACTGGAACCAAAACGTTCCAATTCATCAATGATTAAAGTTTTCCACTGTGAAACATTTTCCGGGTCTATTATCTTTTTATCCACGTCAGTTTCAATGAATGACGCAAGCTCCTTAAGTGAGGGAGCTTTAGTCCACCACATTCCGTGTATTAATTATAACATCTCGTTTTATTTTATCATTTTTATTTGACCACAGGAAACTAAAAAATACGTTCTGTAGTTCTTCGATTATCCAGTCAGCGGGATTTGGGAGTACAGTAAATATATGAATCAAAATGGGGAGGGCTAATGCTTATATTACTGTCGTTTTACCCACGATGGTGAGATTCCTCAGTGGCCAGTTATTCAGCAAGTTTCTTATTTTATTGATTTTATCTGGGAAGTTTTTTTTTTCTAGGGGGTTGGATTTTTGCAATTTGTATTCAATGACCTTGAATGAACCACTGTGATTCCAGTGTATAGGCTTACTTGTTCTCAGCTCCGTACTGCACCCCTTTTTTGATCCGATCCACACAACATGCGTTTTATCGAAATTTACACAAAGTCCTGACACATTTGAAAACTCTTCTATTTTATCGAGGGTGGTATTTAGTGTTTGTTCATCGCCACTCAGAAACAGTGTACTGTCGTCTGCGCATTGATTCACGATGTATTCGGAGTCATTTATCATTATTCCCATTATTTGTGGATTATATTTTTGTTCCGCACACAAACTTTCCGCAGACAGTATAAATAGATAGGGGGAGAGAGGATCGCCTTGTCGAACCTCGCGTTGGATGGAAAAGAGATCCGACCAGTGGCCGTTATTTAGTATGCAACTAGAAAAATCAGTATAGAAAGAGCTATAGAATTATCAGATCTAATCAATTTAGGGGATAATTTTCTCAGTATATTTTCGTTTTTCCAAATTACAAAAATATTTTGCTGGTTTTTCGCCATCAACTTTCCATCTGCTTTTCTGCTCGTAAAATCATGCCTTAAATTTTTTTCCCCTTAAAATTTTAAGTTCTGAAGTTAAGATCTTGATATTTGGTTTAACGGCTGCGTTTCCTTTATCTAGTTCTATATATAAATGTTTCAACTTATTTTCTATCATTGTTTCCATTTTTAGGTCTCTTCGTTTTAAAAAAAATAGAATATGAAATAGTTTTCCCTCGAACCATTACCTTCAGAGTTTCCCCAAAAAGCTGATCATTTATGGTAAATGGACTATTTAAAGTATTATTACTAGAATATTTCTCTTTTGCTTCTTTAATGGTCTGCTTAACTATATTTACATAAACTGTGCCGTTCAATAGACTATTGTTGAATTTCCAGAAAAAAGGAGGACGTTTTGTATTTTGATATTTTAATTTGAGGACGACTAAAACAGGGAAGTGGTCTGATTTCTACCTGATATCAATATCAGAGAGTCTGAGGGCCGTTTGTGAATCTGATGTAATTCGGAAGTAGTCTAAACGGGCCGATTTATTGTTTGGACCTCCGCATGTGTATCTTCTTTTATCTGGGTTTCTACGCTCCAAACATCATGTAGATCTGAGCTCTCAATGCACGAGTGGATGTATTCGTTGCATTTAAAACTATTTCTGTGTTTGTAATTTATTGTGTCAACATCATAGTTTATCGGAACATTCCAGCCATCTCCGATAAGTATAGACGTGTTACCTATAGAGTCTACATATTCTAGAAAATGTTTGTAAAACAGAGGCGAATCGTTATTTGGCCCATACATTGCGGCTATAGTTAGTCTCTCATTTTGAATTACAATGTCTAGAACTATATAGTTTCCGGTTGCATCAAGAATTGGCTGCTCCAACTCATCGGCAAACCAGAGTTCATTCATCTCACTTGGGGAAATGGAATTGTGAGTAATGTTAAAAAAGTACACTATTGCTTTTTTACTGATTTTCTCAACACAAAAACAAAAAAACCCAAAATCCAGAAACTCATATATGCTTTTCATATTTGAGTTCTTTTTCTGGTCCGGGGATTAGGGTGCGGACTACTTGGGGGTAATGGGATGGGGGTTACAAACGATATTAGCTATTTGAAATATTACGAATAAAGTCGTTTCAAGAAAAAGAAAAAGGGAAAGTTAATGTGATTACAGCTGCAGCTGGTGAAGGGAGTTTATGTGCGTGCGTGCGTGCGTGCGTGCGTGCGTGCGTGCGTGCGTGTGCGTGGGTGTGCGTGGGTGTGCGCGTGTGCGTGTGAGTATGATGGTGGATGTGTGTTTGTGCGTGTACTTGTGGGCATGTACTCGTGGGCATGGGTGAGGATGTGTGTGTGAACTCCTTTGTACGTCGAAAATAGGAGAAAGTGGGTTATATGAAGATATGGTCTGTGGGAATTTGTCGATAGACAGACATATACAATTATATGTAAATCTGTTTGAGGGCAGAGGAATCATCATTGTCTTACATGCGCCTTACAGTAAGGTGCCGTTTTGAAATATTCATGTCTAAAGTGCACACCATACAACTGAAACACCATACATATGCAAGGTCACTTAAGAGTACACAACTACGTTAAAAACTTCTCGGAGTAGTCGAGTACTCCCGGATACACGAAGAAACGCATGCACGCTCATTTGTATTTGAGTATCATTTTTATATTCTGCCTCATATCACTAAATATAAAAACTATCAACAATCTATTAAAATTAATAGTAAAGTTAATTTGGGCCGCTTTTGAACATCGTTGTTTTTTTTCTCCCTGGGGCCTACTATGTCCCACTGTCCTCTAAGGTGGCTCACCCTTCCAGTTATTTAAGAAGTTTAAAAAGAGTATCACTTTAAGAATCCCTAGATTGGAGAGTCCTTTGATTAGGGCGTAGTTGGATGCACATAACAATTTGAAATAGGTTTATACTGCATAGGTTCCATATTAAGAACCGAAAACTGCTGGGGGAGGGGGCAGTTTGTAATAGCCACAGAAACAGCCGATAAAATCAGCTGAAAACCATACATATACCTGGTCACTTGAGAGTGCACAACTGCATTACAAAATATTCCGGACTGGTCGGGTACTCCAAAAGACACGAAGAGATATATGCTTGCTCTTTCGTATCTGATTTATATTTTTTAGTTTGCCACAAAACACAACTGGCAGAAAAAATTTTCAAAATTCTATTACAATTAATAGTACTATCACTTTGGGCCACTTTTGAACATTGTTAAAACTCTTTCCCATGGGGACTACTGTAGTCCTCTGTTCTCTAAGACAGCCCACCCTTCTAGTTATTTTTTAAGTATAAAGGTAATATCTTGTTAAGAATCCCTTGATTGGGACGTCCTTTGGTTAGGGCGTAGTGGGATGTACATAACAGATCGGATGTAGATCTATACTAAATAAGTTCCATCCGAAAACCGCCGCTCTGGTGGAAGAGGGGGGGTGGGGGGCAGCTTGAATAAAAGAAAATTAACCAAAAAGAGAAGAAAATAAGCATAACAAGCATGTTTTTGGTTGTTTGACGTCTCCACACTCAAAGTATCTAAACGGGTGACTATATTCCTTAATCTTGGACTCAAGATTTTTGAATCGGTCTTCATCATTCAGTGAGGCGGAATCTTTTCCAAGAAATTCCGACATTGTTAGCTGTTTTTGTGGGGTGGGAGTTGTTAGACTCTCGTCACTCTCTAAAACTGAAGACGTTTTGTGCTGTTTTTCCATTGTTTGACGTCGTTCACGCTTCTTTCTTTTCTTTCCCATCTTATTAACTAAATTTACAACCTAATCCATGATCAGGCAAACGTCAGTCAGTTCTCTGCCGATATTATTGCAGTGGCGAAATACAATAGAATGACACACTATGAATGAGACACTTTGAATCGCTATATCTACCGCCGATATAGTTGGCTACCGTTGAAGACACGTGAATCTTCAGAAAAGGAATCTCCGTCATATGAATATCGTGAGAAAAGATAGTTTGTCTCAAACAGTACTGAAGCCGTCCTATGGAACACCTAGTCCCTGACGAATATGGGAAACATACCAGCTTTATGAACAAAAAAGTCATCGGAACTCACCCGTAATAGTCATACCCAGAAAGGAAATCGTTCAGAATTGCCCAGAATCAATATCCACACCTACTGTCCTCTATCCGTTTCACGTTTTCTTCATATTGTGATAAGAAAAGACGTAATTTTGGAGAGACAGAGGCAGTGCGGTCTCCAGGATGCCGGGCTTCTTGAATTCCGTTTTCCTGTTATGTTAGATTGTGGCTTCCTACTTGAGTTTTTATTTTGTATGCTCATCGGTTCTAAGCCATGGTACTTTGTTGGCTGATTTTACATTTTGGACCAGCAGTCAGATGCTCAGCTGAGATGCAAAGAAACAACGTTCTTTTAATTTTACATTCAAAATTTCTCCCATTATGACGAACCATGGTCGACCCGATTGATCCGTGCAACCCACCCCTTGTAGATGCCATTCTTGCCGAATGGGTGATGAAGAGGATACAAAGATGCCATTGACATGTCCTCTGTGTGAACTGCCATTGATCACTCAGATGCAAGGAAGCTGCGTTCATTCAGTTCGAAAAATATCAATTTTCTGCGGTTCCCAGGTCCGCTTTGGTTCATTTCCCGGTAACTTTTTTTGGCCCTGTTCGCCCCTGCCCTTAACGCTATGGTAACCTATAGGAAAGGGGCTTGGGGATGTTTTGAGGCCATCTCTGTTCTTCTGCGTCAGCCATGCTGTTTACGTCTTGACAGTATTTCACCGGAATAAATAGCAATAACTAGCGTGGGATCTCGCTTTGGCGAGATTGCGCGTTACTAGTTGCTAATTATTTTTGCGGAAATTCTATGTAAATGGCATGCCATTCTATTGATATGCAGTTATAATGTGCAACGTTTGAGTTGACTTAGGCCCGATTGATTGTCAAGTCTGAGAGGCAAAACCTTCGGTTTAGGACATAATTTATGTTGTATTATTTCGTCGTAACCCGTACATCGGTCAAGTATTTTACAATTGAAGTAATCTCCGGGTCACCTAACCGATCGTTCGCGAGTTATTTCCAGGTCTGTAATTTTATACCTACTTGGTTGGTAAAAGGTAACGCATTTTGTTTTCGTTGTAGAAACATACCAAGAACATTGACCATAGCAGTCTTACTTGTGACTCTAATTTTCTTGGCAATGGTAACGTCGTATTTTTTAGTCCTTGGCCATGAGGGGATTATGGCTACTAATGCTATAGGTGCGGTGAGTATGATTATTTTCTCTCTTTTCTCAGGATATAGGCACCGTGATATTTTCTTCTTCCTTCTGCGACGAACGCAGGTGGCATGCACAAAAGTGTTTCTTGTCTTTGTTATGATGTCACAATCTGATCCCGTTTCTTTCTTTGAAACGTGGATTACACACCCAAGGCACAATTTTGAGGTAGCTTTCCTGGTGTCTGTGTTTTGAAAGTAGATGACATAAACTCATTTTCTTGGTCCAAACATGAAACTATCGACCGATTCGTTGACAGCTTGTACTAAATGCATCAAGTTAATAAAATTCTGAACGCAGTATATAAAGACGTACAATGTGAACTTAGTCTGGGTAACATACGAGTGTCTATGAGGATAGGCCTAAAGCAGGGGTGTATCTATTCCCCATATTTTTGCATTGTACATCAAAGATTAAGAGGGTGACCTCCCGCAGAGCGATGAAGGGGTAGCATACGAGTGTTTATGAGGATATGCCTAAAGCAGGGGTATATCCATTCCCCATATTTTTGCATTGTACATCAAAGAGTTAGAAGGTGACCTCCCGCACAGCGATGAAGGGGTAGCAGTTGGGGACCTGATGATCCCAAGGCTTTTTGTCGCAGATGATATAGTACTAATACAAAAAGCGAAGAAAGGCAAGAGAAAATTATGGTAATTGTTGGTAATTGCTGGGAGACATGGGAACAAAAGGAAACTAAATGAAAGCAAAAGCAACATTACAATTGTGGGTCCTAAAGTGGAATCTACTCGAAGAGAGTGGGTTGGGGAGTTCAGTATATTGGAAGGTGGCAGCCAACTTCTTAGTGTAGGTGAGGCAGGGGACTACGAGTATTTGGGGGGAAATATAAACATCATCGGAAGAGGCATCTTCCGAAACCATACAACCAGGGGGTTGTAGCTTCGAAACTGTACAGAACGATGGAGGCCTGTCGATAACAGGATCGAGTACTGCCACAGCACTAGAGGCAATCAGGGGTGATCTTGGGTGGATGAGGGTCAAGGACAAGATAAACTTTATGAAGCTCTGTTATCTTAACTATTTGGTAAATCTCCCCTGACGGAAGATGGTGTAAACTAATGTTCCCGAATATTCGGAATTCAAATACAAAGACAGGGTGGATAATATTACAAATTTATTGTACAACTTTTACCACAACAAATTACTACTATAAACTGCCAAAGTTCGTTCAACTGGAGTAACGGTATATATTCTTGAGGAAAGTCACGATCTGCCCTGCCACAAATTTCCAACAAGATTTTACAAGCACACGTGTGTCGGATGGATTCCTAACAGCGACCGAAGCTGTCCGTCCTGGCATACTGGAGGTTATATTATATACGCACCGTGGAACAGGACTGGCCGTGAGCAAATTGCGCAGTCTGCTGACTCCAGATCTCATGATCGTCAGCAAAGTCAGTCACATCAGCCAGGTGACATGGCTACCAAATAGTTGCCTCCACCGATCCGTTCCCATACTCCAACATTAATCCTAAACTTTCAATCAACACCAGCTATGTGGCTGTTAATGTAAGAGGAAACGTGATAGTGCTTACTCAGACTGACTAAGTATCATCCCACCTATCACCTAGCCAAAAGTATCGCTGTTATGATACTGGTTGTCAAGACAATGGGAACCCTATAATAGCTAGTTGTCAAGTTAAAAGTCCTACCAATCTGTAAAGTTATATATTCCCATCAAAATTGACAAGGTAAAATTTCATCTGTCTCAAACTGAGACTGAAACTTGGAGTCTCGGAGTACAAGCCGGGGACACTTATTCTTAATACTTTTAAAATAATGTGTTTCATTACATTTACTTCAACATAAATTGTCCCCCCACCCCTAAACCACTAGAGAGAGAATATTGTAATACTGCTGACAAACGACTAGTTCTTACGTTCTTACAAGTGTACTTCCTGGGGCCAATACTATAAAACGTTTACAATTGTATTTTCTAGAGTTGTATTTTCTACCTATTAATATAACTGACTAAAACGAATCATTAGCATTTTAAAAGATATGGCAATTTGCCAAATGGCAAATTGCCGGACCTTTGAAAAGGCTAATGGTTCATTTTAACCCATTTAAAATCATAACTATGAGTAGGTAATAAAGGCGGATTCAAGGACACGTGTACATTTTTTGTACATGTACACGTACATCTATGTACACCTCCATAGGATTTAGTGTTAAAATCGTGTACAAGTACACGAAAATGTCGTTTTTTATGGTGTCCCAGAATCCGTTTGCGGATTCTGGGACAACTGGATTCTATATACACGTCGCTCAAGAGTGAAAAAATGTATGAAATTTTAAAAAAAATGAGGTCGATTGTCTGGTCTAGAATCCACAAATGGGTTTCCCCCATAGGATTCAGTGTTAAAATCGTGAGCAAAAAACGTGTTGCGGATTCTGGGCCAGCATCAAAAAACGGTTTGCGGATTCTGGGCCATCTGTATCTGTACACGATTTTAACACTGAATCCTATGAAGGTGTACAGGGAAACCCATTTGCGGATTGTACATCAAAAATCGACCTATGTACGGTACATGGAAAAAAGGTGGATCTGAACCCGCAAATGGGTTTCCCGATCGTAAGTGGGGGAATACCCATAGTGGATTTTTCCAAACTTAACAGACTACTATTGGGCACTCCCATTTCTGACGTAAGTGGGGGGAATACCCATAGTGGGATTTTCCAAACTCAACAGAAAAAAATTAAGTTTTTTGGAAAATCTCCTACTGTATAAACCTTACTGAGAATGCCATTTGTCACGCTCGAAATGTATTACGAGTTTTTATTCAAATGAGCGTCAATTGTCAGTTAAATAGTTTAACTGAAAAACTATTCTATAGATGAAAGCGGAAACAGTTCAAAAGATTAACTGATATGATTTGAACGCGTTTTTTTGAAAGCGTTACATTACTGATGTGTTTACTTGTGATTTTGATTATCAGATATAATTATTCTCAAGCGCGTTAAATCAGAAACCGGTTTCTTATGTACTAAAACTTTCAAACTTTTCAAAGTTCTCCAGTTCGCCATTGAGCGAATAATCTGTGATGCGATTTTAACGTGTTCAGAGGCAAAACGCATTTATAGAGGTTTATCATGTAAAATGTTTTTCCTCAACTGGTTTTCAGTTATTATATTAAAGAGAGAAGATTTTTATTTACTTAAAACATAAAAAATAATTATACATTTAATTTTGAAAATAATAAATAACTCACAAATCATGAGCGCTTCCCAGACTATTAGAACAAGGTTTCTTTTAAAAATGCTGATGAGAGCCTAAGCATTCTGCGTGAACGAACAACTAGGTCGTCTCTTGTTAGAACGATGCGTCGGATGTCGGGATCACCTAGACTTCGATCATGAGAATCATTCGTGTCTAACGATGGAAAGGGAAGATATGGTCGTCAAGTATTTCGAACCGGCGTTCGAACGCGTTCAAATCGACGAAGTGATCGCATTTTGGAAGAGATTACTCTTTGGTAAGGATCGAGACAAGCCCACAGTTTCGGAAGAATTGAAATTGGCGCGTAGAAGTCTGACTTTAGAAGACAAGCGATGCGTCATGAAATTATTGTTCAATGAAGCATACGTCTAAGTTTTCTCGTTGATATAAATAAGGGAGAATAGAAAATAAAAATAAATACACACATAAATTTTTATCTAATATTAGAAAGAAAGAAAAAACACAAAAATGAGAACTAGAAATAAATTGTATCCGACGTTAGATGACGACGAGGATGAGAAGCTGAATGGCGTTTTGCCGACGGCACCGTCGCTAGAAGAAAAAGAAAGAGGAGAGAGGTATCGCATCGATCAAATCAGTAGAATCCAATCATATCTACTCAAGAGAGAGATTCTCATCATTCTCTCAAGAAGAAGTATTCGCGTTTCGTGAAATTCATCAACGCGATTGACACGACACTCATCACAATTTCCATGGGTTTACACGCAGCCGGCATCGGATTGTTGTCGACTGCGGTCGGTATTCCGATCGTGTTAACCATAGAAGGAGTGGCTCTCGCCGCTGGATTGTTTAGCACGCTCGGAAACTTTTTGAGTAGGAAATTATATCTGAAGGCGAGGAAACACGACAAGATTCGCGTCTTGGCCGACTCCAAGATCGACACGATATCCGAAATGATCTCGATGGCGTTGAAAGACGGTAGGATATCGGACGGAGAATACTTCACGATATTGGGTGAGAAAACGAAATATGAAGCCATAAAAGAAGCTGTGAGAATCAAGACTCGTCAGATCATCAAGGAAGAGATGAAGGATTCTCTCGTGGAAAAGGGGAGGAGAGAGGCCAGGGAGGAATTCAGTAAGATGATAGAACTCAAGAGCAGCGATTGAAAAAAATATATATATAATAAGAACAGAATTTTTAAAAAAGAAATATTAAATTTATATATAAAATAAAAACGAAATTAATTTAAAAAACTCTCAAAAAATGTATTGCGTAAAGTGTAAGAGAGTTACCGAGACGAGTAATTCTCGGGAAGTACGAACTAAAAACGACAGACAGATGCTTCGCGGAATTTGCGACGTGTGTGGTTCTATCAAGACTCGATTCGTCAAAAAAAAGAACGCGAGGAAAGGTAAAGGCATCGTGAATAAAATGATCAATAATCTACCTTTCGAAATGCATCTGCCTGGTCACAGTTTCACGGGACCTGGAACGAAATTGAACAAGAGACTCAACACCGATCTGACTCCTAAATCTTGGAGCAAACAAACCTGTGAATAGAGTGGACGCTGACGCGTATGATCACGATCTGTGCTACGCCGGACATCCCGACACCAAGACTCGCAACGATGTCTGCGATAAAAAAATGTTGGGGAAATTGAGAGGTATATCGAATCCGACCGGGAGAGAGAAGCTAGAACGTTCGCTGGTCGGTAATCTGATCGGTGCGAAACGTCGATTCGGATGGGGCGTTCAAAAAAAAGCGCATCTGAAAAGAAGAAGAAACGATTATTGACGAGCGAATTGGCCGAGGAGTTACACAAACCCATCGTACGTAAATTTCGAAAGAGAAGGGTGTTCGTGAAGGGTTTGGATGATATTTGGTCTGCCGACTTGGTCGACATGAGATCGTTTTCGAGGTGGAACGATGGTGTCAAATATCTATTGACGGTCATCGACGTGTTTTCCAAATACGGTTGGATCAGAGCTTTGAAGAATAAATCGGGACCTTGCGTCGCCGAGGCTCTGAAGAGCGTGTTCGACTCGTCTTCTCGAAAACCGAATAAATTGTCGGTGGACAAGGGAAAGGAATTCTACAACAAGCACGTTCATCGATTGATCGACCTCTACTCGATCGAAAACGAAGAGAAAGCCAGCGTGGTGGAACGTTGGAATCGAACGATGAAGGAAAAGATGCATAGATACTTCACGGCGAATTCGACCAAGAAATACATATACGCTCTGAACGGTCTGGTTAAAGATTACAACAACACGCGACACAGATCGATCAAGATGACTCCCGTGGAAGCTAGCGATCCTCGAAATGAAAAAACGGGTCTACGCGAATCTATATCCTGAGAGATCTAAGATTAGGAAGAAGTCTAGAACGCCGAAATTTGCGGTCGGCGATCGAGTGAGAATCCACGCTTATAAGAAGCACTTCGAAAAGGGTTATACTCCTCGATGGACCTCGGAAATCTTCGTGATAATCAAAATATTTCACACCGATCCGGTGACTTACGAAATCGAAGCTTTGGATGGAGAAGAGATCATCGGAAAGTTTTACGAGCAACAATTACAGAAGACAAAGTTTTGATAAAGAAAACAAATTTCTTTTATTTACTCTCTTTAACATTTTCATGTTTACACACATATATATATAGGAGAGAAAAATAATAATAAAAAATAATTAAAACTATTTTTAGATAAAAAAGCAAGCTATTTAATAAACAAAAAAAACAAAAACCCTTTAAAAATGGCAAATATACTAGATATAGCACAAAGCATAGTGAAAGATGAAAGTATTCAAGAATATGAGGTTCACGAATACGAACCGGTAACCGGAACGAGTTTGAACAATGCGGGAGAGATAAGAATCAACGTCGAAACTCAAGATCTATTCGTCCATCCTAGCGAAAGTTACATAGTGGTGCAGGGACGTCTCACCAAGGAAGATGGGAGCGACTACGCCGACGACGACACGGTTACTCTAGCCAATAATGGAATCATGCATCTATTCAGTAATATAAAATACATGCTATCCGGACAAGAGATAGAATCTGTGTTTCATCCCGGTCAGGCCACCACGATGTTCGGACTCTTGACGTATCCGGATGATTTTTCGAAAGCCAGAGGACTTAATCAGTTGTGGATGAAAGACACCGTCGGCCCTGCTAACGCCGACGCCGCCGGCGATATTCGACTTCGTCGTCAAGACATCCAGACCTAAAGGAACGTTTTCGTTCAGGATACCTTTGAAACGCATCTTCGGATTCGCGGACGATTACAACAAGATCATGTACGGATTCAAACACAATCTAACGTTGATTCGAAAAGGAAACGACGACGCAATAGTGAGACTCCCTGCGACCGATGCGGGTAAGTTAACTCTACAGAACTACAGAAGATATCGTGGTTCGTTCCGCACGTGGAGCCTTCGGTCGTGGAAAAAACGCGCCTCTACAAGATCATAGAATCCAAGAATAAATTACCTGTGGGATTTAGAATGAGACAGTGCGACACGGCTAGCATTCCACCCTCCACGAATCACTTCGATTGGAGATTGACGGTGAAATCCGCTTCCGAGAGACCGCGTTTCATCGTGGTTGCGTTTCAGACTGATAAGTATGGGTCTCAGGAAAAGAATGCGTCACTGTTCGATCACTGCCATTTGAGAAACATGCAAGTGTTTCTAAACGCCACGAGATATCCAGCAATCGATTATAACGCGTCGTTCGACAAGAACGATTTCTGCAGACTGTACGGCGACGCCGCTGATTTTAGAAAGAAGTATCACAGTCTAGACGAATTGATGAGCAACCCTAATATATCTCCCGGTGAATACAAGTCGATGTATCCCATGTTCGTATTCGACGTTAGTAAACAGAGTGAACGACTCAAGAGTAGCGTCTTAGACATTCAGATCAAGATGCAATTCGATAGGAACGTGCCGAGAAAAACCGAAGCCTTCGCCCTGGTCCTGTCGGACAGAGAATTACAATTCGAATCGGATGGAAATAAGATGTCGATCATTCGATGAGAGACGTGTGTGAAAAAAATAAAAAAAATAAAAAAAAAGTAATGAGTAATTATTAAAAACAAAAAAAAAAAAATAAATAAATAAATAAAAGTAATGAGATCTAGAGAGATTGAACATCTTTCTAAATCTCATTACTTTTTTTTGTTTTTAATAATCACACATTATTTTTTTTTAATTAATTATTTCCATGCGTTCACTGTTTGTTCAAAGGATCTAGTTCGATCAGTAGACTCACCACGGAAGTGGCGGCTTCAGGATTATTGGTTTTCCTAACGAAATTAATCCTGTCTCCGGCGTTCACTTTGAGAGGTGTGCAGAACGTGCTAACATTCGCGTGTTGATTCTCAGTCTTCTCGACGCTGTATCTCTTATCGTTCTCTACTACATTCACCACGAGATTGACGGCCGCTCTGTTATTCAAATCCGAGGAAGCCAGAACCATTCGAATGATTTCACCTCCCAATGGCATGGGATATCCCACCTGACCATGTTTCGATCCGCTACCTCCGTTTCCGAAAGACCACTCGGTTTTTCCCTCCTCTAACGTGCCGGCCTCCTCGGCCCACACGGTGATCAATTTTCTAGCGTATTTCAGTCTTTCCACCACCGAAATCAGGGTGCAGGCATCCGTCATGTTCACGGGATCCGGTAGATTCGTGAGCGCGTGTCCGCCCATGTCTAGTTTACCTTCCATGATGTCGCCCTTTCTCCAGACCGAGTTGTCATCCACATACTTCCTGCTGACCGTGCTGGAATCGAATTCGGGATCGTGATTGAGTCCGAATAAATTCTCACCGTTCATGTTGATACCACCCTCCATGGTTCCGCCAGATTGTTTGTTCAGGTAGAGATCGTCCACTTGCGATTCTACGTATTCTTGTGATCGTATCACGGAAGAATCTATGAAGCTCTTGTTGACCGCGGTTGAGTCCGCATCTGTGTCGTCGACCTTCGACAGATTCAATATCTTGTTGAATCCCGCATTCAGATCCGATTTCATTTCTCGTCCATCAGACTTTCTCTGTCAGACGAGTCGAACGTCGGTTCTCTTCCTGATGTTTTCTATCGATTTACCGTACACGCAGTTTTTCATGAGTTTGAAGAAATCTTTTATGAAATCATTCTCGGCTCGAATTCTGAGATTCGTGTTGAGATCGATGTATTTTTTCATCCAAGGCTCTTCGTCGAATCGAATGATGCGATGTATGTTGACTAATTTCATCCTGTAATCGACGTATTGTTTCAAATTCTCACTGTAGACGACGTAGTTACGTTTGTTAGATAAAT
Organism: Pictodentalium vernedei; assembly: GCA_031216915.1. NCBI lineage: Eukaryota > Metazoa > Mollusca > Scaphopoda > Dentaliida > Dentaliidae > Pictodentalium > Pictodentalium vernedei. Next base: position 641,024,606 of record CM062296.1, on the reverse strand, counting down.
TGGGAATGAGTTTTTCCTCGTCTCCTTCGTTTGGTTCCATTCGTTCGGGAGCTAGCAGATAATCGTTGTGTAGATCGTGTAATTCTTCTGGATAGTTCAAATCGACTTCTAAAATGCAAGGATAGTCTCTCCATTTTTGCATCTCTTCCTGTTCCGTCACCCATTCGAAATTTCAAATCGGTAAAGGATGACTCATAGCCCAACCGTACAGACTATTAGCGTCCCAATACTGTATGTATTTATTTGATCGTTTCGAATCGAAACCTTCTTTCATGTAGGAATTGTTAGCTTCAGAATATCTGTGGGAGATCATCGAGACACCACACCTCACAGCCCTTTCGAACATGAGCAACATGTCCACGTCATACAATAATTCCAATTGAACTTCGGTGGTCTTCAGCAGAGTGTCTCATGCCAGACCGGGTGCGGTGAAATACCAAGCGGGATCCAGATCGTAATTTCGATGACAAACGTCTCAAAAATTTTCGAACACGTTTGCCATGAGCAGAACGTCAGTCTTCAGATAGAGATCGTGATAATCTCTCATGGTTTTTATATTGAATGATTTCCACACGTTTTTAGCATGTTCGTAATTCTCGTCGGAAATGTTGGATTCGTATAATTTTGAATAAAAATCTTCTTTTGAAGGTAGTGTGGTGTCAGCGAATCTCTTTAGACCATTCATGTAATGATACGGATAGACTCCTTTCCTCAACATAACGTCTACTCATTCTCCAAAATGTTCACTCGTGATTTTAAATTTATCCTTGCTCATGTTATCAACAAATTTTTCTAGAGCAGTCGACATGAATTTAAAACTGTCGATGAAACATATGCTTCTACGAATGAATTTCGTTTTTTCTTTCAACGTCTCTTTTCTTCTCCATGAGCTTCCATTTTGTGAAGGAAATGTATCTTTCTTCGCTGTTCACGATGCAATTTAACTCTTCATGGGAGGTGCCGAGATTTTTCACGAACAGATGACTGTCGTAACCCGAGAGATTGTGAAATATCACCAGAGAGAAAATGACATCTGGATATTTTAAATTGCTCTTGCTGTGAGCCGGACCGTGATACAGACCCGTGTAATGATCATGGTCTCTGACCTTCTTATTTTCCTCCAAATTCTCGTTGAACGATTGTCTGCATATGTGACATTCAGTGGCTCTGTTATTTTCATCCTGCTGCTCTCGCGTGATGATCATTTTCGCCGGAGTTTTGAATTTATTGTATAACATTTGAATTTTCGATTCTAACTCTTCCACGAACCTTTGAGCCACGTCGTCGTCTTTGCACTGTTTCGTGTAGGTGAAGGGACCCATGTCGTGTTGCAAGTCGAACGCGCATTTCACGTAAATGCAATAACCCAAAGGCGTGTGTTTTTGATATCTTTTGACGTAACTTTGAAGAGCGTTAGGTTGGCAGGAACTCATTTTCATGGTGAAACATTCAAAATCGGCGTAGACGACGAATGGTACTTTTAACCTTCTATTGCGATTTTCAAACTTCACGATGGTGTTGGGTTTAGGCATTTCAATGGCGACACCTTGATTTTCATTGCAATATTCCTGATGTTTCGCTAACGATTTTTCGCTGCGAAACGTGTTCATGCAGTTGCAACATAAACATATCTTTCCTTTATGTTTATTATTTTGTCTCGACAGTAATTGGCTCGGATGTTTAATCCAACAATAATGACCATTCGAAATCAATAATAAAATAACCGTCTTTTCTCTTTTGAGATATGAAGTCTGTCTGAGAGGATAGATCATTTGTTTTTCATCATCGTATCCCAAGACATTCAATGCTATGGTGGGATTTTGAGCCTCGAAACGTTTGATGTATTTTAACTGCGTTGGAAAAGGCACTCCGGTCCAATCGAGATTTTTAGAAGTCTCCTCATAATGAAAAACTCTCTCAGGATGGATCTTGACAGGGTATAAAGCAGAAGTGACTGCCCATTTAAAACACTGATCATCTTTATTTCTCACATTGACCATGGAGTGTTTTTTAGCTAAGAAATATGGTAATTCCACGTAGGAAGATCCTTTCAATGAATCGTTTTTAGTTATATGAGTTTCGAGTTTCAACACCTCATCGAATGTCCAATTACTACCTTCATGTTGATAATTTGCGAGAGATGTCAACATCTTGTCTTTCATCTTTTCAAAAACATCCGATAAATCTGAACCTTGAAGTACGGGTTTGACGCTAGATCTGAAATATGCATTTTTCACGATGCTCTCGCCAGACTTCACATCAATTTTATTCATCACGCAATGGAGTATCATCTTAATTTTTTTTCGATGTCGGCATTTCAATTCCTTTTACTATCTTTTTCTTCTTCTCATTTTTCACAACTAATGCATTTTTTGACGTCGTTGCTATCGACATTTTGTTTGCCTTTCCATCGTTTCGCAAATATTCCTGTATGACTTCAATTCTTTTTTATTTAGTTTTATGATTTCTGAAATGTGGAATTTTTAATAGTTTACAAATCTCGTTTAATTGAGGTATGGTTTTCTCATTTAAATTTTCCATTTTTTTATTTGTTTGCTCCATTTGTAAGAATATATTTTTTTTTCGAATTTTGCATTTTAAATAATTTGTTAAAAAAGTTTTTTTTTTTTTACTCTTTATAAATATAAAATAGATTTTTTTCTTTTATTTTAATTTTTCTTTAATGTAAACATTTTTTTGATGAAATTAATCAATTTTTTTATGTTCCTTACTGAGAAAAAAATTGAATTAATATGAGAAAAAAGGGATGTTAAAATTTAACTTTTTATTTATATATATAAAGAGAAAAAAAACTTTTACAAAAAAAAATTTTTACATTAAAGAAAATTAAAATTAAAAAAACTTTTTTTATATATATAAAAAGTAAAAAAAAAACCAAACTTTTTTAACAAATTATTATTTAAATACAAAATTCAAAAATATATATTATTTGCAATAATTCATAAAACAAAAAAACAAATAATCGATGATGACAACAACACCTAAAAGATGCGAATTGAAATTGAAACGAGTCGAAACGTGTAAAAAATTCAGTTTTAAAATCTATAGATTACAACAACACAATTCCATCGAATTCAACGAGGTCGAGACGAAGGGCTTAGAGCACTACTACGACAGATATAACATACCTTTGAAATTGGACGAAGCCATGCTTGATTTGTTTTATGACTATGAAAGCGATCTGCAGAATATCATCGTCGCCAAAGACAGAGAATTCGACAAGGACGATTTGTCGTTGTTCTATGGAAGTTACATATATCCAAAAATCACACTTGAACTCATGGACAAATCGGGTGGTGAAAGCGCATTCACCGATGTAAAAAAACTTAAAAAAGTAAAGATAAACATTCAACACATTTTCGAAAAAGGAGAAAACACGAGTGTCAACATGCTAATAACGGACTTGGAAATATAAACAATAGAGAGATTGATTTTTAGCGAAGAAGAAGGAAAAAAAAGTAATGAGATTTAGAGAGGTTGATCATCTCTAGATCTCATTACTTTTTTTTGTTTTTTTATTTTTTTTTTGTTTTCCTTCTTCACTATTGCCCATTTATTATAATAACGTTTCCTTTTTTCTCAAATTTCAGCGTCGATTCTTCTTTTCTTTTTCTTTTTTTTGTGATATGCTACGTTTTTATAAGAACACATTTGTTTATCCGAATGATAATTATGAACGAATGTTGTGCATCTCTCGGTAACACTCACATCATTTCCATTCTCTTCAGAAGATAGTGGTAACAGTGGAAAACGTCTCATTCTTTTAAATTTCAACCGCATATCCCGATCTTTATTTAACTCTTTTATCAGTTCTTTCCTAAGATATCCATCATTAGCGTCTAATCGTTTTTCCACATCTTTTTCAGACTCTATCTCGCGATATTCATCATTATCATCTAATTGTTTTTCCACCTTTTTATCCATTTTATATTATTTTATACCTTCTTTGATTTATATTTTATATTCATATAATTATATAATTTTTTTACATTATAATAACATATTCAAAATCGGTATATTCTTAAATGGCAAATTCTCACCAAACAACAAACACTTGCCGAGTCGCTCAACGTTCTGTCCACTTTTCAGATAGAGACCGTTTCCACTCAAAGAGTTGTCACCTCTAACGGGTTCTAGATACAATCCTTTACCGCTGTCATCTACGTGGACGCGACACACGGCTCCTCCCTTCTTCAAAAACAGTCTGCTGCCACCCATTAATTTCTCAACTGCCGATCTCGCGAGTCCCGTGAGAGCTCCCACGCCGAGAGTCTTTCCGAGAAAGGGTAATGCTTTTGTGGCAAAGGGTAATGCTTTTGCGGCGATTGCTGCCAATAGCGGTAGGAAACCGCCTTTCATTCTCAAATTGTATCTCAATTAAGCGTGACTCAATCTCACCATCAACCCTCTTCCATCACGAATCGCTTTCTCCATCCTTTTGATTTGACTTCTGGTCCAGGCGATCGAATCCTGACCGCCACTCGTCAGATCTTTGCGAGTGAATTTGAATCTCACCCCCTCGCCTAGAGTTGTTAACGCTCTCTTAAATTTCTTCTTCTGTCCTGCGGATATGTTCACGTTTTTAACCATGTATTGTGTCATAATTCTTTTTTTAAAATCTATTTTCTTCAATTGTTTTTTTTTTGTCTTAATTATAATTATATATATTAAATAATTTTTGTAAAATTAATATTGCGTTTATTTTATTTTTGTTATTTATATAAATACACAATATTTTTTTTTTTGCTTTTATATTTCTCTTATGTGAAATCGTATCGTCACCCTCTCCCCGCGAAAATCTAACAGTTCACCATTTTGATCCGTCAACGTGGTTTTCAGACAATACAACGTGTCTAAAATCACTGGTAGATAAACTAAATTTCGATGTCGCTCCACGATCTTATAACCTGGCGACATGTTTGGAAAGAAGGAATAGATCGTCGGTTGAGCGCTACCATTCACGTACCTTCCAGCAATCATATCCACGTTCACCAGAATGCTATTGACTGCTAGAATGTCGACCGTATTTTCAGATGCCGCGTGACCTCGATACATCTTTCGATGGAATCCCAACATCTTGCCTATTGAATCGTCCGTATTGAAATCCACTCAAAAATTATCTTCCAAATCCAACATCGTCTGTAAGGTATTAGGATTGGGAGCGAGTCTGATCTTGTTGCATCCCTTTCCATCCGTCTTCAATCGCGTCTGAATGTAATTGTTCAAATCGTCTATGACGTAACTTCCTTTGGGAATTCGAATCTCCAACCAATCCACTCCGTCGGAATACTTGAACGAGTTATTCTTTTCGGTGACGTTGGGAAAGGAATAATAAGTCTCCAGATTCACCAACGCCATCTCGTATCTTTTCTCTCTATTCAATTCGATGAAAGGTTTTAATTTCGTCGTGAATCGAGTCGAATCGCCACTCACCACGATTTGAATGGATTGTTTTGCAGCCGTATTCTCGGCTATCCGTTCTAACAATTCTCCTTGTTCGAACATTATATTTAATTTTATTTTTATTTTTTTTTCAAAAACTAATTATTTGAAGATTTATTATTTTCTATTTTTTTTATTTTCACGCTCTATCTTATTATCATCTGAAACATAAAACTTGTCGAATCCGCACCGATATTTTCCGCGATTAAATTCGCTCGTCAAATCGATCACGACGAAATTGTAAAGTCCTCCATCCCAAACCCTCTTACAGAATCTCCTGAATACCGCCGCGCTCATGTCGTTTGCGACATGATTGCTGTAGATGTGATTGAGATTCTTGAGATCTTGGTGAAAGAAACATAGAAAATTAGCGTTCTCCCTTATCGTCTGTCTGGGCAATCAAAAATAATTCTGCAAAAGGTAGAAACAGTCCACGTTGCTGTGACGACCCCTAACGTAATACGATTCGCATCGGTTCTGTCTCTCCAAAAGCAGATCGTCGAAAATCATGAGATTCTTATCTTCCGATTTCAATTCTCTAGGATCCGGAACGTCGCTAGCGTTCTCATAAAATCGACACTCGACGTTCGAAGATCCATTTCTCTTCATCAATTTCATCTCCGCACCGTTCAAAATGGTCGAAAGAGAAGCTTCACATTTGTTCCTCCCTACTGTCAAAGATTCTGGCTATGACGTCCTTGAGTAATCTACGATCCATGCACTCTCGAGGCAATCTGTATTCAGGTTGAAACAAGCTCTTGCCAAACACAAACAATCTGTCGTAATCCAACCAGTCGGGTCGGGACAACAGATTCATCAACAGATTGGTCTTTCCACAATTCGATTTTCCCACTATCAAGCCTCTTATGCTTTTAGGAAAGAACTCATTATTCGACCTCTTGGTCGCGGCGTCGTTCCAGGACATATCTTTAATGTTCATCTTTGTTTTATTTTTTTTTTTTTTTTGTTTGTTATTTTAGATTTTTTCAAACACAATTTTTTATGTTTTTTCAAACTCAGTTTTTAATATTATTATTTATTTATATTACACCGTCGCGAGTTCTCTTCAATCCAGATCCACTCGTCATTTTGGCTAAATCTTGTATGGGTACCACAGCATCCTTAAAATCTTTCCAACTTTTCGGCGTTCGCTCTAACGTAGCTCGCTTCGCTGGTGGACTGATCAACCTGTCGATCAACGCGTCGGCTGCCCTCTTGCCAGCCACAGAAGCTATCCTACCACTGGCTTCGGAAGCGGCTTTCTTACCAGCATCCAAAGCCGTCTTCTTACCGACCTCAAACGCGGTCGATGCGAGTTTTCTACCCGCATCACTCGTGAACGCTCGCATTATAGAATCGATGATGCCAGAACCGCCTTGAACGTAAGTTCTAACGTACCCTCCGTTCTTTATCACCAACATATTTTATTTTATAATATATTTTGTTTTCACTGGTAAATCGTTTGTTGTTTAAATACTTTTTATTATTCTAGTGTAAAATTTACTGTTTTTTTATTTTATATATTTGTGTTTGTTTGTTTGTTTCTCTCTACTTATTATATAATCTATCCTTCAATTCGTTCATCAGCCTTTTATAATGGTTTTTATTCAAAACCTTCTGTCTTAACAATTCGTTGCATATGCTAACTATCTCATTATCTAATCCTGTGTTACCAGCGCGTCTACTTGCCATCAACAATCTCAATCTCTGAAACAGAGCGTCAGAATCGCTCGGAAGAAAAGTGGTTTCCACTCCTTTACCGGTCACCGATTCGACGAACTCCTTATGCGAATTCCATATAGGTTTCACCACTTTCGTCCACTTGTAACTTCTGCTGGCTTTAGTTCTCGTCTCTCTGTCATCGTTATTTCTCTTCATGGCGTTGGTCCCAACCAGAATGTCGACGTAATTGTTGTAATCTTGTTCCGTGTAATCACTAGGCTTGTCGTAAAGGAACAATTTGCGCTGTCCGGAAGTTAATTCGTACCTATTCGAGCCGACGGTTAATTCATCGTCATCTATTTCCACTTCTGTGTCGCCCACAAAAGTTCTACCGTCCGAATCCTTATAAAATCCATACAACAGATCTCTCTTACCACCATCCTCGGAGAACGCGACGCTATCAGTGGTGATAATCGAAGCTTTATCATCGCTCTCACTCACGTCGGTTTCGATTCTCATAGGAACGTAATCCGGTGTAGATTGAAACGAATACTGGTTTGTAAAACTACCGGGCAACGAACCCATTCTCAAAGAACCCTCTTTTATGGGTCTCAACTATCTCCTTCTTGCTTCGCTCTTGAACCTCCGTCACGGGTTTAAATATTTTTGTGGTCTCGCGTTTGAGTTCGATCTCTCCAAGACGTCTGCTTCTGTCAGCCGATTGAATGCTCGTTTTGGCACATTCATATTCATTTAAAAGCTGATCTCGGCGTTTAGCATCCATCTGTAAAAACATTTTTTTTCGTTTTTAAAATATTAATATTTCCTTTGAGTATGCTAATGTGAGTTATTGGTTATTTTCAAAATTAAATGTATAATTATTTTTTATGTTTTAAGTAAATAAAAATCTTCTGTCTTTAATATAATAACTAAAAACCAGTTGAGGAAAAACATTTTACATGATAAACCTATATAAATGCGTTTTGCCTCTGAACGCGTTAAAATCGCATCACAGATTATTCGCTCAATGGCGAACTGGAGAACTTTGAAAAGTTTGAAAGTTTTAGTACATAAGAAACCGATTTCTGATTTAACGCGTTTCAGAATAATTACATCTGATAATCAAAATCACAAGTAAACACATCAGTAATGTAACGCTTTCAAAAAAAACGCGTTTAAATCATATAAATTAATCTTTTGTGAACTGTTTCCGCTTTCATCTATAGAATAGTTTTTCAGTTAAACTATTTAACTGACAATTGACGCTCATTTGAATAAAAACCCATAATATATTTCGCGCGTGACAAATGGCGTTCTCTGTAAGGTTTATACAGTAGGTGATTTTCAAAAAAACTTAGTTTTTTTTTCTGTTGAGTTTCGAAAATTCCACTATTGGTATTCCCCACATTTACGTCAGAAATGGGAGTGCCCAATAGTAGTCTGTTAAGTTTGGAAAAATCCACTATGGGTATTCCCCCACTTACGATCGGGAAACCCATTTGCGGGTTCAGAATCCACCTTTTTTCCATGTACCGCACATAGGTCGATTTTTGATGTACAATCCGCAAATGGGTTTCCCTGTACACCTCCATAAGATTCAGTGTTAAAATCGTGTACAGATACAGATGGCCTAGAATCCGCAAACCGTTTTTTGATGCTGGCCCAGAATCCGCAACACGTTTTTTGCTCACGATTTTAACACTGAATCCTATGGGGGAAACCCATTTGTGGATTCTAGACCAGACAATCGACCTCATTTTTCTTAAAATTTCATACATTTTTTCACTCTTGAGCGACGTGTATATAGAATCCAGTTGTCCCAGAATCCGCAAACGGATTCTGGGACACCATAAAAACGACATTTTCGTGTACTTGTACACGATTTTAACACTAAATCCTATGGAGGTGTACATCGATGTACGTGTACATGTACAAAAAAAATGTACACGTGTCCTTGAATCCGCCTTTATTACCTACTACTATGAAATACCAATCTAGAAAATGCAATTGTAAACGTTTTATAGAATTGGCTCCTCACTGACAAGATAATAGAAACATGTTTATATATTTATGCACCAACAGGCAACTTTTCTAGGAAAGCTAATGGATAGAGGCAAAATAACAAGGGACTGACAAATACAACAAAACCGATTTGAATTGAAAAATTGCCATTTATTTTAAAATTATTTTGATTAATTATGTTTACAGCAGTCTAGCCACAGCATATTTTATGGTAATTGAACATAGGTGGGCGAATAATACGCCTGTTATCGGTATACAGATACAATATAAGTGATGAATAGTTATAAAAATGAGGAACCGGAATGGAGGCGGGGACGGCGGTGGAAATGTTTGACTTGCTTTAACTTCGAAAATAATGAATGTTAGAATGACTGCTGCCCGGCCCAAAAATTTGGCAGAACACCGTTTGAAATCCACCGAGAAAATAATCCGTATTTCCATTGGATAATCTCGCAGGATCAAAGGGACCGGTCGAGTGGTCATTCCCATATTCTTGCGCGATTATTTTATGACCTTGAGAGGGGTTTCCTTAATGAGTGAACTTGTAGAGTTACCTACTAAAATGGGATTCAGCATGATTAAAATTAAAACTGGACCTGAAAAGGTGGAACCGATATGGCGTCGGGAACAGGCAACTAATGATAACTGATTCCCGGACGAAGTTTGTCAATTGCTTTTATGCATTAAACCTGATGTTGCATAAATACAGATAGTCCCATTAATGAAACTATCTGGCTATTTATCACTGCGAGTTTTACTACACCGACAGCTGATATAACAATCACGGATAACAAATAATGTTTTTGAGGGGAAGCCGAATATACAGTACATGCACACAAATAACTGATTTTCTAACATGCTGGTTTTCTACAACATTTAATTTACTCACTAGCTAATTTATAGAAACACAATTGAGAGGCTAACTAATATCTAATTTACTCATTTTTAACAATTTAATCCCTTAATTGGTAGGCTACATTCCACAACATTCCGTCAACACTCAAGATCAAACCACAAAGGGAATTCATCTCAGTGACAGGGCGAAGTACATGCAGAATGCAGGGACGTGGCAAGAGGTGTCCGATTGAATGGGAGTACGGTAGTGAATTTCCAACGAGGGGGGGGGGGGGACTGGGAGGGGGAAACTTCCTCTCGGACCCTCCTCCTAGTTAAAAGTTTTGAAAATGAAGCCACGAAAGGGGCCATAAAATTGATTCTAGTAACTGAAATGCCAACACATTTATGATAGAATTATCAGGTTATTATTATTTGGTATTATACTGGGAAATGAATATGTACTAAACAAATGCTCAAGCTGAGAACTTTGAGCAATTCACACTGTCCTAATGTTAAATCAGTTGATCAGTTTTCGATGTTTCATCATTTTGTAAGTATGAATGATGGAATTAACTCAGGATAACAATTTTACATGATGCAATTTTCTTGAAGTGGATTTCGAGGATTTTTTTTATTACGACAAGTAAACGTACTATAGAAATCTCGTACCGAGTGACATCATGCATAAGTATGAAGCTCGATATTGCGTACACTGTAGTTGTAAATAGTAACAGTTGGAATTTTTTCTGATTTGAGACCGAGTTGGATTTTGGGAAGTAAAGGAGATATCGGCATCACCAAAGAATGATGATGATGATGATGATGATGATGATGATGATGATGATGATGATGATGACGATGATGACGACGACGACGACGACGATGATGATAGGTGCGGTGTCGACGACGACGGCGATGACAACGACTACGGCGGCGACGACGACGACTACGGCGACGACGGCACGATGGTGATGTCGACGACGATGATGATGATGATAACATAGCACCCTTTAATGACTTCACCTATACACCTCTATAGCATGTGGTTGTCTCCTATCCTAGTACATGGGCATGGCACACTAGATAACCAATCGTATTGTGAAAGGATAGGCTGTTTCAACTTCAATTTTCAAACACGCCAACGACGAAACTATTGTTCAGCTCTCTTGCCTTTTGGAGTTGTATCTCATACACAGACTGTATGGGGTCTTTTTCACAATAGCATTTAGTTTTCTTGTGTTTTTTTTATTTTCTAATAATGGAGTCATTGGATGCTAGAATTGTACCTATGCTCTAAAAAGTGCTATATATCTCCCAGTAATGAAACAGGTTTCTTATTGACACCCTCAGTACTACTTCGATCACGCTACGAGTATGCCTTCCTGACAATAACAGTCATGATTTGGATTGGGTTGCTCATCTTCCTATCGTGAGACGTGGAAATTAATCCAGGGCCTGACTCACCTCAAGGAAGTCGCAACAAGTAGCGACAACGAAATCAGTATAATGCACTTGAATGCAGAATATTTACGGCAAGTTAGGTATATTGCAAACCGAAATGCCCTCAATCGACATCTGTGAATTAACTGAAACGTGGCTAAACAACAATGTTGTTGATTCAGGCCTTATCGAAATTCAAGGATTCCAAAAAACCTATTGGAAGGACAGGGTTGGTCGGGTTAGGGGTATAGCCATTCATGTGAAGCACATTCTATAGTACACTCCTAGGGATAACCTAATATGCTGTAATACTGAAAGTATTTTGCTTGAACTCTCCAACGGACGAGATAAGTTATTGCTGGGAGCATTTTACAGACCTATGAATGCACCACAAGATATCTGAGAAAATATTGAACTGTCGATTGATCGTGTTATCAATACCCAACTGCCCAATAGTATCATTACTGGTGACTTCAATGAAGACCAGTTGCATTATAATAGACAACACATTTGGGGTATTTCAGTCCCACAACCTCAGCCAAATAATCTCCCTGTCAACACATTTCACAGAAAACTTACCTTCATGACCTGTATAATGTTGACTCTAGCCAGAAAAGGTTTCCAAATCTGTCATTGTGTAAATGAGAAGGTTGGCAACACAGTCCAAGACATTAGTTTATAGGTGGTATTATCTCTGCCATGAAAATAACTATGTAATAATAATTGACCACTAGTCGCAATACCTAATGGTTTTTTTTCTAATAAAGCACTTTTCGAGGTTTTGGGTTATTGCGTTTTAGACAAGTTATCGAGAATCGCAATGGAATGTCAGTGGTAATATACCAAAAACATTCCTTGATTCGTGTCGAAAAAGGTAAATCTATATTTAAGTTTATCCATGGTACTTAGCCGTTCACCTCGTCTCTCATATTCAGAAAAAACGCCAGTAAACAACTTGAAGTTGTGTGTATGGTACGGCTCCTACCATTGGACAAAATAATTTGTCATCTACACATTTATCGTAGCCTAGTTCAGCTATATATATATGATTTTTTGTTTATCAACAATTAGCATATATGCATCTAATCCTTATATGCATATAATCTATACAGCGCAGCCCGGTGGATCCCCTCACCTGACGATACATATATGTATTCAGATGTACTCTCTGTGACTTTCCACAGAATAGAACATATATACCATTTGCACCTTAATTAGAATATTTGAGCTGCAATAACTTTGACACTATTGACACGCGAATCAATGAAAAATCGGTGGCGTACAGGAGGGGAAGTGTAGATTAACTATACAATTTGTGACTGTGACTTGTTCAGGTCTATATTTAGACGTACTCTCAGAGAGTTTTCAAGCTCTGAAATTTGCCTTGTAGTTGTAATATGCCAGACAGAGGCGTCTTTCAATTTAGTGAAAATGACACCGCCAAAGGTCCGTGACTCAGCTATCTTTTGATCCTTGACTAGCTCGCGGGCACGTTTAGCAATGACAGCTCTTGTCGATGTGAGGTCCTCATTGAATACACGGGTGTCTGGCGAGTTCCTGATTGAAAATCGATTCGGGTGAAGTTGAATTTCGCTCTTTTCAATTTCTTACAAGCTCGGTAAACTTTGTCCCAGGCGCGATAACTGTTGAGGCAAAAGATTAGTGGCCTATCCCACACAGGTACCTCACCTCTGATCCTAGGTCCCACACGGTGGCTACAGGAAATGTCGTCCAGGGATAAATTAACACCTATTTTCTGAGCTACGTCAATTACTATGTTGTCTGTGTACAGTGCGACCAACTTATTTGCTGCTTGAGAAATGTTCCTGGTTACGTTTTTCAAAGGAACAGGCAATGCTTGAACTCTAAATATCTCAAACTGAAAATTTGTATTCACCAAAGGTACTTCAACTAAAATCACCAACTTATTATGAGCAAATACAGTTGCATTCAACAAATGGTAATATTGCCAAAGTTCTTTATGTAAATCCAACGGTAATTGTTTATGGTCATCATGCTTTTCCTGCAGACCCAGCAAGACGGTGGCTAGCAAGGTAGGACTAATGAACCGCCGCATAATTTCTCTTCTGTTAAAATATCCATGTGTCCATGGACATCACACATGTATGTTTCAAGCATTAGCAGCATTAGTTCGATTTGAGTTAGAACTATCTCTAATTAATTGGTGATATAATGGGTGAAATGTTGCATTAGAAGAAACAATCGGTTTTCTTGATCATGCAACTCACGTTCCACTTGCTTTTGAAAAATAGATAGAATCTGGGATACGTTCATCATAAATTCTCAGTTTTCTTGAACTGTCTCATGAGTTAATCTTATCATGGTCTTTGGACATGGTGTATAGTAGCCTGAGTTCTAGTCAACTGATTCTAATTTTCATTTATGCCTCTTAAGTTAAATTTAGTGACAGTTCCAAATAATAAGCTTAACCCTTCCCCGACAAAATTAAATGTTCTGCGATTCTCTCATGAGGATGGTGTGTGTCCACTTAATTTGTAATAATCATTGAGGTTCTTTTGTACTAACATATAATGATCATTTATGAACCTGCTTTCTTAGTAGATATTTGTTATCATCGATTTCAATGCAATATTAAGGTCTTCAATAGCATTACCGCATTGGTCAAACACTTTTCAAAATTATCATTAATTGCTTCATCAAAACAATTTATGTAAGACTAATTATGGTGGTTCCTTTCATTGCTACCAGTAACAAACTTCCAAGTAAGTACCAGTTTAGCATGATGCTAATACAATGAGAAGGAAAGCATGGTTTAGCATGTTGGGTGATTTGCATACCAAATATGTAATATCTTCATAGTTGAATGTCTGGAATTTGTACCTAAAGTGTGGAAAACTGCTGAGTTGGTTCACGACATCAACCACAGTCTACCGCGATTTCATTCTCTGAACAAATCATAAATCAATATAATTTTGTCAACCACACACACACACACCCACCTCCCCTCGCAGTACAGAATTGCATCTGTATTCCAGCCATTCTGGAAAATGCCCTAACTGACATCTGGGTGACGTCAGTGACTTTGACCCATATTTGGAACTTCCATTGAGTTTTAACTCATTTGGTGTTGGTCTGAGGTCCATACGATTTATACTCTCCCAAAAAAGAAAGTGTGCATGCTAAAAAATAACACTAAAAAAAGATATATATCATTTTCATTCATGGAAATTTTATTCAATCACAGAATCAATTTGTGATCAACACGAGAAATTTCATTACGCTACGACGAACAACTCTTGGTGCCACGGAGAGTCAAAGACACTAAGGGTCAAACACAAAAGTCACACACTCAATATCTGGTATGACCTCCGTCTGCATCGACTACTGCTGTGCATCTACGCCTCGTGGAAGCGAACAGGTTAGCATGGAAGTGTTGTGGGATGTTGTTCCATATTCTGATAAGCTGTCTTTGGAGTTCCACAAGCGTTGACGGTGCATGGGGAAGCCGGCGTAGCTGACGTTTCATTTCGTCTCATACGTGCTCAATGGGTGAGATATCGGGCAAATTTGCGGGCCAGGGAAGCACATCCACTTGTTGTTGCTGCAGATACTGTTGAACAACACGAGCTGCGTGGGGTCGGGCGTTGTCCTGCTGTAGAATGACGCCGGGGCCGTGACGTTGCAGAAATGGGACAACAACAGGTGTAAGCACTTCATCACGATATCTGGATGCATTGAGATTGCCATCAATAATGACCAGCCCAGTTCTGTTACGGGCAGTGATGCCACCCCACACCATGAGAGACCCTCCCCCATAACGGTTTCGCTCTACAACACATGGATCTGCGTAACGTTCGTTTCGACGCCTGTACACTCTCTGACGGCCATCTGATGATGAAAGATAGAAACGACATTCATCTGTGAATAAAACACGTCGCCACCAGTGTAAGGGATGTCTGAGATGTTGTCTACACCACTGCAGTCGAGCACGACGATGACGTAACGTCAAAATCGGACGAATTGCAGGTCGTCGAGGACGTAAGCCGTATTCTCTCAGCCGGTTGATTACTGTTTGAGGATGTATCCGTCTCAGGTTAAGGATGTTCCTGGATGTCGTCGTTGCCGTTTGTTGCCGGTTCCGGGGATGGACGACACGGATATACCGATCTTGTGCAGGCGTGGTAACTCGGGGTCTCCCGGAGCGGGGTCGGTCTCGAACGTCATCATGTTGTGCATGTCGATGGACTAGCCTGTCTACAGTGTTACGGTGGGAGTTCAAATGCTGGGCAACCTCTCTGTGTGTTCTGCCAGCTCTAATCATACCCAGGGCAAGGAGACGTTGATTCATTGTCAATCTTGGCATGCTAATGTGGAGTCGTTTTAACAGCAGCGCAAGTTTGAATGTGAACGATAGGAAGGCCTTACTTTAGTGTTTAAATACCCAAGGATTCACACTGCTGCATGAATTTTCAAACTCTCCACGTGCAAAACATGCCTTTTCACAAACGTGCAGCACGTGATTTAACGTTAATGCAATTTTAACGGGGAAAGCTGTTTTTGTGTTCAATATAACTTATTCATGAACAGGTTAACACTCTTTACACCTACGAAATTATTTTTTGGGAGTTTGATCAATTTCTGCAATGCACACTTTCTTTTTTGGGCGAGTATACCATGCTGGAGATATGGGCGTGACTCACTTTAAAAATTGTTGGTCTCTGCCAACTTTATGTAGAGTAAAAATACATGTATGGACTTTGGGAATTCATTAAGGGGTTATAAAATGCGATTTCCAGCAATTCTGAAAAATGCACTTTATGACCCCTGGGTGACCTCAGTGACTTTGACTCATATTTTGAACCTCCATTAAGTTTCGACTCATTTAGTATTGGTTCCAGGCCCATACGTCGCACCATGCTTGGGATATAAGCATGACCCACTTTCAATATTTTGGCCACGCCCACTTTTTTGTAGAAATGTATGTATGGACTTCGTGAATGCATAATGGGGTCAAAAAATGCAATTCCCAGCAATTCTAAAAAATGCACCCAATGACCCCTGAGTGATCTCAGTGACCTTAACCCATATTTGGAACCTCCATTGAGTGTAGACTTATTTGGTGTGGACCGGGGTCCATAGGTCATACCAATCCTAAGATATGAGCGTGTCCCACTTTCAAAAACACCCCAGTGACTCCCCCCAATGCCCCATGAGGCTGTAAAACACAGGTTGCCGAGTACTAGTGACTGCCTATCAATATCCAAAAAGTAGCGAGATAGGATGATTCGATCTCGGGGTATCGCGTGGACAAGGAAGTGCATATGAGACAGAAGACAAGAAAAAGAGTAGAAAAAGAGAAGAAGAAGAAGAAGAAGAAGAAGAAGAAGAAGAAGAAGAAGAAGAAGAAGAAGAAGAAGAAGAAGAAGAAGAAGAAGAAGAAGAATATTTATAGAGCGCCTAATCCCCAAAGGCTCTAGGCGCTTGGCGTACCTACTAACAAATTTCGAACTTGACAAATTTAATATAAATATGGTATGTAGAAAGTAATGAAAAATAAAGAAAATGGTATTCTGGCTGTACACATTAGTTTGATGGGTGCTCTTCTCTGGGTTCATCAACAGTTGTGGTATTAGACAAGAAAAAGAGTAGAAAAAGAAGAAGAAGAAGAAGAAGAAGAAGAAGAAGAAGAAGAAGAAGGAGAAGGAAGGAAGGAAGGAAGGAAGGAAGGAAGGAAGGAAGGAAGGAAGGAAGGAAGGAAGGAAGGAAGGAAGGAAGGAAGGAAGGAAGGAAGGAAGGAAGGAAGGAAGGAAGGAAGGAAGGAAGGAAGGAAGGAAGGAAGGAAGGAAAATCCATACAAAAACAATAGTCCTTGTGTTTAACATACACGAATATCAAAATATTCTTCATCCCTTGCCTCCAAAAGTTAGCTTATGACCGTGTGAGGGCACTATGGCGCTGTGTACTAAGGTGTACTGTGCGTCGATGGCACACTTGCCTCCAACCAATTCTAACCCTACTTGTCCGGAGTTAGTACGCGGGGACTCTCACTTTTGTTCGCCGCTGATATGTGGTTCTCTCCGGGTACTCTGGCTCCCTCCACCAGTAAAACTGCCCGAAAGTGCCGTTAAAACCCCAGTAATAAACAATGCTTATGACCGCTCGTTCCTGTGAAGGGTCATAACCTATCAATCCCTCAAGCCATGGGATGGGACAAATTGTGTAAGGAATTCGACGCTGCTATGGCCTGGAACCAGTCTAGCCTTAGCTTAAACAGCCCATTTATAGATTCAATCGGCTGTAATATTTCAGTTGTACGAAAAAGCTAATCCACGGTTTGTTTTTCTGACCAATTTAAATATGCCAAACGATTGAGTCATTTAGTACAATAAACATTTATTTTCTTTGAATCAACGTACAGTACGTGCAGGGTGTACTAAAACTAAATCACTCGTAGAGTGGTGATTCCACCCAAGCAATAATTGAAAATTTGTTGCAAAGCATAACAAGCACAAGCAAAGTTCCAGTCAATAGACATCCGGGTTAAACTCGGAGGTCCATTGGCTAAAACATTGTTTGTTTTTTGTCCATATGTTCAGAATTTGAAAGTCATACTTTGGGTCACAATTCCACTCCACGGATGATTTAGTTACAATCCACTCTCCACATACTGTATGAAATCTTTCTCAATCTTGAACTGATTTGACATTATCTTTAATAACATTTCAATATTGTCAGACATGTTTGTAAAGTGAATTCTGTAGTTTTATGAAAACGCAGCAGAATTCCACAAGTTCTGTTAGGATCTTGATGTTTTCAAGGCGAAATAAATATATATTAATTGGAATATATGTAACTGGAGCAAGAAATTTTTTTATGTATCTTTGCCAATACAACTCCACGAATTGTGGGTAAACAAACTTGACAGCGTCGAATTCTGATAGCTTGCTCAGTGAAGCTATTCTGTGTAGTGTAATGAGGGGTCGGAGGGATGAGTTGGAGGGATGAATAACTATCCGTCATATATCCACGTCCTAACTACCACGACCAAGGGATGCGCCAAGTGTGGTGGTGGTGGTCGAGGGGCTACTACCCCTCCCTATGGGGGGGGGGGGTCTAGCAGAACCCCCAGTCAGGGAAACTGCCCCCTTTAACGTGGGATTGTCGGGGATACCCTAGACCTCCTATCGTGGGCACAAAGCGCTCTTGTCGAAGAAACCATTGCGCCACCACCGTCCACAACCACTTCAAACCTACCTTGCTGAACATGCTTGGTGATTAATTGAAAATTAAAATGTCTTGGGAGTAGGATGACCTGATTTATCTACTCCTGTGTTACTTTATTTGTTATAAATAAATATTTTTTGCGAAAAAGAATCGCGTGTATCCTTTTGAAAATTAAGTTCTTCAATTTTTTGTAGGCATTCGAGGAAAAAGTTCTGCATACAGGCTTCATTCTACCGATTTGCATTGCCTTTTCGGCATCTGGGAGCATGTTGACGTCTGCATTCTTGGGAGCACGGTTCGTAAACATTTACCTAACAAAACACGGTATCAACTTTTCAATACTGGCAAATCCGGCCTTTTTATGTTAATTAATAACTGAGATATGTTGTAAATATTCAATATAAAATTGTCAAGAAAAATGTAATCATCATCAAATATTTATTTTTATCATATGACTCGTACGTTTTGTTCACTTTAAAACATTTGATATTTTGTTTTCATATTAATCAGTGATAAATAAAGCCTTTCGTCAATTTCATTGGTCAATTTCAAAACCAGACAATTTGATTGGCTGAGCAAAATACAACTGGGTAACATTTTCATTATTTGCATAATTAGAGTTGGGAGCTTTCATTGGTCAATTTCAAAACCGGACAATTTGATTGGCTAAACAAAATACAACTGGGTCACATTTGCATAATTTCAGTAGGTAGAAATTACGTTATCTGTCCTATTTAGGGTGGGTTATATTGTATTAATCTTTTACCTACAAGAAAAACAACATTCATTTTATTTTATAATTTCACTTTTTGCTTCCAAAACATAGGTTATGACCCCTCAATGGAACGAGCTCGACCAGTTCGTTCCAATGAGGGGTCATAACCTATGTTTTCGAAGCAAAAAATGAAAATTTTTAGTTATAGGAGGATGTTTTTTCCAAGTGCCGTCTGCAACTCAAGTTAGGTGATGGGTTAAAAAGTCATACTAAGTGGCTGATTTGTGCGTGTGTGTGTCATATGATAAATAGAATATGAAATAAGTGTTTTTCTCATATAATATTTATGAAACTCGTCCGAATTTTCCGTTTGGGCTCGCCAGAGGCTCGCCAAAACGGAAAATTCTTAGACTCGTTTCATAAATATTATATGAGAAAAACACTTATTCCATATCCTCTATTTCTCAGACATCTTTATATATATATATATCTATTCTTTAAAAGAGAAAGCCATTTGCTAGGCGTAGGAAAATTCAAAACTTTTTTTTATAAGTTTGTCTTTCAGCTGAGCACTGTCCACCCTCAACTTGGGTGGCGACAGGGAAGACAATTTGAATCCATGCATGTAACCCCCACCCATTGTTGTTGCCAGATGACGTAAAAGCTGAAAGCCTAGCACAGGAACTAGTTCACGACAGTAAAACGATATCAACTTTTCAATATCAGCACTTGTTTTTTTTTTGTTTTTTTGTCGCAATACAGTAACTGAAAAAAAACACTCATATATTATACCGAGAGGTATGCCCCTGGAGTGAAGTGGTGCTTATTTACTTGTAAAATATGACCCGGTCACCAATGCCGGGGTTGTAAGCAGGCGCGTAGCGAGGATATCAAAGTTAGGGGGCGGGTGGGGGGGCGGGGGGGGGGGGCAAGAGTAATATCTAGTTTAGCGATCTGGTTCAGCGATCTGAACGTAGCGGCTACCCCCACCCCCTACGAAGGGAAGTAGCCTCTACGTTCAGATCGCGAACTATTAGGGGCATACAGAATAGGATAGGCAGCATCATCCGAGCCTCCTAGCGGCGAGATGAGGTGGGCACAAGGGGTGGGACACCCCCTCTCGCTAAAGGGGGCCCTCTCACGGGAAAAAGTTTGAAATTCGAGACAGAAAAACGGAATTTCCTTGACACTCAGTCCATTTATGTCCATAATTTATAAATTGTGAAAGGCATCAATATTTAGGCCCCTTCACCTGGGGGGGGGGGGGGGGGGGGGCACGACTAAAATTTGGGGACATGCCTCGTTCAGCCCCCATCCCCACTCCCATGGCTATGCCACTGGTTGGATGTCATCTAAAATGTGCAACATGGGTACAAAGAGTGGCTGAACTTGATTTTTTATATCCGCGATGCGATCACGGTTAGCCTTTGTGTAGAAATATGTGACCTTGGACACAAATAAATAAATAAACAAATTATTAATAAATAAATAAATAAATAAATAAATAAATAAATAAATGCCAGTCTTATTGGCAGGTTCAGTAATAATCCAGAATGGCTGTAATCAGACAGCGAAGACATCATTTGCAACAAATATAATTGGTAAATGTGACTTTTGTTGTCTCTTTCATTTTAGAGTTATTTATGTGATAGCGAGAGAAGAGCAGTTTCCGGAGGTTCTCTCCTACGTCCATATATCTAGAAATACTCCATACGTTGCTGTCGTATTCAAGGTATGTGATGATTAATGGTGTAGTATGTCAGTACAGTCGAGCACATTTGACTACGCACAGGGCTCGTTTGTAAGACATAAACAGAACTAAAAAAAGAAGGTGTGGCTACTTGAGTGTTTTGACGCACAACAACCTTTCTCCACCCTCCCAGTTGATTGTGACATTTTTCCAACATGTTTATTAACTTTTCACCTAACCCGAATAGCAGTCGTGGGATCTTTGGAAACCCAAACCTGTTGGTAGGGGACGGCATGATATGTCACGAAGGCAGAAAACGTGAGAGGGCGGGGATCCCTCCAATTAGTTTGGGCCGGGCGCTTCCTCTGGCATTTTTTGCTTTGTTTTAAAATGGGCATAAATGGCTCTATAGAGAGTAATTGACACTGAATGTGTATGTTAGGTGACATTTTATCCTTGCTGCTCCAGCCAGGCCGTAGAATTGAAGATTTGGGTGGAGGTGCCGGCATTTAGGGAGGTATCATCCCACCATGCTCGTTGCTACGTCACTGTTTACCCATTTCAAATAGAATAGTCGTTGCAAAAAAATTATCTACCTAAAATGCTAGAAAGAATATGCACGCTCTAACCAGGGGCGTGGCGACAGGGGGTGTGGGGTGTGACCCCCCCCCCCCCCCCATCCTGGCCAAAATTGTCTTTAGTTGGAAATTCGGAGGGCAAGTCATGAGTAGTTAGGAATTCTATCTACTTGGATTTTAGAGCTTCTTTGGTGATGCTGATGTCTCCTTTACTTCCCAAAATTCCAGCTCGGTTTCAAATCGGCAAAAATTCCAACTGTTACTATTTACAACTACAGTGTACAGAATATCGAGGTTCATAAGTATTCATGAATGGACAACAGTTTTTAAGGTTTGTCATGTCGCATCTCCATTCTGCCCGAAATTGAAAATATGAGTAGCTTTTATCATTTAAATTTAGTTTTTATTCAGCCTCGACTGATTTGATAGTTCGTGACGATAGTATGATAACATTGCCATTATTTGTCTAGCTTTAACAAGGGTGTTCAATAAGTTCAACTACACAAAGTCGAAGTAAGCTATCCTTCTGCCATGTCACGATTGAATGTCTGTAAGGCTGAGAGTTTGACATTTTTTATTCAGCATTGTCTACTGCCTTTAATTCTGCTCACCACAAAATTTTGTCTGCAAGTTCAGGGTCATATCTAGATGAGAAACTTCTTTGCTGCAATTGGTCAATTGTTTTTGCTGCAGGGGTTCTAATCCCAAAAGTGTTCAATTCAGAAAATAGATGAAGAACATCCATTACAGCTTAATAAACTGACTTGTTATGGTGTTCATATGTTAACATTTTTTCTTTGGCCAAGATCGGTTGACCATGAAGTCTGCGAGGTTCGAACCTTAGTTTTTAGCACAGTCTCCACACACTTGCTGTATTGTCTTTTTTTAACTCTCATAAAAACTCAGTCAATAAGTTCTCACTTGTCAAAATTATTTCCCATCACTCCTATTGTGTGAATTGCTCAAAGTTCTCAGCTTGACCATTTGTTTAGAATATATTCAATTCCCCGAATAATTCCAAATAATAATAACCTGATAATTCTATCATAAATGTGTTGGAATTTCAGTTACAAGAATCCATTTTATGCTCCCTTTCATGGCATCATTTTCAAAAGACCCTTCCCCTCAGTTAGAAATTCATTACCGGTACCCTACACCCCCAATCGGAAACCTCTAGCCACGCCACTGGCTTTCACGTCCTAGATGACGAGTACACTACGATATTTATCTAACGTAACAACGCTCCTCTGCTGTTGTATTTTCCATGGTAGTACATTACCCATCGCCGCGGTTATTTCAAGAGTTGGCTAAAATGGTTTTCTCCACTGGAATATATTCCTAAACATCGTACAAGGGCGTACACTTGCAGTTTCGTGACAATGCTGGAATAATGTGGAACATGAACATAACGCGATTGTATCAACGAAAGAGAAACCTATTTGTGATAAGTGAATATGAACACATTTTCTTCTTTCAAGTTTAATCACAAAACAGTAATATAAACAGTAAAATGAAGACGAGTGTGCGTTGGTGGAGGGTGAAGACAGGGGCATGAACAGGTCGGATTCAGAAATGTTATCTAGTGAGGCGTGTGGGCCAAGAAAAGGTTACTGGGAAATGCACCAAGTGGCCCCAACCCGAAAAAAACTGATTTTTCGATCTGAAAGAACGCTGCTTACCTGCATCTGAGCGATCAGAGGGCTTTTCGATGGCATATTTATATCATCTTCGTCGCTGATTCGGACAAAAATGGTTGTGCCATCGAGCTGGCCATAGTCCTACCCAATGGGAGAAAATTTTAATTTTTCAAATGCAGACTGGACTGCTGGTATATTG
This sequence comes from Pictodentalium vernedei, assembly GCA_031216915.1. Lineage (NCBI taxonomy): Eukaryota > Metazoa > Mollusca > Scaphopoda > Dentaliida > Dentaliidae > Pictodentalium > Pictodentalium vernedei. Next base: position 641,001,157 of record CM062296.1, on the reverse strand, counting down.
AAATTTCTTCATGTAGTCTGCCATAGACAGTCCACATAGAGAGCATTTCGGTATAGCGGAAGTCTATGCAATCAGACCCATTTCGCCTGTTGATAATTTGCCCAAAATTCCATGTACCACACGTGTTGGGCTGTATCTATTTTGGAGCCACAGCGAGACCTTCAATTGGGGGGGGGGGGGGGGTGGGCACCGTGAAGTTTCCCAGATTGCCATATGGCTAGTCCGCCAGTGTATTGAACCCTAATTATCGAGGGTATTCAGGCCGCTAATGTCCACGGCTAGTTGGAGGGTAGCTTGTGCCCCTTACCCTAGTATACCAGGGTGTTATCCTCAATATCTTGGTATGCCTGGTATTTTGCGACAATAAATTGTGTACCGTGTTATTTTAATCCATTGTGTGATGCAGTAACTCTCATTTGCTTGCAGGTGATGGAACACTGTCATTGAAGAGTATCGGGCCAGAAATGTGTTTCTCGGGTTGCCATGCTATTAAAAAATCAGGAAATACCTGATTATTCCTAAACGTATGTTCTTATGAGAAAATGTTAGAGGGAGTACCCACACTTCGGCCCGAACCCGACACTGTTGTTTGACCATTAAGGGAGGGGCTATTATTTAAACGCACGCGTGAAAGCAATATCAGCAGATTCATTTTATGAACCCCCCTCCCCCACCCCTCCCCCACCCCCACCCCCCGTACACCAAAACAATTGAACGTGTTTTCCTGGGGCAAGTAGGTCGCGAATTATTCTGTCCGAATTAAAACTGTATTGAATAATCTGAAGACCTTTAGTTGTTTATTTTCATTCCTGCTGTACTATGGTCACATGATTTGCACCACAGGATCAACATGCAGTGTGAACCTAAAAACACATGAGACGTTTTTGCGTGGAGATATCTTGCTTGGACCAAAACTCGATATATATCACACAGGCACACAACACGAGTCAAACGTCAAACATCAAAAATATTTGACATTACTTGACTAATTACTCCATTTCACCAACGTGTGCGAGAGATGCAAGCCAGATAACTTACGACGACGACGACGACGACTATGCTGTTTACTATTTTTATCGTTTGTTGCAGAGTTCCGCGAATCACCTCAATCAAATTACGCCTCCATTTTAAGGGGCTATATAAGTAATGGAATTTTGTTTATTTTGAAAATTCTCACCTCTCATATTCCTTCAATTCAAATTAAATATATACAAAATGTACATCAAAATGAAGATTGAGATGGAGAGAACACGAAACACATGTGTAATCAATTCATAGAATCGACCGTAGGCACCACTAGTTCCTGGAAGTCTGCTACCGTATTCGTACCAGAACTGATAATTTAATAATATTTCACGAGAACAACTTGTGGCCAAATGTGCTTTACGTATCCAAGAACAAAGCTAGGGTATCAATATTCTTCAAAACTCAGCGACAGAGCTGCATGGGGGTAAATTCCAAAACCTTTGCTTTTGTTTACATATGAATTTACTTTCGATTTCCGATCAACGTCATCGGACGGAAAAGGCATTTATATACAACGCCGTCTAAAATCAAATAATGAGAAAGATCGCCTTAATACAGTATACTGTTATTAGATAGAGACTGCTCAGTTGCCATATTCAATGCAAGGTATCATGATACCTGTTGAAATTTCTTAGAAGTACGATTTTGTTTTTCGATAGAAATTCGTGGTATCGAGTGATTTGCGCATGTCTGTCGAGCATGGAAATCATCTTCAATAGAAAATGTGGACAGTGTTTTCCTTTTCCAAAATGCAGTCCTATCGCTTCACTCGAAAGTGTTTTGAATGCCTAGCTTTGTTATTGAATATCTGAAGCACATTCGGCCAAGAGTTGTTCTTGCGAAATATTATTTTATTATCAGTTCTGGTACGAATGCGATAGCAGACTTCCAGGACCCAGTGGTGCCTGCTATCAACTCTATGAGTTGATTACATATGTGTTTCGTGTTCTATACATCCTAACCTTCATTTTGATGTATAATTTGTGTATATTTTACCTGAATTTAAGGAATATCAGAGGTGAGAATTTCAAAATAAACAAAATTTCATTACTTATATAGCCCCTAAAGTGACCTGCACAAAATGGCAGCTTCCACAATAGCAGAGGAATACACCCGTGAGAACAATAGTATATAGACATTTCGCAGAGACATGAGTGTTTACAACATTGGTTCTGCTGATTTCAAGAATAGGAGAAGGACGAAATCTCCGCATTTGTAAATATGTCATGTACGTAAAACGCATATTACCTCTGACTTGGATATCGACCACCCGCGGTGTGGGTCAAATCATTCCCTAACCAATGGTAACACGTAGCCGGTTACAAATTTTATTTATACTTTAGATGCGCATAAATTGCCCGCCATTTTGTAAAACTAGTTAGAAAAAAAATGAAAGAAAAAAACTAGGATAAGGTTTGGTTTGAGACTTTGAGTACCGGTACGTTCTGTCTTGCACGTAGATAAAGGTCATCGAGTTCTCGGCTAAATTGATCAGGTGTGCGGAAAATGGGACTCGCAAGCAATCTGCCTCGCGAGCAAGGAACCTAAGCTATATTTCGCAAGTGTGGAGTGTCCTCAGGATATGTGTCCCTTGGGTTTTGTAACAAGATTTTATTATTTTACCTACTCTCGAACGTGTGCCGGCTGTAGGCTGTGTGGGTTTCCGGTTTTTCTCAATGATTTTAATCCAGAGTCCTCAGGAGTCTTATACTAAGCGATGGGCCATTCATGAAAAAAATGAGATGATAATTGTCAGAGACAATGCCTTTTAGATATCTATTCACAAAACGTTGTATATTGCAGCGAACCACAAATACCTCCTGTCCCTGCCTCTTAACTGGTAGAATGCTGGAAGCCCATATTTGGGCTTTACTCTAAAATTGGATGCTGCAATTTAAAGTCTTCATACTCAGTGGAGGTGTCTCATATTATCTTTGAAGTGAAATTATTTAGTCTGTATGGATTTGCATTGTTAAATTTTATTGGAGAGTGCCTAAAGGCACTCTCCCATAAATTTTAATAATGCAAAGAATATGAACAAATTTTGATGACAAAAAATAATTTAGCACTCTACCAGTTAAGGCATTTGGGAAGTAGCGGCAATAACGTCAAGGAGTAAGGTATGTGAAGACAGAATTTATGACATACCTTGGGCAAACATTTCACGAGTTCTCTTATTTGCAACAAATAACAGTGAAAATGTGCGATTATTTGAAGCTTGGAAACAGCAGTTAGCCTGGAGACTTTAATTATTTATGTCAGTTAAGTGATACAAAGAGATCCGAACTGACCGTATGGTCCACTGGGAATTGGAGGCCTCATGTGACCCTCAAAATTGATGCAGGCCAACACATGTTAGTTCATACAATGTCGGGAAAATGACCAAAATCCGAAATTAATCTGTTTGCATACACTTGCTGTATATCGAAATGCCATTTTATGGACTGCCAGTGACAGTCCACAGAGAGAGCAATTCGATATAACAGCAGCCAACTCTATCATTGATCGCCAAGATACAGAGAAACAGCATTCTTTCATTTCAAAAATCAACATTTTATCCCATTGGTCCAAACTATGGTCGGTGCTATGGATAAGGGACACCCTCTGTTGCAATCATCTTTGCCGAATGAGGGACGAAGATGATACAAAATAGCATAGAAATACCCTGTATGTGGACTGCCATAGATCGATCAGATTCAAGGAAACAGCGATCCTTCAGTTTAAAAAATATAACATCTTCAGGCCCGTCTCCACTCCCCAGTGGATTTTCTGGAAACCTTTTTGGTGGACCAGTCTGCCGCTGGATGAATATTTGTCAGAGTTAGCGTTGCGCAGAAAGCCTAGTTAAAGCTCACAACTTCGATAAGAAACGCATGCCATAATTAGAGGCAATTTTAAATCTATATATACTGAGTTAAAAAAGAAAGTATAATAGAAACAAATGTGAAAAAATAGCATAATGGATGAAATATAATAGTTCTAATGTTGCATGTTTGTGGACAAGAATGCTACGGATTTCAAAATAGCACGTGCTACCCGAGAATGTCAAATTGAATGGGTGACCGACAATTTTCTTTTTGGTATGTTGTGCTTGAGAGCCTGGGTTATTGAGAAAACACGCTAGTTTTTTTCTTCCGACATACTAAAAAATGCCAAGGTTTTCTGAAAATCAGAGGTAGCGTGCCATTGGTATGCATGCGACACGGATACCTCCAGATGAGCTCGCTACTGAGTTCGGAGTCACAGTGGCCAGTATTTACCGTCTCATTGGAATGTATAGAAGCACCGGATCAACTGCCGACCGACCGCGTTCAGGTCGACCAAGAGTTACGACCCCTGTACAAGACCGACACATCAGAACGTCTCACTTGCGGGGTTCGCTTCTTTCCGGCAACGAGGACAGCTGCAGTTACTCCTGGTAGAACTAACAATAGAATCAGTGCACAAACTGTCGGCAACAGACTCGCTGAATATGGCATCCAAAGTAGGCGTCCATACCAGGAACCACTCCTTACCCAACATCATCGTATCGTCAGAATGGAATGAGTACGTCAGCGTGTTCGCTGGACTCAGCAGCGTTGGAGCACAGTTCTTTCTGGTAATGAATCACGATTTTGTCTATGGCGCGCTGATGGTAGGGCAAGAGTGTATCGCCGACGAGAAGAACGGCTTTCTGATGCTTGCGTGCGAGGATGCGACCATTTCGGCAGGGGTATTGCAATGGTTTGGGCAGGAATGTCCTTGCACAATCGAACGCAGATGATCTTCATCGATGGTAATCTGAATGGACAGCGAAATAAGGACACAATTTTTAACGCTGTGCTGTCATGTTGTTCAACACTAGCGTCGGATTGCAGTTATTCCAGCAAGACTATGCCCGATGTCACGTGGCGCATATCTGCCATGACTTTCTTGAGGAGCAAAGCATCGAACTTCTTCCCTGGCCCCCACTTTCGCCACATTTGTCGCCAATCGAGCATCTTCGGGTATGACTTCATGATCTTCAGATGTTAGGCGATTTACGTAATGTTCTTAGGCAGCAGTGAAACGCAATACCACATGGTGACATCGAGAGACTTATCAGGCCCATACGCCGTCAGTAGGTAATAAATGCGGACTCCAGACCACCTTGTACAAGTACCGTACACGTACACGTACATGTACGTGTACCATCGTAGGATTCAGTGTTAAATCGCGTACACGTATACAAAAATGTCATTTTTTCATGGTGGTCTGGAATCCGCAATTGTTTTTGAGGCTCACAGATCGCACTTTTCACGTTCAAAACACCCGTTGGCGAACGCGTAGATTCGACACGTCGCTCAAAAAGTGAAAAATGTACGAAATTGTAGATGTACATTTTCTTAAAAATTTTTTGTCGACGTTCCCATCGCGGATTAGACCATCGATCCATCGTTGGCGAACGCGAGCAAAAAACGCTTTGCGGATTGCAGACCAGCATCAAACAACGGATTGCGGATTCCAGACCAGGAAAATTCCACTATGGGTATTCCCACTTCTGACGTAAGTGGGGATACCCATAGTGGATTTTTCCAATCTTAACAGAAAAAAACTAAGTTTTTTTGGAAAATCCCACTATGGGTATTCCCATTTCTGACCTAAGTGGGGATACCCATAGTGGATTTTTCCAAACTCAACAGAAAAACTGAGGTTTTTTTTGAAAATCCACTATGGGTATCCCCACTTCTGACGTAAGTGGGGATACTCATAGTGGATTTTTCCAAACTTAACAGAAAAAAAACTAAGTTTTTTTGGAAAATCCCACGATGGGTATCTCCACTTGTACAGTATAAATAGAGCTCATGCGCGCTACAATCGTCATTGACGAAGATCCTCCAGGATCGGCCACACGAAAAAAGGTGAGAAGAAATCTACGTGAATCCAAATGTAAAATAATACTAAATTTTATCAAAATAATGTGTACCATTACACCGAGTTACTCTGCGATGAAGCTCGTTCTGACACGTGAATATAATTATTCACGAAGGAAGCGCTGTGGATTTTTGTTGTCCAGTCACTGAGGGTTGAAAGGGGCTTGTTCCCCATACTGTCCCTGCGCGCCTCCAGCGCGTTAAACCATCAGTCTGTTTTTATCAAACTAACAAGCAGTTCGCATGTCAAAGTGACATTTACTGTATAAACTTACTGAGAACGCCATTTGTCACGCTCGAAATGTATTACGGGTTTTCATTCAAATGAGTCAATTGTCAGTTAAATGGTTTAACTATTCTATGGATGAAAGCGGAAACAGTTCAAAAGGTTAATTGATGTTATTTTTTTTTTTTTCGAAAAGCGTTACATTTACTGACATGTTTTTATTCCAGATTTTAATTATTCATGTTCTTTCTGATTTTTAACACGTTTGAAACGGATGCTATTTTAATATTTTTTAACTATTTATCGAGGTTTCATTTTGTAAAATGTTTTTCCTCAACTGGTTTTAGTTATTATATTAAAGACAGAAGATTTTTATTTACTTAAAACATAAAACATAAAAATAATTATACATTTGATTTTGAAAATAATAAATAACTCAAGTTAGCATACTCTAAAGGAAATATTAATAATTTAGAAAACGAAAAAATGTTTTTACACATCACAGATTCCAAACGTCGAGATCAACTTTTAAGCGAATATGGACGTGCCAAGAAGAGCATTCAATCGGCTGACAGAAGCAGACGTCTTGGGGAGATGGAACTGAAACGCGAGGCCACAAAAATATTTAAACCCGTGACGGAGGTTCAAGAACGAAGCAAGAAGGAGATAGTTGAAGAATTGAGACCCATAAAGTAGAGTTCTTTGAGAATGGGTTCGTTGCCCGGTAGTTTTACAAAACAGTATTCCTTTCAATCTACACCGGATTACGTTCCCATGAGAATCGAAACCGACGTGAGCGAGAGCGACGATACAGCTTCGACTATCACCACTGATAGCGTCGCGTCGTCCGAGGATGGTGGTAAGAGAGATCTGTTGTATGGAATTTATAAGGATTCTGATGGTAGAACTTTTGTGGGCGACACAGAAGCGCAAGAGGATGATGATAATTTAATCGTCGGTTCGAATAGGTACAAATTAACTCCTGGACTGCGCAAAGTGCTCCTTTTCGACAAGCCTGGAGATTACACAGAACAAGATTTCGACAATTACGGCGACATTCTGGTTCAGACCCACGCTATGAAGAGAAATAACGATGCCAGAGAAACGAGACCCAAAGCCAACAGAGGTTACAAGTGGACGAAGGTGGTGAAACCCATATGGGATATGAATAAGAAGTTCGTCGAGTCGCTGACTGGCAAAGGGGTGAAAACCACTTTTCTTCCGAGAGATTCTGACCCTCTGTCTCAGAGATTGAGTTTGTTGATGGCAAGTAGACGCGCTGGTAACACTGGATTAGATAATCAGATAGTTAGCATATGCGATGAATTGTTGAGGCAGCAGGTTTTGAATAAGAGCGATTACAAAAGACTGATGAACGAATTGAAGGATTGATATATAATAAGTAGAGAGAGGAACAAACAAAAATATATAAAACAAAAAGAGTAAATTTTACACTACAAAATAATAAAAGTAATTTAAACAACAAACGATTTAAGAACGGGGGATACGTTAGAGCTTACGTTCAAGGCGGTTCTGGCATTATCGATTCTATAATGCGAGCGTTCACGAGCGATGCAGGTAGAAAACTCGCATCGACCGTGTTTGAGGTTGGTAAGAAGACGGCTTTGGATGCTGGTAAGAAAGCCGCTTCCGAAGCCAGTGGTAGGATAGCTTCTGTGGCTGGCAAGGGGGCAGGCGACGCGTTGATCGACAAGCTGATCAGTCCACCGGCGAAGCGAGCTACGTTAGAGCGAACGCCGAAAAGTTGGAAAGATTTTAAGGATGCTGTGGTACCCATACAAGATTTAGCCAAAATGACGAGTGGATCTGGATTGAAGAGAACTCGCGACGGTGTAATATAAATAAATAATAATATTAAAAACTGAGTTTGAAAAAACATAAAAAATTGTGTTTGAAAAAATCTAAAATAACAAAAAAAAATAAACAAAGATGAACATTAAAGATATGTCTTGGAACGATGCCGTGACCAAGAGGTCGAATAACGAGTTCTTTCCCAAAAGCATAAGAGGCTTGATAGTGGGAAAATCGAATTGTGGAAATACCAATCTGTTGATGAATCTGTTGTCGCGACACGACTGGTTGGATTACGACAGATTGTCCGTGTTTGGCAAGAGCTTGTTTCACCCCGAATACAGATTGCTTCGAGAGTGCATGGATCGTAGATTGCCCAAGGACGTCATAGCCAGAATCTTTGACAGTAGGGAGGAATTCGACAAAAGTGAAGCTTCTCTTTCGACCATTCAGGACGGTGCGGCGATGGAATTGATGAAGAGAAATGCATCTTCGAACGTCGAGTGTCGATTTTATGAGAACGCTAGCGACGTTCCGGATCCTAGAGAATTGAAATCGGAAGATAAGAATCTCATGATTTTCGATGATCTGCTTTTGTAGAGACAGAACCGGTGCAAATCGTATTACGTTAGAGGTCGTCACAGCAACGTGGACTGTTTCTACCTGTCGCAGAATTATTTTCGATTGCCCAGACAGACGATAAGGGAGAACGCTAATTTACTGTGTCTCTTTCGCCAGGATCTCAAGAATCTCAATCACATCTACGGCGATCACGTCGCAAACGACATGAGCGCGGCGGAATTCAGGAGATTCTGCAAGAGGGTTTGGGATGGAGGACTTCACAATTTCGTTGTGATCGATTTGACTAGCGAATTTCATTGCGGAAAATATCGGTGCGGATTCGACAAGTTTTATGTTTCTGATGATAATAAGACAGAGAGCGAAAATAAAATTAGAAAAATAATAAATCATCAAATAATTTAGTTTCGAAAAAATAAAATAAAAAATTAAAATATAATGTTCGAACAAGGAGAATTGTTAGAACGGATAGCCGAGAATACGGCTGCAAGACAATCCATTCAAATAGTGGTGAGTGGCGATTCGACTCGATTCGCTACGAAATTCGAACCTTCCATCGAATTGAATAGAAGGAAAAGATACGAGATGGCGTTGGTGAATCTGGAGACTTATTATTCCTTTCCCAACGTCACTGAAAAGAATAACTCATTCAAGTATTCCGACGGAGTGGATTGGTTGGAGATTCGAATTCCCAAAGGAAGTTACGACATAGACGATTTGAACAATTACATTCAGACGCGAATGAAGACGGATGGAAAGGGAAGCAACAAGATCAGACTCGCCCCCAACCCTAATACCTTACAGACGATGTTGGATTTGGAAGATAATTTTCGAGTGGATTTCAACACGGACGATTCTATAGGCAAGATGCTGGGATTCGATCGAAAGATGTATCGAGGCCACATGGCATCTGAAAATACGGTCGACATTCTCGCAGTCAATATCATTCTGGTGAACGTGGACGTGATTGCTGGAAGCTACGTGAATGGTAGTGCTCAACCGACGATCTATTCCTTCTTTCCAAACGTGTCGCTGGGTTATAAGATCATGGAACGACCTCGAAATTTAGTTTATCTACCAGTGATTTTAGACACGTTGTGTAGTCTCAAAACCACGTTGACGTATCAAAATGGTGAACTGTTAGATCTTCACGGAGAGAGGATGACGATACGATTTCACATAAGAGAAATATAAAAGTAAAAAAAAAATATTGTGTATATATAAATAACAAATAAAATAAACGCAATATTAATTTACAAAAATTATATAATATATATAATTATCATTAAAACAAAAAAAAAAATTGAAGAAAATAGATTTTAAAAAAAGAATTATGACACTATATGTGGTTAAAAACGTGAACATATCCGCAGGACAGAGGAAGAAACTTAAGAGAGCGTTAACAACTCGAGGCGAGGCGGTGAGATTCAAATTCACTCACGAAGATCTGACGAGTGGCGGTCAGGATTCCATCGCCTGAACCAAAAGTCAAATCAAAAGGATGGAGAAAGCGATTCGTGATGGAAGAGGGTTGACGGTGAGATTGAGTCCCACTCAATTGAGATACAATTTGAGAATGAAAGGCGGTTTCCTACCGCTATTGGCAGGAATCGCCGCAAAAGCAGTACCTTTTGCCACAAAAGCGTTACCCTTTCTCGGAAAGACTCTCGACGTGGGAGCTCTCTCATGACTCGCGAGTTCGGCAGTTGAGGAATTAATGGGTGGCAGCGGACTGTTTTTGAAGAAGGGAGGAGCCGTGTGTCGCGTCCACGTAGACGACAGTGGTGAAGGATTGTATCTAGAACCCGTTAGAGGTGGCAACTCTTTGAGTGGAAACGGTCTCTATCTAAAGAGTGGACAGAACGTTGAGCGACTCGGCAAGGGTTTGTTGCTTGGTAAGAATTCACCATTTTAGAATATACCGACTTTGAGTATGTTATTATAATGTAAAAATTATATAATTATATAAAATATAAATCATAGAAAGTATAAAATAATATAAAATGGATAAAAAGGTGGAAAAACAATTAGACGATAATGATGAATATCGCGAGACAGAGTGTGAAAAAGATGTGGAAACACGATTAGACGCTAATGATGAATATTGCAGGATAGTGTGGGAAAAAGATGTGGTAAAACCATTAGACGCTAATGATGGATATCTTAGGAAAGAACTGATAAAAGAGTTAAATAAAGATCGGGATAGATGGTTGAAATTTAAAAGAATGAGACGTTTTCGACCGTCACCACTACCTTCTGAAGAGAATGGTAATGATGCGAGTGTTACCAAGAGATGCACCACATTCGTTCATAATTATGATTCAGATAAACAAATGTGTTCTTATAAAAACGTAATATATCACAAAAAAAATAAAAGAAGAATCGACAGCAAATTTGAGAAAAAAGGAAACGTTATTATAAAATATATGGGCGATAGTGAAGAAGGAAAACAAAAACAAAAAAAACAAAAAAAAAGTAATGAGATCTAGAGATGATCAACCTCTCTAGATCTCATTACTTTTTTTTTCCTTCTTCTTCGCTAAAAATCAATCTCTCTATTGTTTATATTTCCAAGTCCGTTATTAGCATGTTGACTCTCATGTCTTCTCCTTTTTCGAAAATGTGTTGAATGTTTATCTTTACTTTTTTGAGTTTTTTTTACATCGGTGAACACACTCTCACCACCCGATTTGTCCACGAGTTCGAGTGAGATCTTTGGATATATGTAACTTCCATAGGGCAACGACAAATCGTCCTTGTCGAATTCTCTATCTTTGGCGATGACGATTTTCTGTAGATCACTTTGGTACTTGTAAAACAAATCAAGCATGGCTTCATCATGTTATATTTGTCGTATTTGTGCTAAAGCCCTTCGTCTCGACCTCATTCAATTCGATGGAATCGTGTCCTTGTAATCTATAGATTTTAAAACCGAATTTCTTACATGTTTTGACTCGTTTCAATTTCAATTCGCATTTTTTAGGTGTTGTTGTCATGATCGATTATTTGTTTTTTTGTTTTATGAATTCTTGCAAATAATGTATATTTTAAATTTTGTAATTAATAATTTGTTAAAAAAAGTTTGCTTTTTTTATTCTTTATATATATAAAAAAAGTTTTTTTTTTAATTTTTAGTTTTCTTTAATGTAAAAGATTTTTTTTGTAAAAAGTTTTTTCTCTTTATATATATAAATAAAAAGTTTAAATTTAATGTCCTTTCTTTTCTTATATTAATTCAATTTTTTTCACGTAAGGAACATAAAAAAATTGATTAATTTCATTAAAAAATTTTTTTGAAGGAATTAAAACATATATATATAAAAACAATTTTAAAACTTTTTAACAAATTATTTAAAACAAAATTCGAAAAAAAATATTCTTACAAATGGAACAAACAAATAAAAAAATGGAAAACTTAAATGAGAAAACTGTATCCCAGTTAAACAAGATTTATAAAATATTAAAAATTCCACATTTCAAAAATCATAGAACCAAATCCAAAAAAATTGAAGTCATACAGGAATATCGTTTGCGAAATGATAGAAAGAATAAAATCGAAAGATCGGAAGAGGATAAACATAAACAGTCAAAAAATGCATCGATTGTGAAAAATGAGAAGACGACTAAATGAAAAGCCATTGAAGAACTTCAAGTTTCAAAAGAAAACAAAAATAAAACGAAAACGAGTGATGCACTTCAAAATATAGACAAACGAGATATATCGAGCGAAATGCGATGAGCAATCGACGAAGGGAAAGGAGAAGAATATATAGCACGGAAGTATTCCAATTGAAACCTGTAGAACGGGAGAGTGCGATCAAAGACGTTTTTAAAACTTTCGACGTGGTTCCCTCGTTCAAGAAAGTTGATCCGAAATTGTACATGGAACGGGTGAAGAAAGAAGTATTGGATTTGTTTCGCAAACACATGAACGTGGGACTAAAAATTAAGATGATACTCCATTGCGTGATGAATAAAATCGACGTGAAGTCTGGCGAGAGCATCATGAAAAATGCATATTTCAGATCTAACGTCGAACCCATACTTCGAGGTTCAGATTTATCAGACGTTTTCGAAAAGATGTTGACGTCTCTCACGAATTATCAACATGAAGGTAGTAATTGGACATTCGATGAGGTGTTGAAACTCGAAATTCATATAACTAAAAACGATTCGTTGCAAGGGTCTTCCTACGTGGAATTACCATATTTATTAGCTAAAAAAAAATGCTGTGATCAACGTGAGAAATAAAGATGATCAGTGTTTTAAATGGGCAGTCACCTCCGCTTTATACCCTGTCAAAATGCACTCCGATAGAGTTTCTCATTATGAGGAGACTTCTACAAATCTCGATTGGACCGGAGTGACTTTTCCAACGCAGTTAAAACATATCGAACATTTCGAGGTTCAAAATCCCACCATAGCAGTGAACATCTTGGGATACGATGATGAAAAATGAATGATCTATCCTCTCAGACAGACTTTGTATCTCGAAAGAGAAAAGACAATTAATTTATTATTGATTTCAAATGGTGACAATCGTCATTATTGTTGGGTTAAAAATTCGAGCCAATTACTGTCGAGACAAAATAATAAACATAAAGGAAAGATATGTTTATGTTGCAACTGCATGAACGTGTTTCACAGCGAAAAATCGTTAGCGAAACATCAGGAATATTGCAATGAAAATCAAGGTGTCACCATCGAAATGCCCAAACCCAACACCATCGTGAAGTTTGAAAATCGCAATAGAAGGTTAAAAGTACCATTCGTCGTTATGCCGATTTCGAAGGCTTCACCATGAAAATGAGTTCCTGCCAACCCGACACTCTTCAAAATTACATCAAAAGATATCAAAAACACACGCCTTCGAGCTATTGCATTTACATGAAATGCGCTTTCGACTCGCAACACGACATGGGTCCCTTCACCTACACGAAACAGTGCGAAGACGACGACGTGGCTCAAAGGTTCGTGGAAGAGTTAGAATCGAAAATTCAAATGTTATACGACAAATTCAAAACTCCGGTGAAAATGATCATCATCAGGCGAGAGCAGCAGGACGAAAATAACAGAGCCACCGAATGTCACATATGAAGACAATCGTTCGACGAGAATTCAGAGGAAAATAAGAAGGTCAGAGACGAGTTTACGAGTACCAAAGCGATCATGGTCCGGCTCACAGCAAGTGTAATTTAAAATATTGAGACGCCGTTTTCTATCTGGTGATATTTCACAATCTCTCGGGTTACGACAGTCATCTGTTCGTGAAAAATCTCAGCACCTCCCACTAAGAATTAAATTGCATTGCGAACAGCGAAGAAAGATACATTTCATTCACGAAATGGAAGGTCATGGAGAAGAAAAGAGTAATCGACGGAGAGACGTTGGAAGAAAAAACGAAATTAATTTATAGAAGCATACGTTTCATCGACAGTTTTAAATTCATGTCGACCGCTCTGGAAATATTTGTCAATAACATGAGCAAGGATAAATTTAAAATCACGAGCGAACATTTCGGAGAATGAGTAGATGTTATGTTAAGGAAAGGAGTCTATCCTTACAATTACATGAATGATCTAAAGAGATTCAACGAGACTGCACTACCTTTGAAAGAAGATTTTTATTCAAAATTATACGAATCCGACATTTCCAACGAGAATTACAAACATGCCAAAAACGTGTGGGAATCATTTGATATGAAAACCATGAGAGATTATCACGATCTCTATCTGAAGGCTGACGTTCTGCTCTTGGCAGATGTGTACGAAAATTTTCGAGACGTCTGTAGTCGAAATTACGATCTGGATCCCGCTTGGTATTTCACCACACTTGGTCTGGCGTGGGACGCTCTGTTGAAGACCACCGAAGTCCAATTGGAATTATTATCCGACGTGGACATGTTGCTCATGTTCGAAAAGGCTGCAAGAGGTGGCGTCTCGATGATCTCCCATAGATATTCTGAAGCTAACAATCACTACGTGAAAGAAGGTTTCGATTCGAAACGGTCGAATAAATACATACAGTATTGGGATGCTAATAATCTATACGGTTGGGCTATGAGTCATCCTTTACTAATTGGAAATTTCGAATGGGTAATGGAACCAGAAGAGATGCAAAAATGGAGAGACTATCCTTGCATTTTAGAAGTCGATTTGAACTATCCGGAAGAATTACATGATCTACTCAACGATTATCCGCTGGCTCCTGAACGAATGGAACCGATCGAAGGAGACGAGGAAAAACTCATTCCCAATTTATTTAACAAATGTAACTACATCATCTACAGTGAGAATTTGAAACAATACGTCAGTTATGGGATGAAATTAGTCGACATACATCACGTCATCCGATTCGTCGAAGAGCCTTGGATGAAAAAATACATCGATCTCAACACGAATCTCAGAATTCGAGCAGAGAACGATTTCGAAAAAGATTTCTTCAAACTCATGAACAACTGTGTGTACGGTAAATCGATGAAAAACATCAGGAAGAGAACCGACGTTCGACTCGTCACGTCTGAGAAAAGAGCTAAAAATTAGTGGCAAAACCCAATTACAAACACCGAAACATATTCGACGAAAATCTAGTGGCCGTTCACATGCAAAAGACGCACCTGAAGTTCGACAAACCGTATTATCTCGGACCGATCATCTTAGATATCAGCAAGCGATTGATGTACGAGTTTCACTACGATTACGTCAAACGAAAATTTGGTGATAAAGCCAAACTACTGTTCACTGACATGGACAGTTTAGTTTACGAGATAGAGACGAAAGATGTCTACCAAGATATATCTCTGGACGTGGCCGCATGGTTCGGCACGAGCAATTATCCCGTCGATCACCCGTCCAACATTCAATCGAATGACAACAAGAAGGTGTTAGGTAAATTTAAGGACGAGAGCGGTGGTAAACAAATCGTCGAATTCGTGGGCTTAAAACCCAATCTGTATGCTTATCGTCTAGAAGATGAAGAGATCAAGAAGTGCTAAGGGGTTAAAGCGTGCATGGTGAAGAAAAACATCTCTTTCCGAGAGTATAAAGATTGTCTGGTAGGAAGTTGTCCGGTGTATAAGACTATGAAATCGATTTGAGGCGAAAATCACGACTTGTATACTGAAATAGTCAACAAGATTTCGCTGACGGCTGATGACGATAAGAGATTCATGTTAGACGATAAAATAAGCACTTTAGCACTCGGCCATTGGACTTTGGATCCAATTTTAGACGATAGGATTTCAGATATGACTGAGGATGATAGGACTCCAGATATGATTAAGGATGATAGGATTCCAGAAAATCAAGAGGAATTAGACAGATTCAAGATTATGGAAGTCGATAGAGACATCGAGAGAGTTAGTTTAAAAAGAAAAAGAAAAAAATTAAAAAATAACGGCATTTTAGTGAATTATAATAAAATAAATAAATTCAAAAAAAAAATATACGCATTTATGAATAAGAAAATAGAGATATCCGTAGAAGGTGACGTCTTATCTAACGAACCCCTATCCAACATCGATCTGTCGAATGCGGTGAAGGATTTGAAAATCAAAGATTTTCTAGGTGTGTTTTCCAGAGATGCCTTGCTGAAGAGATGACCTCGACAATCGGAATGCGGAATTTTAAATCTAGACGATTTATCGGGTGAAGGCACTCACTGGGTGGCGTGGTTCAAGAAAAAGAATTATTATTTCGACAGCTACGGAATCTCACCGCCGAAAGAAATAACTATTTCAACAAATCGATAGTTCATTACAACACGGAACGAGTGCAATCGCCAGATCAAGTGTTTTGCATTCACCTGTGTCTCTACGTTCTCAAGAGATGGTCTGAAGGAGATCGGTTTCAAGACATTCTCAATGATTTACATGAGAGAGAGATTTTTTTATAGTATATATAAGGGTAAAAAATTATTAAAAACATTTTAATGGAATAAAAACTAAAAATAAAAAATAAATGAAATAATTCATTTTTAATAAACTGCGTTTGAAATATATTTTAAAACAAAAACCTCAAAACAACATGCCAGTCAATAAATTTGGTAGAAGTGACGACGAAAGTCAACCCCAAAAGAAGAGGAAGATGCTCGAAGTCGGCGATGGTTACGACATTGCCAACTTGGATGAACGTTATGTTCGGAGTTACGAACCTCGAGAGGAACCTTTGAACATGAACGATAAGAAGCTCTACAATCTTCCCGAGCCGATAGATCTCGCAGATGCTGCGACTAAAAAAATACGTCCACAGGGGGAACGCGGATTTCGAACGAATCATGCTAGATAATTACATGGATAAAGCCATGACCGACGATCTCGATCTGAAATCCAAACGTTTGGTGAACGTCGCAAATCCCATAGATCCCACCGATGCCACGACCAAGAAATACGCGGACGACTCTCACGCGAGATTCAGCGAACACCTGAGAAATAGATACTTTCAGTAAACGATGCACTCGGAATTGAACGCCAATTCTAACAATATAACGAACGTGGCCACTCCCTCGAATCCCAAGGACGTGGCGACCAAACACTACGTAGATCTGGAACAGAGAAAGTCTGACAGACGAGAAATGAAATCGGATCTGAATGCGGGATTCAACAAGATATTGAATCTGTCAAAGTCGACGACGCGGATGCGGACTCAACTGCAGTCAACAAGGGCTACGTAGATTCTGCTGTGATACGCTCACAAGAATACGTAGCATCGCAAGTGGACGATCTCTACCTGAACAAACAATCTGGCGGAACCATGGAGGGTGGTATCAACATGAACGGTGAGAATTTATTCGTACTCGATCACGATGCCGAATTCGATTCTAGCACAGTCAGCAGGAAGTACGTGGATGACAACTCAGTCTGGAGAAAGGGCGACATCATGGAAGGTAAACTAGACATGGGTGGACACGCGCTCACAAATCTACCGGATCCCGTAAACATGACGGACGCCTGCACCCTGATTTCGGTGGTGGAGAAAGTCAAATATGCTAGACAATTGATCACCGTGTGGGCCGAGGAGAGCGGCACATTAGAGGAGGGAAAAGCTGAGTGGTCTTTCGGAAATGGAGGTAGTGGATCGCAACATGGTCAGGTGGGATATCCCATGCCGTTGGGAGGTAAAATCATTCAAATGAGTCTGGCTTCCTCGGATTTGAATAACAGAGCGGTCGTCAATCTCATGGTGAATGGAGTAGACAGCGATAAGAGATACAGCATCAAAAAGACTGAGAATCAACACGCGAATGTTAGCACGTTCGGCACGCCTCTCAAAGTGAACGCCGGAGACGGGATTAATTTTGTTACAAAAACCAATAATCCCGAAGCCGGCACTTCCGTGGTGAGCCTACTGATTGAACTAGATCCTTTGAACAAACAGTGAACGCGTGAAAATAATTAACAAAATAATGTGTGATTATTAAAAACAAAAAAAAAGTAATGAGATTTAGAAAGATGTTCAATCTCTCTAGATCTCATTACTTTTATTTTTTTTTTTGTTTTTTAATAATTACTCATTACTTTTTTTATTTTGTTTTTAATTTTTTTTTCACACACGTCTCTCATCGAATGATCGACATCTTATTTCCATCCGATTCGAATTGTAATTCTCTGTCCGACAGGACCAGGACGAAGGCTTCGGTTTTTCTCGGCATGTTCCTATCGAATTGCATCTTGATCTGAATGTCTAAGATGCTACTCTTGAGTCGTTCGTCGAATACGAACATGGGATACATCGACTTGTATTCGCCGGGAGATATATTAGGGTTTCTCATCAATTCGTCTAGACCATGACACTTCTTTCTAAAATCAGCGGCATCGCCGTACAGTCTGCAGAAATCGTTCTTGTCGAACGACGCGTTGTAATCGATTGCTGGATATCTCGTAGCGTTCAGAAACACTTGCATGTTTCTCAAATGGCAATGATCGAACAGCGACATATTCTTTTCTGAGACCCATCCTTATCGGTCTGAAATGCAACCACGATGACACGCGGTCTCTCAGAAGCGGATTTCACCGTCAATCTCCAATCGAAGTGATTCGTGGAGGGTGGAATGCTAGCCGTGTCGCACTGTCTCATTCTAAATCCCACAGGTAATTTACTCCTGGATTCTATGATCTTGTAGAGACGCGTTTTCTCCACAAACAAACCACGATATCTTGTGTAGAGTTATCTTACCAGCATCGGTTGCGGGGAGTCTCACTATCGCATCGTCGTTTACTTTTCGAATCAACGTCAGATTGTGTTTGAATCCGTACATGATCTTGTTGTAATCGTCTGCGAATCCGAAGATGTGTTTCAAAAGTATCCTTAACGAAAACGTTCCTTTAGGTCTGGACGTCTTGACAACGTAGTCGAATATCGCGCCAGCGCCGGCGCTAGCAGGGTCGACGGTGTCTTTCACCCGCAACTCATTGAGTCCTCTGGATTTCGAAAAATCATCCGGATACGTCAAGAGTCCGAACATCGTGGTGGCCTGACCGGGGTGAAACACAGATTCTATCTCTTGTCCGGATAGCAAGTATTTTATATTACGGAATAGATGCATGATGCCATTATCGGCTAGAGTAACCGTGTCGTCGTCGGCGTAGTCGCTCCCATCTTCCATGGTGAGACGTCCCTGTACCACTATGTAACTCTGGCTAGGATGGACGAATAGATCTTGAGTTTCGACGTTGATTCTTATCTCTCCCACATTGTTCAAACTCGTTCCGGTTACCGGTTCGTATTCGTGAACCTCATATTCTTGAATACTTTCATCTTTCACTGTGCTTTGTGCGATATCTAGTATATTTGCCATTTTTGAAGGTTTTTTTGTTTTTTGTTTATTAATTAGCTTGCTTTTTTATCTAAAAATAGTTTTAATTATTTTTTATTATTATTTTTCTCTCCTTTATATATGTAAACAAGAAATGTTAAAGAGAGTAAATAAAAAAAAATTGTTTTCTTTATCAAATCTTCGTCTTCTGCAATTGTTGTTCGTAAAACTTTCGGATCGGTGTGAAATATTTTGATTATCACGAAGATTTCCGAGGCCCATCGAGGAGTATAACCCTTTTCGAAGTGCTTCTTATAAGCGTAGATTCTCACTCGATCACCGACCGCAAATTTCGTCGTTCTAGACTTCTTCCTGATCTTAGATCTCTCAGGATATAGATTCGCGTAGACCCGTTTTTCGTTTCGAGGATCGCTAGCTTCCACGGGAGTCATCTTGATCGACCTGTGTCGTGTGTTGTTGTAATCTTTGACCAGACTGTTCAGAGCGTATATGTATTTCTTGGTCGAATTCGCCGTGAAGTATCTATGCATCTTTACCTTCATCGTTCGATTCCAACGTTCCACCACGCTGGCTTTCTCTTCGTTTTCGATCGATTATAGGTCGACCAATCGATGAACGTGCTTGTTGTAGAATTCCTTCCCCTTATCCACCCACAATTTATTCGGTTTTCGAGAAGACGAGTCGAACACGCTCTTCAGAGCCTCGGCGACACAAGGTCCCGATTTATTCTTCAAAGCTCTGATCCAACCGTATTTGGAAAACACGTCGATGACCGTCAATAGATATTTGACACCCTCGTTCCACCTCGAAAACGATCTCATGTCGACCAAGTCGGCAGACCAAATATCATCCAAACCCATCACGAACACCCTTCTCTTTCGAAATTTACGCACGATGGGTTTGTGTAACTCCTCAGCCAATTCGCTCGTCAATAATCGTTTCTTCTTCTTCTTTTCAGATGCGCTTTTTTTGAACGCCCCATCCGAATCGACGTTTCACACCGATCAAATTGCCGACCAGCGAACGTTCTATCTTCTCTCTCCTGGTCGGATTCGATTTACCTCTCAATTTCGCCAACATGTTTTTATCACAGACGTCGTTGCGAGTCTTGGTGTCGGGATGTCCGGCGTAGCACAGATCGTGATCATACGCGGCTGCGTCCACCCTATTCACAGGTTTGCTCCAAGATTTAGGAGTCTGATCGGCGTTGAGTCTCTTATTCAATTTCGTTCCGGGTCCCGTGAAACTGTGACCCGGCAGATGCATTTCGAAAGGTAGATTATTGATCATTTTATTCACGATGCCTTTACCTTTGCTCGCGTTCTTTTTTTTTTGACGAATCGAGTCTTGATCGAACCGCACACGTCGCAAATTCCGCGAAGCATCTGTCTGTTGTTTTTAGTTCGTACTTCTTGAGAATTACTCGTCTCGGTAACTCTCTTACACTTTACGCAATGCATTTTTTGAGAGTTATTTAAATTAATTTCGTTTTTATTTAATATATAAATTTAATATTTCTTTTTTTAAAAATTCTGTTCTTATTATATATATTTTTTTTTCAATCGCTGCTCTTGAATTCTATCATCTTACTGAACTCCTCCCTAGCCTCATTCCTCCCCTTTTCCACGAGAGAATCCTTCATCTCTTCCTTCATGATCTGACGAGTCTTGATTCTCACGACTTCTTTCATGGCATTGTATTTCGTTTTCTCGCTCAAAATCGTGAATTATTCTCCGTCCGATATCCTACCGTCTTTCAACGCCATTGAGATCATTTCGGATATCGTGTCGATCTTGGAGTCGGCCAAGACGCGAATCTTTTCATGTTTCCTTGCCTTCAGATATAATTTCCTACTCAAACAGTTTCCGAGCGTGCCAAACAATCCGGCGGCCACTCCTTCTACGGTCAACACGATCGGAATGCCGACCGCGGTCGACAACAATCCGATGCCGGCCGCGTGTAAACGTATGGAAATCATGATGAGTGTCGTGTCGACCGCGTTGACGAATTTCAGGAAACGCGAATACTTCTTCTTGAGAGAACGGCGAGAATCTCTCTCTCGAGTCAGATACAATTGGATTCTACTGATTTGATCGATGCGATACCTCTCTCCTCTTTCTTTCTCTTCTAGCGACGGTGCCGTTGGCAAAACGCCGTTCGGCTTCTCATCCTCGTCGTCATCTAACGTCGGATACAATTTATTTCTGGTTCTCATTTTTTGTGTTTTTTTCTTTCTAATATTAGATAAAAAATTTATGTGTATTTATTTTTTATTTTCTATTCTCCCTTATTTATATCAACGAGAAAACTTAGACGTATGCTTCATTCAGCAATAATTTCATGATGCATCCTTTGTCTTCTAAAGTCAGACTTCTACGTGCCAATTTCAGTTCTTCCGAAACTGTGGGCTTGTCTCGATTCTTACAGAAGACTAATCTCTTCCAAAACGTGATCACTTCGTCGAATAGAACGCGTTCGAACGCCGGTTCGAAATACTTGACGACCATATCTTCCCTTACCATCGTCAGACACGAATGATTCTCGTGATCGAAGTCTAGATGATCCCGACATCCGACGCATCGTTCTAACAAGAGGCGACCTAGTTGTTCGTTCACGCAGAATGCGTAGGCTCTCATCAGCATTTTTAAAAGAAACCTTGCGCTAATAGTCTGGGAAGCGTTCATGATTTACGTATTTTTTATTATCTATTCGATTTGATATTTATTTTTTTAAATAACTATTTATTTTTTTTTTCTCTTCTATATATATCAATCACTTTTTATTTCCTCGCCTCAAAACCGATTCCAGTTGAGAAAAAAACATTTACCTCTCTAAATGAGTTTTGCTCTCGAACGTGTTAAATCGCAACCGCGCTTATTCTCACCATAAGGAAAACTCGAATAATCAAAATCACAAGTAAACATATCAGTAATGTAACGCTTTCGAAAAACGCGTTTAAATCATATCAATTAATCTTTTGAACTGTTTCCGCTTTCATCCATAGAATAGTTTTTCAGTTAAACCATTTAACTGACAATTGACTCGTAATACCATTCGAGCGTGACAAATGGCGTTCTCAGTAAGTTTATACAGTAAATGTCACTTTGACATGCGACCTGCTTGTTAGTTTGATAAAAACAGTCTGATGATTGTAGACTGACACCCGAATGGAATGGTTTAACGCGCCGAAGGCGCGCAGGGACGGTATGGGGAACAAGACCCTTTCAACCCTCAGTGACTGGACAATAAAATCCACAGCGCTTCCTTCGTGAATAATTATATTCACGTGTCAGATCGAGCTTCATCGCAGAGTAACTCGGTGTAATGATACACATTATTTTGATAAACTTTATTATTATTTTACATTTGGATTCACGTAGATTTCTTCTCACCTTTTTTTCGTGTGGCCGATCCTGGAGGATCTTCGCCAATGACGATTGTAGCGCGCAGGAGCTCTCCATTTATATTGTACATTACGTCAGAAGTGGGGATACCCATAGTGGATTTTCAAAAAAAAACCTCAGTTTTTCTGTTGAGTTTGGAAAAATCCACTATGGGTATCCCCACTTAGGTCAGAAATGGGAATACCCATAGTGGGATTTTCCAAAAAAACTTAGTTTTTTTCTGTTAAGATTGGAAAAATCCACTATGGGTATCCCCACTTACGTCAGAAGTGGGAATACCCATAGTGGAATTTTCCTGGTCTGGAATCCGCAATCCGTTGTTTGATGCTGGTCTGCAATCCGCAAAGCGTTTTTTGCTCGCGTTCGCCAACGATGGATCGACGGTCTAATCCGCGACGGGAACGTCGACAAAAAATTTTTAAGAAAATGTACATGTACACTTTCGTACATTTTTCACTTTTTGAGCGACGTGTCGAATCTACGCGTTCGCCAATGGGTGTTTCGAACGTGAAAAGTGCGATCTGTGAGTCTCAAAAACAATTGCGGATTCCAGACCACCATGAAAAAATGACATTTTTGTATACGTGTACGCGATTTAACACTGGATCCTACGATGGAACACGTACATGTACGTGTACGTGTACGGTACATGTACAAGTACAAGGTGGTCTGGAATCCGCATTTATTACCTACTGCCGTCGATGTCTTTCCATCCAAGAGGCAAATGGTGGACATACACGCTAATGGCTGCATGTGTGAACTTTTCATTTCACCCCATGTCTGAATTGCGACGTCCTGGCGTGACGCTGGCAACAGTAAGAACACGAAATTATGCAAATTCATACAGGTAGACTCGAAATATGAATTTGCAATCATTTGTTTGGGATTAAAGTCGATAATACTAAATAAATTGCTCCTCAAGGTTTATTATACTTTCGTTTTTGACTCAGTATATATCAGATCAGTTCAGTTTCTCGTCGTCTTCGTCAAAGAAACCCTATGTTCTGAATACTTTTCTGTGAACAGATGTAATGCCAAACCAGTGGAAATGCAACTAATCGGTTTAAATTACAATTCTATATACCACATAAACAGCGCAGGCGCGCAGGACACCCCAGCGCAACGTAAATGAAAGGAACAGCCTGAATACATATTTTTATTATGCTAGCATGTGAATTATTGCAAATTATCCAAAAGATATTTCTCGATATCCATCCACTATGACGTATCACTTCGCCTTCGACACTGTTAAAAGCGATTAGGTGCCGATTTTCCCAGCAGTACCAGAAGTTCGTGCTTTTCTAAACCGTTCTGTTGATTCTATGACTGAAACATTAGACGGACAATAATAATAAAATAATAAAGTATAATAATTAGATGTATACAAAGTGACTCAGAGAGTGATATTGAGCCTTGAACTGGGTAACTTTTCCGAAAAACCTTGTTTATCGATTCGCCCAGGAAGTTTTTAGGATGAGTCAGCGCACTTAATTCCAAATTCCTTGTTGTAAATTGAAATTTTAAATGTTTTCATTTGTAGTATTATAATTATTAAATTTCATCTGTGAGTTGAATAATTACTTGGTTAAAGTGGGACTGTTTTTTATGTTTGAGTGATTTGGCTAGTGCAGGCTTGAAAGAACGATCAGATGATCTTTATCATTGTTTTGAAACTTACGTGTTTGCATTCGAATTGAGTTCAATATTTCGCAGTAAAATGCTACGCAGAAAACAAAACAAAAATCCACGCTATTCGGGTGGATATGAAAATACTCGTGCAAGAGCTTGTAAAAAATAAAACTTTCAGGTCCACACTCATGAGATAATACCCGATATTCATGAAAATTTGATTTTCTCTCTATATTAGTTGAAAAAATAGGTTACAAAAGGAGTTGAATTAGGTTGACGATTTTCAATCGAATCGAATATAATCTCGAATCGAATTTCTCGTTCTTCAAGATGTAGATATTGTACATTCTTACAACCGTGAGTATTGTCAATCTCCAATCAAGTATTGTATTCAACGGAAGTTCGTCCGTGTGGACAAGTCAATCGCTGAGCTCATTCTAATGAGGAGTCAATGATACAGTTTTTTTGAAACTTTGAAGAAAAGAGTAATTAATTATGATATAGTATGCCATGGGTGGAGGGTTAAAGTCATTGGCATGTAAAGGAAAGAGCCCGTACGCCAAAATAAACGCGGAAGGCTGGAGTAAGGTTATGAGATATTCGCCCTCACTTGGGTCAGTTTCTGAGTGCCGGCTCCACCTCTCGTTTATTGATCGTAACTCTCGCTCACCGTACTTTAATCACCCTCACTCTTACAAAGTTGTGAGGCCTAATCTGAATCTCCATAGAATGAAATTTAACCCTTTATCTAACGAATCGGCCGCCTCCGCCCACGTAATATGCAAATTCAGCAACTGAAAAAATATTAATTTTCTGAAAATCATAACAAGCTTGTTCCAATGAGGGGGGTCACATGATATGGTTTTGCTTAAATATTTTGAAAAAATTGAGAAAATAATTTTTAAAATCACAAGTTTTGATATCGTCTGCGTTGGATAAAGGGTTACAAGGTAAATGTCGACTATTCAGACAATAATAATATATTTCATGATGCATGCTTTCGAAGTTTTATAATGTTTTTCATTGTCTCGCTAACGAGCCGTTCATGGCGTAAAATCCCTGTGACAATCAGAATCAATTCTCGCAAATGATTCTCGTGTGGAAAACTATGAGGATTCAACTCTGATTCTCGCAAAACGTTCATTTTAGTCTCGTCGTACATTCTGAAAGTATCTCTCAAAACAAGGCAACACCTCCGTTTAGCTGTTGTGTCAAGTGAAGCTTATATAGGCAGCCAAAACTTTAATAGAAGCCATGGCAACCCTAGATATTTAAACTGCCATCAGGAAGACAACCAAAAGTTTGTATGGTGGAACATGTGTTCTGCATGTGCATATTAGACAGACACGAAACGAACGAAATGGGAACTAGGCCAATAGAGGTGAAAGGCAGATTCTTGTTCAGCAAAAACCGTTTTTAAACTTTGGTAATTTCTCGCATTTTTCGAGCCTATTTTCTCAATAAATCACTCCATATCCGAAACTGGCTTAATTTAAACTTCTCGCAAAATGAGCTCGTATACCACGAGACGACACGCGACTTTTTCAGAAATCGGATGAAAATCAAATCGCCGATAGAAAGACTACGTAGATTTATTCCGTCTTGTCGATCGAATCTCGGAGTTTGGGTGATATAAAAATCTTTGAAATTCTTAGAAAATTCCGAGATCGTCCGATTCTAGCACAGTCGGAGAATTCATCGCACTTTTTCACAAGATGACAGTGGATATACGCGAAAGCTTCCGAAACCGAGATGAAAATATTTTTACAAAAAAAATCTACTTTGGGTCGAAGTGTCGCGTGTGGTCTCGTGGATATTAAACCCCACATTAGCTACAAATCTGAAGTGGGTGATAAGAACTTCACACTCGTCAGCATGAGAAAATGTGTGAAAACGTCTAATTTTTGTCGGTTTTCTAAAGTGTCTCGTGACAGATTTCATGCATTCAGCGGTTATTTCTCGTATGCGGAAAGACTACAAATCTTCGGAAAAATGCAAAAAATGTATATTTTTGCCGTCGGTGTTTTGCAATGTCTCTTCGACGGATGCGAAAGATTCTGCGGGGATATCTCGGATGAGAGACATTTGCAACCTCGTGACATCTTGTTTTTTTTTAATCAGTCTGTGACAGAGAAATACGGTAACTTTGTAGTGTCCCTTCGACGGATGTGGTCATTGGTAGGGATCTCTCGGGTGAGAGAGCTTTCCAACCACGTGGCATGCGGCGTGGCAAATGCTTGGTGCCGCGTTCAAAGAGAGAGAGAGAGAGAAAAAGTGAGAGAGACATTCAAAAAAAATAAAAGTGTTATGATACCTTAGGCTGTCCGATGTATCATCTCGGGAAAAAAATCTAAAACTAACACATCTACTTCCTGAATACATTTTAAGCAAGCTATACATCCAAAAACAATCGCACGCAGCCATTTTACTCATTGACCAGAAGCTCAACACTACTCATTAACTTTTGAAAATAATATTGGGTTTACGAGTCGATTGAAAGAGCAATAAATTTCGATAAGAGAGATTCGTGAACGTACTGTGTAAAGCAGAAATCTGACTGCTACTACTATCACATTTCTTGACAGTGGAAAAAGACAAACTTTCGGCAAGAGATTCGTGAACATACTGACACAGACATCGGGCTACCGCCACGACATTTCCAGAGAGTGGAACATAACAAACATTCCGTAAGAGATTCCTGAACGTACTGCGACAGAGCAGAGATCTGATTGCAATTACTACCACATTTCAGGAGAGTGGAGCATGACAAATTTTCGGCGAGAGATTTGTGAACATATTGTGACAGAGTGGAGATCACACTGCTACTAACACTACATTCTGGGAGAGTGAAATATGAGAAACTTTCGGCAGAGATTCGTGAATATACTGAGACAGAGATCCGACTGCTACCACCACGGCATTTCGAAAGAGTGGAATATGACACCCAACAGGACTGTGAACGCGACTGATGGCAAAAACAAAATGAATCAAACTCATAGCCCGAAATGGGCAATAACCCTGAGAAAATAATGCGGGAAACAACTTCTATGAGAGATCTGTGAGAAGATGTGAAAATCACTGCTCGAAATTGGATAAAATTGTGATTTTCATTGTCGTTAATCCTATGTGATATCTGATTTGAAATCGACTCACATTAGTGCATGGGTTGGTTACTGAAGGATATATAGCGAACAAAATCTCAGGCTATAAAGTAAGCAGTTAATTAATGCAAGGAATTGATAGCTGCGACAGATGGTAAAATAAAATGAAACAAATTCCAAGACCATAAAGGGCAATAACTCTGAGAAGCAATGAGTAGAACAACACCGGCATGGACATCGATGCGAGATGCACTCACACAACAACTATGATGCCATTCAACCGTGTATGTTAAAGGTTATCTGAAAAACAAACACATTTTGCGAAAAACATTACACAAATGCATACCAAATACTATGTCATTCCACCGAGTATTTCAAAAGTTATCAAGTGTTAGAAAACTCTTTGGTCACAAGCCGACAGACAGGCAGTCAATAGATCGATTGTTCGACTCCAACCAGCGATAACTGCGTTGTGCCGTTGGGCATGACAGTTAATCCTAATTGCCAATTGTCCACACTGAGACACCGTGGTCACTGTATTAAGGCCTATATCTCGTCGTTGGTGCACTTGCATTCAACCGCGAGGTGGTAAGATGGCGAGTCTGACAGTTGCTCGTCGCTGTCGCTGCTCGATGGTTCTCTCCTGGTACTCCGCTTTCCTCCATCCATAAAACTGTCCGACCATGGCTGTTGAAAGTGTCTGTAAACAACAGTAAACAAGCAAACAAACAACAACAGGGAACGAACAGTTTCCATCTCTCGAAGATTTGTTATTCAGGGGCAGTTTATTTCCATATGGGTCCCAGAATTAGCGTTTCTTGTTGAGGCGACAAAACGCCAAGATAGTTAAGCAGTTCTTAGTGGGCCATGGGTACAATATAACCCACTCCAAGCAGGCCGGGAAAACTGGGGTAACCCGGCAGCAAGAGGTCCTGATCACCAGCAAATTAGCTCTGTGGAAAGGTGATAACACTGTGAGTTCGACTACTTCCCTGAACAGAGCCGTACTATGGATTCAAAGGTCTTTTTCAGCAAAAAAAACGAGGGTGAATCAAGAAAACCATCGCAGGTTATCATGGAAGCTAAGATTTCGTATTTACACACAAACAGCGCAAATAAAAATAAAATTAAAACAAAATATTTTGTGTCAAATTGCTGGACGCCGCCAGAAAAAAAGATGATTTTCAACTTCTTTCATTCACCTTATTCCATTCCTTATCATTTATCCAGCTATCCGGTCAGCGCCATTCACAAAACTCGCCTTTATGTTATTCAGTTCTTGACTTCCAAACATAGTTTATGTCCACCTCATTGGAACGAGTTCGTCCATCTTATTCCAATGATGGAACGTAAGCTTTGTTTTAACTCTGAATTGAAAATATTTAGTTATTTAAGATTTGTTTTTACAAATGTCGCCTGCTTTTAC
The DNA here is from genome assembly GCA_031216915.1 of Pictodentalium vernedei. NCBI lineage: Eukaryota > Metazoa > Mollusca > Scaphopoda > Dentaliida > Dentaliidae > Pictodentalium > Pictodentalium vernedei. The sequence goes on along the minus strand of CM062296.1, from coordinate 640,972,289 downwards.
AATTGTCGTCGTGCTTGATACGGAGTTAAGGTGTGTTGAATGTGATAGCCTCTCTTTGGCCATATTGAAATATGGAGGAAAGAGATACTCTTACAGACGGCTGCTATGAACCTCTGCTTGTGCATTATTTTACTTCAAACAGTTTTTCCATCCACCGTGATTATTTTTGTACCGTCCTGCGCCCTCCGGACCCCATGAAAATTCAAACTTTGAACCGGCGTTCATATCTTGTCTTCTTCAGACACCCGTGTAAGCTCGTTCCAGTTACTGGTTATGTGGGCTGTCTTTGGAGTTGGGAATGAATCATTAGAAAAACGTTTTGCAAAATTATTTTGGGAAGCTGGTGAAGTTGATACTTTACTTCAACTTTCATGCTTGTTACGTTTTCTTTCAGATAGCCTTTTCGGCCGTGTTTATTCTTCTAGGAGACATTACAGAGCTCATAAGTTTCTATTCCGTTTTAAACTCTGTCTTCAGTGTTCTGGTTATGCTTGGATTGATCATCCTAAGATACACAAAGAAAGATGTACCGCGACCTTACAAAGTATGTTTTAGTTTGCAGCGCTTGCTTTACAAAATGGAACCAACTTTGTCTGAATCCGGATTTTCGGCCGTTATTACGGATTCGGCTTCGGATTTCAAAGTCAGATTCGAGTCTGGAAAAAAATCGAATTTTGTTCATATGTGCATTTGCTAAATTACTTTGTTATTTTTTAATCTTGGTGAGCAATAATTACAATAATTCATGTTGCCATTCAACATATTGATTTTCTTTTTTGATAAGCCTCTGGTAAGTTCAGCTTTCTAATAATTTCAAATAAACAGTGCGAACAACAATATTAGTCCAGTGGCTAGGGTGGGTCCTGTGTGCATTTTGGGGCCCAAAATATTACTCTACATGTTCCTATTATATAGCATCTGAAGTTAAAAAAAATCAGGGTAGACTTTTCCGACCCTGACAATAAGGGAGAAAACCACACTTAAAGTTATATCCCCTTACTGAAAAACCTAAAAATTGATGTTTCTTTGAAAAATTCAAAAAATAATAATTATAGTTGAGATAACATTTTAATTTATGTCTTACACAGTCGCAATAAACTATATCTTAGATTGAAGATGCAAAAATAATTTTATTTTCAGAATTTGGTATGATTTTTTGCAAAAATATGCATTTTTTCTTGTTTTTTTAGCGAAAATATTTCAAACAAAGCCAAAGAAGTTATATTTACTTTGTGTTATAAAGAAATAATCATAACATGTTATATATTTCTTGAAAGGATATCATATTAGCTACAATTTGCAGAAGCTTGAGTTGGTTAGGTTAATGGAAGACAGATTTATATGGAAAAGTCTACCCCTACCCCCAAAATAACAAACATGGAAAAATTATTAAAATCTACTCCACACTAAATAACAACAATTAATTTTTATTTCTTCTCTCTAAAATCCCTTATGCAGTAATTCTAATAAGGTATGACATCTATTAGTAAGATTATATATCAATTCTTACACAAATTACACCCCCCCCCCTCCCGGCAGCCCCTCACCCCCACTCTCTGGGGGCCAATGCCACCCAACTCTTGATTAAGAAACCTAATTTATTTGTGTTCTTAAGCCAAAACATCGAAGATATTTTCGGAAATTATTCTAATAAACTGCTTGTAATATTAGCCAAATCGACCAAATTTACCAGCGTAATATACAAATATTTCCATTCAACCTTTGTTGTGTTTTCATTTTGGTCTTCAAACTCAGAAGCTTATGACCCATCACTGGAACAAGCTCATTGGGTGTGTTCAATTGAAGGGTATCAAGCTATGGTCTGGAAGAAGAAAAATGAAATTTATTTTTTTCTTGTCAGAAAGAAATAATGGTTATTGTGGTCTACAATTTACTTTAGTTAAGGAGTTAATACCAAATAATCCTTGTCAGTTTTCAACTCTGGCCAACACGAAATTGGCAGCATATTCACACCGTAGAAGGTCTTGAAGGCAAAATAAATGGCTTTTTACAGCTGATATCGTCACTTTCAACACTTCTGCATTTGCAAAACTTACAGCATGGAACCCCATTTTTCTAACAATCGCATCTATTTGTGCTGCGTTTTAAACAGTTGCAAAACTGAACAAGCTCATCAGGAACAATTCTCTTAAGTCGCATGGGCATGAGCAAACCATCTATATCATCAAAGACATAAGATCTGGGATCAGGAGAATGTCCTTTAGGACAATTAAGAATTGGGTAAGTAGCATGAAATGCACGCTGAATGTGACCTGCAACACTATAACTGGTAGGTGGTAGCTTATCCAAAGATATCTTCTTACTATGATGGTAAAACCAGCACCTTAATTCATCCAAAGTTTTTAATTCTGATCTAGGTTTTAGTATTTGAACTAAGTATGCTTCTGCATGCACATAAGTATCATGCAAATCAGGAGCATACGAAGTCACACCAAACTCTTGAAGGTATTTGTGTGGGTCTGCTTTCAAGGCTGCAGCTTTAGTGCCAAATTTGCTATCGCATCCAGATAATGTATGTATTACAGGCAAAACTTTACACACATCTCCTAAACTGTTGGCCAAGGTATGCACTGGATTATACCTTGTATTGTCCCCAACACCTGCTCACATCCATAGTTCTTTTAAACCATTACGATTTAGGAGTAACAGCAGAGTGACACAAATACAACTGTATCATTTGACAAAATGACTTATCTTTTATGTAATGATTGCATCATGCCCAATGAAGCCCACAGTACTCTACCTGACATTGTTCATGTAGCCTTTGACTGTGTGCTTCCAGAAAAACATTGTGAAGCGCGAACCGTGGATGACACCGGGTCTCTAATTCAAAAGGTTCCCACATGTTAAGCTAGTTCTCAGTGGAATGTGTGGGGAATATTCTTTTGAGTGCCAGTCTATGTATCAAGGAAATATGCAGCATCATACTGACTTAGATTTGAATATTGAAGAAGCCAACCTTCGACTGATACCCCACGCTATGCATGCTACTCAGTCCCAGAATAAAAGATCAGTCATTTTGTCAAATGATACAGATGTATTTGTGTCACTCTGCTGTTACTGGGGTTTCCTAAATCGTAATGGTTTAAAAGAACTGTGGATGAGAGCAGGTGTTGGTGACGGTACAAGTTATATTCCAGTACATACCTTGGCCAATTGTTTAGGAGATGTGTGTAATGTTTTGTCTGCAATGCATACATCATCTGGATGTGATAGTACAAGCAAATGTGGCACTAAAGCTGCAGCCTTGAAAGCAGACCCACATAAATTCCTTCAAGAGTTTGGTGTGAATCCGTATGCTCCTGATTTACAGGATACTTATGTGCATGCAGAAGCATCCTTAGCTCAACAAGAGCTGGACTATCGGCCGGTGCATACCCCCGCGTGGTATTCTCGGACGGACTCACACACGGACGGACGCACGGACAAACGCATGACGCATGTAATCCAGTAATCCCCCCATTTTCTTCGAAAGTGGGGGTATAAAAATTCAAGAGAACCATATTATGTGATCCCCTTATTGGAGCGAGCTCCACAAGCACGTTCCAATAAAATAAAAAAAATTATCTGACAACACCGAAATTCATTCTAGTCTTGGGCAATGTTACAATTTAATTGCATACCAAGTTTCATTTAATTCCATAATGATTTACTTAAGTCATGAATATTCTCGTACGGACGGATGCACAGACGGACGGACGCAATCCAGTATACCCCCCCCCCCCCATTTTCTTCGAAAGTTTTCAACAATTTCTAAGTCAAAAGGTATGGTAAATTGTTTGGTGTTTGGAAGTTTTATGCAATGAGGCAGAAGCCTTTGTCATGGGCAAACTGCATGACACATTTCACTGAAATCCAATAAACCCAATCCAGTATACCCCCCTCCCCCATTTTCTTCGAAGGTTTTCAACAATTTCCAACAATTTCTAGGTCAAAAGGTATGGTAAATTGTTTGGCGTTTCGAAGTTTTATGCAATGAGGCAGAAGCCGTTGTCATAGGCAAACTTCATGCCATATTTCACTGAAATCCGATAACCCATACCTGAGATACAGGCTGAACAGACAAATAATGTCTATTTCCTACAATTTCTAAGTCAAAAAAGGGGATAACTCTAATAATGTCTATTTCCTATAAATTCTAAGTCAAAAAGGGGGATAACTCTAAAAAGGAGAATGTGAGAAATATCGTTGAATCCTTTTTTTGAGTGCCTATACCATAAGACAAAATTTGGCTCGGATGGACACAATTTCTAAGTGAACAAGTAAAAAAAAAAATAATAATAATCTGACAACACCGAAAATCATTCTAGTCTTGGGAAATGTTACAATTTAATTACATAGCAAGTTCCATAATAATTTACTTGAGTTATGAAAGTTATGAATATTCTCGGATGCACGGACGCATGGACGCACAGGTGGACGGACGCAAGTAATCCAGTATACCCCTCCCCCCCCACCCCCACCCCTATTTTCTTTGAAAGTGGGGATATAAATACTAAAACCTAGATCAGAATTAAAAACTTTGGATGAATTGAGGTACTGGTTTTACCATCACAGTAAGAAGTCATTTTTAGATGAGCTATCACCTACCAGTTATAGTGCTGCAGGTCACATTTAGCATGCATTTCATTCTACTAACCCAATTCTTAATTGTCTTAAAGGACATTCACTTGACCCCAAATCTTATGTATTTGATGATATAGATGGTGTGCTCATGCCCATGTGACTTAAGAGAATTGTTCCTGGTGAGCTTGTTCAGTTTTGCAACTGTTTGAAACGCAGAACAAAGAGATGCGTTTGTAAGAAAAATGGGGATCCATGCTCTAAATTCTGTAAATGCAGAAGTTTTGAAAGTGACAATACCGGCTGTAAAACGCCATTTATTTTGCATATAAGACCTTCTACGGTGTGCATATGTTGCCAATTTCGTGTTGGCCAGAGTTGAAAACTGACAAGGATTATTTGATATTACCTCCTTAACTAAAGTAAATTGTAGACCACAGTAACTATTATTTCTTTCTGACAAGAAACAAATAATATTCATTTTTCTTCTTCCAGGCCATAGCTTGAAACCCTTCAACTGAACATACTCAATGAGCTTGTTCCAATGATGGGTTAAGAGCTTCTGGTTTGGAAGACCAAAATGAAAACACAACAAAGGTTGAATGGAAATATTTGTACATTACGCTTGTGGATTTGGTCGATATGATAGTTAAATGGTTAACATTAGTCTTTTGAACATGTGATTAAAAATTGTTCAAAGGCTAATATTACAAGCAGTTCATTAGAATAATTTCCGAAAATATCTTCGATGTTTTGGCTTGATAACAAAAATAAAGCAGGTTTCTTAATCAAGTGTCGGGCGGCGTTGGCCGCAGGGAGTGGATGAGGGGACGTGAGGAGCGGGGGTCTAATTTCTGTAAAAATTGATATCTAATCTTTCTAATAGATGTCATACCTGATTATAATTACTGCATAAGGGATTTTAGAGAGAAGAAATAAAAATTAATTGTTATTATTTAGAGTTGAGTAGATTTTAACAACTTTTCTGTGTTTGTTATTTTGGGGGTAGGGGTAGACTTTTTCCATATAAATCTGTATTCTAATAACCTACCCAACTCAAGTTTCTGCACCTTGTAGCTAATATGATTACCTTTCAGGAAATATATAACCTGTTATGATTATTTCTTTGTAACACAATGTAAATATGACTTCTTTGGCTTTGTTTGAAATATTTTCGCTAAAAAAAACAAGAAAAATGCATATTTTTGCAAAAAATCATACCAAATTCTGAAAATAAAATTATTTTTGCCACTTCAATCTAAGATATAGCTTATTGCGACTGTGTAAAACAAAAATTAAAATGTTATTTCAACTATAATTATTAATTTTTGAATTTTTCAAAAAACATCAGTTTTTAGGTTTTTCAGTAAGGGGAGATAACTTTAAGTGCGGTTTTCTCCCTTACTGCCTGGGTGGGAAAAGTTCACCCTGATTTTTTTTTAACTTCAGATGATATATAACAGGAAAATGCAGAGTAATACTCTGGGCCCCAAAATGCACACAAGACGCACCCTAGCTATTGGACAATATGTCATACTGCTACATCACAAACAGCTTGTGGAACTTTACCCTGAAAAAATGAACAGATCTGGAACGTGCAAACTGATTTCCGACAAAGAATTAACTACATCAGACGGTAACACATTCACGTAGCGATATCGTATATTTTATAGAATGTGTCCGGTCCCCTGATGTACACGATATCAGCGAAACTTCACATGCGCTATGCAGGTGAATCACGGAACATCGGCAAAATATCAACAATCTTGATGGTTTTCCGGTTGCTAATCATTCCGCGTCAAACAGTTATTCTGTGAAAGACATTAGGGCCCAAGTATTAGACGTCCATCTGCAAGACACTCAGAGTATTTGAACAAAAGCACATTTCCTCGTCTAATACCTTAGTACAGGATTTACCAGAGGTGCAGAAGTCATGTCTTCCTGGCTATAATTTTATTTCTTCTTATACGTCTATACTGATGCCCAGGTTTCGGGTCAATTCCAGAGACTTGTTTGCTCAGGTTTTCTTGTGTTATAGTCTTTTCTGTCAAATTGTACTGCATCTGTCACTTCATAGAGACTATGATTAGTCGAAATCAGGGCTGGGAGGAGTTAAAATTTTCCTTAACACGTTAACATTTTATATAATTCTGCGTTAACGAGATAAATGACATTAAATGTTAAATTGAATAAAATTTTAATAAATTCGGTCATTTTTATTGATTTGAATTTGAATATCATTGAACTTACGTACAGTTCGTCTCTTGATTTCCAATGTGTTCTATGTGCCAACTGGCACATAGAACACATTGGAACTCAGGAGACGAGTAGTTATTATAGTTCTCTCCGGTTATCGTAAATTCTAACATTCAGCGATGTTTTCATTTACGAATGCAATCACTGCGGCCGTATCCTTAGAAAGAGTCATCCGCCTTTGCACGAATAGAAGTTCTTACATGGAAAATAGGCGTTCGGATGAAACTGATATTGCTGTATCGCCAAATATCGGCAGGCAAACTTCGCCAACGTTGGTAGGAGGGCTTCATGGTCTCTCCACCAAATCAATGGGTCGTCTATAATTGACGGACATCTAAATTATTCGTGTTCTTCAATTTCGTCAAATTGCGCAAAATTCGACATCATCGGCACGCGCGATCCGGCTTTGGTAAACACAATATAATGACGCAATGCTACATAATATACAATTATAATCTTCAGAGTTAAACGTTATTAACTTGGTTAAATTTTTTTTAACGTTGTTAAAATAATTGAACATGTTAACGTTTGAAACGTTAACTGCTCCCAGCCCTGGTCGAAAGCTCCTGTAATAAAAAAGGAAATGCGTCTTAATGGTATTACCTATCAAGGTCATATTAGGACTTAAAACTTGCGATACAATACGAAAGAATTGATTATAAACAAATTAAGCCGCGAGACGAGAAAACAACATTGCAAACTCATGTGTCAGTTAAAAATGTATTGGTTACAAAATTGCAGATGATGTGAAGTTTAACATTAACGATTCTTTGTGCTTGGTTTGTTCAACGTGTATTTCAAAGCTATCCGGGCCCCCAGTCTACACTTGTAAAGGATTCGACGTTGTTATGGCCTGGAACCAGTCTAGCTCTTAAAAAGTCTATCGTCTGTGTCTTAGATTCAATCGTTTGGAAGAGGTCAGTTGGTCGTAAAAGCGAGAGATCAACTGAAATAATCCAGTCGATTGATGGTTCATCGATATTCAAAATATTTAAAGTCTATGAAATGTATTAATTGACTTACCATGTTTCACTATGGAAAATGTTCGCCTTTCTCTAAAGACAGTACGCATGAAGTAAATCGGCTGCTCTCAAACCTTTCGGTCGTTTTGCCAATAAGTTGTTGATGTTCAAACATTTATATAAAAACAGTTCTGAACCACTCCAAAGAATTTGGTGTAAATCAAAAAAAGAATAAAACAACAATTATAAAACGCATAACATTTATTTCGTGGCAGGTGAATGGTCGTTTCGTGAAGATTCATTGAAGCGTGCCCGTGTATCATCCTCCGTGTGTACTTATGATTAGTGCCTAAAATGCACATTTGTACTAGTCAGTATCTGTGGTGTTCATCTCTGGCCAGCAAACAAGCTAGAAAACTCTGTCTCATAGTGAATGAAAGTATGAACTTGATCCTGAACAATTTGAATCCATTCCTGGACAAGAATATTGCACATTGGTACACATCAATGATATAGTTGACGACATCACAAGAAACATTACGTTATTGTCGAAAACCCCGCTTTGACTGCAAACATTATCAATGACGATATCGAAAAATGGAGGCGTGTTCTGAATGATGGCTTGTGAATTTCAACCCCAACAAAACTGAAACTACGCTGATCTCTCGCAAAACTACCAACGTGCACCACCCGCCACTCACAATGTTCACAACCGATATACAAACTGTCACCCGCCACAAACATTTTGGCTTCACATTTCACAATCGTGGGACATGGTTGACACATATTGCCGTATAACACAAACAGGAATCACACCGCCTCAACTTACTGCGGCGTTTCAAGTTCTGACTTGATTTAAAACACTAGAGAAAAATTACTTTGCGTTCTTCCGCCGAATACTGGAATTTGCTGATACAGTGTTGGATAACTGAACAGCCAAAGATGCTGAAGAACTGGAAAAAATTCAAACTGAAGCCACGCAAATTGTTACAGTGGGAACGGGTCAACTCGCCCTTGGGTCATGTCGCCCTCGGGTCAAGTCGTCCCGGGTCAAGTCACCCCGGGTCAACTCGCCCCGGGTCAAGTCGCCCTCATTTAAAAAACGTAACTCTAGTTACATCAACATTTTTTTTTATTTTAATACTATAATCTATTATTTACTTTGTTTTATTTTAATACTATAATCTATTATTTACAACAATATAACGAAGTCCAGCCAGACCAGCATTTTTTATTTCAGTAATATATATTTTATTATTTTACAATATAAATTACAATATAAAGTTGGTTACAGCACTCGTACAAAACACGTAAAGACACATTTATACTAATTAAACATGAAAATGTATTGAAAACGTCGAGAAATATATGACGAACAATGGGAAAGTAAAACCTATTTCCTTTTCGCCGAGGAATGGGGAAACGTTTCTGTTTTCCGAAGTTCGAGAAAATGTATTGAAATCACAAATGATTTTCGCCGAGGAATATCATGTGGAATGGGGAAACGTAGGTTCCTATTTTAATACATTTTTTGGAACTCAGGAAAAGATAAATGAAAGGCAAGATGTATTTCGTTTGTTTTTTCCGAAGTTCAAGAAAATGAGGAATGGGGAAACGTAGGTTCAGATTTTAATACATTTTATGTTGATCAATTTCTGAATAATGAATGAATGAAAGGTTAGGTTTTAGCGCGCCTAAGGCGCGCAGGAACGATATGGGACTTACAAATCCCTTGCGACCCGGTTAACCTTATTTTTTGTTTTATTCAATGGGTTTTCTATGAAAGGATTTACGTTTTTGATTCTTGAATTCTTGGATTTTCTAAAAGGATGATTACAAATTTTGAAGGTTAGTACTTCAGTTATTATTTTTTCAGTTTTCAGTTTTTCTCGGCAATTTAACCCCCAAAAAATTACCCCTCCCCCAATTTTGTAAAAAAAAATTACCCACTCCCCAAAAAAAATTTCACGGGTAAACTCGCCCCTCAAATGCGGGTCAACTCGCCCCCCGATCGGGGGCGAGTTGACCCGGGAAAACTGGCGGGGGCGAGTTGACCCGAGGGCGAGTTGACCTGGAACATTCACAGTGGCGTCCGAAAGCGCAAGTAAGCTTCGTTTGTTCGCAGAGACATGTTGGTATACACTCGAAACAAGACAGAAAAAACACAAGCTAGAGCAATACTTTAAAATGTATCACCATTTTGTTCCGGCGCATGCCAGCATTAGAATACCTCTTTCTAGCTCGGAAACGCAGTGTCATGACCTTCAAAGTAGCATGTAGATGTGGAGACCCTGAAACTGCTGAACATCTTCTTCTGCAACGCCCTGTTACGCCCTGATGCAAAAGCAAACCATTGGGTTGATCGAGAACCCATCACAAAGGATATCTTACTGTACGGTTCTGAGAGCTACAACACTGGAATCAACAGGTACATTTTTAGAAGGTTCACCGGTGAATATGTCTAACGTGTCGTTTCACGAGCATGTTTAATAACATATACCGGCTACAATCAATCCACGAACTGGAAACTTCTTGATATTGCTTTGTACCATCTGGGTAAATCTAAATTATTACCTCTGCCTTCTATCCTTTCATTTGTCCTTAGTCAGACTCCCCTACCCATTATCTCCCATCACACCTTCCCAACCTTTAGGCTCCATATTTTCTTTCCATATTTCTTCTTTGTTTGTTTGCAAGAGATTTTTTTACGTTCTACTTCTATTTTTCAGTATCTTTTTCTTTCTTTTCTTTTCTGTAGTTTTTTTTCAGTTTGTTTAACATATAAATTATTCATGCCATTCAACACAAGATACTTTCGCACCTCTTGGTAACCAGAAAATTCTAACTTGTACTATCTCCTCTGCATATGCTTCAGTTTTGTGTACCTGACATGTATTTTGGAAAGTTTAAGTTTGCGTTGGAGACGGCTCCTTTTCACCCATTGCTTTCTGCCGAATCCTTTTTCTTGGAACTTGATTATATATATTGTTTAATTAATCCGGTAAAATGTTATCTTTACTGTTACCTAGAAATAATATATTGTTTGAACTAAAACTAAAATATTGCGCCAAAATTTCTAAACATTTGTCTTGCGCTCTTACCAGCTTGATATTTCCCGAGGAGACGGACTCTCTCATGCGCAGATGATATTTTACTCCGAGGCATTATACAGATGTGTGTAAAGTGTATAAAGGCCGCACAATAAACAAATCGAGCGGAAAAATGCACAGAAATCTCGCCATGTGTCGTTTTATTGTTTCAACAAATGTTCTATTTGGTTGAATATGACAGACTGGTAAAATAACTTGGAGACTCGAGGGTTATTAGACAGTATGCCTCATATCACCAAAAGATTCTTACCGAGAGTCCCAAACTATTACGACCTGGTGGGGCGAGAGTTTCCATTTTCCGATGAGAATGAATAAATAATATTTTTTTTCCCTTGAATTAGCGGTTTTCACAGGTTTTCAGGAAAAATTCTGGCATTTGAGCGACCAACATTTTTTTCCGACAGATAACACCAAATTCCGACAGTACTGGGGGCGAACCGGCATCAGCATCCCCACTAGTTTCGGGTCTGACCGTCATCGCTATTAACAATCAACTAGAGTAGAAAAAACTTCTCACATCAGTTTATAAGTATTGGAATTGCCATCATTTTAGACGCCTTTCTTTTCTTTTGTGTTCAAACAAGATGATCCTTCATTTTACTGGTGAAATCGACTGAATGAGGTAATACAAAACATGCCTCGATATGTTGGCGTCAATCTAGTCTGTGTGTTTCCTATCACTTTCCTTTTATAAATATAATAAGTGTAGGTAGATGACATAAAATAGTATAGAAATATAAATACTGATTCAGCGTAACAGAATGCATAACTAGAAACATAAAATTAGGCACATTACACACAAACATATTGTGTAAAGGTAGAGGTGTATTTGGCTTTAGACCGGCATATTGAGTAGGTCTAGCCAAGGTGACACCACGTCGCTTTCCCTAGGTATCCTTAATATTTTGATGGGATATTCTGCACTGGTTCTGGAATCGCGTACCGAAAACATACCGAGATAACGGGTAGATTACCCCGGTAGCCTGAGAGACCTCGGATGTTGGAGAGGTTTTCTTCAACCTACCTCGCATGGATAGCTGCACCAAAGCCCACATAACATACACAAACATATCTACACAGACCACACCTACACACAAATCTTCCACCCACCCCCAAAGACATACACGCGTACGCGAGAGACAGAAGTGCTGATTGTGCAGTTGTTTGTTAAGAGTTCCTTTCTGTAATTTTAAACATTTTTATGCCCGAATGGCAAACAGCACAGGCTGTCTGTTTTGTTTGTTTTGCAGGTACCATTATTAATTCCCATTGTGCTGATATTTGTGAAGATAGCCTTAGTGATCGTACCATTGATCTTCCACCCACGTCTTGAGAATCTACTTGCCCTATCCATTATACCGGTTTCAGCTTTATTTTACATTCCTTTTGTTTATTTCAAGATATCATTACCCTACATGGGTAAGTATTGTGTAGTAACATATCTGATCAAATCTCTGAATAAGTGGATTTGCTGGAACGTCAGGGAATAACGCCCAACATCAGTACCCTCGCTCCATTATGCCGTCAAGTCAATCAATGCGGTAACTCCGCCACCACATGGTGTTTGATGCCTTAAAAACTGTTGCGCTGTAACTAGTCTCAGTTTAACTGGTTTTACTTCATCAAAAGCCATGGTGTTTATCTAGCACGAAAACTAATAATACTGTATCAACTTTCGAATTTCGGCACTTTATTTTTGCAATAATAACTAAAATATGTTGTAATTTCTAATTTAAAGGGCGATGGAACCGAAGGCTTCCGGGCGTGGTCACCCTTTATATTGTTTTCACTTTTTTATCGTCGAAAGTTTTTCATGGGACGTGATTCACTGAGACTTCACGGTGAATCAAAGATTATTCAAACAATTTCAGGTCCGAAATGTAGCTTTCGAACGATCTCTTGAACACTATGATTTCTATATGTTAACAACGTTATGTTATTTATTTATTTATTTATTGGTGTTTAAGGTCGCATACTTATGCACAATGTCTAATCGTGACCGTGACAGTTTTAGGGATGGGGGAAGCCGGAGTACCCGGAGAGAACCAGCGTGCAACGACGAGCAACTGTCAGCTCCTCAACATTCTAACTCTGTTCAAGCTCCGCTCAAGCAGGGTTACAGCAGTTGAAGACATGTGCACCATCGACGTGTAGTACGCATTAGTACACGGCGTTATCATGCCCCCATGTAGGCAACCGGGATAAAGTGCCTTGCACAAGGACACAACGGGGGTCGTCCCGGGCGGGGGTCGAACTCGGGACCTCTAGCATAGAAGTCCAACAGTCTACTCCTTAGCCACCGCGCTCCCAACAACAACGGTATGGGGTTTTGTTGTTTGCTCAGGACCAGAATAATATGAGATTAACCTCCCCCCGGCACTTCCACCCCACTAGTTTGAATTGTTCTCTTATTAATGAGCAGTGACAGCACGTGACTACAACGCAATGAGGGTGCTTCATTGACAACGAGCTTATTATTGACCGATTATTGGGCCACTCGTCAGTCAAGAACAAAACTAAGATGTTGACAACTAGATCAAGCGATCACCATAGCAATATGAGTGCTTCCTTAACAACGTGCTACCCATTGGGTTGATTTTGATAATATATATATGATATATAGGTTCACAACTTAGCAGGAAACTAAATAAAATACATGACAACAGAATAACGCAGTCTCCATAGCAGACCGAGTGCTTCCTTAGCAGTGACTTAACTATTGGACGATCGTGGTCTAATTTAATGCACGGGTCTACAAGAGGGGCAGAATGATAAATATCAGAATCTGCTAACTTGGTCTCCATAGCTACAACCGTGCAACCTTAGCAACACAGTAAATAATAGGTAGTTTTTGATCTTACAGTACATTTAGGATTAAAAATCAACAATAAATAAAACTAATAGTTTAACAACGGTGTCGCGTGAGCACCACAGGAGCTGTGGTGTATACTTAGCAATGAGCTAATTACTTGTTAGATTTCGGCGAAATTTCATTTATAGGGTAAAAAGCTAGAAACTAAATAAACTACTCGACAACCAACTCGCGCAGTCTCCATAGCAGCCAGGGCGCTTCTTTAGCGCTTAACCACTGGTGCAGTCTGGGTGTAATTTAATACACAGGTCTCCATTAGGGCCAGAAATAAAATGAACTAAATCGCAATCTGCTTAGTATCTATAACATCAAGCGTGCTTCATTAGCTACGCAGTAATCGAAAGGTAGATTTTGATCTTATTCTCCTTTTCTTGCAAGAAAAAACCTAAAACAACAACAACAAAAAATAAAACTAGACTTATTGATTCTGGAGAATCAAAGACTTTTCCAGACGAAATTCCATGATTTTTTTTCTTTAACTAGCAATGTCACAGCGAATGGCCAATTATTTTTGAAAATCTCTCAGATGTGTTCAGAGAAATCCACAGAAAACATTCTTTTAAAGCTTTTAAGGGGTATCTAGCCCAAAACGGGTTAGTGCTTGGTTTTTTTGAACACATGTATTACTTACAAATATGATCCTCGGTGAATTCCTCTTTCAATAAAGGAGGTTATGTTTATCTACCGTGTACATGTTGAGTGCTGTAGGTGCCCGAAAACAGCCCATTTTATAAAAAAGTTTTATGTTTGGCAGCATGTGGAGGGTTAACAAACGCTGAGTCCAATATTTTCTGTATGTCAACTGTAGTATCACAGACATGTCTAACAATGATGAATATTTAAAAAAATAAACAATACGCGTTTTGAGAAACTGATGATAAATCCTAACTTTGACAGTTTTTTTGCCAATTTTGGCAACGGAAGGGCGAAATCGAAATTTCCGCTTTTGGTACATTTTTATATTTTGTGCCCCCTCTATGCGTGTGCAAAATGTTTTCTCCGAGACCTCATCCTGGAGACCGATAAACTCTGGAGTCCCTCAGGGGTCGATACTTGGCCCCTTATTATTTCTCATATATATCAGTGACATAACAGATAACCTCTTGAGTAGCATTCGGCTCTTCGCCGATGATTCATCATTGTATCTAATAGTTGAGAATCCAACCCATGCAGCAACTGTGATCAATCAGGATCTGACTACAAGACGTGGTTGGTTGAGTTCAATCCTAAAAAATCTGAGACCATGCTCATATCGCGCAAGATTAGCCCTGCTGTGCACCCACCACTGTTTCTTGGCAATGCCCGGATATCGGAAGTTAAAAATCGCAAGCATCTGGGAATTATATTAAATGATGCATGCACGTGGAATGACCACATTGAACATATCTGCGGTAAAGCATGGTCTCGCGTACATTTACTGGGGAAGCAAAAGTTTACTCTTGACCGCTGTGTCCTTGAAAAGATTTACTTTGCCTTTATTAGGCCTCTTCTTGAATATGGTAGCACAATTTGGGACAATTGCACGGCGAGTAATAAAAATGATTTGGAAAAAGTACAGTTGGCTTCAGCAAGGATAGTGACTGGCGCAACCATGAGTGCTAGGACTTCCGCGTTGTACAATGAAACCCGCTGGGACTCACTTGAGGAAAGACGTCGCAAATACAAAATGAAACAATTTTTCCGAATGTTCCACCATGCGACGCCCCCATATATTGCTAATAAGGTACCTCCAACAGTCTCCTCCACCAGTCGGTGTCTCAATCTCCGAGCAGGTAATGACCTCCGAGTTCCGTTCTGCAACACCCAACTGTACCAGTCTTTATTTATACCGATAACTACAAGCCTATGGAACGACATACCTTTATCAATCAGAGAAAATTCATCAGTGAGTAATTTCGTAAGTTATCTTAACAGGGGCAATCTGCGACCCCCGTCTTTCTATGGCCATGCACAATCACGAATAGGACAAATCTATCACTGCAGATTGCGGTTGTGTTGCAGTAATCTAAGCACCCATTTATTCAATAACCACCTATCGCCTTCGCCCCTTTGCCAGTGTGTTGCCCTCGAGACAAGCGAACACTTTCTTTTGTTCTGTCCTGTCTTTGAAGAGGCACGCAGGTCAACAATAAAATCACTTCCATTTGCACCAGATGTGACAACACTCCTATTGGGCTCCGAATTCCTTACCAGTGAAGAAAAGTTGTCTGTATTTGAATTGGTGCAGGACTTTATTCTACTTAGTACACGCTTCCAATAATTGCGACCCTACCGCTGCTCACCTTATAGTTTACAATGGGTGGAATCAGGGCCTAGTCGCCTTCTGGATGATCTCTCAAGACAACATCTCTTTCAAGTGAGCTCCTATCGTATTATCCAATTATCTCTTCTGTTAATGGACCATCAAACTAACCTGATGATCGGTGGCGGGGGGTTTGCTTGTCTGTCTTACGTAAGTTTTCTTTTTTAGTAAAAGCCTACATCAAATGAAATATCTGCGGGTTGAGGGCCTGGTTATTAGCTTCTCACACTGTTGTTTTTTTTCCATGGGGGTGGGGGGTTAGGGTTCTGGGTTATTGTTGCCGCGTTGTGTGCCGTGGGTGACGAGTGGTGGTTCGTACATTATTGAACAAGACATTGCGTGCAAATGAATAATGCGTCTTCCACTTGCAAGACACTGTTCGTTTCCCGGCGTTGCATGGTGCTGGCGGCAGTCCTCCGGAGTCGTGTCTCTTACTGAAATGAAAAACGTTGTCAGCGCTCGCACCCCCCCCCCCCCCCCCCCCCCCCATCCGTTGTCCATTAGAATACCCTCGTCTTATATTAGCGTTAGGCTGCGATTTCCAAGTGAGTCAGTTCCCTAACTGTTGTCGATCAATGTTGATGTCTTTTGCATTCAAGTTGGTCCTTTTCAATTGTCATCCTTCTCCTTCATTGTTCATCACTGTTCCTCTCGATCTACTTTCTTCATTTTTTTCTCGTTTAAACAATATCGAAACAGACCCACCCGTCTATCTGTCTAACTGAAATTGTGTAATCTTGCAGACTTGGGAGATGGTTTACATAAGCATTCAGCTTTCTTCCGAATCCCCTACTACAACCAGTTAGTTTGACATTTCAGGTGTTAAATGTATTCACTGACATTTATGTACAAAACATTCAGTACGTTTACACTTGTTTGCATGTATACAGTTAACTTATCTTTTTCAATAAATATTGTTTAAACTAAACTAAAATGTTGTGAAAATCGGTTCGAAAATGGCTCGAGAATCGTACGGACAAGATGTGTGGAAAGAAAATCTTTAAAAAAAACTAGACTTAATGATTCTGGAGAATCATAGGCTTTTGCAGATGGGATTCGTTGCCTTCTCGTGCCCCAGAGTGTCTGTAGAATTGTTGTTAACTGTATCACATAAGTACCTTTATTGATGTCCCGCGAAAGGTGGTTATAGTAGTTTCAAATGACTCAGTTTGATAAAAGAAAGTTTAGGTTAAAATCATCAAAATTGTTGGAGAGAGTTCCTATCAATATCGGCGTACGAGAAGTCTACGTACGACAAAAGGAATTATGTTTGTGTGCCACGTATCAAATGAGTGGTGTGGCTATTTGAAAACAACCCATTATATCTCAGTTATGTTTGTTTGTGACACACCCACTGGGTGCTGTTGGTGCCACAAGACAAGGGAAGAATGCACATGTCCGTGATGAAGTGAATATCGGTTTTTAAAAATCTCCTCCTGTTAAATAGTGATTTCTCTTATTTAAAAACGTTTGCATGAAAAACTGTGGAGGATAATTGAGAGTAATGGTGTATTGGTGATTGATAGCGGATTTATATCGTCACTCAAAATGTTTTGAAAGAACAAATGTGGAGAAAAGAATTCTCAGAGCTCACACAAGTTTCGCAATTCACGAGAATAATGGTGGGCACGACGAGTCCTATTTCATCACCAGGTTTCCAGTCACCCAGATTTAAAGATCTACCTTCAACTATCGCTCATAATTTGCGTACAGTAAGTTCAAATTAAGATGAATATGTAGTGAGTATAGACTTAGATATTTCTGAAAACGGAACAGGTGGTTGTCGGAAATCTTTTATGGAGTTGGACGATGAACCCACCCCTGTTTTTTCGAACTGAACTGTAATAATACTCTATCAAATGAAAAGGCGCAGGTTTCCATCCACAACGCCCGTACAGGATGCCCCTTTGAATTGGGTGATATCTACGGTATTTTGGAAAAAATTACATCAAGACTAGATATCATGAATTATTTGTTTATTTATTGGGGTTTAAGGTCACATATTTCTGCACAATGGCTAATCATGACCAAGATATCATGAATGAGCTCAAGTCCGAATTCAAAACTGTTAACAACAAACTAAATAGAATTGAAACATGCGTTGGGAAGCTTTGTGAAAGAGTAAACAACCTTGAGCATGACGCCGATATGATCAAAGGGGATGTGTGGGAGCTAAAAACAAACAATAGAGACTTTACGCGCACAATGAGATATTTGCAAAGTGAGGGCAATCAATCTCGTGAGCGTTTATCAATCATGCAAAGAGACAGTACAGCTTTAAGTGGGTCTTTTATTGACCTGCAAATGCATTTCATGCGTGATAATTTACTTTTCTCGGGCATTCGGGAAATAGAAACAGACAAAATATCTACGGACGAAATTCTTTCAGGTTTCATTCCAGAATGAAATGAAACTTTACAGAGCAATATACTTTGAAAGAGTACATCGATTAGGGGAAAAAGAACCACAAAAAACACGCCCTATCGTGGCCAAGTTTACTTACTATAAAGATAGAGAGTGTGTACGGAACCGCTCATATGTCCTCAAAGACAAACACTTCTATGTGAATGAACATTTTACAAAGCCAGTGCCAGACTATAGAAAGTCAGCTGTCCTTCCCCTTGCAAAAAGTGCAAGGGCGGAGGGACAAAAGGTGAAAGTGGTTGCAGACCGGTTGTTTGTAAATAATAGGCAATATTTTCCTTCACCTCCACCACCCTATCGTGTTCTGCACCACCCTGCTAATTTAACAAACCGTGATGAACAGGGCACTACACTACCTACCAGACTAAATAGGGTTGCCGGGGAAGTTTAAAATTAAAACTTCTCTCATTGAATGATTGTGGTTTAATACCGAAACTCGGGATCCTGAATTTATTGAATACATTCGAGATTTTGACGTCCGTTGTTTCCAAGAAACTAAGACAGACGAAATCGATGTAATCGAAATTGCTGGATTCCACATTTACGAACCTTAAACATCGTCAAAAGTTAGCTAAGATCAGATCGGTTGGTATATATGTATAGCAGTAAAGGAACAATATAAATGCTACTTCTCCATTATATCTGATGGAAATGAAACAGCCTATGGGTTAAATTTAAAATGGGACGATCTGAGACCTTCCCGGAAAACAGTTATCTACCATTTGAAGGGCCAAGGTATGATACAGGTGACCTACATGATAAATTATACGTATCAGTCATAGATAAACTAAATGAAACCAGCCATGTCGCCATTGCTGGCGATTTTAACTCACGAGTCGGAATGCTCAATGACCTCTCCGAAGGCGGGAACAAATCGCTTCCTTTGGCGAATATAGATTTAGTAGTAACAGAGAAATCTAAGATAAAACTATTTTTAATTTTGGAAGAAGCCTAGCAGAGATGTGCAAAAATAATAACCTGTTAATTGTGAACGGAAGACTAGGAAAGGACAGAAATGTCGGTGCCACAACTTGTAAAGGTGTAAGCATTATAGATTATCTGATCTGCACCACTGAGTTCATCAAGTACTTGTCCGATTTTGCGGTTGATGATTTCAACGAATTACATGGGTTAACGCTAGGCTTTTTGAATACCCTTATTACTTAGAAAAATGGTCCTCGGTGAATTCAACTTCCAATAAAGGAGATTATGTTCATCTCCCACGTACACATTGGGTAACTGTGGATGCAGGAAAATGGCCCATTTTATGAAAATTTACTCTCCTTGGAATTCTGTGGAGGGTTAACAATTGCTTGCCAGAATATTTTGTCCATACAAATCGCGACAGATCAGCGGTCGGGCAAAGTGTTATTATTAAGTTTTTAGAGAAATCCACAGAAAACAGGAAATTTAAGCGTTTAAGGGGCATCTCTTTAACCAGCCCAAAATGGGATAAGACTTCGATTTTAGAATACCCGTACTACTTACAAAACAATTTATAATAAAATTTGCCTTCTCAAAAAGAAGTTATGTTTCTATGTGGCCAGCCCATTTTATTGAAATTTTGATGTTTAGCAGCCTGTGGAGGTTTATCAAATGCTTACAGGAATTTGTTGACCATGCAATGTGTAATGTCACATCAAGATCTGCGAATGGTCCATTTTTCTTGAAATGTACAAGATGTTAGTAAAGAAATCCAGGGAAAACATAATTTTTTTAAAGTTTTTAATGGGTATCGCTGTTTAACCAGCCTAAAACGGGTTAAGGCTTGGTTTTTTGAATACCCTCATCACCTACAAATATGGTCCTTGGTGAATTCCACTTCCAACAAAGGAGATTATATTTATTTCACGAGCACACGCTGGGTGCTGTGGGTGCTCGAAAATAGTCCATTTTCTCAAAATCACGATGCTTAACAGCCTGTAGAGGGTTAATAAACGCTCTCTGGAATATTTTGTGTCCATCCAACTTGTAATGTCACACCAAACCCTACGAAAAGTCAATTTTCCTTGAAAACCCAGAAGATGTCTTCAGAGAAATCCGCAGAAAATGGGAATTTTAACCAGTCCAAAATGGGTTAAGACTTCGACTTTTGAATACCCTTACTTCCTACAAAAATGTTTTCCTATAAATCTTGCATCTGACAAAAAAAGGTACCTTTCTCTGTGGCATACAGATTGGGAGCTGCTGGTGTCCAAAACAGCTCATTTTATCACAATTTTAAGGTTTAGCAGCTCGTTCAGGGTTTTCAAATACTTATCGGAATATTTTGCCCATGCAGCATGTATTGTCACATCAAGACCTGCGTGTGGCCAATTTTTCTTGAAAATCTACAAGACTTATTTAGAGAAATCCACAGAAAACATGATTTTTTTAGCTTTTGTGGCGTATCGCGGTTTAACCAGCCCAAAACGGGTTAACGCTCGGTTTTCTGAATACCCTTATTACTTACAAAAATGATCCTTGGTGAATCCTATTACCAATAAAGGAAGTTATGTTTATCTCTCGTGTACTCTTTAGGTGCTGTGGGGGCACGAAAACAGCCCATTTCATCACAATTTCGATGTTCGGCAGCCTGTAGAGGGTTACAAATGCATTGCCTAATATCTCTTGTATATCTATAGTCGTGTCAAATTCAGGCCTAACAATGATGAATGTAAAAAAAAAATCTACCAGATGCGTTTTGAAAAAGTGCCGATAAACCTTTATTTTGACAGTTTTTACCAATTCAGTCGAATCAAGGGTTAAATCGACAATTCCGCTTTTGGTACATTTTTAGATTTTATGCCCCTCTATGTGTGTGCAAAATAGTGTGAAAATCAGTTTAAAAACGGCTACTGAATCGTACAGACAAAATGTGTTGGGAAGACAAAAACAAAACAAAGTACACTTTATGATTTAGGAGAATCATGGCTTTTCCAGATTAGATTCGATGATTTTTCATGACCCCAGGGTGTCTGATGAATTCTTTTTAACTGTCTGACTGAAGTTCCTTTATTGATGTTATGAGAAAGATGGGTATAGTAGTCTCAAATGACTCAGTTTGATAAAAAAAATGATTAGGTAAAAACCAGCATTAATGGTGGAGCGGGTTAATATCAATATCGTCATCCGACAAGTTAATCACCGACAAAAGGAGTTATGTTTGTTTGACACATACCCAACATATCTCAAAATGCCTATACTTGGCAGTCTCTGGGGGGTTAACAAATGCTTACCGGAATATTTTGTCCATGCAACTTGTAATGTCACCCAAAGAACTGCGAATGGTCAATTTTTCTTGAAAACTTGCTAGATGTTTTGGAGAGAAAACGGGAATTTGAAGCTTTTAAGGGGTATATCTCCTTAACCAATCGAAAATGGGTTAAGACCTTGATTTTTGAATACCCTTACTACTTACAAAATGTTTCCTTATCAGTTTTGCGTTCAGTAAAAAAAAACTTACGTTTCTCTGTTGCATTTCTGTTTGATGTTGTTGGTGTCCAAAAATAGACTATTTTTTCAAAATGTTTGACATTTAGCAGGCAATGGAGGGTTAACAAATGCCTACCAGAATAATTTGTTCATGCAACTGGTAATGTGACACCAAGACTTATCAACGGCCATTTTCTCTTCAAAACCCTACAGGATGTTTGTAAAGAGATCCTGGGAAAACATGATTTTTTAAGCTTTTGATGGGTATCCCTGTTAACCTCCCCAAAAGGGGTTAACGCTTGGATTTTTTAATACCCTTATTACTTACAAAAATGGTCATCGGTGAATTCCACTTCCAACAAAGAAGATTATGTTTATCTGTCTCGTATACATTGTGTGCTGTGCGTGTCCGAAAACAGCCCATTTGAACAAAATTACGATGCTTGGCAGCTTGTAGAGGGCTAATAAACGCTCACCGGCTTATTTTGTCCATGCAACTTGTAATGTCACACAAAGGCCTGCGAAGAGTCAATTTTTCTTGAAAAACATACAAGTTGCTTTTAGAAAAATCAACAGAAAATGGGAATTTTAAGCTTTTAAAGGGTATCTCTCTTTAGCCAGCCCAAAATACTCTTACTACTTACAAAATTGTTTCCGTATAAATTGTGCGCTCGATGAACGAAGGCACTTTTTTGTGGCGTACCCATTGGATGCTGTTGGTGTCCAAAAAACAGCCCATTTTATCACAATTGTGACATTTAGCAATCCGGGGAGGGTTAACTAATGCTGACCGGAATATTTTGTCCATGCAGATTGCAATGTCACACCAAGACCTGCGAACAGCCGATTTTTCTTGAAAACCTCCAAGATGTTTTTAGAGAAATCCACAGAAAACGGGTATTTTAAGATTTTAATGCGTATCTCTCAACCAGCCCAAAATGGGTTAAGACGTCGACTTTTGAATACCCTTACCCTTACCGCTTACAGAAATGTTTTCTTATCAATTTTGTGTCCGACAAATGAAGGTACTTTTCTCTGTGGTATACCCTTTGGGTGCTGTTGGTGTCCAAAAACAGACCATTGTACCACAATTTTTACGTTTAGCAACCCGGAGAGAGTTAACTAATACTGACCGGAATATTTTGTCTCTGCAACTTGTTATGTTACACCAAGACCTGGGAGTGACCAATTTTTCTTGAAAATCTACAAGACTCGTTTAGAGAAATCCACAGAAAACATGATTTCTTTTAGCTTTTGGGGGTACTGCTGTTTAACCAGCCCAAAACGGGTTAACGCTTGGTTTTCTAAACACCCTTATTACTTACAAAAATGATTCACTGTGAATTCCACTTCCAATAAAGGAAGTTATGTTTATCTCTCCTTTATCGTTTGGGTGCTGTGGGGGCCCGAAAACAGCCCATTTCATTAAAATTGCGATGTTTGGCAGCCTGTGGAGGGTTACCATATGCATTGCTTAAGATGTCTTGTGTATCAATGGTCAAGTCACAGACAGGTCTAACAATGATGAATGTTTAAAAAAAATCTACAAGACGTGTTTCGAGAAAGTGCCGATAAACCTCAATTTTGGCAGGTTTTTGCCAATTCTTACGAAATAAGGGTTAAATCGAAAATTCCGCTTCGGTACATTTTTAGATTTTGTACCCCTCTATGAGTGTGCAAACGTTTGTGAAAATCGGTTCGAAAATGGCTTCTGAATTGCACGGACAAGATGTGTGGAAAAAAAAAAAAAAAAGCCTAAAACACCCCAGAGAAAAAAAAATAATCCGTAGAAAAACAATAGTCTTTTCCAGAGAGAAAAGCCTAAAAATAGACTTAAGGATTCTGGGAATCACGTTTTTCTCATACGAGAGTCCTTGATTATCCATGAACGCAGAATGTCGAAAGAATTGATTTTAACTGTACCACTAAAGTACCTTTATTGATGTCATGAAAAAGATGGGTATAGCATCTCAAATGGCTCAGTTTGATAAAAAAGAGTTTGGGTTAAAACCATCATTATTGGTGGAGAGGGTTAATATCAATATTTTCGGCCGTCAAAGGGAGTTATGTTTGTGTGACGCATACCCATTGAGTGCTGTGGCTATTTGAAAACAGCCCATTTTATCTCAAATTTATCGGAAATTTTTATGTTTGGCAGCTTACCGGAATATTTTAATGGCACACCAAGACCTGCGAAAGGCCAATTTTTCTTGGAAATCTACAAGTTGTTTTTAGAGAAATCCAGTGAAACATGAAATTTTAAGCTTCTGATGGGTATCGCTGTTTAACCAGCGCAAATCGGGTTAAGGATTGTTATTTTGAGTACCCTTAGCACTTAAAAAAATAAGCCTCGGTGAATTCCACTGCCAATAAAGGAGGTTATGTTTATCTCTCGGGTAAACGTTGGGTGCTGTGAATGTTGGAAAACAGGCCATTTTATGAAAGTTTCGATGTTTGAGAGTCTGTGGAGGGTTAACAACCGCTTATCGAAATATTTTGTCCATACAACTTGTAATGTCACACCAACACCTGTGAATGTCCAATTTTTCTCGAAAATCTACTTGTTGTTTTTAGAGAAATCCTCGGAAAACATTAATTTTTAAGCTTTTGAGAGGTACCACTCTTTTACCAGCCCAAAACGGGTTAATGCTTGGTTTTTTGAATACCCTTAACACTTACAAACATAATCCACGCTGAATTCCACTGCCAATAAAGGAGGTTATGAATATCTATCCGGTAAGCATTGGGTGCTGTGGGCGCTGGAAAACAGGTCATTTTCTCAACATTTCGATTGTTGAGAGTATGTGCAGGGTTAACAAACGCTTATCGGAATATTTTGTCCATGCAACTTGTAATGTCACACGAAGATTTGTGAATGTTTATTTTTTCTTGAAAATTTACAAGACACAGTTAGAGAAATCCACAGGAAACATGATGTTTTAGCTTTTGAGGAGTATTGCTGTTTAACCAGTCCAAAACGGGTTAACACTTAGTTTTTTGAATACCATTTTTACTTGAAAAAATGTCTGAAGAATTGTTTTTAACTGTATCACTAAAGTATCTTTATTAATGCCTTGAGAAAAGTGAGTATAATAGTCTCAAATGTCCCAGTGTGATAAAAGAAAGTTTAGGTTAAATCATCATTGTTGGTGGTGAGGGTTAATATTAATATCAGCATCTGAGAAGTCTGTGTCTGACAAAAGAAGTTATATTTGTTTGCCAAATAACCGTTAAGTCCTGTGGCTATTTGCAAACCACTTGGAGATATCCACAGAAAATGTTAACTTTAAGTTCTTAAGCATGTCATGTATAGTCATTATATCAATTATCTCCTATTAGACCCAGTTGTTATGCATTATTATGTCATCTTTCCACACCTACAGTTTACCGTATCTGTTAATAGCAGAACTGCTTTTCTCTCTAATTGTTTTTTCCCAGTGGTAGTAAACAAACAATGATGTATTTGAATGGATTAGTTTTATTTATTACACTGAAGATATCTATATATACAACAAGAAACATAAAGTTATAGGCAACAATAATTACATTAATTACACACCCGTAACTGTATTTGTCACGATCACATGGATTTTAGGAGCATGCGGTAATTTCAACCAGAAAGCTCTAGTGCAATCCGATAAAAAGTACCCTTCGCGTGCACAAGTTCTCTCGTTAGACTGGTTCTTTTTGTTTGCAGCGTTCAGTGGAATATAACCAATGAGAACCATCGGCTATATTTATCGGTCGGAATTACCGATTCTCATTACAAAATGTTTGATGCACAACTATGCTAAAAACTGTTGAAAGTCATGAAAGAGACATGATCTCTGCCAAGAAATTGAACAGTGAAACTCAACCTTTGCTTTCGTTATTGAAAATCGAGGAAAACTTAATTAATTTTAGTGCAAAAAAGTCCAACTGGGTTCGATATTGCAGCCACCCACTGGTACAGTTCTAAAAAAAAAATTGTTACAATGTTGCCCTCACCGTTGCGTGCTGCCGACGAGTCGATAGGCCTACGAGGTCTACTGTGTAATCCTATTAAATTCGGAAGAATGAAAAGCCTGGTTTTATAAGAAAAACTCGGTATTTTACATTTGTGGAACCAATGTTTTACGTGCTAGCGGGTGTTGGGGCAACAGGTTTATTTTATTTCATTTTTTTTGTGGGGGCAGGGGGGAAGGGCTTTTTTAGGGGGGCGGATATAGTATTGCTAAAATATGACTTTCTGAAGTTTGTACTGGGGAAATTTAAAAATGTTACCAGCTACCCACAACAGAAATTCTGAAAAGTCTCGAGTAGGGTGGGAATGAGATCATGAAGGGGGGAGGGGTGGTAAATGCATGTGCTCTGATGAATGCAATATATTGTCAGTTTTATGAGATGACTTCCATAAAATTCAAAAATAATTATTAGAATATTTAAAACATAGAGAATATGACAATATTTTCCAGACACAGATTGATGTGTATTTTTAAATGACTAATTTAGGATTTTTGCTAGTATTTCTGTTTTATACAAGGATATTTATTATTTTGCTTTAATTCTCAGCAACAAAACTTAAATCGAATGCCACCTGTCCTATGTGACTTAGCTACATGGGTGAATGAGATGGGGAGGGGGTTGAGACACTCTCAATCCCTTCACCAATAAGCAGTTAATTTTGCAGTTTTTATTGAAAGGGACTGGTATTTTCAGAACAGATTGTTCAGAGGGAGGGGGTATTTTTCATAATTTTGGCAAATATCAGGGCAGTGGAAAGAGCATTTTCATAGGCAAATTCGAGGCAAAGGCCTGCATTTTGATTTTGAAACAAAAGTTCAGGGCAGTTTGATTGGTCAGCCCCCATCCCCAAGAAAATGTTCTCCAAAAGCCTTTCATTTTAGCCACATTCTATCAGTCCTCTTTAAAACTACTTACTGAATGCAAATTCAGAATTCATACCAAATTCCAAATTTAAGACTGACAAGATATTGGAGCAGACACATAAAAATTATTTTGTTTTGAACCAGATACCAAGAAAAAAGTATTGACAGAATCGTTCAGATAACTAACTGGTGAAGTATAGTACTACTAGTACAAAATAATGTAACCATTAATCAATCTTTGAAAATATTATTAACCAAAATAAGTTGGAGCTTACTGGTGAGAACACCCCTCCCCCCCCCCCCCCCCTTATTTCTCTTTCAGCCTCTGACTAAGACTGTTGGATACTCATTTGGTGAGCTTTCAAGAAAATGTGTCAGGTTATAGATGGGGGGGGGGGGGGGAATTGTAAAAATGGTGTACAAACTAAATTACTTGTGGAGACAAGACATGACATTTTCTTGCAGTTATCATGCAATATATTTCTCCCTTCGTACATCTGTAGTATTATGTGGACAACCTAAAGCTTTTATTTGTAAGTGCAGCCCATTTCAAACAAAGGTTATCAAGACTTGAGGTAAAATAAAAAGAAGGCTAAATTTCAAGGCAGAAACTTCATAATGTTGAAAAATAAAGTGCAAACTTACCAAGACTGCAGAGTTCACTCAGAGTCAGAATGGAATCTCAAACTGCCTCAGGCTCAGTTACTCCAAAATATCGAATGAATGCCCCGGAAGGTTAATTATTGCACAAAATGTCTTTTCTCGTCCAGTGTGTACGTTTGTTACAGTGCAGAACAGAAATGTCCACATGCAATAACCTTGTGGCAATAGTGCATGTATCGTCAAGCCGAGTTCAAACTTATATTTTTAGTTTCAGTTTAAAAAGCACGAAATTTAAACAGAGCGGCCAGTTCGCACCGTATTCAAATTAAAACCCTTGTACATTTTCCATCCTCCAGATATAATGATGCCTGCACACACAATTTTGAAAACACATTTGAGACCTCATAATTTGTGATGTCTATTATGCTGAACTCTTTTGAGTTTTGAGTGTTCGGATCGACATTTCTTTGCGAATAAAATGAATCAACAGCGATTCTACAGGTGGCAAGGTCAAAGACTTAAGACTGGTTCTCTGACAAAATTGCCCGTTTCTCTCTAAAATTCTTTCACCCGTTCAAATTGTCTACTATTTAATTAAATTAGCGATTAATTACAGTGAATTCTTTTTCATGGTTGGGTGTGTAATAAATACAGAACCACACTTATGTTTGAATGGGTTAACGATTACTGGACTCGAGCGTGTGGCGCTGGGATAACCACTCTAGCCTACCGGCTCTCGTGGTATCCATGCGCCACTCGCTCTCGACCAGTAATCGTTAACCCATTCAAACATAAGTGTGGTTCTGTACATATACTATAGACTTAATGATTCCGAAGAATCATGGTTTTTCCAGTTGAGATTCTCTGATTTTCCATGACCTCTGAGTGTTTAAAGAATTGTTTTTAACTGTATCACTGGGGTACCTTTATTGGTGTCCTGAGAAATGTGTGTATAGTAGTCTCAAGTGACTCTGTTTGACAAACAAAATGTTTAGGTTAAAACCATCATTATTTGTGAAGAGTGTTAGTATCAATATTGTCGTCTGACAAGTCTAAGTCCGGCAAAAAGGAGTTATGTTTGTTTAACACAATTTGGAAATTGCCCATTTTATCTCAAATGTATCTAAAATGTTTGCCACTTTGTAGAGGGTTAACAAACGCTAATGGGAATATTTTTTTCCCTGCAACTTGTAATGTCACCCGAAGACTTGTGAATGGACATTTTGTCTTGAAAATCTACAAGATGTTTTTTTAATGAAATCCAGGGAAGACATGAATGTTTAAGCTTTTGATGGGTATCGCTGTTTAAGCAGCCCAAAACGGGTCAAGGCTTGGTTTCTTTGAATACACTTATTACTTACAAAAATAATCCTCAGTGAATTTCACTTCCAATAAAGGAAGTTATATTCATTTCTCAGCTATACGTTGGGTGCTGTGGGTGGCTGAAAACAGACTATTTTAACACACGTTGGGTGTTTGAGAGCGTGTGGAGGGTTAGCAAACGCTTATCAGAATATTTTGTTCTTGCAGCTTGTAATGTCAAATCAAGACCTGTGAATGACCTTTTTTTCTTGAAAACCTAAATCAACATTTTTTTAGAAATCCACGTAAAACATGAGTGTTTAAGCATTTGAGGGGTATCGCTCTTTAACCAGCCTAAAACTGGTTAACCCTAGTTTTTTTTAATAAGCTTATTTCTTACAAAAATGGTCCGTGGTGAAGTCTGCTTTCAACAAAGGAGATTATGTTTATTTATGGGGTAGACATTGGGTGCTGTGGGTGCCCCAAAACAGCCCATTTTCTCAAAACCGTGATGCTTCGCAACCTGTAGAGGGTTATTAAATGCTCACCGGAATATTTTGTCCATACAACTTGTAATGTCACACCAAGACCTGCGAATAGACATTTTTTCGTGAAAACCTACAAGATGCTTTAGAGAAATCCACAGAAAATGGGAACTTTAAGCTTTTAAGGGGTATCTCTCTTTAACCAGCCAAAAATGGGTTGACTTCGACTTTTAAATACCCTTACGACTTGCAAACATTTTTCCCTATACATTTTACGTCCGATAAGGGACGGTACATTTCTCTGTGGCACACCCATTGGGTGCTGTGGGTGTCCGAAAACAGCCCATTTTATCACAATTTTGACATTTACCAGCCCGAGGAGAGTTAACAAATGCTTACCGGAATATTTTGTCCATGCAGCTTGTAATGTCACAAAAAGACCTGCGAAGAGTCAATTTTTCTTGAAAAACATACAAGTTGCTTTTAGAAAAATCAACAGAAAATGGGAATTTTAAGCTTTTAAAGGGTATCTCTCTTTAGCCAGCCCAAAATACTCTTACTACTTACAAAATTGTTTCCGTATAAATTGTGCGCTCGATGAACGAAGGCACTTTTTTGTGGCGTACCCATTGGATGCTGTTGGTGTCCAAAAAACAGCCCATTTTATCACAATTGTGACATTTAGCAGCCCGGGGAGGGTTAACTAATGCTGACCGGAATATTTTGTCCATGCAGATTGCAATGTCACACGAAGACCTGCGAACAGCCGATTTTTCTTGAAAACCTCCAAGATGTTTTTAGAGAAATCCACAGAAAACGGGTATTTTAAGATTTTAATGCGTATCTCTCAACCAGCCCAAAATGGGTTAAGACGTCGACTTTTGAATACCCTTACCCTTACCGCTTACAGAAATGTTTTCTTATCAATTTTGTGTCCGACAAATGAAGGTACTTTTCTCTGTGGTATACCCTTTGGGTGCTGTTGGTGTCCAAAAACAGCCCATTGTACCACAATTTTTACGTTTAGCAACCCGGAGAGAGTTAACTAATGCTGACCGGAATATTTTGTCTCTGCAACTTGTTATGTTACACCAAGACCTGGGAGTGACCAATTTTTCTTGAAAATCTACAAGACTCGTTTAGAGAAATCCACAGAAAACATGATTTCTTTTAGCTTTTGGTGGTACTGCTGTTTAACCAGCCCAAAACGGGTTAACGCTTGGTTTTCTAAACACCCTTATTACTTACAAAAATGATTCACTGTGAATTCCACTTCCAATAAAGGAAGTTATGTTTATCTCTCCTTTATCGTTTGGGTGCTGTGGGGGCCCGAAAACAGCCCATTTCATTAAAATTGCGATGTTTGGCAGCCTGTGGAGGGTTACCATATGCATTGCTTAAGATGTCTTGTGTATCAATGGTCAAGTCACAGACAGGTCTAACAATGATGAATGTTTAAAAAAAATCTACAAGACGTGTTTCGAGAAAGTGCCGATAAACCTCAATTTTGGCAGGTTTTTGCCAATTCTTACGAAATAAGGGTTAAATCGAAAATTCCGCTTCGGTACATTTTTAGATTTTGTACCCCTCTATGAGTGTGCAAACGTTTGTGAAAATCGGTTCGAAAATGGCTTCTGAATCGCACGGACAAGATGTGTGGAAAAAAAAAAAAAAAAAGCCTAAAACACCCCAGAGAAAAAAAAATAATCCGTAGAAAAACAAGAGTCTTTTCCAGGGAGAAAAGCCTAAAAATAGACTTAAGGATTCTGGGAATCACGTTTTTCTCAGACGAGAGTCCTTGATTATCCATGAACGCAGAATGTCGAAAGAATTGATTTTAACTGTACCACTAAAGTACTTTTATTGATGTCATGAAAAAGATGGGTATAGCATCTCAAATGGCTCAGTTTGATAAAAAAGAGTTTGGGTTAAAACCATCATTATTGGTGGAGAGGGTTAATATCAATATTTTCGGCCGTCAAAGGGAGTTATGTTTGTGTGACGCATACCCATTGAGTGCTGTGGCTATTTGAAAACAGCCCATTTTATCTCAAATTTATCGGAAATTTTTATGTTTGGCAGCTTACCGGAATATTTTAATGGCACACCAAGACCTGCGAAAGGCCAATTTTTCTTGGAAATCTACAAGTTGTTTTTAGAGAAATCCAGTGAAACATGAAATTTTAAGCTTCTGATGGGTATCGCTGTTTAACCAGCGCAAATCGGGTTAAGGATTGTTATTTTGAGTACCCTTAGCACTTAAAAAAATAAGCCTCGGTGAATTCCACTGCCAATAAAGGAGGTTATGTTTATCTCTCGGGTAAACGTTGGGTGCTGTGAATGTTGGAAAACAGGCCATTTTATGAAAGTTTCGATGTTTGAGAGTCTGTGGAGGGTTAACAACCGCTTATCGAAATATTTTGTCCATACAACTTGTAATGTCACACCAACACCTGTGAATGTCCAATTTTTCTCGAAAATCTACTTGTTGTTTTTAGAGAAATCCTCGGAAAACATTAATTTTTAAGCTTTTGAGAGGTACCACTCTTTTACCAGCCCAAAACGGGTTAATGCTTGGTTTTTTGAATACCCTTAACACTTACAAACATAATCCACGCTGAATTCCACTGCCAATAAAGGAGGTTATGAATATCTATCCGGTAAGCATTGGGTGCTGTGGGCGCTGGAAAACAGGTCATTTTCTCAACATTTCGATTGTTGAGAGTATGTGCAGGGTTAACAAACGCTTATCGGAATATTTTGTCCATGCAACTTGTAATGTCACACGAAGATTTGTGAATGTTTATTTTTTCTTGAAAATTTACAAGACACAGTTAGAGAAATCCACAGGAAACATGATGTTTTAGCTTTTGAGGAGTATTGCTGTTTAACCAGTCCAAAACGGGTTAACACTTAGTTTTTTGAATACCATTTTTACTTGAAAAAATGTCTGAAGAATTGTTTTTAACTGTATCACTAAAGTATCTTTATTAATGCCTTGAGAAAAGTGAGTATAATAGTCTCAAATGTCCCAGTGTGATAAAAGAAAGTTTAGGTTAAATCATCATTGTTGGTGGTGAGGGTTAATATTAATATCAGCATCTGAGAAGTCTGTGTCTGACAAAAGAAGTTATATTTGTTTGCCAAATAACCGTTAAGTCCTGTGGCTATTTGCAAACCACTTGGAGATATCCACAGAAAATGTTAACTTTAAGTTCTTAAGCATGTCATGTATAGTCATTATATCAATTATCTCCTATTAGACCCAGTTGTTATGCATTATTATGTCATCTTTCCACACCTACAGTTTACCGTATCTGTTAATAGCAGAACTGCTTTTCTCTCTAATTGTTTTTTCCCAGTGGTAGTAAACAAACAATGATGTATTTGAATGGATTAGTTTTATTTATTACACTGAAGATATCTATATATACAACAAGAAACATAAAGTTATAGGCAATAATAATTACATTAATTACACACCCGTAACTGTATTTGTCACGATCACATGGATTTTAGGAGCATGCGGTAATTTCAACCAGAAAGCTCTAGTGCAATCCGATAAAAAGTACCCTTCGCGTGCACAAGTTCTCTCGTTAGACTGGTTCTTTTTGTTTGCAGCGTTCAGTGGAATATAACCAATGAGAACCATCGGCTATATTTATCGGTCGGAATTACCGATTCTCATTACAAAATGTTTGATGCACAACTATGCTAAAAACTGTTGAATGTCATGAAAGAGACATGATCTCTGCCAAGAAATTGAACAGTGAAACTCAACCTTTGCTTTCGTTATTGAAAATCGAGGAAAACTTAATTAATTTTAGTGCAAAAAAGTCCAACTGGGTTCGATATTGCAGCCACCCACTGGTACAGTTCTAAAAAAAAAAATTGTTACAATGTTGCCCTCACCGTTGCGTGCTGCCGACGAGTCGATAGGCCTACGAGGTCTACTGTGTAATCCTATTAAATTCGGAAGAATGAAAAGCCTGGTTTTATAAGAAAAACTCGGTATTTTACATTTGTGGAACCAATGTTTTACGTGCTAGCGGGTGTTGGGGCAACAGGTTTATTTTATTTCATTTTTTTTGTGGGGGCAGGGGGGGGGAGGGCTTTTTTAGGGGGGCGGATATAGTATTGCTAAAATATGACTTTCTGAAGTTTGTACTGGGGAAATTTAAAAATGTTACCAGCTACCCACAACAGAAATTCTGAAAAGTCTCGAGTAGGGTGGGAATGAGATCATGAAGGGGGGAGGGGTGGTAAATGCATGTGCTCTGATGAATGCAATATATTGTCAGTTTTATGAGATGACTTCCATAAAATTCAAAAATAATTATTAGAATATTTAAAACATAGAGAATATGACAATATTTTCCAGACACAGATTGATGTGTATTTTTAAATGACTAATTTAGGATTTTTGCTAGTATTTCTGTTTTATACAAGGATATTTATTATTTTGCTTTAATTCTCAGCAACAAAACTTAAATCGAATGCCACCTGTCCTATGTGACTTAGCTACATGGGTGAATGAGATGGGGAGGGGGTTGAGACACTCTCAATCCCTTCACCAATAAGCAGTTAATTTTGCAGTTTTTATTGAAAGGGACTGGTATTTTCAGAACAGATTGTTCAGAGGGAGGGGGTATTTTTCATAATTTTGGCAAATATCAGGGCAGTGGAAAGAGCATTTTCATAGGCAAATTCGAGGCAAAGGCCTGCATTTTGATTTTGAAACAAAAGTTCAGGGCAGTTTGATTGGTCAGCCCCCATCCTCAAGAAAATGTTCTCCAAAAGCCTTTCATTTTAGCCACATTCTATCAGTCCTCTTTAAAACTACTTACTGAATGCAAATTCAGAATTCATACCAAATTCCAAATTTAAGACTGACAAGATATTGGAGCAGACACATAAAAATTATTTTGTTTTGAACCAGATACCAAGAAAAAAGTATTGACAGAATCGTTCAGATAACTAACTGGTGAAGTATAGTACTACTAGTACAAAATAATGTAACCATTAATCAATCTTTGAAAATATTATTAACCAAAATAAGTTGGAGCTTACTGGTGAGAACACCCCTCCCCCCCCCCCCTTATTTCTCTTTCAGCCTCTGACTAAGACCGTTGGATACTCATTTGGTGAGCTTTCAAGAAAATGTGTCAGGTTATAGATGGGGGGTGGGGGGGGGGGGGAATTGTAAAAATGGTGTACAAACTAAATTACTTGTGGAGACAAGACATGACATTTTCTTGCAGTTATCATGCAATATATTTCTCCCTTCGTACATCTGTAGTATTATGTGGACAACCTAAAGCTTTTATTTGTAAGTGCAGCCCATTTCAAACAAAGGTTATCAAGACTTGAGGTAAAATAAAAAGAAGGCTAAATTTCAAGGCAGAAACTTTATAATGTTGAAAAATAAAGTGCAAACTTACCAAGACTGCAGAGTTCACTCAGAGTCAGAATGGAATCTCAAATTGCCTCAGGCTCAGTTACTCCAAAATATCGAATGAATGCCCCGGAAGGTTAATTATTGCACAAAATGTCTTTTCTCGTCCAGTGTGTACGTTTGTTACAGTGCAGAACAGAAATGTCCACATGCAATAACCTTGTGGCAATAATGCATGTATCGTCAAGCCGAGTTCAAACTTATATTTTTAGTTTCAGTTTAAAAAGCACGAAATTTAAACAGAGCGGCCAGTTCGCACCGTATTCAAATTAAAACCCTTGTACATTTTCCATCCTCCAGATATAATGATGCCTGCACACACAATTTTGAAAACACATTTGAGACCTCATAATTTGTGACGTCTATTATGCTGAACTCTTTTGAGTTTTGAGTGTTCGGATCGACATTTCTTTGCGAATAAAATGAATCAACAGCGATTCTACAGGTGGCAAGGTCAAAGACTTCAGACTGGTTCTCTGACAAAATTGCCCGTTTCTCTCTAAAATTCTTTCACCCGTTCAAATTGTCTACTATTTAATTAAATTAGCGATTAATTACAGTGAATTCTTTTTCATGGTTGGGTGTGTAATAAATACAGAACCACACTTATGTTTGAATGGGTTAACGATTACTGGACTCGAGCGTGTGGCGCTGGGATAACCACTCTAGCCTACCGGCTCTCGTGGTATCCCTGCGCCACTCGCTCTCGACCAGTAATCGTTAACCCATTCAAACATAAGTGTGGTTCTGTACATATACTATAGACTTAATGATTCCGAAGAATCATGGTTTTTCCAGTTGAGATTCTCTGATTTTCCATGACCTCTGAGTGTTTAAAGAATTGTTTTTAACTGTATCACTGGGGTACCTTTATTGGTGTCCTGAGAAATGTGTGTATAGTAGTCTCAAGTGACTCTGTTTGACAAACAAAATGTTTAGGTTAAAACCATCATTATTTGTGAAGAGTGTTAGTATCAATATTGTCGTCTGACAAGTCTAAGTCCGGCAAAAAGGAGTTATGTTTGTTTAACACATATCCACTGAGTTCTGTGGCTATTTGGAAATTGCCCATTTTATCTCAAATGTATCTAAAATGTTTGCCACTTTGTAGAGGGTTAACAAACGCTAATGGGAATATTTTTTTCCCTGCAACTTGTAATGTCACCCGAAGACTTGTGAATGGACATTTTGTCTTGAAAATCTACAAGATGTTTTTTTAATGAAATCCAGGGAAGACATGGATGTTTAAGCTTTTGATGGGTATCGCTGTTTAAGCAGCCCAAAACGGGTCAAGGCTTGGTTTCTTTGAATACACTTATTACTTACAAAAATAATCCTCAGTGAATTTCACTTCCAATAAAGGAAGTTATATTCATTTCTCAGCTATACGTTGGGTGCTGTGGGTGGCTGAAAACAGACTATTTTAACACACGTTGGGTGTTTGAGAGCCTGTGGAGGGTTAGCAAACGCTTATCAGAATATTTTGTTCTTGCAGCTTGTAATGTCAAATCAAGACCTGTGAATGACCTTTTTTTCTTGAAAACCTAAATCAACATTTTTTGAGAAATCCACGTAAAACATGAGTGTTTAAGCATTTGAGGGGTATCGCTCTTTAACCAGCCTAAAACTGGTTAACCCTAGTTTTTTTAATAAGCTTATTTCTTACAAAAATGGTCCGTGGTGAAGTCTGCTTTCAACAAAGGAGATTATGTTTATTTATGGGGTAGACATTGGGTGCTGTGGGTGCCCCAAAACAGCCCATTTTCTCAAAACCGTGATGCTTCGCAACCTGTAGAGGGTTATTAAATGCTCACCGGAATATTTTGTCCATACAACTTGTAATGTCACACCAAGACCTGCGAATAGACATTTTTTCGTGAAAACCTACAAGATGTTTTAGAGAAATCCACAGAAAATGGGAACTTTAAGCTTTTAAGGGGTATCTCTCTTTAACCAGCCAAAAATGGGTTGACTTCGACTTTTAAATACCCTTACGACTTGCAAACATTTTTCCCTATACATTTTACGTCCGATAAGGGACGGTACATTGCTCTGTGGCACACCCATTGGGTGCTGTGGGTGTCCGAAAACAGCCCATTTTATCACAATTTTGACATTTACCAGCCCGAGGAGAGTTAAAAAATGCTTACCGGAATATTTTGTCCATGCAGCTTGTAATGTCACAAAAAGACCTGCGAGAAGCCAATTTTTCCTGAAAATCTACAAGACTCGTTTTGAGAAATCCACAGAAAACATGATTTTTTTAGCATTTGAGGGGTATTACTGTTTAACTAGGCCAAAACGGTTAAATCTTGGTTTTCTGAACACCCTTATTACAAAAATGATTCTCGGTGAATCCCACTTCTAATAAAGGAAGTTATGTTTATCTCTCGTGTATCGTTTAGGTGCTGTGGGGGCCCGAAAACAACCCATTTCATCAAAATTTTGATGTTTGGCAGCCTGTGGAGTGTTAACAAATGCATTGCCTAATATCGCTTGTATATCAGGGTTGTGTTACAGTTAGGTCTAACAATAATGAATGTTTAAAAAAAACTACAGGACGCGTTTTGAGAAAGTGCCAATAAACCCTAATTTTTGATAGTTTTTTCCCAAATCTGGCGAATAAGGGTTAAATCAAAAATTCCTATTGATTTTTTTTTAGATTTTGTGCCCCTCTATGCGTGTGCAAAATTGTGTGAAAATCGGTTCGAAAATGGCTTTTGAATCATACGGACAAAATGTGTGGAAAAAACGAACAAAAAAAACCCAAAATAAAAATAATAATCAGTAGAAAAACGAGAGCCTTTTCCAGAGAGAAAAGCCTAATGATTCTGGAAAATCATAGGTTCTTCCAGACGAGATTCCATGATTTTTCTAAAGATTTGTTTTTAACTGTATCACTAAAGTACCCTTATTGATGCCCTGAGAAAGGTGGGTATAGTATTCTCAAATGACTCAGTTGGATAAAAAAGTTTTGGTTAAAACCAGCATTATTGTTGGAGAGGGTTAATATCAATATCGTTGTCCAACAAGTTTAAGTCCAACAAATGGTGTTATGTTTGTTTGACACATACCCATTGCGTGCTGTGAACATTTGAAAACAGCCCATTTTATCTCAAATGTATCTAAAGATGTTTATGTTTGACAGCTTGTGGAGGGTTAACAAACGCTTACCAGAATATTTTGTCTCCTGCAACTTGTAATGTCACACCAAGACCTGCAAATGGCCAATTTTTCTTGAAAATCTACAAGATGTTTTAGTGAAATCCAGGGAAAACATGAATGTTTAAGCTTTTGGTGGATATCGCTGTTTAACCAGCCCCAAAAGGGTTAAGACTTGGTTCTTTGAATACCCTTTGTTATCTACAAAAATTATCCTCGGTGAATTTTACTTCCAATAAAGTTAGTTATGTTTATCTCTCAGCTGCACATTTGGGGCTGTGGGTGCCTGAAAACAAGCCATTGTATCACAATTTCGATGCTTGAGCGCCTGTGGAGGGTTAACAAACACTTACTGGAATAATTTTCCATGCAACATGTAATGTCACACCAAGACCTGCGAATGGCCAATTTTGCTTTAAAACCGACAAGATTTTTTAGAGAAATCCACGGGAAACT
Organism: Pictodentalium vernedei; assembly: GCA_031216915.1. NCBI lineage: Eukaryota > Metazoa > Mollusca > Scaphopoda > Dentaliida > Dentaliidae > Pictodentalium > Pictodentalium vernedei. Next base: position 640,934,034 of record CM062296.1, on the reverse strand, counting down.
TTAAAAAAAGTTTTTGAGGGGTATTTGTCTTTAACCAACCCCCAAACGGGTTAACACTTGTTTTTTGGAATACCCTTATTACTTACAAAAACAGTCCACGCTGAATTCCAGTTCCAGTAACGTAGTTATGTTTATCTCTCGGGTACATGTTGGGTGCTACGGGTGCCCCCAAAACAGATCATTTTCTCAAAATTTCGATGTTTGATAGCCTGTGGAGGGTTAACAAATGCTTACTAGAATATTTTTTCCATGCAATTTGTAATGTCACACTAAATCCTGTGAATAGCCATTTTTTCTTGAAAACCTACAAGATGTTTTTAGAGAAATCCACGGAAAATATGACGTTTTAAGCTTTTGAGGGGTATTGCTATTTAACCGATCCAAAACAGTTTAACGGTTGGTTTTTTGAACACCCTTATAACTTATAAAAATGATTCTCGGTGAATTTCACTTCCAATAAAAGAAGTTATGTTTATCTCTCAGAGACTGTGGATGCACGGAAACAACACATTTTTATCACAATTTCGATGCTCGAGAGCCTGTGGAGGGTTAACAAACACTTACCGGAATTGTTTGTCCATGCAACTTGCAATGTCACACCAAGACCTGCGAATGGCCAATTTTTCTTGAAAATCTACAAGATGAGTTTAGAGAAATCCTCGAAAAACATTAACTTTTATGTTTTTGAGGGGTATCTCTCTTTAACAAGCCCAAAATGGGTTAATGTTTGGTTTTTGATTACCCTTATTACTTACAAAAGTGTTCTTCGGTAAATTTCACATCCAATAAAGTACGTTTTGTTTATCTCCCGTGTACTCTTGGGGTGCTGTGGGTGCCGGAACACATCCCATTTTATACAAATAGCAATGTTTGCTAGCCTGTGAAGGCTTACAAGATGCTTACCCCAATATCTCTTGTACATCAATTGTAAAGTCACAGACAGGTCTAACAGTGATGAATGTTTCAAAAAAAATCTACAAGATGCGTCTTGAGAAAGTGATGATAAACCCGAATTTTGACAGTTTGTTTCAATACTGGGGAAAGAAGAGGTAAATCAAAAATTCTGCTGTTGAATGTTTTTAGATTTTGTGCCACTCTATGTGTGTGCAAAGTACTGTGGAAATCGGTTTGTAAATAGCTTTCGAATCGTATGGACATATTTAAAATATGTGAACAAACAAAAACTAGACAGAGTGATTCTGTGAGAATCACAGGCTTTCCCTGGCCATTTTAGAACCCTTTAAGGAATTGTGGGAATAACAGTCTGCCGCTTGGAAACTCTTCCGCATGAACTTTACCAAGTTTGTGTATGACAGGTGTGGTGATAGGTCTCTTTGAATCTTTCATCCAAATACTGTCAAAGAGGCATTTGTGACAATGCTCAGAGTAACTTTATTAGTCAGGGAGATTCGTCAGTAATGGGATTTACTCGCGTACCTGCGCTGCAACTGTTGGAAACTACCATGAGAGGAGACTGTTTGTATGGAAGAATCACCTCGAGCTGGTGCGTGATCTCTCTACCTCTGATGGAGGCCTCTTTGGCAATAGTCATACAGCAGCAAAGGGATGAGAAAACAAACTCACAATATGAAGGCTGTTTATGAATTGGCTACAATCCAATTCCAGCTATATTCAAATTAAAAGTCGATTTTCTAGAGAAAAAGTTGTTAAGGTTCCCAAACAATGCGACCAAAACCTTTGATAAATTCACACTTATTTACAACTAGCCGAGGTCTTCATGGTGTTTACAACTATTCCACTATCTCTCCAGGCTCCCAGAGCTGCTGTGGATGGATGAAGGTTTTAGCATTAAAGCAACATCAACTGCAATCGGGACCCATCATATGTCATTTCTGGTAAAATTACCTCAGGTGACAAATTTCAGCTTGATATCTGTAAATGTAGAAATGCAGTCTGGCGTTGTACAGGGGTTGATGAATGGAGGTTGAAAATAACTGTGTGCCCGAAATTCACCTGCCATGTTAGTCCTAATAAAAATACTCGATACGTACCAAATTTGCAGGTGTGCATACCGTCGTTGTTCTGGTTCAAGTGTTAACACAACGTTGAACATAAATCACTCGAAATCCTTCAAAACTTGTTTTAAAGCAGAAAACGTCACTCGGATAGATTTTCACCCTTGCTGGGGTCAAACAGTCATAAAGCTCAAAATGAGCCTTTCGTTTTTTCACAAAACTATGCAATAACGCCCATGGTAAATTTGCTTTTTGGGGGGTGAGAAAATGAAAATTTGCAAAACCCCAAAAATGTTTTACATGAAATAACTTAGTTTCAAAAAGTGGCACTGAACTTTAGTGGTGGCAAACGATTTAATGATTTTTAAGATTTTATGATTTTATTTTGTAGTATAACATGCATACAAGTATAAACTAAGTACAAACTAAGTACAAACTAAAGACAACAACATACATTACAATTATATGGATGCACGACAGGGAGATGGCATAGCCACAAGGGCTGTCTTTCAATCATCCCCAATCAAAACAAAAGCTGTAAAATGTGAAACAATCCTGACAGCAGCGTGTATGCTAATGAAAAAAATGAGTGGAAAAGTAATTTTTGAGATGGTTCATTCCATATAAATAAAATAATTTTCCTTCGATTTCAGAAAATAAAACAGAGTAAGTGTACTAAATAGATAATGATGAGATTTCATAGCTATTACCTACAGTCTGGACAGACTAGATCATTACAGCTGACGCGAAGAGAGTACGAATTCAAGAATTGCTCAGTTGGAGACTTTTTGAATAATGATCTGGAATAATTTTGAAGCAATGGTTCTATTATGTTCCACATCCTTGGGAAAGTATGAATTGGGAACTTTTCAGAGAACTGAGTTCTTGGTTTTAGTGTATTTAATTTACCCGACTGAATTGTGTCCATTCTTGAGGGGTTTTGGTATATTCTAAAAGTGTCCACAAAGCTTTCGGGTAGCATCCTGTTGTACCAATCGTGCATAAAAGAACAGACCTGGAGTTTGTGCAGGTCTGTAAATTTTAAAATATGCTGCTCTCTAAACAGTAGGTCTGTATGAGCATTGTAATTTTTGTAATATATAATTCGGATGGCTTTCTTTTGTAATTTTGTAATCGTTTGAGCTGATGACGAGTGGCCACAGATGTGGATACCATACAGCATGTGACTCTATATCAAAGAGTAGTATAATGTTTTCAAGCACTTTTTCGGTAGAATCCTCTTCACTTTGTTTATGGCATAAATTGCTCTGGAAATGTTAGAACAGACTACTGAGATATGCCTTTTGAAATTCAAATTTTCATCTAAGTGGATTCCTAGGAATTTTACAGATTTTTCCACTTGATTATTTGCAACGAGTGAGATGGTAGGATTGTTAAGCACAAGTCTTCTGCTTTCAATGGAGTATAAGTCACTCTGTGGGCGAAAAATAATGAATTTTGTTTTACTCTCATTCAGGGCAAGCTTATTAGCCGTACACCAATAGTATGTATTATTGAGTTATTATTAACTAATTCTATAATTGTATCTAACTTATTACCAGCTGTATATGCCATAGTATCGTTTGCATATGATAACATTTTTAGAAATGTCGAATTTATAATATCGTTGATATAGATTAGAAAAAGATGATGACCAACAATAGATCCCTGAGGGACACCAGTTGGTATAACCTTGAAATCGGAACTCACCTTTGGGAGGGACACCGACTGAGATCTGTCTGTCAGACAATCCTCAAACAAGAGTTTGCATGGCCCCATATTCCATAGAGTTGTAGCTTTTTTAGTACGATCGAGTGATTTTTTGTATCAACTCCTTTGGAGAAATCGAGAAACAGCACTATAGTACAGTCCTTTGTTGACTTATCGTTCATTTCTGTAACACTGTTTATGAGATGCAATACCGGATGTATTGTTGAGTGTGCCTTTCTAAAGTCAAATTGATATTGATGAATTATCCTATTATCTTCTAGGAAAGATATTAATCTGGAGTACATTAATTTTTCTAATACTTTAGAGAAGGTTGATAGGATGCTAATAGGCCTATAATTGTTGAATAATTGTTGATCGCCAGATTTAAAGACAGGAATTATTTTTGCAATTTTCATTTTTGGGGGGACAATACCGGTTGAGAAAGATAGATTAATTACGGGCGTTAAAGGATGAGCGATCTCATATATTATCCCCATTAATATTTTGGAACACACACTGTCAAGGTCTCTACTTATTGTACACTGTATTACTTCGTGCGGGGTAGTGGGCACGATACAAATTACTCAACGTTATTTCCCTGAATATAATCGGTGAAACGACGACAAGACTGCTGTACTGACTTGCTTAATTTTTGAACCATTGTTTCCGAAGTAGGAGTTAAATTTGTCAGCTATCTCTTTCGGGTCAGATATTTCCACATTGCCTTCGACAAGTGTGGACGGGAACGCGAAAGTAGAATTGCATTTGTTAATTACTTTCTTCAAGATTTCCCAAGGTTTTTTTCATGTTATATTTATTTTCATGAAGTATAGTCTTGTAATAATCAGATTTGCGAGCCCTTTTCAATGTGTTAAAAATGGTACAGTACATTTTGTATCTTAATTTATTTCGTGTGGTTGGGGATTTTAATTTTTTGACATATAGTTTTGTTTTTTCCATTGATGACTGCAAATGGCCGGACGTCATCGACGGTTCACAAATTTATGTGGAACTCTTTTGAGTGGTTCTGGAAAAGCTTGATAGAAAGCTGCATGAACAGACTAGATCTGAGATCGATAAAACTTTAAAAATACGTTGACAGATAAGACGATTTCGGCCTCTGAGTCTTACATTTCGGAACTTCGCCCAGCGTCTGGAGTACGGAACAACACAGGAGGGAGCAAGCAAACTCCCACCCGCGTTGTCTCTCTACCCCAACTCGAAAAGCAAAATAAGAAAAGATCACGGCAAAGCACTTCTCCCTCTTCTTTTTCCTTCTACTTATATCTTCTCGCGGAGTAAGCGCCTCAATTTGCAAACATCTCCGGTCCATATTGTGACTGAAGATGCTCGCAAACTGAGTCACGCTGTCTCGCCTATTCTTGTTCCTCTATCTCCTACCCCTGCTTCCTCTGCTTCTCCGTCTGTTTCTTCTCCTGCTTCTGTTTCTACTCCTCCTTCTCCTGCTTCTAGTATTGTTCAACAAGGTATATCGTACTCAGAGAAAGTCAAATCACCGAGCCGCAACTCGGGTCGCTCGTTTGATTCTAAATTCCCCCAGTTTCGTCATAAGAGCGGAGTTAACTTTGACAAAAAGAACTGGCGCCTCCTCGATGTTTGTAAAAACATCCTTATGATTGGTAGTTCAAATTTAGGACGCATTGATCGAGATCCCCACCCGGACATCCAGGTGAAGTGTTACCCGGCGCCAAGTTCAATCATTTGCGCTCTATGTTTCAAGGGCACAGGGGCCAGTCCAGTCATCCCAAAATATTATTTAATATTGGCGTGAATGCTCGAAGTGATAATACTGATCTCGTAGTTAAGCAGTTGCGGAATATCCTTAGCGATATCAGGGTCAAGTTTAGATCAGCAAAAATTTATTTCGCTGAACTAAGCTTTTCGTAAAAACTCCCTTTGGCTGAGAGGAGAACCATTCGGAAAGTGAAGGACGTTAATGTGATACCAAAACTTGATGACGCGAAGTTTGATGTTGCTCAGGATTTAATACATTGGACCAGGCGAACCGCCAATATTATATACGATCACTGGTTAAACCATCTAGATTTAAACTAAGTGCAAAGCATCCTCTCGTATATCTCAGATATTTAGATGACATTTTTATTATTTGGGAACATTCAAAAGAAGATTTTGATGAATTTTTAGAAACTTTAAACAATCATGATCCAAACAATAAATTAAAAGCTACGGTCGGTCATTTAGATTATAAAGTATATTTTAAACCAACTGGTTCACATCAATTGTTGCACACAAAATCATTTCATCCCCAGCATACATTTAAAGGTATCATCAAATTACATCTCATTCGTTTCCACCGCAATTCAAGTGATAAGGTAAATTTCACTGAGGCTTGTTCCACTCTATTTGGCGCCTTCAGATCGAGGGGGTACTTACTGCGCTTTTTGTGTATCCTGAAATCTCCAACTCTGAAAAAGCTCGAAAGTCCAGCAGAAATTATCGATTTTGAGCCACTGAAAATTGAACACAACAGACCATTGCAGAATTGTAGTGGCGTGGTATTGAATTGCAAAAAGCCTCGTTGTAGATTGCATACTTTTATGTCTAATCAGAGAGAGGAATTTTTCTCCGAAGAAACAAAAAATCATTATCAGATCCGAAACTCCCTCCATTGTGATTCACCAAATATTATTTACCTTGTCACTTGTAAACGCTGTCAGAAGCAGTATGTTGGTCAAAGTCAAAATCCCTTCCGAGAACGTGCTACTAGATACAACAGGATATAAAACATAATGCTGATGACCCAGTATCACAACATTTTAACTTTCTATGCCATTCTTTGGACGATTTCGAAATCCGTCCTATTGAACAACCACCAATTAAAGACACATTAGAAGAACCTGATGAATTTAGAAAAAAAACGTGAGGCTTTTTGGATCAATACGCTTCAAACCCTCTGACTATTTGGTATGGAAAATATCATGGGAAGAATGCGAAAGGAGGCACATCATCCCTTTCACTTTAACATACAACTGAATGAAAATCGAAATAGCAAAAATATTAAAAGCTGAATTCAATTTAACCAACTCTAAATTAAATGAACCTTTGAATCTCAGACCTGTCATCGCTTATACGAAAAACAAAAGCTTGCGTAACATCCTTGTAAGGAGCCCAATAATGAATAAATCAATTATTGCCAGTCAGCTTAGCCAGTTACAAAGCTCATCACTCAATTTAAATCAATTTGGTGTATTTTTTGTTATGCTTGAAACCCATCAAGGTTAAGTAAATAGATATTTTCATGAAAACAATATTTCGGCTGCACATTAAAAGAAAACAAAAACGTTTCAGTGGGAAATGTCTGTGCCAGTGCGAATTTTTAACCTTGAAAAAAAACAAACAAACAAACACAAACACACACACACACACACACACACACACACACACACACACACACAAGCATATATATTTTGCAGTCATCAGATCGATAGAAAAGTAAAACAGAACAAATCAATATATCAATAAATGTGGTAATGAAAACATAAAACTGATACAGATGATGATGGCGATAATCCATGCAACCGCGACGTAGGACATGAGAATCTTGGCTGAATAGCGCAATAAGGACTTTAATCCCTCAACCCCTATGGAATTCGGAGATCTCAACATCAGCATACAAACGCAAACGAACCTCATGTTATGGCCACCATTCGTTTCGTAAAGAGAGATACATTTATTAGCCAGTGCGGATGTATATTCTATTGTAGGCCTCCCTTTATGCACAAGGGTACGGATGCCCCTCCCTCCGAAAAAAGAAAAGAATTGGGCAGAATTCCTGCAGTATGAATATAGGACGTATACACCCCACCCCTCCCCCAAAAGAGAAAAGAATCAAATAAAATGAATAATATGGCGGCCCTGTGAAACCTATTCCATCTTTAAGTCCCATGCAGTTTTGGAAGATAATGTCAGGCTAAAATAAACTTTTTGGCAGATAATGTGAATTGAAATGGGATACAATGTCTACGGAGCAATAATGCTTTACATCCCTCTCGTCATTGAGACTGAAACAGCCTGCGGAGTAAACTACACCGTTGTTCCCCCTCCTCAATTTGTTTGGTGCTGTAGATAAAAGTCTACACAAACTTCGACTCGCTACTGAATAATACGGCCAAGTGAGGTTCGTCCAACAACACAGAGTGTAATCGTAACTATCTAGAGAAACAGAAATTGCAGGGTAATTTTGTAGAAGCCATGCAGTTCAGACATACATCAACTGTTTCGAGATCGCTAAATACAGCGACTTGAAATTTTCAGAATTTGTTCTAAGAACGCTGGCCGACATTTTGGTATCTGTGTCGAGTGACTCGGCTGCATGGAAACACCACGCATCGCGTGGAAACCGAGAGTACGATTCGTCTTCGACTTTACTAGTTTGTGGAATGAACAAGGGTAGCAATGTAGGCTACTGTAGAACAGCAATTTCACATAATGTCTCTTTTTTGTTGCAAAATTGCCTACTTGGATCCCAAGTATGATTTTATGTTTGTGTATCGTCCATGCGACCTGTAGTTTCTACCGTTGCCATATGTGAAAGTAGCCTTTTGTGATTTTCGTCAGTTTTTTGGCGTTAATTAGATGAGGCCATTTACAGCCAAATCCAGCGATAAAGCGTTTCCGGATTTTTACATTTCCTGTTAGCGTATAAAATGAGCTACAAATTGTTGACCTTCATTTGAAAAATTCCGACTGGGATTCCGAGGTACAGGCTATTTGAAATAAGGTGTTTTTTTTCCATTTGTGGTCGTTGTTGCCGTTGTAACATTAACCATCGCGAAAAGGTCAGCGAAAATTCAACGTCAACTATTCGGCTACGGTACATACTATGCCGTTTAAAAATGTCAGCTCTCTAGCTTGAATAGTTATTGAGATGTAGCGCCAAGAGCCTTAACTGGCCACCTTTTTAGAAAATTAGCTTCCTTCTGAAATGCATGGTAATATCTGCAGAAAAAATGCTTTCCCCCAAAATACGCAGACTCTAGGGTTTCACAACTTCGTTAAATGAAAAATCCATCCAACCCATGCAAAACATCACTTGCTTCTAAAGGGGACAGCCCATCATCTTTGGATACATGTCATTCCACTATGATCATGGAGTACAGTGATTAGCATAATTATATTACGGTAACCCTTCATTTGTCAGTTATAAGATCTAGGATTTCAAAAATGACCACGTTTGTTCGTCCATTATGGTTAAAATCGAATTTTCTCTGCATTTATGATAATGATAGATTGCATTCGTATTACTCAGTCCATTAATGGTGTTCTGCTTATTCACAGTGCCGACATTGCAAGCCAAAATGTCCTATTTTCAAACCTATTTTTGAAGTTTTAGAAAATTTTGGCAAAAAATAATTTTGGTAAACTTTTGTTACTAGTTGGTTATGGAAAAGTGTATTTATGACAATCTGTGACAATTTCAGGTCATTAGCTCATTCGGACCAGGAGATATTGGTCAATGAAAATTTGGGCGTTTTTTCCACGTTTGGCGGCCATTTTGGGCATATTGTGCATAAAATGAAGATTTCTTTTACATTTATGATAATGTTACATTACATTCTTACTATTCGGTCCATTACTGGTGTTCTGCTGATTCAGATATCCGAGATTGTAGGCCTAAATGGCCGATTTTCAGGCCTTTTTTTAATGATTTGGAAAATTTTGGCTGAAAAAATAATTTTGTTGAACTTTTGTTGCCATTTGGTTTTGGAAAATTATATTTATGGCAAATCTGTGAATTTCAGGTCATTAACTCATTTGGGTCAGGAAAAAAATTGTGCGTTTTTTCCATGTTTGGCGGCCATTTTGGACACATTGTGGTTAAAATCGAAACTTCTTTTGCATTTATGATAATGATACATTACATTTTGCTATTCAGTCCATTACTTGTGTCCTGCTAATTCAGAATGCCGAGATTGAAGGTCAAAATGTTCAATGTTCAGGCCTATTTTTGATGTTTTGTAAAATTTGAGCAGAAAAAATAATTTTGGTAAACTATTGTTACAAGTTGGTTATGGATAAGTTAATTTATAACACAATTTCAGGTCATTAGCCCATTCGACCTAGTAGATATTGGTCAATGGAAATTTATGCGTTTTTCCACATTTGGTGGTCATTTTGGACATATTATGGATAAAATCAAAACTTCTTTTGAATTGATGATAACGATACATTACATTCTTACTCTTCAGTCTATTACTTGTGTGCTACTCAATCACAGTGCTGAGATTGAAGGCCAAAATGTTAAATTTTGAGGCTTATGTTTGATGTTTAGGAAACTTTTGTCAGAGAAAATAATTTTGGTAAACTTTTGTTACCAGTTGGTTAAGGAAAAGTGTATTTATGACAAATCTGTGAAAATTTCAGGTCATTAGCCCATTCGGACCAAGAGATATTAGTCAATGAAAGTTTGGGCGTTTTGGGCATTAGTTGAAGGTGAAAAGCGTAAGAGAACTAAAAATTATGTACGTCTATGACTGGGCAAAATTTCGGAAAAGTCTGTAAGAAAGCCTTCGAGAAATCGTCAAATCGTCCACTCCAAAGTGTTGGAAAAAAAGAAAAAAAAAGAAATAATTTTTTTGAGAAGAACAACAAATGTATTTTCCTTTCGGATAAAGCCAGACTAGACTTAATGATTCAGGAGAATTATAGGCTTTTCCAGGCGGGATTCCATGATTTTTCGTGCCCCCAGAGTGTCTGTTTTTAACCGTATCACTAAAGTACCTTTGTTGATGTCGTGTGAAAGGTGGATATAGTAGTCTTCAAATGACTCAGTTTGATAAAAAAAAAAGTTTAGGTTAATATCATCATTATTGCTAGAGAGGGTCAATATCAATATCGGCGTCCGAGATGTGTATGTCCGACAAATAGGACAGATGTGGTGTTAGAAGCCAAGCGAATTCAAATATAAATTGGAAGTTCAAAAATCATAACACACCTATAATCGTGCCTTCGAGTATGAAGTGTCTTGCTTTGAATGTTTGCGGTCTTATGAGCAAACTCCTGATTCCGGAGTTTAATGAATTCGTTTCCGAATACGACATTTTATGTTTCACGGAGACAAAAACTGATAACGCAGACTACATATCCATTCCCAATTTCAAAACAGTCTGTGTGAAAAATCGGAAAAAGCTCTCTCGTTATCGCTCAGGGGGAATAGCTGTTCTCGTGAAGGATAAACTCGCGAAATACGTCAGCGCTGTTGAAACCAAAAGCAAATTCGTTCTCTGGTTCAAATTGTCCCAAAGTACTTTCACTAGTAATGAGGAAATTGTTTTTGGTGCTGTGTATATACCCCCGGAAAATAGTTCTTATTCTTCTGTCGACAGCTTCATTGATATTGAACGAGAACTAATAAAATACTTTCCATCCAATAAGTATGTATGTCTCATTGGAGATTTTAATGCCAGAACTGGCGAAAATGTAGATTTTGATCTAAACGAATTCGCATTCGATCTTGACGTGGGTGAAGATACAAACCGAAATGAATCTTCACTCGACCGTCTTTCTGTAAACCCAGTAATTAGTAAATTTAGAGTCTCCAAGGATAAAGGTAAAAATAATTTTGGAAACAAATTAATTGACTTTTGTAAAGCCCACAGTTTCTTTATTTTGAATGGTAGACTAGGTGATGATAGACAAGTGGGTGCACTTACTTGCAAAGGTGCAAGTACAGTCGACTACTGTATCTGCACCAAAGATCTCCTGAATTTAACAGATAATTTCTCTGTTTTAGATTTCTGTAATCTATATTCTGATGCCCATTGTGGTATAGTTCTCTCTATTGGAGTAAACGAGACCCCGTTTATATCTCATTCATGTAGACATAGCTCAAGTGGAACAGAGAATCTAGCGGACTCTATCCTATGGGCAAATAATAATTCAGACCAATTTGTTCATAACATTGATTGTTCCAAAGTTGATACACTCCTTCAAAAACTTGAAAGTGTTCTCGACCCTTCCAGGGATGATATAAATACCATCTCTGAAATGATCGGCAACATTTTTCTATCTGCTGCCAATGTCACCTTTGGCACAAGACAGAGGAAACAGACTGGCGTCGATAACTTACCAAATAAGAAATGGTTCAATCGTGAGTGCCGATTGGCAAGAAAAACATTTCGCACAGCTCGAAGACATTATAATCGAACGAAAACATCAGAAAATAAAATTATTCTAGCTGAAGCAAGTAAGGTATATAAAAGAATCCTTAGGAAATCGTCGAGGGATTCCAAAAACGAAATAGCGAAGACCTTAATAAAGTTGCGTACCTCTAACCCGAATGATTATTGGAAAATCCTGAACTCAGATAAGCCTAAAATCCCACCAAAAGTGTCATTAGACGCCATGTACACCCATCTTCGTGATTTAAATGATTTCCCTCCAGAGACCGAAATTAACTATCGAAATCAGGAGACATCGGAAAATGATTTCATTTTAAACGATGAGATATCCGATGAAGAAATTATTAACTCTGTTAATTCTCTAAAAAATGGAAAAGCACCTGGCCCGGACCAAATAGTTAATGAACACATTAAGGCTTCCCTTCCTGTTATGCTTCCTGTCTACAAGCGTCTTTTTAATTTGATCTTTGATAAGAGTGTTGTTCCTGACACCTGGTTGATTGGCATCGTAAGCCCTATTTTTAAAAATAAAGGTGATCCTATGTCCCCTGGAAATTATCGCCCCATCACTATGCTTAGCTGTCTCGGAAAACTCTTTACGAAAATATTAAATAATAGATTGTTAGCTTTCGTCGAGGCCGAGGAAGTTATGGGAGAATGTCAAACAGGTTTTAGGAAAGGTTATTCCACTATTGATAATATATTTGTTTTGCATATACTTATAGAGTTATGCAAAGGAAGCAGAAGGAAGCTTTTCTGTACATTCATAGATTTTAAACAAGCCTTTGACACAGTTTGGAGAGGGAGTCTTTGGAATAAACTTGTTATAAATAAAATTGGAGGAAAATGCCTTCAATATATTAAAAATATGTATGCGGAAATAAAATCCCAAGTTAAAATAGGTAACCTAACCTCTGATTTTTACCCTTGTAAAGCGGGCGTCCGTCAAGGCGAAAATTTATCACCCTTTCTGTTTTCAATATATTTGAATGATCTAGAAACTTTCCTTTTAGAAAATGGGGCAAATACTGTCAAAGCAAATTCACAACTAAATGATCAAATGGTCGATTTTATCAAATTGCTCATTCTCCTGTACGCAGACGATACCGTATTAATAGCGGAAACGGAAAATGACATGCAAACAACTCTGGATTTATTTTCACAATATTGCTCCAAATGGAAACTGAATGTTAATTTGTCAAAGACAAAGTATATGATTTTGGGAAGGGGAGGCACCCGAAAACTTATCTAAAATTGGATGGGATCCCTATAGAAAAGGTAAACGAGTATAAGTACCTTGGGGTCATCTTTTCATCTAATGGTTCGTTCCTAAAGACTAGAAAATTCTTAGCAGAAGAGGCCACCAAAGCCATGTACGGTGTTCTGAGGAAAGCCCGAACATTTAACTTGTCTATTGAAAGCCAGTTAAATCTTTTTGACAAAATTGTCCTACCCATTCTAACTTATGGGTGTGAAGTGTGGGGTTTTGAAAATGTGGAAATAATTGAAAGGGTGCACTTGAAATTCTTAAAATTCATCCTTGGAGTAAAAAGTAGCACTCCCAGCATTATCGTTTATGGCGAGTTGGGTAGATATCCATTGATCGATGTCATAAAGTTAAGGATGATTTCTTTTTGGCTGAAAGTTGGGCAGCCCCATCATCCAAAATTCGCTTCACTCATTTATCAAGCACTGTTATTTCAGCAAAGTTGTGGGAAATGTGTTGGCAAATGGGATGAATTTGTTAAAAGAGTGTTGAACACATGTGGCCTATCCTGGGTATTTCAGAAACACGCAACTTGTAATAGAGCAGAAGTCGTCTGTACTGTAAAACATGTGTTAACATGCCAATACGAACAATATTGGTCAGCTAACCTTGCTACTTCTTCCAAATGCATTAATTACAAATTATTCAAGAGTAGCATTTATCTAGAACCATACCTTTCGAAATTGGGCTCTAAGAATAGAATTTTATTAGCAAAGTTTAGAAGTACAAACAATCGTCTCCCTGCAGAGGTTGGTTCTTGGGATAATACCCCCCGCAATGAAAGAATATGTTCTATGTGTGACTTAAATACTGTCGCAGACGAATACCATTATGTTATGGAATGTCCTTCTTTAAACTCGACGCGGAAATCCCTTCTCCCCGCAAGGTATCACAGCAGGCCAAATACTCATAAATTTCATGAATTGATGGCCACCAGTAATTTTAAAGTTTTAAAATTTCTCTGCCAGTTAATTAGAAAAATTAACGATATGTTTTGATAAACGAAATTTCACGCTTGTAATTACACAGTCAATTTTGTGCCCTGGAAAAGATTAGTTACCCGAGGTTTGTGAATCCATTTCGATTTTCCCGCATTTTTAGAGTGTGTTTCTCACTTTCTCAGTGCGGGTTTGACGAGATGGCACCACAAATTCATCATCCTATCTGTAATTTAGAAGTTGTGATACCAGGGATTTAAATGAACTATGTCTCAAAATAATTTAGAGAAAACTCTAGCAAAGTTGTTCAAATTACTTATAAATCTCCTAAGTTTTACTTGTCTTGATTGAACTTCTAATGCCTTTCTCTTGTTACGCCGGTGCTAGATTGGGTTCGGAAATCAATGCTTATAAACGATTTTGGCACGCACCACAGAACCGATTTCTCCATAACTACCAAATGCTCACATTACTACTCTCACATTTGATTCTTGTTTCTTTTTTTACAGCTCCATAATTGTAACCACCAACATACTGTGAATTATTTTTGTAAATGTACCTCATGTACCTATGTAAGGTTTATGAGTGAATAAACAATTGAATTGAATTGAATTGACAAAAGGAGTTATGTTTGTTTGCCACATGCCCATTGAGTGTAGTGGCATTTGAAAACAACCCATTATATCTCAAATTTATCTAAACTTTTGATGCACGGCAGCTTATGGAGGGTCAATGAACGCTTGCCAGAATAATTCTTCACAAGAGTCTATTTTTTAAAAATCTGTAAGAACCACTTGAATAAATCCACAGAAGTTGTGAATTTTAAGTTCTTAAGGGCTGTCCCCTTCAGTCTCTCAAAACCGGGTTGAGGCTTGGTTTTTTTACTTATCCCTTACTACTTACAAAAATTATCCCCCATAAATTCTGGGTCTGATAGAAGAGACTATGTTTATCTGTGACATATCAGTTGGTGCAGTTGGTGCCAGAAAACAGCCCATTTTATCGAAATATTGACGTTTAGCAGGCTGTAGAAGGTTAACAAATGCTTACGAGAATAAATTGTCCATGCAGCTTGTAATGTCACGCCAAGACCCGGGAATGGCCAATTTTTCTTGAAAATCTGCAAGATGTGTTTGGAGAAATCCACAGAAGACATTAATATGTTTAGGCTTTTAATGAGTATCTCTCTTTAACCATCCCAAAACGTGTTAATGCTTGGGGGTGCTTTTTCAATACCCTTATTACTTACAAAAATGATCGTCGATGAAATTCACTTCCCATATCCTGTATCCGTTGGATGCTGTGGGTGCCCGAAAACAGCCTATTTTATCAAAATGTCAATGTTTGCCAGCCTGTTAAGGGCTAATAAATGCTATGCCCAATATCTCTTGTATGGCAATTGTAGTGTCGCAAACAGGTCTATCAGAGATGAATGTTTAAAAAAAACCTACAAGACACGTTCTGAGAAAGTTATGACAAGCTCTAATTTTGACAGTTTTTTTTCCAATTTTGTCAATGAAAGGACGAAATCGAAAACTCCATTTTGTTACATTTTTAGATTTTGTGCCACTGTATGCGTGTGCAAAATTCTGTGAAAATCGGCCCGAAATGGCTTCTAAATCGTACAGACAGAATGTGTGGAAAAAAAGACAAAACATAAAATAACTGGACTTTATGATTCTGGAGAATCATGGGCTTTTCCAGACGAGATTCCATGATTTTTCATGCCTCGGAGTGTCTGAAGAATTGTTTTTACCTGTATTACTAGAATACCTTTATTGATGTCCTGAAAAAGATGGGTATAGTAGTCTCAGGTCTCGTTACAGTTATTCTCAATTTTGCAGCCTGAAGCAAATCACCTTTGAGTTATTTCCCTTACCCCAAATATGCACATGGTTAAACATTTTCAAAAGGGTCTCTTTCCTGGCTACCCAGCAGATTATATCACAATATATAATCCTTAATTCCTCATTCATTATTAACCAGTTATTTGCTTGAAAAACATGTAAACTTGTCACAATTCTCTCATTAGAGAGCAAACATCTCCCATTTTCGTGTATGCACTACGAGAAACCTATGTTATAGGAATTTTTCACAATCACCCAATTGTTTATAGCATCAGCAACTCAAAAGTAATCAAGAGAAAAATGTGGTTTTCTTATTCATTCTTTGAAGAAGGCACGCCAAAGAAAGTTCAGTTTTTATTATGTTCCTCGTAAATATTTTTTTTTATTTAATTTTTTTTTTTAGTTTTATTTAATTTTTTTTTTGTATTTCCTGTTATTTATATATATATATAAAAATTGATTTGAAATAAAAAAGAAATTTGTTATTTTTTTAGTTTTATTTAATTTCCAATTATAATTGTCTTGAATTAAAAAAAAGAAATTAAAAAAAAATTGTTCTTGCAAAACTGAAAATATTTTTATAAAAAAAACATGGCTTATAAAAGAAAAATTAGTTTTCATAAAATAAAGAAAATTGAGTTAGATTTTGTAGTCACTCTATGATCTTGTATCCCAGAGAGATGTCCAGAAGGAAAGAGTAGATGATGATATGTGTGTCACCATTCGCATAACTTCCAGAAATCACATCCACGTTTACGAAGATGCTCTTGATTGAGAGAATGTCTACCACGTTTTCGGTTGTTGCGTTTTCCTCGTACGTCTTTCAATCGAATGCCAACATCATCCCAAAAGTGTCACCTACCCTAAAAGTCACTCAATAACTGTCTCTCGTGTCCACTATTGTTTGCAGTGTTGACGTTGGCAGTTATGTTGATGACGGCTCCATCATGACCGTCGATCTTCATTTTAGTCTGGATGCACTCATTCAGATCGACTATGTGGTAACTGCCTTTAGGAATACGAATCACTAACCAATCCGTTCTATCGGAATACCTGAACACCTGAACAAATTCTTTTTTTCCCACGATGTTGGGAAACGAATAGTACATCTCGAGATTCACCAGTGCCATCTTGCATCTCTTACCCCTCTACAATTATGTTGGTAGACTGAATCTCATCTTGAATCAAGTCTTGCCATCGTTTGTGATCGAAAAATAGTCTTTTGCAGTTGTGTTATCGGTTGTCCTTTTCATGTTCTCAGCTATCCTTTCTAATAACTGAGTTTCGTATTGACGTGACATTTTTTTTTAAATTTAATTATTTTTTACATTTTTTACGTCTATTTAATATTATTATTTTTTCCTTCTATTCATTATTAATTGCATCGCATGGAATATAAAAATTGTTGAATCCATTCCTATATTTTCTGTAATATTTGCAACACGTCAGATCAATGGCCACGAAATTATAAGATCCAACATCCCACACCACCATACAATATCTCCTGGATTCTTCTTAGCTCATGTTGTTGTGATTGTCATAGATGTGATTGAGATTCTTGAAATCTTGACGAAACAGACACCTAAATTCGAGTTCTCTCTTATGGGCTGTCTCGGCAATCTGAGATAACCAGTCCACATTGCTGTGACGTCCTCGGACGTCGTAAAATTTGCATCGATTGTATTTCTCCAGCAGAAGGTCATCGAAGATCATGAGATTTTTTGTGCTCTGAATTCAAGTATCAAGGCTAGAGAACGTCGCCCAACTTTTCATGAAATTGACATTCCACGTTCAATATTTTATTATTATTTCCAAGTTCTTTTGCCATCTCTTGCAAGATGGTGGCGAGCGATGCATCGCATTTTTCCAACTCGTCCTGATGGTCAAAGATTCTCACTATCACATCCTTGTTTGCATCAGGGCTTTTCGCAAATAATTCGTATCTGGGTTGAAAGTGACTTTTGTCCAACAGGAATAATCTATCATAATCCAACCACTCAGACCACAACAACAGATTGATCAACAGATTCGTCTTTCCACAATTCAATTTTCCCACTATCAATCCTCTTATGCTTCTGAAACAGAGTCTGTGATTCGATCTCTTGTTCTTCATTTTGCTTCACGATAGATCTTTGATTTCCACCTGGTCTCATTTTAAGTTTCTTAATTTTTTAACTAAGTTTCTTTTAATGTTTTTAAACTAATTTTTTTTATTTCTTTTTTATAATAAAAAAAATCATTTTTTCTTGATACCCTTTTCAATCCCGATCCGCCGTTCTGTGTCCTAGAGAGCTCCTGTATCAGCACAATGCCAGAACCCTTGAAGTTTCCCTTTCATATTCGCTAGAATCTCTTCTGATTTTGATGACAATTTTAGTCATTTAGCCGGCAGTCTTATCAATTCTAGTACATCGCAGCTTTCTTACCCACGTCCATCGCAGACTTCTGACTGGCCTTCATGGTGGTTGAAAAGATCTGTTTTGCTACATCACCAGGTAGGTAACTGATAGAACACCCATCAACGAATCTAAGGTCTAGTAAATCCTCTGTTCATTATAACTAACATATTTTTTTTTATTTCCTCTTATTTTTAGTAATACTATTTTTTCAGTTGTTTTATTTACCTTTTTTATGTACTATTAATTTTTTTTTTTTAACACGTTCATGAACGATTTATATGTATCTCTTTCTAAAACCTTCTATCTCAATAATCTCAACCAACTCGTTTCTGATTCCCATATTACTGACTTCTTGACTCACCATCAAGAGATACAAGCTCTCCAGCATTGTATTAGGATTGCATGGAATGATCATTTCCTGTCTGGTGACCAATTAGACGGATGCTTTATTTGCATCCCATATGGGTTTTTCCACTGACTTGCACTTCGAAACTCTGCTCGCTTTCGGTTTCGTCTCTCTGGAATCGTTCTTTTTTTCTAATGTCATTCATCCAAACCTGGAGATCACCATAAATTTTGTAATCCTCTTTGTCGTAATTGTTAGGTTTAGCTGGCATTAGCAGATTCCACAGTCCTTTAGTGCCTTTCTATTCTCGATCTGCAATCTTCAACAGATTACGTCAATTCCACTCACTTGTCACCCATGTAGAGGTTGTCATCAGCTCCCTCACGCAAGCTGAAGAGAGAGTCTGTGCTTGACAGCTTCGTCTTATACATATTCACGTAATCTTCGGGTTTCATATTGACAGAATCTACCATCGTGTCTCTGGTCGTACTGATAGTAACCATCGATTTTTCTCTCTCCATATTAGTCTCCATTCTGTCTATCACTGAAAGACTCAGCAGATAGTGATAAGAATACTGAAGAGGAAGGGATGCAGTACGTAACCAGAAGTTGGAATAGAAGGTGTGTAACTGTAAGTCTCATCAGAAGGGTTATAACCATAAGTCGGATCAAAAGGTTTGTAAATAAAAGCGAGAACAAAAGGTTTGTGACTGAAAGTCCGGCTTTCACTCAATGGTTTCAATTTTTTGATGATTTTTTTTATCTCATCCTGAGTTTATGTCACTGGTTTGAATAACTTAATTCAAATTAATTGTTTCTCGTTTCATCTTGATGTCGCCCATTCATTTCACCAAGTTTCTCCCTTTAATAACCCTTCTCAATTCTATAAATAGATGAATCATCTCATCTCTTAGTTCGGGGTCTTTGATTTTTAAAACCACATGCTTTATAGTTAAGGTTTTTTCCTTTTTATTTTATTTTAATTATCTATTTATTTTATTTTTATTTTTTCTATTTTTTTAATAATATATACGTTCATTTGAAAAATAAACAACACATGATATATTCCTCTGTCTCAGAAAGACTTATTAAGAAAATGTCATGGTTGAAAATCTCTCTCGCATATGAGAAATCCATGCTGAAAATAATCACATCTATAGAAGAGACACCTCGCAAATCCGACAAAAAATACATGTTTTCGTGATTGGATTTCTTTCTGTACGAGACACCTCCACCGAATCGACGAAATCCGCGGAAGACACTTAAAAAACCGACAAAAAAATACATGTTTCGCATTTTGATGAGTGTGATGTTCTCGACATCCGCTTCAGATTTCTCGCCACAGTGGAGCTAGTACGCCACGGGATGACACACGACTTTTGATCCAAAAGTCGATTTTGTAACACACTGTTATCGACTTGGGATTTTCCACTCTCCCTGTCATTTTTCTCCAGATTCTGGTCATGTTTCCTTTTCATCCCTCTATGTCATTTTTCTCCGAATTCTGGTCACGTCTTCAAAAGTGCATGAGTCAGAAAGAGACAACCTCTGAGATTTTGTAAGATTTTATATCGCCCTATCTGTGCGATTTGATTGTGAAGACAGGGCAGATCTTTGAGTCTCTCTCTTGGTGATTCGACATTTATCAGATTTCTAAACCAAAATAGTCCTGTGCCGTCTCGAGGTATACTTGTTCACTTTAGCTTGAACTGTAAAGAGCGTCAGTATTCTGAGATTTGGGACATGAAACTAAGCTCGAAAATTGCGAGAAATTACCTAATAATAATAACACTTCGGCCGGCCGCTGATTTGTCGCGGTTCTCGTATGAGAAGGCCTTGGTTACCCATGTTCTACCAACTGCCTCCCTATTCCTGCGCTTCTTCTCTCCTCCCAACACTCGGAGACGAACTGCTTGATCACATCCCTTGCCCCATTCTTCCCAATCTCTTCGATTAGTAGATTAACCCTCTCCTTTGAGTCGCCCCCTAACCACATGTCTTTCATTTTCCTATCCCACTTCCCCATTATACTCCCCGTGTATCTTGTTCTTTTAGACTGGTATTTTGGGCATTCTATAAGAAAGTGTTCCAGGGTCTCCACCACCCTCAAAGTTACACATCTGGCACTCCTTTTCACTGTTTTTCCCAATTTTTCCCCTCAGCTCCAGGGACCGCGACCTCAGCTTGAACAACAGTGACCCCCCAAAGGTGCCATCAAGGTACTCTTCAAAACCAGGCTTCTCTTTATCACGCAGGCCACCCAAAGATCTCTTTGAGTTGACCCCCTCTCGCCAATTACGGTTACAATCCTCCATGACCCTTTCTCTGACGATCTTTTTGCCCTGGTTTGCCCCAACGTCAAGGTCCGAGATCTCTAATGAGTAGTTTTCTACTAGCTCCCTCACTTGGACCATCCACTCCGTCTTGATATTTGAGTTGAAAGTTCTCAGGAACATTACACCATCGGCTATCGGGGAGATTTACCAAATAATTAAGATAACCGAGTTTCAATAGGTCTATCCTGTCCTTGATCCTCATCCACCCAAGCTCACCCCTGATCGCTTCTAGCGCTGCGGCATTACTCGAGCCTGTTATCCATCGGCCTGCATCGTTCTGCAGTATTTCCAAGCTTTTAACAGCTGTGTGGTTTAGGGGTACAACTTCCGTACCGTATGTTATACTTGGCAGACCCACCATTTCCCAAATAGTTTTCCCCACGGAAACCTTATTGAAACTGTTCCTCCCTATAAGTTCCATTTGGTTAAGGATTGCTTCCCCTTCAGAATTAATTTATTTGTGTGGTTTCGGTAGATGCCTCTTCCTGTGGTGTTTATATTTACCCCCAGGTACTCATAGTCACTAGTCTCTCCTACACTAAGAAGTCTACTGCTACCTTCCGGAATGCAGAACTCCCCCACTTTCCACCTTCGAGTGGGGGCCACTTTGCGGCCCACGGGTATAACTTTGCTCTTGCTTTCATTAAGTTCGAGTCTCTTCGCTTTCTGACACTAGCACCATATCTTCTGCAAAAAATAGCCCTGGGAATTTCAATTCACCAACTGCAACCCCCTCGTCGCTATGCAGGCGTTCATCTCCTAAACCGTTGATGTACGATGCAAAAAGAATTGGCGAAAGGATACACCCCTGTTTTAGGCCTATCTCCATAGGCACACGTTTTGTTGCTATGTTTTGGCTACTCCCCGCTACAACAAATTTTCTTCTTCTTTTTCCCCCAGTTCCTATGTCATACATACATATACTACTCAAAGTTTGCTAAGCACCAAATATTTGACACATCATTGTGAAATTTGCTTGTGACATATTTGTGATATTTTTGGTGGATATGATTGCGGAATGTATTGAGATGGTCCCCAGTGTTTACATTAACTCTCTTGACAGGCAGACTTTTTCGCGACAGTCACGGAAAGCATGTACCCCTTGATTTCCGTGATGTTTTAGTCTACTGTCTACATGTACATGACATGTGTAGGATATTCAATCTTCATTTCAACACAAACCCTTGTGATTTACTGATTGAATATGGCAAATGCAAATGTAAGAAGACATTTTTCTGAAGAGGAAATGAGGCGGGCTGTAGGGATGGTGGAGCAAGTGGCTACCCATAGTCGGGTTGGTGAAGACCTTGGTGTGCTTTATACGGTGATCACCAGAGCCTGGGCAAGATTTCAGCAGTATGGCACACTAGCAAGACGACATGGTGGTGGCAGATACAGGGCAACATCTGCAGCTGAAGGCCGGTTTTTGATCATTCAGGCCCGTAGGAACCGCTTTGACACAGCAACCAAGGTACTCAGTGACCTTCAGAATGCATCCGGGGTAAATGTTTAAACGCAGACTATCCGGGTAAGGTAACACGAATGTGGTCTCCGATCGACCATGTATTCGCATTCCGCTGTCCCAGAACCACCGTCAGGCACGATATGAATGGGCCATGGACCATCTTGGATGGACCAGAGAAGTTTGGCGAGATATCCTTTTTACAGATGAGCCAAGGTACTACCTAGACCACACAGATAGGCGTTCTAGGATATGGAGAAGACCAGGAGAGCGATTCCATTCAGCCAACATTGCTGAGCATGACCGATATGGTGGAGGGTCAATCATGATCTGGGGCGGCATCAGCAGGGATGGAAGTACAGAGCTCTGTGTCCTTGAAGTGGTACATTGACTGCACAGCGGTATATTGCTGAGATCCTGGATGTCCACGTCAGATTGTATGCAGGTGCAGTGGGTGATAGATTCATTCTGAGGGACGATAATGCCAGTCCTCATGTTGCCCATGCTGTCGGGGAGTACCGACAGAGGGAGGGGATTGAGTTTATGGACTGGCCAGCAAGATCCCCTGACCTCAAGCCAATCGAACATGTCTGGAATGAGTTGCAGCTTGCAATTTTAGCCCGTCTAGTCCAACCAAGAAGTGTCCAGGAGCTTGGTGCCATGCTGGTCTAAGAATGGAATACCATCCCACAAAGGACCACCAGAAACCTGATTGGGGGCATCAGACGGCTTTGTCAAGTTGTAACTAACAGTAATGGGTCACATACTCGATATTGAACCCATACCAGTTCGATCCATCAACATTTTGCAAATTTGAAAAATTTCATTTTTTACCAATAATATCCATTTTCCATGGTTATCGTATTCAAAAGCTAAAAAATAATGTCAAACACAAATAAAATCTTAATTTCTTCACTTAAATCATTAAAGATATAACTAAAATAAAAAATATATACACTTTTCATCACAATATTTCAACTAAAACGTAAAACGGGTGTTTGGATATACTTGGTGCTTAGCAAACTTTGAGTAGTATATATATATATGTCATCCCACTATGATCACCGAGTACAGTGATGTAACACAATTATGTTAATCCTACATTTGACAGTTATGAGATCTAGGATTTCAAAAATGACCATGTTTGGCAGCCATTTTGCACACATTGTTGTTAAAATCGAAATTTCCTTTACATTTATTTTAATGATACATTACATTCTTATGTCCATTAGTGGCGTTCTTCTAATTCACAGTGCGGAGATTGGAGGCCAAAATGTCTGATTTTCAGACCAATTTATTCTGTTTTGGAAAACATTGGCAGAAAAAATAATTTTGGTAAACTTTTGTTATTAGTTGGTTATAGAAAAGTGTATCTATGACATATCTGTAAATATTTCAGGTCGTTAGCCTATTCAGTCCATGAGATGTTGGTCAATAAAAATTTGGGCATTTTTTTCCAAATTTGGCGGCCAATTTGGACACATTGCAGATAAAATCAATATTTATTTTACATTTATGATAATGATACATTACATTTTTACTATTTAATCCATTACTGGTGTTCTGCTGATTCATAGTCCCGAGATTGTAGGGCAAATGTCTGATTTCCAGGTCCATTTTAGATGTTTGGGACAATTTTGGCAGAAAATCTAAGTTTGGAAATCTTTTGTGTCCAGTTGGTTATGGAAAAGTACAAATTTCAGGTCTTCAGCCCATTTGGCCAACGAAAATTGGGCGGTTTTTTTTTTGACTGGGTTCTGGCAGAAAAAAAGTTAACGACCAAAGTGCAAAGCTTATTGTCAAGACAAAGTATAGCTTTCTATGATCTTGCAAAGTTTTAACAAAATCAGTAAGTGTTCTTGAGAATTCTACTCCTGTAAAATGTTGGAAAAAAGAAAGAAAGAAAGAAATGGAAAGGGAAATTTTTTCCCCAGACAATAACAAATGTCTTTTCTTTTTAGGAAATGCCAAATCAAATAATTTAAAAAAAAAATACAAAATAGAGTGAAATAAAAAAAACTGAGGAACATATTAGATATAATGGAAGGTGTAATTAGAGACAATAATATCCAAGAGTACAAAATACACAAATATTTACTGGTGGCAGGAACTAGTATCAATAATAAGGGGCAGATAAGACTCAATATCAGAATACAAGATCTCTTTCTTCATCCTAGTGAAAGTTATGTCTAGATAGAAGGACCCTTGACGAAAAATAATGGGAGTGACTACGTTGACGATACTATCATCACGTTAGCTCATAATGGAATTGTGCATCTTTTCAACTGTATATGGTATAAACTCTCAGGACAAGAAATAGAAACTGTGTTTCATCCCAGTCAGGCTACCACGATGTGAAGAAACTTGAAATATTCTGACAATTTTTCCAAATCTAGAGTACTTAATCACCACCTATGATAAAAATGTCAACAACGTGTGTGCAGCCTCGAAATTTAAACACATCATTCAAGTGTCGATGCCAAGTGGATCATTTGCGTTCAGGATACCTTTGAAGCAGATCTTTGGATTCTCCAAAAAGATTATAACAAAATCGTCTACAGATTAACTCACCACCTCACGCTAGTGTGTAAAAATGATGACGATGCCATCGTGAGAACTGTCTATAGATGCTGGAAAGGTGCATCTGAACAAGTTCGTGGTTCATGCTACACATGCTACCAAACGATAGGGAAAGAAAAACTCTTCAAAATTATCAAATCAAAATTCAGATTATCAGTAGGAGTCACAATGAGACATTTAACGTTTCAACGTCAACTCAGTTTGTTTGAAGATTAGCGATAAAAAATCTTCTTCAGAATGACTGCTTTTCATCATAGTGAGATTTCAGAAGGTCATGATCGGATCACAAGAAAAGAATCCATCTTTATTCGATCATTATAGCTTGAGAAACATGTAGGTGTTTCTCAACTCCATGAGATATATTGCCATAGATAACAACGCCTCGTAGGAGAAGAATGACTTTTTAGGATGTATGGTGATATGCTGCGGACTTCAGATCAAAATATCATCACATGTACCAAATGATAAGCAATCCGAACATAACACCCACTGAACACATGATTCTCTATCTCCTGTTTATGTTCGATGTCATCAAACAGAGTGAGAATTTCAAGAACACCATTCTGGACATTATGATCAAGATGCAGTTTGACAATGTGCCTAAGTGAACCAAATCTTTTACAGATGTCATATCTGACAGAGCGTTGCGTGTTTCAATTGGAAAGAAATAAAATGTTTGTTATTCAGTAATTGGAACGAAAATCAAAATAATATTTGACTATCTTCATTAAAAACATTAAAAATGCACAACAAAAACTTCTTAAAAACCTAAAAAAAACTTTAAAACAAACTTGAAAAAAACTTTAAAAAGATAAAAAAAAAAAATTAAAAGGGTTGAGAACACTATTATTATTAAATAATGATAGAGATC
The DNA here is from genome assembly GCA_031216915.1 of Pictodentalium vernedei. Lineage (NCBI taxonomy): Eukaryota > Metazoa > Mollusca > Scaphopoda > Dentaliida > Dentaliidae > Pictodentalium > Pictodentalium vernedei. The sequence goes on along the minus strand of CM062296.1, from coordinate 640,908,140 downwards.
TCAAACTTTTTTTCTTTTTCCCGACTCTTCCTTCCCTGTGATCTTCTATGTAAAAACACGAAGATAAGATATTCTGTTTTTTTTTTTCATCCAGTGCACTCATATTTCATTTATAGACATTTTCAATATCATATAAACACATTTATGACTCTGTGAATTTTAGTCTTAGCCGGCAGTTCTCGGACCAATAACTTTCAATTCTACAGGCCTCCAATGGGCGATGTCTTCCAAAATATACTATTCAAAAGAAGTAGGGGATATATGATAAAAGTGAGACATATGATGAAATATATTTATATTTTAATCAAAAAGACAGTTGAGGCATTGTACTGTGATATCTGTTGAATGATTTCAGTGAAAGTTGGGTGTCTGACAAGCACACATTCCACGCACTGAGCTGTAGAAGACGTAGACGTCAGAGAATTTACCACACACAGTCCAAGACCTCAGTAACTTGTAAATCCTCCTCGGTTCACGAAACAAGCGCGGATCCGACGTGGCATACTCCTCAACAAACGTCCAATATCAGCTTGACTGGTGTTGTTCCATTCTTCCTGCAGTGCAGCGGCGAATTCCTGGACATTGGTAGGGGCGGCTGGCATTGTCATAGGCATCTGCCGAGCATATTCCAGACGTGCTCGATTGGTGAAAGGTCTGGACTTAGTGCTGGCCAAAGCAGTGTAGTGATGTTCTGCTCCTGGAGAAACTCTGTAGCAACACAGGCCCTGTGTGCTCTTTCATTGTCATCTTGGAAAATTAATCGACGGCCATGACGTCACGCAAATGGCACCACATGAGCTGCATGTTATGGTAGAACTTCCCTGTGACATGCCCTTAGATGACATGTAATGCTGTTCTGCTTGTCATTGTTATGCCTCCCCACACCATATCCAATCCACCACCAAAACGACCGTGCTGACTTATGGTTACATTATGGTGTTGTTCGTTCCGCTGCCACCAAACTCTGTTTTGCCTGTCGAGAACCTCGATTCATCGGAAAACATGATGTTGCTACACCAACGATTGTCCCAGAACTGTCATGCTCCACACTAATTACGCCTTGCTGTGATGTTACATTCACTCAAACATGGAATTATTCGAGATCATCGAGTGTACAAATTCCAGCTGTGTAGGTAATTTTGGATAGTCTGACCACTGACTCGCACATCTGTCGCTCATTGCAGCTGCTGTCCAATTTCTGAGGCTCTTTGATGGCAGTTATGTAATGTTGTTGTTCGCATGAAATGATCCTGGTTAGCAGTAGACCTGACCGACGTCTGTCATCAACATTGCCTGTCTGATGGTAGCGTGACCACAACCTGCTAATCACCGATTGAGTAACACTGCGAATTTGAGCCACTGCAGTCTGTCTGTTGCCAGCTTCCAACATGTGAACAGCATGTAAATGATCGTCACATGTCAGTCTTTGCATACCTCAAAAGTTACATTTCAACCAGAAACTATTGATGGGGTTTTTGTACCAAGAAAAGAATTATGAGATGTCCGAAAAAGCCTGTCCAGTACAAATGAAAATTTCAAAACATACCCCACAGACATTAACATGTCACTCATGCGAAAAACCTGCATGAAGTTTTCATGGGCTAGTGACATTCATGATCCACACTAAACTTGGTAACATATTGATTTGTCCAATCACACGTATCCAATACCATTTTCCGAAAATATTAACATCAGCTTGAAATAATATATATCAATCTGTGGTGCTTGTGTAAACGATTTATTTCAGCCAACTCTGCAATTTTAGTCCACTCTTTCTGTCAATTGAGTAATTATTAAAATTGCATGTGGCATAAAAATTACGAAATTAAGAAAATGAAACACAAAGAGAATTGTTGTGATCTGGTGCAACCGAGCAAACTGTATTTCTTGAACTGACAAGATTGAAATGCTATATACAAAGACTATGCTCAGGTGCACTGGTAGGTTTTGTTATGATACCCACTTTATCTTTTACACAATATAATGTTGATCTGTCCCCATAAAAATCTGACGAAATTGCTAAATATCAGACAGAGGTGGATAGCACTGTTGAATCCCCATCTCAAGTTAGAGAATTCTCATAAACAATCTGGGTTTGCAAGAGGGTGTAGAACAGTATCCTGGCATAATAAAATTACACATACCACTAAGTGTAAATGTCTCTATGGACCAAGAACTGAGGCACACAATTATTTTACCCAACCATATGATGATCTTCATGCTACATATGAACTGGAAGCAAAGTGCTGAGACAAATCAAAAAAGCAGCCCAAGAAGAAATCTGCCATATTGAAATGAATCACAACATTTCCATATAACAGTTAACTGTAAGTCAAGTTTGATTTCTGAAAGTGCATCAACCATTGAACAAACGGAGAGAAAAATTCACTCAGATGTTAAAAGAAGGTGTGACTTTAAACGAGATTAACATCAACTGGTAAATACACCTGAAATATTAACTGGTAAGTGTACTAGACTATTACAGTATGTCTTTGGAAGAGACCCATCCAAAAAAGCCAAAATGGGATCTCTGATTCATTCCCATAGTCATGTGGAAGATGACTCTGATGACTGGTTACAAAGTTTTAATGTGTGTGGTGATATCAGAAGATGGACTAAAGATGAAAGGTGTCATTTCGTGGCGGTGTGCCTACAGAGTCAATTTCTTAAAGCATATTTCAAATTAGATGCAGACGTTTGGAATGACTGGGAGAAATTTCAACAAATTTTAACGTCAAGGCTTCATTCTACTAAACAACCAGAATGGCACAAATCTCAATTTCTGATGTGTCAACAAAATTTTGGTGAATCACACATTGATCTTGGCAACTGACTCTGTGTATTGGCAAGTATCGCATACCCTAAACTTACTGCTGAAATGCATGATGAACTTGCCAGAGATCAGTTTATTTGTTCACTGGAAAATATTGGTCAGGTGTGAAAATTACATCATAATCTTCCAAGGACATTGGATGGGGAAATGCATATTGCAGTAGACTGGTAAGTTGTGAAAAAGCTGTGCATGGTTTACATGATTCAAAAGCTCACAACACTTCCCACATTCACAAGTAGTTTAGGAGCATCTGCATGTGTGTCTTCTGAAACACCAGAACTAATTTCTGTTATGTGAGGCATGATTGGCTTATTAAAGTAGGAGATAGCCATGGGACAAGCATCTACTACTTAAGACCATGATACATACAACTGGGGTATGGCTGGAGAATGCAGAGGGGAAGAGGAAGGGGAAGGGGAAGGAAGTTTTCAAGTTCTGGTAGAGGTTACAGTGGACCAAAAATGATAAAGCAATGATAAATGTTTGGGATGTGGAACCATTGGCCACAGACAGCCTAACTGTGCACAGGTGAAAGCATTGTTGGAACTGTTCGACTTGAGGTCATTTTCAGTCAAATTGTCCACAAATGATGAGAACAGTGCTCAGTGCACACTGCGGTCCATTGGGATCTTTAAAGTAAACATAAAGACATCCACAATGAGCTACAATTAAAACTATTTTCAAACAGGTTTGTGAACTGTGATTGGCGAAGGTTTAGATGTATGTGGACAACCACCACCCTAGTTATTAGAAATGAGGTGTTCCTTCAGAACACACTGGTGGTCAAGGATTTAACTCATTACTGTTTATTAGGAGCCGATTTTCTTAAAACATACAAGGTCATAATCAATTTTAATCAAATAAGATCTAGAGCAGGGAGAACACAGACCTCATCAATATAAACAATGGGTGCAACAGCCCTGTGCTGGGTAAAATTACAAGAGACTGTGACAATACCTGCCAAGTTTGAGGAGATAGTTAAGGTGACAATATCTCATCAACGGTGAGGCTTATTGGGAACAAGTAACACTGCACTGTTTAAACCAAAGAAACCAAATAGTGAGGTACTTGTAGCAAGGTCAGTTCACAGTGGATATGATGAGCAGAACTCACTGATGTTACAATTGATGAACTTATCTGATGAAAATGTTGTTAAATACGAGAACACTGTGATGGGAACTTTTTCAGATGTAAATACAACCGAGGAATTTGGTGAAGCAGGTAACAACTCTCATGGAGTGACAGGTAGCAGCTCCGGGGAACTGTCTACAGATACAAGACTGAATGATAGCATTTAAGAAGCAACAGGTTGTCGCTTTGGATGTGCTAATTTCTGCAAGGCAAAGGTATGTGAAACAGAAGTAGATTTAATTATAAACTTGTCATTAATGCAGAAAGAAGATATAGAGAGTCAGTTAAGTGAACATCACAATGTATTTTCTAAAAATGCAAATAAGCTGGCAAGGCACATGTTATTGAAAGAATATTAGCACTGGAAATAATGCACCATGCAGTCAGCAACCTCACAGGCTACCCATTTACAAGAGGCAAAAAGTGAGAGAATTACTCTAGGAGAATATCATATGACCTTCAAATAGCCCATGGACCACACCTCTTGTGCTGGTGCAAAAAAAAAATGCAACAACGAGGTTCTGCGTGGATTTTGGAAGTCAACACACAATCTAGTAATGATGTATATCCCATCCCTCGAGCCGATGACATTTTTGATACCCTAGCCAGAACCAAATATTTTTTAACTATAGTGCATACAGGTAGGTTGAACTTGAGGAGTGCAACAAGGAGAAGTCAGCATTTACTACACCTTTCAGTCTTTTTTAAATTCAACACTAATTCGGCTTGAATGGAGCTCCAAAAACATTCCACTGACAGACGAAAGCTATTCTAACGGCTATGCAGATACTATCTGTCTTGTTTTTCTGGATGATGTCATTGTATTCAGTTCCAATTTCAAAGAACATTTGAAGTGACTGCATATGATTTTTGAATTGTTTCTGGGAAACACGGTTGAAAATGAAACCGAGTAAGTGTCACATTGCAAAAGAAAGTGTTAACTGTTTTGGTCAAGTGATCACTAGTGATGGAATTAAGACAGATCCAGAAAAAGTAGCTATGGTGAAGGGGTGGAGACAACCCACTAATCCACATGAGCTAAGACACCTTAGGGCTCGTCTCATATTTTCAACAATTTATTAAAAAAGTTCCAAGCATCGCAGCACCCTTGAATAAACTTATGCAGAAAAACTCCAAATACTATTGGAATAAACAGTGCAGTGAATCATTTACTCATCTAAAGGAAGTGTTAATGTCAGCTCTAGCGTTATCATATCTTCAAGAAAATATCCAATATATTTTAGACACCACTGCATGTGAATCAGCAATGGTAGCCATCGTTTCACATGTACAAGAGGGTAAAGAAAAGGTTCTGTGTTTCGCCAGCAGGACCTTCACAAATTTAGAAAAGAACTGTTGTGTGACATGCAAGGAACACAAGTAAATTATAAGCATCTAGATATGTTATGTATTTATTCAGTTCTTGCAGATCATATCCTTCTCCCATGCAGCGATTGTTTACTTTTGAGTATCTGTGAGATATCATCAACACTTCACCTCTCATATCATTTTTGAACATGAGCAACATGTTCCTGTTGGATAATAATTCCAATTAGATCTTGGGCATCTTCAACAAAACATCCCATGTCAGGCTGGGAGCTTTGTAATACCAATCCAGATCTAGATCATAATGTCTCCACAGATGTCTTGAAAATTTTTGAACACATAAACCAAGAGAAGCATGTCGCTAATCAGATACAGGTCATGATAATCTCTCATGAATTTCAAGTCAAATATTTTCCAAACTTTTTGAGCATGCTCATAGCTGATGTCAGAAATGTTAGTGTCATATAAGTTTGAATAAAAATGGTATTTGCAGGGTAGAGTTGACTCATCAAATCTATTCCAATTCTGCATCTAATCATATGGATAGACACCTTTCCTCAATACACTCTCAAATTGCAGCTCATCTTCAACGTATTTGGTTGTGATATGGAATTTGTCCTTCCCTAAATTGCTAACTAGTTTCTCGAGACTGGACAACATAATTTTAAAACTATCTATGAAATGTATTTCTCCCTTGATATCATCTGCCAATGTCTGCCCATCTATGACTATCCATTTTGCAAAATAAATTTATTGTTCCTTGCTCCTCATGATGCAGTTTATATATCCTTTGCTAGCACTGTTGAGATGACTGTCATAACCAGACAGATTGTGAAATATCACTGTAAAGAACTTGCCATCTCGAGAGCTTAGATTGTAATTGCTGTGTGCAGCACTGATGATCTTTTTCCAGGTGCTTTGAATTTCTCATATAATGTTTTGATTCGAGATACCAAATCTTCCATTACAAACTTTTGAGCCATGTTGGCACTGTCCAACTGTTTCGTGGAGGTGTACAGACCTGATGAATGTTGATCACTGAAAGAACAGTAATACAGAAACAATATCCTGATGGTATGTGATTCTGATATTTTCGGGTGTAACTCTGATGAACGTCAGGCTGGCATGCACTCATCTTCTCCATGAAGCATTCAAAACCCTCATACACCACAAAAGTACTCTCAATCTTCTGCTGTGATGTATGAATTTTGTTTGGATTTGAGTTTTATTTATGTCAAGGGTAACACATTGATTTGGGTGTCAATGTTCCTCATGACTTTTCAACAAATTTTGCTATGGAATGAATTTAGACATTTCAGACAGAAAAATCGCTCTTTCTGATGTTTGCTAAGCTGAGTAGACAGTAATCAACTCATGCTCTTGATCCAACAGTAATGATGATTGCCATCTTTCAAATCAATAATAGATTGATGTTTTTCTTGTAATTCTTTTGTGAACCTATCCTCAGAGAAAATATTTGTTTTTCAAATAGTCGTATACCAAGTCAGTGGAATGTTGATTTTTAAAATGATGAATGTCATGTAGCAACGTCAGAAAATTTATTCCTGATCAATCTAAATTCCTACAAGTCCCCATGTACTTTGATGATCTTTGTGGATGCTTTACTATGGGGTATAATGTAGACATGACAGCCCATTTGAAGCATCGACTGTCCTCTTTGTTTTCCACATTGACCACAGCTTCTTCTTTCCTATGAAATAAGGCAACTTTATATACAAAGACATTCTCAACGGATCATACTTGTTGATGTGAATCTCTCGATTCATTACTTTTCCAAATCTCAAATTGTTTTGATACTGTGTTGAAGTTTGTAATAACTTCTCCTTCATGCCTTCAAAGATATTGGACATGAAAGAGCATTTGGGCATGGTCTTCCTGTGAGGTCGAAAATAGTATATTTTTCCCTTGACTTCACCTGCGTTCAGGTGGATCATCTCCATATTACACATCAATATCATTTACACTTTCATACCTTGGCACCTGACAAAATAAATCCAGCACACTAGATTTTATTTCATTCAAAATTTTTGGGATGAAACTTTTTTCTACCTTATTTATTTATTTATTGGTGTTTAAGGTCACATACTTATGCACAATGGCTAATCATGACCATGACAGTTTTATGGGTGGAGGAAGCCCGAGTACCTGGAGAGAAAAACCAAGCAACGACGAGCAGCTGCCAGCTCCCCAACATCATTACTCTGCACTGCAGCACAGGCAGGGTTAGATTGGTTGAAGACATGCGCACTATCGACGTGCAGTATGCCTTGGTACACAACGCCATCATGCCCCCATGTGGACAATTGGGGTTAAGTGCCTTGCCCAAGGACACAACATGGGAGTCCGAATTGATCACTCACACGGTCACCCATCCAACGACTAACCAGGCTCGACATTGCTTAACTTCGGTGATCTGACGAGAACCTTTTTCTACCTTTTATGTCGAACATTCTCCACCTGCTCTTGTTCCATTGAAGTGGACAACAATTGTTAGCATCTGACTTTAGCTGAGATTTCTTCCAAGTTACCATCACCACCTTTTTCAAGCTCAGACATGACTGTTACTACGATACTCATTATTTGATAAGTTTTGTCTTTTTTTCCACTGTCATCGATCAAATTGGATTGTTGTTTTTTTATTTCCTCTCATATTCTTCTTTCCATCTGTTTGAATTATTGTTGTTTTTCTCTTCTCAGCTTCTCCACCTCCTCTAATCACCGATTCTATGAACTCATTTTTTATATTGCTACCACAAATGTTTCAAACCCATCTGTTCTGCTTTATATCTCAATTTTTTTTCTAACTGGTCTTGGTGCCTATGGCACAGATCATTTGATGTTTGGTTTGATAATGTGATAATCTCATGATGCGCAGATTCTTAATATAACTGTTCAATTGAGCTAGATTGTATGCTCCTAATGAAATGAAATATTTTTGTTGTAAACTTCAAAAATGTTTTAAGAACATCATTTTTTTATATCTTATTATAAATAATTTTCTTTTCTTCTTTTTGGGAGATTAATCAATTTTTTTAAACTTTCAAAATTGTTTACAAAGTTTTCAATTTTTTTCAAACTTTCAAAGCAAACCTTCATTTTTTCAAACTTTCAAAATGTTTTGTAAACTTTCAAATTTTTCTTCCTTTGATAGCTTATATATAAGAAATTTTTAAAAAATCTAGTTTAATAAATTTTAAAGAAAAAAATATTTTTGAACACAATTTTTTTCCACATATATACAAGAATTATAAAAAAATCTAAATTTTATTTAAAGAAAAAACAATTGATTGATCTGAAAAATATTAAAATTATATTTAAAGAAATAACAAAAATCCATTAATCATAAAACAATATAATATTTCACATATATATATATATAACAAATAAATAATTAATTTAACAGCACTTTATTAAAAATTAGCCCCCCCCCCCCCCCTGAAAATTATGTCAACAGCACCAGCACATGAGAAGAAAAACAGGAAAAGGAAATTTGAAAGAGAAAAAGAAGTTGAAATATCTCCAATCATGATCAAAAGAGTAAAGTACTATAGAAAACAGAATTCTCATGGGTTCATCTTTGACAACTATATGATAGATAACATAGATGGTTCAGTCTTAAAAGTGGATGATCAATATAACTTTGGAAAATTTATGCTCATGATTGCAATAAATGATGAAGATGAAGTGATTCATTTCGATGAGATACTCGACCAGATCATATGTGGGAGCATTGCGAAGAATTGAAGATCTGGATCCCGAGCTCGTTTATGAAGAAGAAATTTACATAGCAGTTAAAAATGATGAACTCAAACAGAAAATACTCTAGAATCATGATAAAAATTCAGAATGAATCTCATTGAAAATTGTAAGCATTCACCAAGATGAAGAGGGAGAGCTGAGATGTTGTGCAGAATTAAAAGAAATTGAATTCCAGGATGGGATATAGAAAAAAAATAATGTATTTTTTTATTTTGCAAAAGAAAAAAAGATTTTACACCAAATCTTTTTTCATGTATATATAAGAAATATAAAAAAAACAACAATTTAAGTTAGAGAAAAAAAACATTTCGAACACCAAAATCTTCTTTCACATATATATAAGAATAAAAAAAAAGAATTGTTTATATATAATAAGAAATCTTTTTAAAAATTGATTAATCCGAAAAAAAAATTCACTTATATATTACAAATAAATAAATTAATCACATTTTAAAAATTAGTCCAAAAATAAAATTCCTACATATATAAAAAAATGTTTTTTAAAAATAATAAATTAATTTAATCACATTGTAAAATTAGTCAAAAATAGAAATCATGTCAATGGCAAGAAAAACTGAGTTACAAAGAATCACTACATACATGAAATATGAGAGTAAATCTTTTTATTTGAAATCTCTTCCTATCAAATTGAAAGATGCTGCAGTAATAAATTTTGAATATAAATATGAGAGTTGTAATACAGGATTAATATTGAATGAAGATCAAGTCGATTTGTTTTTAGATTTGAAAAGAAATCATGTCACAAAATTCTGAAGGAAGAAGAGAAAGATTTCGAGGATGATGAATTTATACTGAACTACGTCAAAAAAAATGTATATTTGAAAATCAATAATGATGTTGTAAATAGACTCAGAGAAAAAGCTCTCAGAAAGGTAACAAAAAATAAAAGTAAACTTGATTTTTGTGTATCTCCATATAAAAAAAGGGGAGAGTGGCATCTCACGTGCTAATAAAAGATATGACTTTGAAAAAAAATACATACAATGCCAAATTCTTTATTTCGTAAATAAATGTTTATAATATCGATTTTTTTTAAAAAAGTTTTTCTCTCTGTCTTCTTCTGGAAAACTGGGAAAACAGTTGCAGTGTGTCTTCTTTCATCATTATTATTATTAACTAATAAAGTTTTGCCATAATGTCACAATGAATGTTATCACACTCATTAGGAGGAAGATTTTGATATTTATTGTTTTTTGAATAATCCATTTTTTACTTTTCTTTTTTTTTAAATACATAATTCTTCTTTTCCTATTTAATTTAATATTTTTTTTTTCTTTTACAAGATCTGAGTGGGATATTCACTATCCAGTAAAAAATGCAAAATACTTCCTCAATCGTAGTTCATGAGATTTCTCAGCATTTCCAAAATTCCTCACTTGGTCATTGTCTTCAACCAATCTGTCACCTCCCTTTCATCTAGTTTGTCTAACAATGATGCAAAACATGGGACTATGGCGTCTTTATGTCCCATGGTGTAACAGATGTGCCCTTTGATCTATCCCTCTGACATGCAATACAGACATCTTTTGCTCTTTGCTCTAGGAATTTTTAAATCCACGAGATGGGCAGACGCCCTGTAGAAGATATCTTTGAGAAAAATTTCTCATGCAGAAGATCTGTTTTCATATCTCTGCTTTCTACTTATGATTCATGATCTTTAAAAATGACATGCATAATGTGTTTAGTTTTGTTTTTTTAATAACATTTTTTCCCTATTCTATTTAAATATGTGAGGACAAGCCAAGAATCATTAATGGAAAAAAAAACCTCAAAGAAAAAATTGTCTAAAACACCTATTAAGATTTAATATTTGTATAACTTGTTCACCAATCCTTGTAAAACAAATAAGATCAAATAAAATTTAATATTTCACAGCTGAACAGGGTTAATAAATACAATGTGTTTTGCCCCAAAATTACAAACACACACCCAGTTAGCAAATACTATTCGCACATCTAAATGTTTATGTTCACTGCACGAATTAAATTTTTTTATCTTCAAATTCTCTTCCTTGATATTCTACTCCCTGAATTTAGCTATTAATTTCACAACGCAGAGTATTTTGCCATTCATTAATATTTCTGGATCGATGAACTTCAGTTATGGAGAGTGAGACAAAATTCCCCATTAGAATAGCACTGAGCAAAAAGACTATAATGGGAAAAAATCATTTCTGCATATATTAGAGGTGACACGATTTCATGCCATCATTTGCATTTTACAAATTCCAATGGGAAATTTGTATGGGAGAAAAGTCTCCAATCTCGAAGTGGGCTAGAACAGATGATATCGGAGATTTAATTTTCTTTTACTAAAATACTCCCTAGTGGATTAACCTTAGCTGATCGTCTCCTCATATGCCAACCATGATGGAAAATGGACTAGTATTTTTAAGCTGGATTAGAAAACTTTTCGACGTAAATTTCCCTTGCTTTCCTGCTTGATTTTTGTTGCTAGGTCAGAAATGAATATTTCTTGGGCTACAAGCGGTAAAAGTACACTACTCAGCTTGCCTAACAATCCAAAGGACATCAAAAAGTTTAACAAGAGCCATAACTCTGCTACTCTCGTGGTCGATATATAAATAGCCATCTCACCCATGATAGTCAGTCATTGTACCAAAGGAAATCAACATCTGATAACACTTGCTTGAATCACAGTGTAAAACATTGATACGGAAAGTTTCCTAATTGTTACAAGGGCCATAACTTTGTTATGCATATGCACTTTTATACGGAAGTACTGACGGAGCCCTTCATTGTATGTCCACCGAATCACCTTCAGAGGTCTGGGACATACAAAATAAAACAACCTATCTGGTCACAGGGGATGCGAGGCAGTCTTTGGTCCATCCTACATAATAAAGACAATGCTGATTACACTTCCTGTTTATATAGAATGGTCCAGAACTATTTTGAAGCGTGTGTGTTATCTGAACAAGAAAGTTAGGAACGTTCTGCTCATACCATATTCCAGAAATTACTTTTGTTTCGATTTAGAGCTTAATTGAGGCAATGGGGTAGATTTGTATCCTACTGTTTTGATATAACTCCATAACATTAACAATATAATGTTTCTTATAATATAATCATCTGCAGCAAAGTGGTGTGATGTTATCTCAGCATTTTGTTTGTGTTGTTAGTTGAAGCAGGACAGACATCAGTGGTTCGACGGCTCTGAGGGAGGAAGTTACAGCTTCCAATCGAACTGCAAATATTTCCTGGATTTGAATAATCTCCTACATAAGTTCAGTGGCGCCGAGCTGTGTAGCGGCGGACTGTTACAGCACGGGATACAGCACGAGATAGGTTGTGACACCCAGCCCATTGTTCACTTAACAAAACGCAAGGCATATTCAGTAGTCCAGAGGCATTCAAGTGATATTTGAACACCTAGTCTATTGTTCTACCAGGTATTCATTTTTTAATATTTGCGCTGGGTCGCCATTCAACAATTATAGTGAAGTTTCACAGGATCACCCGACCTATTCTGTTCACTGTAAATAATAGGAAACAAAATTTAAAGCATCCAGATACTCATCTGGCTTCATTGTGATTTATGCACTGGGTGCTTTTATTTATGCACGTGGTAGAGCACACAGTATATGCTTTTAAAATCTTGATTGATAAAACATCCAGAACGTACTGAACTTTCCATCTACATTTCTAATCAGGCTTTTGATTTAGCACACAAAATAAATTTGATCTTCCAAAAAAGAAAACTCGCGAAATGCTGGGACGATGGGAGGATTCGTAGTTTGAGGCAGTGCTACATAGCTTTTCTGTCCACACTGCAACAAATGCATGCAGTTGTATTTTTCAGGGGGTGCATGTCCGAACCTAGATGAAAAAAAATTCGAACTATTGTCCTGCAAATTATTTCCAGCCGCTCTCGCTTTTGAATAAAAATAGAACTGTTTATGATTTCAGATCCAGAATTGGAATATTGTCCGAGGTGAAATTTCGGACTCCAAAGATTTCACTGTGAATATTCATGACCGCGGGGGAAGGGGGATGTACAACTGGATTTGCCTAAAGTTTTAATATCTGACAGCACCAATAGTAAAGTTCCCAATCGGTGCGGGTGAGGATGCAGTCGGAATTTATTTTCTCACTGGACACCATTTCTTCCATTCAAAAAACCTCCATATACATTATGAATAATATTGGCCTTGGAACTTCCCATTTATATATTTAATTCACTACATGGCGTGATACAGATCTCTTTGAGCTCCGTCGAACAATTTGCATTCGATTAAATAGCCAATTTATCAGTTAAATGCAACGTCATAAAGAACTTCGAGTTCATTATATATACCTTTCAACTGAATAGTAATAGAGGCAAAGTTGATATTCAATGAACAGATGTCTTATGTATGAACTTTATTACACCACAATTATTGTGTGTGTCAAATGTTACACGATATAATACAGACATTGAAAAATGTTGTGGATACACAACGCGTGGAATGCGGCCTATGGATAGGAACATCGGGTAGGGACGCATCTGACAAGTTGTTACTCATCTGTTTAAGGTTATGACGTGAATACAATCCTTCAACACACAACAGTATCAAGCAAGAATATAAAAAGATCGCCAAAAGTGATATTTTTTCTTTACAAATGTCAGCTTTATTCAATCAATTCAAGTTTAATCGTGGTATAAATACAGAACACAACTCTGGTATTTTACTGAGTACAAGAATCCCCTACCCTCGCTGGAGTGTTTCTTGTATTTTGTGCATGATAGGACCCTGAGAATCACTTATTTTCGCTTCCAAATCGAATCAGATCTATTATTTATATCAAATCTCGAATCGAAGCAGGGGCGTCTCGAAGGGGGAGGGGAATGCTGTGACCCTGATTTGTTCCAACAGTGATGGATCGAGTCTCGACTGATAAAATATTCCAATTACATCACCAAGGCATGTTTTCGTCGAAGGCCTGCCTTGGTGATGTAGCTAGAATATTACCAACGAAGTATTATAGTTCGAAAAGAGAAATAGGGGAGAATCATCGGTAATAGGCACGGTGCAGGGCTAGCCATTAACAACAGCTCATCGTTGATATTGCTTGGAAACGTTTAATTTTTTTAACAGTAGTAGTGTCCAGTGAGACTGTATTTAGCATGGCTAGTGGCATGGGTACAAACTTTGTTTCTGTTTAGATAGCAGAAACTACGCTCAGTCTTTATTTTCAATATTATTTGTGTACAGTTTTCACCAGAACTATATGTATAGTGAGACGACGAAGATTTCTGATGCCCAGCTATATTCCAATGATAAGAGTCAAAAGGAAACCAATCGTGCAACCAATTTGAGTTGAACCTAATAGCAACTTAAAATTCGAAATAATTTGAAGAAACGCAGTGCCCTAATGCACGCCTTCGACGATAGTGAAATACAGGAAAAACTCCAACTCGAGCTGTTGATTCATATCTGGCATTCTTCCCCTGCATTGTGTTCTGGCTTATGAAAGGAAATATTCTTCTTATGAGACCTGCGAAAATGGCCCTTTCTTTCTTTCGTCATTACACTCAATTCTTTTTTTTTATTTCAGACAAGATAACAATGTGGATACAGTTGCTGTTTCAGGTTGCACCTTCTGGGCAAAATGTCGACGAATGAAAGTCATTTATCACATAATTGTTTACAAATCAAGCAGAATCAAGCATCACACATAATACAAGCTAGATATTCCAATATGTTTAAACACTGATCAGTGTACGTGTGGAGAATCTGCTACTAACATTAATTTCCATACCCTTGTATTTTCAAATCAGCAACAGCATGTCAACTAATGTATAAAATGCATCAATTCTCTCGCAGTCATTTTCACATAATCAAGCAGAATGAAACATCACATAATATAAGCTAGATATCCAGAATATATTTAGAGTATGCGTGAAGATTGTGAGATCAACATTTAGATGATTTGCGTTTTCAAGTCAAATCTGCGACTTGGGCAAACCTGGCAGTAGAGATAAGTGGGGGATTCCAACTCACTTTTTCACTTATACACGTACATGTACACGTACACGTACATGTACCCATAGGGTTCAGTGTTAAAATGTACACGAAATGTACACGTACACTGTTTTGTAATCTGAGTTAGAATTCCCATTGTGAGTTAGACGTTCCAATCAGCCATTGGTGAACAAGTGGGATTCTAACTCAGTCCGCGCGGAAGAAAAATCTACGAAAATTGACCTAAAATTTTTATCAACGTTCGCCATCGTGAGTTAGGCGTTTCAATCAATCGTTGGTCAAACGCGGTGAGGTGCGATGGGGATTCTAACTCAGCATCAAAATGTCGAAAAAATCAGAATCGTCGAACATTTTCCCAACGTTCGTCGTCACGTTCTAGAGCATGGTGGATGCGATCCAGTCACGGAAGGACGATTGGGGATTCTAACTCAGCAGAAATCGGAGTTTGGAAATCTTCGATCATTCGCCGTCGTGAGTTAGACAGTTCGATCGATCGTTGGCGAATGCAGTGGTTTTTTCCCGGATATGGAAATGTGAAAGATTAAGATATGTCGAAAACTTAGAATGGAGGAAAAAATTTTCTCTCCAGGATTGTAATCGTGGTCTAGACGGTGGTGTGATTGATCGCAGATGACAAAATGGCTAAGAGTGGAGGGGAAACAGATGAAAAATAAAAATCGTTATGAGTTCTGAGGTAAATTGTAACAGAATCATGAGATTCACAAGAGGAAATAAAAAAAGTGATTGATATATATATAGGAGAAAAAAAAAATAAATAGTTATTTAAAAAGTAAATAAATATCGAATCAAATAGATAATAAAATATACGTACATCATGAACGATTCTCAGATTATGAGAGCATCGTTCATGATGTACATATATTTTACGTACATGAGAGCCTACACATTCTGCGTGAATGAACAATTAGGTCGCCTCTTGTTAGAACGATGTATTGTGTGTCGAGATCATCTAGATTTCGATCACGAGGATCATTCATGTCTGACGATAGAAAGGGATGATATGGTCGTCAAGTATTTCGAACCAGCATTCGAATGCATTCAAATCGACGATGCGATCAAGTTTTGGAGGAGATTAGTCTTCTATAGCTGGCGAAGCCCACCGGTTTGGAAGAAATGAAATTGGCGCGTAGAAGTCTGACTTTAGAAGACAGGGGATATGTCTTGAAATTATTGCTGAAGGGAGCATACGACACAACTAAGTTTTCTTGTTGATATAAATAAGGGAGAATAGAAAATAAAAATAAATACATGCGCAAATAATATTAGATAAAAATTAGAAAAAAACACACTCACAAAAAACAAATGAGAACCAGAAATAAATTGTATCCGTCGTTAGATGATGATGAGAATGAGAAGCCGAATGGCATTTTGCCAATGGCACCATCATCAGAAGAAAAAGAAAGAGGAGAGAGGATCGCATCGATCAAATCAGCAGAATCCAATTGTATCTGACTCAAGAGAGAGACTCTCATTGTTCTCTCAAGAAATTCGTCAACACAGTCACACTCATCACGATTTCCATGGGTTTACACACGGCCTGCATCGGATTGTTGTCGACCACAGCAGGCCTTCCGATTGTGTTGACCATAGAAGGAGTGGCTCTTGCTGCCGGATTGCATAGCATGGTTGCAAACTTTTTGAGTAGGAAATTATATCTGAAGGCCAGGAAACACGAAAAGATTCGCGGCTTGGCCAACTCCAAGATCGACACGATATCCGAAATGATCTCGATGGTGTTGAAAGACGGTAGGATATTGGACGGAGAGTACTTCACGATATTGGGTGAGAAAATGAAATATGATGCCATGAAAGAAGCTGTGAGAATCAAGACTTGTCAGATCATCAAGGAAGAGATGAAGGATTCTCTCGTGGAAAGGGGGAGGAAAGAGGCCAGGGAGGAATTCGGTAAGTTGATAGAACTCAAAAGCAATGATTGAAATAATATATATATAATAAGAAATAGAAATTTAAAAAAAAAAAAAAAATGAAATTTATATATAAAAAAAAAAAGAAATCCGAAATTATTTAAATAACCCTCAAAAAAAAATTGTATTGCATAATGTGTAAGAGAGTTACCGAGACAGGTAATTCTCGAGAAGTACGAACTAAAAACGACAGACAGATGCTTTACGGAATTTGCAAGGTGCATGGTTCGATCAAGAGTCAATTCATCCCCCCAAAAAAGAGACGAGAGGCGAAGGCGTCGCGAATAAAATGATCAATAATCTACCTTCCAAAATGCATCTGCTGTGTCACAGTTTCACAGGACCCGGAACGAAATCGAACAAGAGACTCAACGCCGTTCTGACTCCTAAATCTTGCAGCAAACCCGTGAATAGGGTGTACGTGGCTGCGTACGATCACGATCTGTGCTGCGCCAGACATCTCAACACCAAGACTTGCAACGACGTCTGCGATAAAAACATGTCGGCGAAATTGAGAGACATATCGAATCCGACCAGGAGAGAGAAGTTCGAACGTTCGCTGGTCAGCAAAGTGATCGGTATGAAACGTTGATTCAGATGTGGCTTTAAAAAAAAAGCCTTCTCGAAAAAGAAGAAGAAGCGATTATTGATGAGTGAATTGGCCGAGGAGTTACACAAGCCCATCGTGCATAAATTTCGAAAAAGAAGGGTGTTCATGAAGGGTCTGGATGACATTTGGTCTGCCGACTTGGTCGACATGAGATCGTTTTCGAGGTGGAACGAGGGCGTCAAATATCTATTGATGGTCATTGACGTGTTTTCTAAATACGGTTGGATCAGAGCCTTGGCGAATAAATCGGGACCTTGTGTCGCCGAGGATCTGAAGAGCGTGTTCGTCTCGTCTTCTTGAGAAACAAATGAATTGTGGGTGGACAAGGGGAAGGAATTCTACAACAAGGACGTCCATCTGTTGGTCGACCTCTATTCGATCAAAAACGAAGAGAAAGCCAGCATTGTGGAATGTTGGAATCGAACCATGAAGGAAAAGATGCACAGGCACTTCACTGCGAATTCGACCAAGAAATACATATACGCTCTAAACGGTCTGGTCGGAGATTACAACATGCGACACAGATCGATCAAGATGTCACCCGTAGAAGCTAGCGATCCTCGAAACGAAAAACGGGTCTACGCAAATCTATATCCCAAGAGATCTAAGATCAAGAATGAGTCTAGACCGCTGAAATTTGCAGTCGGCGATCGAGTGAGAATCTGCACTAAAAGGATGCACTTTGAAAAGTGCTACACTCCGCGATGGACCACCGAAATCTTCATGATAATCAGAATATTTCACACCGATCCGGTGACTTACAAAATTGAAGCTTTGGATCGCAAAGAGATCATCAGAAAATTTTACGAACAACAATTGCAGAAGACGAAGTTTTAATAATAATAAAAATATATGTATTTACTCTCTTTAACATTTTCTTGTTTACACACATATATATATATATAAAGGAAAAAATAATAATAATAATAAAAAATAATTAAAAACTATTTTTTAAAAAAAAAAAAAGCAAACCAATTAATAAACAAAAAAAAGAAAACCATCAAAAAGATGAAAGTATTGAGGAATACAAGGTTCATGAATACGAACCGATAACCGGAACGAGTTTGAACAATGTGGGAGAGATAAGAATCAACGTCGAAACCCAAGATCTATTCATTCATCCTAGCGAGAGTTACATAGTGGTGCAGGGACGTCTCACCAAGAATGATGGGACCGAATACGCCGACGATGACACGGTAACTCTAGCCAATAATGGCATCATGCATCTATTCAGTAATATAAAATACTTGCTATCCAGACAAGAGATAGAATCTGTGTTTCATCCCGGTCAGGCCACCAAGATGTTCGGACTCTTGACATATCCGGATGATTTTTCAAAATCCAAGGGACTTAATCAGTTGTGGGTGAAAGACACCTACGCAGATATCGGCGCCGCCAACGCCGGCACCGCCATGATATTCGACTATGTCATCAAGACGTCCAAACCCACAGGAACCTTTTCATTCAGGATACCTTTGAAACGCCTCTTCAGATTCGCAGATGATTACAACAAGATCAAGTACGGATTCAAACACAATCTGACGTTGATTCGAAATGGAGACGACGATAATGAGACTCGATGCGACCGCCATGGCTAAGTTAACTCTACACAAGATATTGTGGTTCATTCTGCACGTGCAGCCTTCGACTGTGGAAAAAATGCATCTCTACAAGATCCTAGAATCCAAGAGTAAATTACCCATGGGATTTAGAATGAGACAGTGCGACACAGCTAGCATTCCATCCTCCACGAATTACTTTGATTGGAGATTGACTTTGAAATCTGCTTCCGAGAGACCACGTTTCATCGTAGTCGCATTTCAAACCGACAAGGACGGGTCTCAAGAAAAGAATGTGTCGCAGTTTGATCACTGCAATTTGAGAAACATGCAAGTGTTTCTGAATGCCACGAGATATCCCACAATCGATTACACCACGTCGTTCGACAAGAACGATTTCTGCAGACTTTATGGCGACGCCGTGGATTTTAGAAAGAAGTATCGTGGTCTTGACGAATTGATGAGCAACTCTAATATTTCTCCCACCGAATACAAGTCGATGTACCCCATGTTCGTATCCGATGTCAGTAAATAGAGTGAACGAGTCAAGAGTAGTGACTTAGACATTCAGATCAAGATGCAGTTCAACAAGAATGTGCCGAGAAAAACCGAGGCCTTTGCCCTGGTCCTGTCAGATAGAGAATTACAATTCGAATTGGATGGAAATAAGATGTTGATCATTCGATGAGAGACATGTGTGTGTTAAGAAACAAAAAGAAAGAAAAAAATATATATAAATAAAAATTAAAAAAAAAAATAATTACAAAAATGAATGATAAAGAAAGAGAATACTTGAGAAGAAACAGACGTGGTTTGATTAAAAATATTTCGCAAGATTCGCTAGCAATAATGCTAGACACTTTAGTCAGAACAGAACCTTTGATATATATGAGACGCGAAATCGAAAGTAAAATATTGATAGAAGATAAGACCAGAAAACTTTTAAACATGTTGATGTATAGAGGATCGACTGCTTTTCGAGAATTTATAAAAGCTCTCTGAAATGCCAAATATCGACTCGTGTTTCGAGATAGGTGATCCAATTTCAGATGAAACATTACAAGAAATAACGTATTAAAACCAAAAACAATTAAGAAGTAATGAGATCTAGAGAGGTTGAACATCTTTCTAAATCTCATTACTTTTTATTTATTTTTTTGTTGTTTCTTTTTAATAATTATTTTTTTAATTATTTATTTCCACACGTTCACTGTTTGTTCAGAGGATCTAGTTTGATGAGTAGGCTCACCATGGAAGCGGCAGCTTCGGAATTATTGGTTTTCATAACGAAATTAATCGTACTGAACATGCTGACATTCGAGTGTTGATTCTCGGTCTTTTCTGCACTGTATCTCTTATCGCTCTCTACTCCGTTCACCATGAGATTGACGACTGCTCTGTTATTCAAATCCGTGGAAGGCAGACCCATTCGAATGATTTTGCTTCTCAACTGCATGGGATATCCCACCTGACCGTGTTGCGATCCACTACCTCCGTTTCCAAAAGACCATTCGGCTTTTCCCTCCTCTAATGTGCTGCTCTCCTCGGCCCACACTGTGATCAATTGCCTGGCGTATTTGACTTTCTCCACCACCGAAATCAGGGTGCAGGCATCCGACATGTGCACGGGATCTGGCAGATTCGTGAGCGCGTGTCCGCCCATGTCTAATTTACATTCCATGATGTCGCCCTTTCTCCAGACCGAGTTGTTGTCCACGTACTGCCTCCTGACCACGCTGGAATCGAATTAGGGATCGTGATCGAGACCTAATAAATTCTGACTGTTCATGTTAATGCTGCCCTCCATGGTTCTGCTGGATTGTTTGTTCCGGTAGAGATCATCCACTTGTGATTCTATGTATTTTTGAGATCGTATCACAGCGGAATCCACAAAGCCCTTGTTGACCGTGGTGGAGTCCTTGTCTGTGTCGTTGATCTACGACAGATTCAATATCTTGTTGAATCCTGCATTCAGATCCGATTTCATTTCTCGTCTGCCAGACTTTCTCTGTTCCAGGTCTACATAGTGTTTGGTCGCCATGTCCTTGGGATTCGTGGGAGTGGCCATGTTCGTTATCTTGCTAGAATTGGCGCTCAATTCCGATTGCATCATTTTTTTAACGTATCTACCTCTCAGGTGTTTGCTGAATCGCGTGTGAGAGTCGTCCGTGTATTTCTTGGTTGCGGCATCAGTGGAATCTATGCAATTCGTGATGTTCACCAAACGTTTGGATTCCAGGTCGAGATATTTGGTCATGGCTTTATCCACGTAATTATCTAGCACCATTCATTCGAAATCCGTGTTCCCCCTGTCGACGTATTTTTTAGTCGCCATATCTGCGAGATCGGGAAAATTGTAGAGCTTGTTATCGTTCATGTTCAAAGGTTCCTCTTGAGGTTTGTATCTCTGAACGTAACATTCGTCCAAGTTGGCAACATCATAACTGTCGCCAACTTCGAGCATCTTCCTCTTCTTTTTGGGGTGACTTTCGTCATCACTTCTACCAAATTTATCGACTGGCATGTTGTTTTGGGTTTTTGTTTTTAAAACTATATTTCAATGCAGTTTTTTTTTAAAATGAATTATTTTTCGCTTATTTTATTTTTTTGGTTTTATTCGATTAAGTTTTTTTTAAAATAATTTTTTTTACCTTTATATATATATACTAAGAAAAAAATCTCTCTCTAATGTAAATTGTTGAGAATGTCTTGAAACCGATCTCCTTCCGACCATCTCTTGAGAACCACGCCTCCCAGTGAGTGCCTTTGCCCAATAAATCATCCAGATTTAAAATTCCACATCCCAATCATCAAGGTCGTCTCTTCGGCAAGGCAGCTCTGGAAAACATGCCTCAAAAATCTTTGATTTTCAAGGCCTTTGCAGAATTCGACAGATCGATGTTGGATCGGGGTTCATTAGGTAAGACAACACCTTCTACGGATATCCAAAATTTCTTAGTCATAAATGTGTATTTTTTTTTTTACTTATTTTATTATAATTCACTAAATGACATAATTTTTATTTTTTTATTTTTCTTTTTAAACTAAATCTCTCGATGTCTCTATCGACTTCCATAATCTTGAATTCGTCCAATTCCTCTTGATTTTCTGGAATCCTATCATCCTTAATCATATCCAAACCCCAATGTCCAAGAGCCAAAGTGCTTATTTTATCAGCTAACACGAATCTCTTATCGTCATCAGTTGTCAGTGAAATCTTGTTAACTATTTTGGTATACACGTCGTGATTGTCACTTCAAATTGATTTCATAGTCTTGTACACCAGGCCACTTCCGAACAGACAGTCTTTATACTCTCGGAAAGAGATGTTTTTCTTCACTACGCACGCTTTAACTCCTTTGCACTTCTTGATCTCTTCGCCTTCTAGACGATAAGCGTACAGTTTGGGTCTCAAACTCACGAATTTGATGATTTGTTTACTGCTGCTCTTCGATTGAATGTTGGGCAGGTGATCTACAGGATAATTGCTTGTGTCGAACCACGTGGCCACGTCCAGAGATATATCTTGGTAGACATCTTTCATCTCTATCTCATAAACCAAACTGTCCGTGTCGGTGAACAGTAGTTTGGCTTTCTCGCTGAATTTCCGTTTGATGTAATCGTAGTGAAACTTTACATCAATCGCTTGCTGAGATCTAAGATGATCGGTCCGAGATAATAGGGTTTGTCGAACTTCAGGTGCATCTTTTGTATGTGAACAGCCACTAGATTTTCGTCAAATATGGTTCGATGTCTGTAATTGGGTTTTGCCACTAATTTTTAGCTGTTTTCTCGGACGAGACGAGTCAAATGTCAGTTCTCTTCTTGATGTTTTCCATCGATTTACCGTACACGCAGTTGTTCATGAGTTTGAAGAAATCTTTTTCGAAATCATTCTCGGCTCGAATTGTGAGATTCGTGTTGAGATCGATGTATTTTTTCATCCAGGGCTCTTTGTCGAATGGAATGATGCGATGTATGTCGAGTAATTTCATCCCGTGATCGACGTTTTGTTTCAAATTCTCGCTGTAGATGACGTACTTACATTTGTTAAATAAATTGGGAATGAGTTTTCCATCGTCTCCTTCGACCGGTTCCATTTGTTCATTGTGCAGGTGGTGTATCTCTTCCAGATAGTTCATATCGACTTCTAAAATGCAAGGATAGTCTCTCCATTTTTGCATCTCTTCTGGTTCCATCACCCATTTGGAATTTCCAATCGGTAAAGGATGACTCATGGCCCAACCGTACAGATTATTAGCGTCCCAATACTGTATGTATTTATTCGGTCGTTCCGAATCAAAACCTTCTTTCATGTAGGGATTGTTGGCTTCAGAATATCTGTGGGAGATCATCGATACACCACCTCTCATGGTCTTTTTGAACATGAGCAACATGTCCATTTCGATGACAGACGTCTCAAAAATTTTCGAACACGTTTGCCAGGAGCAGAACATCGGTCTTTAGATAGAGATCGAGATAATCTCTCATGGTTTTCATATCGAACGATTTCCACACGTTTTTGGCGTGTTTGTAATCCTATTCAGAAATGGCGGATTCGTATAATTTCGAATAAAAATCTTCTTTTGAAGGTAGCGCGGTGTCATCAAATCTCTTTAGATCATTCATGTAATCGTATAGACTCCTTTCCTCAACATGACGTCTATTCGTTCTCCGAAGTGGTTGCTCTTGATTTTAAATTTATCCTTCCTCATGTTATCAACTAATTTTTCAGAGCAGTCGACATGAATTTAAAGCTGTCGATGAAACGTATGGGTCTACGAATGGATTTCGTTTCTTCTTCCAACATCTTTGTTGATTACTCTTTTCTTCTCCCGACCTTCCATTTCGTGAAGGAAATCTATTTTTCTTCGCTGTTTGTGATGCAGTTTAATTCTTCATGGGAGGTGCCAAGATTTTTCATGAACAAATGACTGTCATAACCCGAGAGATTGTGAAATATCACCGGATAGAAAGTGGCGTCTCGATATCTTAAATTGCACATGCTGTGGGCCGGACTGTGATACAGACCTGTGTAATGATCATGGTCTCTGACCTTCTTATTTACCTGTGAATTCTCATCGAATGATTGTCTGCATATGTGACATTCGGTGGCTCTGTTATTTTCGTCCTGCTGCTCTCAAGTGATGATCATTTTCGCCAGAGTTTTTAATTTGTCATATAAAATTTGAATTTTCGATTCTAACTCTTCCACAAATCTTTGAGCCACATCGCCATCTTCGCACCGTTTCGTGTAGGTGAAGAGACCCATGTCATGTTGCGAGTCAAAAGTGCATTTCATGTAAATGCAATAGCCAGAAGGCATGTGTTTTTGATATCTTTCGACATAACTTCGAAGAGCGTTGGGTTGGCGGGAACTCATTTTCATGGTGAAGCATTCGATATCGGCATACATGACGAATGGTACTTTTAACCTTCAATTGTGATCGCGAAAGTTCACAAGGTGTTGGGTTTAGGCATTTTGATGGTGACGCCTTGATTTTCCTTGCAATATTCCTGATGTTTCGCTAACGATTTTTTGCTGCGAAACGCGTTCATGCAGTTGCAACATAAACATATCTTTTCTTAATGTTTACTATTCTGGCTCAACAGTAATCAGCTCGGATTTTTAACCCAACAATAATGACAACTGTCACCGTTTGAAATCAATAATAAAATAATTGTCTTTTCTCTTCCGAGATACGAAGTCTGTCTGAGAGGATAGATCATTCATTTTCCTTGTTGTGTCCCAAGACGTGCACTGCTACTGTGGGATTTTGAGCCTCGAAACATCCAATGTCTTTTAACGGCATTGGAAAAGTCACTCCGGTCCAATCGAGATTTTCACAATCCTCCTCGTAATGAGAAACTCTCTCAGAGTTGATTTTGACGGTGTATAAAATGGAGGTGACTGCCCATTTAAAACACTCATCATCTTTATTTCTCACGTTGACCACGGCATGTTTTTTAGCTAAGAAATATGGTAATTCCACGTAGGAAGATGCTTTCAACGAAGCATTTTTGGTCACGTGAATTTTGAGATTCAATACCTCTTCAAACGTCCAATTACGACCTCTATGTTGATAATTCGCGAGAGACGTCAACATCTTGTCTTTCATCATTTCAAAAACGTGTGATAAATCTGAACCTCGAAATATGGGTTGGACATCAGATCTGAAATATGCATCTCTCATGATGCTCTTGCCAGAGTTCATGTCGATTTTATTCATCATGCAATGGAGTATCATCGCAATTTTTAGTTCCACGTCCATATGTTCACGAAACAAATCCAATACTTTTTTCTTCACCCATTCCATGAACAATTTCGGATCGACTTTCTTGAATAAGGAACCACGTTGAAAGTTTTAAAAATGCCTATGCTCGCACTCTCCCATTCTAACGGATTCGATTGGAATGCTTTTGTGATGATTCATCCTGCATATTCTCCTTTCCCTTCATTGATTGCTCGTCGAATTTCGTTCAATAAATATCGTTCGTCTCGATTCTGAACCGCATCACTCGTTTTCGTTTTTTATTTTTTTATTTTTTTTTTAAAACTTGCATTTCTTCGATGGCTTTTCGTTTGGTCGTCTTCTTATTTTTCACAACCAGAACGTTTTTTTTTATTTCGTTTCTATCAGCAGTTCGTTAGCCTTTTCATCGAGCAAACTACGTAACTCCTCGTGCATGATCTCTCTAAGTTTTTCATCATGCTGCACCACTACCACATTTCATTTTCTATTGTCAGGTGTTACTGCCTTCAGCTTATATTTTGCAATTCGAGTCTGTTTAAGTTTGTTCACTTTCAATTTTTCGATTTTCTTTCCATCGCCTCGCAAATGATACTCCTGTATGGCTTTAATTTTTTTTTGATTTGCTTCTATGATTTCTGAAATTTGGAATTTTTAATTCTTTACAAATCTTGTTTAACCGAGGTACGGTTTCCTCATCAAAATTTTTCTTTTTTTTTTATTTGTTTGCTTTATTTGTAAAAATATATTTTGAATTTTTTGTTTAAATAATAATTTTTTGTAAAAGTATTTTGTAAAAAATAGTCTTTATATATATATGTTTTTTAATTCCCCTCAAAAAAATATTTTTTTGTGAGATTAATCGATTTTTTATTTTCCTTAACATGGAAAAAAATTGAATTAATACGACAAAAAAATAAAGGAAATTAAAATTTAAACTTTTTTGTATATATATATAGAGAGAAAAAACTTTTACAAAAAAAATTTCACATTAAAGAAAATTAAATTTAAAAAACTTCTGTATATATATAGAGAGAGAGAAAAAAACCTTTTTACAAAAAATTATTATTTACAAACAACAGACATAGTTTTGAGACTATACAACGTGTCTAAAATCACGGGTAGATAAACTAAATTTCGAGGTATTCAGGTTGAAACAGACTCTTGCCGAACACGAATAATCTGTCGTAATCCAACCAGCAGGGTTGTGACAACAGATTCATCAACAGATTGGTCTTTCCACAATTCGATTTTCCCACTATCAAGCCCCTTATGCTCTTGGGAAAGAACTCGTTATTCGACCTCTTGATCGTGGCATCGTTCCAAGACATATCTTTGATGTTCATCTTTTTTTTTTATTTTTTTAGATTTTCAAACTCAATTTTTTTTTAATGTTTTTCAAACTCGGTTTATAAATATTATTATTATTTATTTATATTACACTGTCGCAGGTTCTCTTCAATCCAGATCCACTCGTCATTTCGGCTAAATCTTGTATGGGTACCACAGCATCCTTAAAATCTTTCCAACTTTTTGGCAATCACTCTAACATAGCTCGCTTCACCAGTGGACTAATCAATTTATCGATCAATGCATCTGCCACCCTCTTGCCAGCCACCGAAGTGGTCCTACCACTAGCTTCAGAAGCGGCTTTCTTACCAGCATCCAAAGCCATCTTCTTACCGACCTCAAATGTGGTTGATGTGAGTTTTCTACCTGCATCGCTCGTGAACGCTCGCATTAAAGGATCAATGATACCAGAACCGCATTGAACGTAAGTTCTGATGTATCCCCTGTTCTTTATCAGCAACATATTTTATTTTATATATATCTTTTGTTTTTTTGCTCCTAAATCGCTTTTTTTTTGTTGTTTAAATACTTTTATTATTTTTAGTGTAGATTTACTTTTTTTTATTTATCTATTTTTGTTTTTTCTCTCTACTTATTATATATATCAATCCTTCAATTCGTTCATCAACCTTTTATAATCTCGTCTATCCAAGACCTTCTGCCTCAACAATTTGTCGCATATACTCACTATCTGATTATCCACTCTAGTATTACCAGCGTGCCAACTAGCCATCAACAATTACAATCTCTCGAACAGAGCGTCAGAATCGCGCGGAAGAAAAGTAGTTGTCACTCCCTTTCTCGTCATTGATTCGAGGAATTTCTTATTTATATCCCATATGGGTTTAACCACCTTCATCCACTTGTACCCTCTGTTAGCTTTGGGTCTCGCCTCTCTGGCGTCGTTATTCCTCTTCATGGCGTGGGTCTGAACCAGAATGTCGCTGTAATTGTTGAAATCCTGATCCGTGTAATCTCCAGGCTTGTCAAAAAGGAGCAATTTGCGCAGTCCAGGAGTTAATTCATACCTATTCGAACCAATGATTCAATCCTCATCATCCACTTGTACTTCAGTGTCGCCCACGAATTACCTACCGCTCGCATCCTCGCGAATTCCATACAACAGATCTTTCTTACCACCATCATCGGACGACGCGACGCTAGTAGTGGTAGTAGTCAAAGCTGTATCATCGCTCTCGCTCACATCAGTTTCGATTCTCATGGGAACGTAATCCGGTGGTGATCTTTGAAAGGAAAACTCCCTTGTAAAACTATCAGGCAATGAACCCGTTCTCAAAGAACTCTCTTTTATGGGTCTCAGTTCCTCGACAATCTCCTTCTTGCTTCGTTCCTGAACCTCCATCACGGGTTTGAATAGTGTGATGGTCTCTCGTCTTAATTCCATCTCTCCCAATCATTTGCGGATCGAATGGTTTTCTTGACTCGTCCATATTCATGGAGGAGTTTGTCCCTTCGCTTAGAATCTTTGATGTGTAAAAACATTTTTGTTCTCTCGATTATTAATATTTCTTTTTAGAGTGTGGTAACGTCAATTATTTTATTATTCTCAAAAATTAATGTGATTATTTTATGTTTTTAAATAAATAAACTTTTATGACTTTAATATATATTACTAAAACCAGTTGGAAAGAAAAAAGAAAAACATTACAAATGAAACCTCGATAATGCATTGCTTCAAATCACATCAACAGTTATTTTCCGACAATGAGAAACTTAGAGTTAATCTCAAATAAACATGGATAATACAGCACTTTCAAATGCGGTAAATCACATAGACAGTTATTTTCCCCACACTGAAAAACAAACTTGAAGTCAATCTCAAAATAAAAACCATTGATAATGCATTGCTTCAAATGCGTTAAATCACATCAACAGTTATTTCCGACAATGAGAGACTTAGAGTTACTCTCAAATAAACATCGATAAATACAACGCTTTCAAGTGCGTTAAATCACACACAGTTATTTTCCCCACACTGAAAAACAAACTTGAAGTCAATCTCAAAATAAAAACCATCGATAAATGCGTTGCTTCAAATGTGTTAAAAATTACATCAGCGTTTATTTCCCACAATGAGAAAAAACTCAAAGTTAAAACTCAAGTAAACATCGATAATACAACACTTTCAAACGCGTTTAAATCACATAGACAGTTATTTTCCCCACACTGAAGAACAAACTTGAAGTCAATATCAAAATTAAAACCATCGATAAATGCATTGCTTCAAACGTGTTAAAAATCAAATCAGCGGTTATTCCCACAATGAGAAAAAAACTTAAAAAGTTAAAATCTCAAATAAACATCGATAATACAATGCTTTCAAACGTGTTTAAATCACATAGACAGTTATTTTCCCCACACTGAAAAACAAAATTGAAGTCAATCTCAAAATAAAAACCATCAATAAAATGCGTTGCTTCAAACGTGTTAAATCAGAAAGAAGTTGGAGTTAATCATTTGAACTGCTTCATTTTCGTTATTGGGATGTTTTTTTTTCGGTTAAAACAGAATTTGTGTCATCAAAAAGCAGAATACTGTTTGAGGTAATGACACAATTTCTAATTAACATATCTTCAAACCTTTAATAGTAAAAATAATTTATTCAAATCAAAAAACTCACAAAGAGAAAAACGGATAGATTTACACAAAGAGCACACTTAGCAAACCGGAAAAATGTTCTCTTGCGTTTCGGTTCGAGAAACATTAACAAAACGCTTTGATGAAACACACTTTACTAGTTGTCACCTATTAAATCAAAACTCAATTTATATCCTTAAAAACTCTTTTAAGTGGAAATGAAAAAGAAACTTGACAAACTGGTTTGTTCACAATCTTTAAACTCTCTCCACAATTTCACCATTCGATTTATTGAATGAAAAACCGTTCATTTACATATGCATCGTTAAACAACTAAGTGGAGAAGAAAAGAAAAACTCGACAAAACTGATCTGTTACAATTTACCTCAAAACTCATAACGATTTTTATTTTTCATCTGTTTCCCCTCCACTCTTCGCCATTTTTTCTTCTGCGATCGATCACACCGCCGTCTAGACCATGATTACAGACCTGGAGAGAAATTATTTTCCTCCATTCTAAGTTTTCGACATTTCTTAATCTTTCACATTTCTATATCCTGGAAAAAACGGCGCATTCTCCAACGATCGATCAAACCATCTAACTCACAGGTTATGGACTATTCGATGAAAGACAAATTCGACGATTTTTTTTTATGACGATTCGACGAGATTTTGGACGATTCGACGAAACTTCTGAACAAGTTCCACGAAACTTTAGACTATTTGACAAAACTTTGGATGATTCGACGAAACTTTGGACAGTTTGACGATAAAAAGTACAAGTTCGACGAAAACTTTTTATTTCCCCCAGGGGATTAAAAGAAGTTATTTTTACAACATACCCCACCCAATATAATGTTGAGTAGAGTATGTTGTAAGATATCTATCTCGGAACTTATTGGGTGGGGGCAAGAGTGTGTGTGCATGATTAGCTGAGAATTTTTCTCGTAAAGTACACTTAATTAAGGTGTCATAGCCTATATTTATGAGACGCTCATACTAAAGGCGCCAATTATAGGATTATCGGGGTGTCAAAAATAAAACCAATTAATGGATGAATGGATCATCCCAAGGAAGTTGACTGAAAAATAACAGTACCACCCCCCCCCCCCCCCCCCCCCCTACACACACAATTCTGTTGGGAGAAGTTTTTAGCTTTTAGCACAATTACAATTTACTACAGCTGCAACATAATAATTTTAAAGAGCATTTATTTTTCTTTTGGACTATGTATCAATGACATGGATGCCATAAATTCCTTCGTTGTTATCTCAGAGTGTTTGAGCTTTTCAAATAATGTTTGTATGCTGTTTTCACGTTTACACGAACTTAATTTTTGATGTCTTTGAAGCAACTCTTTAGAAACCAGCTGTGCATGCTTGTGTTGGGATTAACCCACCCTCCTCCCAAAGTAAATTTACCAGAAGATAAAAGTTCATGCCAGGCCTGGAAATCTTTGTATTGAGGAGACGATTCCAGCCTTCTGTGTCATTATTAGATCTCACATGCTGGTCAAAGACATACCAAAATGACACAGGAAACATTGGATTATCGAATCTCGTGTTTTGAGTATATTCCAGCAGATTGGCTAGGGGACTGTTTGATGTGTTATTACAAAGCTCTTTCTTGAATTAAAGTAACTAACAACATGAGTTGATGGTAGAAATGCAAGACATAACAAACGTCAAATAAACTTGTATGTGTTTGTGCGTTTTCTATATGTCTCTGAAAGACCACATTGTTGCACTCTTCGCCAGACTGCCTGCGTCCAATGAAAGACGCAAATCTGTATAATGACAATAGGAAACTGTTCTTCAAAGAGCGGTTTAACAAAAGGCAAGAAACAAATTGCTTGGCCAATTGTGTCTTTAATATCATTTTTAAAAATATATTCGTCGAATTTACCCTTTTAAAAAAATTTCGTCGAAATTGTCTTCCGTCGAATTGTCTTCTCGTCGAATAGTCCATTTTGTCGAGTTTGTCTTTCATCGAATAGTCCAGATCCCTAACTCACGACGGTGAACGATCGAGGATTTCCAAACTCCGATTTCTGCTGAGTCAGAATCCAGTGCTACAAGAAACGGAATCACCCGGAATCCCCTTTAAAGATAGGAATCACCCGGAATCCCCTCATATTTTACTACATTTTCGCCATATTTAGCACTTTTAGTAACAAAAAATCATCCTCGGGGGTTTCCAATCATAGTTTTTTTTTCAAATATAGATTTTGACGTGTCTTAGTGTACGAGAAGAGATTATCATTCATTACCTTTCATCGATCGAACTTTTTCAAGGGAAGTAACTCGCGGTACCATTATGGTGTACGTTTTTATCTCGCGCTGTTTCAACGCAGCCCTGGCAGGGAATTGAGCTGTACCAACGCGGCCCTGATCGGAAATTGAGTTGCTTCAGTGAATTTTGTTATTATTTACTTGAACATTCCGGTCAAATTTAGAAGCGACACTGAAAAGCTAACAAATTTAGAAGCGGCACTGAGAAGCTAACATCATCCTGCGATAGGAAAGAACTTTAAGAAATAAAAAAAAATATGTGTGTAATTTTCATCATCTCCTGGCCCCTTTTTTACGCCGAATAGGCCCTAAAACGACCGCCGCAATTTGACACAACCTACATTGTGACCCAACTGGCCGCCCGAACCAGTCGCTAAAAGAGAACCAAACAATCCGTGACATTTTGACCGTTTGGTGGAAATATTTGAAGAATGATGCCGAGCTCCTAACTTGGCATTCATTTTTCCATTATTAATAATAAACTTGAAGGCGGTCCATTTCCCAATTCGCGTAGATTGGTTAACCTTTTGCAAAAATTCCGAAGCCCCCATGATTTTCCAATAAATCCATACAAATACGAATATCATTAGAGCCTGTTCACGGAGCCGATTCTATCGATATTCATCTTTGTATAGTTTTATTGGGCCAGTGAATACATTTTTTCCGCGTTTTGTGAATATAGCGGAAAAATAATGTCTTCACGGCACATAGTAATGTACGTTAGAAAGTGTAAGGTTAATCAGGTAGTGACCTGTTTTGTAAAAGTCCGTGATGATGAGTTGTTTGACGCAGGCGCGGTCAAGTGGAAGTGTCATTCTGGTCGTCGCTTTTCAATCGTACAGATGGTTTTTTTGTGCTTAGAGGAGGCGCATTATTCATGTAATATCATTAGATTGTTATTATCATTGCAAGTTTATAGGTGAGGATCCGTCACCTAAACCCCGAGGTGGTGAGATTGCATGCTACGGACACAGGTTTCCAGAGCAATTCTTCAGCTGAAAAAAGTTTAATCTCCAGTTTTCCTGGGTCGCTGAACCATCTAGGAAGGGTTTTTCGTCTATTGTTAGCAAAAATTCAATGTTTCATAATTTATGACTCATATTTCTGTGTATTCATAAATAAACTTCTGGTCTGTACGTAGGTCAGCGCACGGCCATCTTGCAATGTACATGATGGTTGTTATTCGTATGTGTAGTGGAGGGAAGACCTGTTACAAACAGTCGGAATAAAAACGCGGCATTTCAGATATGTAAAATTATGTTACTTTCGCTTGTTTTAATTCTTTATAATTTTATTTTTATTTTATTATTTGTTTTATTCCTTTATTTGTGTAACGGGTGTGTGGTTCGATCTAATCGCGTATTTTCCCATTTGTCACTTTTAGCAAATGCAACTGCGATATAGCCACTGCCAATACTTTAACGAACGAACGAACGAATGAACGAATGAATATGTTATCTATACCCGGTTATAATTGTTATTCATTTTAATTTTATATTTATGAGTAAATAATAAAATAACTAAAACGTGGAAACTTATTAGATAGGATTCCATTGCTAAAAGTGCTTTATATGGCGAAAATGTAGTAAAATATGAGGGGATTCCGGGTGATTCCGGTCTTTAAAGGGGATTCTGGGTGATTCCGGTTTCTAGTAGGACCCTTAGAAACCCCAATCGTCCTTTCGCGACTGGATCGCATCCACCACGCCCTAGAACGCGACGATGAACGTTGGGAAAATTTTCGTCGATTCTGATCTTTTCGACATTTTGATGCTGAGTTAGAATCCCCATC
The DNA here is from genome assembly GCA_031216915.1 of Pictodentalium vernedei. Classification (NCBI taxonomy): domain Eukaryota; kingdom Metazoa; phylum Mollusca; class Scaphopoda; order Dentaliida; family Dentaliidae; genus Pictodentalium; species Pictodentalium vernedei. The sequence goes on along the minus strand of CM062296.1, from coordinate 640,874,666 downwards.
GCACCTCACCGCGTTTCGCCAACGATTGATTGAAACGTCTAACTCACGATGGCGAACGTTGAGAAAAATTTTAGGTCGATTTTCGTAGATTTTTCTTCCGCACGGACTGAGTTAGAATCCCACTCGTTCGCCAACGGCTGATTGGAACTTCTAACTCACGATGGGAATTCTAACTCAGATTACAAAACCGTGTACGTGTACATTTCATGTACATTTTAACACTGACCCCTATGGGTACATGTACGTGTACATGTACGTGCACAAGTGAAAAAAGTGAGTTGGAATCCCCACTTATCCCTACTCCTGCCAACAAATGTAAAATCCGTTCAGTTTCTCGCTGATCATCATATCATGATAATATTCATGATATTGTTTGACAGAGCTATTCAATGGTCGGCATTCTTGTACAAATAAAATCAATTGTTGACACATTCCCTGTCACTCCTGAAAATTCAGTTTCAGTAATGATAACATGTTTCAGGGTGATGCTCAATTAATAATAATAATAACACTTTGGCCGGCCGCTGATTTGTCGCGGTTCAGAGTGAGAAGGCCTTGGTTACCCCTGTACTCCCAACTGCCCCCTATACCCTCGCTTCTTCTCCCCTCCCAACACTCGGAGACGAATTGCTTGATGACATCCCTTGCCCCATTCTTCCCAATCTCTCCAATTAGCATATTAACCCTCTCCTTTGAGTCTCTCACTATCAAGTGCCTAAATGCGTTATTATCAGCTTCGTTGACAATAACGCCTATAACGGTAGTTTGGCATATTCCTTGAATGTATTGCAAGCATTTCGATTGTAAGAGCTAGGTCTCACTATGAATGGTAAAACAATCACCAGAAAACCATACGAGCAAAATTGCCATGAAAAACTATGCACTACTTCATATTATTCGTTTTTCTCCTCCATCGACAGAGACCATTGCCTTGAGCATTTCAGGATCAGTTGCACCGGTTACCTGAATGGTTACACTCTCTTCAGATTCCACTTGACTCCTGATCAGAGTGCAGACACGCCAATTTTACATCCTAAACGTCGCGGTTCTGGATGCTTGAGTGCTACTTTTGCAGACGCTCTTCCTACCACTATAAAGGTGATTGCTTTTGCAGAATACGAATCAGTAATCAGAATAAACGCAGAATGAGCAATCTACAAGGACTTCATTTAGCCCTTTCCTAACATGTAAAGCAGACGACACTTGCAAATAAATTTCTTGAATAACTAATATTTTTTATTTTTTGTCTCAAAAACATAGGTTATGACGAGGGGTTATATAACCTATGTTTTTGAGACAAAAAATGAAAAAATAATGAAAATTAATGGGCGATGTTTGAGAATAGCGCTGGCCGGTTTTGGCCGTTATGCTGGGTAAAGGGTTAACATGTTAAATATACATGATTTAGAAACAGCTATTCTGTCAGATCCGAAATTATGTGATGGCATAGTCGGTGTGTTTGCCAGTTACAAACTACCGTCTTTTCTAGAACTCAATACCAGACTCGTGACTAATACAAAACCCGATCATCATCCAGGTGAACATTGGAGAGCGATTCGAAATACTGCTGGTTCTAACGTGCTTTATTTCGATTCCAGTGGTAGACCTCCATTACCACAATTCAAGAAATTTGTATACGCTTTGTTCTCGCGTTTATTACTTTAAAAAACTCGTTCAAAGTATTTTGACTTTGCCCTGCGGACATTACTGTATATATTCTTGTATCACGCGTGTAGAGGCATACACCTGCCTTTTACCAAGTTTAAAAAAAAAACCTGGTGTACATACGATACCATTCTCATAAATGGTTTAGGAAGATATTCCGTCGATTGACATTTGCCTGAATGGTAACTCATTTTCCCCTCACACCTACTCTCTGCATTTTTTGTATCATCCGTGTTTTATGAAACTATGAATTTGATGTATGCCATGCGCGATGTAACCTAACTTTGCATTTTGGCTTTTTCATGTAAACATTCAGAATATTCTTTTTCGTTACAATGAAGACAAAATCCCCCTTTGGTTTGCAATGTAACCTCACTTTTTGTCTCACTGAACATGTAACCATGTAACCCATTTTATGTAGCATGTAGACTATTTATTATAGGTGCGTGATGCTACCTCTATATTATGTACCGCATTAAAATATATATCACCACGGAAAATAATAAAAGCGCTATTGTATCTGAATTCGGTGTCATCAATTTTCTTTTGGTTTCATTCATTCTTTCTGTTCCCTGCGAGAGGGGGAAACAACAACAACTCTCTATCGGGATCCCTTATCTAGATGAAGGGGTAGAAGATCCCTATACTGCTGGAAAAATACTTTTTTCCCAATCGATCCCTTTAAAAAGGGGGGGGGGAGGGCAACCCTGAATAGGGATCTCGATTCTGCATGCATGTGCCGGTGGGTGGGGTTGCTTGTGCTCCCTAGACCTTGTTGATCCCTTAATGGGAGACTACTCTGTCGGGTTTGTGATCCGTAATCCTGATCATTTGTGCCCACTAGACCCTGTTGATCCCTAAATGGGGACTACTCTGTAGGGTTTCTGACCTCTAATCCTGACCATATCATTTGCGCTCCTAGACCTTGTTGGTGCCTGAAGGGGGACTAGTCTGTAGGGAATCTGGCCCCTAATCTTGATCATTGGCGCTCCTAGACCCCATTGACCCCTACAAGGGGACTACCCTGTAGGGTTTCTGACCCTTAATCTTGATTGTTTGCTCCCCTAGACCCCATTGTTCCCTAAAGAGGGCTACTCTGTAGGGTTTTTTGCCCTAATCCTCCGGTGCCATCTTGGCCCCCGCTCAAATGTGCATTACTATACTACTAGCGAACCCCCAGAGGCTGATATCCAGCCAAGGGCTCTTAACTACCCACCCAGAGCCTCTCTGCATCCAGTTTTAAAGATTCTGCTGGAGGTGTGGGAAGGCCATATCTAGCGCCCCATCAATCTTATGGGCCTTCAAGGCAACTTCTTGCTTGTGAAGAAGCACATGATCAGGTTACCTCTTCACTGCCAGCCGGGTGGTTCTTGCGAAGCTGGAGCCTCAGAGCAAGATGGAACTTCTCACTATTAATGGCTGCGATTTCTTCTGCAAGTTTTGAGGATATGGGGGCGTAATCCTCCTACGAATGCTTGGAGGTAAGCGCCGAGAGGGTGACCTTCTGCGACATTCATCTGCCATCCTCGTAGATAATTCCCGACTGCCCATGGTGTCTGTATGAAGGTGATGGTTGTCGTCCTGTCTAGCTGGTCATGCTTGAACAGTTCAAGGTCCGCCTTCTGGTAATCAGCCACCGTCCTGGTAGCTGGAACTGCACGGTGATAGGGTCAATCTCCACCACCATTGTTGTCCGCTTTCTCTCCTCTTTCAAGCTGTATGGTAATCCCGGTATATTCCTGGAAGCAGAGGCGTGGAAGGAACCTCTTCATAGCTTCTGGGATGGCCTCATCCAAGGAGTTATGGACAAGGGCTTGGAGAGGTTCTAATGTCTGATTTTCTGCAAGCAGTTTGTCACTGATCAATGGTTGCAATACTGCACTCACATATACCCGAATAGCGTTGCTTTTAAATGGGAGTTCCAACCTGTATTAACTCGTCTGTTAACCACATAACAGTACTACCTTGCCGTCTTTGTCTTCCTGGGGCCCCAGCTCCACAGTCCCCTCAAATTGGAAGCGCACGTTCGATCACCTTTCCACATCTGTGACATGGTTCTGGCAATGGTTTTCCCTACTTCTGTTTCTGAAGTTTAATTTTACAATATATCTCTTAACCACCCACCTGGGGTGGAGGTCTACGCCGAGGCGCTTCGAGGTGCTTTTGCCAATTCTTATATATACGAATGCTTTGTCTAAATCTCCGGAAAAATGTGATCATGTGGTGGCAGATTTTAAGTGTTAATATCTCTCCAAGTGATGGGCAGAATAAAATGATATCTTCAGCCAAGCATTGCTGCGTGCTGCTTATGGTTAACCGCAAAATTTTTGTTCTCAAAAAAGGCGAATTCCAAACAATTCAAAAATTCATCAAAAATCATTAATTTGTCCCCCCCCCCCCTCCCTCCCCCCCACCCCCTTCCTAGTCAAGTCAATATCTGTAGGCCTTCTACATAACAGTTTACAGGCTTGAAAAAACACCACTGAAGTCTTGGATGAAACTAAATACTTGTCGTGGGCTAACCATCTGTAGGTGTAACTGTCAGACCTTTCGGCTGACTGACCAGACGAAAGCAATTTTAACTGGACTTAGAAATTACATTCGGCACAATATCAACCTGCCTCTATACTAGCACCACTGCACTGACGTGTCTTTTTCAAGGATTCTCCCACTGCCAAAGCTCACACAGATCAAACCACAGATCTCTCCCCCCCCCCCCACCCCCACCCCCTCTCTCTGTCTCTCTCTCTCTCTCTCTCTCTCTCTTCCAATGGTATCGCTAATTTCCCTTTATTCACTCTGTAATGTAGGGACATACGTGAAGGTAGTAATTCCTTGCCATACAGTCATCTTCTCTTGATGACAGACATGAATATTTTCGAAAAAGCACACATAGCGACATAAATGTTTCTGTACATGGTCATGTTCCGGCCATAAACTTTCCTGCTTGCGTTTCCGTGAGGCTTCTTTAAAGGGAGAATATTTGATAATACTATGATGGTCAGTGGTGATCGACACCTTTCCTGTTGGCTTGAAGAATCTAGGGGAGAATGGGCAAACGGGAGATTTTTATTGAAAGTTAATTATACTTAGCGTGTTGGCCCGCGCCAAATACCTGATACAGAATTGAAAAACGTCACGTCGGCGCGCGTTGTATGGTCTTTCCATGATTTACAATCTCTCCTCTTTACAGGAACGAGTTGGGCTCTGCTCTCATTTAGGATGGCTCCATTGCTTTTTGGCCTGGCGCGATTCGGCCCCAATAATTTTCGTGTGCTATTCGGCGTCGTATTGGGTCGAAAAACGCAGCTTTCGAGGCCGAATTGCGTCCCAAATAAATTTTTTTCACTTCAGCTTTTTGACAATTATTTGTTTATTTCTGTCATGTTCAATGATAATTTTCATTTATTTTTTTGTTTTTGTTTTTGTTTTTATATGTGCATTTAATGATTTTTTCACACTGTCGGTTTTTCAGCCTGTGCATTTCCCACTAAACTGTTTTCTGAAGATGACTGAAAGGTTTTAGCGCGCCGAAGTCGCACAGGGACTATATGTGGGATTTAAATCCCTTGAGACCTGAATAACTTTATTTGCTTTATAACTTTATTTGCTTATGAATCCACGAGAGTCTAATAATAAATAATTTGCAACTTAAAGCTAAGTAGTCATAAAGTCGTGCTTTAGTTGTAGAATTGTTTTGCAATTATATGCAGTAAAGCACCAACTTGTGTTTTCAAATAAATAACTGCAAAATAATGTTTATATATAGTTTCAAGTGCCAAGGCTAAGTAGTCATAAAGTAGTGCTTTAGTAGTTGAATTATTTTGCCATCATTTGCTGTAAAGTAACAATTGGTGTTTTCCAGTAGCAGATCAAATGGTTTTTGTTCATACTGTTGTTCCATTCCCTTGCTGTGACGGTCTCGCTCTCCCTAGTGTTTCTGGCTGTCCTGTCTGATTTGCTCCAGTTGTTTGTCCGGGTCCTGGCGTTTTAGTTCCGAGGGGAGAGGTGAGTGAGGATCGGAAAGTGGCGAGCGGGCGACTTCCAATCCCACCTTACTCTCCACAGACCGCTCCTCATCCGACAACTCCGGCTGGGGAGCCAGCAGCTGGATGGGTTTGGCTATGGTAGTGGGAGAGGAAGTGGCGGCCGCCTCTGGCTATTTCGTTTCCTCAACGTTCTCTCTCTTCTTCGAAAAAGCCTCCGGGCGTCGGGCATTCCTCCGCTTGGTAGTGTATTTGTAGTAATTGCTTTCCAGTAAATAATTTGCATCTTAAAGTCAAAGCTAAGTAATCATAAAGTAGTGCTTTAGTGGTAGAATTATTTTTCTGAACAGTCTATTAGATAAATTGTTTTCCAAACAATGTGTGTATTATTTGGAATTTCAATCACCTGCTTGTTTGAAATTCAATGGATGTCTACATTGTTTGGAAAGCAATTCATCATTAAGATTGCTCAAAAAACTATTTATTGCACCTTAGTCATCTAGACAGGGAAGTTAATCTGTCACTATTAAATTATTATAAACCCATAACAATGTTCACACCTCTTTGAGGGTCTCCCTATATACCCAAACTGACCGAATCTGACTTCATATACCGAATCTGACCATAAATAAATAAATTATACGTTTTTCCTAATGGAATTGTCGGTTTTGAGGGGGCCTAGAGGGTATATAATTATTTTAAAATAGAACTGTCACAGTAAATGTCCGTGAATTTCATGTAACGGTACTTATTGGTGAAACGGCGCAAGTTCAGTTTTGGTCAGATTCGGTATATAGGGAGACCGCTCTTTGACGCTCTCCCTATAGTGAAACGAAATATCTGCGAAAATATAGTTATGTACAATTTTGTCGATTCCATATCAAAATATAATGAAAAATGAAACTTGTATTTATTTTGTTCTTGCCCATCAACATGGAAAAAAACGTCAATTTGAATAATCCCCGACTCGGAGGCCGAAAATCACCAAACCCCGAGGCCCAAAAGTGTTGGGCCGAAAAGCGCAGGGCCATCCTTATAAAAAGTATCATGGTAAACCATGGTAAATCCCAAATACCCTGGTAATACCATGGTAATATTTTGTGATTTACCATGGTTTACCATGGTACTTTTTTATAAGGGCGAAAGGCGCGAGGCCGAAAAGTAATGATCAACAGACAGACAGCTTGCTAAAGGTTATGACTTCAATTGATGAATATTGTTATATCAGTTTGGATTCGGGGTGGTTTTGGTGACTTTCGTATCTCTTAGAGATGATAAGACAACATAATAATATGAAACACATTCAGATTTATTTTTCCATCCTCCAGGTTACCCCACCCCTCTCCCCAAACAAATATATTGTTGTATTTTTTATGTTGAAACAAATAATTTGATAATGAGGTACCCATTGCTAGGAGTATATATATTGGAAAACATTTGAGTTTTAAATGATTGTTTTGAAAGATAATGGATAATTATAAACCAAACCCATCTTCAGGCATTGACACAGCTGATACAAAACATCTGAACCCAATTTTATTTTTAAGCACTTGTCCATCCTTTATGTCCACTTGAATTCTACTTGTTGCAACAGCTGTTCATGACGACCTTCTTTTTCAGTTTTTTTTGTTTTTGGAAGAAAGAGAAGACATCGACCTTGTTAGTCAATATTGAATCATTGAATAGTTTTGCACATTTTCTTTAAGAACTATTGCCATGTGTTCAAATTGCCAGTTGCCCTCCTGATTGCAGAGCAATGATTACCCCAAAGATTATTCAGTAAAATTCATGACATTACTTTTACGCTCCCTGTAAAACACTGCCAATCATCGACTCCCCACTAACTGCTCTATGAAGTGGAATATCAAAACCCAAACACGTGACTTCAATAAGACGTACTATCGGTTATAATTAGCACGAAGTGTTTTCCAATGTTTTGACAAGGTTATGCTTCCGACCCAAAATAGGACCTCCAAACATCATTTCTCTGCAAAACGGCCGTTATTATATAATTAGGGAAAAAAGCGCATCGCTCCCAAACTACACAAATAAAAATAAAATCGTTAAAATTTATTTCGAAATATCATACAAAATGACTTTTGAGGGCAGGTTCGATCTCGCATGAATATTTGTGAAGACATTCTTGTTACTTTTTGTCGATGTTTCTTTGATCCCGTAATTTTTGGATTCCAATCAGCACATTTTCCCAACCAGTCGGGCAAATACTATTTTTAATATCATAGGGAAATTTTAAAAAACTTGTTTCGTTTCAAATATACTGATTGAAAATCAGTGCGATTTCGTCCATGAATTTTTACAATCCGACTAATATTAGCGCAGTTACGCCAAAAATGGAAATAATAAAAAAATCTCACTTGTAACAGGTTGAAGAACCTTTCGAAAAGAGTCATTCAAATACACACCTTTTTTTTATTCTGCAATGGCAGACATATTAAGGTCAATGAAAAAGAACTTTACACAATTTTCCATGTATTCGCATGAAGGACAGCTGACTTTGACTTAACAGGTTGAGAACAACAGAGTTTCGTTACCCACTAAACAGGTCAAATTGCCAGAGTTATTAGACCACAGGCGCCTGGGAACCTGATCTAAATCACCCCCACCTCAAAACACCTCATTCTTACATGCACCCCCCTCCCCGAAACATATAATACACAGATTTGTGTGTTATTTATTTTGGAAGTGTGCATGTGTGTGTGGGGGGGCATATAAGTCTAAGGGGGGGGGGGGGGACTTTGGGGGTGATGAGATATTAATCAGGTTTCCTGACGTCTGTGGTTAGACTAGGCAGTGGGACCTGGGGGCGGCCGGGATGCAAAGCAACTCCGAATGACGACATCGCCTTTAATCTGAGGATGATATACAACATTTCTCAATAAAAAAATAAGCGTTCAACGGGTAATGTTGGATTTCAAGCTGTGCAGAGAACGAGCCGGCCCATTACGAACTCGCCCCCCAGTAACGCGGCAAAGCATGGTTTTACAAGGCGATGTTCCCACTCAACTTGGTGGGGCAAAAATATAAAAAGAATACCCAAAAGACGGGTGCAGAATGTTAATCTGCCCCCACCCCCCAAAAAATGTTCTTGGTAAAAGAAAAAATGCAGTGGAAGACCAGTCGGGTATAGATATTATCTGACTGAATATAATCAATTATTGAATTCTCACGGCAGCAATAAAATTTAGTAGCAATAACATTTCCTAATCTGAACTAATTCTTTAATTACCCTTCCAAAGATGTAAAACAAAAGCCGACAATAGCTACTGATTGTTTCTGAAACAGCCTCTGATCGCAATGAAAACATTGACTTGTGACAATTATAGACAAATCATAAATTACTCCTATAAAATTTATTCTTTTGAAATTTCCAACATCAGAAACTGGTTAAATTGAATTACAATTATGTTATCTATATACATTTTATATTTGCACTGCGACATGTAAAGAAAATTTTGTATCTAACATTCGACCTACCATTTAACAATTTTATTAGCAGTAGCACTACGACAAATATTGCAATTATTTTGAATCTATTTACAGGAAACGATCGCGCTCGTGTGGTGTTTTCCAACAAATAGTTGCAACACTATGAGAAAAAAATTCAATTTCTAATATTCGGCCTGTCACTTAAGTTAACCGTGCACATGTATATTAGCACTACGAAAAAACCCTGGGCCGATTTGTTCCGTGGGCCGACTTTGGGGCCTACCTCAGTTGCTGACTTTATTTTTGGCTGACTTCTCCGATGGATGACTTCATTTGGGGCGAATTCCCACTATTTAACTCTTTGTAGATTTTATACCACAACAACAAAGCTTGAATTTTTTTTGCGACAATTTATTGGAAAACATCCAGCGGTGTTTTGAATAGATAGTTGCAAAAAATGAGAAAAAACAATTTCTACAGCCCCGTGTCTTGCAGCACACTTTGAGACCGTGTGTTCGAATGTTGTTTTCTTAATACTGGATAGCTGTCTTTTCCACCTAAGATCGCTGTATGTACATGTGCCGAGTAGACATCCAGTGCGAGCGGGCTTCAACACCCTCATAGTTTACAGTTTACCCCACCCCCCCACCCCCCACCCCCCCTGCCCCCCACCCCCATCCCCCACCCCCACCCACATGTCGGGGAACACAATCAACACATGTCGCCTATCGCGGAGATAGGCCTACTGGCACCACCTCTAGTTCCACAGAAAGTTATTTTTCGGCATAATTATGTTGTAACCGGAACGCAATTTAATTTTAGTGCATTCAAAAACGGAAACTGGACATTACAAATTAAATCATTAAAATTATTTTCGATAGTATTAATATGGGCAGATCATAAGCGGTCATAACTGAAATAGAAGGCGAGCAATTGCATCTCGACTTGTTGTCAGTTTTTTTTGTGTTGATGACGTAAATATGTGTTGAATATTTTTAGTCGATAACTTGAAATAAATCATAACAATGAATTTATTTTCTTTATACATTATTACATTAGCCCATCCGAACATCCTGAGGCCAAAGAGTGCCAGACCCGGCGAGACCGAAAAGCACGGGGACGAAAAGCTCAAAGCTTAAAGCACGGGCCAAATCGGCCAAAAAGCCTCGATCTGGACAGTATTTTTTACATGATTCTGTTTCAATCGACCTTTTCATAAATGAGGAATTGGAAATTCGATCGCATTTGCGCAGAGGGGGCTGATAATCTGCTCTGTGCGAATGCGACCGAGTTTGATGACCTCCTCTGCGCAAAATGAGATCGAGATTCCAATTCCGCATCGATGAAAAGGTCTATTCGTTTCGGCGCCATTACCGGGTTATTGTTTTTACTGTTTTATATATATACAAAACATGGTCGATTTCGAAATTTCCGTTCATGCCTCGCCATTCTTCAAATGACGACAATTAAAGGATAAAACATAGTTTGGATCAATAAACTCTGCTCAAATGTAAGGAAATACGTTACTATCGATTGCAGCCGGTAATAAGGGCAAAAACTTGATATATATTCCTAATTTCGAGTTTTGAGTTCCCATAAAAACTTGATGGGAACTTTTTCTATAGGATTGAATGGGAAGAATCTGAACGTAGAGGGTAGCCACTACATTCGGATCACTGAACTACCTGATTGACTCATTGCGGGGGTTCTTTATACAGATAATGAACTACACAAAATACACTATATACAAGGGGGGAATCAGGGGAATTTTGCTGAGCTGCAGCTCTTTCACCACATTGGGACAGTAATTACTGCACACGTACAGTCATTTACATCCTCACCCGATAGGACGAGCATAGCACCATCCCCGAACATGGCACTATGGAGGAGCAGTGTGGTTTTGAATCCACACCGGTATCGCATTGCGTTATGTTTCCCCAACTGGGGTTCGAACTCGCAAACCTTGGGCTCCGAGCGCATTGCGTTACACTCTCGGCTACCACATCCTCAACAGGTTCTCAAAGGTGCTTGAATTAAAACATAAAAATTCCAGAGCCTGGAAAGTGCTTGAAAATCATATCCCCAGAAGTACATTCGTGGAAAGTGCTTGAAAAATATGTGGTGTCAATAATCTAGCATGTTTATGAAAAATGAAAAAAAATTGCTGTAATAACTTGCGTAATTGCATAGATTGACAGTGTATAGAGTCAGTGTTTTTTCATAAAAAAAACAGAGCGTGCTTCCTAATTAATCGTGCATCAGGTATTCCTGGTATTATTCGGCCCATTATGTGACCTGACCGCTTGCACGATATAAATAACTTATTATGTTATAAACAGGTATGCAAGTATGAAATAGAGTCAGCATTATGTTATCAGAAGATCCTGGAATGGTCCTGGAAGATGCTTTGAAATGGTCCTTGAATGTCCAGGAATTCTTTTTTCTCAAGGGTGTACAAACCCTGTAAGTAGCTCAACTTTTGAGCTTTGTAGTTGATATTTAAAATCGGATATTTATTGCTGCAAACAAAGCTCAACAAACGAAGCGATTTTTTCCAATCAGTTTCACGAATTGGGAAACATGACCACATCATTCTTCTTCGTGAAATATATACATGGTATTTGACAAATATACAGCATTTCATGTGTAGTTTACACAATATTAAAGAAACTGTATAGGTCATTGAAATGTAAAACATTGAAAATATAAGGAAATTTTCTGAGAATAGGCTAGCACACATCATTCGTTCGACTCTCTGAATGGTTTTGTTGCAAAATCTGAACCTGTGTGTTTCAAGCCCAATTGGTTATCACGAGAATAAAAGAGACTCATAATAACAATTAGACAAACTCAGTGCTGGGACAAAAATTATCACAATTTTCATTGGCATCAGCACCAGGCCTGTTAGCATTTTCCGCAGGGTGGAATGGGAAGGATGTGGGGAGGATTAATTTGAGAAAAAAAAAGATCGAACGGAAAGATAAAATATGCAAGGAAGCAGGGGCGCCGAAAGCTATGATGGGTAGGGAAGGGGCTAGCCTTCAGAAGAACACCTTTTCCCAGGCAAATACATATTTTCATTTAACCGTTATTGTTATATACAGGGACATAGCTAGGGTGGAGTGTCTCACCCCCAATATTTGTCCAAAAATCAAGATAGTTGGAAATCTTTTCAGGCAAAAATTCCAACAGTTGGAAACTCGAGGCATCGTTGTAATGAAGGTTTTTCCAAATGTGTTATATTTTCATGAAATTCTAACAGCAGACGCCAACAGACAGAATTCTGATTGAGTAATGCAAGATTTTCCGACTACTCAGGAAACAATTCTTGAATTATATCAAAAATTACGGAAATACAAACAAGTTGGTCAATTTGACAATTTGGCGCTCACAATAGTCATGAGCTGGTGATTTATGAGGCCAGTATATGTGAAGTGTCCTTGGGCAACACTTCACCCCATTGCCCATTGCCCATGTGGGGGCAGGGTGATGTGTTCTAAGGCGTACTGCATGTCGATGGTGCACCTGTCTTCAACCAATGCTTACCCTGCTTGTGTGGAGTTAGTATGTTGGGGAGCTGACAGTTGCTGGGTGGTTCTCTCCTGGTACTCCAGCTTCCTCCATCCGTAAAACTGTCGTGGTCATGATTAGCCATTGTGCAGAAATGTGTGACCTTAAATACCAATAAATAAATACAGTAGGGCACATTATGAGACTAAAATGCAATGCATTCACAGACTGCAGTTTGTATTAGAAGATTAGTGTGCTCACTGCTTAGCATGACCTCATATTTGAGATAATTAATTAATAAATTATTGGTTAAATACTGATTTTTTTAGCATGCTCCATGCATATACATTCATGTGATTGATAGAACTGAAATGGTTAACTGATTAACCTGTGATCAACATCTTGATCAATCAGAAAAGTAATTGAACGATTCACCATTACTTTTGAACTACTGTTTTTTATGGGTTAGCAAAGGAGCAGACTTGCTCCAAAACAGGCAAGCATTGTCACACTGACTCACATCAATTATATGAGACAGAGTAAAGCATGCAAGTTATGTGCTGATATACTTGTTCACTTGCATGATCACTATACTGTATCAGTAGCTGGAAATGGTCATTCTTAACTCTTTGCCCAATACTTGCAAAATAAATTATTAAATTACTAAAAGTTTTCAATTTTTGTCTCAAGAACATAGCTTATGAATGCCTCATTGGAAAGAGCTCAATGAGCTTGTTCCAATGAGGGGGTCATGAACTATGTTTTTGAGACCAAAATTGAAAAGATAATAAACTTTGAATGGAGAATTTTCAGCTCAACTTTGATGTAAGTCAAATTTTAGCTAATGCCATGGCCAGTCGTCCATCTGTCTGTCAACAATTTAATACGGCTCGGGCTAGAGGCTGTATTTATGAACCGATCTTTACGAAACTTCTTGGGTACCTTTGTTATGACCGTGGGACGAGAATGAGTGTTTTTGGATGCGATCTGAAATTCAAGTAGGCTGCTGGCAGCCAATTTGTACAAAATTAGGTGCAATCAGATTTTTGCGCAGAACTTCCATATGAAAGCTCTGATTTGAATAATTTTTTGTATGAATGTTTAGTACCATGGGATACATCACATATAATATGTTTTTTTTCTTCTCATGTGTAAATTATGCAAATTAGAACAACTTTGATGTATTTAGTGTTACTTTCAGCACTGTAAGTGCAAATGGCAATACGGCTCGGGCTGGAGGCAGTATTCATGAACTGATCTTTACGAAACTTCTTGCGTACCTTTGGTATCACCGTGGGACGAGAACGAGTGTTTTTGGGTCCGGTCCGAAATTCAAGATGGCCAATGGCAGCCATTTTGTACAAAATTAGGTGCAATCAGATTTTTGCGCAGAACTTCCACATGAAAGCACTGATTTGAATAATTTTTTTTGTGAATGTTTAGTACCATGGGATACATTACATATAATACGGGTTTTTTTCTCATGCAGAAATTATGCAAATTAGATGAACTTTGATTTTTTCAGTGCTACTTACACACAGTAAGTACACATGTCAATATGGCTTGGGCTAGAGTCTGTATTTATGAACCGATCTTCACGAAACATCTTGGGTACCTTTGTTATCATCTTGGGACGAGAACGAGTGTTTCTGGGTGCGGTCCAAAATTCAAGATGGCTGCCAGTGGCCATTTTGTACCAAAATTAGGTCTAATCATTTTTTGGTACACAACTTCTATATGGCTCAGGCTAGAGGCCGTATTTATGAACCAATCTTTACGAAACTTCTTGGGTACCTTTGTTATCACCGTGGGATGAAAACAAGTGTTTTTGGGTGTGGTCCGAAATTCAAGATGGCCACCAGCTGCAGCAGCCATTTTGTACCAAAATTAGTGCAATCATTTTTTTGTACAGAACTTCTGTATGAAAGTTCTGATTTGAATAAATTTGAGCTTAACTTGACATAGACAAGATAAGCTATTGCCATCACGCGTGCAGAAGTCTGTTAGTCTGTGAGTCTGTTCACATTTTCCTTTAGCACGGGCTACACCCCGCAGTTCTTGTCTGATCTTCACGAAATTTCATATGCAGATTTGGGGTCATGTCTTGATGAGAATGTCCCCTTTTGGTCGCGATCGGTCAACTGGTATGGCTGCACGAGCCCAAAACCCGAAAACCATTAGCACAGTCTACAGGTCGTATTTATGAAGGGATTTCATTGTAACTTGGCAGGATGCCTCTGTATAATGCCTAGATGAGAACATCCCCTTTTGGGCATGATCTATCAACCGTGATGACTGCCCAATTGCCAGCCCGAAACATAAAAACTTATAGCGCAGTCTGCAGGTCATGTTTAATATGGAGGGATTTCATTGTAACTTGGTAGGATGACTCCTTATGATGTCTAGATGAGAATTTCCCCCTTTGGGCATGATCTACCAACCGTGACAACTGCCCGCGCACAAAACTCGAAACCCTTTAGCACAGTCTACAGGTCATATTTATTGAGGAATTTCATTGTAACTTGGTGGGTTGACTTCATACAATGTCTAGATGAGAAAGTCCCCTATTGGTCCTGATTGGGCAACTGTGATGGCTACAGGGGCCTGAAGCCCGAAAGCCTTTAGCACAGTCTACAGGTCATATTTATGAAGGGATTTCATTGTAACTTGGTAGGATGACTCCAAATAATGTCTAGATGAGAACGTCCCATTTTGATCGTGATCATTCAGCCTTGATGGGTGCCCAAGCCCAAAAACCTTTAGCATATGCAAAAGGTCATATTTATGGAAGGATTTCATTGTAACCTGTTAGGTTGACTCCATATAATGCCTAGATGATGACATCCCCTTTTGGTCATGATTGGTCAACTGTGATGGCTACAGGTGCCCGAAGCCCGAAAACGTTGAGCACAGTCTACAGGTCATTTTTATAAAGGGATTTCAGTGTAACTTCGTAGGATCACTCCAGATGATGCCCAGATGAGAATGTCCCCTTTTGGTTGTGATCATTCAACCATTATGGCTGCTAGAGCCCAAAGCCCCAAAATATTTAGCACAGTCTACAGGTCATATTTATGAAGGGATTTCATTGAAACTCGATAGGTTGACTTCATATAATGTCTAGATGAGAACGTCCCCTTTGGACTTTGGGAAACTGACGGCTACAGGGGCCCGAAGCCTGAAAACCTTTAGCACAGTCTACAGGCCATATTTATGAAGGGATTTCAATGTAACTTGATAGGATGACTCGTTTTGGAATAATTTCACTTTAACTTGGTAACTTTCGTTGATATACATTAACTGTGAGGGCCACATACATTAACTGTGAGGTCATATTAACCCACCCCTCAGCTCTTTAGTACAGTGTACACCTCATATTATTTTTATCAAAAATATTGCATACAGGGAACAGAAATGAACATATTCCCAGTTATCACAATTGTTGTCTTATTTCATAATCCTTTCATAAATATTGAACATTATCCTTTTCATCAAACACAACACACAAGTTAAGCTACGGTGTCATTGACCCTTTCATTGTATGAATGTTTAGTAACATAGAATACATCACATATAGTACAGGTTTTTTTCTCGTGCAGAAATTATGCAAATTAGATGAACTTTGATTTATTCAGTGCTACTTGTACACAGTAAGTGCAGATGTCAATACGGCTCGGGTTAGAGGCTGTATTTATGAACCGATCTTCACGAAACTTCTTGGGTACCTTTGTTATCACGTTGGGATAAGAACAAGTGTTTCTGGGTGCGGTCCAAAATTCAAGATGGCTGCCAGTGGCCATTTTGTACTGAAATTAGGTCCAATCAGTTTTTTGTCACAACTTCTATATGGCTCATATTTATGAACTGATCTTCGTGAAACTTCTTGGGTACCTTTGTTATCACCTTGGGACAGGAACGAGTGTGTTTTGGGGTGCCTTTCTTATCACTGTGCTATGAGAACAAATATTTTGGGGTTCAGTCATACCCACTCTGGAACTCAAAGATTTCTTTTCTAGTTTAGTATCTGACTGTCACCCAACTTTACAATACTTTACCTATACATTTGTTACAGGCTATGGTCAGTATTTATGTACAGACCATTACAAAACTTTATATGTACATCAGGCCATTACCTAGATGTTTGTCTTTGCTGTGTCACATACTATACATGTACATGTCTTAGCAAGTTGAGCTACATTGTCATTGACACTTACATTTATATAGCGCTGGCCGGTTTCCACGTTACGTTGGATAACAGGGTATTTTTTGTTTTTAAAAATTTGATGAGCAGTTTCCTTCTTGGTTTCAAACTTCTTGGTTTCAAAAAGTGATGATAAATAGTGAATATAAGGCCAGTATGAAGGAAAAATGGTTAGCATTCGGACATTTTTGTATAGCATTCTGTGATGCGAACCTGGTCATCAAATACCTGGATAAAGGGTCAGTGCTGTAACTCATCAGTGATATGGCAATTATTCAGCTACCTATTAGAGCAAGTGATTGATCAGTTAACCAAGGTTAATTCATGTGATTAATTGATCAAGAAAATCCATTAACCATTTCAGCTCTAGTAAATGACACAATGCCGTCTGAAGACAAATAGGGCCTACTTATAGATGGGAACGGGAAAATTTGGCCTCGAGAAGATTCGTCCTTGTCTTTATTGGCCTTGGGAAGATTCGGCTGGGAAGATTTGGCCCTGGTATTTGATGTCTTATTTAAGGTTACCCGACAGTGGTTTATGGCTTTCGCTTAATAATAATAATAATACTGGTCACTGATGCATTGCGGTTCTCTGGTGAGAAGGGTTTGGTTTTCCCTGTGCTCCCAACTGCCTACCTATTCCCACGCTTCTTCTCTCCTCCCAACACTCTGCATGGAACAAAGTGCTTGATGACATCCCATGCCCCATTCTTCCCAATCTCTCCGATAAGCATATAAACCCTCTCCTTTGTACCTCAGTTTCAATGAATCTCCCAGAGGTCGAATCTTCCCGTTTCCCTTACAGACTACAGTACCACAAGAAATTTCCATTTTGTGCTATCTTAAAGCCTCAAATTATGTAGATATTTAGCTTCAGCCATTTAAACTTCTTGGAAGTATTCTCTGAATGCCCTAAAAACTACCGGTTGAGTCAACATATTGAAAAATTCCCCCCTCGAAGGCTCCTAGAAGAGGGGGCATAGGAGGTGACACCCTTTAATTATCCATCCCTAGTTGGAATTTTTATAGATCACTACCCCCCCCCCCCCCCCTCCCCCCAAGCTTTGTCCCTGGAAATATAAACTTATTACAATAGCGGTTGAAACAAACTCTTTCACCAAGCGCTATGTAAATAAACTTGTTATCATAATGGTTGGTGCAAACTTTTTCATCAAATGCTATTATTATAAACTTATTATAATAGCGATTGATGCAAACATTTTCAACCACCGCTATTGTAAAAAACTTATTACCATAACGGTTGACATACACATTTCCACCAACCGCTATTGTAATATATTTATTACAATAACAGTTAATTCGAGTGTCAGTCCTGTAACTGCTATTCTAATAAGTTTTTCCATTAATTTGAGAATAAACTAACTAGTGATTTCTCCAACAGACAAGCCAGTTTCATTCAAGGTTTGATGATCTTTTTGCAAGCAAAAAAAATTGTCTATATGGCAGATCTGAATTATTTTGCTCCGAACAATGGTCGATAAAACCTCACAAATAGAGATGTCAACAGTCATTAGCACTAGCTTCCATAAAATATAATATGTATGACCCTGCGTCAGTTGGCAGAGGTGGGGTGAACGCACTACAGATGAGTTGGGCGACAGACAGGAGACAGATTTCCTGCAATTGAATTTCTTGTATAAACCCTTTCAATACTAAGCTTCTGAATGGTGTGATCCAGCTGATTTCAACTTTTCTTGGAGGAACTCCCCGAATCCCCCATCACTGTTCGTGCCTCCTGTCCTCATAGAAACCCCCCACACACACACACACACACACACACACATCGAAAAGGTCCTTAAGTTTCTGTAAAAGAATAAACGCAGGGGCAAATTTTCTCTCCCCGTCCCTACTGTGTCACACTAAGAGCTTGCTTATCCAACATTTTACGTTCATAATTTTATTTTAATGACATATTTTAGTATTTATGTAAATGATAAAGAAGAGTAAAATTTTTTTGTATAAAAGTTACTCTCGAATGTCGTAAAATATTTGGAAATACAAGGCTCGAAAATAGTCCCATTTTGTTGTGTTTGATAATTTGGAAATACCAGTCCATTTCAAATTGTCGAGTTCCATATTTTGATTATTTTCAGTACGTGTAAAACAAAAACGTCACAACTGCTGGGTTTTCCCCAGTATGCATGTTTTGTTCTGCGAAAAAAAGCAGGGGGTTCATTGATAATAATTGCCTTTTAGGCATGAAATGCACCGTGTTCAGCAGTAATTTTATCCAGAATTGTAGAAGGGATGGCCAGCTTCAAACTGAAATCGCAATTGCATTTCTTAAGGCAGGTATTTAGTGCTTTTAACACGTCCAAACAATTCATACCGAAAATCTGTTATGAATGACAGCATTGAAAAGTTCGTTTAAACTTCCAGCAGGGAATAGCACATAAATATCAAAATCATAAAATTAGCTATTCTCTGCTGTAAATTCAGCTAGAACTTTAGGTGCTATATAAGTAATGGAATTTTGTTTGTTTTGAATTCCCACTTCTGATATTCCTTAAATTCAAATAAAATATACACAAATTATACATCAAAATGAAGGCTGGGAGGAAATATATGAAATCAACTCATAGAGTTGACAGCAGGCACCACTGGTTCCTGAAAGTCTGCTACCGTATTCGTACCAGAACTGATAATACAATAATAGTTCCTGAGAACACTTTGTGGCCAATTGTGTTTCACGTATTCAAGAACAAAGATAGGCATGCAAAACACTTGAGGATGCAGTGAGAGGACAGCATTTGGGAAAATCGTAATTCAAAGAAATTTCACCAGGTGTTATGATACTTTGCATAGAATATGGCAACTGTGCAGTCTCTATATAATAATAGTATGCTGTATTAAGGTGATCTTTCTCATTATTTGATTTTAGCCGGCGTTGTTTTTCAATTCTTTTTCCATACGATGACGTTGACCGGAAATCGAAAGTAAGAATATATGTAAACAAACCCGCCACTTTTGGAATTTACCCCCATGCAGCTCTGTCACTTCATTTTGAAGGATTTTGATGCCCAAGCTTTGTTCTTGGATATGTGAGGCCAAAAAAATTAATGTTGTGGTTTGGGTTAGGCCAAAAAAAATATACGTTTGTTTCCACTAACCCCACCGACCATATTTCAAAATGCTGAGTCTAGGCATTTTATTGAAATTGCCAAAAAAAGTGAAAAGGGATTTTCCCAAGAAAATTTCCAGGTTTTAAATAGCAGGCATGCCATTGGTCGAAATGTACAAAGTGATTAACTACGCATGCTTACTGGAATACAGTCCATGTGTCTTGTTTCAAATTCGAGGTAAACAATATTCAATCACTTGTGTAATAATGGTCACTGTTGAGACAAAACACTTGAACAATTGATGAAGAAAAGTAATACATGTACATAAACGTTTCATGATCTGTGAGGGCAGACAGGGTGGTATGAAGGGAAAAGACCCAAATTTAAACCAATATAATCCACACTAGTGAAGTAAAATCACTTCTTGTAAAGTAAGTTGAAATTTATATACAATGTACCTTCTTACCAGGATAAAATCAACTTTTCCAGGTACCGATTATGATTTAATTTGCCAGCGTCGGTCTGGTATTGACAATTTTACTCCTTATAGTTGGTATACCATAAAACCACACAGCACTTCAAAGAGGCCTATTTTATGTTGAAGAATTTATAAACTAGGTTGAGGGTACTGCAATCTGGAAAAAAACAAAAATAAAATGTTTTTCAGACCTACCGGCCCTATTTTTTTTCATCCCGTTAGCGGAAACAGACATATAATTCTTTCAGGCCTTCCATGTCAGAAAAAAATAGGGTCGGTTGGTAGGTTTTTATTTTTAGCTCACCTGACTGAAAGTCAGGGTGAGCTTTTCTTATCACTCTTCATCTGTCGTCCGTCCATTGTCTGTCGTCCGTCGTCCTGCGTGAAGGTGGTTTTTGAGCCTCTTTTTAATTGGCCACATTTTAATTAAATTTCATGTAAGTAGTGGTTATATAGGGGCATTTTGATTTTTATGCAAATTAGGTTTCGGCTCATATTGAGCAGAGGGGTGTGGAAAAAATGGCCTTATTTTTTTAAAAATCTTCTTCTAATGAACCACCAGTAGCAGAGACTTGATATGTGGAATACAGAGTCCTTTTGAGGTTTGGAATCAAGT
Organism: Pictodentalium vernedei; assembly: GCA_031216915.1. Lineage (NCBI taxonomy): Eukaryota > Metazoa > Mollusca > Scaphopoda > Dentaliida > Dentaliidae > Pictodentalium > Pictodentalium vernedei. The sequence continues at coordinate 640,853,678 of CM062296.1, read as the reverse complement.
TTGTTCAAGAGAAGTTTGTGGGGCATTATTTGCCTTCGTTATGGGAGGGGCAAAAATTTTGGCCACGCCTAAAATTTCTATTTTCAGAACCGTGAGGTCGATTTGAACCAAATTTGATATGTGATGATAATGGGTCATAAGTAGTTGATTGATGCAAAATTTTTTTTCTCATTGCCCCGTGGGAACCCCAGGAGCTAAAAATAGGAAAAACCTTAAAACTGCCATATCTCCAAAACTACACGGCACAGAGAATTCTTATTTTGTATAAAGCTTACTTTTATCCAGTAGAATAGAATGGTTAAAAAAATCCCTATTGGTTTGATCACAATGTACTTTTTTCAGGACTTTGAAAAAGTGCTGAGTCAGCAGTGCTGAGTCAGCATTTTTTAACACTGTGGGCAATGGGAAAAACATTAAAAAATCTTCTTCTCCAGATCCAGCAGGCAGAATCTTTTGATATTTGATATGCAACATTGTGGGGTGGATCTGATTCAAGTTTGTTCAAATCGGCACCCTGGGTTTATATTTGGGCTCAGTATAGGAGCCCGATTTTGAACTTAGTGCATTTCAGGCAAATTTCTTCAAAAATCTTCTTCTCCAGATCCAGCAGGCAGAACCTTTTGATATTTGGTATGCAACATTGTGGGGTGGATCTGATTCAAGTTTGTACAAATCGGCTCCCTAGATTCATATTTGGGCTCACTATAGAAGCCAGAATTCAAACTTAGTGCATTTCAGGCAAATTTCTTCAAAAATCTTCTTCTCCAGATCCAGCGGGCAGAATCTTTTGATATTTGATATGCAACATTGTGGGGTGGATCTGATTCAAGTTTGTTCAAATCGGCCCCCTGGATTCATATTTGGGCTCAGTCTAGAAGCCAAAATTTGAACTTAGTGCATTTCAGGCAAATTTCTTAAAAAATCCTCTTCTCCAGATCCAGCATGCAGAATCTTTTGATATTTGGGATGCAACATTGTGGGGTGGATCTGATTCAAGTTTGTTTAAATCAGTCCCCTGGATTCATATTTGGGCTCACTATAGAAGCTGGAATTCGAACTTAGTGCATTTCAGGCAAATTTCTTAAAAAATCTTCTTTTCCAGATCCAGCAGGCAGAATCTTTTGATATTTGGTGTGCAACATTGTGGGGTGGATCTGATTCAATTTTGTTCAAATCAGCCCCCTGGGTTCATATTTGGGCTCAGTATAGAAGCCCAAGTTTGAACTTAGTGCATTTCAGGCAAATTTCTTTAAAAATCTTCTTCCCAAGATCCAGCAGACAGAATCTTTTGATATTGGGTTTGCGGCATGCTTAGGGGGTGAGATGCAAGTTTGTTCTAGCCAAGTCCCTGGGTTCATATTTGGGCTCACCGTGGTAGCCCGAATTATAACTTAGTTCAAAATGAGGAATTTTCTTTAAAAATCTTCTTCTTCAGATCCAGCATTCGAAATGTTTTGATATTTGGTATGCAGCATACTTAGTGGGGTGGGGGTGGGGGGGGGGGGGGGGAGATTCATGTTTGTTCAAGCCATGTCCCTAGGTCCATATTTGGGCTCACTGTGGGAGCCCAAATGATAACTTAGTTCAAAATGAGGAATTTTCTTTCAAAATCTTCTCCTTCAGATCCAGCAGTCAGAATGTTTTGAGGTTTGGTATGCAGCATCCTTAGGGGGGTGAGATTCAAGTTTGTTCAAGCCATGTCCCTAGGTCCATATTTGGGCTCACTGTGGGAGCCCAAATGATAACTTAGTTCAAAATGAGGAATTTTCTTTCAAAATCTTCTTCTTCAGATCCAGCAGTCGGAATGTTTTGAGGTTTGGTATGCAGCATCCTTAGGGGGGTGAGATTCAAGTTTGTTCAAGCCATGTCCCTAGGTCCATATTTGGGCTCACTGTGGGAGCCCAAATGATAACTTAGTTCAAAATGAGGAATTTTCTTTCAACATCTTCTTCAGATCCAGCAGTCGGAATGTTTTGATATTTGGTATGCAGCATCCTTAGGGGGTGAGATTCAAGTTTGTTCAAGCGATGTCCCTAGGTCCATATTTGGGCTCACAGTGGGAGCTTGAATTGTAACTTGTCACATAGTTATGACGTCACGCCTTTGTTAAAAGTGTGTGATATATTTCGAAGAGTTGGTTAGAGCATGTGGGATATTCAACATATATCGCCACACTTTTACCAATCAAGGAACAATAGACAGTGATTGTGTAACCTGTCAGTTCTAATACAAACACAGCCGAGAGGAAAGATTAAGGGCACCTGTGCTAAAATGTTTTGAACAGAGGAAACGAGAATTTACCTGACTTTTGATTTTATTGAAAGAGTTAAAGAAAGAAATCCACACCCGGGTGTAAATGATAAATGGAACGTTTAATTTCTCGCTCAACCTTTTGAGCGCAATGACGAAACGGAAAAAAATGAAGTAATATCACTTGCTTTCCATCAATCTTCATGTGTCTTGCAAGTTTGGCTTAAGAAATTAACTAATTAAACGGGAATGGACACGTGTCAGACAAGGGTTCAGTGGAGTGTTTGATTGTTCATGTTTTGATTGTTTGTGCAAACATCAATGTGACAAGTCGGTTACAGCACAAAAACTCGTGATATTGAACATACAATCGCTCGAGCTAGTTACTCGGACAAGTCCTCGTTAACTAACTCTCGCGATTGTATATTCAATATCACTCGTTTTCTATGCTGTAACCTATACTTGTGAAACCTGTCAGTTCTAATACAAACACAGCCGAGAGGAAAGATTAAGTGCACCTGTGCTAAAATGTTTTGAACAGAGAAACGAGAATTTACCTGACTTTTGATTTTATTGAAAGAGTTAAAGAAAGAAATCCACACCCGGGTGTTAATGATAAATGGAACGTTTAATTTCTCGCTCAACCTTTTGAGCGCAATGACGAAACGGAAAAAATGAAGTAATATCACTTGCTTTCCATCAATCTTCATGTGTCTTGCAAGTGTGGCTTAAGAAATTAACTAATTAAACGGGAATGGACACGTGTCAGTCAGGGGTTCAGTGGAGTGTTTGATTGTTCGTGTTTTGATTGTTTGTGCAAACATCAATGTGACAAGTCGGTTACAGCACAAAAACTCGTGACATTGAACATACAATTGCTTGAGCTAGTTACTCGGACAAGTCCTCGTTAACTAACTCTCGCGATTGTATATTCAATATCACTCGTTTTCTATGCTGTAACCTATACTTAATTCGAAATTTCGAAATAAGAAATTTTCTTAAAAAATCTTCTTCTTCAGATCCAGCAGTCGGAATGTTTTGATATGTGGTGTGTAGCATCCTGGGGGTGGGGGGGGGGGGGGGGGGGGGTGGGGGGGGGGGGAGATTCAAGTTTGTTCAAGCATGTCCCTAGGTCCATATTTGGGCTCACTGTAGGAGCCCGAATGATAACTTAGTTCAAAATGAGGAATTTTCTTTCAAAATCTTCTTGAGATCCAGCAGTCGGAATGTTTTGATATTTGGTATGCAGCATCCTCAGGGGGTGAGATTCAAGTTTGTTCAAGTGATGTCCCTAGGTCCATATTTGGGCTCACAGTGGGAGCTTGAATTGTAACTTAATTCGAAATGAGAAATTTTCTTAAAAAATCTTCTTCTTCAGATCCAGCAGTCAGAATGTTTTGATATGTGGTGTGTAGCATCCTTGGGGGGGGGGGGGGGGGGGGGGGGGGAGGAGAGGGGGGGGAGGGAGATTCAAGTTTGTTAAAGCCAAGTCCCTGGGCCCATATTTGGGCTCCCTGTGGGAGCCTGAATTATAACTTAGTTCAATATGAGGAATTTTTCTTTAAAAATCTTCTTCTTCAGATTCAGTGGTCGGAATGTTTTGATATTTGGCATGCAGCATCCTTAGGGGGTGAGATTCAAGTTTGTTCAAGCCAAGTCCCTGGGTTCATATTTGGGCTCACTGTGGGAGCCCGAATGATAACTTAGTTCAAAATGAGGAATTTTCTTTAAAAATCTTCTTCTTCAGATCCAGCAGATGAATGCTTTTGATATTTGGTATGCAGCATCCTTAGGGGGGTAAGATTCACGTTTGTTCAAGCCATGTCCCTAGTTCCATAAAATTTGTCTCTCATGACTTCATTCCTTTGTTGTGTTGATGAACCATGTCTAACTGAATGTGACCCCAAATACTTCTTTGAACCACTTTGGCCTGTGAGCGATTAAGGCTCCTTGGGGCCTGTTGTTTTAAAAAAAAATTTCTCCGGGAAAGATTTTTGTCTAGACCCCGAGATATCTTAATCGGCCAAGTGTTTCGTCTGAATAATCTGTGCCTACAACAAGTCTCGCCGTTCCCAAACCTTTCCCCCCTTCCTGCTCCACATTTCAACCAGCAGGTAGTGGGCCTAATTATCATGATTAATGTTGTTCAACATTACATTTAAATGTTGTCAATGTCTCGATTCCTAGATGGCATTGTAAAAAAAAGATGCAATAGAATTTCCTTTTTTATACGGTCATGAGATCACTCCCATCCCTCCCTGTCTGTCATATAGGCCTATAGCCTAGATCTAATACCCTTTCCGCCCGCCAATACATATTCCTTTCAAAGCTTCCTGCATTTTCAACTTCTGACAATAAGGTAGCGCTGTCTTAAATTAACCACCATTTTTTTTTTTTATTAAAGTTCGGACAAGTTGGTTGTGCATTGACAATAAATAGAACTCTAGGACAGGGGTGCAACAATTGTTTTGCAGGGAAGACTCTTACATTATAGCCCACATCCATTCATCTGTTCTGTCGTCTGCAGCATAAGAACAACGAAGTGCGTAGTTTCACTTTCCGGGTTAACTTTTGTACAACCTAGCAATGAAATGTCACGCCATCATTGTTGTTCCAATGGCGTCGAGTCGCGGGCAAGAAAGTCGAACAGAGAGTTTTTTTATCAAATAAAGAAGCCGTAATATGATGATTTGATTATTAATTTATGATAAACATGAAGTTAAATACCTTGTGGATAGCTGTACAAGAAAACTGTGTTGATGAAACTTTGTTCAATGGACAAATTCACAAATGAACTGGGAAGGGGGTATTGGTCAGGGCAAAATAGGCTTTCATAGACTACTGTATGTGTAACACGGGGTCAGGACTGATGTGGTGCATTCATTGTTATTGGTGAAAAAAGTGTTTGCAGCCACAACTTCCAATAACTGTGCATTGACAAAGAAAGCACAAGGAACACACAGTATGGTTCAGTGGAATGAGCTTAACTTATCACCTGTCATCCGTCATCTGGCATCCGTCATGAACTTTACATTATCGACTTCTCCTCCCAAACTACTGCATCAAATTGAACCCAATTTGGTGTGCATGTTTCTTATCATATGTCAGTTCAAGTTTGTACAAATAAACTTTCCGCGTCCACAGGGGGCTCCACAAGGGGCATTACTCTGATAGCACCCATAAATTTTTTTTTAAAATTAAAAAAATCTTCTCCAGAACCATTATTTAGAATCTTTTGATATTTGGTATATAGCATCTCTTTTGGGGTCAGAATCAAGTTTGTACAAATCGGGTCCCTGAGTTAGTATTTGGGCTCTCTATAGGTGTTTGGTATACAACATCTATAGGGGGGTCAGAATCAAGTTTGTTCAAATCAAGTCCCTGGGTTTATATTTGGGCTCCCTATGAGAGCCTGAATTGTAACTTAGTGAAATATGAGGAAATTTCTTTAAATATCTTCTTCAGATCCACCAATCAGAATGCATTCATATTTGGTATACAACATCTTGAGGTGGGTCAGTTTCAGGTTTGTTCAAATTGATTACCTGGGTAAATTTTTGGGCTCCCTATGGGAGCCCGAATATCAACTTAGTGCAATACAGGGAATTTTTTTTTTTAAATTCTCTTCTTTAGACCCTGTAGTCAGAATGTTTTCATATTTGTTATACAACATTTCTAGTTTGTTTCAAGTTCAAGTTGATTCAAGTTTGTTCAAATCTGGTCTATGGGTTGATGTTTGGCTTCCAATGGGAGACCGAATTTTAACTTAGTGCAATATGAGAAAATTTCTTTTAAAAGTCGTCTTCTTCAGATCCACCGATCAGAATCCTTCCATATTTGGTGTACAACATCTCTAGGTGGGTCAGATTCAAGTTTGTTCAAATCGGGTCCCTGGGTTAATATTTTGGCTCCCTATTTGAGCCCAAAGTTTAACTTAATGCAATGTGAGGAGATTTCTTTAAATACCTCCTTGTTCAGATCCACCAGTCAGAATTCTTTCATATTTGGTATATACATTTGTAACATCTCAAGAGGGATCGGATTCAAGTTTGTTCAATTTGAGTCCCTGGCTTATTATTTGGGCTCTATATGGGCAGGGTTGTGGGGGGAGGGCAGGGGGGGGGCATGTTAGGTTCAGGTTTGTTCAGATCCATTTCCATAAAATTTGCATTTACATGGCTTCATTCCTTTGTAGTGTTGATGAACGATGTCTAACTGAATGTGACCCCAAGCACTTCTTTGAACTACTTTGGCCGGTGAGCGATTAAGGCCCCTTGAGGCCTCTTGTATTGGTTCAAAGCTCACTTGAAGTTGAGAATGTTTCTTTCACATAACACAATCCAGTATGCTTGGAAATTCCACTTTGTTGGTGTTTCTGTACCAAAGCATTCACCATGTACCATGCATGGATTTCAGAGAGGTTACAGGATATCTACAATCAAAAGTACAGTTGTTCACAGTGTCTGAGAATGTTGAATTCACATGAACGATGGGTCGAATCACCTGCAGTATGATTCAGAGAGGATGTTGCAACTTCTCAAACACCGTGTCATGATATGGACGAAAAAGTTGTCCACAATGTTCATGCTTTCATGAAAAACTAAGTTTTCTAATATGTTCCTTTTAGATATTTTTCATGAATAAATAGTTGTTACATGCTTTTGCTTGTTCTCAGTCAATTGGAAGTGCTTCTCCATGACATATTAACCTATCAAATGTACCACATCAGAAGATCAGTTCATCCAAAAAAGCCGTCCCTGGACAGAAAATGAAAAACTGATTTTATTTGATTTCTGCCATGAGCATGTAGACAATTTTCAGTTGCCTTTACTTTTTTGAACACTCCATTAAACATTGACAACGATTGTTGGAAAGGTTCCATGGATATTTTTCTAAAGGAAAATAAAATACATGTATGTCCAGGGTTGTTTAATAATATTCTATTGCTATTGCCAGTATTGGGGAGAAATTTAAAAACTCTGAGCTGTGAATAGGTCCGAATATAACTGACAACACGTGGAAGTGTAGGAATGTAGGCCTCAGAAAAAGTGTTGTGAAGGGTAGGCCATCCCTTATCAATCATAAATTGTTAACTCAACATGCCCACCAAACCATGCAGTGAAGGACACGCGTGTTTGGAGGGGGGGGGGGGGCAAAACTCGACGAAGTTGGAATTGGCTGCCAGCCAACCCCTCTGCTGTGGTCTCTCAGTCATCGAGCCCAGCAGCCTTTTCTTTTGATTCGGATGTTCCTGGTGGGGTCACCATGGACTCTGTTGCGTTTCAGTCCATGCACTCTGGTCCATCTGTGGACGTGGGGTATCGGCCTCAGCCTTCCCTGACTTCAACTCGGCGAAGTCGGAAGGGGCTGCCGACCGAACCCTCTGCTGTGGTCTCTCAGCCGTCGAGCCCAGCAGTTTTCTCATTGGATTCGGATGTCAATGGTGGGGTCACCATGGACTCTGTTGTGTTTCCGTCCTTGCACTCTGGTCCCATGGCCAGTTTTGTGGTACCGACGCTTTTTGTGCAGCCTGGACCTTCTGCCCCTCAGAGGTCCATGGCGACTCTCCTGAGTTCCCGCACTGTAGCTCCTCGGGGTATGTCGTACCCCTATATGCATCTGCCTTCAGGTGTTTCGGCTGCCACCTGTCGCCCCGCGTCGGGTGTATTTGAGGATCGCTACCCTTCGCTGGTTAAAAGGGTCAGGAGTGAAGCCACTTTGCCAGTTCATTCCCACGTCGAACCGGCTGACACGGGTCTTGAGCTTAGGGAGGCCCTCTCCGTTCTCACTCAGGTTCATTCCAAGAGCCTTCCCGTTTCCTCCAACAAGGCTACTAGTGGTTTCCAGGCACCCCCAGTGGTGCTGCCTCCTGGGATTGGAAGCAGGCCGCTTTCTGAAGCCTCAGGTGTGCCTACACCATGGGAGGCATCAGCTGGTTTGCCCATGATGGGCTATGTGTCTTCCGACTCACAGGATGGGTCAGACATACCTAACGTCGAAAGCCAACAGTTTTCTGACTTGGGGGCAGTTCTTGACTTTGTGTTTGAGTTCCTTCCAGATCTCAAGCTGTCAGACCAGCCAACGGTGTCAGCCAGGCCGCGATCATTGGTTGTGTGCCTACAGCCTGTGGACCAACTCGCTTCCTGGCACCTTCGACCGTGCCAGTCGGTACAGGTGGTTGAAGCGTTTACAGCTTTTGACTCTTAAGCTGAGTTCCAAGTCTATGAGGACATTGTTCTTCACCAGGTCTGACACTTTTTTGCCTCCAGTGCATTATCACTCCTACGATTCTGCCAATCCATCAATCTGCCAGACTTTGACGGTCTTGGATCAGGACTCCACCTCCCTCAGGCTTTCCAAGCCCATGTCGGCCATTATTCCTATGGCAACTCTGGAGTCCCTGTTGGGCTTATTGAGAAAGATGCTGGGCATGCTTTCTTTCTCAGATCTCATTGTCTCTGCTTTAGCTGCTTGTCTGCCTCCAGATAAGTTTGACGACATACAGGCTCCTTTGCGTGTGCTTTCCAAGATGCTCATGCATCATACATGAATGCCTGTAACACGGCTAACTTCGAATTAATTTGCCGGGACGCTGTGTTAGACACAAGCTGTTCCCTTCCTGAGGGGCCGCACGCTACTCTTCGATCTGCTTCTTCAGCAGATCTGCGACTATTCCTTGGTTCTGTGGCGACAGTCTGGGATGACGTCCTACGTCATTCCAAAGATCAGCTGCGGTCATCAAGAACATTCATTCAGTGAGATTTTATTCCCGCCTGTTCTTGGTGCCGAAGAAGGACGGTTATCGATCTGAGTATCCTGAACCAGTCTATCATTGCTCCCAAGTTTAGTATGGAGAATTTCAGGTCAGTTCGCCGCTCCATTCACCAGGGAGATTTCGCTTCCAGCATCGACCTGCGAGACGCTTACTTTCATGTTCTGATTCATTGTTCATCACAAAAGTATCTCAGGTTCGCTTTTATGGGGCAAGTTTACCAGTTCAAGACCATGCCCTTCGACCTCAACCTGGCTCCTTGGGCCTTCACCCGTCTGATGTCGCATGTGATAGCCTTCGATCGCACACTGTACAGCAGGGTGACTACTTCAGCATATCAAGACGATATCCTCCAGAGGCATTCCAATGCTGCCTTTCTGGAGTCAGATGTCGATACACTGTTGAGCCTGCTCATGTAGCTAGTGTTCAGAGTCAATGAGGAGAAGTCGAACCTGGTCCCTTCTCAGTTGTTTTGCCATCTGGGGATGGTCTTCCGTACTCAACTGAATACGGTGATGCTTTCCCAGGCAAGGGCTGTGATTCTCTCAGCTTTTGCCCTGACTCTGTCCCAGTCCACGTCCGTGACAGCTCGGAGTATTCTCCGGCTGCTCGGTCTCTGCTGTTCGGTGACAGATCTCATTCCTCTAGGTCAGATGCATGTCAGATCTTTCCAACACTTTCTGCTCAGTCGTTGGAGGCCTAATGTCGATCCTCTGGATCTGGTACTTCAGTTACCGGAGTCTCTTCATCGTCACTTTCTCCCCTGGACGGATGTGTAGTGGATTATGCAGGGAGTTCCATTGGACTTACCCACGTCTGATCATGTTCTGATGGCAGACGCCAGCGATCTCAGATGAGGTGCGGCGTTGGATCCTCTAGGCCTTCCCTTCAAGGGGCATGGGACCAGGATCAAGCAGCTCTTCACATCAACCAGAAGGAGCTTCTTTCTCTTCTGAGTTTCCGGCAGTGGATCCCCCACCTTTCGAATCGCCAGGTCTCTCTGTTGACCGACAATTCGACAGTGGTTGCTTGCATTCGGAACCAGGGCGGCACGCACTCGGTTCCCATGTACGAATTGGCTAGGGATCTTCTACTGCTCGCTCAGGATGTCAACATCAGAGTGGTGTTTCGTCACATTCCCTGTTGTGTGAACGTCCTAGCTGACTCCTTGTCCTGATGGGGCAGGGTCATTCCACCAAGTGAATGCTCCACAGGGCGGTGTTCCAGTTGCTTTGCGATCTCTGGGGTCATCCCCACATCGTTCTCTTTGTGACTTGTTGGAATCATCAGGTGGACACTTTCTTGTCCCCGGGTCCAAATCCTCTGGCTTTTGCCTGGACGCTCTGTCACTCGATTGGAACGGTCTTGTCGGCTATGCCTTCCCGCTGGTTCCAATTCTGCCTCACGTTCTAACCAAGATACGAACCTGCAGTTGTCGAATCATTCTGGTCGCTCCCCTGTTGCCTCAATGGGTGTGGATCAATCAACTCTGCTCTCTGTTGGCGGCGGTACTTTGCCAAGGTCACCCGAGGAGGTTTCACGTTGACCCGACTTCATTGTGCCTTCACGCATATCTTTTGTCAGGTCCTGTCTCCGGAGAGGTTTTTCGAGACGAGCAGTGGAGTGCATTTCTTCTTCAAGGAGGCACTCCACTGGTTTAGCCTATGCAGCAAAGTGGAAGGTCTTCTGTCGATGGTGTGCCAATCACTCTGTTGATTAGGCCCGTCCTTCGATAACACAGATTGGGGAGATTCTGGTATATCTGTTTGATTCTCGGGTCTCCAGCCTGTTACCATCAAAAGGTACAGGTCCATGCTTTCGGAGACCTATTCGTATGCGGGACAGCGTCGTGTCGGCACTAATCCATACCTCTCCAAGCTTGTTCAGCACTTTTCTTTGAAAAGGCCTAGGACTTTGCAGCTTACCCCAAGATGGAATCTTTCTTGGGTGCTGCTTTGCTTGGGGGGAAGGGGGGGGGCGTTCGAACCTTTATCCCAGGTGGATATGCATTTTCTCACATACAAGATGGCTTTTCTGATGGCTTTTGCCTCAGCCAGACGGGTTAGTGAGCTTCACACCCTCTCGGTTCATCCGGCCTTTTTTCAGGAGCTCTCCCAACAGTGTTACACTTACCACTGATTGCTCCTTTCTGGCCAAGAATCAGATACCAGAAACGACTCCACCTCCTATCTGTATTAGGGGTCTTCATGCTGCTGAGGGTAATGATCCCTTGCTCTGTCTGGTTCGTGCACTTCACATTTATCTCAATTGGACGCAGTTCATTAGGAAAGGCAGGAAACGATTTTTTCTGTCTCTTATTCCTGGTCGACAAAGATCTCTCCTCAATCCATTTCTTGATGGATTTGTCTTGCTATTCGTATGGCTTACGCTTGTCTAGCGACTGACAGTTGTATTACTATTCGTATTTCTTCCCACGAGGTGCATGCATTGTCTACCTCTTGGGCTTATACTAACTCTGTCAAGTTGTCGGATGTTATGCAGGTAGCCTACTGGAGAAATGTCTCCACTTTCTATATGTGTCAGTTGCAGGAGCAGTCGGAGAACGTTTTTGCTTTGGGCCCTCTTTCTTCTGCTCAGGCTGTTGTATATCCTAGCCATTAGGCTTCTTACAAGGTCAGTTCCAGCTCTGTGCTGTTACTGTCCTTTCTGTCTGTGCATTGCACAGAACCGTATGCCTCATCTCTCATTGTCTTTTACTAATGATTGTGATGCTATGGTTCGATAGGCCTAGGGACATCTTCCTCTGTCCATGGTTCCAGTGCAGTTGGGTTATGTGGGGGTTGGTTATGTGATTCCCTCCATCGTATTGTCTATTTAGCTTGTAGTAAACAGTTGTAAGGTAGGTTGATAAGAAATTTAAATTTTATAGTAAATTTCCTTTCTTATTATACCTACCGCAATTGTTTACATGGAGGCTCTCCCGTCTTCTTATTCGGGTAAGAATCCTTCCTCCCCACTGATCACATAACACCAATGTTGTCGGATTCAAAAGAATGATTCATTAGTTACTGCCTGCGCACTGGTACCAGAAGCCATGGATCTGTATTAGAAGAAGAGTGTCCCCTGCTGGGTGTGTACCGGTAGCACTCGACCCAGTTTGGACTTTTTTTTTTCTTGGCGCTTTTGCACCACTTTTCTTTCCCATGTAACAGGAGGAGAGATAAATGCGGGAGCCTAGGTTTGAACCGTCAACCTCTAGCACACAAAGCGACCGATTTACCATGAGACTAAGAGATTCGGACCAACCAGGCTGGTTGGTAAATGGCCTTTATACCTCGACCGCTACACTACTCTCCCCTTCTTTTGAGATTCACCACATGTGAATCTGACCCAGGTTCCTCCCTCAGAGTGGTCAAAACACCCGCAGTGCCACCTACTGCTGAGGATTGGACGAGCCCCCAAATGTAACAGGAGGAGAGATAAGTGCGGAACCGGAGTTCGAACCATCGACCTCTAGCACACAAAGCGACTGATTTACCACGAGACTAAGAGATCCGGACCAACCAGGCTGGTTGGTAAATGGCCTTTATACCTCGACCGCTACACCCAAATCCCTTGGGAAAGATCAAAATAGAGAGTATATTTTCCGAGTTAGGGTCTTCCAGTGTAGTGCAAGCCTGTAGTAAACAATTGTGGTGGTACAAGAAAGGAAATTTACTATAAAATTTAAATTTTGCTTTTTAACCCGACTGTTTACAGTTTGGGGCTATAGTCATGACTTTCATCTGTCTGTCCATCCGTCTGTCTGTCTGTTAACACTTAGAGTTTTGGTTAAAGTTTGTGGTTAAAGTTTTTCAGTCAAGGTTAAAGTTTTTTTTCTTTTAATTTAATATTAATTACTATTGATTGTATCATTCTTGTTATTAGCCCGACTGTTTACAGTGAGGGTCATAGTAATGACTTTTGTCCGTCCGTCTGTCTTTTTCTCTTAACATTTAGAGTTTTGGTTAAAGTTTGTGGTTAAGTTTTTTACTGAAGGTTCAAGTGGTTTTTAGCCCGACTGTTTACAGTGAGGGCTATAGTAATGACTTTTGTCCATCCATCCGTCCGTCTGTCTGTCTGTCCGTCTGTTAACATTTAGAGTTTTGGTTAAAGTTTGTGGTTAAAGTTTTTTACTGAAGGTTCAAGTGGGTTTTTTTTTTTCTTTTCCTGTTTAGTTGACATTTGGAATTTTGGTTAAAGTTTGTGGTTAATGTTTTTTATTCCACCTTCAAGTACAGGCTATACCCGGTAGTTCTTGTCTGATCATCACAAAATTTCATATGCAGGTTTTAGGTCATGTCTACATGAGAATGTCCTCTTTTGGTCGTGATCAGTCAACTTGATGGGTTGACTTCATATAATGTCTAGATGAGAACGTCCTCTTTTGGGCAACTGTCACGGCAACAGGGGCACAAAGCCCGAAAACCTTTAGCACAGTCTACAGGTCATATTTATGGAGGGATTTCATTGTAACTTGATAGGTTGACTTCATATAATGTCTAGATGAGAACATCCCCTTTTGGGCAACTGTGACGGCAACAGAGGCCTGAAGCCTGAAAACCTTTAGAATATTCCACAGGCCATAATTATGAAGGGATTTCATTGTAGCTTGGTAGGATGACTCCAAGTTTGTGGTTAAAAACCCAGACAAACAACACCAACCCCCCCCCCTCCCATTAGGCTTTTTTTTTCTTCTTTTCTCCAATATGCATTTTGAACTATTTACAGTCACTACATGCAGAACCTTTTTTTAAACTTACGTACCCCCCCCCCCCCCCCCCCCCTCCCCGTCGGGGGCCAATTAGGCACATTTTTTTCTTTTGTCAAAAATGCTTGTTTCCAGGTTTGGTTAAAAACCCAAACTCCACCACCCCCCCCCCCCCCCCCCAATATTACGGATTTTTTTTTTTTTTTATTTCCTCCAATATGCCTTTTGATCTATTTACAGTCACTACATGCAGAACCCTTTTTCCTTTTGTCAAAAATGCTTTTTTGCAGTTTTGGTTAAAGTTTATGGTTAAAAATCCAGACAGAAATTATCCCCCCCCCCCCCCCCCCAATTAGGCTTTTTTTTTTCTTTCCTCGAATATGCATTTTGAACTATTTACAGTCACTACATGCAGAACCTTTTTTTAAACTCAGGTACCCCCCCCCCCCCCCATTTCCCACCCCCCTCCACCCCCCACCCCCAGGGGGCCAATTAGGCACTTTTTTTTTCTTTCATCAAAAATGCTTTTTTACGGTTTTGGTTAACGTTTGTGGTTAAAAACCCAGACAAACACCACCACCCCCCCCCCCCCCCCACCCCCATGGTGCCAGTTAGGTATTTTTTTTTCTCTGATCAAAATGCATTCTGAAGGATTTAGACTGACCACATGTGGAAAAAAAATGGACTCCCCTAACAACCCCCCAGTCTCCCCACCCCTCCACCCCCACCCCACCTCCTCACCCAGGGCCATTCATGCAATATTTTTTCTTTGGTACAAAATGCATTTTTAGCCTGACTGTTTATAGTCAGGGCTATAGTCATGACTTTCGTCCGTCCATCTGTCGGTCCATCCATCTGTCTGTAAACAATTGGTTTCTGACTGATAACTCCAGTTTGGATTATTTGATTTCAACCAAAGTTGATATGTGTATTTTCTAGCTAGTAATACAGGGCAGGTTTCAATATAGGTTCCACAACTGCACCTCCCCCCCCCCCCCTCCCACACACACACACACACACAAATTGTCACTTAGGCAATTATTCCCAAAATGCATTTTGAAGGATTGGGAGTTATTACATGCAAAAAAGAAAATTGACTCATGTAGCCCAACATTGCTTTATGTACTGCATCTTTAATCCTTTACCTTACTTTTCTGAAACCTCAGATTTTTTCATTTTTTTTTATTTACTTCTAACCATGGCTTATTACTCCTTATTGGAACAAGCTCGTCAAGTTTGTTCCATTAATAGGTCATGAGGTATGTTTTGAAGTAGAGAAATAAAAAAATAAAATTTGAATAGCAAATTTTGTATATCACGAGTGCAGATATGACAGATTCGTTAGGTAAACTGTTAACAAAAAATGAAGCATGGCCATTCCTGGGACAGTCGGGCTGCATGCGTGACATCACTCTAGTGTTTCATGTTATTTTGGGAAATATTTAAACCCTTTTTTGCATGGCAGTTTAACTTACAACTTCCAGGTTAAAGTTTTTTAGCTCACCTACATCTGTAAGATGTGGTGAGCTATTGTGATAACCTCGGACGTTGGCGTCGGCGTCCGGCGTGTCCAATATTGTAAGATTTAATGTTAAGGTGAATTTCTCAAGCATCAGTGGTCTCAGGCCTTTGATATTGCATATGTAGGTTGTAGGGGACTATTAGAACAGTATTTAACCCTGAAACTATGACTTTTTTCCAAATTTCAGCTAAAATTTTCTGCCAAAAGTTGTTGTAAGAATTTGCGTTTAGGTGTTGTAAGAATTTGTGTTAAAGTCAGCTTTAGTGCAGATTGTGCTGGTTTAACTTCTCATTACTGTTGATTTTCATATTTCAATAACAACTGTACGTATAAACCCTACTGTATGCAGAAATTTAACGAAAATTTTTTTTTTTTTTTCACTCAAAATTTTCATGTTTTTCTCGGACTTAGTAAATTTTAAGTTGTAAAACTTTGTAAACTTTGTGTTCAGGTGAGTTGTGTTTCTATGTGTCTTTCCAAGCAATTAATATTCTACACTTGGGTTACTGAACTCCATTGCAGTAATATTTAACCCTCATTACATGCATATTTGAGGAATTTGAGGCTGATTTTCTGCCAAAACTTGTAAGTATTAGCATTTAGGTGTTGTAAGAATTTGTGTTAAAGTCAGCTTTTGTGCAGATTGTGGTGCTTTAACTTCTCATTACTCTTGATTTTCATATTTCAATAACAACTGTAGGTATTAACCCGACTGTATGCAGAAATTTAACGGAAATTTTCTTTTTTTTCAGTCAAAATTTCCATGTTTTTCTCGGACTTAGTAAATTTTAAGTTCTAAAAGTTTGTGTTAAGGTGAGGTGTTAAGGTGAGTTCTCAAAGATCAGTGGGCTCAGGCCTTTGATATTGCATATGTAGGTTGTAGGGGACTGTCAGAACAGTATTTAACCCTGATACTATGACCGTTTTCCAAATTTTACCTAAAATTTTCTGCCAAAAGTTGTTGTAAGAATTTGCGTTTAGGTGTTGTAAGAATATGCGTTAAAGTCAGCTTTTGTGCAGATTGTGCTGCTTTAACTTCTCATTACTGTTGATTTTTATATTTCAATAACAACTGTAGGTATTAACCCTACTGTATGCAGAAATTTAACGGAAATTTTCTTTTTTTTCAGTCAAAATTTTCATGTTTTTCTCGGACTTAGTAAATTTTAAGTTGTAAAACTTTGTAAACTTAGTGTTTAGGTGAGTTGTGTTTCTATGTGTCTTTCCAGGCGATTAATATTCTGCACTTGGGTTACTGAACTCCATTGCAGTAATATTTAACCCTCATTACATGCATATTTGAGGAATTTGAGGCCGATTTTCTGCCAAAACTTGTTGTAAGAATTAGCGTTTAGGTGCTGTAAGAATTTGCGTTAAAGTCAGCTTTTGTGCAGATTGTGGTGCCTTCACCTCTCATTACTGTTTATTTTCTCATTTCAATAACAACTGTAGGTATTAACCCTACTGTATGCAGAAATTTAACTGATTTCTTTTCTTTTTTTCAGTCACAATGTTCATGTTTTTGTCTGACTTACTCAATTTTAAGTTCTAAAAGTTTGTGTTAAGGTGAGGTGTTAAGGTGAGTTCTGTTTCTATGTGTCTTTCCAGGCAATTGATATTGTATGCATGGGTTACTGAACTACATTGCGGTAACGTTGCGTCCTTATAACATGCATATTTGAGGAATTTGACGGGGATTTTTGTGACTTATATAAAAATTTTTCAACTTTTTTTTTTTTTATTATTTAATACTTTTTCATACTTGTTACTAGTAACATTAAGGCTTATTTTAGTTGTTGATGTGATGTATTTTTGTTGGGACTTATAGTCACTTTCTTGAACGAATGTTTTTCCGCAACTCCTCTTTAACCAATGAATGTACTTCAATTAAAATTTCAGTGATTTATGAAAGCCTTTCCTAATTCTTATTTATGATTTAATATCTGGCCTCACGATTCATATTTTTAATCATAAACATTTCTAAAAGATGTATCCAATGATTCTATGTTGAATTGATATATAATAAATGCAGAAATATAGACTTTCCAAAGCCATCACATAAACCACATTAATCATTTGATGCCTAGTTAATGATTTATATTAACTAAATATTAGGCATGTTACATTGGAACAACATTATCAAGCGTGAATGTAGGTGAGCGTTGGGATGTAACATCCCTCTTGTTGTTAAAGTTTTTTTGTTTGCAAAGTTACACATTTAATCCTTCAAACAGTTCAGTGAAATGTCCCTGTTTCTCATTTGGGACAATGTCTACTGCCTTCTGAACCTTTCTACAGTGATTTTCATTAATATTGGCATGATTTAACCCCCTTTTAAACATGTTTTCAAACTTAGTTTCTTTGTATTTGAAACTAGGCTTTGCCACATACTTTCTTACTTCAATTCTTGCATAGTCAACACAGTTTAATGATTGCATTTACATCAATGATTTCTCTTATCAGTTTTAGGAAATATTTAACCCTTTTTTGGCAGTCAGTTTTACTTAGTATTCCCAGCTTAAAGTTTCGGATTAAAGTTTTGCTTTTGAAGGTTGTACCTTTCATTCTTCAAACACTGTGTTACAGCGACATTGATTTTCATTTGCGGCAAGATCTACTGAACCAGTATACAGTGGTTTCAAATAATATTGGCATTAATTTAACCCTTTTCAAAATGGTTTTCAAACTTAGTTTCTCTAAATTTGAAATTAGGCTTCTACCACATATTTTGTTACTTTTTATCCCCCCACAAGGGAGAGATATAGCATAGAGCTCTGTCCATCTGTCTGTCCGTCTGTCTGTCAGTCCGTCCATCCATCTGTCCGAACTTTGTGTATGGCAAAACTTGAACAATAGTTAACAGATTTCAATTCTTGTCAGTACATGTCTCTACAGCAGCAATGTCTATGTCAAGTTCGATGACCACCAATATCAAATGAAAATTGTTGGAAGTTATTGCTCTGCCCCTTCCACTCCCCCCCCCCCCCTGCCAATTAGGCATTTTTTTCTTTGCTTCAAAATGCATTTTCAAGTATCTTGAGTGATTACATGCAGAACTTTTTTTAACTCCTATACCATCCCCCCACCCTCCCCCTCCCCACCCTATGCCAATTAGGCATTTTTCTTTGGTCCAAAATGCATTTTTAATGAATTAGAGTGACTATATGCAGGCAAAAAATGACTCCTATAACTCCCCCCCCCCCTCCCCCCCCCCCCCTTCCTCCCCAGGGCCATTTCAGCAATATTTTTTCTTTGGTCCAAAATGCATTTTGAAGGATTTAGAGTGACTACATGTGGAAAAAAAATTGATTCTTATGACCTTTAATCCCCCTAACCCCCCCCCCCCCCCTCCAGCCCCCCCTCCCCCTCTTCTCTCCCCTCCACTTGGGATGCCAATTAGGCATTTTTTTCCCGACTATTTACAGTCAGGGCTACAGTTAGTCAGGGCTACAGTTATGACATCTGTCCATCCACTGTCCATCAGTCCATCTGTCCGTCAGCCTGCTAACATTTAGAGTTTCAGTTACAGTTTGTGGTTAAAGTTTTTTAGTGAAAGTTACAGTTTCTTTTCTTTTTAATTAATATTAATTACTATTGATTGTACCATTCTCATTATGTTTTATGTTATTTTGGGACATATTTAGCCCTTTTTGCAGTCAATTTAACTTAGAACTTTCAGGTTAAAGTTTTTGGTTAAAGTTTTTAGCTCACCTGACTGAAAGTCAGGGTGAGCTATTCTGATCACTTTTTGTCCGTCGTCCGTCGTGAAGGTGGTGTTTGGGCTTTTTCTCCCAAACCACTGGCCGCATATTAATGAAATTTCATGTGAGTAGGGGTTATATAAGTGGATTTTGATTTTTTATCAAATTAGGTTTCGGCTCACATTGAGCAGAGGAATGGGGCAAAAATGCTCCAATTCTTAAAAATTCTACTTCTCAAGAACCAGCAATAGTAGAGACTTGATATTTGGTATGCAGCTTCCTTTTGAGGTGTAGACTCAAGTTTGTTCAAGAGAAGTTGGAGGGGCTATATTTGACGATGTTAAAGGAGGGGCAAAAATTATTGCCCCACCCCAAGTTTCTATTTTCCAAACCGCGAGGCCAATTTGAACCAAATTTTACATGAGTGCTTATTGGGTCATAAGTACCTAATTTATGCTGAAATTTTTTCCCCCCATAGCCCCGTGCGAACCACAGGAGCTAAAAATAGAAAAAATGAAAACACCCATATCTCCAAAACTACATGGCACTGAGAATTCTTATTTTTGTGAAGCTTCCTTAGGACCAACAGAATGGAATGATCAAAAAAAATTGCCATCGGTTTTATCATGGGGTACTTTTTGGGGACTTTGAAAAAGTGCTGAGTGAGCATTTTTTAACACTGTGGGTAATGGGAAAAACATAAGACTACTTTTCTCCGAAACCACTGCTCCAAAAGTTTTAAAATTTCACATTTAACATCTTTGGAAGATTCTTTCACATGTTTATTGAAATCAGTTGCCTGGGTCAATATTTGGCCTCTCTATGGGAGCCCAAATGTTTAAATTAGTGCAGTATGAGGAGTATTTTTGAAAAATCTTCTTCTTCGGATCTAGCAATAAGAATGTTTTGATTTTTGGTATGCAGCATCCTAAGGGGGGTGAGATTCAAGTTTGTTGAAGCCAAATCCCTGGGTTCATATTTAGGCTGAAAATTTGGGGTCCCGTTGCGGACTTCAAAATTTGTACCAAAATCCGAAAAAATTTTTTTTTGTTTTTTCTGCGTTTCGGTCAATTTTAAGACAAAAAAACAATTTTTTTTTTTCCCCTGAAAATTTGGGGTGCGGGTGGGACTTGGAAAATTTTGGACCAAAATCCCCAATTTTTTTTTTTTTGTTTTTTCTGCGTTTCGGTCATTTTAAGACAGAAAAAAAAAAAAAAAAATTTTTCCCCTGAAAATTTGGGGTGTGGGTGGAACTTAGAAAATATTGGAGCAAAATCGGAAAAATTTTTTTGGGGGGGGGGGGTTTCTGCGTTTCGGTCAATTTTAAGACAAAAAAAAAAAAAAAAAAAATTTTCCCCTGAAAATTTGGGGTCCGGGTGGGACTTAGAAAATTTTGGAGCAAAATCGGAAAATTTTTTTTTGGGGAGGGGGGGGGGGGGGGGGGGGGGTTCTGCGTTTCGGTCAATTTTATGACAAAAAAAAAAAAAAATTTTTTTTTTTTTTTTTTCCCTGAAAATTTGGGGTCCGGGTGGGACTTAGAAAATTTTGGACCAAAATCCGCAAAAAATTTTTTTTTTGTTTTTTATTCATTTCTGTCAATTTTAAGACAAAAAAAATTTTTTTTTTTTTCCCTGAAAATTTGGGGTCTGGGTGGGACTTCGAAAATTTTGGACCAAAATCCATAATTTTTTTGTTTTTTGTTTTTTATGCGTTTCTGTCAATTTTAAGACAAAAAAAAACATTTTTTTTTTACACCGAAAATTTGGGGTCCGGGTGGGACTTAGAAAATTTTGGACCAAAATCCGGAAATTAGTTTTAGCGTTTTTTATGCGTTTTAAGAAGAAGAAAAAAATTTAGGCTGAAAGTATTTTGTTTGGGAAAAAAATCTGGTTTTTATGTGTTTATCTCAATTTTGGGACGTTAAAGTGCAGGAACTGAAAATAGAAGGAAAATCCTGTGTATTGTGTGGGCACAATTGCTTCATCTAGTTGGTATATGCTTTTCTTAGGAGGGGCGTATGCAGCTTATTCAAGTCAAGTCCCTGATTTGATATTTAGACTACCATGTCAGGTGAGCACCCTCAGGCCCCCTGGGGCCTCTTGTTTATTTACTGAGTTGCACCTTTAATTCTTCACCAATCTTGTTCCATTAATAGGTCATGAGGTATGTTTTGGGTTAGAGAAATGAAAAAATAAAATTTGAATACCAATTTTTGTATATCACGAGTGCAGATATGGCAGATTCGTTAGGTAAACGGTAACCAAAAAATGACTCAGACTATTTTGTGTCTAAGCATTGCCATTGCTGGGACAGTCAGGCTGCATGTGTGACATCACTGTAGTTATTAAAGCCAAGATTGTTGACATCAGACAAAAATCAGCAATATGACGAATTAAAATCGTGAAATGCACAGGTTCTACTTCAATGGAGAAACATACTCGGTAAAATCTGTACCCATTTAACAACGTCTTCGGGTTTGTGGTGCTAGATAAATGTCGCGATTTTTGAAAGGCTGATAAAATTTCTGGTGTCACATGCTTAAAATAGGGTCGGTCGGGTAACCCAAACCCAAACCAAACACAATTATTCCAAACACTAATTATAGGAATAATCATCAAAAATTTTATTAATGAATTACCAGGTACAGCCCGGTTCTTCGTTAATTAAAATTTTTCTGATGATGATTTTTATTACCTGGTAACCCCATGCGAGGATTATGAGCAGTCCAAGGCAACTGTATTGTATGAATTTTGATAAATTTTAAAATTTTCTGGATTTTTATTTAAAGGTTTGTAGGCGCTATGAACAGTCATGAGCACCCAGTAATTGCGATTAAATTTGGTAGTTATACTGTTAAGTATTACTAAAGCGAAAAACCTGAGTGTTCTTGTGTTAAAATTCATTTCTGCTCGAACTAATATAATGTTATCTCTAATCTAGCATTGGATGTGACGGTAGAACAAATAGTTGTTATAGTTGGATGAGGAGGCAGATTTATTGAAAAAACAATTTATTTATTTTACAGAACAGTTGACACAGAGTGGGTATAATCCATGCATGGACATTGAGGTCCACGCATGCATTTACCAGGTGTTAAAATCGTCATCTGCAAAATTTTAATTGATGAAGCACTGGGTTGTACTCAGTGCTTCATTAATTAATTTTTCAAAAATTAAGCCTATAATTAATGTTTGGAATCAAATATTGCATCCGTGGTAATATTGCCCACCAATGGAAAGTGACCAGTCCATGGCGGCTGTACTGTATTTATTTAATGTGGGTTTTTAGCTCAACTGACTGAAATTCCATCATCCGTGAACATGGTGTTTGCATCTTCTCCTCCTAAACCGATGAACCAATTTAAGTGAAATTTGAGATGATTGTTTGTCTGAAATTGCATTTCGATTTTGTTCAAATCAAGTTGTCCCACCCCTCGGTAGGGCCACACACAAAAAGTGTCCTTAAATTTTAAAAAATCTTCTCATGAACCAGCAGTAGGAGAGACTTGATATTTGATGTGAAGCTTCCTTTTGGGGTGTAGACTTAGATTTGTTCAAGAGAAGTTTGTGGGGCTATATTTGCTGCCGGTATGGGATGGGCAAGAATTTTTGCCCCACCCAAAATTTCTATTTTCCAAACCAAGAGGTTGATTTGAACCAAATTTGATATGAGGGCTTATTGGGTCATAAGTACTTAATTTATGCCCAAACAAATATTCCTGTTGCCCCCATGGGAACTGCAGGAGCTGAAAATAGAAAAATATTAAAATGCCCATATCTCCAAAACTACACAGCACTTAGAATTCTTGTTTGGTGTGAAGCTCCTTTAGGACCAACAGAATGGAATGGTCCAAAAAAATTGCTATCGGTTTTATCACAGAGTACTTTTTTGGGACTTCGAAAAAATGCTGAGTCAGCATTTTTTAACACTGGGTAATGGGGAAAACATTTAAGACTCTTCTTCTCCCAAACCACTGCTCCAATAGCTTTCAAATTTCCCATATAACATCTTTGGAAGATTGTTTCACATGTTTATTGAAATCGAATCCCTGAATTCATATTTGGGCTCTCTGTGGGAGCACAAATTTTTAACCCTATGAACCTTGGTTCTTCCAAGTCAGTTCAGTGGCAGCAATTGGAAGAGTCCATATTTATTATTTGGGGTTAGACTAATTAATATTTTCAACGTGTAGCCTTAGGGCTGCACGTTGAAAATATTGATTGATCTACACCATACATTTACCTTATAGCCATCCCCCTTAATGACATTTTGACGAGCTTATGACCTGGCCAGAAATATGGCCTCTGGTGTTCAAAGGGTTAAATTAGTGCAATATGAGGTATAGTCTTTAAAAATCTTCTTCAGATCCACCAATCAGAATCTTTTGATATTTGGTATGCAACATCCTTAAGGGGGTGAGATTCAAGTTTGTTCAAGCCAAGTCCCTAGGTTCATATTTAGTATCACTGTCGGAACCCGAATTATAACTTAGTTCAAAATGAGGAATTTTCTTTAAAAATCTTCTTATTCAGATCCAGCAATCGGAATGTTTTGATATTTGGTATGCAGCATGCTTAGGGGGGTGAGATTCAAGTTTGTTCAAGCCAAGTCCCTGGGTTCATATTTGGGCTCTGTGTGGGAGCCCAAATTATAACTTTGTTCAATATGGGGAATATTCTTCAAAAGTCTTCTTCACATCCACCAGTCAGAATCTTTTGATATTTGGTATACATTATCCTTAGAGAGGTGAGATATCGACTTGTTAAAGCCAAGTCTCTGGGTTCATATTTGGCCTTCCTGTGGGAGCCCGAATTGTACCAACATTTCTATTTTCCAAACTGAGAGGCTGTTTTGAAGCAAATTTGATATGAGAGCTTATTGGGTCATAAGTACCTAATTTATGCCAAAAAACTTTTCACGTCTCCCCATGGAAACCACAGGAACTAAAAATAGAAAAGAATTTACAATGCCAATATCTCCAAAACTACACGGCACTGAGAATCTTTATTTTGCATGAAGCTTCCTTAGGAACAGCAGAAAGGAATGGTCCAAAAAAATTTTTTTGCCATCGGTTTTATCACAGGGTACTTTTCAAGGACTTTTGAAAAAATGCTGCGTCATCATTTTTTAATGCTGTGAGTAAGGAAAAAAATATTAAAGAATCTTCTTCTCCTATACCACTGCTCCAAAGGCTTTCATATTTCACATATAACACCTTTGGAAGATTCATTCACATGTTTGTTGAAATAAAATCCGTGGATCTATATTTGGGCTCTCTAGGGGAGCCCAAATGTTCAGATTATTGCAATATAAGGATTATTCTTTAAAAATCTACTTCTTCCGATCCACCAATCAGAATCTTTTGATATTTGGTATGCAGCATCCTAGGGGGGTGAGATTCAAGTTTGTTCAAGCCAAGTCCCTGTGTTCGTATTTGGGCTCCCTGTGGGAGCCCGAATTATAACTTAGTTCAATATGAGGAATATTCTTTAAAATTATTTTTCTTCAGATCCAGTTGTCAGAATCCTTTGATATTTGGTATACAGCATCCTTAGGGAGGTGAGACTCAAGTATGTTCAAGCCAAGTTACTGGGTTCATATTTGGCCTCCCTGTGGGAACCTAAATTATAACTTAGTTCAATATGAGGAATATGAGGATCACAAGATCAGGCAGTTCCATCGGTGATGGAGAAGTACACAATAAGAACCACAAACCACAGCCTCAGGGCTGCATGTTGAAAATACTGATTGGTCTACCCCACACATTTTCTGAACAGCCATTCAATTTAATGACATTATGACGTATCATGTTCCTGGCTGGAAAAGCGGCCACTCAGGTTTAAAGGGTTAAGGTTTCTGGTGTTTGGTGACAGTATTCCCTTAAAAATGTATATATACTATTCCAAAAAGTAGGGGATATTTGATAAAAGTGAAATATATGAAGAAATATATTTATATTTTCATCAAAAAGACAGTTGAGGCATTGCACTGTAACATCTGGTGAATGATTTGAGCAATAGTTGGATGTTTGACAAGCACACATTCCACACACTGAGCTGTAGAAGACATGGATGGTCAGTCAGAGACTTCACCACATTCAGTCCAAGACCTCAATACCTTGTAAATCCTCCTCGGTTCGCGTAACAAGCGCAGATCCGCCATGGCATACTCCTTCCCAAACATCCAATATCACTTTGACTGGACATTGGTAGGCGGGCTGCTGGCATTGTCTAATTAAGGCTGAAATGGTTATGATATTTTCATAACCGGTTAATCATATGGTATAACCACGGTTAACCGGTTAATCGGATATGTAAGGTATTCCAATTATAAAATTGCTATTTTTTACCAAAACTTCTAAGTAATTTTCCAATGAAACTTTACAAACATTGATATCATTAGAACCGGCTCGGTGAGCCAGTTCTAATGATATCTATATTCGTTTCAAATGTATGGTCTTACTAAGGCAGTAAAAAGTAACCATAGGCCTTGGGATGGTTATTTGAGGTTACTTCCTGGTTATTTTTGCCGCTCTGTTGGGAAAGGGGTTAATCTTCTATTTGCCATAAAACGCTTTACCATCATGGTTTTTAGGAACATTTGCACTGCATGTATATTTGCATGTGATGAGAACGGTTAACCGGTTATGAGCTTCAAAACCGGTTGTTCCAATAACCGATGGTTAACCAAATAACCAGTTAACTGTTTCAGCCCTATGTCTAATGCGCCTGCCAAGCATATCCCAGATGTGCTCGATTGGCGAAAGGTCTGGACTTAGCGCTGGCCAAGGCAGTGTAGTGATGTTCTGCTCCTGGAGGAACTCTGTAGCGACACGAGCCCTGTGTGCTCTTGCATTGTCATCTAGGAAAATGAATTGACGGCTGTGACATCGTGCAAATGGCACCACATGAGCTGCTAACAGGTTGTCACGGTAGTACTGCCCTGTGACATGCCCTTGGGTGATCATCATACTGTATCAGTAGCTGGAACTGGTCATTCTTAAGTTAACCTTTACCAAATGTGGGTTGCAGACGACACTTGCAAAATAGATTTTTGAATTACTAAAAATTTTCAAAATTTTAGTCTCAAAAACATAGCTTATGATCCTTCATTGGAATGGGTTCAATGAGCTCATTCCAATGAGGGATCATAAGCTATGTTTTGGAGACAAAAATTGAAAACATAATAAAATCTGAATGGAGATTTTTGTATGTTGAGCTGGCCGATTTTGTCCTTTACGGTGGGTAAAGGGTTAATGCTATAAATCATCAACGATACGGCAATTATTCAACTACCTATAAGAGCAAGTGATTAATTGGTTAACCAAGGTTTATCCATGTGATTAATCGGTCAAGAAAACCCTTTAACCGTTTCAGCTTTAACGGTCACCATGGACTGGTCTTATTCCATGGGTGGGCTATATTTTCCATGAACACAGTAATATTAAATTCCAAACACTAATTATTGGAATCTCATCAAAAATTTAATTAATGAAGCACCGGGTACAACCCAGAGCTTCATTAATTAAAATTTTGCTGAGGATTTTTATTACCTGGTAAACGGGGGCGCGGTGATATTGTGGTAACCGGTTCTCGTCAGATCACCGAAGTTCAGCAACATCGAGCATGGTTAGTCCTCGGATGGGTGACGGTCTGAGCGATCGACTCGGACTCCCGCATTGTGTTCTTGGGCAAGGCACTTAACCCCAATTGTCCACATGGGGGCATGATGACGCCATGTACTGGGGCGTACTGCACGTCGATGGTGCGCATGTCTTCAACCAATCTAACCCTGCCTGTGCTGCAGTGCGATGTTACGATTTTGGGGAGGTGGCAGCTGCTTGTCGTTGCTCGGTAGTTCTCTCCGGGTACTCCGGCTTCCTCCACCCGAAAAACTGTCAACGGTCATCATTCGCCATTGTGCATAAGTATGTGACCTTAAACACCAAGAAATGAATTACCTGGTAAACGCATGTGTGTACAATCTCTGTCCACGTGTTGATTATGACCAGTCCATAATAGCCGTACTGCAGCAGTGGTATCTAGTGAAGTTTTGGCTGCCAAGGCAGCCAACAATGATGTAAAAACACTGCCAAGATAAATGCAGCATACCGGCTGAATGCTCAAGAGGAAATACACATAGTTATTCAAAGCAATGCAGAAGTGGCTTTTTTGGGCATGCATGGGGGCTTAAGGGTTGAACTGTAACTGTTGATGGCTGTTAGTCAATACTAACATGAGTTGTTCACTCTAGGGCTGCACGGCATTCTAAACTGAATGCCAGAATTGGTATTTAAAAAAATACTGTGGTATATCGGTGTAACAGTTTATAAACTCGGTATCTTCCCCCATGGGGAAGATAAACTAGTTTATCTTCCACCCACCCTGATTATCCCTGCCCCCCACCTATAAATTTTTGGCCTTTCCATGTAATGTGACATTTTTATTCAAGAGTCTCGTTGAAAGCTCTCTGTGAAAGAAAATCAGTTTTCGTCACTCAGGGCTGACAAAAGGCTGAAAATCTTCCGAGTAAAACTGTTTTGGTCTTCGAGTGCATCTTTAAAAAAGTTCGAATTTTTCCTCTTGGAATCAGTATTTCTGAAATATTTTTTTAAAATATAATCCATGTAAAACATTTTTGAACACAACATTTTAGGAGGGTGGAGGTGACAGATAACATGACAAGTGTGTCTTCCTCACCTGGGACTTCAAGGACAAGAAATATTTTTTCCTCAAATCAGTGTTTCTGAATGCTTTTCCTCAAAATAATCTTGTTTCAAGACTTATGTGGGATATCCTGGGACGAAGACCTGTGTATATTTCCTCCCCTCCCCACCAACACATCAAGGTGAAGTATTTTTTTTTCAAAAATAATTTTTTCTGCAGGAGTTTTAGCTCAACTTGACAAAGTCAAACTGAGCTATTGCCATCACTTCTTGTCCGTCAGTGTACGTACATCCGTCCATATGGGCGTACGTACGTATGTCCACAATTCTCTTTGGCGCACTGCATAGGTCACTTTTATCATCAGATCGCTTTGAAACTTGATATGCTTGTTTGAGATGGCCTCTAGATTGGAGCTATCACTTTTCTTCCATTTCTGTCAAAAAATGTTGCCACTGGCAATGTTCTTTGAACTTAGTTTATTCAGACCTCAATATTTCTCTTTGGCACACCCTACAGGGCACATTTATCATCAGATTGCTTTGAAACCTGGTATGCTTGTTTGGGTTGATCTCTAGATGGGAGCTATTGATTTTCTTCCATTTTTGTCAAAAAATGTTGCCGTTGGCAACAACCTTTGAACTTAATTTAGTCAGACCTCAATATTTCCCTTTGGCACACCCTACAGGGCACATTTATGATCAGGCTGCTTTGAAACGTGTCATACTTGTTTGGGGGACCTCTAGATGGGAGCTATCGATTTTCTTCCATTTCCATAAAGAAATCTTGCCGCTGTCAACGACCTTTGAACTTAGTTTAGTCAGGCATCAATATATTCCTTTGGCACACCCTACAGGGCACATTTATGATCAGATCAGTTTTAAACTGGGTGTGCTTGTTTGGGGTAACCTCTAGATGGGAGCTATCGATTTTCTTCTATTCTCGTCAAAAAATATTGCAACTGGCAATGACCTTTGAATTTAGTTTAGTCAGACCTCAATATTTCCTTTGGCACACCCTACAGGGAACATTTAAGACCGGATTGCATTGAAACGTGGTTTGCTTGTTTGGGGTGACCTATCGATTTTCTTCAATGACCTTTGAACTTAGTTTAGTCAGGCATCAATATATTCCTTTGGCACGCCGTACCGGGCACATTTTTATGTGTACCCATACTATGTATGGTACACATAATGCCGGCATCCGGGGTGACCATCCGTCATTCGTCCATCCTTTGTCCATCCGTCCGTCTGTCTGTCTGTCCGTCTGTCCATACGTCTGTCCGTCCGTCCGTCTGTCCGTCCGGCCTCCGTATCCATTTCTTTGGCATTTGATAACTTGAAAAATATTGCTTGGATTGTCAAGTTACTTTATATTTGTGTTCAGGTTACTGATGTGCCAAGCTGTATACTTTTTGGTGTAAATCGGATAATTTGATCCTGAGATATTAACCCTTTATCCTTCAAATTGAAAATTCCTCCAATCCCTTTGGCATTCGATAACTTGAAAAATATTCCTTGGATTGTCTAGTTACTTTATATTTGTGTTCAGGTTACTGATTTGCCAAGCTGTATAGTTTTTGGTGTAAATCTGATGATTTGATCCCGAGATATTAACCCTTTATCCTTCAAATTGAAAATTCCTCCTATCCCTTTGGCATTCGATAACTTGAAAAATATTGCTTGGATTGTCAAGTTACTTTATATTTGTGTTCAGGTTACTGATGTGCCGAGCTGTATAGTTTTTGGTGTAAATCTGTTATTTTGATCCTGAGATATTAACCCTTTATCCTTCAAATTGAAAATTTCTCCAATCCCTTTGGCATTCGATAACTTGAAAAATATTGCTTGAATTGTCAAGTTACTTTATATTTGTGTTCAGGTATTGATGTGCTGAGCTGTATAGTTTTTGGTGTAAATCTGATAATTTAATCCTGAAATATTAACCCTTTATCCTTTAAATTGAAAATTCCTCCAATCCCTTTGGCATTCGATAACTTGAAAAATATTGCTTGGATTGTCAAGTTACTTTATATTTGTGTTCAGGTTACTGATGTGCCGAGCTGTATAGTTTTTGGTGTAAATCGGATAATTTGATCCTGAGATATTAAACCTTTATCCTTCAAATTGAAAATTTCTCCAATCCCTTTGGCATTCGATAACTTGAAAAATATTACTTGGATTGTCAAGTTACTTTATATCTGTGTTCAGGTTACTGATGTGCTGAGCTGTATAGTTTTTGGTGTAAATCGGATGATTTGATCCCGAGATATTAACCCTTTATCCTTCAAAATGAAAATTTCTCCAATCCCTTTGGCATTCGATAACTTGAAAAATATTGCTTGAATTGTCACGTTACTTTATATTTGTGTTCAGGTTACTGATGTGCCGAGCTGTATAGTTTTTGGTGTAAATCTGATAATTTAATCCTGAAATATTAACCCTTTATCCTTCAAATCGAAAATTCCTCCAATCCCTTTGGCATTCGATAACTTGAAAAATATTGCTTGGATTGTCAAGTTACTTTATATTTGTGTTCAGGTTACTGATGTGCCGAGCAGTATAATTTTTGGTGTAAATCGGATGATTTGATCCCGAGATTTTAACCCTTTATCCTTCAAATTGAAAATTCCTCCAATCCCTTTGGCATTCGATAACTTGAAAAATATTACTTGGATTGTCAAGTTACTTCATATTTGTGTTCAGGTTACTGATGTGCCGAGCTGTATAGTTTTTTGTGTAAATCGGATGATTTGATCCCGAGATATTAACCCTTTATCCTTCAAATTGAAAATTTCTCCAATCCCTTTGGCATTCGATAACTTGAAAAATATTACTTGGATTGTCAGGTTACTTTATGTTTGTGTTCAGGTTACTGTTGTGCCAAGCTGTATAGTTTTTGGTGTAAATCTGTTATTTTGATCCTGAGATATTAACCCTTTATCCTTCAAATTGAAAATTTCTCCAATCCCTTTGGCATTCGATAACTTGAAAAAATATTCCTTGGATTGTCAAGTTACTTTATATTTGTGTTCAGGTTACTAATGTGCCGAGCTGTATAGTTTTTGGTGTAAATCTGATAATTTAATCCTGAGATATTAACCCTTTATCCTTCAAATTGAAAATTCCTCTAATCCCCTTGGCATTCGATAGCTTGAAAAATATTGCTTGGATTGTCAAGTTACTTCATATTTGTGTTCAGGTTACTGATGTACCGAGCTGTATAGTTTTTGGTGTAAATCTGTTATTTTAATCCTGAGATATTAACCCTTTATCCTTCAAATTGAAAATTCCTCCAATCCCTTTGGCATTTGATAACTTGAAAAATATTGCTTGGATTGTCAAGTTACTTTATAATTGTGCTCAGGTTACTGATGTGCTGAGCTGTATAGTTTTTGGTGTTAATCTGATAATTTTATCCAGAGATATTAACCCTTTATCCTTCAAATTGAATCCTCCAATCCCTTTGGCATGAGATAACTCAAAAAATATCAATCCGATTGTCATGTTACTTTATATATTTATTCAGGTTACTGATGTGCTGTGCTGTGTAGTTTTTTATGTAAATCTGATAATTTGATCCGGAGATATTAACCCTTTATCCATCAAATTAGACACTCCTCCAATCCATTTCTATATGTACCCATACCTTGTATGGTTTACATAATGTCAGCATCTGTGGTGGCCCTCCGTCATACAGCTTTCTACTAGTTGTGCGTATGGGTACACATCTGATGATTTCATCGGCCTATTTTTGATTAGATCGGTTTGAAACTTGGTATGCTTGTTTGGGGTTACCTCTAGATGAGAGCTATTAATTTTCGTTGATATCCGCTAGGAAATGTTGCCGCTGGCAACGATCTTTGATGAACTTAGTGCTGTTATACATCAAAATTTCCCTCTGGCACACCCTGCAGGGCACATTTATTATTGGATCACTTTGAAACGTGGTGTGCTTGTTTGGGGTGAGCTCTAGATGGGAGCTATCGATTTTCTTCCATTTCCGTCAAAAAAATGTTGCCGCTAGCAACGTTCTTAGAACTTAGTTTAGTCAGACCTCAGTATTTCCTTTTGGCACAATCTACAGGGCACATTTATGATCGGATTGCTTTGAAATCTGGCATACTTGTTTGGAGTGACCTCTAGATGGGAGCTATTGATTTTCTTCCATTTCCATCAAAAAATATTGCCACTGGCAACTACTTTTGAACTTAGTTTAGTCATGCATCAATTATTTCTTTGGCATGCCCTACAGGGCACATTTATGATCAGATCAGTTTGAAACTTTGTATGCTTGTTTGTTGTTACCTCTAGATGGTAGCTATCAATTTTCTTCGATGTCCGTCAAAAAATGTTGCCGCTGGCAATGATCTTCAATGAACTAAGTGCAGTTATGCATCAATATTTCCCTTTGACACACCCTGCACTGCACATTTTTGAACAGATCACTCTGAAACTTGGTATGCTTGTTTGGGGTGAGCTCTAGATGGGAGCTATCGATTTTCTTCCATTTCTGTCAAAAAATGCTGCCGCTGGCAACATTCTTAGAACTAAGTAAAGTCGGACCTCAGTGTTTCCCTTTGGCACACCCCACAGGGCACATATATGATCAAATTGTTTTGAAACCTGGTATGCTTGTTATACCCCCTGCAAACAAAGTTTGGGGGGTATATAGGAATCACCCTGTCTGTCCGTCCATCTGTCCATCCGTCTGTCCATCTTTATAAGCGCAACTCCTCCTAAACCGTTTGAAGAATTTTCCTGAAACTTTACACAATGGAAGAACTCCATATGAAGATGTGCATGAAGCAATATAATTCCGTTCTGACATTTCCAAGGGGCGATAATCTAACCTATACATTTCACGCACAGGGGGTATTACTTTGGGAGCTTGCTCACAGTACCTCTAGTTTGGGGTTACCTCTAGATGGGAGGTATCGATTTTCTTCAATTTCTGTCAAGAAATGTTGCCACTGGCAACAACCTTCGATGTACTTTGTGCAGTTATGCATCAATATTCCCTTTGGCCCAGCCAACAGTGCACATTTTTGACCTGATCACTTTGAAGCTTGGTGTCCTTGTTTGGGTTGACCTGTAGATGGGAGTTATCGATTTTCTTCCATTTCTGCCAAAAATTGTTGTCATTGGCAACGACCTCAGATGGACTTAGTAAAAACTCCCTTTGAACACCCTGTATAGGGCCCATTTATGATTGGATCACTTGGAAACTTTGTGTGCTTGTGTGGGGTGATATCTATATGGGAGTTGTCGGTTTTCTTCCATTTCTGTAAAAAAAATGTGCCACTCGCAACGACCTTTGAACTTAGTTTATTTAGTCAGGCTTCAATATTTCCCTTTGGCACATCCTTCAGGGCACATTTTTGATCGGATCACTTTGAAACTTGGTATGTGTCTTCGAGGTGACCTCTAGATGTGAGCTATTGATTTTTTTTCCTTTTCATAGAAAATTATTGTCGTTATCACCAGCCTTTGAACTTACTGCATTTGTGCAGCAACTTATCCCTTTTGCACTCTCTGCAGAGTATATTTATAAATTTCCATAAAAAGAGAGAAAAAAACATTGCCACAAGCAATGATCTTCAAACTTAGTGCATTTGTGCATTAACATCTTCCTTTGGCATGCCTCAGAGGGCGCATTCATTATCAGGTTGTTTTGAAACTCTGTAATCTTATGCAGGGTGACAAAGATAGGAGCTATCAATTTTCTTTTCATTTCCATCAAAAACTGTTGCTGTTAGCAACAATCTTTGAATTTATTCCATTTGTGCATCAGCATTCTTCTTTGACATGGCCTATAGGCCACATTTGTCATAGGATTG
This sequence comes from Pictodentalium vernedei, assembly GCA_031216915.1. NCBI lineage: Eukaryota > Metazoa > Mollusca > Scaphopoda > Dentaliida > Dentaliidae > Pictodentalium > Pictodentalium vernedei. The sequence goes on along the minus strand of CM062296.1, from coordinate 640,820,220 downwards.
TTTTTGAACTTGGTGTGCTCATTAGGCGAGACCTTTAGATAAGATCTATTGATTAGCATTCATTTCTGTAAAAAAAGTTGCTGTTTACAATAACCTCTGAACATACTGCATTTGTGTATCAACATTCTTCCTTTAGCCAGTCTTACAATTTACATTTAAAAATGCAAGGATTACTCTTGACGTGCACACAAAATGCTGTTATGTTGAAATTTCACCAAATAACATTGGTACCAATGGTCTTCAATTTTGCCATTTCACTTACAGTACGTGGAGAGTGTATTATCACTAAATCACCCACAGAGTGGACAATCCACCCAAGCAGTAATTGCAAATTTGTTGCAAAGCATAACCAGCACAAGCAAAGTTTCAGCTAATGGACCTCCAGGTTAAACCCGGAGGTCCATTAGCTGAAACATTGCTTGTGTTTTTTTGTCGATATGTTCAGAATTTGAAAGTTATAGCATGGTGATAACTCCACTCCACGGGTGATTTACTTACAATCCACTCTCCATGTATTGTATAAGTTACCAAGTTCAAGTTTGTTAAGTTGAGCTATAGTGTCATTGACACTTCTATTTTTCATTTCCATAAAAAATTATTGCGTTATCACAAGCCTTTGAACTTACTGTATTTGTGCAGCAACTTATTCTGCAGGGTATATTTATGAATTTCCATAAAAAAACCCAAAAAACATTGCCACAAGCAATCGCCTTCAAACTTAGTGCATTTGTGCATTAACATCTTCCTTTGGCATGCCTCAGAGGGCATATTCATTATCAGGTTGTTTTGAAACTTTGTATGCTTATGCAGGGCGACAAAGATAGGAGCTATCAATTTTCTTTTCATTTCCATCAAAAACTGTTGCTGTTAGCAACAGTCTTTGAATTTATTGCATTTGTGCATCAACATTCTTCTTTGACATGGCCTACAGGGCACATTATCTTTGGATTGTTTTTGAACTTGGTGTGCTCCCAATAATAATGGCAGGACCTCAAGATAAGAGCTATTGATTAGCATTCATTTCTGTGAAAAAGTTGCCATTTACAATAACCTTTGAACTTACTGCATTTGTGTATCAACATTCTTCCTTTAGCCAGTCTTACAGTTTACATTTAAAAATGCATGGATTACTCTGACGTTGTGCACACACAATGATGTTATGTTTAATTTTCCCCAAATAACATTGGTACCAATAATCTTCAAATTTGCCATTTCACTTATAACTTACCAAGTTCAAGTTTGTCAAGTTGAGCTACAGTGTCATTGACACTTTCATTCCTCAATACAATTCCATTTCAAAACTCATATGTATCACCAACCCCCACCCCAGAAACCCTTTACACAATGCAAACGATATCAAAATTTATTATTTTAAATATTAGTTTATCAAAATTTTCCAAAAGGTTTAACAAAACAATATCATATGACCACTCATTTGAATGAGCTTCAATGAGCTCGTTTGAATGAGGGGTCACATGATATGGTTTTGTTGAATGTTTTTGAAAAATATTTTTTCAACTGATGATTTTGTATATTACACGGGTGGATACGGTCGATTCGATGTGTAAATATTATTCATTCAGGACTACAGTTGAAACTCAAGACATCTTAAATTACATTGTGGGTAAATAAGTAAAGACAATAAACCAATATTTTTGTAATTACACTGGTATTCAATCGATACTGTTCTGAATACTGGTATGTATTGATTTATCAATATACCATGCAGTCTTAGTTCACTCTAGTTTTTCTTTTTAGTATTCGATACAATATGTTGAAAATAATGAAACTCTTTTGTGCACAAAAGTTGATATGAATGGCAGAGACTTCAACCCTGTGATGGTACAGATGTGTATTTTAATACAAGCAAACACTCTAAATTAAATAATAGCAATTGAAATGAATGTGGGATGAGTGTGTTAAGTTTTGTAGGAAGTGCTTTGCTATTAATTCATTTCATTTCTTATTTGGGTAAGTTCTCTGTTGCGTTACGGGTAAAATTTTGCTGTTTGAAAATTTTGGTATTCAGACATCAGTTTGAAGAGGCATCTGTTATGTCGGATATATATACAGAACCGCACATATTCATTGCCTGAGATTGCTTTGTTTCAGGATATCATGAGAGCCAAAGGCTCTCGTGATATCCTGAGCCAAAACAATCAAGTGTAATAATACTTAACCCATTGAAATGTGTGTGCGGTTCTGTATTTATCATACACCTAACATGAACAACCTGTCTACACAGAATTGAACTAAAAGCACTTTTTAACTGAATAGTTGATGCATTTCATTCTTTGCCAACAAGACATCACTGTTAGTTGGTGGGTACCAACCCTAATTTGCTTTTTTAATTTTTACAGCATTCAATTGGTCGAAACCAATTGTCTGCGATCAGTGTCACATGTACAGTCACGATGATCGAACTTCAAATATTGACTAAACTGCGAGGAATAACTCAAAAAGTTGTTTTTTTAAATAGTTAATAAGTTTAGCACACTCCATCATTATATGACCATGCAGTTGTGGAAAGTATTTGTCAAGGAACAAGTAGTCAGAATGTTATTTTTATTTTGTAAATTTTTTACTCAAACCTGATTGGTTAAACATCCTGTGTAAACAAATCTAAATGAGGAACTTGGGATTTCCAAGCAATCTTGACTCTGGTGCTTTCGACCAATGATTGCAGTGATTTATTTAAATGGGTTCCTTCTCTGTTTATGTTGGAGAAGAAGTAGCATGTGTTTTGTATCACCACATGTGCGCTACAACTTTATTTTTTTTATCGTACAGGCAGAACAGTGGAAATCCCGTGTTTTATATTAATAGGTGTGTAATAAATATCTAAATCTATCAACTTGACTTGCAGGAGAAATTGTTAAATGAAGCATTTGACCAGAAGATAATTACATATTTGCTGTTGCACTTCTTCGATTTTGACGAAAAATAGAGCCAGCATTGGATTTGACACATCAAAGAATTGAATGATTGAAAATAGAACACCACCAGAGATTGAGACAGACTCATGTATTGATAGTGAACTAAGTACATGTACAAGTAGTGATTTTCCTGGAGATGTGGAATTCAGCTCTCCTGGAAGGACATGTCCACATCCACCCACAAGTGCAAGATGCAAAGAAAGCAGCTTCTGGGTAAAATACATCTCCTTTGGGCTGAACTTTGTGTTGTTGGTATGTAATTGTTTGACTTTGTCTCTATTTTGTGAAAGAGCTTCCAGGCCTTTACCTTTAAATTTCACCAAACTCACACCAGTACCTGATGTCCTTGAATTGCTGGGTTGTTAAAAAATCAGGCCTGGCATTCTCAAGGAGGGTTGGTGGGCTGCATTACTAGAGCCTTCACAAAACTTTTTTTAGTAGGTCGCCAACCTGCATCTCGCCAATTAAACACATCACAAATTGTTTTGCAGTGCTACTTCTATTTTATGTGCACAATTTCTATCTCACCTTATCCATATGACAAAAAGGAATATATAATTTGATCAAAAATATAACTCAACTGCCCTACTGGGCTTCGTGTTCAAATATTCTCTCACATCCATGGTACTGGTGGTATGTGACACTCTGGTAATGCCGTCAGTTAGATGTAGAATAATGTTTGAACATTGTTGGGGAAAGTACAATTCTACCTTTAGATGCTGTTCACATCTCCCTAGGAATACTGCTGGGGATATATGTGGTCAATCTTGTTATTCTTACACTTACTGTATTAAACAAGAAGTCTTCCTTAAACATGTTGTCACTTGAGTTCCATTCTGTTCTATCTTCCTGTTTGGATGTGTATCCCAGTGAGAGCATTTGCTCTTCTGGGAGGATTTAGGAAGGCAATTTTTAACCCTCCTGTATTTTTCATAATGCCAGGCCTGAAAAATTAGAGGGGATAACACCAAATGTGCATGGTTTGTGTTTTATGCTTTTTGTCCAGTTTCTTGAAAAATAATTTGAGCCCCAAGGGCCTGGAGATTAGTATACATTCTTGATACATAATTACAGCCCATATCCTGTTGTTTTGCAGCTTTTCCTAGGCAAGTCTTGGCAGCTTATACAGGCAGCCAAGACTTGACTAGAAACAACTGCCAAGGTATTTATAATGAAACTTTCAAGTTTATCCAGATCCTGCACATTAGGATGCATTCTCTGTTGCAGTAAAAGGTTTAATAAGATATTCTGAGATGCCAAAACACTCCCAAGTCCCCCCTCATCCACCCACCCACCCACCCACCTCTCAAAAAACCCAAAACAAACAGCAGCTGACTTTTAAAGTCTGTGATGTCCCCAAATTTGTGTAATATGAAAGCCTAGAGATCTTATATACAACATATGTACAATGCTGTGTGTGCTTGAATACTAACATGACATTTGAATATTCATGGCTTCCACCTCCTCACATTTCCTGTAAAAACAATGTCAGTTAAGTCTTAAATAAAATTCAGTAGGGTCGGACGGTCTCCTTTTTTAGCTCACCTGGCCTTAAAAGGCCATGTGAGCTTTTGCTATGCCTTGGCATCTGTCATCCATAAACTTATTGCATTTTCATCTTCTTCTCTGGAACAACTGAGCTGGTGTGAACCAAACTTGGCAGGAATGGTCAATGGGAGGTCCCCAAAATATGATCCACATTTTGCTCCTGTTGGCTGAAAAACATGGCCGCCAGAGGCATTCTTTGATTCCAGATTGTGGATTTTAAAAAAATTCTCTGAAACTGCAAGGCCAAATGTTTTGATACTTCACATAAATGATGACTGGGAACCTCTCTACCAACGATCCTCATTTAATGTTGATCGGGTTGTAAACATGGCCACAGTTGTGGCTTATAGTTACTACAGAAACCCTATGGGAAATCACATTTTCATCTTCTTCTCTGGAACAACTGAGACGACGTGAACCAAATCTGGCTGGGATAATCTGTGGGAGGTCCACTACAAACGCTGTTCATTTTGTTACCGTGCATGGAAAAACATGGCTGCCAGAAACATTCTTTGATTCTGATTGGTGGATTTTGAAAAATCTTCTCCCCTGAAAACCACAGGGCCAAATGTTTTGAAACTTTGCATAGTTGATGACTGGGACTCCCTCTACCAACAATCCACATTTGACATTGATTGGGTTGCAAACATTGCCACAGGTTGCAACTTATAGTTACCACAGAAACCCTATGGGAAATCACATTTTCCTCTTTTTCTCTGGTACTACGGAGCTGATGTGAACCAAAACTTGACAGGAATGGTCTATAAGAGGATGGACATACATGGCCGCCAATGCTTAACCCAGTGCCTCTCCTGGCCTGTTTGCATGAAGATCGGTACTGTCAGTAAAATACTTCTTTTTTGAGAATCTGGGAACTGGGAAAAACCACAAACATATTGTGTATACAGTACAAGTCAAAATAAGTTGTAGCATAACTGCTGTACACTTTAGTATACTTCTGCTCCTGCACTGATAAGATCAGAATCTGACATCATTTTCTGGAAAGCTATGAGTGATAGCTTTCCAGAAAATGATGTCAGCTTCTGGTCCTATCAGTATAGGAAGAGAAAGATACATAGATTATAGTGGTTATCCTACAACTTATTTTGATTTGTACTGAAAACATGTTTGCAGCTATAATTAAATTAATATTACTCTCAAGATTCTTATCTGAAATACTGATTGATGACAGGTGCTTGGAAAGTATGGAGGTTTTTGTTTATTTTGTATAGAGCTGACCAGTCAATTATGATATCATTTGGGAGTGCAGTGGCCCAGTGGTAGACTGTTGGACTTCTGTGCTAGAGGTCCTGAGTTTGATCTCCATCTGGGACGTCCCGTGTTGTGTCCTTGGGCAAGGCACTTTATCCCCGTTGTGTACATGGGGGCATGATGACGCTGTGTACTAAGGCGTACTGCATGTCGATGGTGCACATGTCTTCAACTGCTCTAACCTTGCTTGAGCGGACCTTAAACAGAGTTAGAATGTTGAGGAGCTGACAGTTGCTCGCCGATGCTTGATGGTTCTCTCTGGGTACTCCGGCTTTCTCCACCCGTAAAACTGTCATGGTCAAGATTAGCCATTGTGTATAAGTATGTGACCTTAAAAACCAATAAATAAATAATGATGTCATTTAAGATATGACAAATTATTTGAATAAAATGTTGTGTTTCCTGTAACCCTTTACCTATCCAAAGCTATTTGAAAGAGAGTACTGTCTAAAAAAATTGTAATGTTCAAAATATTCTTTAACCTTCTTTTATTGATTTTCTTTTTAAACAGAATTCATAAATATGTGTATTTTCAAGAAATCTTCTCCTTTGAAACTGCAAGGCCAAATATTTTGAAACTTCATGTGACTGATGACTGGAACACCTACCAATGATCCTCATTTAATGTTGATGGGGTTGCAAACATAGCTGCAATTGTGGCTTATAGTTACTATAGAAACCCTATTGGGAATCACATTTTCATCTTCTCTGGAACTATTGAGCCAATGTGAACCAAACTTGGCAGGCATGGTCTATGAGAGGTTCTTTGCAACTGTTACTCATTTTATTCCTGTTGGATGAAAAACATGGCCACCAGAGGCATTCTTTGATTCTGATTGGTTGATTTTGAAAACTCTTCTCCTCTGAAACTACAAGGTCAAATGTTTTGAAACTTCATATGATTGAGGACTGGGACACTTTCTACCAATGATCCTCCTGTAATGTTGATGTAATGTTGCAATCATGGCCACAATTGTGGCTCATAGTTACCATGGAAACCCTATGGGAAATCACATTTTTATATGTAGTTCTGCCAGGTGAGTGATCACAGGCTCTTTCAAGCCTCTAGTTGAGATTCATGATTCCACCAACAATCTTTGTAGGAATCATTTGAAACAACTCCATGGTGCTAATAACGACTTGACATTTCACCAAAAGAAGTATATTTTTCTGATATAAATTGTGGATTTACATGTTGGTGATTGTCCAAAAATAATTAACGCAAAGTTTCTTAACGGTTAACATAACATATTATGAGAAAACTTAAAGGCCACAAAATCTGTCACAATTCAAAACAATCCATTTTGGTTCTATTGTCGTGAGAATCAATTTTCAGTTCTGAATTTAGAATTTAAGAGTACTGTTATACCCTTGTGAGTGTAACCAGTTTACAATCCATATTAAAAAAACCTCACATTTATGTATATACTTAGGAGGTAAACATCTCTTGTTGAGTTAGACATTTGGGAATTTGACTATGAAAAAACAATTGTTAAGGAGCCCCAAAGGGGTGAGTTAACAAATGGTTTTCCGTAGTCAAATTTCCGAATGTATAACAAAACGAGAGATGTTTATCTCCACTGGAATTTCTGTCATCGTTAGAAATGAAAAAATTTGTCACGCCCATTTTAGTTGAAGAAAAACCAAAAGAAAAAATGTAATTTTCGATCTCGGCCTATTTGCCATGATCAAATGCACAGGGCATGTTCGATCTGTGATAGGAGCAGTCTAGTGCCATGCCATTGCTCATGCATAGTGTATATACAGACATGTTCTAATTGGCCCGCTTCTGGTAATTAGAGCATCGTAAGGGTACATTTGCCTGAGATTAGAGTCAGGAGCCGGCTGGCTCTCAGCCAATCAAACAGAACAACAAGGTCAAATTTAACTGATGAATTACAATTCAATTTAACCCTTAATGGCCAAGTTCCATTTTTGTGAGTTTCTTGTCTTGTAACAACAAAGAGTGAACAATAGGCAATGCTGAACTTAAACTATGAATGAGGAATAAAAGTGTTGATCACAAGTCCCCTGTCAGGTTTGATAATTTTGTTCGAAATTTTTATAAATAAACAGTGTTCTGGAGAAAATGTTTGTTTTCAAATTTCATCTGTGGTGCAGCTGTTACTCCCATTATAAATCTTTATATAGCACAAATCATTATCACAGACAAATCAAAAGAAATAAACAAAATATTCATAAAGGTGTGCAATTGGGTCAATTTCATTGATAGTTCTTCGAGATAAACATCAAATAGCTTTTTATCGAAAAATAGCTTTTTAAGGAATCTGTATAATATTTTGGCTGAATTTTTAAGGACTTTGTCAGATTCCCTAAAAAAGTTAGTTCCATGGATTCCCTGAATATTCTAGGGAATCTATAGATTCCCTGTTTTTACAGATTCCCTGTAACATATCAACGTAGAACACATGATCCAATGTACAGAATCTTGGTGATCTTGGTGATGGAAGTTATAATATCTTGACTCCCTGTGGGAACCCTGGAAAGTGTTGCAGTGCTTGTTTACAGTGGTAAGCAAGCTCTGTTTTACTGGTAAAATAGGATTCTGTCACCAATGCTTGGGGCGGAAGTCCTCTAAAATGGGCAACATGGGTATAAACGATTGGCTGGACTTGACTTTATCTCCATGTTGTGGTCATGATTAGCCATTGTGCAGAAGTATGTGACCTTAAACACCAATAAATAAATAAATATACTGAGTCAAAAAAGAATGTATAATAGAAACAAATGTGAAAAAATAGCATAAAGGATGAAATATAATAGTTCTAATGTTGCATGTTTGTGGACAAGAAGTCGTGCAAAGAGTTTAATGACATGTTGTTGTTGTCCACCCAACCGTATACAATTTTGCTACGGATTTCAAAATAGCACGTGCTACCCGAGAATGTCAAATTGAATGAGCGACCGATGATTTTCTTTGTGTTATGTTGTGCCAGAGAGCCTGGGTTATTGAGAAACATGCTAGTTTTTGTCTTCCGACATTTTAAAAAATGACAAGGTTAACCGAAAATCAGAGGTTGCGTGCCATTGGTATGCATGAGGCTGGGATACATCCAGATGAGCTCACTGCTGAGTTCGGAGTCACTGTGGCCACTATTTCTGTCTCATTGCAAGGTATAGAACCACTAGATCTACTGCCAACCGACCCCTGCACAACACCGACACAACAGGACGTCTCACTTGCAGGATCGCTTCCTTCTGGCGACGAGGACAGCAGCAATTACTCCTGGTAGAACTAACAATAGAATTAGTGCACAAACTGGCAGCAACAGACTCGCTGAACACGGTATCCGAAGTAGGCATCCATACCATGGACCAATCCTTACCCAATGCCATTGTACTGTCAGAATGGAATGGGTACGTCAGTGTGTTCGCTGGATTCAGCAGTGTTGGAGCACAGTTCTTTTTAGTGCTGAATCACAATTTTTGCTGATGGTAGGACAAGAGTGTATCGCCGACGCGTAGAATGGTTTTCTGATGCTTGCGAGTGGGAATGTGACCGTTTTGGCAGGGTTAAGTGTAATGGTTTGGGCAGGAATTTCCTTGCACCATCGAACGCAATTGATCTTTATCGATGGTAATCTGAATGGACAGCGATATAGGAACAAATTCTTAATGTTGTTGTTGTCCCTTTGTTCAACGCTAATGTTGGATTGCAGTTATTCCAGCAAGTCTATACCTGATGTCATATGGCGCGTATCTGTTGTGACTTTCTTGAGGAGCAGAGCATCAAACTTCTTCCCTGGCGCCCACTTTTGCCAGATTTGTCTCCAATCGAGCATCTTTGGGATTAATTGGACCGTCGGGTACGACTCCATGATCTTCGGATGTTAGGTGTTTTATGTAATGTTCTAAGGCAGGAGTGGAATGCAATACCACAGAGTGACATCCAGAGACTTATCAGGTCCATGCGCCGTCGATGTCTTGCCATCCAAGAGGCAAACGGTGGACATACACACTATTGACTGCATGTGTGAACTTTTCATTTCACCCCATGTCTGAATTGCGATGTCCTGACGTGACGCTGGCAACAGTAAGAACATGAAATTATGCAAATTCATACAGCTAGACTCGAAATCTGAATTTACAATAATTTGTTTGGGATTAAAGTCGATAATACTAAAAAAAATTGCTCCTCGAAGTTTATTATACTTTCTTTTTTGACTCAGTTTATAAGTACCTTGACAGTGGTGTCTATTGAAGTGTTGAACAAACTCAGCTAAGACATCATTCGACACCACTGCCAAGTCTCTGTGTTACCTTATTGTGAAGGAGCCAAAAATAAGTAAAATTCTCCAGGCCTTTGAGGATATGTTAGAATCTATGACGAGAATCAAAAGCACATTTTATGAGAAGCAAAATTGATTCTCGTTTTCATTCCGAGAATCTGTTCTGTTTCTCATATGAATTTTAAGACCTGATTTAACACATGAACAAACACCGGAAGACACCATTTAATCTGTATATACCACCTCTGTCTGGAGCAACAATATTTCTGTATACATGTATAGAATGCTACAAGTTGTGATTGCTTGATTAGATAATAATTGCTTGCTTAGAGTTAATATTTTTAAGATAACAGGCGTATTTTCAAATTTTCCTACATTCACTATTTATAAGGCATTGTTGGTGCATGACGGCAGTTGAAGTGTTCATCTTGGGCCTTGGCAATTGTTCAGAATTCCCACTAGGCTATGAAATGTACAAGGTCAGATGCTTAACAGTGATTTCTAGTCAAGCCTAGTCTGTCCTAGATGCTGTGGTACATGTAGAATGATACAATAACAACTTATTCTGCATTTTCCTGGAGTGAATTCCCCTTTGGTTCTATCAGCAAATCTCAATCAAACTGGATTCCAACTATAGAACCAATACTTTGGAATACTCCTCTAAAAGGACCAAAGCTGATACCAAAATAAACATTCCTATACTGTGCATCTCGTTATTGTAAAAGTGATTTGAGAAGTGGTAATTGGAAATGAACATATATTTATAACACAGAAATGAACAAATCTGACTTTGGTTTCTAAAGTTGAAATAAAACATTTACATGTACTGTTCATTTTTTTTAATAGGGACACAGAAGGGGAAACACACATATTTTATTTTATGCCTTTGGTCTGTGCTTAATAAGAAAGCCAATTTAAGATAACCACGACATTTACATGTATCTTTCTACATGATATATTCTTTAATGAGATTGAACCTTCTCTTACTGCTGTGCCTCCCTCATTTATGCTTCCATGACACAGCTGTGTCCGGAACTTATGTATGTACATGTAGCAAACTATTAATTGAAAATAGAATATATTTTTATTTTTGGAATCCACTTTAACCCTTTGCCCAACGTAATTGCCAAATCTGCCCAGTGCTATTCACAAGAATCGCCATTCAGTTTTGATTTTTTTTCATTATTTTGGTCTCAAAAACAAAACTTATGACCTCTCATTGGAACAAGGTCATTTCAGTGAGGGGTGATAAGCTATATTTTTGACACAAAAAATTTAAAAAAAAAAAAGAAAGAATTTTGTTTGCAAGTGTCGTCTGCCTTTCCTGTTACATAAAGGGTTAAAAAACATTCCACAAACCAGTATAAGTATTTACATTAGTTCCTTGAATCCTGGCCTGCACCTTATGTAACATGTACCCAACTATAATATGGTCACTGTGGACTGGTTTACTTTTCACGGGTGGGCAATATTTCCACAGGTGTAAGAATATTAGATTCCAAAAACAAATTATAGGAATAATCATCAAAAATTTTATTAATGAAGTACCGGGTACAACCTGGTGCTTCATTAATTAAAATTTTGCTGATAATGATTTTTATTACCTGATAAATGTATACCTGGACATAACTGTCCACACGTGGATTACGACCACTCCACAGCAACTATACTGTAACCTTGTGCATTTTTACAGCCTTAATCTTTGTAGAATTTTCATGTAGTGTGTGATATGGAAACCTACCAACTAATCCTTTGCAATGCCTATGTTAGGTTGGTGTATGTTAGCTTACCAAGTAACTCTATCCAATGCACAGGGTAAGTCACTCTTTCCTTTCAGGTTATAAGTAAGAACATCTCTATTATGTGTTGTATTCAGATCACATTCAGGTATTCGCTCACGACTGTCGATCAGTTCGGACACTCAGCTGGATTCTCTGTGAGCACCACTAACCACAGCAAATTGAACCAACTGCAGAAGCTATTAGACATGTTAACATGTCTGAATGTGGGTAACACCAGAAACTGGACTATCCATGTTTTTGGTGCAACCTGCCAGGTGATATTGGACTTTCCAATACCACCTGGAATGTCTCCAACAAGGAGATCAAAGAAGCCAGCAGGCAGACCATCGGCCTCTCTGGGGAGTGGTAGCACCTTTGCCCAGTCAGGCTCTTTCCAGTACCACCTGGAATGTCTCCAACAAGGAGACCAAAGAAGCCAGCAGCCAGACCATCGGCCTCTCTGGGGAGTGGTAGCACCTTTACTCAGTCGGGCTGTGGTCCACACCCAGAGACCGCAGAGAAAACCAAAAAGAAGAAAAGCCTGTCCTCAAAGTGCCAGGATGCATTAAGAGGACTGGAAGAAAAAGAAGGCAGAAGAATCTCGCAAAGAGAAGGAAGAGATGAAAATCCACGCCTCTAGCCTGCCAGAAAAACCACTAACACACACCACCCATACATCAGACATCTCTCTTTCCAGCCTGGACCCCCACCACTCTAAACAGGAAGATGATGACGAAATAAGCAATGTTGGCCACGAACTGGAAGAACAGATCGTAGTCACTGAAGAGCCAAAACAAACAACAGAAGAACTCATGGAAGAAGCCAAGCGAGAAGCCACTCTTTGAAATGACTATCGAAACGAGCGCATGAACGACACGGATAACCAGCTAGCAGAACTCAGAAAGGCAACAGCGGCTCTACAATAAACATCGCTTTAGCAACAACACTAGCACAAAACAGGACGATACCATAGCCTCCATCACCTATAGTCAAGGAATCACCACCTCCACCTCCAAAGAAGAAACAGAGGAAACAAAAGAAGTAGGAAGCAAGACCAGCCGAGCAGCCACAAGTCCCCTTCGGGCAGTACGCGTACGAGAAACAAGAACACCGACATCTATCTACTTATGGGATGCACGTCGCATCCCCAAGTGCATATTCTTTTGTCGATTATGTGACTAATCATGTGCATTGCACAGCCTTGGTTATTGTGACCAAAACCAGCCAGTACTATTCTCAAAAAAACATTCAAACTCATTGGAATGGATTTTTTTAGTGAATTACAAATATTAAAACATATTCTATTTTCAATTAATAGCTTGTTTGTGAGGATTTAGCAAACATTTTAGCAAAGAATATATTGAGGCAATCAGTAATTTATGGATTATTAGCTGAAGGGAGATAATTTAATTAATTCCATATATTTAAAAAAATTGTGGGGGTGTAACAACTGTGAGTTCCCTTTTATATACATGAAATCAGCAAAACAGATTTGACTATGCTGTCACTAAATCCTTTGTATTTTGATTAAAACAGCTGGGGATTTTAGTGAATTCATGTCAACCACCATTCATGCTGTTGGGAGGTGCTAGTTGCATGAAAAATTTGTTTGGCACCAAAAGTACAGCATTTGGTACCAAAATTTGGCACCCAAAATATACTTTTGTTAGGTCTCAGAGACTTTGTGGTTTATTAGCTCACCTGACTGAAAGTCAGGGTGAGCTTTTCTTATCACTCTTCATCCGTCGTCCGTCATCCGTCGTCCGTCGTCTTAGGGGGTGTTTGAGCCTCTTTCTCCTAAACCACTGGCCACATTTTAATTAAATTGCATGTAAGTAGTGGTTATATAGGGGCATTTTGATTTTTGTGCAAATTAGGTTTCGGCTCATATTAAGCAGAGGGGTGGGGAAAAAATGACCAAATTTTTGGAAATCTTCTAATGAACCACCAGTAGCAGAGACTTGATATGTGGTATACAGAGTCCTTTTGAGGTTTAGAATCAAGTTTGTTCAAGAGAAGTTTGTCGGGCATTATTTGCCTTCGTTATGGGAGGGGCAAAAATTTTTGCCACGCCTAAAATTTCTATTTTCAGAACCGTGAGGTCGATTTGAACCAAATTTGATATGAGATGATAATGGGTCATAAGTAGTTGATTGATGCAAAAATAATTTTTTCTCATTGCCCTGTGGGAACCTCAGAAGCTAAAAATAGGAAAAACCTTAAAACTGCCATATCTCCAAAACTACACGGCACAGAGAATTCTTATCTCGTGTAAAACTTACTTTTATCCAGTAGAATAAAATGGTTAAAAAAACATCCCTATCGGTTTGATCACAAGGTACTTTTTTCAGGACTTTGAAAAAGTGCTGGGACAGCACTTTTTAACACTGTGGGCAATGGGAAAACATTAAAAAATCTTCTCCAGAGAATCAGCATGCAGAATCTTTTGATATTTGGTATTGCAACATTGCAGGGTGGATCTGATTCAAGTTTGTTCAAATCGGCCCCCTGGGTTCATATTTGGGATCAGTATAGGCGCCCGATTTCGAACTTAGTGCATTTCAGGCAGATTTCTTCAAAAATCTTCTTCTCCAGATCCAGCAGGCAGAATCTTTTGATATTTGGTATGCAACATTGTGGGGTGGATCTGATTCAAGTTTGTTCAAATCTGCTCCCTAGATTCATATTTGGGCTCACTGTAGAAGCTCGAATTTGAACTTAGTGCATTTCAGGCAAATTTCTTCAAAAATCTTCTTCTCCAGATCCAGCAGGCAGAATCTTTTGATATTTGGTATGCAACATTGTGGGGTGGATCTGATTCAAGTTTGTTCAAATCTGCTCCCTAGATTCATATTTGGGCTCACTGTAGAAGCTCGAATTTGAACTTAGTGCATTTCAGGCAAATTTCTTAAAAAAAATCTACTCCAGATCCAGCTGGCAGAATCTTTTGATATTTGGTATGCAACATTGTGGGGTGGATCTGATTCAAGTTTGTTCAAATCGGCTTCCTGGGTTTATGTTTGGGCTCAGTATAGGAGCCCAAATTTGAACTTAGTGCATTTCAGGTAAATTTCTTTGAAAATCTTCTTCTCAAGATCCAACAGGCAGAATCTTTTGATATTGGGCATGCACCATGCTTAGGGGGGTGAGATTCAAGTTTGTTCAAGCCAAGTCCCTGGGTTCATATTTGGGCTCTCTGTGGTAGCCCAAATTATAACTTAGTTCAAAATGAGGAATTTTCTTTAAAAATCTTCTTCAGATCCAGCAGTCGGAATGTTTTGATATTTGATATGCAGCATACTTAGGGGGGGTGGGGGGGGGGGGGGGGAATTCAAGTTTGTTCAATTCAAGCCATGTCCCTAGGTCCATATTTGGGCTCACTGTGAGAGCCTGAATGATAACTTAGTTCAAAATGAGGAATCTTCTTCAGATCCAGCAGTCGGAATGTTTTGATATTTGGTATGCCGCATCCTTAGGGGGGTGAGATTCAAGTTTGTTCAAGCCATGTCCCTAGGTCCATATTTGGACTCACTGTGGGAGCTCGACTTGTAACTTAGTTCAAAATGAGGAATTTTCTTTATAAATCTTCTTCAGATCCAGCAGTCAGAATGTTTTGATATTTGGTGTGCAGCATCCTTAGGGGGGTGATTCAAGATTGTTAAAGCCAAGTCCCTGGGTTCATATATGGGCTCCCCGTGGGAGCCCGAATTATAACTTAGTTCAATATGAGGAATATTCTTTAAAAATTTGAAAAATCTTCTTTTTTTTTTTAGATCCACTGGTCAGAATCTTTGGATATTTGGTATAAGCTTTTCTTAGGAGGAGCAGATGCAACTTGTTGAAATCAATTCTCTGGGTTCATATTTAGGCTACCATGTCAGGTGAGCGCCCTCAATTCCCCTGGGGCTTCTTGTTATAATAGGGCATCATTTTCAATAAAATCACTGTTCGATGACACAGGCGATATAGTTATAGATAACAGGTGCAATCATGGCTTTTTTTATGTGTCAACTGATATCTGAGTTCATCCATTTAATCTGGTTTTTAGCTCACTTGATTGAAACTCAGGGGGAGCTGAAGTCATCACTTCCTGTCTGGCATCTGGCGTGCATCGTCCGTCAGGTGTGAATTTTATATTATCCACTTCTCATAAACCTCTGGGCCAAATTGAACCAAGTTTGATATGCATGTTCATTATCATATCTCATTTCAAGATTGTTCAAATAACGTTGCCATGCCCCCCCCCCCCCCCCCCCCAATCGGGAGGGGTGGGGTAAATGCTTCAAATTTTTAAAAAATCCTCTTCTCTTGAACCAGTGGGAACAGTGACTTCATATATGGTATGGAACTTCCTTTTGAGGTGTAGAATCAAGTTTGTTCAAATGAGTTCGTGGAGCAATATTTGCCTTTGTAATGGGAGGGACCAGATTTTTAGTCCCACCAGAAATTTCTATTTTCTGAACTGATGAGCCAATTTGAACCAAATTTGGTATGTGGTATTATTGAGTCATAAGTACTTGATTTATGCAAAAAGAAAATTCCAGTATCCCCACGGGAACCCCAAGGGCTAAAAATAAAAATATTTTCTAATGCGCATATTCCTTAAACCGCATGGAACAGAGAACTGTTATTTGATATGAAGCATCCTTAGGACCAATAGAATGAATTAATACAAACAAATTGCTATTGGTTGTGTCAGGTTGATCTGTAGGGGGCAACGAAAAATGCATATTTGCAAAAATTAAAAAAAAAATTCTTTCCCAGAACCTCTTATCAGAATCTTTCAGAATCTTTTAATATTTGGCATACATCATTGGTACAAGGGTCAGATTCAGGTTTGTGCAATATGGGGAATAATCTTTAAAAATGTCTTATTCAGTTCCACCAGTCCGTAATGTTTTTTATTTGGTCTACAGCATCCTAAAGGAGGTTGCATCTAATTTTGTTTGAACCTCAAACCAAGTCCCTGGCTTAATATTTGGGCTCCCTATTCAAGCCCAAATTTGAACTTCATCCAATATGAGGAATAATCTTTAAAACTCATCTTCTCCAGAAACACAAGTCAGAATCTTTTGATATATGGTATACAGAGTCCTTACAGGAGTCGGATTCAAATTTGTTCAACAAAAGGACATCGGTTAATAATTCCATCAGTCCGAATATTTTTTTACGTTTGTATACAGCATCGTTAGGGAGGTCGGATCTAAGTTTGTTCAACCCAAGTTCCTGGGTTAATATTTGGGCTACCTATTGGAGCACAGGTTTTAAGTAAAAGCAATATGGGAAATAATGTTAAACCTTAATGGTCTATTTCTGACTTTTCCAAAGAGCTGGTTCCCTTAACATGCCATCATGAGGAAGTTTCGCTGACAATAGACAAATTACCTATATAGCTAGGCAGTAGGTTCTAGTCAAGTCTTGGCTGCCTGTTAAGGCAGCCAAGACTTAATGAGAGATCACTGTAAAGCCAAAAGACATATAGAGACTATGGAATGGTGGAAATTCAAGACCCTTTTTCCAGGCCCTTGGCTAAACATCTTATTTTTCAGATCCACCACTCAGAATCTATTGATATTGGGTATACAGCATCCTTATGGGGTTCAGCTTCAAGTTTGTTCAAAGCAAGTCTCTCAGTTAATATTTGGGCACCCTATGGGGTGCCAAATTTTAACTTAGTGCAATATGAGGAATAATCTTTAAAAATCTTCTTCAGATCCACCAGTCAGATGTTTTGATATTGGGTATACAGCATCCTTGTGGAGGTCAGATCTAAGTTTGTTCAAACCAAGTCCCTGGGTTAATATTTGGGCTCCGTATTGGAGCCCAAATTGTAACTTATTCCAATATGAGGAATAATCTTTAAACCTCTTTTTCTTCAGAACCACTGGTCAGAATCTTTTGATATATGGTAAACAGAATCCTTACAGGAGTCGGTATCAAGTTGAGATTCAAGTTTGTTCAAACCAAGGCCCTTGGTTTATATTTGGGGTCCCTATGGGGACCTGAAATTTAACTTTCCTTCTTCAGATCCACCAATCGGAATCTTTTGATGATTGGTATTGAGCCTTCTTAAGGTGGGTCAGATTCACGTTTGTTCAGATCAAGTCCCAGGAGTCATAGTAGTAGTAAATTGGGAATTTGAGCACAGAAAAATCCAGTTTTTTGTCTTAGGTAATTTTTTCGTGATTTTCGAGCCTATTTTCTTGAGAAATTGACTAGGTTCAATACGAGCACACTTTAGACTCCTCACAAAATGTGCTCATATACCACAAGATAACAAGCAACTTTTTCAAGTCAGAAATCAGATGAAAATCAAATTGCCGAGAGAGAGACTACAAGGATTTGTTTCGTCTTCTCGATCAAATTTCAGAGATCAAGCAAAAATGAAAATCTTAAAAAATCCCGGGATTGTCCGGTTCAAACAGTCGGAGAATTCATCGCATTTTCTCACGGGATGATAGTCAATATACGGGAAAAACTTATGAAGCTAAGATGTCGATGACGGATTTTTGTAAAAATTGACATTCGAGTTGAAGTGTCAGTGTCGTCTCATCACATATTAATCCACTTTTGGCGAGAAATCTAAAATGGATGATGTGAACATTACACTCGTCAAAATGTGAACATGTGTAATTTTTAGTCGTTTTTTTAAGTGTCTCATTGACAGCTAGGTTTTGACGATTTAGCGTTGATCTCTCATATGTGAACGTCGACCATACTGTAAGTGTCAAAGGAGTCTTGGCATGTTTCCATTAGATTTACTGTGTGATCATATCTTTTAGTACCACATGGTTTATATTTTTTCTTGTGGGCTGCTGTTGTCTTTCCCGCTCTCCTGATTTTCAAATCAGATGGGCCATAGAGGGTGAGTGTCACAGTTTGCCTTAAAATAACAGGCTTGCTAACCATTCTTACACTTGATGAGGATGCCACCTTGCATGTACCTATGCAAAAATAGAATGAATATTCAAATCTTTTAAATGCAATATACAACTCCCTAACCGGATATTACTTTTGGTGCCATTTGAGTCCCTATTAAGAGATGATGTCCCCACTCCTATTTCCACTCCTGCTCCCTACCACTCACACACTCTATGACTTTTGAGAACTCTAAATGACAAAATCCTTTGAAACATGAAAAATGGGCAGATGCAGCCTGAAAAAAATAAGGTATATGTATGTCCCGGCCATGATCTGCAAAATTTAATTATATTGCAAATCTACATGTATGGCTGACACTAACATTATGGTTTGGCTGAAATGGATATTAGAGATGGATGGTATACCATAAATACCGTTCGGTATTGGTATTCAGCCAATACTGAAAACCAAGCTTAAAAGAGAATCTAAAATACCAAAATTTTGGTACAGAAAAATATTGCCAACCTTAGTTAAAAATAAAAGATCAAACAACAGAACATTATGCAAAATTCACAACAAGAAAAGCCCATCAACTGTGTATTTCTAAAGGCAGTCACCACTGGTCATTTGATGTAACAAAAAGGCTTAGAGTGGGTGTATTTTCTCTCAGTCCTTTTATTACATCAACTGACCGGTAGTGAGTGCCGATGTTACTTCTAACATTTTGACAATTGGCAGCTTTGCCTGTTGTACAGCGGGAACTACAACTGGCCGGCATATCCAAAATACCAATCAATATTTGTATTGGTGTGAGTACATGCATGTTGCTGACACTGAATACTGTACCGATACTGAAGAAAATCATTCTAAAAATACCGATCCTAAAACTGAGCTTGAAATTTCAACACCGCCTAGCTCTAGTGGATATGATATCATTGTAAATCTTCACTTTTGACACAGAAGTGTTTTCATTGAAATTGCTGCAGAAAATTTCATTCCAAAATATATATAATACCCATGTAGCTTAAACTAAGTTTGAAAAATGCCCCTGAATTAAATGTGGATACAAATATTTGATAAGCAACTCCAAAAGGGGTGTATCTGGTATCACATGAAGGATATCATATAGGAATACCAATATGTTGAAGATGGACAGATTTTGATATGGCATGACTGAGTTCATTAGATATGGCTTATAGAGCCTCAGTCAAAAAATACTACAAGTCTTCAAATAGATATATTTTATTCCTTTTAAAGTCATTCTAAATTACATAAGATTTCCCTATTTGCTGCATGAAAATCAATATGGAGGATAATGTCCATCTAATACATGTATTTGCTGTATTCTGCTATTTAGGCTTGATCTAATGTGAATGTAGTCTGGTGAAAAGCTTTCCTTAACTCTTACCTGCTGAGTATTTTCAAAATATTTTTTGTCAGATCTAGTCATGGCTGCTGTGAAGCAGCCATGACTAGATTTGATGAAAAATTCATCAAAATTTAGCCGAAGAAATTTTTGGTCAATAATTTCATTCAATTTACAGAGTGGAAGTTGCTTAAATGTGCCCAAAGTATGCTTATTTCTGTGGAAAGATATTTTGTGTCCTAGGCAGGGATATCTACCAGCAGCATGCAAGGAGTTAAGCTTCAACTTTGCCAAATTTTGTGCTTGCAGACTTTATGCTACAGTGTGGGCCTATGAGTAAATATTTCAGACAATTAGCAAACAATGCCAGATGTGGTTTCTATTCGAGTCTGGGGGATGACCCGCATTATGTCCTTGGGCAAGGCACTTTATCCCGGGTGCCTACATGGGGCACAATGATGTGTGTACTAAGGCATACTGCACGTCGATGGTGCACATGTCTTCAACCACTGTAACCCTGCTTGAGAAGAGCTTGAACAGAGTCAGAATGTTGAGGAGCTGACAGTTGCTTGCCGATGCTCAGTGGTTCTCTCTGAGTACTCCAGCTTCCTCCACCCGTAAAACTGTCACGATCACGATTAGCCATTGTGCATAAGTATGTGACCTTAAACACCAATAAATAAATAAATATAAATATTCAAGTCTGGACTGCCTGCACAAGAAGCCAAGACCTGACTATGAATCACTGAAAAGGTACTTGAATTACTGATAGAGACAGGCATATTAAAAATATGTACATGCAGTAGAAATTCCAAAACAAAACTGTCAAGACCTTTTGTGGTATATCCATATTGACAACCAATATATTTAGTCTGGAAAGTTGCAAGGAATTTGGTGGAATTTAAAATTACCTAAATGGTGCAGATCCTGGTAGTTTCTTTTCTACCTACTCACAATTGTTTACATTTGGCTGTAACGTAAGTGCAAGCCCTACTTCGGAACTAACCCAAGCTTTTAGAAACTTTTCACAAACAAGCTGGAAAAGTAATAGAGTGCAAAAGCACGGAAAAGATCGAAAAAAGGGTCAAGCGAGATCAGCGCTCGAAATTACAGGTACTCTTTCTGCACACCTCTTGTGTTTACTGAGCTTATGCGCAACAACCGTGACGACAATTCCTTTTATTTCTGCCATTTGTACATGGTCGGAAATTTTTGTGACTCGTGCTATACTTAGCTGTTTTCTTCGTGAACAACTTATTGTATGTGCTCTCTGCATTTAATTGTGTGCAAGTGGATTGTATCCTTTTTCAAGCTTTCAAAATTGTTATTAATTAATGTTATTTTTGATCATTGTTGCTTGTTTCTTCACACTTAGTCTTGTTTTTCCCCCACGTGTGAACACGACCTTTGTCCTGTTTTCCGTCGGCGGAAAGCTTGATTTCATTATTCTCATTCATATTATGCCAAAGATTATTCCTTGTACCTCTTGCTTGCAAGTGAAACATGTGGACGACTCTCATTACAAATGTGTCACTTGCAACAATTGCACTCAGGCCCAATCATGTGGTATTTGGGGGGTTTGGTCCTCAAATTCTGGGCTTCTGTTAACAAGGTGGTTCTGTCCAGAGCTAGAAACCTTCGTTCTTGGGGTAAGGGTAGCCATGCCATAGCAGACATTTCTGTCAGTGCACGTGGTGACTCTGTCACACAGGATTCTGATCTGTCTTTTCCTGTGGCGAGTTCCTCTGCAACTGTTGATGGTGCTAGGTCAGTGATACCTGACATGGAAACCGTGGTCTCTTTGTCTTCTGATGTCACTCTTGAGGCGTCTGTTTTCGTATAGAGCTTCTCCGAGGTCAGCTCGGTGACCCTCTCCGATTTGCCTCCTATGCTGTCGACAGTTGGTGAGGAAGTTGTTACTACAGATCCTATTCTGTATGATGGTGGCTCTTCCATCTCCTCTATCTGGGGATGGTATACAGTCTCGGGGGACCGAGGCTGTATCTGCTGGGGTGTCTATGAGCTCTCAGCCTCCCCTGGCTTTGCGGCGAAGCTGTGCGGGTTTGCTGTCTGCTCCGCCTCATCTGGCTAGGTTTGCTCCTAGTCGGTTGAGCCATTCGGTCACTTCGGCAGCGATTCCTTGCCCCTCGAGCGAATCATTTATTGTTCCTCCTTCCCCTGCTAGTGTGCCAACTAGCAGGATGGGGTTGGGACATTGGCATCAAGGGCCTGCTGTTCGGCAGAGGTCAGTGACAGCCTCGGTTAGCTGTCACTCTAAGAACCTTCCTCCGGTAATTCCTCACTGTGTTCCGA
Organism: Pictodentalium vernedei; assembly: GCA_031216915.1. Taxonomy (NCBI): domain Eukaryota; kingdom Metazoa; phylum Mollusca; class Scaphopoda; order Dentaliida; family Dentaliidae; genus Pictodentalium; species Pictodentalium vernedei. The sequence goes on along the minus strand of CM062296.1, from coordinate 640,797,893 downwards.
GTCTGGATGTCGATCGATGCTTGTCGTCGGTCTCAGATGATGGGCAGTTGGGGCTGTCTGCCGTGCAGAGGCCAATGACAGGTTCCGGTCATTCTTGGGACAATCCTCCGGTGTCTTCTCACCGTGTCCCAGGTCCAGCTACCGATCGACGTATGCCGTCGGTCTCTTTAGAGAATTTTCTGGCAGGACCTTCTGTTCCGTAGAGGTCAGTGATGGCCCCTGGGCGTCACAATCGGGACTATCCTCCGGTGTCTTCTCACTGTCACCCTATTCTGTTTGCCGATCGACGTTCGACGTCGGTCTCTTCTGAGGATTTGGGTTCTTCTTCCAGAAGGGTCCATTGGGAGGACACTCTGTTGGGCAATGCTGCTGTGACGGATTCTCAGGGTGTCCTGCGTCAGGCCGTTTTGGTTTCTGGCAACCCTCAAGTTGACCTCCCTGTGCCTCCTGAGGCACAACCTCCTTTGGTCGGTCGCCGAGATGTCTCGCCTGGCCCCTTGGATACTGCAGTGTATTCACAGGAGGTTTCTGCTGGTCAGCCCGAGTTGGGCTACGTCTCCTCTGCAAAAGAGGATGACGATTTTCTGGAAGGTGATGGTCTTGGGGCAGGCTTTGGATTTGGTCTTTGGCTTATTGCCGGACTTTCAACCTTCAGACCAGCCATCTGTGACCGTCCGGCCGCGATCCTCTGTGGAGCGCCGTAACCCTGTTGAGCCTTCTAGCTGTGGGGCTTTGCGTCCTCTGCAATTGGCTCAGGTTGTTGAGTCCTTCCAGGGCTTAGAAGCCAAAATGCATTCTAAGGCCCTCAAGGGTTCTTTCTTTTCTAGAGCTGATGTCTTTCTGCCTCCATTGCGGTTTCGTGTTTACGATTCTGTCTGTCCACCAGTCTTCCAAGGGATAACTACTGTGGATGAGGATTCTTCTTAACTAAGCCTAAGTCGGCAGTTCTCCCGATGTCGGTAGTTGAATCTATGGTGGACCATGTCGTCGTTGCCCTGGCTGAATATTTTCCACCAGGGGAGTCTCATGAACTTGACACTTGCTAATGCCTGTAACACGGCTAATTTGGAGTTGGCACGCTGGGATGCGGTGTTGGATTCTTCTCCATCCCTTTCTTCTGAGCAGCATGCTGTTCTGAAGTCTGCCTCTTTGGTTGGACCTCAGTTGTTCCATGGTTCCGTGGAAGCTGTCCGTGGCGAAGTTCTTCATCATTCGAAAGGACCAGCTTTTGCTGCGACAGCTGGACCAACCTGCTGCTGCAGGTGGTGGTCGTTCCAGGCCCGACAAGCGTACTGCTGTGTCTACCTCGTCGGCTCCGCCTTCGGCTCCGCCTGCTCCTTCTGCTCAGAAGAAGCGCCGACGCGGCCAGGCTCGCTGGCAGCCTCAGGCAGGAAAGTCTCAGGACTCGGTCACTTCCTGAGGTGGTGGTTTCTCCTCTCGGGGGCCTCGTCTCGTCGAGGCCGCAAGTGAAGGTTCTCACCTTGATTCGCCTCCAGTCGGGGGAAGGCTTTGCTGTTTTATGACCGTTGGACAGAGATAACGTCAGACACTTGGGTCCTCGACGTCATACAATCCGGTCTGCTACTGTCCTTCCATCGGCACCCCAGTTTAGCTCGGGTGCCCCTCCCGACTCGGGTCCCTTCCAAATCTCTACGTCGGTACCTTCTGGTGCAGGAGATCGACAATCTCCTCTCCAAAGGGGCGATCGAGGTGGCCAGGAGCACCCTTTCACCAGGGTTTTACTCAAGACTTTTCTTGGTGCCGAAGAAAAACGGCCAATTTCATCCTGTCATTGATCAGAGTATCCTGAACGAGTACATAATAGCTCCTCGTTTCAGTATGGAGTATTTCCAGTCGGTTCAACGTTCAATTCATCAGGGCGACTTTGCTGCCAGTATCGACCTGAAGGATGCCTACTTCCATGTACCCATTCATCTGGCATCACGGAAATACCTTCGGTTCTCGTTTCGGGATCAAGTCTATCAATTCAGAGCTCTCCCGTTCGGCTTGAACCTGGCTCCTTGGGCCTTCACCCGACTGATGTCACATGTGCTTGCTTTCCACCATACTCAGTCGGCTGTGACTTCGTCAGCCTACCTGGATGACATCATCCAACGGCACCACGATGCTGCTGTTCTGGAGTTAGATGTCCGGCAGTTTCTTTGCCTGCTAGCGTCGCTGGGTTTCAGAGTCAATCGCGAGAAGTCGGATCTCCTTCCTTCTCAGCGATTCCGTCATTTGGGGATGGATTTCGACACTCTTCACAATGTAGTGTCGGTCCCCCATGCTTGGGCGACGATTCTTTCCGCCTTGACTCGGAACCTGCTTAAATCTTCCTCGGTCTCAGCCAGGACTTTCCTTCGGATGCTGGGCCTTTGCGGTTCGGTGACAGATCTCATTCCGCTTGGTCGCTTGTTTGTCTGTGCTCTCCAACACTTTCTGTTGGATCATTGGCATCCGAATGTAGATCCGCTGGACCTGGAACTTCCTATTCCTCGGTCCCGGCTTTGTCACCTCCACCCTTGGGCCGATGTTCCTTGGCTGACACAGGGTGTTCTATTGGATCTTCCTTTGGCCGATCGCATCCTTACTGCAGATGCCAGCGATCGGGGCTGGGGTGTGATGTTGGATCCTCTTGGTCTGTCCACGCACGGCGAGTGGGACAGCGAGCAGGTGGGCCTTCATATCAACCAGAAGGAGCTCCTTGCTCTTCTGTTGAGTTTTAGGCTTTTGATCCCTCACCTGTCGGACCATGTTGTCCTACTACTTTGGGACAATTCAACAGTAGTGGCCTACATTCAGAATCAAGGAGGCACACATTCGATGCCCATGTATCAGCTATCTTGGGATCTTCTTCTGTTGGCGCGGGATGTAAATGCTCGGGTGTCCATTCGACACATTCCCGGGTGTCTCCACATCCTAGCAGACTCCCTGTCCCGACGCGACAGTGTCCTTCCAACCAAATGGATGCTACATCTGTTGGTGTTTCAGGCAATTTGCGAGCAGTGGGGCCGTCCTCAGGTCGATATTTTCGCTACTCGCTGGAATCATCAGGTAGAGACCTTTGTCTCCCCTTGTCCAGATCCTCTGGAATTTGCAGTAGATGCTCTGTCCCTGGACTGGACAGGTTAGAGACCTTTGTCTCCTCTTGTCCAGATCCTCTGGAATTTGCGGTAGATGCTCTGTCCCTGGACTGGACAGGTTGGATCTGTCCCTGGACTGGACAGGTTGGATCGGCTATGGCAGTATGCCTTCCCTCCTGCACCGATTTTTCCTCAAGTATTAGCAAAGATTCGTGCTTGCAGTTGCAGGATCATTCTGATCGCACCTTTGTCTTCACAGAGGGTGTGGATCAATCTGCTGCAGCCTCTGTTGGCAGATCAGCCGATTCGTCTACCTCTTCGTCACGATCTTCTTTCCCAGGGTCATCCCAGGAAGTATCACAACAACCTGGTGAGCCTGTCCCTTCACGCCTGTCTTTTATCAGGTCCAGTCTCCGACGTAGAGGTTTTTCGAGATGGAACAGTGGAGTGCATTTCTGCATCGCGGCAACATTCCACTGGCATGACTTATGCTGCGAAGTGGAAGGTCTTCTGCTGCTGGTGTGCAGATCACAATGTGGATTACCGTGATCCGTCAATCACTCAAATTGCAGATTTTCTGGTATATCTTTTTGATTCCAAGGACCTCCAGCCTATTACGATTAAGGGCTGTCGGTCTATGCTGTCTGAGACTTTCTCTTATGTGGGAAAGCGGTGCATCGGTCATAATCGTTGTCTCTCCAAACTCATTCTTTTCTTTCTGCCTCCAACTTTTCTTTGAAGAGGCCTCGAGTTTTGTGCCTTACACCCAAGTGGAACTTGGCATGGGTATTGCACTGTTTGGAGGGGGCACCTTTCGAGCCTTTATCTGAGACCGATATGCGTTTTCTCACCTATAAGACGGCTTTCCTTCTAGCGTTTGCTTCTGCTCGACGAGTCAGTGAGCTTCATGCGCTATCTGTTGATTCTGCTTTCTTCAGAAATGAGGCTAACAGTGTCACCTTCACTACTGATTGCTCTTTTCTGGCTAAGAATCAACTTTCTGATTCGGTACCTCCTCCCATCTGCATTCGGGCTCTCCCCGTTGTTAATGGTCGGAGACCTCTTCTTTGTCTTGTTCGTGCGATCAAGACTTACATTACTCGCACTCAGTTCATTAGGAGGGGTTGGAAGAGATTCTTTCTGTCTCTCATTCCTAAGAGGCAGTCTATCTCTTCCCATTCTATTTCCAGGTGGATCTGTCTTGCAATCAAGCTGGCTTATTCACGCTTGTCTGTTTCGGATCTTGTTTCGAACCGGTTTAATGCTCATGATGTTCGTGCCATTTCTACATCCTGAGCATTCTCCAATTCTGTTTCGCTCTGGGATGTTATGAATGCGGCTTACTGGAGGAATGCTTCTACCTTCCCCTCCTTTTATCTCCGCCACCTTCAGCAGCAATCTGAGGACCTTTATTCTTTAGGCCCTCTCGTTGCTGCTCAGGCTGTTGTGCACCCTCGTTAAAAGTATTTTTATCGAGGTTGTGCTTCGCTCAGCCTTGTTCTTTTCAGGTGCCTTCTCCCTATCTTCATTACATGTTTCGCTATTGTTCTCTGCCCTCCTTGCTTTTCTTTCTACTGCTCTTGTTGGTATTGGTTATGTGATTCTCCTTCTCCTATTGTTTATTCAGCCAATTGTAAACAATTGTGAGTAGGTTGAAAAGAAATTAACATTTTTTAGTAAATTCTGTTTCTTAACATACCTACCACAATTGTTTACCGGATGCCTACCCTCCTTGGGGTTATCTTTGATAGCGATGCCTCCCCGCTAAATCACAAGTTTCTCATTGGCGGAAATACGAAATTGACATCACGGTTGTTGCGCATGCACTCGGTAAATGCAATAGGTGTGCAGAGAGAGTACCTGTAATTTCGAGCGCTGGTCTCGCTCAACCCTTTTTTCGATCTTTTTCGTGCTTTTGCACTCTATTACTTTTCCAGCTTGTTTGGAAAAGTTTCTAAAAGCTTGAGTTAGTTGCGAAGTAGGGCTTGCACTTACGTTACAGCTAATTGTAAACAATTGTGGTATGTATGTTAAGAAACAAAATTTACTAAACAATTTTAATTTTTCTTCTGATCTATTTATTTTTTTAATTACAGATAGCAGGATGTGTAATGTTAGTGATTGGAACTGTGGTCAAAATACAGAGAGGGTCATATGATGAACTGGAAGATTTCTATACAAACTGTTTGTGGTTGATCATTACAGTGGGAGTTATCATCTTTATTTGTTCTGTGTTAGGCTGTGTTGGTGCCTTACGTGAAAATATTACATTCCTTAAAGTTGTGAGTATTTTATAATCATATTCATATGGAGGAATAAACTTACCCATTTTGACAGTTGCACTGATGTTAGAAGTCCTCATATGAAATTTGTTTTTAATATAAGATTTGTTGTGCATTTCACTTAATTATAATTCAGCAGTTTGGGACTACAGATACCAGTGTGCAAAATTTCAAAATTGTCTCTAACCGACTGACTGTTCACGTGGGCTGGACATGGCTAACCGAGCGCTTACTATGTCAAAATTCTTGGGAAACTACTTTTTTATCATTAACAAGTATTCATATATTGCATGGAATGAAATATATATAGCCTGTCACAGCAATAGTCTAAAAATCTATCAAGACACAAGAAAGGCTGCTTAACTGGTAGAGTGCTAGAAGCCCATATCTGGGCTTTATTCGGAACTGCAGGTACCTAAAGTTAAAGGCTTTATATTCTGTGGATGTCCTTCATATTATCTTGTAAGTAAAATTACTTCATCTTCATCGATTTGCATTGTTACCATTCATGGGAAAGTGCCTATAGGCACTCTCCCATGAATTGCAACAAGACAAAAATGCCTGAACAAATCTTGAGGCAGAGAAAAATTTAGCACTCTACCAGTCAAGTGACTCAGTCTTTACCATTCAAAATGCAACTTTTGGGTAATTGGTCATCTGTTTGTGTAGATTTAAATTTGCGTAACCACCACGCAAACGAAACGAGTGTTCTCATCAAATTTTGCAAACTGAGATACTCCTGTTGTGTGTCTGGGACACCTCCCTCCCAGAACCCACTTTCTTCTGAATGCTCTGAAAGATAAATACTCACATCCATATGCTTGTAAAATGTGTACAACCAAGTAGCGTTATAAGTTTGTGATATTGGCAACTTAGCCTTAGTCATGCAGTGGAGCCTACTTAATCTGATATTTCTTATCAACCTACCTTACAATTGTTTACTACAGGCTTGCACTACAGTGAAAGACCCTAACTCGGAAAATATACTCTCTATTTTGATCTTTTCCAAGTGATTTGGGAAAGAAAAGTGGTGCAAAAGCACCAAGAAAAAATAAGCCAAAACTGGGTCGAGCGACATTGGCGCACACCCAGTAGGGGACGCTCTTCTCTTAGTACAATTCCGCAACTTCCAGAACCAGTGCGCAGGCAGTCACCAATGAATCATTCTTTTTTCATCTGCCCATGTGGCAGGACATCCATTTTGCATTCAGAAACTGTGATAATTCAACTCGTTGATCATGGTTTCCTGTGGCTGGAATTTTGGATCTGAGGATCGTATAATAACAGGACTGTGTTTTATATATTCTCGTTATTATTTTCAACCACATTTTCATTGTATTTTATATATTTTCCGTGACGCACGCGACTTTTGCATACCGTGCGGTTCAGACATAAAATCTTTCGGTTGATAAATTTTATTATTTTTATTGGAGTTAGGTGTCAATGGGGGACTGGTTGAACAGGATTTCTCCTCTCTGTTGAGTGCAGAATTTCTGTTTTTTTTGGTCCCTGTCTGCCGTCTGGGTTCAGTTGTGTTCCCGCCGGTCCTTTTTTCTGCCACCTTTCTCTTGTAGTTTGGGGTGTTCTTCTACCTTCTACATCTGTTGAGTTCACCTTTTTCCTCTACTGCTCTCACATCTGTTATGTCCAGTACTGTTCCTTTAGGGCAATACCTTTTGCCCTAGCTTATGGTGCATTCTCGTGGTCGTTCCTCCTGCACCTGTGGGGGGGAGGGGAGGGGGGAGTTGGAGAACGCTGTCATTCGGGGGCCTCCCGACATGACCACATCTGGAGAGAGTTATACCCCGTCTGCGGGGGATGTGCAGTTTTTAACCATAGTGGATACTGCGGGAGCTGTTGAGTTGTCTGGTGAAGGGATGCCTGGTTCCGGGTCTGTGGACCCTCTCCAGTCGACATCTGAGGCTGTCACTAGGGTTGTGACTCCTCCTTTGGAGGCCGAGCTCAGTTGCTCTCTCCCCTTTTCCACCAGTTTCAACAGCTCCTGTCATATCTGCTGCTACTGCTGTTCCGTCTGTAACGTCATCGGTCACCGTTTCAGCTGGCCCTGGCTTATCTCTGCAGGGGTCTGCAGCGATGTCTGGTAGTGTGGATGTGGGGTTTCGGCCTCAGCCTTCCTGACTTCAACTCAGCGAAGTCGGAAGTGGCTGCCAACTGAGCCCTCTGCTGTGGCCTCTCCGCCATTGAGCACAGCAGTTTTATCTGCAGGGGTCTGCAGAGATGTCTGGTAGCATAGACGTGGGGTATCGGCCTCAGCCTTCCCTGACTTCAACTCAGCGAAGTCGGAAGTGGCTGCTGGCCGAACCCTCTACTGTGGTCTCTCCGCCGTCGAGCACTGCAGTTTTTTCATTGGATTTGGATGTCCATGGTGGGGCCACTATGAACTCTGTGGCATTTCCGTCCACACACTCTGGTCACATGGCTAGTTTTGTGGGACCAACGCCTTTTGTGCAGCCTGGACCTTCTGTCCCTCAGACGTCCGCTGCAACTCTCCTGAGTTTCTGCTCTGTAGATCCTCAGGGTATGTCAAACCCCTATACACATCTGCCTTCAGATGTTTCGGCTGCCACCCGTCGCCCTGCTTCGGGTGTTATTGAGGATCATGACCCTTCGCTGCTTAAAAGGGTCAGGAGTGAAGCCACTTTGCTGGTTCATTCCCACATCGAACCGGCCGACACGGGCAGTGAGCTTAGGGAGGCCCTCTCCTTGCTAACTCAGGTTCTGTCCAAGAGCCTTCCCATTGCTTCCAGTGAGGCTACAAGTGGTTTCCAGGCACCCCCTGTGGCTCCACCTCGCGGGATTGGAAACAGGCCGCTTTCTGATCCCCCTGGTGTGCCTACACCATGGGAGGCATCGGCTGGTTTGCCCATGATGGGCTATGTGTCTTCCGATGAGTCCAACATACCTGACGTTGAGAGCCAACACTCTTCTGACTTGGGAGCAGCTCTTGACTTTGTGTTTGGGTTCCTTCCAGATCTCAAACTGTCCAACCAGCCGACAGTGTCAGCCCGGCCGCGATCATCGGTCGCGTGCCTACAGCCTGTGGAGCAACCTGCTTCTGGGCGCCATCGACTGTGCTAGTCGGTATAGGTGGTTGAAGCATTTACAGCTTTGAACTCTAAGCTGAGTTCCACGGCTATGAAGACATCGTACTTCACCAGGGTTGACACTTTGCATCCGGTGCGTTATTGTTCCTACGATTCTGCCAATCTGTCAGTCTGCAGACTTAGACGGTCTTGGATCAGGACTCCAACTCCCTCAGGCTTTCCAAGCCCAAGTCTGCCGTTCTTCCTATGGTGACTCTGGAGTCAGTGTTGGGCTTATCGAGAGAGATGCTGGGCATGCTTTCTCTCTCAAATCACGTTGTCTCTGCTTTAGCTGCTTATCTGCCCCCAGATAAGTTTGACGACGTACAGGCTCCTTTGCGTGTGCTGTCAAGGCGCTCATGCATCTTACTCACACGCATGCCTGTAACACGGCTAACTTAGAATTAGTTTGCAGGGACACTGTGCTGGACACAAGCCATTCCCTTCCTGAAGGGCAGCGCACTGCTCTTCGATCTGCTTCTTCAACGGGTCCACAACTATTCCATGGTTCCGTGGCGACGGTCCGTGATGGCGTCCTATGACATTCCATAGATCAGCTGCTGCTTTGTCAGCTTGATCAGCCTTCTGTTGGAGGCAGGGGCCGTCCAAAGCCTAACAAGCACCCTTCTGCTTCCTCTGCGAAGCCAAGGGCTGATCCTCCTGCCGCCACATCTACTTACTCATGGGGTAAGGGTAGGCAATGGCAGTTGTCACCTCAATTCGTCCCAGGTTGAGGCATCCAACTCTGTCGAGAGTGCCTCTTCCAACACAAGTTCCTTTCGACATTACATGTTGGGAACTAATCATGGAGATAGGCAGTCTCCTGTCAAAGGGGGCGATTGAGGTTGTCAAGAACATTCAGTGGGATTTTATTCCCGCCTATTCTTGATGCCAAAGAAGGACGGCCGACTCCGAATGGTTATCGGTCTGAGTATTCTGAACCAGTCTATCATTGCTCCTAAGTTCAGCATGGAGACTTTCAGGTCAGTTCACCACTCTATTCACCAGGGTGTTTTCGCTTCCAGCATCGACCTGCGAGACGCTTACTTTCATGTTCCGATTCATCGGACATCTCAAAAGTATCTCAGGTTCGCTTTTCTGGGGTGAGTTTACCAGTTCAAGACCATACCCTTCAGCCTCAACCTGGCTCCTTGGGCCTTCACCCGACTGATGTCACATGTGTTAGTCTTACATAGCACACAGTCCAGGGTGACTACTTTGGCATATCTAGACGATATCCTCCGGAGGCATTCCAATGCTGCCTTTCTGGAGTCCCTGTTGAGCCTGCTCATGTCGCTAGGGTTCAGAGTCAACGTAGAGAAGTCGGACCTGGTCCCTTCTCGGTCATTTTGTCATCTAGGGATGTACTTCTGTACTCAGCTGAATACGGTTGCGGTTCCCCGGGCAAGGGCTGTAATTCTCTCAGCTTTTGCCCTGACTCTGTCCCAGTCCACGTCCGCAACAGCTCGGAGTCTTCTCCGGCTGCTTGGTCTCTGCGGTTCGGTGACGGATCTCATTCCTCTAGGTCGGCTGCATGTCAGACCTCTCCAACCCTTTCTGCTCAGTTGTTGGAGGCCAAATGTCGATCCTCTGGATCTGGTGCTTCAGTTACCAGAGTCTCTTCATCGTCACCTTCTCCCCTGGACAGTTGTTCAGTGGATTATGCAGGGAGTTCCGTTGGACTTACCCACGTCCGATCGTATTCTGACGGCAGTCATCAGCGATCTTGGATGGGGTGGGACGTTGGATCCTCTAGGTCTTTCCCTTCACAGGTCATGGGACCAGGATCAAGCAGCTCTTCACATCAACCAGAAGGAGCTTCTTGCTCTTCTTCTGTGGCATGCACTCTGTTCCCATGTACGAATTGGCTCGGGATCTTCTACTGCTCGCTCAGGATGTCAATGCCGGAGTGGTGGTTCGTCACATTTCCGGTCATTTGAACGTCCTAGCCGACTCCCTGTCCCAATGGGGCAGGGTCATTTCCACTGAGTGGATGCTCCACAGGGCAGTGATCCAGTCACTTTGCGATCTCTGGGGTCATCCCCACATCGATCTCTTTGCGACTCGTTGGAACCATCAGGTGGACACTTTCATGTCCAGGTCCTCTGGCTTTCGCCGTGGATGCTCTGTCACTCAATTGGAACGGTCTTGTCGGCTACGCCTTCCCGCCGGTTCCGATTCTGCCTCAGGTTCTAACCAAGATACGAACCTGCAGTTGTCAAATCATTTTGATCGCTCCCCTGTCACCTCAGTGGGTGTGGTTCAATCTGATCCACTCTATGTTGACGGCGGATCCGGCATGTCTCCCTCTACATCACAACCTTCTTTGCCAATGTCACCCAAGGAGGTTTCACTTTCATTTTTCATTTTGCCTTCACGCATATTTTTTGTCAGGTCCTGTCTCCTCTGTAGAGGTCTTTTCGAGACGAGCAGTGGTGTGCATTTCTTCTTCACGGAGGCACTCCACTGGTTTAGCCTATATGGCTAAGTGGAAGGTCTTCTGTCAATGTTGTGCTGATCACTCTGTTGATTATGCCAATCCTTCGATTTCACAGATTGTGGGGTTTTCTGGTATATCTGTTTGATTCTCGGGGTCTCCAGCCTGTTACCATCAAAGGGTACAGGTCCATGCTTTCGGAGACCTTTTCATATGTGGGACAGCGTCGTATCAGCACTAATCCATACCTCTCCAAGCTTGTTCAGCACTTTTTCATGAAAAGGCCTAGAGGACTTTGCAGTTTATCTTTCTTGGGTGCTGCTTTGCTTGGGGGTGGGGGGTGGGAGGGGGGGGGGGCACTGTTCAAACCTTTAGCCCAGGTGGATATGCATTTTCTCACATACAAGACAGCTTTTCTGATGGCTTTTGCCTCAGCCAGACAGGTTAGTGAGCTTCACACCCTCTCTGTTGACCCAGCCTTTTTCAGGAGCTCTCCCAACGGTGTTACATTTACCAATGATTGCTCCTTTCTGGCCAAGAATTCGATACCAGAAATGACTCTACCTCCTATCTGTATCAGGGCTCTTCCTTCTGTTGAGGGTTACCGCCCTTTGCTCTGTCCGGTTCTTGCAATTCGCATTTATCTCAATCGGACGTAGTTCATTAGGAAGGGTAGGAAATGATTTATTCGGTCTCTTATTCCTGGTCGACAGAAGGTCTCTCCTTAATCCATTTCTCTATGGATTTGTCTTGCTATTCGCACGGCTTACGCTCGTCTAGCGACTGACGATTGTATTACCAGTTGTATTTCTGCCCACAAGGTGCGTGCATTGTCTACCTCTTGGGCTTATACTCACTCCGTCATGTTGTCAGATGTTATGCTGGCAGCCTACTGGAGAAATGCTACTTTCTCCACCTATCTGCGTCAGTTGCAGGAGCAGGCAGAGCACCTTTGTACTATGGGCCCTCTTTCTTCTGCTCAGGCTGTTGTGTACCCTAGCCATTCAGCTTCTTACAAGGTCAGTTCCAGCTCTGTGCTTTTACTCCCCTTTCTGAGTGCTTCGGACAGAACCATATGCCTCATCTCTCATTGTCTTTTACTAATGTTTGTGATGCTATGGTTTGATAGGCCTAGGGATCTCTTCCTCTGTCCATGGTTCCAGTACAATTGGGTTATGTGGGGGTTGGTTATGTGATTCCCTCCATCCTATTGTTTATTCAGCCTGTAGTAAACAATTGTAAGGTGGGTTGATAAGAAATCTAAATTTTATAGTAAATTCCCTTTCTTATTATCCCTACCGCAATTGTTTACATGGAGGCTCTCCCATCTTCTTATTCGGGTAAGAATAATTCCTCCCCACTGATCACATAACTCGTATGTTGGCAGACTCAAAAGAATGATTCATTGGTGACTGTCTGTGCACTGGTTCCAGAAGTCATGGAATTGTACTCATGGGCGGATCGTGGAATTAAAATAGGGGGAGGAGGGGGGGGACTGATGTGATCCAACAGAGTCCTAGCATCAGTCGCCGAAGGCGACTGCCGCACATGCCGAAGGGAGGTCCGTTTGTGGGGGGAGTCTGGGAAAAAAAAGAAAATTTTTGATTTTCAGGTGCTCTGAGGTGGCTTCTAAATGCATTCTGGCCTCCAATTGAATATCAAGGAAAACACACATTTTTCATTGTAAAAGTTAAAATTATCAAATCATACATCACATACATTGTCACATACTGCTTCTGGTCAAAGAGTTTGTCTGTCGTGGACAAAATATGACAGTCACCTATTTGTGAAAGTGACTTTCGCGAATAGGTGACTGTCATATTTTGTACACGACAGATTAGTGATCTTTGACATCATGGGAACATCAATCATCGGAAACGCAGAAACAAGAAACCTCTTTTACCTTACATTTTCTGGCTGCATAGTGGCAACAAATTTGGGAAACTGTTGGCATTCTTGGTCTATTTGGCCGATATTGCCACTGACTCTTTTGGTGCTGATTTTCAGATCGGTTAAATCATTTTAAAATTCTTTGACAAATTATGTCACGACTGCTGAGAAGCTGCCCTGACATAATTTGAAAAGGAACCCAAGGGATAATAATTTATATTGGTTTTTTGGTATTCTTCAAGTAAATGTGTGTGCATCTGAGAGAGAAAGAGAAGGAGAGGGGGAGAAAGCAAGAGAGAGAGAGAGATGTTTATATAGCTAAATTATTTTATAGGTGGATCAGATTATTATCGGAGTTATGGCCCGGATTCCTTTGGACATCTGACCGACCCACCGAACGACCGACCCATCGACAGACAGATGCAATCCAGTATACCCCACTTTTTTCAGAAAGCGGGGGTATAATAAGTTAAAAGATTGTTGTAGGCACTGCGGTGTGCCACAATGAGAACTCGACCTGTCAACTCAACTGGCCATTCGCAGGCGAATGGCCAGTTGAGTTGACCCGGCGAATGCCAGAAGTCCTCAATAAAATTAGAACTGGGAAACATACGCGACTGGAAATCTTGGCTCCCCATTAACATTAACTTCAAGTTTGGGGTATGCGATGTAAAAATAATGATACCAGGAACATACCATTTCTTCGGCCTTGTGGCGTCAAAATATTCTTTTATACTTTGCTTCATTGCATCCCGCTTTCGACTATCGGTTTTGCAGACAGTGGATACTTACAGATGTGACTGACGTCAGTTCTATACATAACCGATATTCTGCAAATTCTAAAAGAGGATCATGTCCCTTATTTGGCAACGTGATGTCATTAGTTAAGGAGGGGCGTAAAAGGACAAGATTGTGTGGAATAAGAGCACAACTTTTTTTAGTGGGCTTGGGGAGGGGGCCACTAATCCCCCTAGTCTCCCCCACTGGATCCTCCCTTGGTACTAAGAGAAGAGCGTCCCTACTGGGTGTGCGCCAATGGCACTCGACCCAGTTTTGGCTTATTTTTTCTTGATGCTTTTGCACCACTTTTCTTTCCCAAATCACTTGGGATCAAAATAGAGAGTATATTTTCAGACTTAGGGTCTTCCACTGTAGTGCAAGCCTGTAGTAAACAATTGCGGTAAGTATAATAAGACCGGAAATTTACTATAAAATTTAGATTTCTTAATGGAACAATCCTGTTAATTGCTTATAATCTTGAGTATGAAACCATTTACCATTTCACAAATGGAAATTTGTTTTATTATGTACACACAAATATTAGAGTACACTGTTAAATAAATAAAAATACTTGCGTTTTAATGAAAAATTATTCGGCACTTCTCTGGGTTTAGATACTTTTCCGACCGTTTTACCAAATTTTTAATACCGACATTTTTTTCAGTTATATCTTAGTTGACAGAGCAGCATGAACTGTGTCAAATGAATTATAATAAAATAAATGCTAAATTTAGGCCTAAAAAAAGTAAAAAATCTGTTTCTCAAGCCCTTCTGCGTGTTCCTTTCGGTTGCCACATGCACTCTTTTTATAACCAGTGCAAATTTAAAAAAAATAAAATTAAATGGTTTTTGTTGATACATTTGTCCCTTGAGTGGAACAAGGCTTTGCAATGCTTTGTCAAGGGATGAAATGCATCACCATCCATGCTATTCTGTAGATTATGAGGCATAAAACAAACCAAGAACACAAACTTTTGACGGTAAAGAAATAATTACAAAAATAAAATAAAAAAATGCCCGCCCACATGCAATTTTACAAAAAAATGGCCCGAGACACTGAAGATCTACATTGTGGGGCCTTATTGCCACTTGCTATTTAACCAATTCAGTCCTGTTTGACATAGCTCATTAAGCTCTGTCAAACAAAATTGAATTGGTTTAATTCCCAAGTAAAATAAGAAACTGCTGCCTCAAATTTGGTATTTTAATGTTAGTGTGCAGATTGTAAGTAATGTGTTACAACTTAATTTCAGTTTATCATAATAACTGGTGTGGTATTTGTGCTAGAATCTGCAACAGGGATAATGTCATTTGTATTGATAACAAATATGGAAGAGAATGTGAAAGGGATGCTGTATCAGTCCATTTCTTCCTATAATAAAGATTTATATTCCACTGACTTGATGGACAGGGTTCAGAAATCAGTAAGTATCGTCATTTTTCACAAATGTTTGTGAACACTGTTTGAATCACAAGTTTCTTTTACAGGAATCTGGCAGAATCCTAAACATGTATACAGTACCAGTGGAAATAACTTGAAGGTGCAACCTTGGTAAAACCAAAACTATGGCCAGCTCTGGTCATAACTTAAAAATGAACACAAAGGATCCCAAATCTTTCATGGATATTTATCTCAAAGCATTTGAAACTGCATTCCCTTTAAGAAGCATAAGATTACCAAAAAGGTTCAATAAACGCATGCTGTGGATGACATCTGGTGTCCTACAATCCTCACTTAATAAAAATAAACTTTACCTACTTAAACTGAAAAATCCGACTGAGTCCAACATAAACAAATATAAAACATTCTCATTAATCTTCAGCCAAGTAAAGAGGCGAAGTAAGGCCCTATGCTATAATGATATTATTGAAAGCAACAAACACGACATGAAAAAACATGGCAAATATTGCAGACTATTATCAACAAATCGAAATCCACGGGGACGCTACCACCTAACTTATCTCACAACAATGAAAATTTTACTGACCCTAATGAAATTGCCACGAAATACAATGATTACTGTGGTGAAATTGGTCAGACTATTAATGATCATGTTCCACTGTCGAGTAATGCCTTCAGAGACTTCATGAATGGGAACCATTCTGATACCTTTTTCATTGCCCCAACAACCGAGCAAGAAATTATCTTGACAACTTGTAAGCTGGAGGGCAAAGTGAGTACCGATTGTTATGATTTATCAACAAGAATAATGAAGGAGTCCATATTTGAAATTGCTAAACCCCTCGTTCATATTTTTAATCTGTCATTTATGCAAGTTAAAGTCCCAGACAAAATGAAAATAGCAAAGGTAATACCGATTTTCAAGGAGGAAATTCTCGGAAAATAGGAAACTATAGATCCATAAGTATATTACTGGTGTTCTCCAAGGTTCTTGAAAAAGTAATGTCTCAGAGACTCTCTGATTTCCTGAATGATTTCAACACACTTTACGAACACCAGTACGGTTTCCTTAAAAATCATTCTACTATTCACACAATTTTTCATCTACTACAGTATGTCGCTGAAAGTAATGATAAACCAACCAAGGACTCAACCCTTGCAGTGTTTATAGATCTGTCTAAGACATTTGATACCATCAGCCATGAGATTTTATTAAAGAAATTGGAATTCTACGTATAAGAGGAATATGTAACTCTTGGTTTCAAAGCTACTTATCAGACAGGCAACAATTTGTGGAATATAATTCCCACCAATCTTCATCTCGAACGGTTACTTGCAGTTTCCCTCAGGGATCTGTTTTGGGACTGACTCTTCCTACTTTATGTTAATGATATGAGATAATCCACTGCTCTTAACTTATTATCATTTGCTGACGATACAACCCTGTTTACTGCAGTACATGAATTGAATGTTCTAGAGACAAAGGTGAACTCTGAGCTAACTAAAATTTTTAACTGGTGTTGCTTCAACAGGCTTCAGGTTAATGCTAACAAGTGTAAATACGTTGTGCTGCATCCTCAAAACTCTCCCCATAAAGCAGACAAGTAAAACATACACCTCAATAACTCCAAACTCTCTCCTGTTTGTAATTCCTTAAATGACACTGTGGTTAAGTTCTTAGGAGTATACTTTGATGAACATATTAATTTCAAGTATCACATATCAACCATATGCTCAAAAATGTCTTGCGCGATTTACTGTGTCAACAAAGTAAAAAACATTCTGTCTAAGAAAGCGTTGAAAACATTGTATTTTGCACTTTTTCATAGTCACCTACTATACGCAATACTAGCCTGGGGCCATGCGTCATCTACGAGGAAAATTAATAATCTGTAGAAGGGTGCAGTGCGAGTTATTAGTCGCAAAAAGTTTAAGTCATACTGATCCCTTATTCAAAGAGAATAAATTTTTGAAATTTAAGGATCTATACAAATTGAATGTCTCCCTATTTATGTACGACTGGAAAAATATGAATTTACCCGACTCATTCAAGACCTTTTCGCTTAAACCCTCCAAATGTATAAGCAAGGCCGTCCTAACAATCATACAACTGATCTGATGAAGCCTCAGTTGTGGCAACTGTGATCAACTTCCCTCAGAGTATCTTCTCCATTATAGTGTAGTTTCTTCATGTTTTCCAGGAGGCAGCTGGAAGACATCCACTTGGCTATGCTGTCTGCCAACAACATTACGTGTACACTCCATTTAAACCTGTCTTCATCACACCCGGTGATCAATCTATAATATACAGGTCCACTACTCTCCTATTGAGGCTAATTATAAATGTGTGGGAAAACCAGACTTCAAACAGAACGCCGACGACATGCATCAACTACGTGCAGCGAGTGATGCAGCAATATAATACAGTAACGCAAATAACCACCTGATCGCAAATTCGATCGATAAACAAGAACAAATGTTGGAAAACACAACTTTATTCCATTATGATGACGATACTATGTTCATTTGTATTTTAATTACAAGAAAAAACACAAAAAAACTAGCATTTAAGACAGTGGATAAATACATTTGTTCCACTCAACACCCGACCAATCAAATTGAGGCCCGAACTAATCTGAAGATTTGCGAGTGTGGCGAGATCATAGTGATCTTATAAATAGGGTTGCCTTAATCAGTTACTCTCAATCCGATTTTTTTCCACGGCGCGTCACACAAATTTATGACCAGATGAAAGTTTAAAGTAGGGAAAATGAGGATTGGAAGCAGAGTGCAGGCAGTTGATGAACTTCGTCGATGGGAGGAAGGACGGCTAAAAGATATTCGTAATGTAGGGTCTTCCCAAATTTTTGAAGTGCATTTCACTGGATGCACTGATGAATTTAATAGATGTGTTACCAAGGATGAAGTACGGGATCCAGTAACTTTTGCAGAACTAGAAATGAAAAGTAAGTCCTTTTATTATTTTTTAGTTCAGACATCATTTTCGGAAAACTTTTCAGCAATAATCTTGCAATAACTATTACAGCGGCACAGTATATCGATAAACCAATACATACCGGTATTCAAATCGGTATCAGTTGAATACTGGTATAATATCGGTTTGTTGTCATTATTTATTTTTGCAGAACTAGAAATGAAAAGTAGGTCCTTTTTTTATTTTTAAGTTCAGACACCATTTTCGGGAAACTTTTCAGCAATAATCTTGCAATAACCATTACAGTGGCACAGTATATCGATAAACCGATACACACCGGTATTCAAATTGGTATAAGTTGAATACTGGTATAATATCGGTTTGTTGTCATTATTTATTTTTTCAAGATGTCTTCAGTTTTTTTAACTGCAGTCTCGAACAAATAATATTATCCCTCTCTGACGAATCGGCCGCATCCACCCTGGTAATATTCAGATTGAGCAAATTTTTTAAATATTAGTTCATCAAAAAAATAAAAATCAACAGAACAATGTGATTTGAACTCAGTCGACACGAGCTCGTTCTAATGAGTGTTGACATGATATGATTTTGCTTGAATTTTTAAAAAAAAATCGATGAACTAATATTTAAAAAAATAAATGTTGATACCATGTGCATTTGGTGAAGCATATTCTCATGGCATGTTTTTCAGTTTTCAATATTTAAACTTGGTGTAGTCATGATTTAACCATAGATGCTGAAAGTGGCCCTGGACATCAACAAATAACTTTATAGTTACATGGATGTCTGTTATACTTGATGTGGTTATGATATAGCCATAGATCCCAAAAGTGACCTTAAACACCAATAAATAACTTTATAGTCACGTGAACATTTTTATATGTATGTAATGTTGTTATATAGCCATAGATACTGAAAGTAACATTAAACACTAACAAATAAATCGTTCTTGATATCGAAATTACCAGAAACTAAAACTAACTAGGAGTAGCTATCGACAATTGTTTTGCCATTGACAGTACAGTAGAATCCTCTTAATTGAATATTAATTTTGCCAGTGAAAATTATTCAGTTAACAGGAGTATACAATTAACAGGGATTTGGTCAGTTTCCTGTGTTCTGGAGGTAAATTGAGCATTTATTCTATTATATCTTGTTTGACAGAGCTCATAGAGCTCTGTCAAACAAGATATAATAGAATAAATGCCTGTATTTGATGTAGTGAGGCCAAAAAGGTTGATAAATAAGGGGAATTTGGTGTGTGTCATAGTAATTTTTTCGACATATTACAAAAATTTATATACAATTAACAGGAGTTTACTCTACAACCCATATGCAATTAACAGATCAAATTTGCACTATAGGTATGGTACGTAAATGGTTTTGTGTTTGAAAATTATGTTCAATTAACAGGGATATACAATTAAGAGGTAGCCAATTAAGTGGGCTCCACTGTACCAGTATACAACATGAATTACTGAAAGGCTTATAGAGAGCTTTCCATTAATTTATGATTTGTACTTGTATTTGCAATGGCAGAAATAACAACAGTTACCATTTTACTTATTTGGGAACACATTCTTCGTCATAGTGCACATTATGACAGTTATGACATGATATCTACAAGAGATGATATTAGTACCAGTACATAACATTTATTATTGGAATGCCAATAGAGAGTTTTTCAAGAATTAATGATAACTCCAACAACTATATTTAACCTAACATAGTGACCAGACATGGCCAGAAAAAAAATAGCCAGAAAAAGCCTACCACAACCTAAAATATATCGCGGAAGTTTCTCAATGAAACCATACAAATATGGATATCATTAGAACCAACTCGTCGAGCTGGTTCTACTGATAACCATATTTGTATGGTTTCATTGAATAATTGTGAAATTTACCTTCAAAAAATGTGAAATGTAATTTATTTAAAAGTACTGTGTTAGCGATGAAAAACAGACAGAAAAATATCTCCGAAGTTTTCTCCATAAAACCATACAAGTGTAGATATCATTAGAAGCAGCTTGTCGAATTGGTTCTAATGATATCCATATTTGTATGAGTTTGATGAAAAATTGTTAAATTTGTTTTAAAAAATACATCACGGCATTTTGTACACTAAATCACGAAAGCTACTTCATTTTATAGGTTTCACAGTTAAATGCCATGCGGATCTGCCGCGCATACTTAATGTAACTTTTGTCATTCAGATGAACTTCATCTCTGCTATAAAGATTGTTTTTTTCCACTTTACGAAGTCCTCAAATTGACCAGAAATGTAAGTCTGGGTGCTCGGCATATAAAATCCCCAACTTGTCGTTCAACTGGTTGGCGATGTTGTTATACTCAGATGGAGTCATATGTCTGGGACGAAATCTTTGGAAAATGCTTCCCACTAAAATGGTTTCTACTCCCTTCTGCTACAGGTGCTGCACTACATAGTTTATGCCATCTACTCTGTCATCTGCAGATGAGCATTTGTTTATGTCATTTCCACCTATCTGCATGAAAACTTTGCATGGTCGAAACATCACACAATCTCGTATTTCTGAACCCTTAAGAAGCAATGCAGTGGTTGCACCTCCTCTCCCAAAGTACCTGATGTCATAGTTATCTTGGTTCATCCTTGTGTTCCATATGGTCGTTCCGTTAGTCAAACTGCCCATTGTAAATTTTCTGTATAAATTTGCAACCGAGCTGTGGCCTGAAATTTCTACTTTTTTTCCTTTCCATTTTTAGCTCAACTTTGGCAAAGCCAAATTTGAGGTATTGTCATGGCCTGTCGTCCGTCTATCATGCCGTACACACGGCTCGGGCTAGAGGCTGTATTTATGAACCGATCTTTACAAAACTTCTTGGGTACCTTTGTTATCACCGTGGGACGAGAACAAGTGTTTTTTGTGTCTGGTCTGAAATTCAAGATGGCCGCTGGCAGCCATTTTGTACAAAATTAGGTGCAATCAGATTTTTTCGCAGAACGTCCATATGCAAGTGCTGATTTGAATAATTTTTTGTGTGAATGTTTAGTACCGTGGGATACATGACATGTAATACAGGTTTTTTTCTCATGCATAAATTATGCCAATTAGACTAACTTTGATCTATTTGATATTACTTTCAGCACTGTAACTGCAAATGCCAATATGGCTCGGGCTAGAGGCTGTATCTATGAACCGATCTTTACGAAACTTCTTGGGTACCTTTGTTATCATTGATGGATGAGAACGAGTGGTTTTGGGTGCGGTCCAAAATTCAAGATGGCCACCAGCAGCCATTTTGTACTTTAGTTAGTGCAATCAGTTTTTTTTGTACAGAACTTCTGTATGAACGTTCTGATTTGAATAAATTTCTGTATGAATGTTTAGTAACATGGAATACATCAAATATAATACAGGTTTTTTTCTCAAGCAGAAATTATGCAAATTAGATGAACTTTGATTTATTCAGTGCTACTTATACACAGTTAGTGCATGTGTCAATACGGCTCAGGCTAGAGGCTGTATTTATGAACCGATCTTCACAAAACTTCTTGGGTACCTTTGCTATCACTTTGGGATGAGAACGAGTGTTTCTGGGTGCGGTCCAAAATTCAAGATGGCTGCCAGTGGCTATTTTGTACCAACATTAGGTCCAATCAGTTTTCTGTACACAACTTCTATACGGCTCAGGCTAGAGGCTGTATTTATGAAACGATCTTTACGAAACTTCTTGGGTACCTTTGTTATCACCGTGTGACGAGAACAAGTGTTTTGGGGTGCGGTCCAAAATTCAAGATGGCCGCCAGCAGCCTTTTTCTACCAAAATTAGTGCAATCAGTTTTTTGTACAGAACTTCTGTATGAAAGTTCTGATTTGAATATACAATACCAGAAGAATTATGGTAGTTTTTAGGCAGCAATCATATTACATTTATATGGTTAGTTCAGGGTTAATTATCCCAGATCTGTCTTTTTGTCATCCTTGAGTTATTTCAATGACCTCAGTTATCTCCGATTGGGTTGGTTTGCACGAGTTAATTATGACAGCACTCCGGACATTTTGTGCTTGATTTCTCGCTGTTTATTTGTGACCAGTAAGTCTGTGAATTGCATCGAAACAACTGTTTCAGGTGGTGAATTTCCAATAAAAATTCCACCCGCCTCCCCAACCAACACCTTTGTAAATTCATTGCACTGATATAGCTTGTCCAGTGTCCTCGGTATGGGTACCGTTTAGGTTGTGTGGGCGTTTTTTCATACCGCCCACAACGTAGGCAACATTTTCCAAAATGAAACTCCCCATAGAGCAGTAATTATAATTATTCTACTACTCCTTTATTGGCTACACTGTACTTATGATACATATATCAACAATAAAATCTACATTAGTAATTTACAGTGTAGTCCTAAAACACATACATTGGTTCTTATTAATTGCTCATTGCAAGTTTGGTTTTCCAATCCATGATGGCTGCATAAAAATTTTTGTAGGAATGTTTAGTAACATGGAATACATCACATATAATTCGGGTTTTTTTCTCGTGCAGAAATTATGCAAATTAGATGAACTTTGATTTGTTCAGTGCTACTTATACACAGTAAGTGCACTTGTCAATACGGCTCGGCCTAGATTCTGTATTCTGGAACTGATCTTCACGAAACTTCTTGGGGTACCTTTGTTATCACCTTGTGACAGGAACGAGTGTTTTTGGGTGCCTTTGTTATCACTGTGCTATGAGAACAAATATTTTTGGGTTCAGTCAGACCTACTCTGGGACTCAAAGATTTCTTTTCTAGTTTAGCATCTAACTGTCACCCCACTTTTACAATACTTTACCTATATATTTGTTACAGGCTACGTTCAGCATTTATGTACAGACCGTTACAATACTTTACATGTACCTTTGTTATCAGGTCATTACCTAGATGTTTGTCATTGCTGTGTCACATACTATACATGTACATGTCTTAAACAAGTTGAGCTACAGTGTCATTGACACTTTCATTCAGTCTTCCTGAAATATCTGTAAGCTTATACTAAATTTCTGATGATTGAAGTGGATACTGAATTAATCAGTGGATGATGATCAAGCTTCTGATTTTTCCTTTTAACCCTTATTTGTAGTAACAACTTCACACTTTTTCACAGCTTGTGTTTGAAGCCTTCTCAGTGTCAGAGATGGTTTCTTTGAAATTACTGTCATGGGGGAGTGAAAAATCGAGAGTATCTCAAGGATTTGGAGCCAGTCCTTTCCAATAACACTGGTCCCAGGCAATGGAAACATGGTAAAAGTAAAAGAGATCACCCATTCTGAACAGATTTATGATGGTAAATTATCAGTGGCAGGGGTTGAGATTCCATATAAAATTAAGGATGAAGCTATTTTTGTGCACTGTAAAACTGCTTTGGAACTCATATGTTTGCGCAAAAGAGTTAAAAAAAGATGGATATAAGTTCATAGGCAAAATTTTGGACAAGAAATTTAATGAAACTAAACACTTATTTTTGGAATGGAACCGAGCCCGAGAGTTCATACTTTTAACAGCTTTTTTACATCTGATTGGCTCCAAAAAAATTTCCAAATTTACAGAATGACATTCTCACTGCTTTCTCGTCAGATGCAATATTTGATTTGAACTGTGATAATGCTGGAGGCAAAAAGCCAGTTCATCCTGAAAATAAGAAAATAAATGATAAAAAAGGGCCAGTTAATAAAAATATTATGGAACCACCAAAAAAGAAAAAAGTATGTAAACGAAAATTGGATTTTTCAAACAGCCCTGAAAACAAACGCCTCACCAAAAAATGTCCCACTCTGACTTGTGAGATGGGAAAGAATAAAAATGCAGTTTCAGACATAATAAAACAGTGTTTGTTGGTAATGGAAGATAATAATAAAGGGAAATTGAAAAACATTTTGTCAGTCTTTATAGCAGATCTACTTTCCTCAGTATCTACAAAAAGTAAAACCAGTTTGCTTGAAGAATTTGTAATAAATCATGAGGCTCATAAGTATCTCAATATTACACCCCAAAAAATTATTAATCAAGTGGAACACGACTGATAGATGAATTCCAAAAAATATTTCCGGGCATAATTCCCTCACAAAGAGCAGAATGCAAAATTAAAAAAGATTATGAAAAAGAGTTGCAGTCTGTTTTACTCCCAAAAAGAACAGCAACTGGCTGGACAACAAATTTGGGTTGGTTATTGGAAACTCTCAGTTTTAAGTTTCCGTTTTACAAAAGAGACTCAAAAAATGAACATCAGGCTCTATGGAGACGGGAGAGAAATTGGTGGCCAGTCAAGTACTTTTATTGCCATTAGTCCAATAGACAACGATTTATCAATGCATGGGCATCTTTTTCAAACACCAAAGTTAGTTTATCCAATTGCCATTTTTTATGAAAGTGATTCACGCGATAATCTTGAAGAAAATATAACTCACTTGAATAAAGTTATTAAAAACAATAAGAGCAAAAATCATAGTTTTTATTTAAGTGGTGATGAAATGTTTTTAGAAGCAGTTCTGGATGGAGAAAATAAGCTTGGTCCTACTACAGACTGTGGTTGGAACATATACATGAACATGGATAAGGAACATTGAAAAATAGTAGATGGAAAAACCAGGTTCAGAACTAAACTTCCACTGAAAATTAATAGGGAACACCCGCAATCATTGCTGGGTGTAATACCAATCAACAAAGTCATATTTTGCTTGTTGCATGGGTTAGCGCGTGTAGTGGAAAAATTACTAAATTTGGAGATAGAAAACATTCTGTCTGAAGGAAATATCATGTCCCAAAAAGGTGAGGATAGGGAACAATTCAAAACTGAAAAATCATTGAATTTTGAGAATAATATAAATAAGAGGGGTGTTTGTCAAGGAAATTTTAAAATTCATTTCACTAGGGACGGTAAACCCGAGCCTGTCAAATTAAATAAGAACCATGCATTTGTTATTATTGCCCCACCCGAC
Source organism: Pictodentalium vernedei (assembly GCA_031216915.1). NCBI lineage: Eukaryota > Metazoa > Mollusca > Scaphopoda > Dentaliida > Dentaliidae > Pictodentalium > Pictodentalium vernedei. The sequence continues at coordinate 640,772,997 of CM062296.1, read as the reverse complement.
ATATGTCAAGATCGGGTGAATCAGCCTGTCTTAAAAAATGTTACACGAGAAAAACTGGTCACTAAAAAATTATCAAACAGAATTAGGACAGAATTAAAACTTTGGGAAAGCTACACTGATTACTCACTTTCAAATGATATTTGGAACAATTTTTCCTGATGGTAGTGATCCTTAAGAAAGACCCTGAACCAGTTTTAATTGAAGGGAGGCCTGAAGGATCACTACTACCTTCCAACTACCTATGGGGCTATACATTCGACGACAAAGGAAAATACTTAGAACATGCCGAATGTTTTTTTTTGAAAACAGCCATTTTGTACCACAATTAGTGCAATCAGTTTTTTGTATAGAACTTTGGTATGAAAATTCTGATTTGAATAAATTTTTGTATGAATATTTAGTAACATCGAATACATCACATATAATACTGGTTTTTTTCTCGTTAAGAAATTATGCAAATTAGATGAACTTTGATTTATTCAGTGCTACTTATACACTGTAAGTGCACATGTCAATATGGCTAGGGCTGGAGGCTGTATTCTGGAACTGATCTTCACGAAACTTCTTGTGTACCTTTGTTATAACCTTGAGAGGAGAACGAGTGTTTCTGGGTGCGGTCCAAAATTCAAGATGGCTGCCAGTGGCCATTTTGTACCGAAATTAGGTCCAATCAGTTTTTTGTACACAGAAATTATGCAAATTATATGAACTTTGATTTATTCAGTGCTACTTATACACAGTAAGTGCACATGTCAATACGGCTCAGGCAAGAGTCTGTATTTATGAACCAATCTTCACGAAACTTCTTGGGGTACCTTTGTTATCACCTTGTGACAGGAACGAGTGTTTTGGGGTGCTTTTGTTATCACTGTGCTATATTTTGGGGTTCAGTCAGACCCACTCAAAGATTTCTTTTCTGGTTTAGCATCTAACTGTCACCCCACCTTTACAATACTTTACCTATATATTTGTTACAGGCTACGGTCAGCATTTATGTACAGACTGTTACAATACTTTATATGTACCATTGTTATCAGGTCATTACCTAGATGTTTGTCATTGCTGTGTCGTATACTATACATGTACATGTCTTAAACAAGTTGAGCTACAGTGTCATTGACACTTTCATTTTTATGTGTACCCATACTATGTATGGTACACATAATGCCGGCATCCGGGGTGACCATCCGCCGTTCGTCCATCCTTTGTCCGTCCATCTGTCTGTCTGTCCGTCTGTCTGTCCGTCCGGCATCCGTATCCATTTCTTTGTCATTCGATAACTTGAAAAATATTGCTTGGATTGTCAAGTTACTTTATATTTGTATTCAGTTTACTGGTGTGCCGAGCTGTATAGTTTTTGGTGTAAATCGGATAATTTGATCCTGATATATTAACCCTTCATCCTTCAAATTGAAAATTCCTCCAATCCCTTTGGCATCGATAACTTGAAAAATATTACTTGGATTGTCTAGTTACTTTATATTTGTGTTCAGGTTACTGATGTGCCGAGCTGTATTGTTTTTGGTGTAAATCTGTTATTTTGATCCTGAGATATTAACCCTTTATCTTTCAAATTGAAAATTTCTCCAATCCCTTTGGCATTCTATAACTTGAAAAACATTGCTTGGATTGTCAAGTTACTATATATTTTTGTTCAGGTTACTGATGTGCCGAGCTGTATAGTTTTTGGTCTAAATCTGATAATTTAATCCTGAGATATTAACTCTTTATCCTTCAAATTGAAAATTCCTCCAATCCCTTTGGCATTTGATAACTTGAAAAATATTGCTTGGATTGTCAAGTTACTTTATATTTGTGTTCAGGTTACTGATGTGCCGAGCTGTACAGTTTTTGGTGTAAATTGGATAATTTGATCCTGAGATATTAACCCTTTATCCTTCAAATGGAAAATTCCTCCAATCCCTTTGGCATTCGATAACTTGAAAAATATTGCTTGGATTGTCTAGTTGAGAAATATTGCTTGGATTGTCTAGTTACTTTATATTTGTGTTCAGGTTACTGATGTTCTGAGCTGTATAGTTTTTGGTGTAAATCTGATGATTTGATACCGAGATATTAACCCTTTATCCTTCAAATTGAAAATTCCTCCAATCCCTTTGGCAATCGATAACTTGAAAAATATTACTTGGATTGTCTAGTTACTTTATATTTGTGTTCAGGTTACTGATTTGCCGAGCTGTATAGTTTTTGGTGTAAATCTGATGATTTGATCCCGAGATATTAACCCTTGATCCTTCAAATTGAAAATTCCTCCAATCTCTTTGGCATTCGATAACTTGAAAAATATTGCTTGGATTGTCAAGTTACTTTATATTTGTGTTCAGGTTACTGATGTGCCGAGCTGTATAGTTTTTGGTGTAAATCTGTTATTTTGATCCTGAGATATTAACCCTTTATCCTTCAAATTGAAAATTTCTCCAATCCCTTTGGCAGTCGATAACTTGAAAAAATATTGCTTGAATTGTCAAGTTACTTTATATTTGTGTTCAGGTTACTGATGTTCCAAGCTGTATAGTTTTTGGTGTAAATCGGATAATTTGATCCTGAGATATTAACCCTTTTCCTTCAAATTGAAAATTCCTCCAATCCCTTTGGCATTCGATAACTTGAAAAATATTGCTTGGATTGTCAAGTTACTTTATATTTGTGTTCAGGTTACTGATGTTCTGAGCTGTATAGTTTTTGGTGTAAATCTGATAATTTAATCCTGAGATATTAACCCTTTATCCTTCAAATTGACAATTCCTCCAATCCCTTTCGCTTTCGATAACTTGAAAAATATTGCTTGGATTGTCAAGTTACTTTATAATTGTGTTCAGGTCACTGATGTGCCGATCTGTATAGTTTTTGGTGTAAATCTGATAATTTGATCTGGAGATATTAACCCCCTTTATCCTTCAAATTGAAAATTCCTCCAATCCCTTTGGCATGAGATAACTCAAAAAATATCAATACGATTGTCATGTTATTTTATATACTTATTCAGGTTACTGATGTGCTGTGCTGTATAGTTTTTATGTAAATCTGATAATTTGATCCGGAGATATTAACCCTTTATCCATCAAATTAGACACTCCTCCAATCCATTTCTATATGTACCCATACCTTGTATGGTGTACATTATGTCAGCATCCGTGGTGGCCCTCCATCATACAGCTTTCTACTAATTGCGCGTATGGGTACACGTCTAACGATTTCATCGGCCTATTTTTAGAAGCTCTTGAGGTCTTGTACGATTACAATCCCGATGTCAAGTCTGATTCAGTACCTACATTGCCTTGGTGCTTATCAATGAGGAGAGTGGCTGCTTCATTTAATCAGCCTCCCCACTCTCTTCTAAGACCTCTGCAGTCTTCTTTCATTCATGATAATTTTGTGTCCATGAATAAAGAGTTTCTTTCGAAGTATAGATCTTAGGGAGATCAGATATTGGTTTCCCTCTCCAGAGGTTTTTATAATAAGACTGCTCTGGAGAGTAGATTTCACCTTCTTTTACTCTTGATGAAGACGCATCTGTCTGAGAAGATGGTGTTTGTGTTCTGTATCAATCGGTATTTAATGAGTTAAAAAACCTTTTTTGGTGATGGTTGGCTGCAGGCTTCATGTGCTCAATGATGAAATAAAGGTAGAGTTTATTAAAAAAACTTGCTATTTCATCTAACATTTGCAGAAGAAGTATCAAAATAGAGGTGAGGAGGTGTATGGCTATTCCATGCCTCCTATTGTCATGATTGCTGTTGGAGATTTTCTGTACCGAGACCGTTTCGTAGTGTTATGTGATACCGCTTAAACCAACTTTAAAGCTTCAAAAAACGAACATATAGAAATGTAAGCGAACAAGTCCGACCAAGTATATTTCAGAAGTAGTGCATGCCTTTAAACTTTCAAAGGTCTACAAAGGTTTTGGTTTGGATTCTGATTGGCAGTCTCATTGTGGTAGCGAGAGTATGACCCAAGGTACTTTGGGCATTGATGTCGAAACAATAACCACCCAGCTAAAGGCTCTTATGTATGATGATATGAAAGCACTTATAGACAATGAAGTGGAAGCAGCTATTGTTAAGTCTGTGGATAAAACTGTTAAATCAGCAGTTCAGGAGGCTACTCAGGATCTATTGAATGAGGTAAAAGTGCTTAAATCAGAGAATAATTCCCTAAATGAGAAGGTAGATAATCTAGAGCTTTGTGTGGACGAGTTGGAACAATATACTAGATGATACAATCTCATGATAAATGGTATTGACGAAGTGGAAGGGGAGTCAACTGACAAGTTAGTTCATGATGTAGCAGTTAAAATGGGTGTCACCATCAGTTACAGTAATGTGGACAGGTCACATAGGGTGGGAAGCCCTAAGTAAGGAGGGTAGGAACAGACAGATCATTGTCCGATTTGCAAATTATGGAGCAAGGGAGCATTTCTAGGATGGTAAAAAGAATTTGAAAAACAACTTAATTAATAATAAACAATGCTATGTCAATGAGAACCTAACCAAGTTTAAGCATTCCTTATTTACTGAGGCTCTTAAATTAAAACAAATGAAAGAAAATAGAGCAAACATGGTCAGTTGATGGCAATCTCTTCATTAAGAACCTGACATGGGTGAATTTTGAAAAATATATCAGTTCATAAAGAATCACGGGTCTTGTTACACAAGTATCAGTGAAATTTACTTGCTAGGGCATTTTGAGCTACCACTTTGTTCCACTATTTAAAATAATATGATGGGTGTATGGTGGGTTTTGCTTGCCACTCATTGGATGACAGGCAATGCCCATCATATACCTTTCTATATATATTGAAAAAAACATCACTACATAAAGAATCCCAGGTCTTGATTGACAAGCGTCAGTGCAAAGTATATGATGGGTGTTGCCTGTCACTCATTGGGTGACAGGCAATGCCCATCATGTGCCTTTCTATATATATTGAAAAATATATCAGTTCATGAAGAATCACAGGTCTTGATAGACAAGTGTCAGTGAAATTTACTTTCTTGGGCATTTTGAGCCACCACTTTCTTCCACTAACTAAAAGTATTTGAGGCCCCAGAAAGTAGATCTTCTGTTTCTCAGGCCATTATTTGTAAAATTGCATGCGGGCGAGCGGTTTTTTATTTTATTTTTTATTTCTGTAATTATTTCTTTGCCATCAAAAGTTCATATCTTGGCTTATGTTTTAGGCCTCATAATCTACAGAATAGCATGGGAGGCGGTATATTTTGCCCCTTGAGAGCAAGAAGGCTTTGCAATGCTTTAGCCACCACTTTCTTTTCATTATCATCTATCATATTTTATCATTGTAAGTAGAAAAGTAAATTCCATAACAGGTTTAATGTTAGTGATACAATGGAATTACCTCAGAAATATCATTTGAATCAAAATGTGATGTTATGAGCTGACTGGAGCTCATTCGTTTTACTAGAGCGTAATGAAAAACAAAGGCAAAAATTCTGTCATCTAATTTGTCAGTAGCTCTGGAATTGCAGTCCTTTGTGTGAGTAAATTTTGCGGGTGCAAACAATTGCACTCGCATATGAAACCGCAAGTACAGATTGCACTCGCAAACTTGCAGAAATCATCAGTTAGGTTTTGCATGGGTAGGAATACGTTAAACAACATTTTGAAGTGTGTGGAAGGAAGGTATTGATGAAAATGAATGTCAATTCGGATTTGCTTTGTCTTGCTTGATTTATCCTGGCACCCATCACTGTGACAATCAGAGGCAGTTGGTGAGGGAGAGGGGGCTTCACCTGCTTGGGTAATGTCATTTGAATCTTTTTTTAAAAAAAACCGAAGTGAGTTCATGGCATTTATTTCCTAAATGTATATTTACCAAAAAATCAGTCCCCAAGACAAAATGGTCAAACACAGAAATAGCCCTCCCATTCAGCTGATTTCATGCATTATCAGAATGTGCAGCACATATCTTGCACCCAAATCGGTTAACCAACCTTTTTTCACCTTTGGTGTTTGTTTCAAATCTGATAAGGTTTTTAAATGACCATTTTAGCAATGTAGAAAGTGTGACAACTGAAATTTAATTTGAAGTAAACTCTGATAAATGTAAGAAAACAACAAAAATGCTTGCACGTATTTCTGACACAGAATTCAGGAGTTATTTTATTAACTTCACACACATGAGAAGATGGTAAAGTTCTTTGGTACACTACGATTGATTGGTTGTAGCAGAGTATTTCATTTTTGCTTGTCTAATAAAATCACACCTTACTGTCGACTTCATAAAATTTACCAAGCGGGATACAACTTGCCATGCGCATTGTGCAAAAGAAACACCGATAATGTTTTCACTAATAAAGTAGACCCAGCAAAGTATGCAGTCTGTTTTTGGAAGACATAGGCAGATTATAAAAGGTTATATAATTTATGTTATATTGATCTGGCAAATTAAAAAAATAATTTTAACAGACGACGGCATTCGGTTTCCACATGATGTGTTCAGTTGCCAATGTTTTGAAGCTCAGCTTGACTGTTTTGTTTTGAGTGCGATTTTTAGTGCTCGTCTTTTTGCAATCATGGACGCTTTCGAGCGCAATAGCATATGTCTCAAATGAAGGACTGAATTGTATACAAGGTTATTGCACAGCTGCAATATATTTAGTGAAACTGAGTACATAAAGAACCACAAGTCTTGATATACAAGTGTCAGTGAAATTTGTAGGGTATTCTGAGCTACCTCTTTGTTCCACTTTGTTCCACTAATATAACATGAAAAAACAAGTATATGAACCTCTGAGGGTGAAGAAATAATAATTACAAAAATAAATTTTAAGGGTAATTTTTTTTGTGAATGGTGCTGGCCAGTTATCACCGTTAGGTACATGAAAGTTAAAATTCAGTTTCTCAAACCCTTTCAAGTTGTCATTTTGGCTACCACATATATTCTTACCAATGCAAATTTTAAAAAAAATGAAAATTAATTGGTTTACATCTCATAAATCTCCCAAGTTGATAAAATGGATATTATACACCACTGTCCATGTTATTCTATCGATTATGAGACTTAAAACATAAAACAAAAAAAGTATATGAACCTCTGAGGGTAAAGAAATAACAATTACAAAAATAACAAATAAAATAAAAAACTGCTCACCCACATGTATTTTTACAAAAAATGGCATGAGAAACGGAAGATCTACTTTGTATGGCCTTGCATTAGGTAAAAGGTATATGATCTAGTTGTACATTGCCCACTTAATCGGATATAGCTCATTGAATAACCTTTTTAGTTGCATATGACTTTCAAACAACAAACCATTTACCAACCATTTACCATTCCTTCAGTACAAATTTGACCTGTAAATTGCACATAGGTTATAGAGTAAACTTCTGTAAATTTAACAAAAAATCTTGTAATCTGTCAAAACATTATTCTGACAGCTGTTGAATTCCTCACATGGACATTTAAGTACATCCAATATACAGTACATGGCAAAGTTCCAGCCAATGGATCTCCGGGTTAAACCCGGAGGTCCATTAGCTGACAAATTACTTGTGTTTTTTGTCTGTATATACAGAATTTGAAAGTAATAATAATAATAAATGTAGTTTAAAGCCGAAAATCCTCACAGAGCTCTTGGGTTTAACACCAAAAAACCCCCAAAAAACATTACGTGTACACTCCATATAAAGATATTATCCCAATATCGACTGAGTGTGTAATGTATGATTATATAACAGCAGGTATTTACTCACTAATCAGTGTTGATTGGGAAAACACCTCGCAATTTACATAATAAGTTCTCTTCACTAAATCCTTTTTCTGTGCCTGAAATATTTTTGGGGGGAATTTTCGGTATCAAAAAAATCCTTTAAATGTGAAAATCGGTCCAATAATTCACGTTTTGCGTTCTAATAAATCTTGAAAAAAAAAATGCGAATTTTGCCGATCCCGTGAAACAGTGTGGCTCTTCCATCTATTGGATTTACATGACATAAAATAGTCTGAACTCGCTTAATCAAGGTCATTGTTGTTGAAAAAACATTCTGATTCTCAACCGAAACTGACGGGTACAGATAACTACATATTTTTCTTTTTGAACATACTGGCAATTTATCCACTTTTCGCCCGGGATATAACATTATAATCTGCCAAATGTTAAATTAAAACGCATATTTTATTCTATCTGACAGTCGCTATTTAACCCCAGAGTGCAGAGAGAGAGTGTGCGTTACGAATGTGGGAAGCAAATGTGGGCAAAATCTACGTTTAAGGGGCAAATGCAGGTGAACGGAAAAAAGCCCTGATCGAGAAAAGCCCTGGCGGAGAAAAGTCCTAAGGAGAAAAGCCCTGAAATTGCACCTGAGGAGGAAAGCCCTGGTCCATCTTTGCATGGAGTTGAGAAAAGCCCCGATTCAATTTTTTTCTGTTATTTTTTTCTTCATTATTTTTCATATGAAATCACATATTTTATTCTTTTTTTTTTCTTCTTTTTTTTTCTTTATTTACTGTTTTGCCTGTTTTTCATACAGTAATCACCTTTTTTGTCTATTTTTTTCATTCTTTGTGTAATTTTTATTTTTAAATTAATAAAACCTTTAATTTTCATTCACTGTTATTTTAATTCAGGTAAAAGCTGCAATAGACTTTGGCTTGGCTCATATGTTTACAACAATAACATTAATTAATTTACAAGCATGGAGAGGTGGTAGTCTAAGACAAGTGAACAGCAGAGGGATGTTTTGATAATATTTTTGAATTTCGAAACACAATGAGCTTTGTTTACAATTATATTTGGTAATTGTTTTGCAAACATTGACGGTACTGAAGGGTAATTTAAACAGATAAGAGACAATTTTCCTTAAATAAAATTTTAAATGTTCAAATTTCTATGTGTCACAAAAAAGTTACTTCCCTTTTAGAGAGAGAGAGATAGGAGAGATAGAGAGAGAGAGAGAGAAAAAACCAACAGGGTCATGTCATATAGATATGTGCTAATTGACAGTACTTGTATTCTGAACTGTTTGTTATTATTTTTTCATTTTTAGCTCAACTTTGGCGAACTATGGGCTTACTATGGGGTACATCACATATAATACGGGTTTTTTTCTCGTGCAGAAATTATGCAAATTAGATGAACTTTGATTTTTTCAGTGCGACATACACACAGTAAGTACACATGTCAATACGGCTCGGGCTGGAGTCTGTATTTATGAACTGATCTTCACGAAATGTCTTGGGTACCTTTGTTATCACCTTGGGACGAGAACAAGTGTTTCTAGTTGTCTAAAATTCAAGATGGCTGCCAGTGGCCATTTTGTACCGAAATTAGGTCTAATCAGTTTTTTGTACACAACTTCTATACAGCTCAGACTAGAGGCCATATTTATGAACCAATCTTTACGAAACTTCTTGGGTTCCTTTGTTATCACCGTGGGATGAGAGCGAGTGTTTTTGGGTGTGGTCCGAAATTCAAGATGGCCACCAGCAGCCATTTTGTACCAAAATTAGTGCAATCAGTCTTTTGTACAGAACTTCTGTATGAAAGTTCCAATTTGAATAAATTTTTGTATGAATGTTTAGTAACATGGAATACATCACATATTGTAAGGTTTTTTTTTTTCGTGAAGAAATTATGCAAATTAGATGAACTTTGATTTATTCAGTGCTACTTGCACAATGTAAGCACACATGTCAATACGGCTCAGGGTAGAGGCTGTATTTATGAACCGATCTTCACGAAAACTTCTTGGGTACCTTTATTATCACCTTGGGACGAGAATGAGTGTTTCTGGGTGCAGTCCAAAATTCAAGATGGCTGCCAGTGGCCATTTTGTACTGAAATTAGGTCCAATCAGTTTTTTGTCACAAGTTCTATACAGCTCGTATTTATGAACTGATCTTCACAAAACTTCTTGGGTACCTTTGTTTTCACCTTGGGACAGGAACGAATGTGTTTTGGGGTGCCTTTGTTATCACTGTGCTGTGAGAAAAAATATTTTGGGGTTCAGTCAGACCCACTCTGGGACTCAAAGATTTCTTTTCTAGTTTAGCATCTGACTGTCACTCACCTTTACAATACTTTACCTATACATTTGTTACAGGCAACGGTCAGTATTTATGTGCAGACCATTACAATACTTTATATGTACCCTTGTTATCAGGTCATTACCTAGATGTTTGTCATTGCTGTGTCACATACTATACATGTACATGTCTTCATGTCTTTGTCTTGACAAGTTGAGCTACAGTGTAATTGACACTTTCATTATTCATTAGTGGCAACCACTTAGAACAAAAATATCCATTTAGACAACAATAAACAAATTCTAGAATAACTAAAGATTTTCATTTTTTGTCTCAAAAACAGCTTATGACCCCTTATTGGGAGGAACTTGATGAGCTTGTTCCAATGAGGGGTCATAAGCTATGTTTTTGAGACCTAAATTGAAAATCTTTAATGAATGTCCCAGGATATGATGAGAAACACCATGGTTGAACCCTGGTTGTATACTGATAGCATATGTTAACCCTTTACCCAACACAGCTTCTTAATTTTTAACCCTTTACCCAATGTAATGTCCAAAACCGGCCAGCACTATTCACAAAAGTCGCCAATTAATTTTCATTATTTTTTCATTTTTTGTCTCAAAAACATAGGTTATGCCGCCTCTATGGAACGAGCTCGATGAGCTCGTTCCAAAGAGGGGTCATAACCTATGTTTTTGAGACAAAAAATGAAAAAAATTAGTTATTCAAGAATTTTGTTTGCAAGTGTTGTCTGCTTTTCATGTTAGGTAAAGTGTTAAAGCATAAACTGAATTTGCTAATTTTTAAAAAAATAAACACTGTTTACCAATAAAACCCAACAAATATGGAAGTCATTGGAACCAACTCATTAGCCGGTTCCATTGACAGCCATATTTGTACAATTTTATTGACAAAGTGTCAGGATATTTCAGGTCATGTTGTCCTTGTGTTGGTTAATTAACTGAAGCTATGTTCTTTTCATGTGGATCCTAGCAGAGGTGCAGTGAGAATCTACATGGATTCTCACTGGTTTTGTTGGATGAATCGTTTTTAGCTCACCTGACTGAAAGTCAGGGTGAGCTTTTCTGATCACTTTTCGTCCGTCGTCCGGCGTCTGTCGTCCGGCGTCCGGCGTGAAGGTGGTGTTTGGGCCTTTTTCTCCCAAACCACTGGCCGCATGTTAATGAAATTTCATGTGAGTTGGGGTTATATAAGGGCATTTTGATTTTTTGTCAATTAGGTTTCAGCTCATATTGAGCAGAGGCATGGGGCAAAAATGCTCCAATTCTTAAAAAATCTTCTTCTCAAGAACCAGCAATAGCAGAGACTTGATATTTAGTATGCAGCTTCCTTTTGAGGTGTAGACTCAAGTTTGTTCAAGAGAAGTTTGTCAGGCATTATTTGCCTTCGTTATGGTAGGGGCAAAAATTTTGGCCACGCCTAAAATTTCTATTTTCAGAACCGTCAGGTCGATTTTAATCAAATTTGATATGAGACGATAATGGGTCATAAGTAGTTGATTGATACAAAAAAAAATTTTCTCATTGCCCCGTGGGAACCTCGGGAGCTAAAAATAGGAAAAACCTTAAAACTCCCATATCTCCAAAACTAAATTCTTATTTTGTATAAAGCTTACTTTTATCCAGTAGAATAGAATGGTTAAAAAAAAATCCCTATCGGTTTGATCACAAGGTACTTTTTTTCAGGACTTTTGAAAAAGTGCTGAGTCAGCACTTTTTAACACTGTTGGCAATGGGAAAAAAGATTAAAAAATCTTCTTCTCCAGATCCAATAGGCAGAATGTTTTGATATTTGGTATGCAACATTGTAGGGTGGATCTGATTCAAGTTTGTTCAAATTGGCCCCCCTGGGTTCATATTTGGGCTCAGTATAGGAGCCTGATTTCGAACTTAGTGCATTTCAGGCAAATTTCTTAAAAAATCTTCTTCTCCAGATCCAGCAGGCAGAATCTTTTGATATTTGGTATGCAACATTGTGGGGTGGATCTGATTGAAGTTTGTTCAAATCAGCTCCCTGGATTCATATTTGGGCTCACTATAGAAGCCCAAATTCGAACTTGGTGCATTTCAGGCAAATTTCTTAAAAAATCTTCTTCTCCAGATCCAACAGGCAGAATCTTTTGATATTTGGTATGCAACATTGTGTGGTGGATCTGATTCAAGTTTGTTCAAATTGGCCCCCTGGGTTTATATTTGGGCTCAGTATAGAAGCTCGAATTCAAACTTAGTGCATTTCAGGCAAATTTCTTAAAAAATCTTCTCCAGATCCTGCAGGCAGAATCTTTTGATATTTGGTATGCAACATTGTGGGGTGGATCTGATTCAAGTTTGTTCAAATCGGCCCCCTGGATTCATACTTGGGCTCACTATAGAAGCCCGAATTCGAACTTAGTGCATTTCAGGCAAATTTCTTAAAAAATCTTCTCCAGATCCAGCAGGCAGAATCTTTTGATATTTGGTATGCAACATTGTGGGGTGGATCTGATTCAAGTTTGTTCAAGCCAAGTCCCTAGGTCCATATTTGGACTCACTGTGGGAGCTTGAATTGTAACTCAGATCAAAATGAGGAATTTTCTTTAAAAATCTTCTTCTCCAGATTCAACCGGCAGAATCTTTTGATATTTGGTATGCAACATTGTGTGGTGGATCTGATTCAAGTTTGTTCAAATTGGCCCCCTGGATTCATATTTGGGCTCACTATAGAAGCCCGAATTCGAACTTAGTGCATTTCAGGCAAATTTCTTAAAAAATCTTCTCCAGCTCCAGCAGGCAGAATCTTTCGATATTTGGTATGCAACATTGTGGGGTGGATCTGATTCAAGTTTGTTCAAATCGGCCCCTTGGGTTTATATTTGGGCTCAGTATAGAAGCTTGAATTTGAACTTAGTGCATTTCAGGCAAATTTCTTAAAAAATCTTCTTCTCCAGATCCAGCAGGCAGAATCTTTTGATATTTGGTATGCAACATTGAGGGGTGGATCTGATACAAGTTTGTTCAAATCGGCGCCCTGGATTCATATTTGGGCTCACTATAGACGCTCGAATTCGAACTTAGTGCATTTCAGGCAAATTTCTTCAAAAATCTTCTTCTCCAGATCCAGCAGGCAGAATCTTTTGATATTTAGTATGCAACATTGTGGGGTGGATCTGATTCAAGTTTGTTCAAATGTTCCCCCTGGGTTTATATTTGGGCTCAGTATAGAAGCTCGAATTCGAACTTAGTGCATTTCAGGCAAATTTCTTCAAAAATCTTTTCTCCAGATCCAGCAGGCAGAATCTTTTGATATTTAGTATGCAACATTGTGGGGTGGATCTGATTCAAGTTTGTTCAAATCGGCCCCCTGGGTTTATACTTGGGCTCAGTATAGAAGCTCGAATTTGAACTTAGTGCATTTCAGGCAAATTTCTTAAAAAATCTTCTCCAGATCCAGCAGGCAGAATCTTTTGATATTTGGTATGCAACATTGTGGGGTGGATCTGATTCAAGTTTCTTCAAATCAGCTGCCTAGATTCATATTTGGGCTCACTACAGAAGCTCGAATTCGAACTTAGTGCATTTCAGGCAAATTTCTTAAAAAATCTTCTTCTCCAGATTCAGCAGGCAGAATCTTTCGATATTTGGTATGCAACATTGTGGGGTGGATCTGATTCAAGTTTGTTCAAGCCAAGTCCCTAGGTCCATATTTGGACTCACTGTGGGAGCTTGAATTGTAACTTAGTGCAAAATGAGGAATTTTCTTTAAAAATCTTCTTCTCCAGATCTAACAGGCAGAATCTTTTGATATTTGGTATGCAACATTGTGTGGTGGATCTGATTCAAGTTTGTTCAAATTGGCCCCCTGGGTTTATATTTGGGCTCAGTATAGAAGCTTGAATTCAAACTTAGTGCATTTCAGGCAAATTTCTTAAAAAATCTTCTCCAGATCCTGCAGGCAGAATCTTTTGATATTTGGTATGCAACATTGTGGGGTGGATCTGATTTAAGTTTGTTCAAATTGGCCCCTTGGATTCATATTTGGGCTCACTATAGAAGCTCGAATTCGAACTTAGTGCATTTCAGGCAAATTTCTTAAAAAATCTTCTTCTCCAGATCCAACAGGCAGAATCTTTTGATATTTAGTATGCAACATTGTGGGGTGGGTCTGATTCAAGTTTGTTCAAATCGGCTCCCTAGATTCATATTTGGGCTCACTATAGAAGGTCGAATTCGAACTTAGTGCATTTCAGGCAAATTTCTTTGAAAATCTTCTTATCAAGATCCAGCAGGCAGAATCTTTTGATATTGGGTATGCACCGTGCTTACAGGGGTGAGATTCAAGTTTGTTCAAGCCAAGTCCCTAGGTCCATATTTGGACTCACTGTGGGAGCTTGAATTGTAACTTAGTTCAAAATGAGGAATTTTCTTTAAAAATCTTCTTCTTCAGATCCAGCAGTCGGAATGTTTTGATATTTGGTGTGCAGCATCCTTAGGGGGGGGGGGGGGGGGGGGGGGGGGGGGGAGATTCAAGTTTGTTAAGGCCAAGTTCCTGTGGGAGCCCAAATTATAACTTAATTCAATATGAGGAATATTTTTTAAAAATCTTCTTTTTTTTTTAGATCCACTGGTCAGAATCTTTGGATATTTGGTATAAGGTTTTCTTAGGAGGAGCAGATGCAACTTTTTGAAATCAATTCTCTGGGTTGATATTTAGGCTACCATGTCAGGTGAGTGCCCTCAGGCCCCTTGGGGCCTCTTGTTTTTATTCTTGTTGAAATATAAGCCCAGATTTGGTTTTACATACCAGTATAATCCCTGAAAGTGTGCTTTTATCATTATCATTTATTTGCAGTTGAGTTGTTGTGGAGTGGAGACATACAACGATTGGGAACAGAATATTGAATTTAATTGTTCCACATCACAGATCTCAAGTTGTGGAGTTCCAGAGTCTTGTTGTCGAATATCTTTAAATATAGCTTGTGGCTATCAAGTCAGAAAATTCTTGGTAATTATTACTCTTGTATTTTGTTTTTAGTCGAGTTTTGACGAAGTCAAACTCAACTTATAGTTTGATGAAGTGGAGGGCGGGCGACGGGCGTAAACAATTGGTTTCTGGGCAATAACTTTAGTTCTATTTGATGCACTTTACCAAAATTATACCAGAGGTTACCCTATAGGAAAGGAAGACACCTGTCGATTTCAGAGTCTTGCGCCCCAAGGTCAAGGTCACTGTTACTATAAATAGAATATTTTGTGACAAATTGGTTTCCGGGCAATAACTTTAGTTCTATTTGACACACCTTTACCAAACTTATACCAGAGGTTACCCTATAGGAAGGGAAGACACCTATTGATTTCGGAGTCTGGGACTCCAAGATCAAGGTCACTGTTACTATAAATAGAATATTTTATGACAAATTGGTTTCCGGGCAATAACTTTAGTTCTATTTGACACACCTTTACCAAACTTATACCAGAGGTTACCCTATAGGAAGGGAAGACACCTATTGATTTCGGAGTCTGGGACTCCAAGATCAAGGTCACTGTTACTATAAATAGAATATTTTATGACAAATTGGTTTCCGGGCAATAACTTTAGTTCTATTTGACGCACATTTACCAAACTTATACCAGAGGTTACCCTATAGGAAGGGAAGACACCTATTGATTTCGGAGTCTGTGACTCCAAGTGCAAGGTCACTGTTACTATAAATAGAATATTTTGTGACAAATTGGTTTCCGGGCAATAACTTTAGTTCCATTCCACGTATCTTCACCAAACTTATACCAGAGGTTACCCTATAGGAAGGGAAGGCACCTATCGATTTCGGAGTCTGGGGCCCCAAGGTCAAGATCAAGATCACTGTTACTATCAAGAGAATATTTTGTGACAAATTGGTTTCCGGGCAATAACTTTAGTTCTATTTGACGCACCTTTACAAAACTTATACCAGAGGTTACCTTATAGGAAGGGAAGACACCTATTGATTTCAGAGTCTGGGACTCCAAGGTCAAGGTCACTGTTACTATAAATAGCTTATTTCTTCAGAATTTAATGTCAAAACTCGACTTCTGGATCTGTGATCCTCTTGCTGGATTTTTTATATTTTTTATTCTTGTAAATTTACATATCATATTAATAATTTTTATTTTTATCCAGGAATATATGTGATGTCATTTTCAGAGAATGTTCAATTCATGATGTTAGATTGAACAGCAATGCATGTGCAAAGTGTTGACTGACAATGAGTCAATTTCTTGAGATTCTGGAAAGTATGGCAGAGTCCTCTTAATGTGATATTTCATATATCAGGCCTGTGAGTTTTCTTCTTTTCAGAAGATTTCCTCTTTTTTGTGTGGTTTGAAAGCATTTTTTTTAATGATTTCCACATTAAAATTGAGAATTTAGCTAATTACATCTTCTTTAAGAGAGCTCACTGAACAAGATGCAATTAGCTAAATTTTCAATCTGTGCACTGAATAATGTGATTGGAGAAGAACCTTAAACTACGAATTAAATGAATGAGTGATTATGTGTGATCTCAAAATATTGCACACTTATATTTTCTGTTGGGAAATTTATTAAATTTAATCAGTTCTGAGTGTCATGCAATTATGAAAGCATATTTTTAGTACCTTAGTCATTCTAGACCTGAACATTCATATGGAATTTATCCCCTAAGAGTCTTTGCTATAGAAGTATATTACATATGAATGTCCATCACTTTGAAAAATATGAAATATGATATTTATGAACAAGTCTAGAATTTTCTGTTTTGCCAAGCCTTTGTCAAGGCAAAATGGATAATCCGGATGAGATTTATCATATTGAACAAACATGGATGTCATATTGTATTTATCATATGAGCTGCAATTGAACAAGTGTGTGGGCAGGGAATTAAAAAGAAACTGGTAAGGGTTAAAGAAAGGAGTTTCAACATCAAAGAACAATGGCACTAAGACACATCACAAAATCAGTTGATTGGGTGGAAAAACTGTAGTAAAGTCAATTTCATCAATACTCACTTCACAAACATATCCAGTTGTCTCTGATATCTTTCTTATTACCATCGCACTACTTGCATCATCAATTTTTACTTTTGAATTCAATGGATAGTCAGACATCATGGATTTGTTATATGCCCATTTGAAAAAATGTTATTATGTAAGTGGGTGGGGGCGCGGTGGAATTGCGGTAACTGGTTCTGGTCAGATCTCCCGAAGTTAAGCAACATTGAGCTTGGTTAATCCTCGGATGGGTGACCGTCTTAGCGATCGATTGTGTCCTTGGGCAAGGCACTTAACCCTGATTGTCCACATGGGGACAAGAAGACGCCATGTACTAAGTCGTACTGCACGTCGATGGTGCACATGTCTTCAACCAATCTAACCCTGCCTGTGCAGCAGTGCGGAGTTACGATGTTGGGGAGCTGGCAGCTGCTCGTCATTGCTCGGTGGTTCTCTCCGGGTTCTCCGGTTTCCTCCACCTGTAAAACTGTCACAGTCATGATTAGCCATTGTGCATAAGTATGTGACCTTAAACACCAATAAATAAATAAATGTAAGTGGGTAGTCCCTCTGTCCATCATCCATCCATCCAGATTGATTTTTGTCTGGAGCATTGCTCAGCCATTTGTCTTCCAATCATTTTCCAACTTGGCACATAAGTTAACCGCCATGAGAACCTGTGCAAGTGTAGTTTTGAGTTTGATGGGTGGGGGTGGAGAGAGGGAGGTTTTACATCAATTGTAAAATACACAAATGCATTACAGGTTACAAGAAAACAATACAGCCTAAATTAACTTCCTAATCCCACATGTTTTGCCAGTCAATTATGACAATTTTGCAGAACAAAGGTTGCGCTTTGCATCCACATATGGCCAGAGTGGAAGGCCATTCACATCTTGACACAATTTCCATTGCAGTAAATAGCAACATGCGATCTCGACAAAGTGAGGTCTAGATGAGAGCATCCCCTTTTGGTCGCGGTAGGTCAATCGTGATGCCTGAGTAGGCCTGAAACCCCAAAACCATTAGCACAGTCTACAGGTCATATTTATGAAGTGATATTGTTGTAACTTTGTAGGATGACTCTATATAATGTCTAGATGAGAACATCCTGTTTCGGTTGGATTTAGTCAACCAAGACGGCCGCTCGGCCACATTACCTAGATTCCTTTAGCACAGTCTACAGGTTGCATTTATGCAGGGATTTCATTGCAAATTTGTAGGATTACTCGGTATAATGTCTAGATCAGATCGTTCTATTTTTGCCGTGATCCGTCAGCTGTGATGGCCGCACAGGCACGTGACCTAGATTTGCTTAGCACAGTCTACACTTCATATTTTTGAAGCGAATTCATTCTAACTTGAAGGATAACTCAGTATGATGTCTAGATGTGACTGCCCTATTTTGGTCTCTATCGGTCAGCCGTTACCACCACTTGGTCATGTGACCTAAATTCCTTTAGCAAAGTCTACAAATTACAATTTATGAAGGGATTTCATTGTAACTTGGTAGGATGACTCTTTTTGGAATGGTTTTACTGTACATTACGTGTACATCACCTGTATGAAAGCAGTCTCCAGAAACCCTAGTAATAATGTATAATTATGTATTGCAATCTCCTTTTGACCAGGTCAGTTAAGGTCATGTAATCTATTTATAGATTACATAACCTTATTAGAGGCGGGGCTAATTAATGTTTTTTTCAGCTCAAAGAATGACAACACATTCCAGTTATTCTCAATGACTCTCATTATTCATTGTAAATAAACTAGTAATGACAGAGTTTGAACATTATATACACAGAAATGAATGAGTTGCATAAATACAATTAAATGAATATTTTTTTCAATTTATAATTTTTTTCTGGCCTTTTTTAAATTTGCTGACAAATAGCATGTAGCCATTGTTGGCTTCCGATAAATATGAGAAATTCAATCTGGAGCCATTATCATTGCCAACATTTAAATATTGTTTGCTCCCAGCAGAACATGAAGTATTTTTAATAATGGTACTGACACTTTATAATACACTCGAAATATGGGTTCCATCACTCAACCATTTAAGCCTTTTCCTGAGAAATCAGTATCTAAGTGGAGTAGAAGTACTTTGGTGAAGTCTAAACGGTTGGGTGTTAGAGGCCCATATTAAAAGACACTTTGCTCCAACAACTTGGTTTATCATCCCTCTTTTAGAAGTTGCAAGACAAGCTCTTGTCAACGGGTAGGGTGGTGGGCAGGGTGACTCACATGCTACATTTTTAATTAAAAAGATATGAATAAAATGAAAAAGTTTTTTAAACACTACTAGGCACATTTATTATGCCTCATGTTTGTAACATCAGCCATGATTGGTTAATCTGACACCTTCTAAAAGTGATAGTACTGGAGTTTGGGGGCAAAACACGGGTACTATCACGACGTTCTTCCCTGGAGACAAGAGAACAAAGAAAATGTAAGCTCTGCTTCCATTGATCATCGTCGTTTACGCACGCTCTGATTGGAATTTCTCAACACCAAACGCTTGCACCGCGTCCGTTTAACTTTTTTTGTCACCGATAGACACAAACTTACCAACAAATATATCATCTTCAGTGGGTGTGTTTTCAATTTTAACTGCAAACAGTGAATTCAAAAGAATCAGAAATATTAAAAACTCATGTGTTGTTCACCACTTCATTGAATCCTGAATATGAGTTATGAGTCATAAAAATGTACAGACTGAACAAAGAATTTACATGAATAAATGGCATGAACGAAGAAGGAATGCTTGTGTTGGTTCTTGAATGTTTTGGTTCTGGGGCGTTTCGGCCCAAAATGTTTCAGCCTCCATGTTTTGAAGCACTGGGATGGGCTTGCATGAGCAAGGAAAAATGGCCGGACTGAGGGGAGTGGGGGGGGGGGGGGTGAGTTGGTACAGGCAAAGGCTAGATAGGCATCCACTACATAAAATTTGTGATTTGTGTGTGTGTTGGGGGGGGGGGGGGAGGATTATTGTCCCTGGGGCCAGTGATATCCATATTTATATGCTTTTACTGACAAATACTATTAAAAGTGTTAAAATAAATTATTAAAATGAAATATATAATGCATTTGGGTTGGGGGGGGTGCCCGGGTGGGACTGTGGGTGGCACAACAAGGAAAATATTGATGTATTGGCCGCACGCAAAAATCTCAATGACAAGTATCCAACTCTCACTGAGAGCTCATCAAAATCTCACTTACAGTCGCCTTCAGAGGTTAACAGGTCTGGTTATGACTTCTATCAATTATATTTCCACAAGTTTAGTACTCCTCGACCTCACTGAGCCTCCGCCTCAAGTTCAAAATAAATTGTTTCACTCTGCTTAATTCTTACAACTGTCATCGTCCAAGAAACATGAATTTATATTCCCTTATACCACTTATCACACAAGCATTAATAATGAATTATAACATGAACAGCATGATACAGTTGTAAACACTGGCATTTGGTGATATAGAAACTCCCAAAGCGACGACACTTGAGACAAGTCATTTTCGAATTTGGTGATCTAGAAACTCCTAAAGAGACATCATTCGTTCGAAATGACATCATGTTTTTGGATTTGACTACATTGTTATTACAAGATTGATGGCATGTTGCAGTTAACGCTTAACAATGAAAGCTATATTTTTGTTCTGCATAATAAAATAATTAGAATGTTTCTTTTCATGTTCTATTGGTCGATAGTACATGAGTTTGTGTGATTTCTGAAATAAAACCTTCAGCAGCTTTGCTGCTTCAGATTTTATTTCAGAAATCACACAAACTCAGGTACTATCGACTGATAGAACATGAAAAGGAACGTTCTAATATTATAATAGAACATTTCGAGAAACAGCCAACATAAATGGCAAAAATGGCATAAAATATATATTTCGTAGTTATATTTTTATACAACAACCAATGGCCCAGACTAGCTGGTGCTAACTCTAAAATTAATCCAGGGCCAATCCTAAATTCCTTTAGCAAAGTCTACAAATTACAATTTATGAAGGGATTTCATTGCCCCCAATCCCCAAAATTTGCATGCAAAACCGAAAATTTCATGTCCTATCTGGTCCTCCATACTTTTGCGATCTGCGCATGCGCAGTATCCAGGAAGACACCGAAATTGAAGCCAACCTTCATTCTTTGTTGGCTCTTCTGTCATTAACAACAAACTGACATCTGTGCTTTTAAATCTTAGTTTTAATGATGCCAGACACAAATCAATGGTAGAATTGTTGGATCCAAGGACACATTTGGATGATGGAAGGAAGCAACGGTGGTTGGAAACATTCAGGGCTGTAACTTTATAATTTTTAGATAAATTATTTCATGTTTCCCAATTTTGGGACATGGGCTTGCTAATGCTTTAGATGATTTTTCCATGTTTGTTAAGTGTTCCTTCCCTATCCTTCCTTGAAGCCCCCCAGTTAAACTCCCAAGCTTTTCAGCTTCTTTTATTGAAATTTTTCTTATAAATTTCTTGGGAGTTTGATGTGTTATACAGAATGTTTATTCTGTATTTCCCCATGGTTACGTCCTCACCCTTGGGGTGTTTAGGCATTTTGGGTCATGCATCATACATCCGATGTATCATTTTTTCTTTTACTGATGATCTTGCTTTACATCGGATAGTTCTAAATCTGTTAGTGACTTCGGGCCTTAAGCTTCTTATTCAGTGCCTGGGGTTTTGTTTCCGGTTTTTCTTCTGACGTTGTTTACATTGACAACGTTGTATAAATATATGTAATTTCCTATTTAGTTCATGGTAGGATTAATG
The DNA here is from genome assembly GCA_031216915.1 of Pictodentalium vernedei. Classification (NCBI taxonomy): domain Eukaryota; kingdom Metazoa; phylum Mollusca; class Scaphopoda; order Dentaliida; family Dentaliidae; genus Pictodentalium; species Pictodentalium vernedei. The sequence goes on along the minus strand of CM062296.1, from coordinate 640,751,197 downwards.
TAAGATACATTAAAAATATTCTGGTAGTGTAGCAATTAATTTGGGGGAATTTTGTCCACTCTTAGGCTCTATCGGGATACATTTGGGCTCTGTTCCCTTTGGGAACTTGTGCTCCTGTCAAAAGTTTTCGAAAAAAAAAATTTTTTCAAATTAAATTTTCGATTTATATTTTGAATGTTGTTTATTATGTATCTTTTTTGTATATTTATTGTGGAGTTGGTGGGGTACTGTCGACTTTGTTTTGATTCATTATGAAAGCTTTTTGCTCAAAATGCAAGGCGAGGAAGTCTTCCTCGGATTTACATGCTGTTTGCCTTGCTTGTAGTCGATGTACTCCCACTAACTCTTGACCAACCTGTGTCGGATGGAATGACAAACATTGGAGATGGGTATCACGGTACGTTGTTAGCAGCGAGAGGCCAATGCCGTTCCTCTCGCCACAAAGTCAATCAAGTTTCTCAGTTTCTTTTTTAGAGGAACAAGAACATGGTGATGTTTATGTGATGCCTAGAGATAGTGTGCTACTGTCGTTGTGCTCAGATGAGCAGACAGAGCTAGCTGCAAAGGTGCTTATGAATAGACATGGCAAAAAGCCACTAGCCGGTGGTTTTAGTCCCTTGTTGCCATCTAGCTCGACCGGTGAAGTGGTTACTCCGTCCGTGGGTACCGTGATGCTGGGTGTATTCATTGCGGTCGAGAGGACTGGATTGGGTAGAGCAAGCACCTTAAAACATAAACAGGCTCACCCTGCGATGACGGAACAGAGGAAGAAGCCAGCAACTACCATGGGAAGCTCAGTGAGGACTGAAAGGACCACGAGCGAGAGAGGTCCCTCTCTCTCCCAGCAGCATATGGGGCCAGATGTTGTGATTAGAAACTTGCATCAGTTGGAGCATACGTCCACACTTTCCGCCCTGGATGCTCCATATAGTTCGCAGCCAGCCTCTGCTGCAGTTACAGCTTCTACAACGTCATTTTCAAAGTACACACGACCGCACCTTAGCGACACGATTTCGAATATCCAGCCTGCATCGCCGAGAAGGGACCACTCATCGTCTGTGAAGTCGGATCATCCAGTACTAAGGAGACAAGGCCTCATTTATCGGGACGTCCGGAGAAAAGAGCCATCTCGGACACACCATTCCAGGAGCAGCAGGCAGCCAAGAAACAGAAAACCGCTGCTCCTCAGGCCTCCGTAACAGACTTGTGGTCGCAGATTGTGCAGCTCATCAGCGCTTCCCAGCAAATGCGGGAGCCGCCTACGGCAGTCTCAGAACCTGAGCTGTCTGATGGTTCTGGGTCGGTCGGGTCATCTGCACGTTCAGATGCGGTAGACCGAGAGTCTCAACTGATTCAGTCGGATGGTGAAATGGATATGGACGAAGATTACCCTTCCCTTTCAGAAGAGCACATGGTTGCGATGGATTTAATCCATCAATACTTCCCCAAATTTGTTCCGGTGTATCAGAATGCTGCAACTACTAGAAAGAAACAGCTGGCTTCCTTGGACGCAGACCTTATCCTGACAAAGGAGGAGGTCCTGTCTTTTTCAGTTCAATTTAGGCAGGTGTCGCAGGCCTTCGGCCATTTAGATGGCGCCGTATTCAAACTCTCCAGTGGGAAGAAGAAAGGCGGTTCTTGACATCATCTTCCGTAAATTTACTGTTTATTGGACCACGTTCATTTAAAACAGTCGGGGAAGATGTACAGAGAGTTCCTCTGCATTTGGATGAACAGGCTGAGTAACTAGAGCTATCCTTGCCTGCCTCATTCACAATTCACTCGGACACAATTGAGACGGCAATATCTTCAGAGCGAATTTGGATGCTTTGTCTTATGCAGATCACCTTTCAAGAGCTGTGGCGCAACGTCTCAATGGGAAGGAATTTGAGGACGAACGTACCTCTTTAAGAGTTCTTTCCAGGGCAATTATGTTTACCACGTATAACTCCGCCTTAACAGTGGCTAATTTGGAGTTAATCAGACGTGACGGTGCCCTTGCATCATCATCTTTAATAGATGACAAGTTGAAAAACTCTACGGGTCGCTCCCTTATCTGGACACACAATATTTGACGACAAGCTTTCATTGATTTATGACCAAGCTACAAAGAAAGCATCTAATACTCTGCTTCTAAAGTCGGCGTCTAATCGACCCGCTACAGCAGAAAAGAGTAAAGGAGACGTCCCAGACAGAAATCGTCTAAAGGGGACTCCTCGCGAGGGTATAGGAAGCCCTCCTATAATTACTCTAGGGATCGTCAATACAGCGACCCAGGAAGGGGCGTAGGTCTGATCGAGACTACCGGTCAGATGCCCCTAAGCTGGCAGGTCAAGGCTCTTCGCAAGGGGGACGTGGTTTCTCCTCCTGTAAGCCTCGCAGGTCCTACAGGTGATGGTCAGGACCTCTATTGCTTGCCAGTTGGCAGAAGGTTATGTCGGGTGTACAGGCTCTCTTATCAAAGGAAGCAATAGAGGTCATCGAGAATCAAAATTCTCCTGGATTCTACAGTCACCTGTTCCTCGTACCGAAGCCAGATGGCTCGTTCAGACTGGTAATAGACTTGAGCTGGATAAACAAGCTTATCGTAGCTGCAAAGTTCTGTATGGAGACCATTCGGTCAGTAAGGGTGAGCATTCGAGTGAACGACTATGCGGCAAGCATAGGTCTAAAGGATGCATACTTTCATATGTCCTGGTACATCCGGCATTCAGAAAGTACCTGCAGTTCGCCGTTCAAGGGATAGTGTATCAGTTCTGAGTGATGTGCTTCGGTCTGAACCTGGCACCCTGGGCTTTCACTCGAATAATGAACTCGGTAATGTCTTACTTCCGAGCACATCCGCCTGGGGTAACGTTGGCTTACTTGGACGACATTCTTCAGAGATACGGCAACAAAACTACACTTCAGAACGATGTTCAGAGTCTGCTTCTTTTGCTCCAATGTCTCGATTTCATCATAAATGAGAAGAAGTTAGATCGAGCTCCGTCCAAGTCGTTCATTCACTTGGGAATGAGCTTCGAGACACACAACACTCTGGTTTGTCTGCCGTTACCCAGATGCATTAACAGCGAGGGAATTTATGCAACTGATGGGGTTGTGCGGAGCAGCTGCGGATCTTATTCCGATGGGTCACTTGTGCACATGTCCCCTCCAGATATTCTTTACGCAGAACTGGAGTGTGAAGAAACCAGTATTGTTTTAACGGACCTGGTAAAACAAAAGGTCTAGATTTGGGCAGATATTCAGTTGTTAACTCAGGGAGTTCCACTGCAGCTACCAGATCCGGCTTTCACTATTATAACAGATGCGAGTGAAACAGGTTGGGGCGCGACCCTAAGCCTGACAGACTCAAAGTGTCAGGGTCTTTGGTATCCTTGGTTTCTAGAGAAACACATAAACATTAAAGAGATGATGCCAATATGGTTAGCACTACAACATTGGATTCACATTATAGCGGACGCTCATGTTCAGATATTGTCGGACAATTCGACAGTAGTAGCGTACATCAGGAACCAGGGAGGCACTCATTTGATTCCGTTATGCGAACTAACAGAGAAAATTCTTCTGTATATCGTTAATCATAATGTTCACCTATCGGTCCGGCATATACCGGGTCGTCGTCAGGTTGTCGCCAGTAATTTGTATATTTTTTATAATTACCAATGGCCCAGACGGGGTGGCCCTCCCATGAGTGGGCACTCATACCTCCCCGCTGTTTACAACATTTAGCAGGCAATTTCTAGAAAGAATGATAGTTGCCGCCAATTTCAGTGTCTTCCTGGATACTGCGCATGCGCAGTTCGCAAAAGTATGGAGGACCAGGTTGGACATGAAATTTTCGGTTTTGCATGCAAATTTTGGGGATTGGGAGGCAAAATTTGTGTTTGGCCCTGGATTAATTTTAGAGTTAGCACCAGCTGGTCTGGGCCATTGGTAAGTATAAAAAATATACAAATTACTTTGAATTTATAATTTTAGGGGGGGGAGGGCAAAAATGAGTTTTTTTCTGTAAGCCTGTAATAATTAAATATTAATTAGAAAGAAAACCTATCATCGTCAGAAGTGTGTGTGAGTGGGGGGAGTGTGGGATCTGCTGAAGTGCCCTCCCCCTCCCACACTTGTTTCCCACATACTCATCCTGCATCAGAAAAATGATTGGTGTTGATTGAGAAGTAATCAATCGAGAATTCTGATATTTATCTTTATGCATGTATATAGACACCAGTCGTGTAGTACTGCTCTTTAACTGTGGGTATACAGAAAATTTATCCAATGGAGCAGTCACAAGGCAATGTGACTTACACATCCATTCATTAGAAGGTTAGCCATTTGGGTGATTCAAAAATCTGATGATCGCATGCACTTACTGTGTAAAAAGGTTAAAGGAAAGCATACATATTCCGCGATAACATTTGGAAGAAATTCCAGGAACTGTGTGTGTTTTTATACAAGTTGAGGCTGTCAGATAGCCTGGAGCATACTCAGAAACCGTACATGGATTGTGGATGGATTTGGAAACACCCACTAAGTGTAAATTTCATCCAGATAATAGCTCAAGTTCAGTGAAACTGCACAAAAAAAAAACATTAAAAAATTAGCAAGGCGACTCTCAAAGAAATCAGATGCTGTGATTACAGTAGTTAATTATAACCAGTGGCAATAATCTTTCCATGAGAAAGTCACCACAGGGGATTAGTGACAAAGTCAAACAGCTACCAATTATTATATAAACCTTCCGATGTTTCAGTAGCCTATTGTTGTGGATGTGTTCACCTGAAATTATAATAATAATAATAATAATATATCACTTATATAGCACCTATCCTAATAAAAGCCCTAAGCGCTTTACAAAAGAAATCACGAATAAGATAGATAAAAATCAATAAAGTCATCCGATTTGTGTGTCAGCGAAGGGATAGCCTGGGAAGTTCCTCTGGTATAAGTTGGTTTTTAGTCCCTTTTTAAAACTTTCAAGAGATGGTGCATTTCGTAAGGTTTTGGTAACGAGTTCCACACACGGGGCACGCTGATCCTGAAAGCTCTGTCACCTACAGTCTTCAAATTCCCCGCGAACTGAGTTAAAAGCCCTTCGTTGCTGGACCGCAACGATCGCTGCGGCTTGTATGGTATGAGGAGTTCGCTAAGATAGCCTGGGAAGTCAGCCGAATTTCTCTGGTAGGTGAGTATTGCTAGTTTATATGTTATGCGGTCTTTAACTGGGATGTAGTGCAGCTTGGCAAGGGCGGGTGAGATGTGTTCCCTTTTCTTTGTCCGTAGAGCAATCCTAGCAGCAACGTTGATCAGCCTCTGTAAACGTTGGAGCTGGATGTCCGGGACGTCGAAAAGCAGTGCATTACAGTAATCTATTCGACTCAAGATGAATGACGAAATCAGCTTTTTTGTGGTGTCTAAACTTAAATATTTTCGGATATGACCTAGCCTTCTAATTTCAAAATATTCTGACTTACATATGTTTGATATTTGATAGGACATTGAAAGAGTGGTGTCCAAATGAACTCCGAGATTTTTCGCACTATCTGTGAAATGGATCAAGTTCTCACCTACGGAAATGTGCTGAATTGTGATGGAATTTGCGACGGATTGTTTTGCGCACCACATCGCTTCGGTTTTGTCATCGTTGAGTCTAGCAGAATCACATGACAATGTCAATAGCCTAACTCTTCACTCATTTAACACAGAAAATGAGTTTTTTTTCTTAACTCTCTCTGGGTTGAGTATCCATGCGCCACGGAGGTGGGATGAAAGCTGTGAGTCACAAGGTGGTTTGGGGAAATTTTTTTTTTTTTGGGGGGGGGGGGGGGGGGGTGGGGGGGGGGGGGGGGGGTTAACCTCCTCATACAATTTCTAATCCACCAGTTGTGGGATGCTTTTCACACCCGACGTATACTTACATTTCTGAGGAAAAGATAAGGCAATCTTACAAATACTGCTGGCATTTCTGCTAATCCCTTTTGAAAATAATTGCTGGGTGGTTCCCCCTTCCAAAGTGGTTTAGTGATAATCTACTCCCGTAATATGAACTCAAATGGGTGAATTCCAGTAACACACATCGACAAAGGCCATTGATATGAATGTTCTTCATGTTAGCACTATGATTGCCTGGGTCAAAGATTTGTCCCCCAATTAAAACACTTGATGAGCAGCGGATTTGATAAATAATGGGCAAAAAACAATTTGTTAACCATTGTCAGTGAACTGCGAGTTCAAAGTAACCCTGTCAGGTTAGCAAATCGCACCTCACACATGAGAAAATATTCATACAACATCGCTGCTTCTTTAAAATCAATTTCATTTCATTCAACAATTCACTTCTCTGGACTTTTTTTTTTATTAGTCCCCTACGGGAACCATAAGGGGACTATAGGATTGCACTCCATCCGTCTGTCCGTCCGTCTGTCTGTCTGTCCGTCCATCCATCCGTTCATCCGTCCATCCATCTATCTGTCCGTCCATCTGTCTGTCCGTCTGTTCATCCATCTGTCGTCTGTCTGTCTGTCAGTCTGTTTTTATACGCTCGTTTTGAAAAAAACGGGTCGTATTATGGTATACTGCTGTCCGTCTGTCCATCTGTCCGTCCGTCCGTCCGTCCATCCGGTCATATGTCGTACGATAACTCAAGAACGCTTTGAGAGATTTTTGTGATTTTTGGGTAGGTGGTGTATATCGATGGAGGGAAGCTCCATTTCGTTTAGTGTCGCCGTTCGATTAGTCATTCCAGAGTTATGGGACTTTATTACTTAGAAAATTGTTGATTTTTTACACGTCGTACGATAACTCAAGAACGCTTTGAGAGATTTTCGTGATTTTTGGGTAGGTGGTGTATATTGATGGAGGGAAGCTCCCTTTTGTTTAGTGTTGCCATTCGATTAGTCATTCCAGAGTTATGGGACTTTATTACTTAGAAAATTGTTGATTTTTACACGTTGTACGATAACTCGAGAACACTTTGAGAGATTTTCGTGATTTTTGGGTAGGTGGTGTATATCGATGGAGGGAAGCTCCCTCTCGTTTAGTGTCGCCGTTCGATTAGCCATTCCAGAGTTATGGGACTTTATTACTTAGAAAATTGTCGATTTTTTACAGTCGTACAATAACTCGAGAACGCTTCGAGAGATTTTCACTATTTTTTGGTAGGTGGTTTATGTTGATGGAAGGAAGCTCTCTTTCGGTTGGTGTCGCCGCTCGAGTAGTCATTCCAGAGTTATGGGACTTTATTTTTAACATGTCGAACAATAACTTAAAAATGCTTGGAGCAATTTTCATGATTTTTTGGTTGCAAGTGTATGTTGATAGAAGGAATCTTCCTTTCGATTTGTGTCGCTGTCCGATTTGTCATTCCAGAGTTATGGGACTTTATTTATCAAAATATAGGCAATTTTCCACATGTTGGACTTTGAGCAATTTTCATGATTTTTTGGTGGCAAGTATATTTAACCTGACAAGTACACATGTATACTCATATTGTGTGGTTCCCCCTTGTAATTAATAACGGGCATATCATGCACTCGTGGCACAGCTGTTTATTTATGTTACCACCTCTCTCTCCAACATGCTTTAAGCTACACCTTTCATATTTGGTACATGGATAAATGGTTCTGAGGGGATGATGCACGCTCAAAATTTTTTTTTCAAAAGCCAAGATGGCGGTCATTTTTGTTGTGTTTTTTTAGCTTTTTTTCTCTATTTTCATGTTACCACCCCTCCCACCAACATGGTTCAAGCTACATCATTCATATTTGGTACATGGATAAATGGTTTCGATGGGATGATGCACGGTCAAAATTTTTTTTTTTCCAAATCCAAGATGGTGGAATGGCGGCCATTTTTGTTGTGTTTTTTAAGCTTTTTTTTCTCTGTTTTCATGTTACCACCCCTCCCACCAACATGGTTCAAGCTACACTTTGCATATTTGGCACATGGATAGAGGGTTGGGAGGGGATGATGCACGTTCAATATTTTTTATGCAAAATCCAAGATGGCGGCATGGCGGCCATTTTTGTTGTGTTTTTTAAGCTTTTTTCTCTATTTTATGTTACCACCCCTCACTCCAACATGGTTCAAGCTACACTTTTTATATCTGGCACATGGATAAAGGGTTGTAATGGGATGTTGCACGTTCAATATTTGTTTTCCAAAATTCAAGATGGCGCCATGGCAACCATTTCTGTTGTGTTTTTTAAGCTTTTTTCTCTATTTTATGTTACTACTACTCCCTCCAACATGGTTCAAGCTGCACTTTTCATATATGGTACATGGATAAAGGGGTTGTGAGGGGATTATGCTCTGTCTGTCTGTCTGTCTGTCTGTCTGTCTGTCTGTCTGTCTGTCTGTCTGTCTGTCTGTCTGTCTGTCTGTCTGTCTGTCTGTCTGTCTGTCTGTCTGTCTGTCTGTCTGTCTGTCTGTCTGTCTGTCTGTCTGTCTGTCTGTCTGTCTGTCTGTCTGTCTGTCTGTTTGTTTGTTTTTATGTTACCACCTCTCCCTCTAATATGCTTCAAGCTACACCTTTCATATTTGGTACATGGATAAATGGTTCTGAGGGGATGATGCACAGTCAATATTTATTTTTCAAAATCCAAGATGGCAGAATGGCGGCCAATTTTGTTGTGTTTTTTAAGCTTTTTTCTCTATTTTATGTTACCACCCCTCCCTCCAACATGGTTCAAGCTACGCCTTTCATATATGGTACATGGATAAAGGGTTGTGAGGGGATTATGCACGCTCAATTCAATATTTTTTTTCAAAATCCAAGATGCTTATATACTCTAGTGTCTTCTGTGACAAAAACACCTTATGTCACAAAAGCGCCGTAGGGGACTAATACCACCTCGGTGGTCAAACACTTGTTTTAAATAGCTTTTCCATCCAAACTGTATCAAATTTATATTTCACCCCATATTTATTAGCAACAAGAATTACTATTTACGGACAATAACAGACTATTTGTAGTAGAATAACCAACTGCGATTAAGCAGTGAAAAAAATGCACATCTAATTATAGACAATAAAACCAACTCAGTGGTGCCATGTGGTTGGGTCTTCTGACCCCACCACACAGTGCAATTAGTGGGGTCTCAATTATCAGTTCATACAGACAATGTACACTTAGTGAACTTGGCAACTTTGGTTGACATACACAGGGTTTGCTAGGGGAAAAATTGTGGGTCTGGTAGTTTAAAGAAAGTGACGTGTGTATAGAGGGGGGCTTCTCCCCCCAGGAAAATTTTGATTTTTAGGTGCTCTCTGATGGCCTCTGGGGGCATTCTGGTCGCTAAAATGCTGAATAATTGAAGTGGAAAATATGTATTTTTTCCTCCTACAATTCTCTAAATTCCCACGGGACACACAATACTACAATACTCTGGTCGGAGATTTCATAAAAATACAAACCCAAAACAACACAAAATCCATGAATCCTGATAGTGACTGCGACGCTTGACCTCAATTTTTTTTATACAACCCGATACGTGCCAACGTAAATAATTGGAAATGCAGAGAGAATGAAATATTCGAAAAGAACCATGATGCGGACATGTGACATCATGCACGTGCAATTACATCATTTATCGCTCGAAATAAAAGCCAGTGATTTCGGACCAAACATGACAATTTGAGTCCAAAATTTTATAGGCGACGTTTAGGATTTGAACTTTGTTTCCCCCTCTCGTCTGGGGGTTATATTATAAAGTATCAGGTTGTCGCCAGTAATAGTAGGCATAGTATACAACATAATTATGCCTATATTACGTGGAAACAAAGGATCCTCAGTGTCGTTACGATACAGCATTGTACTCGACATTTTAACCACCAGCTTTTCTGCCTGATCATGGATTTTTTTGAGTGAATTAAAAAAACGAAAGCTTATTCCATTTTCAATCAATAGCTGGTGGAAAAAGCATAAGAATCACAGAGTTTTACCCTCTTTATTTCTGACTGGCTTCAGTCCATGGACTTATTGAATGAAACTCTACATGTACCTCTCATTTTCCTTCACAGATTATCAGTTGTGTGTATTGCATGGGTGGGGGCAGCACACTGCAAGTTATATTGAGACAATTCGCTGTCCACAGACTGTAGTTGAAAGATCTCTTTGAAAGTTCCCATGCACATTGATATATGAAGCCCTTAAGTGGCAGTATTTATACTTCGGGACAGAGCTAAAATATGGGCTTCCGGCACTTAATCAGTTAATGAAATAGTTTATGAAGTAAAGGGTAATTGAAAGCAGGCCTGGAAATAACATGCAAATGTTTGGTTAAATTAACTTCCTAATCCTGCAAGTTTTGCCAGTCAGATATGGCAATCTTTTGGAACAAACTTGTGTCAAAGGTTGCTCATTGCATCCACATATGTCTAGATTGGCATGCTATTTACATTTCAACAGAATTTCCATCAAAATAAATAGCAACAACTAATGCACGATATCACCAAAGTGAGATCGCATCTTAGTTCTTGCTATTTATTTTGACGGAAATTCTGTCAAAACATAAACAACATGACTTGCATAGTAAAAACAGAGAAAGCATAAATGCATTAAAACACTTTTATAATACAGGTTACCACCATGTTAATTAGTGTGACTTGCTAACAGATTACGATTTAAGGTCTTTATTTCCAGGCCTGTGAATGATTGCTTAAAGTACAGTTAACACATTTTCATGAAAACATTTTTGTGCCAATAATAAAAATGTGAGATACACAAAATGAAAGTAACATCTCTTATATTATTATGTATGTTTACAGACATCCTATGCAAAAGCCTTTATTCACACCAATGGATGCATGCCAATTCTTATAGGCCAGTTCAAATCCAACCTTGTGATAATTGGATTAGTGGCTTTTTGTGTTGGAGTGCTAGAGGTAAGTACCATACAAAATAGTGTCATAGGGTACCCCTGCCTCCTGCAGTTCCTGGAAACTTTAAAAATACTGGTCTCTGTACAAGTGGATTTCTGCTGGAGTATCAGCGGGAGCTTTCGTAACTCAGTCCCCCCCCAAGAGGGCATCGAGTGAATCAATGCATTAAATCCTCCCAATTCATGTAGTTATAGCATAATAGCTTTCACTTCATCATACGTTGTGGTGTTTCAGGCCCGCTGTTTTCAAAATTTGGGGTAACACATTTATTGTTCACCTGGTCTGACCTTTGGTAACTTATCTTTCGTTCCCCTGTATTAGATTCAGGTAACCCATTAGATAGGCCAAGTATTTATGAGTCGCAACTATGCTGATATATGAACTGGTGTACCATAGCCAGTTTCTTGCCTCTATTGGCAATATCCCGATGAATAGAGATGAATCCTTAGGAACAATAATGAGGCTGTGTTACAGCAAGTCAGATACAAATACAAACCTCATTGAAGTCTTCTTGAATTTTGGCATTTTTTATTGCAATTTGCACTGTGGTCTGCCAAATTGTTTTGCAGGCAATAAAAATATCAATACATTTTACTCCAATGTCTTGTTCATTAATTTACTGTCAACTATCAGAGAGGTTATCTTACCCCCCACTCTTGAAGAGAAGCAGGAGGGGGTATACTGGATTATATGCATCCATGCATCTGTCCATCTGCAGCAATATCTTACCAGTGTGTGGATGGATTTCAGTGAAATTTGGTATGAGGGACTTTTATGACAAGTGGCTCCTGCACATGTTATAAAAAAGTTCCTCACATTTTTAGCTCACCTGAGTGAAAGTCTGTGTGAGAATTTGCCATCACTTGGCGTCCGTCGTTCGTCATCTGTCGTCCATCGTCCATTAACTTTCGCAACTCGGTCTTCTCCTTCAAAACCACTAGCCCAAGCCCAAACCAATTTGACATACAGTATATTGGAGGTATCCTCTTTCCAGTTTGTGAAAACGAACTCGGTGCCCCCTCTGGGGTGGGAGTGATGCCCCAAAAGCATCAATTTCTCCTGAAATCTTCTTATGAACCACCAGTCAGAATGCTGTGATATTTGGTATGTAAGCTCCATTGGTACTCAAGACTCAAGTTTCTTCAAAGAAATTTTCTCTGTCAATATTTGGGCTCGCTACAGGAGGATCTCTATTTTGTGCCCCGCCCCAAATTTATATTTTCCGAACCGAGAGGCCGATATGAACCAAATTTGCTATGAGGTATTATTGGGTCCTAAGTACTTGATTCATGCCAAAAAAATGTTGAGAACCTCAGGAGCTAAAAATAGAAAAAAATTCAAACGCCCATATCTCCAAAACTGCGCGGCACTGAAACTTTTTATTGGGTGTGAAGCTTCCTTAGGACCAATAGAAAGGAATGGTGAAAAAAATAGCTATCTGTTTGGTCCTAAGGTACAGTTTCGGGACTTTGAAAAAATGCTGAGTCAGCATTATTTAACACTGAAGGTAATGGGAAAAATATAAAATAATCTTTTTCTCCCCAACCACTGCTCCAAAAACTTTCATATTTCACATATAACATCTATGGAAGATTGATTCACATGGTTGTTGAAATTTAACCCCTGGGTCTATATATGGGCACTCTACAGGAGCCCAAATGTTCAAATTAGTGCAATATGAGGGATATTCTTTAAAAATCTTCTTTTCCAGATCCAACAGTCAGAATCTTTTGGTATTTGGTATACAGCATCCTTAGGGAAGGGAGATTCAGGTTTGTTCAAGCCAAGTTCCTGGGTTCATATTTGGGCTCCCTATAGGAGCCCAAATTGTAACTTTGTTCAATGAGGAATATTCTTTAAAAATCTTCTTTTCCAGATCCAGCAGTCAGATTCTTTCGATATTTGGTTTACAACACCTCTGGGAGGGTTAGATTGAAGGTTGTTCAAATCAGGTCCCTGGGTTAATATTTGTGCTTTTTATTGAAACCCAAAGTCTAACTTTGTCAAATATGAGAAAATTTCTTGAAAATTCTTCTTCTTCAGGTCCACCAGTGAGAATCCTTTCATTTGGTATGTAACATCTCAAGGGGTGTCAAATTCAAGTTTGTTCAAATCGAGTCGCTTGTTTTTTCTTGTTTTTTTTTAGGGGGGGGGGGGGGGGGGTGCTAGAGGGAACCACAGTAGTTTAAAGCAAAACAAAATTTTGTTCGGTTGTTGTTTTTTAATACTTCATTGAACAGAGCTAGCTAGGAACCTTTCCTGGGACCAACAGATTTGAATGGTCAAAAAAGATGTCTTTGGATGCATCGTAGCAAATCAAAAAATTGCTCTTGCTTCTGTTCACTTACTGATACACTCATCTCTTTTGACAATTTGAGCCAGGTGAGCATTTCAGGCTCACTTAAGCCTCTGGTTAACTTAGAGTGATTGTATTTAATTCATTTATGCTTGATCAGTCCAACACTGCAGTGGAGGTATTATTGCCTTGTAATAATGGTATTCTGCAGATAAGAAAAAGATGGATTCCCAGTTTTTTATCTGCAATTAAATAATATGATAGGCTCTCTCATACTGGTAGTTAACAGTAAACCAATGAAGAATTTATTTTACTGACTTTGGTTGATGTTTCATTGTTTGCAACAGAGTATATTAATATACTTTTGTGATCTTATGATAGTTTCATTGTGTATACTTAAGTACTTATCGGTGGGTTTGTGGGAGCAGGGTGGCTCAGTGGCTAGAGCATTGAACTTCAAACCAAAAGATCCACAGTTTAGTTCAGACCAGCTGTAACTGTTCTGTGTCCTTGGACAAGGCACATAATCCTTATTGCCCATGTAAGGAAATGGTGATGCTGTGTACTAAGGCATACTGCATGTCTGTGGTGTACTTTCCTTCAATCAATGCTAACCCTGCTTGTGCTGAGTTAGTACATTGGGAGGTCTGCAATTGCTTGTCACTGATTGGTAGTTCTCTCTGGATTCTCTAGCTTCTTCCACCCATGAAATTGACATGAGGTGGTGACCATGGCTGTCAAAAGTGTCATTAAAACCCCAGTGAATAAATAAATAAAGACATTGGTGTGTTTGTAATATAGTGGAACCCTGTTAATTGAATAGCCACTTGGGCAGTGAAAAATATTCAATTCCTAGAAGTATATGATTAACAGACATTGGGTAATTTTCCTATCTTCTGGTTAAACAAGATATGATAGATTAAATGCCCATATTGGATGTATTGGGGTAAAAGATATCTATTTATTTATTTATTTATTTATTTATTTATTTATTTATTGGTGTTTAAGGTCACATATTTCTGCACAATGGCTAATCATGACAGTGACAGTTTTATGGGTGGAGGAAGCCAGAGTACCCAGAGAGAACCACAAAGCAATGGCGAGCAACTGTCAGCTCCCCAACATACTAACTCCACACAAGCAGGGTTAGCATTGGTTGAAGACAGGTACACCATCGACGTGCAGTACCCCTTAGTACACAATGCCACTGTGCCCCCACGTGGGCAATGGGGGTGAAGTGTAAAAGATATCAATAAATGTAGGAATTTTAACCCTTTACCTAACATGATAAGCAGACGACACTTGCAAATTAAATTCTTGAATAACTAACTTTTCTCATTTTTTGTCTCAAAAACATAGGTTATGACCCCCTCATTGGAACAAGCTCGATGAGCTCATTCCAAAGAGGGGTAATAACCTATGTTTTTGAGACAAAAAATGAAAATATAATGATAATTAATTGGTGATTTTCGAGAGTAGTGCTGGCCAGTTTTGGTCATTATGTTGGGTAAAGGGTTAATGGCTGTAGGAGTTTTTCTTTGACAGATGATTATAAGATTTTGTATTTAATTAGCAGGAGTTTCCTCTATAACCTATATGCAGTTAATATTCAAATTTGTACTGAGTGTGTGGTAAATCGTTTGCTGTTTGTAAGTTATATATACTACTCAAAGTTTGCTAAGCACCAAGTACATCCAACTACCTGTTTTACGTTTTGGTTGAAATATTGTAATGAAGAGTGTATATATTTTTTATTTAATTATATCTTTAATGATTTAAGTACAGAAATTAAGATTTTATTTGTGTTTGACATTATCTTTTAGCTTTTGAATACTATAACCATGGAAAATGGATATTATTGGTAAAAGAGAAAATTTTTCAATATGCCAAAAAGTTGATGGAACGAACTGGTGTGGGTTCAGTATCGAATATGAGACCCATTACTGTTAATTACAGCTTGACAACGCCTTCTCATGCTCCCAATCAGGTTCCTGGTGGTCCTTTGTGGGATGTTGTTCCATTCTTGGACCAGCATGGCACCAAGCTCCTGAACACTTCTTGGCTGGACTGGACGGGCTGAAATTGCAAGCTGCAACTCATTCCAGACATGTTCGATTGGATTGAGGTCAGGGGATCTTGCTGCCTAGTTCATACGCTCAATCCCCTCCCTCTGTCGGTACTCCCAGACAGCATGGGCAACATGAGGATGGGCGATATCGTCCATCAGAATGAATCTATCACCCGCTGCACCTGCATAAATCTGACTTGGACATCCAGGATCCCATCAATATACTGTTGTGCAGTCAGTGTACCACATTCAAGGACACAGAGCTCTGTACGCCCATCCCAGCTGATGCCACCCCAGACCATGATTGACCCTCCACCATAGTGGTCATGCTCAGCAATGTTGGCTGCATGGAATCGCTCTCCTGGTCTTCTCCATACCCTAGAACGCCTATCTGTGTGGTCTAGGCAGTACCTTGACTCATCTGTAAAAAGAACAGGTCGCCAATCTTCTCTGACCCATCCAACGTGGTCCATGACCCATTCATATTGTGCCTGGCAGTGGTTCTGGGAGAACGGAATGCAAATACATGGTCTTCTCGATTGGAGACCACCTTCGTGCAACCTTGCTCTGCATAGTCTGCATCGAAACATTTACCCCGGATGCATTCTGAAGGTCACTGCAAAGCTGGGTTGCTGTGGCAAAGCGGTTCCTATGGGCCTGAATGATCAAAAACCGGTCTTCAGCTGCAGATGTTGCCCTGTCTTTTCCACCACCATGCCGTCTTACTGGTGTGCCATACTGCTGAAATCTTGCCAAGGCTCTGGTGATCACCGTATGGTGCACACCAAGGGCTTCACAAACCTGACGATGGGTAGCTCCTTGCTCCACCATCCCTACAGCCTGCCACATTTCTTCTTCAGACAAATGTCTTTTTACATTTGCATTTGCCATATTCAATCATTAAATCACAAGGGTTTGTGTTGAATTGAAGATTTAATACCCCACACATGTCATGTACATCTAGACAGTACACGAAAACATCATGAAAATCAAAGGGTACATGCTTTCCATGACTGTCACGAAAAGTCAGCCTGTCAAGAGAGCTAATGTGAACACTGGGGACCATCTCAATACATTCCTCAATCATATCCACCAAAAATATCGCAAATATGTCAAGCAAATTTCTTATCAACCTACTCACAATTGTTTACTACAGGCTTGCACTACAGTGGAAGTCCCTAACTCGGATAAAATACTCTCTATTTTTGTCTTTCCCAAGCAAGTTGGGAAAGAAAAGTGGTGCAAAAGCACCAATAAAAATAAGCCAAAACTGGGTCGAGTGCAACCGGCGCAGACCCAGTACGGGACGCTCTCTCCCAAGTACAACTCCACGACTTCCGTTGCCAGTGCGCATACCGTCTCTAAAGACTCATTCTTTTTAAAATCCGCTTCGTGTCGAGATGTTTTTGCACGCTTATCAGTGTTCCACCAACTCGATGTTTGATGATTCCTGATTCATTATACCACAGTGTATCCTTTGTATTCTCAGGAACAGTGTTTTATATTCTCTTTTTTCTATTATATGTCCATCATGTATATTTATTTGCTCTCTCTCGAGTCGCGCGCGAATTTCGCGGGCCACGCGGTTCGGACTTAGATTATTTCACAATTATTGTTAATGCTTTTTTTGCAAATTTTTTTTAATTGTGTTAGAGTTAGGTGTCAGCGGGGTACCACTCCTACAGTGTTTCTTCTTTCTGTTGAGAGTAGTCTTCCTGTTGGGTGGTTCCCGGTCGGCCGTCTGGGGTCTTTGTTTCTGTCACCTTTCTCTCTTTGGGGGTGTTCTGTTTTCTGATCTCACCTTCTCTGCTCCTCTCACCTCTTTCATGCCTAGGACAATTCCTTGTGGGCAGTGTCTGCTGCCTAAGCATGTGGACGATGTACATTCGTCGTGTTCCTCCTGTAATGGGTGTTCGGCCGAGTGGCCGTGTGGTGTCTGTGGAACATGGTCTTCCACTTTTTGGGCGTCTGTAAATCGTGTCGTTCGTTCTCGTGGCCGTGCCTCCCGCTCCCGCGGGAAAGGAGAACGTGGTCGTTCGGGGCCTCCCGAGCCGACTCTGTCTGGTGAGAGTTATTCCTCCTCCGTGGGGGATGTGCAGTCTTTTCCTGTGGTGGATACTGCGGGAGCCGTTGAGTGTTCTGGTGTAGAGATGCCTGGTTCCGGGACTACGGTCCCCCTCCAGTCGACATCTGAGGCTGTCACTAGGGTTGTGACTCCTCCTTCGGAGCCGAGCCGGTGTGCTCTCTCCATTATTTCACCAGCCTCAACGACTCTCGACGTATCTACTACTGCTGCTGGTCCGTCTGCTTCGTTGTCTGTTTCAGCCGGCCTCGGCTTTTCGCTGCAGGGGACTGCAGAACTGTCCGATACTGTAGACGTGGGATATCGGCCCCAGCCTTCCCTGACTTCAACTCGGCGAAGTCGGAAGGGGCTGCCGGCCGAGCCCATCGCTGTGGTCTCGTCGCCGTCGAGTACCACAGTTGTGTCTTTGGATTCGGATGTTCATAGTGGAAACACTATGAACTCCGTGGCGTTTCCGTCCGCTCACTCTGGTCACACGACCAGTTTTGGGGGACCAACGCCTTTTGTGCAGCCTGGACCTTCTGCCCCACAGAGGTCCGCGGTGACTCTCATGAGTTCTCGCAATATTGATCCTCGGGGTGCATCGTACCCCTATACACGTCTGCCTTCAGATGTTTCGGCTGCCGCCCGTCGTCCCGCGTCGGGTGTTTTGGAGGATCGTGACCCTTCGCTGGTTAAGAGGGTCAGAGGTGAAGCCACTTTGCCGGTTCGCTCCCCTGTCGAACCGGTCGGTACAGGCAGTGAGCTTAGGGAGGCCCTCTCCTTACTCACTCAGGTTCTCTCAAAGAGCCTTCCTGTTGCTTCCAGCGAGGCTATGGGTGGTTTCCAGGCGCCTCCTATGGCGCCGCCTCCCGGGATTGGAAACAGGCCGGTTTCCGATTCCTCTGGTGTCCCGACACCATGGGAGGCGTCGGCTGGTTTGCCCACGATGGGCTATGTGTCTTCCGACTCTGGGGAGGAGTCCGACCTGCTTGAGGTCGAGGGCCAGCAGTCTTCGGACTTGGGGGCGGCTCTTGACTTTGTGTTTGGGTTTCTGCCTGAGCTCAAACCTGCTAACCAGCCGACAGTGTCAGCCTGGCCGCGATCTTCGGTCGCGCGCCAACAGCCTATGGAGCAACCTGCTTCTGGGCACCTTCGACCGTGCCAGTCGGTACAGGTGGTTGAAGCTTTTTCAGCATTGGATGCCAAGCTGAATTCCAAGGCTTTGAAGACTTCGTTCTTCACCAGGGTTGACACCTTTTTGCCTCCTGTGCGTTATCGTTCCTACGATTCCGCCAATCCGTCAGTCTGCCAGACTTTGACGGTTCTGGATCAGGACTCCACTTCCCTCGGGCTTTCCAACCCCAAGTCTGCCGTCATTCCAATGACGACTCTGGAGTCCACGTTGGGCTTATCTAGAGAGATGCTTGGCATGCTTTCTCTCTCAGATCACGTCGTCTCAGCTTTGGCTGCTTATCTGCCTCCAGATAAGTTTGACGAGGTACAGGCTCCTTTGCGTGTGCTGTCCAAGGCGCTTATGCACCTTACTCACACGCATGCCTGTAACACGGCCAATTTGGAATTAGTTCGAAGGGACGCTGTGCTGGACACAGGACGATCCCTTCCCGAGGAGCAGCGTGCTACTCTTCGATCTGCTTCTTTGGCAGGTCCGCAACTTTTCCATGGTTCCGTGTCGACGGTCCGGGATGACGTCCTACGTCATTCCAAAGATCAGCTGCTGTTTCGTCAGCTTGATCAGCCTTCTCGGGGAGGCAAGGGCCGTTCCAAGCCTAACAAGTACCCTTCTGCTTCCTCTGTGAAGCAAAAGGCTGGTCCTTCTGCCGCCGCCTCTGCTTCTTACTCACGGGGTAAAGGTAGGGGTTGGCAGAATCGAGGGAAGTCTCAGGATTCTTCATTTAGCAGAGGAGGTGGTTTCTCCTCTCGCGGGCCTCGTCGGGGCTCGAACTGAAGGTCCTCACCTCGACTCGTCCCAGGTTGGAGGAAGGATAGCAGAGTTTGCAGACCATTGGACCACCATCACATCCGATCCATGGGTGTTAGATGTTGTTCGGTCCGGGCTGCGCATATCCTTCCGACGGCACCCCACTCTGTCAAGGGTGCCTCTTCCAACCACAGTTCCTTCAGACGTTTTACGTCGGGAACTTTTGTCCACGGAGATTGCCAATCTCCTGGCAAAGGGGGCGATCGAGGTCGTCAAGAACGTTCAGTCAGTGGGTTTCTATTCCCGCCTGTTCTTGGTGCCGAAGAAGGACGGCCGACTCCGACCGGTTATCGATCTGAGCATCCTGAACCAGTCTATCATTGCTCCCAAGTTCAGCATGGAGACTTTCAGGTCGGTCCGCCATTCAATTCACCAGGAAGATTTCGCCGCCAGCATCGACCTGCGAGACGCTTACTTCCACGTTCCGATGCATCGGGCGTCACGGAAGTATCTCAGGTTCGCTTTTCTGGGGCGAGTTTACCAGTTCAAGGCCATGCCTTTCGGCCTCAACCTGGCTCCTTGGGCGTTCACCAGACTGATGTCGCATGTGATAGCGTTCCATCGCACACAGTCCAGGGTGACTACTTCGGCATATCTGGACGATATCCTCCAGAGGCATTCCAATGCTGCCTTACTGGAATCGGATGTCGCCACTCTGTTGAGCTTGCTCACGTCGCTAGGATTCAGAGTCAACGAGGAGAAGTCGGACCTGGTCCCTTCTCAGTCGTTTTGTCATCTGGGGATGTCTTTCCAAACCAAATTCAATTTGGTGGCTGTTCCCCAGGCCAAGGCTGTGATTCTCTCAGCTTTTGCTCTGACTCTGTCCCAGTCCAGGTCCGTGACCGCTCGGAGTTTTCTCCGGCTGATCGGTCTCTGCGGTTCGGTGACGGATCTCATTCCTCTAGGTCGGCTGCGTGTCAGACCTCTCCAACACTTTCTGCTCAGTCGTTGGAGACCGAATGTAGATTCTCTGGATCAGGTGCTTCCGTTTCCGGACTCTCTGTATCCTCACCTTCTTCCCTGGACAGATGTTCAGTGGATTACGCAGGGTGTTCCGCTGGACTTACCCACGTCCGATCGCGTCCTGACGGCAGATGCCAGCGATCTCGGATGGGGTGCGACGTTGGGTCCTCTCGGTCTTTCCCTACATGGGATGTGGGACCAGGATCAAGCAGCTCTACACATCAACCAGAAGGAGCTTCTTGCTCTTCTTCTGAGTTTCAGGCAGTGGATCCCTCACTTGTCGAATCGCCAGGTCCTTCTACTATCCGACAATTCGACAGTGGTTGCTTACATTCGGAACCAGGGCGGCACGCACTCGCTTCCGATGTACGAGTTAGCTCGGGATCTTTTACTGCTCGCTCAGGAGGTTCACGCCGGGGTGGTTGTTCGTCACATTCCCGGTCGTCTGAACGTCCTAGCCGACTCCCTGTCCCGACAGGGCAGGGTTATTTCCACCGAGTGGATGCTTCACAGGGCAGTGTTCCGGTCGCTTTGCGATCTCTGGGGACGTCCCCACATCGATCTCTTTGCGACTCGTTGGAACCATCAGGTGGACACTTTCGTGTCCCCGTGTCCAGATCCTCTGGCTTTTGCCGTGGACGCTCTGTCACTCGATTGGAACGGTCTAGTCGGCTACGCCTTCCCGCCGGTTCCGATTCTTCCTCAGGTTCTCGCCAAAATTCGAACCTGCAGTTGTCGAATCATTCTGATCGCTCCCCTGTCGCCTCAGCGGGTGTGGATCAATCAGCTCCGCTCGCTGATGGCGGCGGTTCCGGCACGTCTCCCGCTACGTCGCGACCTTCTTTGTCAAGGTCGCCCGAGGAGGTTTCACGTCGACCCGACTTCATTGTGCCTTCACGCATATCTTTTGTCAGGTCCTGTCTCCTCCGTAGAGGTTTTTCGAGACGAGCAGTGGAGTGCATTTCTTCTTCAAGGAGGCACTCCACTGGTTTAGCTTATGCAGCTAAATGGAAGGTCTTCTGTCGATGGTGTGCTGATCACTCTGTTGATTATGCCAATCCTTCGATTTCACAGATTGCGGAGTTTCTGGTATATCTGTTTGATTCTCGGGGTCTCCAGCCTGTTACCATCAAGGGTTACAGGTCTATGCTTTCAGAGACTTTTTCTTATGTGGGGAAGCGTCGTATCGGCACTAATCCTTACCTCTCCAAGCTTGTTCGGCACTTTTCTTTGAAAAGGCCTCGGACTTTGCAGCTTACTCCACGATGGAATCTTTCGTGGGTGCTGCTTTGCTTGGGGGGGGCGCCGTTCGAACCTTTATCCCAGGTGGATATGCAATTTCTCACATACAAGACGGCTTTTCTGATGGCATTTGCTTCGGCCAGACGGGTTAGTGAGCTTCACGCCCTCTCGGTTGACCCGGCCTTTTTTAGGAGTTCTCCCAACAGTGTTACTTTTACCACTGATTGCTCCTTTTTGGCTAAGAATCAGTTACCAGATACTACTCCTCCTCCTATCTGTATCAGGGCTCTTCCCTCTGTTGAGGGTACTCGCCCTTTGCTCTGTCCGGTCCGTGCTATTCGCATTTATCTTGATCGGACACGCTTCATACGGAAGGGCAGAAAACGTTTTTTTCTGTCTCTCATTCCGGGTCGACAGAAGATCTCTCCTCAATCCATTTCTCGATGGATTTGTCTTGCTATTCGTACGGCTTATAGTCGTATAGCAGCTGGCGATTGTATTACCAATCGTATTTCTGCCCACGAGGTGCGGGCACTGTCTACCTCTTGGGCTTATTCTAACTCCGTCAAGTTGTCGGATGTTATGCAGGCAGCCTACTGGAGAAATGCTTCTACTTTCTCCACCTTTTATTTACGCCAGTTGCAGGAGCAGTCGGAGGACCTTTTTGCCTTGGGTCCTCTTTCTTCTGCTCAGGCTGTTGTCTGCCATAGCCATTAGGCTTCTTGAAGGTCAGTTTCAGCCTTGTGCTGTTACTGCCCTTTTTCTGTCTGTGTGTCACACAGGCTCATATGTCTCTTTTCATTGTCCTTTACCAATGATTGCGACATTCTGGTTGATAAGCCTCGGGACGTCTTCCTTCTGCTTCACGGTTCCAGTGCACTAGGGTTATGTGGGGGTTGGTTATGCGATTCCCTCCAGCCTTTTGTCTATTCAGCCTGTAGTAAACAATTGTGAGTAGGTTGATAAGAAATCTAAATTTTATAGTAAATTTCCTTTCTTATTATACCTACCACAATTGTTTACATGGAGGCCCTCCCGTCTTCTTTACGGGTAAAGAATCTTTCCTCCCCGCTGATCACATAACTCTAACGTTTACGGATTCAAAAAGAATGAGTCTTTAGAGACGGTATGCGCACTGGCAACGGAAGTCGTGGAGTTGTACTTGGGAGAGAGCGTCCCGTACTGGGTCTGCGCCGGTTGCACTCGACCCAGTTTTGGCTTATTTTTATTGGTGCTTTTGCACCACTTTTCTTTCCCAACTTGCTTGGGAAAGACAAAAATAGAGAGTATTTTATCCGAGTTAGGGACTTCCACTGTAGTGCAAGCCTGTAGTAAACAATTGTGGTAGGTATAATAAGAAAGGAAATTTACTATAAAATTTAGATTTCACAATGATGTGTCAAATATTTGGTGCTTAGCAAACTTTGAGTAGTATATAACTAACAGGGGCAGCTCAGTGGTTAGAGTGTTTGACATTGAACCAAAAGGTTGTCAGTTTGATCCTGACCAGCGATAACTACATTGTGTAGTTCATTCATCCCAATTGCCCATGTGGGGGCACAGTGGCACTATGTACTAAAGTGTTCTACATGTCGATGGTGCACGTGCCTTCATCCACTGCTAACCTTGCTTAGGGTGGGTTAGTAAATTGGAGAGCCTGACTGTTTCTCTCCTTTCTTGGTGGTTTTCTCCACCTTCTTGTGCTTCCTCACCCTTGAAATTGTGCAACCCGATGTGACCCTGGCTGTTGAAAGTGTTGTTAAACCCCAATAAACAAACAATAAACAGGGTTATTCAGTTAGAAGATATCCAATAATTGTAGCAGGAAATTTTGTCTTTCTGATATGTAATTCTCCTAGAAGTTTCGTCGTGTGAGAGCCATAAGGTTCTATCTTCCAGTGGAAGATAGAACCTTATGGTTCTCACACGACGGTTTGTCATAAAGCCCCTGGTATATTTCTCAAATTTTACTCTTGCTTTGTGTGAGAATCATGGATATTGCAAAACCGTACATTGCCAACTTGGCTAATTTTTTATGTTCCTTGAAAATTGCTTGGGGGAGTATAGTAGCTGCTTTGTTCATCTATCCAACCATCTTCCCAATAGGAACCTTTTACTGGGATAAACAAATGCCGTTCACTGGTAAAATTGTGTGCCTAGGGTGGAAGTGCTCCAAAATGGGCAACATGGGTGTAAACAATTGGCTGGATTTGACTTTACATCTATGTAGCCGTCATGATTAGCTATTGTACAGAAATATGTGATCATAAACACATATAAATAAATAAAAATCTATCTATGTCTCTTTTCATTCATCCAGGCATCTATGCATTCATCTGTCCATACACCCACTTGAAACTTTGTCTGGTCTATAAATAATTATTCTATGCACCGATCTTGTTCACACTTCACACAATGATTTTCTTATGGTCTAAAGTGTATGTCATGTGCACCCTTTAGACCACAAGCAATCATGTGTGAAGGGTCATAGCTCAAATGTTAAAGATGTGATGGAGCGAGTGGTGGCCGAGTGGATAAGTGTGCTGGTCTCTCATGCCAGAGGTCCCGGGATCGATCCCCGGTCGGGGAAAGTTCTCGAGGTGTTCGAACACTCTCCGTCAGCATCAATTGTGCGGTTGATGCTGTCACAGCGTACCATCCTATCGGGTGGGGACGTAAAATGGCTGTCCTCTGTGCGGAGAGAGACACACTCTGTGCAGGCTAAAGATCCCTTCGTAGTATTCAAGAAGAGCAAGGCCACGAAGTTGCTGCTATGAAGTTCATCCCACACACCAACGCCATTGGGCCAAGGAGAGGCGTTAATATAAATTGCCTAACTTGTTCACCAATCCTTGTAAAACAAATAAGATTAAAATAAAATGTTAAGGTCACAAACCATTTGTTAGTTTGTTCCTCTATTCTAACTTAGTCTGTTCCATAAAAAGTTATTCAATGGACCAATCTTATTCAAACTTTATGAAATGATTGCCCTGGACTCAAGAGTGTGTCATGATCTTGACCCAAGATCATGGGTCCAACGTCCAGGTCACAGTCTTCCTCCATTCTCACATTGTCCGGTCCTTAAAAAGTTATCCATTGGACTAATCTTGTTCATACTTAAGACAATGAATTTTTATGTGTCAAGGATGTGACTTGACCTTACTGAACCAAGGTCAGAGTTTGAAAGTCAGAGTCACAGTCCCATTCATGTGTTTGTTTGTCCAGTCAATTTTATTGTCCTGTCCATAAAAAGTTATTGAACTGACTGATCTTGTTTATACTTCAAACAATGATTGCTTATGACTCAAGGGTGTGTCGTGACATTAACCCAAGGTCATAGCTCCAAAGCCAGTTTGAGTGTTCTTGCATCCATCCAAACTCTGATCCATGAAAAAGTATCCAATGGGCTGAACTTGTTCATACTTCACACAATAAATGCTGTGATTGCTTATGACTCAGTGGACTGCTCTTGATTACACTGCACACAATGATTGCTTATGACTGAAGGGTGTGTCATGACCTTGACTCAAGATCTTACACCAAGTTCAAGTTTAACAATCACTCATCCATTCTAACTTTGTCCAGTTCATAAAAAAGCTTGCTTATGACTCAAGGGTGTGTCATGATCCAATACCTCATATTTGGGAGCATGCATCAGCTGTGCTGTTATCGCCTTGTTTGCATTAGCTTTGGTTTCAACTGAACATTGAATATGCAGACTATTCTTTGTAGGCAGTTTGTGCTTCATATGCTTTATCACAGAATTAGAGGGGATATCTGATGAGTCGCGAATTCTTGTCAAATCATGATGAATTTGATACTCTCTTTATCACCTAATATGTAATATCATAAGTTATCTCTTCCAACATGTATGGTATATGGAGATTTAATACCTGGATGTTGGTTTTTAAACACCGAGCTGCAGGCGATATGTTTAAATGAGACATCCAGGTATTAAATCTCCAAAAACCATACATGTTAGAGGAGGTGACGTTTTTGTCCCCTTTGAAGCACAATAGAAACATAGTGGAAACAAATTTGTGGAAGCGTTTCTCATACTCTGCTATCAGTTGGACCAAACTCGTGAAGAATTGTTTTGTTTTTACAAATGCAGAAGACAGTAGACAGAGTTACATCCCTTGGCTTGTTATTGGAAACTCGTAAACATATCGGAAGCTAAATATTTGTTGACAGATTTGCTCTTATTTTTTTTTCTCTCAAGTTGTTCGATTAAATTATTCAACAGTTATTTATAACAGTAAAGATTGATCGAAATGCTGGAAATCTGATGATATTTGTGACAATTTTCAGGTTTTTTGGTTTGATTTTTATATTGAGGTGAGCAAAAGTGAAAAGCTTTCTTTCAAACCATATGCCCTCAATGTTTTGTGTGCCCTTATACCCCGGATGTTACACGCTCTCATGTTCCTTGGATGTTGGGTGCGCCTTTTCCCATGGCTATTTGTCCTAGGCATTCTGACCAATCAGAATACAGAATTTATCAGGATATAGGGACAAAACCTTTTAACCTTTCACTTAATGATTGACTAAAACTGGCCAGTACTGTTTACAAAAATATCTCCAGCCAAATTTTATTTTACATTCATCAACTTTTGCCTTTAAAACATAGCTTATGACCCCTCACTGGAATGAGCTCATTCCAATGAGGGGTCATAAGTTATGTTTTTGAGACAAAAAATAAAAATGCTTATTTATTAAGGAAATGTTTTCTGCAGATATCATAATCTGCTATTTGTATTTGGTAAACAGTTAATGAATTATAAAAGAAGATTAATTCAATCCTACTTCCGATAACCAACTCAATCACCAGTTATGACCTTGACATCATGCCTGTATTAGACATGTTGCGAATTATATTTCTGTAATCAGCTATTTTATGGTGATTATGGGGTAATTTAAGTAATCTGAGATTTCATTCCCCAGGTGTTGAAATTATAATCCATTCTTCATGTTCCATATTTAGTTTTTAGCTTAACGTGACAAAGTCAAGATAAGCTATTGCTATCACACATGCATAAGTCTGTGAGTGAGTCTGTTAGTCTGTGAGTCTGTTCACATTTTCACACCCTGTAGTTCTTGAGCGATCATCACAAAATTTCATATGCAGGTTTGAGGTTATGTCTAGATGAGAACATCCCATTTTGTTTGTGATTGCTCAACCAGGATGGCTACACTGACCCAAAACCTGAAAACCTTTAGCACAGTCTACAGGTTGTATTTATGAAGGGATTTCATTGTAACATGGTAGGATGACTCTGTATAATGTCTAGATGAGAATATCGTATTTTGGTCAGATTCAGTCAACCGTGATGGCTGCAAGGGGCATGTTATCTAGATTCCTTTAGCACAGCCTACAGGTTGCATTTATGAAGGGATTTCATTGTAAATTGGTAGGATGACTCAGTATAATGTCTAGATGAGAACATCCTATTTTGGCTGTGATCGGTCGACCATGATGGCCGCACAAGAACGGGACCTAGATTTGTTTAGCTCAGTCTACAGTTCATATGTTTGAAGAAATCATTGTAACTTGGTCAGATAACTTGGTTTGATTTCTAAATGAGACTATCCTATTTTGGTCATGATCATCAGCTGTTACCACCACTTGGGCATGTGACCTAGATTCCTTTAGCACTGTCTACAGTTTGTTTTTATGGAGGGATTTCATTGTAACTTGGTAGGATAACTCAGTATGATATCTAGATGTGACTGTCCTATTTTGATCGTTATCGGTCAACTATGACTGCCAGACCAGCATGTGACCTAGATTCCTTTAGCAAAGTCTACAAGACATATTTATGATAGAATTTCATTGTAACTTGGTAGGATGATTAATTTTGGAATGATTTCACTGTAACTTGGTAACTTTGGTTGACATACATTAACTGTGAAGGCCACATCAACCCAGACCTCAATTCTTTAGTACAGTCTACACCTCAAATTATTCTTGTTGAAAACATAGCATGTATAGGGTGCAGGGCTTAACATATTCTCAATTATCACAATTCTTGACTCATAATCCTTTCATAAACTTTGAACATTATCCTTTTCATCAAATACTACACACAACTGCAGTGTCATTGACACTTTCATTTCTTCAACTAGTAGAGGGCTAGATTAATTTGGTTTGAAGATTGTTGAAGAGATCCAATAAATGAATGAATGAATAAAATAGCAAACAAGTAAATAAATAATGATCATTTGATGTCATTAACAACTACAATTCATCCGTTGGAACTTAGAGTGAATGACTCAATCTTTTCAAAATATGTGATGCTCTGCTTTAGCATTAACTTTCTATTTAAGAGTGTCTCAGCTGTGGTATTGATATTCAAAAAGTTTAATAAGTCACTATTATTTATCTTACAGATTGTGACAATGATGCTAGCTCACCTCCAGATTCGACAGATTTTATTTAGTCAAAAGATGTTAGTTTAGGTGAAACCTATCTTGGACCATCTTTTATAAAAGATATCACAACTATCAGTCTTTAAGAATCATAAGTTGTTCAGTTACTTCAAGATGATTAGTACTTGGAAAGTATCTTTATCAAAATCCTTCATGCATGTGTGGATGTTTGTGGCCTGCACAAAACTTTTCTTTTCATTATCGAAGCATTTTTTGTTTTTTTTGTTTTTGTAATTCCATTCGAAAATTTCTGGGTCCAGACGGCCAAGAGTTAACAGTTCTGTAGCCAGCACAACAGAACAAATGTAGTGTTAGAAAATAAGTCCATTGTGTATAAATATGCAGTCATAATTTTTCGGCATCCTAAGCGACTTTAACCTATTTTTAAACTGTGTTAAATAGTTGAGGTCAAGGTGTTGTTTACGTTTTGATTTGGAAAACGGATAAGAATTAAAGCTATTCTTTGAATAAATAAATATATACTATTTAATTCCTTTTCATATATTTTATTTACCAAAAAACTGCATTTAAATGAAGGTGGAGTTTTCAATTTTTAGCTCAACTTTGACGAAGTCAAATTTGAGCTATTGTCATGGCCCGTCGTCCGTCCGTCCGTCCGTCCGTCTGTCCGTCTGTCCGTACGTCAACAATTGGCTATGGCTCGGGCTAGAGGTCGTATTTATGAACCGATCTTTACGAAACTTCTTGTGTACCTTTGTTATGACCCTGGGACGGGAACGAGTGTTTTTAGGTGTGGTCCGAAATTCAAGATGGCTGCCAGTGGCCATTTTGTACCGATGATGCAAAAATCAGTTTTTTGTACAGAACTTCTGTATGAAAGTTCTGATTTGAATAAAGTTTTGTATAAATGTTTAGTACCATGGGATACATCACATATAATACGGGTTTTTTTCTCGTGCGTAAATTATGCAAATTAGACTGACTTTGATTTATTTAGTGTTACTTTCAGAGCTGTAAGTGCCAAGCTGCTATGGCTCGGGCTAGAGGCCGTATTTATGAACCGATCTTTACGAAACTTCTTGGGTACCTTTGTTATGACCGTGGGACGAGAACGAGTGTTTTTGGGTGCGGTCTGAAATTCAAGATGGCTGCCAGCTGCCATTTTGTACCGACGATGCAGAAATCTGTTTTTTGTACAGAACTTCCATATGAAAGCTCTGATTTGAATAATTTTTTGTATGAATGTTTAGTACCATGGGATACATCACATATAATACGGGTTTTTTTCTCATACGTAAATTGTGCAAATTAGACTAATTTTGATGTTTTTTGGGGTTACTTTCAGCACTGTAAGTGCAAATGCCAATACGGCTCGGGCTAGAGGCCGTATTTATGAACCGATCTTTACGAAACTTCTTGGGTACCTTTGGTATCACCGTGGGACGAGAACGAGTGTTTTTGGGTCCGGTCCGAAATTCAAGATGGCCGATGGCAGCCATTTTGTACAAAATTAGGTGCAATCAGATTTTTGCACAGAACTTCCATATGAAAGCCCTGATTTGAATAATTTTTTTGTGTGAATGTTTAGTACCATGGGATGCATCACATATAATACGGGTTTTTTTCTCGTGCAGAAATTATGCAAATTAGATGAACTTTGATTTTTTCAGTGCGACTTACACACAGTAAGTACACATGTCAATACGGCTCAGACTAGAGTCTGTATTTATGAACTGATCTTCACGAAATGTCTTGGGTACCTTTGCTATCACCTTGGGACGAGAACGAGTGTTTCTGGGTGCAGTCTAAAATTCAAGATGGCTGCCAGTGGCCATTTTGTACCGAAATTAGGTCTAATCAGTTTTTTGGTACACAACTTCTATACAGCTCAGACTAGAGGCCATATTTATGAACCAATCTTTACGAAACTTCTTGGGTACCTTTGTTATCACCATGGGATGAGAGCGAGTGTTTTTGGGTGTGGTCCGAAATTCAAGATGGCCACCAGCAGCCATTTTGTACCAAAATTAGTGCAATCAGTCTTTTGTATAGAACTTCTGTATGAAAGTTCTGATTTTAATAAATTTTTGTATGAATGTTTAGTAACATGGAATACATCACATATTGTAAGGGGTTTTTTTTCGTGCAGAAATTATGCAAATTAGATGAACTTTGATTTATTCAGTGCAACTTACACAATGTAAGCACACATGTCAATACGGCTCAGGGTAGAGGCTGTATTTATGAACCGATCTTCACAAAACTTCTTGGGTACCTTTGTTATCTCCTTGGGATGAGAATGAGTGTTTCTGGGTACGGTCCAAAATTCAAGACGGCTGCCAGTGGCCATTTTGTACCGAAATTAGGTCCAATCAGTTTTTTGTCACAAGTTCTATACAGCTCGTATTTATGAACTGATCTTCACAAAACTTCTTGAGTACTTTTGTTTTCACCTTGGGACAGGAACGAGTGTGTTTTGGGGTGCCTTTGTTATCACTGTGCTATGAGAACAAATATTTTGGGGTTCAGTCAGACCCACTCTGGGACTCAAAGATTTTTTCTAGTTCAGCATCTGACTGTCACCCACCTTTACAATACTTTACCTATACATTTGTTACAGGCAACGGTCAGTATTTATGTACAGACCATTACAATACTTTATATGTACCTTTGTTATCAGGTCATTACCTAGATGTTTGTCATTGCTGTGTCACATACTATACATGTACATGTCTTTGTCTTGACAAGTTGAGCTACAGTGTCATTGACACTTTCATTTGAAAATAAGTCACCTATTTTCACTTTGAATCTCGCACATTGATCACGAATCTCCGATTACGAAGAAAAAAACAGAAATAAACATGAACACAGTTGAAATATATATCATAAAATACCCTTTTCTTAAATAAATTTAACTTAAATCCATATTTTACTGGTTCATGAGTTTTTACCAGAGTTTGAAATGCATGATGTGATTTGACTCTGAACATTTTACATAAGTTACAACGGGAAAGAAATATTCGACTGTTGTTTTCTAGGATTTTTGGTCCAAAACTTATTCCCATCTGGGAGGCCGGGAACTACACTGAAATTTTGGGATTTTCCCTGGGTATTCCGAGAGTTAACATGTCTGCGTATGTTTAACCTCAATGCTTCGCTTCACAGTTGAACACAAGCTCAGAGCCACCAACCTCAAACCATGTTACCATCAATTCATCGTAATAACTTATAATGTCATCTCAAAGTAACTGTTTGGTTGGTTTAATTTCCGATATACAGACCGTTCGTTTGATTTTAGAGCACCAGGTTATTAAATATGTGGCAACATGGGAAATAATACAGTGCTGATGTTAAAATTTCTATAGGGTTACACTTCATGAGAGTCAAATGTTGGCTTTGATAACTAGTTAGCTGTTCTCTGCTCTGTCTGTTTAATTGGGGGTGGGAAAATATAGTTGTCGTCGGTAACGCTGATAACCAGTACATGTAGTTCCCATTGCGATATTGGCTAATGCTAATAAATATAAGGTTCTCAATTTGAATGACAAGATTGGTAAACACTGAATGGAAATATCACTGCAGACATTCCATCTAAGGTTAGACCAGTAGTTTGTGTGTAAATTATTAATAACAAGCTATTAATTGAAAATATAATATGTTTTCACCTTTGGAATTAACTAAGTCTATTCCATTGAGGGGTCATAAACTGAGTTTGAATGCTTTTTGAGAATAGCATGGCTGGTTTTGGCCATTACATGTGGTAAAGCATTGATATAGATGAGGTTTATGCTAAGGCGGTGCAGTGCGCATTGTTATTTAGTAAGTTGTAAATGAAAATTTTTTATAACCAGAAAGTGTGACTAACACTGTGTAATGCACATTATTTCCAAATGAAACAAAATACTGCATTTTGATTGCCTGAGAGGTACGGTATAACTTGCAATCCACAGAAGCTTTTTTTTACACCGTTGTTAACCACAGTGTAAAAATAAGAATACACAATTGCAGGCTACATGGCTAAAAAAAGTACCCATTTTTAATTATTAATTCATACCTTCTGCTCGGTTAGAACAAAAATAGAAATTTAATATTTATGTGCAATAAAATATTACAGATATGGATGGCATTGGAACTGGCTTATTGAGCCAGTTCCAATGGCATCCATATTTGTCTGGTTTTATTAAGAAACATACAAAATACAAATTTTCTGTCAGTTTTTTCCCACAATTTAGGTTAAAGTATTAAGTACACCAAAATTCTTGGAAATAAATCAGTTATCCTTGTGTTTTCCAGGGTGTATGGGAGTTTACACCGGTCTGGGAACTCCTACACCCTGCGGCTTCGCCTCAGGGTGTATGAGTTCCCAAACTGGTGTAAATTCCCATACACCATGGAAAACACAAGGATAACTAATAGGGTTAGTAACACTTTTCTGGTTATAAAAAATTGGTAACTTCTGTCTATCGCACACTACCTGAAAATGTACATTCACTGAGGTATGTGTAATGTATGTGGATACTCGTGTAATAGAGACGATGTTATGTATAACCAGAAAGGAAAGAGTGACTAATCCTGTGTTAGTAGTAAGCTAACATACACTGGCTAGACATAGGCATTGTCTCGCCACTATTAATAGCTCTCCTTTAGCTAAAGTTTATTTAAAGATATCTTAGTTTTGTCAAGCCAAAATCATATCCAAACTAAATTTTGCGTCAAGTTCAATAGGAAATCCATAAATATGAATATTTTAGATCTCATGTTTTGA
Source organism: Pictodentalium vernedei (assembly GCA_031216915.1). Taxonomy (NCBI): domain Eukaryota; kingdom Metazoa; phylum Mollusca; class Scaphopoda; order Dentaliida; family Dentaliidae; genus Pictodentalium; species Pictodentalium vernedei. The sequence continues at coordinate 640,718,531 of CM062296.1, read as the reverse complement.
GTACATACTTATACAGATTTCACCAATGACAACACAGATTATTTTTCACTGGTGAACTCTGTGATTTTTTTAAACTTTATTTATTCGTTGCAATGTTTGAATCCTCAGATCAGCCATATACTATATTGTGTGCATCACAGAAACTTTGCGAAAGGTTTGAACACTTAACAGCCTAATTCTGATTTTGATCACATTTCTGCAGCAGAAAAAGTGCTCCAACATGCTGTCTCTGGGTAATCTCACAACTCAAGTTGTAAGTACCTTGGCATTTGTTTTTTAGGCAATGACTAGCAAAAATGTATAAAAATATCTAAAACTTTCCAGACCCTTAAGGGTTAAAACACTGTATAATTTGGGCACAACCACATTATTTTGGCACAGCATTTACCATCACTATTTGAGGGATGCAAAGCACTATGTGGGTGGAAAAACAGACAAAGAATTTTGACCAGATCACAACCTTGTAGTGATTTAAATTCAGGAACCCTGTTCATTAATGTCATAAAATTGTTGGTAGATTTATAAATATTATTGATAAACCAATCAAGTCTGGAGATTTATTTGACTTGTTTAAGAGTGAATTACTTGTCCTTGTAGTTATATTTCTATTCAATATATTTTCTTCTTCTGTTTTACTAGATTCTGTTTTATGCAAAAAGTTATGCATTTAGTTTTGAACGGGTTAAGGTAACTTCAACAATAAGGTCTAAAAAGTTAGAAATCTATTTCTCAGGCCATGCCACATGGTCCTTTTGCCTGCCACATGCTCTCTTTTTATAACCAAAGCAAACTTAAAAAAAATAAAAATTAAATGGTTTATGTCTGATATTTTACACAAGTTAATTTAATTGATAAAATTTTGTTCATTAATCCTATAATTAATGTTTGGAATCAAATATTGCATCCGTAGAAATATTGCCCTCTCATGGAAAATGACCAGTCCACGCCAACCGAATGGAACTGTAATCATCTACTTTTCCTCAAAATGCTACAAAGAACATCTACACTTTTGCAGTGAATATAATTGTGCTTGAGGATCAAAAATACAAAAACATTAAATCTCAGGTGCTATTTTCATTTTTACTTGATTCTGTCTTGATTTCACAAACTTTTTTTTAAATGGTTGAATGCTAAGTAATAGTCATCAAAGTTGCTTCACATGTTTTTGCTTTGTTACAATTCATGGAAGAGGGCACTCTCCCATAAATTGTAACAAGATAAACCACTACAGACTAAATAAGTTCATTTCAAATATCACATAAATCACATCTACAGAGTATGAAGCCTTTAAGCTGCAATACCTGAAGTTCAAAATAAAGCCCAAATATGGGCTTCCAGCACTCTACCAGTTAATAACCCTTACCCAATGCACACAATATAAACATTTGTTATTTTATTTTTTTTTTTTTTAAATTTCAACAAAACCATATGTGTTCACATGAAATACAAGAAACACTCCAACTCTTGTCATTGATCCCTATCTCCTGTGTTCTTTATTTACAGCACAATAACACTTGGATTAACCTTTTATCTAATGAATCGGCCCCATCCACCTGCATAAGTTATAAACTGAGCTGTTGAAATAACAAATATTTTGCAAACATTTTCAACAAAACCATATTGTATGACCCCTCATTGGAACGAGCTTGTCAAGCTCGTTCCAATGAGGGGTCACATGATATGGTTTTGCTGAAATTGTTTGAAAAATTTGAAAAAATAATATTTTATAATAAAAAAATGTTGATATCCTCTGTGTTGGGTAAAGGGTTGGGCTATTTTTTTTTAATTTTCAACTTTGGCATTTTATTTGCATTCTTGCTTGACACCGTTTTGTGTAACAGCATTTCATTCACATCATAACTGCACTCAGAAGCATAACAAACAATAAGATGCATTTTTTACATGAAGTTTTTAAATGTAGGTCAGATTACACACATGAGGTATCTAGCAAATCTCTCAATGTCTATGTTGTATTGGGTAATGTTGAACACACATAGCAATCGCTGTATAAATATATCTTCTATTGACATAGATTGTCTGTATTGTTATTGATACCATTTTCAGAAATATTGATTGGATTGTGAAATGGATATCTGTATCAAGGGTCTGTCTGACACTGTGTCAGTCATATAAATTCTATATTTTTCTACTACAACCAATGGCCCAGACTTAGCAAGTGCAAACTCATAAAATCCAGGGCCAAACACAAATTTTGAACCCTCCCCCCAATCCCCAAAATGTGCATACAAAACCAAAAGATTAAAGTCCTATCTGTTCCTCCACACTTTTGTTTACTGTGCATGCACCATAACCAGGAAGGTACCGTAATTGGTGCAGAGCATCATTCAGTAAACAATGAGCTGACATCTGTGCTTTAAATCTCCTTTTTTGAGGATGCCAGGCACAAATCAATGAACGAATTGGTGGATTCAAGGCTATAAATGGATGATGGAAGTGAACAACAGTGGTTTCACACGTTCAGGGCTGGAAGTTTACAATAATTATAAAACTTATTTCATGTTTCCCATTTTCGGACATGCGCCTGATGTCATCATTCTTGCTAATGATTTACCGACTGTTTGTTAAGTGTTCCTTCCCTATCCTTCCATGAACCCTCCTGTTAAACTCCTAAGCTTTTTGGCTGTTTTTATTGAAATTTTTTATTAAATTTCTTGAGAGTTTAACATGTGTTACAGAATGTTTATTCTGTTTATCTGCATGGTTATGTCCACACCTTAGGGGTGTTAGGTCATTTTGGTCTTGCATGTTTTATCCGATGTAACATTTTTTATTCGTATGAAGACGTAGCTTTGCATCTGGTAGCATTTAAATCGGTTGCTGACTTTGGGCCTTTTTGTGTGCCTGTTGTCTTGTTTCCTGTTTTTTCTATTGATGTTGTTACCTGCGTCACCAGCGGCAGAGCAGGTCTAGTAACCGCTCGACTCCGTCCGTCAGTCTGTCAGTCTGTCATTCCATCAGTCCGTCCGAAACACTTTTTCCGTCAAAGTTTTCTTGGCTTCTATGAAAGGGAATGATTTTATATTTGGTCTGCTGCTTCATAATGATGAGTTGCATCATGTAAGCAATTTTCAGATCTGCCGTGCAGCCACTTCCTATTTGCCGATACTTTGAAATTTTACTGTACCCACTGAACATTGAAATTTTCCGTCAAAGTTTTCTCGGCTTCTATGCAAGGGATTGATTTTATATTTGGTCTGCTGCTTCATAATGATGAGTTGTATCGTGTAAGCAATTTTCAGATCTGCCATGCAGCCACTTCCTGTTTGCCGATACTTTGAAATTTTACTGTACCCACTGAACATTGAAATTTTTCTTCAAAATTTTCTCGGCTTCTATGCAAGGGATTGATTTTATATTTCATCTGGAGCCTGATAATGATCAGTTGTATCGTGTATGCAATTTTCAGATCTGCCGTGCAGCCACTTCCTGTTTGCCAATTCAATTGCATGCAGCAATGTAGGTCCAGACCCAGTATTGGTCTTGGCTTGTTTGCATTTGGCAATGCCCTTAACATGTAGTATTTAGTATTATAATACTTCAGAATTATTGTAGGATACATTGATTATGATTCCAGTAGTGTAACTCAAAAAAAATGGCATTTGTACACACTTAGGCTCTATCGGGATGCCCTTGGGCTCATGATGTTCTCTTTGGGAACTTAGGCATTTTCAACAATAAAAAATTTTCGAACATTTTTTTTTAATTCTTTCGAAATTAATTTGATTGCTCTTATTATGTATGCTTATCATGTATGTTTGTTGTTGAATTTGTAGGAGTGCTATCGACTCTGTTTTTGATTGCAATTAATTATGAAAACTTACTTCTCTAAATGCAAGGTGAGGAAGTCTACCTTGGATTTACATGCTTGTTGTTTTGCCTGTAGTCGATGCACTCCTACATATTCTTGTCCTACTTGTGTACATTGGGATGCCAGATGTTGGAGACGTGTGTCGCAGTACATCGTCGGCGGTGAAGTTCCGATGCCGGAGCTGTCACCACAGGATAATTCAAGTTTTTTCAGTTTCTTTTTCAGAGGAACAAGAACATGGTGATGGTATTGTGACACCCATCCAAAGTGTGCTGCCGTAATCGGGCTCTGATGAGCAAACAGAACTGGCTGCTAAGATGCTCCTGAATATTAAACAAGGAATAAGGCCTCTTATTCCAGCAGCCAAGTTTGACCAGTGAAGCGGCCAACCCGACAGTGGGAGCCATAACACTGAGTAAGTCCATTGCGGTCGAGGGAAGTGTAGAATCGGGTAGAGCGAGCACCTCAAAAACTAAAGCTCACCCGGCGATGACAGCAAAAGAGAAGAAGCCTGCAAGTTTCTCTTTGGGAAGCTCAGCGAGGTCTGATAGACAGAAAAGCTTCAGCGCCCTGCTACTGAGATCAGCATCTCAACAACATGCATTAGCTGGCCGGAGTAGGCGAGGTCGTTCTAGCTCCCAATCATCGAAAGGGAGCTCCTTGCGAGGGTCTAGGAAACCATCTTACAGTTACTCTGGAGGTCATCAATATAGCGGCTCGGGAAAGGGGCGGAAGTATTATCAAGACTATAAGTCAGATGCCCCTAGGTCGATGGGACGAGGTTCTTCGTGGGGAGGACGTAGTTTCTCTTCCCGCAAGCCTCGCAAGTTGTACAGGTGATGCATCTAGACCTCTGTTGCTTTCCAGTTGGCAGAAGGTTATCAAACTACACGGAAAACTGGATGGAAATTACGGAAGATCAGTGGGTGAGAAATATAGTCTCGGCAGGCCTGCGGCTATCATTCTGAGCAAAGCCCCCACTTACAAGAAGTCCAAGTTGGACAAATCTTCCGGCGAATTCTTCCAAAAGAGAATCTCTCCTTGTGGAGGTACAGCCTCTCCTTTTAAAGAAAGCAATAGAGGTCGTCAAGAATCAAAATTCTCCAAGTTTTTTCAGTCACTTGTTTCTCATAACGAAGCCAGACGGCTCGTTCCGACTGGTAATAGACTTGAGCTGGATAAACAAATTGATCATGGCTCCAAAGTTCTATATGGAAACCATTTGGTCGGTAAGAGCAAGCATTCGAGTGGACGACTATGCGGCAAGCATAGATCTAAAGAACGCATACTTCCATGTCCTCGTACATCCATCATTCAGAAAGTACCTTCGTTTTGCAGTGCAATGAGAGGTTTATCAGTTCAGAGTGATGTGCTTCGGTCTGAACCTGGCTCCTTGGGCTTTCTCTCGAATAATGAACTCGGTAATGTCATACTTCCAAGCTCATTCGGCAGTGGTAACGTTGGCTTACTTGGACGACATTCTTCAGAGATACGGCGGCAGAATTATTCTTCAGAACGATGTTCAGAGTCTGCTTCAGTTGTTCTAACGTTTCGGTTTCATAGTAAACGAGAAAAAGTCTGATCTAGCTCCGTCCAAGTCCCTCATTCACTTGGAAAAGAGCTTCGAGACTCACAACAATCCAGTTATGAAATTTAGAGTCTATCTCTGATGACCTTAGATCTTTAGGTCCTCTTTCTGTAGCTCAGAATGTCATCCATTAATCTTACATCTAGAAGATGTCTTAGGCAGTCTGCTCGAGCAGTGATGCCATTCTGCTGCCCTCTTCGTTCTGAGGAATTTTCCTTCAGAACAAGGAGAAAGGGGGGGGGAATGGTTTTTCCCTAATGTCATCTGGCTTTATAGTGAAAAGCAAGGGAATACCACCTCCAGAGACAGTAGTCCAGCATCGGTGCTGGGTGGTTTTAATGTGTAGCTCGGTGTGAAGCAATAACTAACTGTTTTTACAGTGTAGCTCACTTTGAAGCATTTGCATATGTCACGTGTCAAACGAGTGTTTCTATACAATCCTCGGACACTTTTAAATGAGTATAAAGCGTCTCATTCTCTGGACTCTCTTTATAATTGGTTTCCTTCACCGAATTAGCATAAGGGGCTTTAAATGAAGAAATTATGTCATTCTCAATTGCATTGTTGGTGTTAGGTCATTCTCTTTTTTTTATAAGAGAAGGACATATGTAATTCCTCTTTCTTCTCCTATTCTCCTGCAGGAGCTCTTCTTTATCGAAGTAATTGAGAGGTCAGATTTTTTTCCTCTAAGTTCTAGGCCCTCCAGCCTTTTTACTATTCAGCTAAGTCTGGGCCATTGGTTGTAGTATAAAAATATTATAAATTTAAAGTAATTTGTATATTTTTGTACTTATCAATGGCTCAGATGGGATGGCCCTCCCATGAGTGGACACTCATTCCTCCCCACTGATTATAACATTTAGCAGGCACTATAGAAAGAATGATGCTTGGTGCCAATTCAAGTACCTACCTGGTTACCGTGTATGCGCAGTAAACAAAAATATGGAGGACCAGATAGGACTTCAATTTTTCGGTTTTGTGTGCAAATTTTGGGGATTGGGGGATTCAAAATTTGTGTTTGGTCTTGGATTTTATCGAGTTTGCACCAGCCAAGTCTGGGCCATTGGTGAGTATAAAAAATATACAAGTTACTTTAAATTTATAATTTTTTAGCATTATTCTCCAGAAATATTAATTGGATTGGGAAATGGACATCTGTATCAAGGGTCTGTTTGACACTGTGTCAGTGATATAACAAATTCTATTAAATTTAGCAAAGTTATTCTCAGTGTAAATAGTAGTCACTTTTTTTATATTGTTCAAGGACATTATCTTTACAATTGTTTTATTTGTTTCTTTATGGTGAAAAGGAATCTTTGTGCTAGAGGTAGTTGAAGTTCTAAGATTCTGTCTAAAACTCAACATTTAAATTGTTTGAATGATAATTTTGAACATATAGTCATTTTTTTTTTAAATGTTTTTTCAAAATATATGATGCAACTTATTTTTTATCTCAGTTCCACCAAATTATTTATCAACTTTTTACCTAACACAACTAGAGGCTGACACTTGCAAAAAATAATTTTGTGTTTCACTAAAAACTTCTATTTTTTCCTCAAGAACAAAGATTGTGATCCCTCATTGGAACAAGCTTGTTCCAATGAGGGATCATATGCTATGTTTTCTGAGGTGAAAATTGAAAAAATTAATAGAATATGAATGGCAGATTTGTGCCTAGTGCTGTTCAGATGTGCCATTGTGTTAGCTAAAGGGCTAGTCCATTGAACAAATAATGGTGAATTCATCACTGCATGCCCAATACAAGAAAATGATTAAACTCTTGATAATTGAATACTCTTGATAATTGAAATTTTTCACTTGCAAAGTGGCCATTCGATTAACGGGGGTCACTGTATTTAAAACTTGTTTGTTGATGTTAAACTCTTATTTGTAGATATATTGCCAAACATTTAAAAGCATTACATACCATGGATATGGATGTGGGTGAGGAAATTAATATTGCAAAAGATCTGGAAAGTCCCTGAACATTGGACCATTCCTTGAAAACCCTATAAAATGAGACATTATTAGTTACACAGCCTTTCAGCAGGTTGTACGGGACTGTACTCCCCTTCTGAGATCCATATTTCCTGAGGATGTACTACGCTTCTGAGATCCATATTTCTTGAGACTGAAAGCCTAAGGAAATACAATTCTCAGGAGGGTAGTACATGTACAGTCCTATACTGAAACACCATGTTACAAATTTATTATCCTGCCCTTTTAGTGTGTTGAGTTTTGTTTTATTATTTAATCCCCAAATGCTATTCCAGTGACAAAAACCTTGATAAAATAATAATTAGAGAAACTAAAAGAAACATATCTTTCTTTATTATTGAACAAGAATGAATTGGAGTTATTTCTCTTCAATTGAACTCAAACATTTGGGAGACTTCACTTCAAGCTCATTGGGAAATGATGCATCGTTATTATTGTGGGATACAAGTTGTCTTTATAAGTGTTTTATTCAATGCATTGGTATGTTGTGTGTATTGGAGAATCAGGGACACTATATTCAAACTTGCTTTAATAAGTTTCACTGAAGAGACAATTCCTATAATGAGATAGGGTCTGTAGTGTAGAAACACCACAACAGAATCCCTATTCTCGACAGTAAAATCGGACATTGGGGGTATATACACATGTTTTATTTCAAGTGTTCATAATATTCTCATGAAAGCAATATTGTTCTCATTTTGTTTATGTGTAAGAATGTTTATTATTACCGATGAAAATGTTTGAGGCGATGGGTGAAAGGGAAATTGGCAATGTGTACCACAGAATGTCTGTACACCCCTTTCAGCTGTCACATGATATTTTCATATACCCCGATGAACTTTGTACACCTCATTGGATTTAAATGCATCATACTGAATGCATTGGTTACTGACCAATCGGGAAGCTTGCATAATTTTAAATGGGTAATAAAAGTTTGTAACCTTACAGTCAGCTGAACATATATATATTGCTGGAATAGATATTCTGTGCCTGATAATAGAATACCTGTCAAATAGAATGAGAATTATGTTTTAAATTATGGATGTGATTGTGATGTACCTTTAACTGGAAGAGTGCTAAAAAGTTTGTTGGTCAAAATTTGTTCCCTTGAATTTGCTTGTTACAACATATGGGAGTGTTCCTACAGACACTCTTCCCAAAATTTTAACAAGGCAACACCAGGCACACTAAATAATTTCACTTTAAAATTAATATGAAGCACTCCCTGTGGGAACCTGGGAATTAAGCATTCTACTTTTCTGTGGTAAACAAGTTCTCTTCTACTGGTAAAATAGGATCCGGCATCCAATGCTTGGGGTGGAAGACCTCTAAATTGGGCAGCATGGTATAATGAGTGTGCTAAACTTGATTTTATACCTATGTTGTAGCCATTATGTAGTCATAGATGCTAACTGTGACCTTAAACAGGAATAAAAAAATGTAAAAATAAAAAGAATGTCCACAGAACATGATGCTTTTAAGTTGTGATACCTTCACTTCAGAACAAATTAAATTCCATTATGCTTTTAAATTGTGATACCTGTGCTTCAGAGCAAATTCCTAATATGGGCTTTCAGCACTCAACCAGTTGAGAACCTTCATCGTTATCCTTTAATTTCTCATCTCCTAGCTCCTTGGATGGCCTTAACCCTTTACGTAACATGGAAAGCAGACGACACTTGCCAACAAAATTCTTGAATAACATAATTTTTTGTCTCAAAAACATATGTTATGACCCCTCATTGGAACAAGCTCAATGAGCTCATTCCAAAGAGGGGTCTTAACCTATGTTTTTGAAACAAAAAATGAAAAAAATAATGAAAATGAATTGGCGATTTTTGTGAATAGCGCTGACCGGCTTTGGCCGTTATGTTGTGTAAAGAGTTAAAAATGTGTTTTGGAAAATACTAGAAACTTCTTGAATTGACTACCAGTAGTCAGTATCAAGTGACAGGGTTTGTATGGGTGATGGAATCCCCGAAAAGTCGTGGAAAATGAAAATATTTTTTCAAGGCTGGGAAGTTTTTAAAAAAAAAAAATGTTCTGTAGTCTGGAAAAGTCTTGGAAATTTGTTGTGATAATGATACAGTACGCCATTTCCTAGAAAAATCATGCTAAAAAATACCCCAAAAAGAGAGCATATCGGTCGTACTAATGAGGGAAAGGTCATGGAAATTGGGTAGAAAGCTTTGGGAAAGTCATGGAATTTGATTCCAAAAAAAGTGTACAAACCCTGTAGTGATTTAAATGCACCTTGGTCATTAATGTCATACAATTTTTGGAAGATTTATAAATATTATTGATCAACCAATCAAGTGTGGAGATTTATAAGACTTGTGTAAGAGCGAATAACTTGTCCTTGTTGCTGTTTTCATGTTCATTATGTTGTATTTTCCTGTTTTACTAGATTCTGTTTTATGCATTCAGTTTTGAAAGGGTTAACTTAACTTCAGCAATAAGGCCTAAAAAAGTTGAAAATCTGTTTCTCAGGCCCCCCCACATGGTCCTTTTGGTTGCTGCATTCTCTCTTTTTATAACCAATGCAAACTTTAAAAAAAATAAAAATTAAATGGTTTGTGTCTGAATCTTTACCCAAGTTAATAAAATTACTAAATTGTTCCTTGAGTGCAACAAAGCTTTGCAATGCTTTAGCATTGCAAAGCCTTCTTGCAGTCAAAGGATGAAATACACCACCACCTGTGCTATTCTGTAGATTATGAGGCCAACAACATAAAACAAACCAAGAACATGAACTTTTGATGTTGAAAGAAATAATTACAAAAATAAAAAATAAAATAAAACACTGCCCACCCATATGAATATGCAATTTTACAAAAAATGGTCCTCGAAACAGAAGATCTACTTTGTGGGGGCCTAATCATTGTTTATAGCATCCTATTTATTGTAATCATATATTACGTAATAAGAAACTATTAATTGAAAATAGACTATGTTTTCATTTTTGAAATTCACTGAAAAATTTTTTTCCACAATCCATTCCAATGAGGGTTATTGGCTGAGTTTAAATGTTTCTTGAGATTACTACTTGCTGGTGTTGGCCATTATTTTGGGTAAAGAGCTGCTATAGATGATATTTACACTAAGGATGTACAGTTTTCAGAGTTGGCTAATCAGCTGATAATGAAAATATTTTATAACAAAAAAATGTGACTAACCCTATGCAGTGCACAGGGTTAGTCAAACTTTCTGGTTATAAAAAATTGATAACTGCCACTTCACACACTACTTGAAAATGTAGACTCACTAAGGCTGTGCATGCACTGGCTTGGTTACACAATAGATCTCATTTCTTACAAGAAATAAAAGAGTTACTAACTCTGTGCATTACATTGTCTTAGTTGGTAAGCTAACATACACTGACTAACCAAAGGCATTACATAGGATTAGTTGATAGGCTCTCATATCACACACTACATGAAAATAAACACTGACTAAGGCTTACGGGGGTGTGGTGGCTCAGAAGGTAGAGGCGCAGGCTGCAAGCCGAGAGGTCCTCAGTTCAAATCCAACCTGCGGCAACTGCGTTGTGTCCTTGGGCAAGACACTTCACCCCTACTGCACTCATGGGGGCATGGTGGCACTATGTACTAAGCTGCACCATCGACGTGCAGTATGCCTGTCTTCAACCAATGCTCACCCTGCTTGTGTGGAGTTGGTATGTTGGGGAGCTGACAGTTGCTCACCGTTGCTCGGTGGTTCTATCCGGGTACTCTGGATTCCTCCACCCGTAAAACTGTCATGGTTATAATTAGCCATTGTACAGAAACATGTGACCTTAAGCACCAATAAATAAATACTAAGGCTGTAAATATGCACACAGGTTTAGTTGGTCACACAACTCTGTCGATTAGTGTCAACTGTCGGCAGTGCCAAGACAAAAGTCGAAGAAAAATAAATTTTCCTCTGCAATAAAACTGCCAATGGAAAAAAAAAAATATCACCACAGCTGTTAAATGAACAGTCAGGTTTAGTTTTAGTATTAAAGTATTACCTCAGTCTAAGGCTCAGTATCGTAATGGTGTTACAGTGTCAGACAGCAATGGCCCTTTAGTGAACTAATAAACTTCACCTATGTTTGTATGGGCCCACCTGTAATTTTTAGCTCACCTGACTTTCAGTCAGGAGAGCTATAGTGATCACTCACCGTCCATCGTCCGTGAACATGGTGTTTGCATCTTCTCCTCCCAAACCGCTGAACCAATTTAATTGATATTTGAAATAGTAGTTTGTTATGACATCGCAATTTGATTTTGTTCAAATCAAGTTGCCTCGCCCCTTGGTAAGGCCACGCCCAAAAAGTGTGCCTAAATCTTAAAAAATCTTCTCATGGACCAGCAGTAGCAAAGATTTGATATTAGGTGTGCAGCTTCCTTTTGAGGTGTAGGCTCCGATTTGTTCAAGAGAAGTTTGTCGGGCATTATTTGCCTTCGTTATGGGAGGGGCAAAAATTTTGACCACGCCTAAAATTTCTATTTTTAGAACTGTGAGCTCGATTTGAACCAAATTTGATATGAGATGATAATGGGTCATAAGTAGTTGATTGATGCAAACAATTTTTTTCTCATTGCCCTGTGGGAACCTCAGGAGCTAAAAATAGGAAAAACCTTAAAACTGCCATATCTCCAAAACTACACGGCACAGAAAATTCTTATTTTGTATAAAGCTTACTTTTATCCAGTAGAATAGAATGGTTAAAAAAAATCCCTATCAGTTTGATCACAAGGTACTTTTTTGAGGACTTTGAAAAAGTGCTGAGTCAGCACTTTTTAACACTGTAGGCAATGGGAAAAACATTAAAAAATCTTCTTCTCCAGATCCAGCAGGCAGAATCTTTTGATATTTGGTATGCAACATTGTAGAGTGGATCTGATTCAAGTTTGTTCAAATCGGCCCCCTGGGTTCATATTTGGGCTCAGTATAGGAGCCCGATTTCAAACTTAGTGCATTTCAGGCAAATTTCTTAAAAAATCTTCTTCTCCAGATCCAGCAGGCAGAATCTTTTGATATTTGGTATGCAACATTGTGGGGTGAATCTGATTCAAGTTTGTTCAAATCGGCCCCCTGGATTCATATTTGGGCTCACTATAGAAGCCTGAATTCGAACTTAGTGCATTTCAGGCAAATTTCTTTAAAAATCTTCTTCTCCAGATCCAGCAGGCAGAATCTTTTAATATTTGGTATGCAACATTGTGGGGTGGATCTGATTCAAGTTTGTTCAAATCGGCCCCCTGGGTTTATATTTGGTCTCAGTATAGGAGCCCAAATTTGAACTTAGTGCATTCCAGGCAAATTTCTTTGAAAATCTTCTTCTCAAGATCCAGCAGGCAGATTCTTTTGATATTGGGTATGCACCATGCTTAGGGGTGGGGGGGGGGGGGGGGGGGGGGGGGGGTTCAAGTTTGTTCAAGCCAAGTCCTTGGGTTCATATTTGGGTTAACTGTGGTAGCCCGAATTATAACTTAGTTCAAAATGAGGAATTTTCTTTAAAAATCTTCTTCTTCAGATCCAGCAGTCGGAATGTTTTGATATTTGGTGTGCAGCATCCTTAGGGGGGTGAGATTCAAGTTTGTTAAAGCCAAGTCCCTGGGTTCATATATGGGCTCCCTGTGGGAGCCCGAATTATAACTTAGTTCAATATGAGGAATATTCTTTAAAAATCCTTTTTTTTTTTAGATCCACTGGTCAGAATCTTTATAAGCTTTTCTTAGGAGGAGCAGATGCAACTTGTTGAAATAAATTCTCTGGGTTGATATTTAGGCTACCATGTCAGGTGAGCGCCCTCAGGCCCCCTGGGGCCTCTTGTTTTGATTGCTGAACAATATCAGCCCAGGGGGCATCCCTTGGGAGTGGCACTGCGATGAATTAGTGGTTGTCAAAACAGCATTTTTCAAAATTAGTAACGGTCAGAAATGAAAAAGTGTCGGATTCAACCAACCAGCAATGACTACTGTTGGCTTACCCCTGGTTCATTCCCATTTGGTGACCTCCAGGTATTCCTTTTATGATTTTCTTGCAGATGCTTTATTAGAAACATCTGCAAGTCAATCACAAAATGAATACCTGAAACTAAAATGCTGATTTCTGCCAAAGCAAAATGTGTTTTTGTCGAAGCACAAACGTTTTACCATGGCAAATGTTTTACAGACTCAAATTTGTTCCATTGGCAGGCCATGTTACATGTTATGTAGGATACAGGATTCAAAGAACTAATGGAAATACTTTTACTGGATTGTGGACATCTTTTAATGTGAATTCCGATAATGAAAACATACTCTATTTTCAATTAATAGTTTGTTTAATGCAGATTGTAAATATCCCAAGTTTCCATTTATTTTGATTTATCGACCCAGCAAATATATCTAGCTGCAAATTTATGTTATACCTTAAGGACATCTCTCATGGGAATTCCAGAAAGTGGAGCAGTGCTTGTTCACTGCAATAAACAAATTGCACTTTACTTGTAAAATAGGGGGTGCGGTGGCATTGCGGTGATCGGTTCTCGCCAGATCACCGAAGTTAAGCAATGAAGAGCCTGGTTCGTCATCGGATGGGTGACCATCTGAGCGATCGATGTGTTGTGTTCTTGGGCACGACACTTCACCCCTATTGTCCACATGGGGGCATGATGATGCCATGTACTAAGGCGTACTGCTCACTGATGGTGCGCATGTCTTTGACCAATTTAACTCTGCCTGTGCTGCAGTGTGGAGTTACAATGTTGAGGAGCTGGAAGCTGCTAGTCGTTGCTCGTTGGTTCTCTCCCGGTACTCCAGCTTCCTCCACCTGTAAAACTGTCACGGTCATGATTAGCCATTGTGTATAAGTATATGACCTTAAACACCAATAAATAAATAAATAATAAATACTTGTAAAATATCCACCATGAGGTGACCCTGGGTGGTGAAAGTGTCCTTAACTCTTAACCCGCTGAGTATTTTCAAAATATTTTTCAGAAAATCTAGCAAATTTGGTTAAATGTGCCCAGATTATAATTATTTTAGTGGAAAGAGATTTCTCGTCCTGGGCAGGAATATCTACCAGCAGCATACAAGTAGTTAAACCTCAATAAATAAATAAATAATTTCTGATAAAATAGGATCTGAAGCCAATGCCTGAGGTGAAAGTCCTCCAAAATGGGCAGCATTGGTAGTAACGATTGGCTAAACTTGATTTCATACCTATGGTGCAGTCATGATGTAACCAAAATGAAAATGTTGAAAATGACCTTAAACACCAATAAACAAATAAATCTTTGGGATAGAATTTTTTCTAGGTGCTTGAGAATGGAGCCTTATGTATTTTTCTTCTTTTGTTTATTTTTTTTAATATTGAATCAAACCAAATTAGGTTTGAATGTCCAAATTTATTTATTGGGATTTAACAACACTTTCTATAGCCAGCGTCACCTCCTGTTGGACAGTTTTACAGGTGGTGGAAGCATCTGGGGAGAACCACCGAGCAACTTCCAGACTCCCCAACATGGTAACTCCACACAAGCAGGATTAGCATTGGTTGAAGACAAGTGTACTATTGACATACAGTACACCTTATATAATTAGTACACAGCGGCACCTACATGGGCAATCAGGATTAATTGCCTTGCCAAAAAACGACAAAACGCTGTTACCCCTGGCAGGGATCAAGCTGTGGACCTTTTGGTTTGAAGTCTAATTCCATACCCACTGAGGTGTCACAATCCCAAATGTCCAAATCAAATTAAATCAATTATTCAGATCAACACATGGGTTCTGTTATGCTATCCACGAAAATGTTTGATCATTATGTGATTGTGCACTGCAATTTGAGAAATTGTCCTAACTTGAGAGGTTGTGCCTTTACCCTTCAATCACCATAGACAGAAGATGTCACCTGCCAAAAAGAAATTTCTTGAATGACTAAAAAAATTTTATTTCTTTGCATATTGGAAGGTGTTCAAATGAGCTTATTTCAGTGAGAGATCATAAATGATGTTTTTAAGCCAGTAAATAAAAAAAATATTGAAATTTAACATCTTGCATGTTGCTGGAGGTTATTCCTGCCCAGAGCAGGATGTTGCTTGCCACTGATATAAGTATAATTTGGTTAAATTTAATCAAACTTTCTCCTTATAAATTAAAAGGATTTTTTACCCAAGATTTCTTGAGTAAATTTCTTGGGATCAGTTTTTCATCATATCTAGTCATGGCTGCTGTGAGGTAGCCATGACTAAATTGGAGGAAAACTGTTTTGAAAATACTTCGCAGGTTAAGAGGTAAAGGGAGATTCTAATGGCAATGGGCAGTTTTGTTCAGTATGATAGGTAAAGGTTTTATGAACCTTTTTTCTTACTGTGATAAGAAAATGGCCAATCATTTAATTATAGCATTAGCCTCCAAATTTGGACACGACTAGCAGTATATTTAAGCTTGCTGTATGGTTTCAGGAAGGGAAGGAGAGTTACTGACCATCTTTTAGCACTATCTCAAATGATCATGATGAAAGCTAAAATGAAAAAGATATTTATGGCATTTCTCGATGTTAAAATGGCATTTAATAGAGCTCAGAGGGAAGGTATGTGGTGAAAGCTTGAGGCTCCTGGCCAGTGGAAACTGCATTGTTGTTCAACCGCTGCTGACTCTGCTTGTGCTGGGTTAGTAAGTTAGCATGATGTCTATTGGCAAAATTTGACATCATACCGTTGTTGTAGTCACAATGTAGCCATACATGCTGAAATGACCTTAGCTGGTAGAGTGCTGGAAGCCCACATTTGGGCTTTGTTCTTAAGTGCAGGTACTGCAGTTGAAAGGCTTCATATTCTGTGGATATGCTTAATATCATCTTTGAAGTGATTTTATTTTATTTGTTAGGATTCACCTTGTAACAAATTATGGGAGAGTTCCTATTGGCACTCTCCCATAAATTGTACAGGGCAAAGACTCACAAAGAAATTTTCAAAAACAAAAATAATTTAGCATGCTTCCAGTTAAATACCAATATACAAATAAGCAGATAACACTTGCAAAAACAAAGAATTCCAGAAAAACCAACAATTTTAATTTTTGCAATAAATATACCTTATGACTTAGTTGAACAACCTTGTTGATATTATTCCAATGACATGTTGTGTAGTATTATGGTCTAGAGGTCAAAATTGAAAAAAAAAAAAAATTCTTTGAATGTGCTGGCAGGAAATCAATGTCACATTAGGAAATGTTTATCACAGAGATTCTTTTCAGCAGTAGCTTAGTTCGCTGTATTATTCTTAACTGGGGAGCATGGTGGCTGAATGGTTACTGCATTGAACTTCAGACCAAAAAGTCTATGGTTCGATCCCCACCAGGGGTAACTACGTTGTGTCAATGGGAAATGCACTTAATCCTGTTTGCCCACGTTCAGGCATGGTGGCGCTGTGTACTTAGGCATACTGCACATCGATGGTGGACTTGTCTTCAACCAATGCTAATTATAAGCCTGCTTGTGTGGAATTAGTATGTTGGGAAGTCTGACAGTTGCTCACCATGGCTCAGTGGTTCTCTCCAGGTACTCCAGCTTCCTCCACCCATAAAACTGTCTGACATGCGGTGACCCTGGCTGTTGAAAGTGTCATTAAACCCTAATAAATAAATAAATAAATAAATAAATGAATTATTCTCAACTGGTAGATTGCTGGAAGCCCATGTTTCAGCTTTATTCTAACATGCAAAACACCAGCTTAAAAGCTTCATATTCTGTGGATGTCTTCATATTATCATGGAAGAGGAATTATTAATAACGTGTGTGGATTAGCTTTGTTACCATTTATGTGAGAGTACCTTGGTCCTACGAATTGTAACAAGGCAAAGACATGTGAACAAATTTTTGACAACCAAAAATAATGGAGCACTCCACTATTTAACCCCTTAACCTAATGGATCTACTGCATCTGCCCATGTAATATCCAATTTGAGCAGCTGAAAAAACATTATTTAATTTTCCCAAAAATTTCAGCACATATCATTTGACCCCTCATTGGAACGTGTTCGTTGAGCTCGTTCCAACGTGGAGGCCACATGATATGATTTTGTTGAAATTTTTTGAAAAAATAATATTTAAAATATTAAATTTTGAGATTCTTTGTGTTGGGTAAAGGGTTAAAACAGATATTCTATGTTGATGCATTTTTTATTTCTCCTTTTTGGATATTAAACCAGGCACTTCCTAATAATCTTATTTGAAAGGGCTCACAGAGTTCCTATCAAAGAAGTTATAGTGAATTTAATACTTGCTTATTTCATTTCTATAAATAAGGTTTTGCAGTCAGGAAACATAATCATAAGAAAGAAATAATTTGTGAGTGATACAAGTTTTCTGAATTTACAGTTTCAAAGAATTTGTATTCCAGGCTGTTCTTGTGAGTGATTAGAGTTATGTCCCTTACATCACAATTCCTCTGTGATATTGTTTCTGTGTGTCTCCCAACTACATGATTGTTAATAGAATTACAGTGGCATATAATTGTCAAACATGAAACCATTTACCAGAATTTTAGTGCAAATGTTAACTGTTAATTCTATATTGGTTGTATATACAGTAACTACCCATAAATTGAATAATGGGATAAGAGTGGCTTGCATCCACTGAAAATCTTTCAGCCACTCAGAAATTATTTTTTTGACTCAGTATTTATAATATGAGTATTTACTTCTTAACCGGAAGAGTATTTACTTGAATTTTGTTGTGAAATCCAGTCATAGCTGCTGCAAAGCAGCCATGACCAAATTTGATGAAAAAACCCTACAAACAATCGAAATTCATTCATTCATTCATCCAGAAATCTAGATATCCTTCATGAAATAATTGATCCAATCTTTGGGGGTAATTTAACCCTTTCCACATTGATGTCAAAATACTGTTATTTCAGGGAGCAAGTTTTTCCTACAATAAGCTTGGAATTTAACCAAATCAGCCTTATTTGACAGAGTTCAGTGAACTGTTAAGCAAGATTCAATTGGTTAAAAATTGTATTATGATGAAGGTTGGGAGCTTGCTGGCTTAGTTGTTAGAGCATTGAACTTCAAACCAAAAGGTCCACAGCTCTATCCTGGCCATCTGTAACTGCATTGTGTCCTTGGGCAAGGCAGTTAATCTTGATTGCCCATGGGGGCATGGTGGCATTGTGTACTAAGGCATACTGAACATTGATGGTTCACTTGCTTTCAGCTAGTGCTAATCCTACATGTGCAGAGTTAGAATGCAGTGGAGTCTCACAGTTGCTTGCTTCTGCTTGGTGGTTCTATCCAGGTGCTCTGTTTTCCTCCACCCATAAAACTGTCCAACATGAGGTGAGCTGTCAAAAGTGTCTGTAAATCACAATAAGTAAATAAATAAATTGGAAAAATTGCCTTTTTATGTGTACCCATACTATGTATGGTACACATAATGCCGGCATCCGGGGTGACCATCCGTCATTCGTCCATCCTTTGTCCGTCTGTCTGTCCATCCATCTGTCCATCTGTCTGTCCGGCGTCCGTATCCATTTCTTTGGCATTCGATAACTTGAAAAATATTGCTTGGATTGTCGAGTTACTTTATATTTGTGTTCAGGTTACTGATGTGCCGAGCTGTATAGTTTTTGGTGTAAATCGGATAATTTGATCCTGAGATATTAACCCTTTATCTTTCAAATTGAAAATTCTTCCAATCCCTTTGGCATTCGATAACTTGAAAAATATTGCTTGGATTGTCTAGTTACTTTATATTTGTGTTCAGGTTACTGATTTGCCGAGCTGTATAGTTTTTGGTGTAAATCTGATGATTTAATCCCGAGATATTAACCCTTTATCCTTCAAATTGAAAATTCCTGCAATCCCTTTGGCATTCGATAACTTGAAAAATATTGCTTGGATTGTCAAGTTACTTTATATTTGTGTTCAGGTTACTGATGTACTGAGCTATATAGTTTTTGGTGTAAATCTGTTATTTTGATCCTGAGATATTAACCCTTTATTCTTCAAATTGAAAATTTTTCCAATCCCTTTGGCATTCGATAACTTGAAAAATATTGCTTGGTTTGTCAAGTTACTTTATATTTGTGTTCAGGTTACTGATGTGCCGAGCTGTATAGTTTTTGGTGTAAATCTGATAATTTAATCCTGAGATATTAACCCTTTATCCTTCAAATTGAAAATTCCTCCAATCCCTTTGGCATTCGATAACTTGAAAAATATTGATTGGATTGTCAAGTTACTTTATAATTGTGTTCAGGTTACTGATGTGCTGAGCTGTATAGTTTTTTGTGTTAATCTGATAATTTGATCTAGAGATATTAACCCTTTATCCTTCAAATTGAAAATTCCTCCAATCCCTTTGGCATGAGATAACTCAAAAAAGATCAATCCGATTGTCATGTTTCTTTATATATTTATTCAAGTTACTGATGTGCTGTGCTGTATAGTTTTTTATGTAAATCTGATAATTTGATCTGGAGATATTAACCCTTTATCCATCAAATTGGACACTCCTCCAATCCATTTCTACATGTACCCATACCTTGTATAGTGTGCATAATGTCAGCATCCGTGGTGGCCCTCCGTCATACAGCTTTCTACTAGTTGCGCGTATGGGTACACATCTGATGATTTCATCGGCCTATTTTTCAAATGTTGATATTTCCCCACCAGTGTGCAGGGGGTTAAACAGAAGCAAGATTATACCTATTTGTGGTGGCCAGAGTATTGCTGTAATGGCAGGAATATCCAGGAAGAGCATTCAAAGAGTTAATACATTATATCTTGTTTGAGAGAGATATAAGATGTATTACATGCTCAGTTCATTGCAAGAATATAGAGAATTAACCAAATTCTAGCTGACTGGCTGTTCTCACTCATATTTGCATAATTTTTACTTGTGAAGAATCAAGTTACATGTTCTCAATCTGACCATGCAAGGGATTATATGGAATTAGCAGGTTTATACCAGGGCAAGGTGGTGTCAACAATTTGAATTTGAAAATAGAGATTAGAAACTTCAGTAATCACCACTGTGATCTTGCTTTGTGCTATCTTTCCATCAGCTCTCTCTTTCTAAATCAGTCCAACTCCGTTGTAAGAATGCTGGGCTTTATTGTAAAGAAATTAATGTTGTTTCTGAATGGAAAAAATATTTCTTCTGTGTTTTGTGGTCATGTCTACAGGGAAATAGAAAAATTATTGATGCTGCAGAAAGATTTGAATGCTTGTAAATGTGATGTCAGGTTATATTTCCTGTCAATGTTTTTTGATTCAGCACCGAAAAAAAGTGCTTGCTGTGAGTGTGGTATCTCATTAGGTGTTTTAGCTGACTCACAAACCCAGTGGTCCATCAGCTGAAAAATTACCAGTGCTGTGAAAAATCCACTTTATTCCTGATGGATATTAAGATATAAGCAATGCAATTTCTATTTCTTACCCCTTTGCCTCACAACTAGTCCTCGTTCGTCAATTTTTTGTTTTTAAGTTATTTCAACAAAACCATACCATGTGACCCATCACTGAAACGAGCTGTTCAAGCTCATTCCAGTGAGGGGTCGCATGATATGATTTTGTGAACATGTTTCGAAAAAAAATTGAAAAACAGTAATTAAAATAACAAATTTTGACATCGTGTGTGTTGGATAAAGGGTTAATGATTGGAATATTTCTCAGTTGATTTGACAATGTTCAGAGAATTTTATTTTGTTGTTTTGTATATGTTAATGATTCTAGTTCACAGTTGAACAATACAGAGGCAATATATATGTATAACTTCTGTTTTTGTTGCACCGCTATCACCTAAGTGCTCTTCATTATTGTTTAGGTTTTTCATTGACCTCATTTTTTCATATAGAAATATATTTCCTACTTTATTTTTGTTTAATGTCTGTTTTATCGTTTTTTTTCATTTATTTTAATAGCAGTTTGAAAAACTTATTAAAGAAAAACAATATTGAGCTTGGATGAGATTTTAGTTCCATTTTTAACTAACTGAGGGTCACTGTGGGCAATTGCCATCATTTGGCACCCGTCATCCACTTTTGCATTTCTGTCTTCTTCGGAAACATTTGGGCAAATCCAGCACAGATTATCTTTGGGAGATACTTTTACATGTTTGGTTATTAGAGGTTTCTACTTCCTCTCACTCCAATGGCCTAGGAACAATTCTCTTAAAATCTTGTGCACTTAAACAACCAGTTACAATGCTTTGAGATTTGGTATGCTAATTAGTTTAAACAATATTAATTTCCGATAACCATGTCAAAAAACAAATGTAATGTGAGCACAAAATGGATAAAATGATAAAATGAAGTGGATTTAGAAGTAAGCTAATGGCTTCTACCAGGCTTGTTTATACGCTAAGATTATTGAAGAAATTGCGAAAAGATAGAAATCGTATCCCCACTGTGAAGATATAGAAATTTTCACTTTCACGGTATCAATCAAAATGGCGGCTTTCAAAGCATCAATTCAAGGTGAATACGAGTCAAGTTATCACTGGAAATGATCAGTTTGTTCTAAAAGCGTATAATGAAAAGTAAATCTAGAGTTTTTGAATGGATACAGATCATTTCCAGCAATAATTCAACACGTATTCACCTTGAATTGATGCATGAAACCCGCTAGTCCAAACATGGCCTGAAACACTTCCGCGTTTCAATGATTCAATGCGCTGTTTACTTTCATGTATCAATTCAAGGTTGAAACGAGCGGAATTATCAGATTCTTATAAAAAGCGTATAATAAAAAGAAAATATAAGTGTTTTTTTAGTGGATACCGAAAATTATCTCTCTTGTGAATGAGACAAATGGTTATTTTTGCTCGCACAAGCTCTCGCGAAAAATAAACATTTCTCTCGGTCACTCATGAGATAATTTTTGGTATCCCCTCAAAAACACTAGATATCCTCCATGTATCCGAAGTGTTGTGGAATACTGCAAACTAGCACACGAATATTATTTTTTTTTCACATGATTGCATATTTATTTGAGTAACAAAGATGACATAATAAAGCATGTGGTTTGAGAAGAAATGACAGATGGTGAAGGGTGACCAGAGGGTAAATTGTGGCCAGCAGTAGACCAGTAGTGGACCTTTATTGTCCAAACTCCACATTTGTTCAAAGAAAGTTCTCTGACAATATTTGGGCTAAGCCTGGGAGAGGCAATATTTATGTCCCCATCCAAAATTTCAGTTTAAAGAACCGGCTCGCCGCTTTAAACCAAATCTAGTTTGAAATCTTATTTGGTGATATTACTTGATATATGCCAAAAATGTGCTCTTGGAATCCAGTATACACAAGAGCTAGCAATAAACAAAAAACCAAAAAGCTCATATATCCAGGACTACACGAGAGAGGTGTTTGTGAGGATATGTGAAATCGGTTGGTCTAAAAAAGACTGTTGTTGGATGTTCAGTATAGTGTAGATTCAAGGATTTTTAGACAGTATATCGTCGCCTGAGCGCTAGAATGTTCTATGTCCCCTATGGGACATAGAACAATCTAGCACTCAGCCGACGATATGTTACCTGGCACAAGTTAAGATGTCAAAACCAATTTTGGCGTAATCTTAGTACTACACTGTGAAGTTGTTCTTGATTGGAAACAGGTTTGTGAAATATTTTTGTAATTGAAACATAATTTTTCTGCACCAAAACCATTTTTCATATATTTCATAAGAAAGAGATCTCACACGGCCTTCGATTTACTTAGTTTAAGATGACATAATCGTAAAATGAAAATAATAATTTTCGACTCCTGGAAATTAACGGGGTAAATAGTTGAATGTCCATGCTTACTGTATTGAATCAGAATTCTAGTTTTAGGCATTCAACTCAGTGTAGCCTGTTTGGTGGACCTCTACCATTACCATTTCATAACTATAATTCTTGGTAACACTGGTGCAAGTTTAGTCAAATCAAGTTCCACAATGCTACATTCGTCATATGATCAATCACATAGTGTAGATCTGATATGGGAAACAAATAATTAATTTAGAACCACAGTCATAATTTTTGTTTATGCAGTATGGGCCTTTTCCCCTTCTAACTGCGAAAGATGTAAAACAGTTACAGAAGGTTACATGTTTGGGTTTTGAACACCCATTTTTGCTATCATTTAATGGTTCTGTATACGTAATGCAGTCGTGTATCCAGAGCTTTGGCCTGGGAAGTCGACTATTGAATTTAAGAGCCCAAAGGAGAACCCAGAGGGTAGGATGCAAAGTAGGCAGCATCCTTTCCCGGAAAAGCAATTTCCAGATGCTCTGATATGCTACAAGCACGCATTTACTGTGAATCATCATTTTAGCTTTTTTAGCTCACCTGACTGCAAGTTAGTATGGGCTATTGCCATCACATGGCGAACGTCGTCTGTCGTCCTTTAACCTTGCATTCAGTCGTCTCCCCCCGGAACCAGTGGACCAAACCTAACTGACCTTTTCATAAATTATCTTTGGATGATAACCTTTCAAGTTTGTTTAATAGAAGTTGCTAAGCCCAATGATATGGGGTATGTTCCCATAAAACCCAAATTCTGAAAAAAATCTCCTAAACCTCCAGTTACAGTGCTCTGAAATTTGGTATGCAGCATCCTTGTAGACTCAAGATTCAAGTTTGTTAAAAGAATGTCTTGTCGGGCTTGTGCTTGGAGAGGCAATATTTTTTGGTCTCCCCCAATTCTTTATTTCCCCCAACCGGGATTGTGTGTTGCTTTGAAAGTTCAGTAGAAAATGATTATAAATACATAGTTTATGCAATAAATATTTTATCTGGTTTCGACCAGACCCCGCACATTGTGGGGGCGTCTTCTAATGATGAGTGTAAAATATTCAAGCAGTGATAGTGACCAGTGTATCATCGATTACTACAGTAGTTGCAGCATATGACCGGTTCCCGTGCGTTTTTCCTTGCAATGCGAAAAATAGTCAGTTTGACAGTTTCAGTTCCATTTGCTGTTTTCTGTGGAATTAATGAAAACAATACAAAACGGCGGGAATGGCGAAAACTCACGAACATGACGTTACATCCAAATTAGCACGCGACAACCGTATCAAAATACAAGAATGTTTGATACGGACTGCATGAGGCGCGGTTACCGCAATCGTGTGGACTATCCAGTGCTTTTCCAGTATAGTTTTTACCTTGCGTCCTGGGCGCGTTGTTTGCGGAAAACGCATACATGTGAAAACAGCTTCGTACATTACCGGTTTTCCGGCAATGGTAATTCGGTTGCGGCAATGGCAAAAAAAAACCCAGGCCTAATGAAATTGAAAAGGTATGTACACATATCTACGATAACGGCGACGGTACCCGGAAACGACGCAGTCCGACTCTCCGTCTATTTTTAGAATCGACCTGTGAGTGATTTTTACAGTTACTAGACTTACACGGTACTGCGATGTTTCTGATCATGACGTCACTCGCCATCGAATACTCCATGATGAGACCTCTTAGAGATTCAGGTCGCTCTCTCTTTCGCCAGAGAAAGCCAACATTAAACCCAAGAGAAGCCAGAACCCGATAAAAAAAGATTTTGCAGATGAATGAGCATTGTAGATAGACTTTGACAGCTGGACTTCCCCGACAGCAATACCCAGGACCACAGACCGAAGGAGTTTGTCTCCAACACAAGTGACGACACAAAACAGCCATGTCAACCCATATACTTTAGTGGAAAGCCCAGAGCAGCTCTGTGGTGTAAAATAAGACTCAGCTGTACGATTTTGCTGGAAGAGTATCGGACTATCCGCGATGATAGCAGAGGCCTTACTTTAAGAAATACCTCCAAGCCACAATGCAGATCCCCACAAGAACAGTGTGATGCATAATGGCCAATGCCTGCACCCAACAGTACTGTTCAGGCTCACCCATATTAGACAAAAGGGCACTTTTCTCACAAGGCGCTACGTTTTTGTACAATAAACAAACGGAAAGCATAGCTGCCATGCACCTTCTTAAAGCACAGCTTTCGCTTTTCAGTGTTTGTCAGAAATTGGCCACTTTTGTTTGAAAATGTGTAACTCTAATTAGGTATTTTAATACAATTCGGGTCACTGCTCTGTTCTGGTACCTTATCGAAAGCCAGTGTTGAAATGCGAACATGACACCGTTTTAGATTTAACTATGATTCTGAAATAATCCTGGTCAGTGTTCAGTAATGTAAGCTATTGAGTAGTTCAGTTCTCCTGGCCGTGGGAAAGTGTCGGCGAATTGCAAAGATAGGTGATATTGAAGGGTTGGAAGGGAGAGAAACGCCATGAAGGCACCAAATAAGATTGGATCAGCCCTGTTGTCGTCCAGACGCACGGCGTGTAGTTTGTAGAGGACATTTAGCTGGAATGATGTGTTAAGTGTGATGGAAATAACTGAAGTACGAGCGAATCACGACCAGCACTTACGTCTCGGAACCCTTCGGCTGCAAGCTAATTAAGTCAGAACCGATCACAGACTCTGTGCTATACGTTTTGTGACAGGATAAAGTGATCTACGAATCAGACTCGATGGTACACGTTATGCAATAGTGAAGTACAATTCAGACTCAGTAGTGTTAGATCCGAATCATGAATAGTGATATAGACTTCGCTCAGAGGTACCAGTTAATAAATCTCTGGAAGTGCAAGGGACGCGGTCTATAATGTGTTAAGTAAACACTGAGGACGTTTTCTTGATCGGTGTCAAAATGCCGCAATCGAACCAAGGCTTCAGGACCAACATATGACGACAAACAATTCTTCAAATCACCGACAAACCGAGTGGGAATACCGTGACAATCCCGTAATCAGGAGGAGTATGCAGCGCTGCATAGAAAACAAATGACTTCTGCGGAGCGGATAACACAACGTATTATTCCATATTTTGTATGTATTATTTACTCTATAGCAATATACTCATCATATTATTTTTATATGTAAAACGAGTCTTTTCTTGATTTGCCCGAATAAATTCATAGAAACCGCAGAGATCAAGACCCAACCACCCCTTTTAGTCGTCCACGCTCTACCCTGTGATAAGCAATGCAAGTCTAGGGGACAGGCCTGGTCAACTCGAAGGGTTAACACTGTCTTTCACCTGACAGTGTTGCTGGATTTTTCTTAGCGCAACTTGTAAATAAATGAATGAACCAATAAAATGCCAAATTCCAACGCGAGACTCAGAACGTCAGAAGTCTATCGCCAATATAAGAGTCACCATTCCTCTACCCCACTACAATACCTCAGAAAACGCACTTTCTTATTTCCCTCAACCAAGTTCACAACACCAACCCTGATCTACAATTTTATTGAAATTAGTGCCGGTACCCTGCTTCTAACCAAACACCGACACTAACGGAGCATGTGGGATATTTTCAGACACAATCCAATTTCATCCTCAGTGGATCAAATTCCCCTTCCAACATGCAGTTACATATATCCTAACCCATTGTAAAGCCTTTACAGCTTTATATACAGGACAGTCACAGCTGATATGGACTGGGATTGAAAATTGTTGGAAGGGGACAGTTGGCTTCCATTCAGTTTTTATTTCTGCTTCCGGTTTCAGCCACACGAATGATACGATCATCCTTTGTACCAAAGTAACCAATTTCCTAAGCACCAGCAGTAACCGCCATCCAGAGAAGACGGAGGGGTAGGTACTGGCATTTGGCCGTCCAGTGGTGGGTGTGTGTGTGTGGGGGGGGGGGGGGGGGGCGTTTTATGTGGATTTGTCAGTGCCCATGTGACAGTAAACTTTTTAGTGAACAGTCTTCGGCTCAGCCCAGTGATTATGATATTTCCTCTACATTTTTATTAGAACATCCTGACCCTCTGCTGGTTACTCTACCAGGATGACTTGACCCCTTGCCCTCCCTGTTATCGTCACAATCAATACTTCACCTTCACTGTCGACTCGTGTACTTACGGCTATCCAAACACTTTGTAACCGCTCTTGTATGTTTCTTCCATATTTAATGGCTGTTCATATTGATAGCCCAATTGTACGGTAATGCAGTAAGTTTTGTATCATTCTACCTCAACGCTATAAATGGCACTACCAATGGGCTCAACAGTGGCATTCTTTTACTATCGCAAGTCATATCTACAGTAACTTTGTGACTTGTTCTAAACGCACCTTAGTGACCTATTTCAGTCATTTGTGGTCTCGGAGCATGTTCACTGACCATGCCATATTTAGGATTTACTGCTGATAATAGATAAAACACCTGGGCAGTGATTTTAGTCAGGTCTTGGCTGCCTCAACAGGCAGTCAAGACTTGACTAGAAATCACTGCTATGAAATTGGACATGTACAGGTTGTAATCTAGTAGGAATTCAGGACAGCTGCCCAGCCAATTGAGGGTTAACAGAACTGAAAAGAAAATCAGTCACTTCTTTCATGAAAATTAACCTTTCTACTGTTATCAAGCCTCAACAAGGACTTATAAACAGCGAATGTAGGAAACTTTGAAAACTCAGACGATTTCGATATTCAACGATTGGTTCGGTTCGGTTTTTCGGTATCTCCTTGCTATCGGTGTCGGTTCGGTTTTTCGGCATATTGCCCATCTCTAAGCTAGGCAACCTCCACATTCGCCATCGTCCATCTTGATGTGAAGTTTGTGTAATTTTGCATTCAGATTAAATATTTTACCGGAAAATGTGTACATTATAAGCGCTGACAAACGCGTTTATCGTTGCCGTTACCGTATGGATAAACCTTGCTGGAAAGACGGATAAATGTGTACGAAGCTTTAGACATGTCCAACATCGAACCCGTCTCAAAATGGTAACATGTTTGCGCTGACTACTTTTCATGTGTATTCATTATTATGAGATGGATTCAGGTAAAATTCAAGTGGGGTGTTTGGAAAGTTCTCGACCCATGATGCGAATCAAAAGTTGTATTTTTTCTGAAAATAATAAATTTGCCAGCCACTCGGTTCGCTGGATGAGATTTGGAACAACAAATGGAACGAATCACTGACAGACTATGAATCCAGGCGAATGGTGGATAACTCTCCTCCGATTTACTGGTCGAGAGCCCAGAAGGTTGTAAGGGTACCACTGGCCCATGATCGCCCCAGGGACAATGTGAGGATGTGTTCGATCATCTATAGTAATAGTGACCAGTCAGAGTAATGATACGCCATACCATAACCGAGCCACTGCCTCAAATATCATGTCGAATGGTGACGTCATTAAAACGTTCATTGGTCTATAGCCTCCACCAACACATGATACCATCTATCACGGAATTCGAGTGTAAACCAGGACTTGTCCGAGAACAAAGCGTTTGTTTCGTTTTAGGGGTGTTGACATCAATGACGTCTTGAAGCAGCATGTTATGCCGTTAAACCCGGGTCTACACATGATCCGCGATCACGGAGATGCAATTGGTGCGGTTGATGTGAATAGTTGTCCAAACATACTTACAATAGTACCATATGCAGTTGCCCACCGATCTGATCGGAAGTTTGGCCGCGATCCTGGGGCTCCTGTGAGAACTCCGGGAAGTGAAGCAGTGCGTGTCTACAGTGGTGCACAAGCTCTGTTTTACTGGTAAAATAGGACTTCCTTGCCAATGCTTGAGGTGGAAGTCCTTTAAAATGGGCAACATGGGTAAAAACGATCTACTAAACTTGACTTTATCTCCATGTTGTCGTCGCGATTAGCCATTGTGCAGAAATATGTGACCTTAGGCACTAATAAATAAATAAATACACGATCCTAGAGAGTCGATGTTCAAATGAAATGATCTTGGACCACCCTGTCGATCTAAAGCGGCAAAAATGCCGTGTGCCGCGTTGTCAAACGTTGGATTACACTCCATCGGCGACGGGGACGAGACAACCGTTAGTAATTCCCAATTCCTTATTCGACATCCGTTATCAACCGATAAAATCTGTTGATAATGAATGTCGAATGAGGAACTGGGAATGAGTAACGGTTGCCACGTCCGTGTCGGCAACCACATAGATGCAATCTGTGCAGTTAATGGTGAATAGTTTGTCCAAATATACTCACAACAGTTATCCTCTGTAGATGTCCACCGATCTGATTGGCACTTTTGGCCACGATCATGGAGCGTCGACGTTCTAATGAAATGATCTTGGCTGCCATTGACGATCTGGAGCGAACATGAACGCCGTCTGTTGACTATATTTCGACATTGAGGTGTCCACAATTTGCTGACATTGGGAAGCGTCGAGTATATTGAGTATTTAAACCACAATACTCTAATGATAACCTTGTGTTATGGGGTCTGGGGTGATGTCTCTTACCCCAGTTGTTCTGTCGGGGAATAGTAGGTGTGTTTCCATAAGAATAGATCATTTCCGTTACTGCGAGACATAAAAATGATCACCAACAGTCAGACTCTGTTAAATGACGCCTTTTAACAGGGAGTTACATTATCTTGCAACATCTTCCTCTGCTTTGCAACCTTTTGTCGGAAAACTTTTTTTTCTTCCACCACTGGAAAAACCTATCTGCATCACTGGTGTGTTACACCCCTGTTGCGTGCTGTAGTGGTCGCGGCGTGTACATCCTATTCTCGTAAACGTACTTCAGTACATGGAGAGTGGATTGTAACTAAATCACCCGCGGAGTGGAGTTATCACCCAAAGTATCACTTTCAAATTCTGTCCATATGGACATAAAACAAAAGCAATGTTTCAGCCAATGGACCTCCGGGTTTAACCCGGAGGTCCATTGGCTGGAACTTTGCTTGTGATGGTTATGCTTTGTAATTAATAAATTTGCAATTATTGCTTGGGTGGAATCTCCAATCTGCGGGTGATTTAATGATAATGCAATTCTCCACATACTGTTTGTATGACATGTCTGCATTTTTAGACATTGTGTTTGGTGTCTTAGATCTGGAGAATATGTCACAGTGCTCCAAAATCGACTGGGTAAATATGATTATATCGAGAATAGCACCCAACCCACAAGCGCGCAGCTATTTTACGTGGTGCTCGTGCTCCGAAATGGTGGGTTGCGGTATTTCATTTGATTAACCCTCTTCCCACTGATGCCAAAATACCAAAATTTCAAGCAGCGCTTTTTTCCGGTCAGGCGAGTAGGAATTTAATCAATTCAAACTTGTTTGACAGGAGCTCAATGAGCTCTGTAAAACAAAAATGGTTTGGTTAAATTCAAATATGCATTATGGGAAAACTTTGCAGGTTGAAGGTTTGATATTTCGACACCAATATGCAGATGGTTAACCCTTTACCAAACACTACTAGAGAACGATATTTTCAGAAAAATTTTTGAGTAACTAAAAAACAAAATATGGTTCGTGATCTCGCTGGAAAGAGTTCAGCGGTCTCGTTCCATTAAGGGTCATAAACTATACCTCGAAGGCAAAATCTCTATAGAAGATGATAAAATTTGAATTGCAATTTTTGTGAACAGAATTAGCCTCATTTGGGCGTTACTTTAGATGAAGTGTTAACATTGAGCAACATTATACTTAACTTGTTTATCATGATCTGCGGCATTTGCGTTGTATCCTTGGGAAAGACACTTAATCCCGATTTCCCACGTGGGGGTGCGGTGGCGCTGCTGGGTTCCACGACGTTCTACACGTCGATGGTTCACTTGCCTTCAACCGCAGATGGTTAACCCTTTACCCAACGAATCGCCCGCATCCGCCCGCGTGACATGTAAATTCAGCAGTTGGAAAAATATTATTTTTCAAAAAATTTCAACAAAACCATATCATGTGACCCCTCGTTGGAACGAGCTCGTCGAGCTCGTTCCAACGAGGGGTCACATGATATGGTTTTGTTGAAATTTTCTGAAAAAAAAATAAAAAATTATATTTAAAATATTAAATTTTGATATCGTCTGCGTTGGGTAAAGGGTTAAACTGCTTATGTCTGGTTAGTAAGCTGGAGAGTCTGGCAACTGCTGGTCGCTGCTCGGTGGTTCTCTCGGGGTATGCTGACGTCCTCCAACCGTAAAACTGTCTGACACGATGTATCCGTGGCTGTTGAAAAAGTCTTTAAACCCCAATAAACAAACCTAACTTGTTTATATGAGACAATTACTTTTTCCTCACAAATTCTGTACTTTTTTTTTTAATAGTATGTTTAAAGGGTTTGTGATTTGATTGACCCTTTACCTAACACGAAAGGTATACGACACTTGCAAATAAAATTCTTGAATAACTAAGTTTTTTTAATTTTTTTTGCATCAAAAACATGCTTACGACTCACCATTGGAAGGAACTCAACGAGCTCGTTCCTACGAAAGATCATAAACTATGTTTTGGAAACAAAAAAATGACAAAATAATGAAAATTAAACGGATGATTTTTGTGAATAGCGCTGGTCGGATTTAACCGTGACGTTGAGTTAAGGGGTTAACCATTTTTCCATGGACTTGTGTTCTTTTCAAATGACTTGCCTTTAGTACTTGTAGAGAATCCACGTTTTGGATATTACACCAGAGAATGTTGACCTGGAAAGGATGTCTTTAAAGTTTGACATAAAGTTAGAAAACAAAGTATTGAAGTCGGCAATTGCAAGGGCAATTAACCCTTTACCTAACATGAAAAGCAGACGACACTTGCAAAAAAAATTCTTGAATAATTAATTTTTTTCATTTTTTGTCTCAAAAACATAGGTTATGACCCCTCGTTGGAACGAGCTCGACGAGCTCGTTCCAACGAGGGGTCATAACCTATGTTTTTGAGACAAAAAATGAAAATATTTTGAAAATTAATTGGCGATTTTTGAGAATAGCGCTGGCCGGTTTTGGCCGTTACGTTGGGTAAAGGGTTAACAACCATTCGCAGATCTTAATCCTTCTCCTTTGTGGCATCAACGCGGTATGAGAACACGGATGTCAAACTAATGTGAAAACATTATAAAATAGCACAAAGAAAATGCAAATGTACAAAGTGTGTGCAGTTGAAGGAACGTCCTCTTTGCTCAAAATGTCAAAGAAATTCTGTTATTGCAACTGTTGTACTATCTCTCGACCGTTGCAATAGTGATTTGTACTACTCTATATAAATACCACAGGATTCCAGACAGACAGGTAGATGAAAGATTGATATCCCAAAGCTATACACGCGGCATGTTTAAGGTTCGAATTTTGTTTTTTCTTGTCCTGTTATTGGGCAGTAAACAAGTTATTCATAGTTTCGAAATGCTTCTTGTCTTTCACAGTAATGCATAATTATTTCAAGAAAAGCAGTATGATGTTCTTAATGGAGCCAGACAAACTAGGATCAACAGTTGTCTGTTCAGCAGGTAATGATACCTGTTCACGTCATTTGAATAAATGATAGAAAAACCGATAGAAACCCTCTACAATGAAACCTCAGCATCAACAGTGATTTTTCAGTAAACAGAAAAAAATGCTGAATTTGAATGAGAAGTTTTGGATTTAGAAATATTTGCATTTTGTTGTGGATTTAACGGTTCATGCAGCATTCGCATGTACGGCGCATTGACTGTTGAGTGCTAGAAACCACCATCATGGCGTTGAGAAAAATGAGGGTACCTGAGCAAAAGTCAACATTTTCCCTGCTCACGTTTCATATTCAGTCAAATGCAAATAATATTTTGTTTTATATAAATTTGTTTTACTACAAATTATTGAAGACTGCTGTTGTCACTCCCCAATAAGTTGTAATAAAATAAATTTCGAATAATAAATTCAGACCACCAAAAAATAATCTAGCACTCAACCAGTTAACCCTCACTCTGACGTACTGGTTATATCCGGTCACCCTATTCACAGAAATTGCTTTTAAAATTTTATTTCTTTTTAAATTTTTATCTGAAAACATAGCTTATGGCCCTTCTTTGGAACGAGCTCGGCGAACATGTTCCAGTAAGATGTGTTAAAATATGTTTTTGAGGAGAAAAAGAAAAATGTTTGGTTATTCAAGATTTTCTTTTGCAAGTGTCGCCTTCGTCTTCTAGTGAAGGTGTGAATCGTGCGCGATAATTAAACTTGCGGTTCACATAAGAGCCTACGATGTAATACACTTATGACAACATAGCCATCCCCTCCCCTCACTGTCGAAACCCCGCGAGTTGGTGCAGTGTTTTTTTACTGTGGTAAACACGTTCTCCTTAACAGGTAAAATAGGACCCGGTGAACAGGTCTGGGGTGGAAGTCTTCTGCAGTGAGCAACATAGGCATAAACGATTGGGAAACTTGCCTTCATACCTATGTTGCGGTCATGATAGTGCAATCGATGCTGAAAGTGACCTTAAAGATCAATAAATAAATAACTACATAGCTCCCGTAAATTAATGATTATACACGCTTCTTATGG
The DNA here is from genome assembly GCA_031216915.1 of Pictodentalium vernedei. Taxonomy (NCBI): domain Eukaryota; kingdom Metazoa; phylum Mollusca; class Scaphopoda; order Dentaliida; family Dentaliidae; genus Pictodentalium; species Pictodentalium vernedei. The sequence goes on along the minus strand of CM062296.1, from coordinate 640,684,845 downwards.
CGGAAGAGTTTGTGTGAACTAATTCCGTCATTAGCATGTATTTGCATAATGATGTCGCAATAACCATCTGAGTTGTTACCGCCGATATTCTAGTTTTGAGAGTGGTTGTTTTATGTGGCTTTGAACTCGTGTAAAGAGGATAGTGATCTCCAAATGTTCGTGAGAATTTAATGCAGTTTTATGCTTCAGAAAAAAGAATTTTTTTTTTATTAAATTCCACAGATGCTGTCACTTTTTATCCTCAAAAATGAAAAAAAAACAATACACTCTATATTTCACACGTTGACGCGGGAATGGCAATATGTAAGCAGCAATCCAAGTATGACTGGGCAGAGAACAATCAGCTGAGTAGGTAATTAGTTGAATAACATGTTTGAATTTAATAAATAACGTATCAGTAACGTATTTGAGACCTTTTGCCAATAGAAAACTCAATGCAGTTCCTTTTACTTGGATCTCTCTTCAGAAAACAATGATTTTTTTCTCACTGTGACAATTTACATATGTGTTACAAGCTGTAAACACTTGTATTATGATTAATGATGAATAAACAATATTGACTGATTGATTGGCTGAATAATGAAGAAAATCATCAGATTGTTATCTTTTTAACACTTTACCAGACGACACTTGCAAACAAAATTATTGAATAACTATTTTTCTTCATAAATTTTTCGTCGAAAACATAGCTTATGACTCCTTATTGGAACAAGCTCGTTCCAGTGAGGGGTCATAACCTATGTTTTTGAGGCAAAAATGAAGAAAATAATGAAAACTGAATGGCAAGTTTTGTGAATAGCGCTGGCCGTTTTTTACCGTTATGTTGGGTAAAGGGTTAAATATCATTAATCGATAGAATTCTAAAAAAATAAAATAAAATAAATAAAATGAAAATATAAAAAAGCTGCAGTGGGTTGACTTATTCGATTTTGGCAAGAGAAATGAGTGAAGATTAGTTTTCGACGCTAATAACCACCAATCGTACTCGAAATGAACCACTTAAATTTTGTTTATATAAAATTTCCCAACACATGCCCATTACAATGTAACCCTTTACATTAAACGTCTAAAAAACTCCATTTGGAAAAAAGAAAATTCTGAGAGAACAATTGTTAGTTTGGCCTGAAACATAGCTAATCCTCTTCATTGCAACGAAGTCATTCCAATGTGCCGTCAAAAGCCAGGGTTTGGAGGCAAAAAATGAAAACAAAAATAAAATGGCGTTTTGGTTTGGTTTTTCTTTGGGGGGGGGGGGGGGGGGGTTACATCGCTGGATGGATATGGCCGTTACGTTAGATAAAGGGTTTAAGCCTAATTCCAAACGTGAGTAATCCAGCCACACTAAACATTTTGGAATAATCATAGTTTGTCGTGTGATGCAGCTGAGAGTTGACTGTAGTTTTTCGTTAGGAATAGGATGATGCCGTTGGAAATGGAAAGACTCTTTTCAGCAGCTGTTTCTTTTGAAGTCCTAAAACAACTTTTGTGTTGGTCTTGTATGTTTTTTATATTATTTCTGTCTTGTTTTCATTGTTTTAAAAATACCTTGAGAATCTTTCCGACACTCTGTGCATTGTAAGATGGCACCATGCGTCTAGAAAAATGTAGAATACTTCATCTTCGCTCTCGCATTCCGCCAACGTATTGCCGAGTCTTGTAATGTCGTTATTAACCCAATGAACAAGCAATTCCGTTTCTGCGGTCCAGTGCATAATTTCTTCCTATTTTTGTTTCATTATAAGAGGTCTCGATAAACGGGACTTTGATGATAAAATAATAATTGCAGTCGACAGGGCTACAGACTGCAGTTATTATTTTATCCTCCCTGTGTATTGATATTGGACGGACCCATCTCACTGTAAGTGTACACAGGTGATACCATTCCCGGATTCAAGGGTTCAAATGGTTAAGTCAGGCAACGCAGTTGGAATGACTTATAGCGATTCCGGGTCCCAATCCAATGCAGTATACCAGAATAAATTAATAATGCATTTGCGAGGAGAAACTAGGAAAAGAAACATTTTGGCTGTGATGACTATTTTCTCCCTAGCATCATGGTTTGAAAGAATATTTTTGCATTTTTTCGATTCTGAGGCGAGCTATATCGCTCTTGCGTACCATCATACCTGTAATTGTTACTTTTTGCGAAAAGACAACAGCGAGCCACGGTTCCATCTAGCGAGCGATTAACCCTTGCAAAATGAATTGGCTGCATTCGTCGCGTAATATACATATTGTGCAGTGGATAAAAAAATCATCAAAACTATATTATGTGCCCTCCCCCCCCCCCCCCCCCCCCCCCCATTGGAACTTGAGCTTGTCGAGTCGTTCCATTGAGGAGGTCGCATGCTGTCGTTTTGTTGAAAATTGTATTAAGAATTGGGGAAAAAAATTAAAACAACAAAGTTTGATACCATATGATTTTGTTAAGGGTTAAAATCGGTCCGTGGAAAATAGGCTAAATAATACAATGGGTGCATGGGAATGTGAATTCTAAGCTGTTGCATTACAAGTCTACAAAAAAACTAATCAAACTTTACTTTCTGAGAACTGGGACGTAAACAACATAATTCGACAAACTTCAAAGGCCAGATATGCTTCGCTCATGCATGCCGTAGAGAATCATCTGATTGACCTACGATTGCTCCATTGAGGTTGCATTTCATGTATAAATCCGAACTCAAATAAATTTCATTATTATGCCTCACGTTTGTAACATCAGCCGTGATTGGTTAATTTGACACCTTCTAAAAGTCATAGTACTGGAGTTTTGGGGCAATACACGGGTACTATCGGAACGTTCTTCCCTGGAGACAAGAGAACAAAGAAAATGTAAGCTACACTTCCATTGATCACCGTCGATTACGCACGCTCTGATTGGAATTTCTCAACACCAAACGCTGGCGCCGTGTCCGTTTAACTTTTTTCGTCAACGATAGACACAAACTTACCAACAAATATATCATCTTCAGTGAGTGTTTTCAATTTTTAACTGCAAGCAATGAATTCAAAAGAATCAGAAATATTAAAAACTCGCATGTTCTTCACCACTTCAGTGAATCCTTAATATGAGTTATGACTTCAGTCAATTATATTTCCACAAGTTTAGTACTCCTCGACCTCACTGAGCCTCCGCCTCAAGTTCAAAATAAATTGTTTCACTCCGCTTAATTCTAACAACTGTCGTCGTCCAAGAAACATGAATTTATATTCCATTAATTTATACCACTTATCACACAAGCATTAACAATGAATTTTAACATGAACAGCATGATGCAGTTGTAAAAACTGGCATTTGGTGATATAGAAACTCCCAAAGCGACGGCACCTGTGACAAGTCATTTTCCAAGAGACGTCATTCGTTCGAAATGACGTCATGTTTTCGGATTCGACTACATTGTTATTACAAGATTGATGGCACGTTGCAGTTAACGCTTAACAATGAAAGTTATTTTTTGTTCGGCATAATAAAATAATTAGAACGTTTCTTTTCATCTTCTATCGGTCGATAGAACCTGAGTTTGTGTCATTTCTGAAATAAAACCTTCAGCAGCTTCTGTCGTTCGATAGTACCTGAGTTTGTGTGATTTCTAAAATGAAACCTTCAGCAGCAAAGCTGCTGAAGGTTTCATTTCAGAAATTACACAAACTCAGGTACTATCGACCGATAGAACATGAAAAGAAACGTTCTAATATTATATTATTGCTGCTAAAAACTTCGGGTATTATTTTTGGAAACCCTACTTACTGCACACCAGTGGAGTGAACGATGTGCAGTTGTTCGTTGATGTTTTTCTTGAAAACATTTTTTTCCGGTGCTGGGACTGAACAACAGCGCGCTTCACTTCAAATAGCAGCGAGTTGTATGCAGCGTGCCCCCCATTTTCAAAATTGAAAGATTGTTTTTTTTTTTGATAATTCGAGGGTGCTGGACAAGGCAGAGAGATTGCCATCCTCTTTCTCAACACTTGAATTTAGGAATGAAAACCGCATGATACTCACTAAAGTGTCTGTGTCAGTAATTTTAATCTGTTTTCTCATACCCATGGTTTGAATGTACGTTTTTGAAAATTCGAAGGTGGTGGAAGAAATGGAAAGTCTGCATCCCCGTTTCTCATTGCTTGAACTTAGGAATGGAAACGGCATCACACTATGGCGGTTGTGCAGTTTTTAAACTGATTTCATTTCCTCGAGTGGATACATCCACCAGGACAGTGAAAGAAAGGATTCAGGAAATGAGGATTCTTCAGATTCTGATTGTAGTCCCCAGTGATGATATTCAGCAGAAACTATTGAGTCAGTAATCTGCTGACGATATAATCTGACGTTTCCTTCAAGTTTTACATGACAAAGAATAACCTCACAGGTCACCAGTCAAATTCTGTAAGGAATCTGACATTATTAGGGACCGTTTGTTTACCCACTTTCTGTGTAGTTTGCTCACAGGCTGCTGTTGATTTAATGTAGCAGCATTTTACTCAAAAAGATATACACATCTTTTTTGTGCTCCCGCTATAGATATTTCAACCAATAAGTATTTAATTCGCTTTGAAAATATGAAGATATTAACACAATTTGTGGAACAACGCGGCATAATCATAACATTACTGTTGCGACGAGGCTTCATTCATAATTATTGAGTAAACAAACATGTCTTACAGTATTTTCTAAAGTCACTGACCCTATAACTCACGTTTCCTGGAATGGTATCGCCTTTGTGTCTACTTGCTGTTAGATGGGTCAATCCAATATCAATATGCATGGTGGATAAAATAATACCTGCAGTCTGCAGCCGTCTGGCTGCAGACTGCTGTTATTATTTGATGACCAATGCCTCGTGTATAGACCTCTTGTCATTAGACAAAAATGGGACGAAATTATGCCTTGGACCGAAAATTCGGCCCTATGAGTTCAAAGGGTTAAAAAGCCGGTCAAATCAAGTCGCGATTACGAAACGTCTCCTGTGTTGATTCAAAGAAAATACCTGTTTACAGTATTTTTAGTGTCAATTGTCTGGAATGTTTCACTTGATCGGGAAAGGGTATGTTCGCTTTTCTGACCAATTGAAATATTCCAGACGAGGGAATCTCCACATAGGTGATACACTATTTAATTTCTAGACTTGTTTGGCTCCAGCTATTACATGGTCGAATTTTTTGTAGAATATGATGAGTCAAACTCCTTTTGGTGTTGCTTTTCTTGGAGCGGTTTCATGTTACTTTTCTCACAAGCACAAGCTCAGATGATCATATAAAGTTGTATCCAGAAGTCCTTTTGTGAATGTTTGCTTTTGCTTGTTATATTTGTTTCTCTTTTGCACTAATTGCTTAAAGGTGAAGAAAGGGTCATGTGCGTTCTCTGCTCGTTGACTTGCAGCTCACCTCTTTGAGGCGATTCCCGTGTGCTCTAATCATTGTATCACAATTCCTTCAAACTGCACTCTTCAATAAACTGCAAGAAAGTGATTCAGGATCAACAGAATATTAACCAACAGGAAGAATTATGTTCCGAAAGCATTAAATATTTTTATTCGTCTCTGTGAAAAAAAAATATATCGAGATTATATCAAAGGAATCGGCCAGCGCTTTGATCTACCAAAACTGATTTACCGTGAAATCCTCAAATTCTCGAATTTAATACCCAAAACACTAATATAAAGATATCATTATTACGTAATAGCCATGTCATGTGCATTTAATCAGTATTCGAGGCCAAGCAAATCTTCATCTAAAACACTATCAACTGGACAGTAAAAACGGATAGAAAGGAGGTCCCCATTTTATGGGCGATATGCCATTTTAATTTCAAAATTTTCCACTTGATGTCCGACATCTCGAAGTTGTCCCCTTAGTGGATTCCTTTCAACTTATTCATGGTGAGCCATTTCCATTTTATTCAACACCATCGAATTATCAATAACAAAACCAACAAAAAGACAAAATATCACCTGCAATCTTTGAATCGGCAAAAATGGTCATACTCCGATATTTTTTCTTCCATTTCAATAACTATCATCTCGAATTTGGCCATCTGTCCGATGCTTTTGCATTCATTTGTGCGACATACTTGTTTCCATTCTCCTCAGAAAACTGAGATTATCAGAAACATCTTCAAAACGTGGACCGGGGAGAATAGGCACGGCATCCTTACGAGCTTCCTATTCATGGACTTGGCCTCTAGGGGAACGAGCTTCCTATTCATGGACTTGGCCTCTTGGGGATTTGTTTCCCAACCTTGTGTGTGGCACACCACTCTCCACTCGATTCAGCACACTCGATTTATCACAAAAACACATTCCAACATTAGGTCTGGTGAGTGCCCAAAGTTCCCCTATTTTCTTCCATTTTGAGGCGGCCTTTTGGATTTGACCCCCATCTGAGTTTCCCCAAACGTTTGCGAGGCATACCCCTGTCCACATCAGTCAGTACCTTCAAACTGTATAAAAAATTCTTTTAAACCTCAGGGCGGAATAATGGTTACTGAACCCAAGATTTTTCATCTGCTATAATCTCTCAGTTTGATCAAACTCTGCGAAAGTCGTTTGAAACGCCTTGATATATATTTATGGAACGACTCCAGTATAGATGTAAGCAATCAATTCGCCATAGCGTGATGTTTTACACAATTCCGCATTGAAATGTACAAATGATCCTGACAGTGTAAACAATCTGAATCTGGTATATATTTGCCCGCCCCATCTCCGCCCGTCAGCTTTGCTTGATGATTAGCACATTCGAAGTTTTTCTGTGTTTTTCTCTCTCTAAGTACTATGCCCCTCGTTTGGAGCGAAGTCATATCACGATCCCAGTGACGCCATATAAGGCAGCCATGGTAGCGCGCAAGAGTGGTCATGCTGTAGGGTCATCACCATGGTGATGGGTGGTGCCAATGCAACTGTGCAGCGCGTGTCGTCAGGGTAATACGTGTTTCCGTCGTCTGTTGTGTTTGATTGATGCCGCCATCTTGGCTGCTATGGTGGCACGTGGATTCTATGAGTCTGGTAATGCTTTTACTAGCACCAAGAGGCCTATACAAGATGTGTTAAATTGAACTGGAGTATAATTTCTAGTTGGGATTATATAAGAGAAAATCCTCTTTATTCATTCTTACTTTGATGGCATTTGGTTACTATGAGCCTCAAAGGCTTCCAATATCACGGGTGTGTTCAGAGGGTGTGTTTGATTCTATATGCGTACCTTTACTAGACGAATTCTTTCAAAATCCCCGTTTTATGCCCACCTCAGGCCTTATTTCCTTCATTTCTCATTTCTGGACATGTTTCAAATATTTTATTGTTTTATATCTGTCTCCCACTACTCGATTATTCCGGAGTATACTCCAGTACTATAGAACCCCCCCCCCCACCCCTCCCCAAGTTTTAGCTTTTTATACTATTTTAGGTTTCCTGGCCGTTCGGGCCAGTTCTAAACAATCGCAGTACTGCAGTTTTGTATTTCTGGGGTACTCCGGTAGATCGAAATAAGCTTTAACTTGGGACAGTTTTTACATTCCAAACCTAGTGTATCACTACCTACTATTGCATTCAGACTACACTCAAACACTAGCAGTCTATCTAGTCCTAGCTACTCTTGACTGCCTCTGATTCAAACCTCACCATCTTCCAAGTCTCGGAATACCTAATCAGATTGCTTCCTTTCCCATAATCTGTATCAATTTATAGGGAGTTATCTGCATAACGAAGGACTATGCGATTCCTAAAAGGCAATCGAGCAGGAACATGTATTGCTCTAACGGGTCGAATCTTATTGCACAAATCAGCTATCCAGTAATTACTCGAGCGAGTTACTCCTATCACCGTCTGAGTATTGATGTATCAGATTAAAGATATTTTTATTTGTTTTCAGAACAAAGCAAATGTGGATTGAAGGACAAGTGGTTATCACTTAGAAAACCTGCCACCCACAACAAGATCATTACACCTGAATGAATGTTGCAATAAATACAGCGAGTAATTTCTCAAGCGAGAGACTCTCAGATTCAGATTCAGATTCTTTATTCACGGTATACATATATGTAAGATGTTAACAAAAATAAACATTATACAAGAAAAACAAATAGCATATCGTGGGAAGGACATAGTCAGATTGGCTGTCTATCTGCCACCCCCTAGAGGAAAGAGAACGCGCAAACAGACTGTGACGAGATGGGGAAACATGGAGCAATCCATCTTATCTATGATAGGGATGCCGGTTTTTCCGTTCCCTGGGTCAAAACTATGTTCAAGTGTGAAAAGCCAGGATAATGGGCCAGCGGGAGGGTGGTGTTTCTGTTTAGGCAAAGAGCAACCTGCTCGCCAAATTACTCCGCGTAAAGTTCAAGAGCCACATTCAGTCAAATCGAGTGGTTAATATCGTTCCAACTTGAGAAGATCATGATCTTTATAATTGGAGGAGGGGTCTATATCGGCGGGTTCACCAAGGGGGCGAATGCCGTAAACTAGCTGACATCATTTAGGTGTAGGCCAGTTCACCACATGTGACTCCCCCATGGTTAGCCGACCGACTTGACCAAGCACTTGCTTAAATACGTGTTCCCGAATGCAAATCTTGTCCTCAAATGTATTGTTTACAGCTTCTCAACTGTGTGTGGCTCTACGCGAGGTTAGTGGGGCAACTAGGGGAAAACGCAGCAGGTTGCAGATTCAGATTCAGATTCAGATTCTTTATTCACGGTACACATACATGTAAAATGGTTACAAATAAACATATTGCACAAATGTAATGTGAAGTATACCGTAGGAAGTGGCATAGCCAGATTGGCTGTCTACCTGCCACCCCCTGGAAGAAGATGGGGTGATTGCAAACAGACTGTGACTGAAAGAATGAACAGAGAGCCAATTATGTGACACATGATGGAGAATGACGATCGAATCATTACTTTTCTGATATTCGAGTATTAGTGTTTCATTTTCGCCAGCGGAAAGACGGTGATTCAAGGTAGGCAAGAAGCAACCTGCCTATAGGACTCCCTCCACTACTTATCATAACACATGAGGGCGGCAACAAGTCCCATCGTGAAGTTCGTATCGTTTAGACTGCGACAAGGAGGTTGGTCATGATGTTTGGGTGTGGTGTCTACGTTAGCTGCATCATCATCGTGGGATGACGAATGTTATTGATTTATTTGTGTAGACTTTTATTTGCAAGTTCATACTTATATCCATATAGTATTTTACATAGCACCACTGTAAGGAGGAAGCGCGACAGGTTGCACAAGACGAGGATTCCAGATTTAGACGCGGACCACGACTTTGACAATTTACGAAGTTTACGAAGTGCAATCAGGACAGTAGGGATTGTTGCAGCTGACATAACTGGAATATGAGGAAATGAATGTGGAAGTTAGCTTGTTCTTAAGCATGCTTCTGTCGCTAATATTACGAGTTGTGTCGTCCAGAGCATTCCATAGTTTCGGGAAGGAGTATAAAGGAAATTTATCCAGAGTTTGGGTCCGTGTTTTTTCTATGTATAGGAGGCCTGACTGTCTAGTTCTCCTACCAGATGGATTGTCAGTAATTTTAAATATATCATTGAAAGACACCGGTAATCTGCCGTTCTGCCAGTCAAACACGAACAGTAGTGCATGTAGCCTAAACAAATCATCAACCTTGAGTATTTGGTTTTCTTTAAACAGGGGATCTGTATGAGAATTGTACTTTTTGTTATTAATTATTCGTATTGAACGTTTTTGCAGGACAGCTAGTTTTTTGATAGCTCTTGAGTTGCCCCATGCCTGGATTCCGTATACCAAATGGCTATGTATGAGGGCGTAATACAAAGTTTTCATAGCTCCGTGGGGGAGGATATTTTTAACTTTGTTTAGACTATAGTTTGCGCGTGCTATTTTCGAGCATAATCGGGATATGTGAGCCTTGTAGGATAAATGTTCATCAATGCTAATTCCCAAGAATTTAACAGATTTTTCTGTTTCGGTGGCCCCAACTTTGTTAATGTTTTGGTTATTTATTTTTACCTCTTGACAAAGATTTTTGTTCCTACCTTTATTTGGATTAAGTATGATGTACGAGGTCTTCTTAGCATTCAGCATTAACTGGTTCACAGAGCACCATTCGAATAGTTTCTGGAGCTCGTCATTGAAATACGATGTAATGGGATTATTATCGGAGCCCGGGTTGCATTGGATGAAGATGCAAGATTAGGATATATCGCACGACTAGTGTGTTTCTATTGCGGATTTGTTTAATTTGCTAATAATCCACTATGTACTGAGTACAGTCTGGGCAGTAGGGATTATTGCAGCGGACATAAGTCGAATATGACGAAATGAATGTTGAGGTCAATGTTTTCTTAAATGTAGCCCCGTTACTGATATTTCGAACTGTGTCGTCTAAAGCGTTGCATAGTTTCGGGGTGGCGTATAGATGAAGTTTATCTAGGGTTCGTGTACGTGTTTTTTCTATGTATAGATGTGCCGACTGCGGGGTTGTCCTACCAAGTGGATTGTCAGTAACCTTGAATGTATCGTTAAAAGAAGCCGGTAATCTGCCATTTTGCCAGTCATGCACGAACAGTAATGCATGCCATTTGAACAAATCATCTACTTTGAGTATTTTATTTTCCTTAAATAAGGGATCTATATGGGAATTGTATTTTCAGTTATTTATTATTCGTAATGAGCGCGTTTACATGATAACTAGTTTATTAATAGCTCTTGAATTGCCCCATGCTAAAATCCCATATACCAGATGGCTATGAACCAGGGCGTAGTACAATGTTTTCAAGACTTTACTTGGGAGAATGTTTTACTTTGTTGAGGCTATAATCTGCGTGAGCTATATTCGAGCATAGCCTAGATATATGAGTAGGTAAAGTGTTCTTCAATGCTTATTCTCAGAAATTTGAGAGATTTTTCTGTCTCACTTCCCCGACTTTGCTTATCTTTCGATTATTTATTATTATCTCTTGACAGAAATTATAATTCTTACTTTTATTTAGGTTAAGTATAATATAAGAGGTTTTTTAGCATTCAACAGCAGTTGGTTCGACGATCACTATTCAAATATTTTTTGAACTTCGTTGTTGAAATAGTGTGTTATGTCATTCCCGTCTGGACCGGAGCAGTGTACCGTGGTATCGTCCACAAACGATAATAAATTGTGTGATGTTGAGTTACTAATATCATTGATATATAACAGAAAGAGTACAGGGCCCAGAATTGAGCCATGTGGGCCACCACAGCTTTCTTTCGCAGAGTCCGATTTGTGTTCTTCGAACATAACATACTGAATCCTGTCAAACAGGTAACTTCTGAACCAATTATTTGCGAGGCCTCGGATACCATACTTTTCGAGTTTATCTAATAGAATTTCGTGATTTATCGTGTCGAAGGCCTTTGACAAATCCAAGAACAATGCTAAAGTGCTGTTCTTTTCCTGCCTATTGTTTTCTATTGTGGTGCTTTTCAGAAGTTGGAGAATTGGGTGAATGGTGCTATGGCGTTTTCTAAATCCGTACTGGTGGGCGTATAAAATATTGAATCTATTTAGAAAATTTGTAAGTCTCGTTTCCATTAGCTTTTCCGGTACGTTTGAAAACGCGGGATGTACACTAACAGGTCTGTAATTGGTAAATGTATACTGGTCGCCTGTTTTGAATATAGGTATCACCTTTGCAATCTTCATCCTATCAGGTACTTTGTCATTAATTAACGAATTATTAATAACATGTGTGAAGGGATCCAGTACTTCGTTTATTGTTTGTTTAAGAAGAAGCTAGTTATACCATCGCAGTCTTTTGATAATTTGGAATTCATTTTCTTTACTATTCGGCTGCCTTCTGTGGGATCAGAGGGTAATAGATAAAATTTGTTGGAGACATTGGTGTTCCTGCAGTCTAAATGGGACTTGTTTGGCTTCTGAATATGGTCGGCAACAGCCTTTCCAATGCTGATAAAAGAATTGTTGAATTCGTTTGCTATGTTATTGACTTCTTTTATTGCTATATCATCCTGTATAAAAAACGATGTCAACCCTTTTTCGCGCTTTCCCTTATTTATAGCTTTGTTTCAGACTTGCCACGTTCTTCGCATATTGTTTCTATTTTCGTTTAAGATGTCTCTATAATAAATGGGTTTGCACTGCTTTTTGACCTTGTTGAAGATTCTACAATAGTTTTTGTAATTTAATGCGTTCTGTTCATTGGGTGCCTTAAGTTTTTTGTTGTAGAATTTTTCTTTATTGATAGAGGATATGATAAACCCCCTTGTCATCCAAGGCTGCTTCTTAATAAATTTATTATTCTGACGAACACGTTTGTATGGAAAAGCTTTATCGTAAGCTTTCATATAGATACTAAGAAAGGTTTCGTATAACTCGTTGGGACAATTCGACTCTATTACCGGGTTAAAATCACTCTCTGAGAGAAGTGTTTTGAATTCGGCGATTCTTTCCGAGCATGATAATTTGTTTCAGAGTAAACCGTGGTTTATTACATGTTTTGGGTGTAACTTCAATGTAAAAAACTCAAAATGGTCCGATAAAATTATTCCCGGTAGTGCTGTTTGTGAAGTATTGTTAGTAAAGATATGGGCTATCAGACTAGCAGAATGTCTAGAAACTCTCGTCGTCTTAATAATATAAGGTAAAAATCCCTGGCTAAACATGAGATCAAAAAATTCTTCTGTCTTGGAGTGTGTGGATGCCTTTAAAAGATCAAGGTTCAGGTCTCTCATAATATAAGCTTTTTTATTTTCGGAATTCAAAACATTTGTTATTTCAGTTAATTTTGATAAGAAGAGGTTGATGTCGGCTTTAGGCGGGGTGTTGGATCGATATATGATGCCAATAATTTTGGAGTTATGTTTATCTTTTATTTCTATAAATAGGGATTCAAAAACATGAGGAATGAAGACTGAGATGTCTCTTCTGACTTTATGTGTTATTCCTTCCTTAATGTATAGCCCAACTCCTCCCCGGCCATTATCATCATTGGGTCTTGCACATTTTGTAATTGGGGCGTAACCCTCAAGTGTCTGGAGGAATACGAAATATTTCGGTAAGTCCTATTATGTCAAAAGAGTTTTTTCCTGTTTGTAAATTGCATAACAAGTGTTGAAAGGAGTCCCCGCGAGCTTTTAGACATTGGCAGTTGATGTGAAATAGTGAGAATCCAGCGTCTAAATTGCTAGTCTTAGACCGAAAGTCACTAGGCATAAAGAATTCACAACCGTTTATGTGGTTTTGAATGGCGATTCGTCATTTTCTGGTAGGGAACATATTTTTTCATTGTAGAGTTGGATAAAGTCGTACTCCGCTTCCATCTGCGCCTCGTCGAGCGCAATGTTGTCCGCCATTACGTGTCGACATGTCACCGTACTCTTCCGCTGGAAAAGAATACCGTATTTTCCATGGGTGTTTTAGTTCAAGAATTAATCCAAGGTAAAAATAGTAGGAGTTCAAGATCCGGACATTGTTGCAATGTTTAAAGGGGCTTGAATCGGTAGACGAAAATTTTCTTATATTTGTAGTCACAGTCTGTTGCAATTTTAACATATGGATTGGTGTCAGATTGGGAACACAATAACTCTGTACAAATATGGTAAAAACACTAAAATATGTACATAAATTTGCCGTGTTCAACATCACGTCATTTGGTATCTTGGATGGGTATTTAGTTTAACTGGTGAACTTAGTGGATAATGTGAGGACAGGAGGAAGGGACTAAATATTAAATGGAAGCCTTACAAATTCACTTTCTCTGAAGCTTTTTCCGATGACAAGGTGAATGGGTGAGTGGCAGAGCGCGGGTCGTTAGATGCCTAGTCGGTGAATACTTTATAAATTACTGGAGAAAACAAAGTATGTGATATCGCTAATGGGTCAACGTGATAGCAGAACTATATTTAGCATGATAATATGGTTAATCAGAATAATGCGATATTGAGTGGGGGATGTCAATGGATTATCGGACTTGGAAAAGTACGGGTTCATTTGGTGTCAACGTGGTAGCAAAACTATATCAAGCATTATATAACAGCTGATGTTGCAGGTGCTATGTTGACGGGAGAGGGGAGGCGTAGGGATGCATTGTATTTCAATTCAACACCGTTGTCGGGGAGGAGAAGAAACGTTCAGCAACAGAAGGGGGCGAGTTAAAGTCTCTTATTGACAAGTACATTTAACTCAATAAATTCATGGACGATTTGTTACAAGTTGCTTTATAGGCTGCCTACCAGGGTGTGGACCTCTTACAGATTTAACCCCTGGTTTTCTGGGCGCTCAGTCTCTACTTGGGGAACTCGCTTATCTGGCACACATTTCCATGGACTTATGGGGAATCTGAAGAAAAGATATAAAGACTATGAATATTTATTCCTACATAACTGAGTATATATACACATTAATTAACAACATATTTTACATTAAAATCTAAACCATAAGTACCATTTATTCCTTATTAGACAAGTACCAATATTTAGTAGTTAAATGTACTTTTCCCCAACTCAAACTAACTCCTTTGTGTCATGGAAGTTCTTCCTTGTATGTAACATACACATGCCTATTGTCATGATCAACAAACAACTGTAAGCCCAACTGGCTAAGGTCATTCTTAGCAGCTGCCGTGATGTTACATGACAGAGTAAAAACTCCACTTCATCATCCTAATAAAAACAATAAGATCTGAGTATATATATTATAAACAGATAATTACACGAAACTCTTGACTATAAACTAATAGCATTCCTTTCAATATGCAACATACTATTTGGGTAATCCTACAAAATGTATATCCCAGTGAGGCCAACCGAATATATGTACTGGCTTCTAAACAGAAATACAAACGCGTTAAAGTAGTTAGTGACATTTTATATCTGTTGGAAGCCGCACTGGGTGCTCCTTCAAACAAGATATAAAATGTCAGTAACAAGATTCTAAAGTCTCCAAGTCCTGAGTATTCATCATAATTACACCAAAAACATACCCCCATTTTCTCCATTTGTAATATAAAATATTTGAATATTAAAATATTCCAAACCCGACACATGTCATTCTATTTGTGACATTTTACATCTGATGGAGATCGCACGGGATGCTCATTCCATGCGATGCAACATATGACAAACAAAATAATTGCATATTATAACTTCCTTAAAAACATCTCCACTACATGATGCATAAAATATCGATACTTTCCCTAAATCAAAGCATAAAAGCGCCATTTTAATCAGTGACCTTTTACACCTGTTGGAAGTCGCACAGGGTGCTCCTTCCAACAAGATATAAAATATAAATAACAGGACTATCCATTGCCGAAAGCCACATGCAGTCATCTAATTGTAGGTTAGTACTTAAATAAGTAAAACTTGCTCATTACAGTAAAACAAAACATAAAGTGGCGCACGAGTAACTTATTAAACTAAAATGGGTAATGAAACTTTCTCCATAAACTATTCACTTACCTGGAGAAAAGATATAAAGACTATGAATATTTATTCCTACATAACTGAGTAACTTTTCCCAGCCATGTAAGAACTTATATACTTTTTCCAGGTGTCAGTGACAACAGTTACCTTGTAAACACGTTAATTGGTAACTACCCGAGTAGCTTGTTATGTTCACCTTTCAAACATGTCATTGACTATTTCATATATTGTATTAACAGCTAATCTGTTAATACTGCCAGTAATGTTTGATAATACAAGCTGACACTGCAAATAACAAATAAATAATTCCCTAAAAGTTAATCCCACCAAGCCAGCCCACGGCTCTCAATATAGACTTAAACAATAATTAATAATCTTATACAATAGAATGTAATTCATACAAAAAATATGGAAACACCTGTTTTACATAGAAAAATATTTACTTCAAACTTTCTCATTTTCTGCCATATAGCAATACCCTCCAACCTGAAAAACTTTGGTCCCCCAAAGACAACATTGGAGAATTCTAAAATATGTAATTCCTTGGTGCAACTCTGTTATATCTTAATCAAACTTCCAAGACAAACACAAACTAAATATTGAAAATGGATACTAAACTAAGTCTTGGACAAGCATTCACCAATCATACCTTTTTTAAATAAGATTAAATAAAATAATTGTTCAATAATCATATTTCACCTCTCTCTTCTTAACAGGGTAAATTTTTTACTTAAAAATAAAACAAGACTAAATCAAACACCACGAACAAATTTTTTTTTTTTTTAGTCTGCATTACTGTTCATACTATACAAGATTTAAAAAAAATTTACTTTAATAAGTTCAGTGGTCGGCAACATCTTTTCCCACTCTGTGTCTTGTGAATTAAAAACTCTCTGATCAAAAATCGAGGAATATTTTCTTCTGGTTCAAAAGTTTTAACCCTATCGTCTTGCCACTTAACCAAATAATGTTTTCATCCATTAATATATTCCACTTTAATTAATTTTTCCACTGGAAACATTTTGGGTATGGACTGACTGGACTGAATAGCACTTTCTTCATTTGTGGTCCCATTTTCTTCACTGCTTTGCTGTGTCTGTTGTGTCTGTGTGAAACTTCCTGGAATATGGCCAGTCCCTCTATCGTCTGGATCTTTGTATGGCTGGAGTCTGTTTGCATGGAATGGACCTATTATCACCTTGTTTGACCCATAATTTCTCAAATAGAAAGTGTTATTTGGACCTTGGTCTGTTATAAAGAATGGTCCTTGACATTTGTTGTGCAATTTACTGCTTAACCCTTTTGGTGTAAAAGGGGTGTGTTTGAGTACAAGATCCCCAACTTGGAAAGATGGTTCTTTGGCCTTCTTGTCGTAATTTTCTTTACTTTTAGCTTGAGCATGTTTTGTATTTTCTTGGGCTATGGTTCTGACAATTTTCAACTTTTCTGTTATTTCTTCTATATACCGATGTACATCTTTTGGTAGTTTATCTCGAGGCGACATGGCAGTATCAAAAGGCAAGTTTATTTCCTGACCAAAGAGGACTCTGAATGGTGACACCTGTGTACTCAGAGTGGATGGACTCATCCTGAATGCCACCATAACACTTGGTAACAGTTTATGCCAGTTGTTTTGTTCTTTATTTACATAGATCTGCAAGGACTGCGCAATTACACTGTTACAACGTTCGCAAGCTGAATTGGTCTCGAGGTGATAGGCGCTCATAAAATGGCAAGTAACTTGGAACAGTTGACAGACTGCATGAAACAATTTACTCATGAAATTTGCTCCTCTATCTTGAACCAATGTATGAGGAGCTCAATAGTGACAGAATATTTCCTCGAACAGTACTCTTGCAATATTTGAGGCTTCTTGTATTTTTAATGGGAAAGCTTCACACCATTTTGACAGACTTTCATTGATGAGGAGAATATATTTGTGTCCTTCAGTTGTTGTAGTTATTGGTCCCAAAATATCAAAATGCCAGCAATCAAATGCACTTTCTGCTGGAAGTGGTGTAAGTGGAGCATTTTTGCCATGAAAATTTCGCTTACTGCACTGACATGCATCACAGGAATGAATGTAATCCGCTATTTTTTGGTACATTCTGGGCCAATAGTATTTGAGTCTCATTGCATGATGAGTTCTTTCCAAACCGAGATGACATCCACCAGCTTTGCTATCATGAAAAGATAAAATGGCATCTCTTCTAAGAACTCGAGGAAGTGCTGTTTGTCGGATAAAACTCATGTCTTGTGGCAAGCGTTTTGTTCTTTGCTGATACATGTGGTACAGTACTCCATCCAATAAAACAAATTGTTCTGATTCTAAAACAATTCTTTTAGCAACCTTTTCATCGTTTGGCAATTCTCTGGTCTCTAAATATTTAATAACTGGTATGAAATCTGGGCACTCATTCTGCAGTTTGGCTATAACTGATTCTTTGGCATATGTAATCATTGATGGCTGATCAACATCCACTGCACCTATCTGAGGTTCTGTTTGAACCTTACCATAAAAAATGTTGCCTGTTGCCAGTTCCCATTAAAGTAGTTAAACTTACACTGCAAATTTGTTTCCATCTTGCCTGCACTATTTACTGCTGGACTGGGTATACTGTCTAAAATATCTGTCTCGGTGTCATTGTTTTTGTCCTCATATGGCCGCCGTGAGAGGCAGTCTGCATTACTGTTGATTTTTCCTGGCCTGTGCTTAATGTCAAACAAATATCCTTGCAGAAGAATTGCCCAATGACATAACCTACCAGTTGAGTGCTTAACCTTTTGCAAATATGATAATGCCTTGTGATCTGTATAAACTGTAAATTTGTTATTAGCCAGATAAATATGATAAGATTTAATTCCTTCTAAAACAGCTAATCATTCTAATTATGATGCTGACCACTGTGTTTCACCAGTCTTAAGTGAATGACCACCATAAGCAACCACCTTTTCTCTACCTTCACTATCCAACTGTCCAAGAATATAACTAATAGCTGAACCTGAACCATCTGTTGTTAAAAGGAAAGGTTTTGTCATGTCAGGAAATGCCAGAATTGGGGCTGAAACTAATTGGTCTTTCAATTCATCAAATGCCTTCTGACATTCCTCTGTCCAATTAAATTCCATGTCTTTTTTTAAGCAATGCAGTCAATGGATTTACTATATGCGAAAAACCTTTTACAAATGGAAGGTAATAATTACATAATCCGATGAAACTTCGAACATTATGCTGTGTTTTGGGTACAAGAAATGTTTTAACCTCATCCGCTTTTGCAGAATCTACTTTAATACCATTTTTACTCAATGCATGACCGCGATAAACAACTTCTTTTGCAGCAAATTTACATTTACTTGGTTTCAACGTCAAGTTAGCCTTTCGAAATTGAGTGAAAATAGCATCAAGGTGTTGAATATGTTGCATCAGATCCTTACTGAACACAAGAATATCGTCCACATACACTAAAGCATACCTGGAATTCATTTTCCTAAGCACTTGGCACATTAACCTTTGAAAACTGGAAGGTCCATTCATCAGGCCAAAACTCATCCGTTTCCACTGGTACACACCACTATGGGTCACAAAAGCGGATTTATGGACAGTTTCACTGTCCATAGGGATTTGCCAAAAACCACTAGCGAGATCAAGTGTAGAGAAAAAATTAGCCTGTCCTTCACCCAGAGCATCGAAAATGCAGTCCAGTCTTGGGAGGGGAAAGAATTCAGGCTTTGTAACTTGATTTAGTTTCCTATAATCCACTGCAAACCGATATTCCCCACTTTTCTTTCGAACCATAACCACAGTGGACTGCCACCTAGATTCACTTGGCTCTATGATTTTTGCTTTCAACATTTCATCTGTTTGTTTTTCCATTTCTCTCTTTACCTCTGGAGATTGTCTATAGAATCTTTGGCACACTGGTTGAGCATCGCCTGTTTCTATCCGAGGAGAAGTAACATTTGTGAATCCCAATTCAGTCAAATGTGTTGAAAAACATCACGGTTTTGATGAAGAAATATTTTAAACAAAGTCAAACTCTATTGGCTCTCTCTCCTGCCCTTGTCTGTTTGTTCTACTATCAGGTGTCATCCTGTCATCAGTATGCCTGTTAATGTCCTTTGTCGAGTCAAAAGTGTGTATATGATTTATGTCAACATCAGAAAATACACCTAACACTTTACCTTTGGGAATTACGATATCTACATTTGAGGGGTTAATAATTGGCATATTAGCCAGCTTATTTTTAACATTTACTAATGACTTCCCACCCGCTATTCCTGACTTTAGCACATTTTGGGAAGGCTCAATAATGCCTAAAGAACTGCCTACATTATTAGAAATTTTAACACAGATGTTCATTTCCGATTCTGGGGGAACAGTAAATTTAGAATTTGCACGTACCAATGCTACATTAGTTTGTGTTGAATATACTTCAGTTTCACCGTTATGTAAATGTAGGGTTTGGGCGTCCAGAGCAATAACAGCTTTGTGTTTCCTCATAAAATCTATACCTATAATTAAAGGCCTATGAAGGTTTCTAAATACATAAAACATGTGTTCTAATTTTAACCCATTAAATGGAATTGTCAATATGATCGTACCTAACACATCATGTGTTTCACCACCAACACCTATTACTTTCTTAATTGGGGAATTTTGAAGCATGGAATTACCATAACCAGCCTTACTTAAAAAACGTTGTGCAATGCAACTAACACTAGTGCCTGTATCTATTAATGCGCCTGTTTAATGTGAATCAAAACTGAATTTGTATCCATAGGTAAGGAAGATGACATAATTGGCTCTATGTGATTGATAGAATCAACACTTACATTCACTTCTTTCACGCTGTTACCATTATTCTCTTTGTTGTGTTTGTCATGAAATGTATGATTATCTAACTTTTTGACATTCTTATATTTATAAATCTTTTGAAGATGGCTGACTCTAAAACAATTGTGACACCTGGAATCACAAGCTGGGCAAATTTTTCTAGTGGGACAATTTCTACCACAACCAAAACATTTACAATCAGGTTGTCTGTATCCAGACTTGTGAACAAGATTTTGCGGGAAGTCTTGTTCAGAATTCTGAGATATATGATCAACTCTAGCAACCCTATTTGTATTTTCTGTTCTACCATTATTTTCATTTACATTCAGCACTCTATTAACATGATTTTTCAAAACATTTATCTCATTAAATACATTACCCAATAATCTCTTCTGCCATGGAATGATTGCATGAGTTTATATCCTGTTCTGCTAATAGTGCAGCACTATACAAACTGTTAATGTCTCTTGGAAATTTCGGCATAACTATTGATTTAATTTCACGCCTTAGTCCTTTCACCATACCACTGACTAAGAAATGTTCTGGAATATCATGATTCACTGTTTTGGTTAGAAATCTTATATTCTGTAACAGTTTCGCTTTCTAACTGGTGATTTTGGAAACTTTCTAATGCTGATAACATGTTTGTCTTGAATGTTTCTGCAAACAACTGATATAACTTGGAAACATTATTCTGGATCTCACTGCTTATTGTTTGATACCAAACTGCTGCATACCCATCTAGGAAAAAAGGAAACGCTGCTGCTGTCTGAGTGTCACTCAGCTGGTGAAATTTCACCCATTGTTGATATAGTCCCAGCTACGATACTGGATTCTGTTTAGCACCATCATGAAATTTCTGTAATTCTAGCTGTCCTCCTGCCATGTTGGAAATTACCATTTTGTGTCCAGTCTTCTCAGAGAGGTACTTTATGGAATCACTCCGTTCTCCGCCAATTGTTACAAGTTGCTTTATGGGTTGCCTATCAGGGTGTGGACCTCTTACAGATTTAACCCTGATTTTCTGGGCGCTCAGTCGCTACTTGGGGAACTCGTTTATCTGGCACACATTTTCATGGACTTATGGGGAATCTGGAGAAAAGATATAAAGACTATGAATATTTATTCCTACATAACTGAGTATATATACACATTAATTAACAACATATTTTACATTAAAATCTAAACCATAAGTACCATTTATTCCTTATTAGACAAGTACCAATATTTAGTAGTTAAATGTACTTTTCCCCAACTCAAACTAACTCCTTTGTGTCATGGAAGTTCTTCCTTGTATAAAACATACACATGCCTATTGTCATGATCAACAAACAACTGTAAGCCCAACTGGCTAAGGTCATTCTTAGCAGCTGCCGTGATGTTACATGACAGAGTAAAAAACTCCACTTCATCATCCTAATAAAAACAATAAGATCTGAGTATATATATTATAAACAGATAATTAAAAGAAACTCTTGACTATAAACTAATAGCATTCCTTTCAAAATGCAACATACTATTTGTGTAATCCTATACAAAATATATATCCCAGTGAGGCCAACCGAATATATGTACTGGCTTCTAAACAGAAATACAAACGTGTTAAAGTAGTTAGTGACATTTTATATCTGTTGGAAGCCGCACTGGGTGCTCCTTCAAACAAGATATAAAATGTCAGTAACAAGATTCTAAATTATCCAAGTCCTGAGTATTCATCATAATTACATCAAAAACATACCCCCATTTTCTCCATTTGTAATATAAAATATTTGAATATTAAAATATTCCAAACCCGACACATGTCATTCTATTTGTGACATTTTACATCTGATGGCGATCGCACGGGATGCTCATTCCATGCGATGCAACATATGACAGACAAAATAATTTCGTATTATAACTTCCTTAAAAACATCTCCACTACGTGATGCATAAAATATCTATACTTTCCCAAAATCAAAGCGTAAATACGCCATTTTAATTAGTGACCCTTTACACCTGTTGGAAGTCGCAAGGGGTGCTCCTTCCAACAAGATATAAAATATAAATAACATGATTATCCATTACAGAAAGCTACATACAGTCATCTAATTGTAGGTTAGTACTTAAATAAGTGAAACTTGCTCATTATAGTAAAACATAACATAAACTGGCGCACGATTAACTTATTAAACTAAAATGGGTAATGAAACTTTCTCCATAAACTATTCACTTTCCTGGAGAAAAGATATAAAGACTATGAATATTTATTCCTACATCACTGAGTAACTTTTCACAGCCATGTAAGAACTTATATACTTTCTCCAGGTGTCATTGACAACAGTTACCTTGTAAACACGCTAATTGGTAACTACCCAAGTAGCGTGTTATGTTAACCTTTCAAACATGTCATTGACTATTTCATGTATTGTATTAAGAGCTAATCCGTTAATACTGCCAGTAATGTTTGATAATACAAGCTGACAATGCAACTTAACAAATAAATAATTCCCTAAAAGTTAATCCCACCAAGCCTGCCCTCAACTCTTAATATAGACTTAAACAATAATTAATAATCTTATACAATACAATTTAATTCATACAAAAATATTGGAAACAACTGATTAACATAGAAAAATATTTACTTCAAACTTTCTCATTTTCTACCCTATAACAGATTGAACAAATTCCGATGGGGAAATTTCTGAACAACTTTGCATTGAGTTTTTGCAAACGACATTCCACCACGGTTCTCGCTAGTACCGTATTTAAATGTCATGCATGAAAACTCGAGAAAATGTGTTCGTACACGATGCACAGTGAGTACAAGTACCGAATTCGTTTGTACCCTCAGAGGCCTTGTTAAGTGGTATTTTCATTGGAAGTACTGATGATTAATTGACTGCGATTAGTGGATTTATGAAAATATTATTTATTATTTATTTATTGGTGTTTAAGGTCACATACTTATGCACAATGGCTAATCGTGACCGTGACAGTTTTACGGGTGGAGGAAGCCGGAGTACCCGGAGAGAACCACCGAGCAACGACGAACAGCTGTCAGCTCTCCAACATCGTAACTCTGAACTCTGCACCGCAGCACAGGCAGGGTTAGATTGGTTGAAGACATGCGCACCATCGACGTGCAGTACGCCTTAGTACACAGCGTCATCGTGCCCCCTTGAAGGCAATTGGGGTGAAGTGTCTTGCCCAAGGACACAACGCGGTTGCCGCATGTGGGATTCGAACCGAGGACCTCTCGGCTTGCAGACTGCACCTCTACCAACTGAGCCACCGCGCCCCGGATTTATGAAAAGAAACTTAAAGTAATCCAAAAATTGGTCGTACTATGATTGGTTGGTAAACATCAGATACACTACTGGTTAAACATAAGTGTGTGATATCAATAGTAACAATGTGTGATACACAGCAATTCATAACAATAGTTGTGAAATTAGCGGAGTTTGGACTACGAAGAATCATTCTGTTCCGTAATTTACTGGATTTTAGGAGACGAGTTCAGAATTTAAACGGAATTACCAGAACCCGTGACTACTGTGAGTCTATGATTACCACATCGTCGCCTGAGTGCTAGAATGTTGTATGTCCCCTGTGGGACATACAACATTCTATCACTCAGACGACGACATGTATTTCACTCACAATAACTTAATGAACGGTTAAGCAAATTTGGTTTCAGAAATTAATTGACAATTTTGTATTTTTTTTTATTAGAGCTTCAATACAAGATATTTCAACGCGGCTCTCACGAGCACCGCATTCAAATATCTTGCACGAAAATACGAAATCACTCTATTCGATTCACAATGTGTACGAATACGTTCCGCTTTATCATCGGCTGCTTTGTTAAACTGTGTTTCCATTAGTAACAATGAGTGATAGACATCAATTTATGACAATTCTCTCCTGTGGTTTAAGGGCACTTCACCATACTTGGGTCAGAATCTGAACGAAACTATTAGCACCCGTGACTGATAGTCCCCGATTAACATATACATTTAATTTACACTATATTAATTAACGGTTAAATAAATTCCGTTGGAAAATTTAACTGAACGACTTTTTATTCGAATTTTTGTACAAGATATTCCAACACGGTTCTCGCAAGCACCATTTTTCGATATCCTGCAGGAAAATCCGAAATAATTATGTTTGCACATGATTCATAGTGAGTAGAAAAAGCAAATTCCTTTGCACTATCGGAGGCTTTGCTAGGTAGCGTTTTCATTGGGAGTGTCGAGTGTTTGACGGCAATTTATGATAGCAGTTGTAAATTAGGGCGGAATTTGGACTATGGAAAATCAATATGTTCTTTGATTAATCGACACTTCAACAAACTGGCTCACAATCTGAGCGAAATAATCAGTACCCGTGACCGATACGGGCCAGAAAATAAGCAGTCTGACATTTGCAAAATGAGGTCCCCCGAGGGTGAATTTGATTATGTTATCCCATTTAGTGAGCCAATTTATCCTCTGGGTTCCTCTTTCGGTTTAGTTGCGAGACCCTTATTCAGATTAAGGTTCACAGATGGTACATTTAGTGATGCTACCCTGCTGTGCAGGGTAGCATCACCAAATTCACCCTCTGGGGACCCCATTTTGCAGATGACAGTCTGCTTATTTTCTGGCTTGGGCCGATAGTCTCTGATTAACACGATAAATTCATTAACCTTTAAACAAAATATGTTAGATATGTTAACTGAAGGCCTTTTCAATCGAGTCATTGTACTAGATATTTCAACACGATCCTCGCGAGCACCACATTTTAAATATCCTGCACGAAGACACGACAAAAATGTATTTGTGCACGAGTGAGTACGAATTCCGTGTTTAAATATACTACTCAAAGTTTGCTAAGCACCACATATTTGACACGTCATTGTGAAATTTGCCTATGACATATTTGCGATATTTTTGGTGGATATGATTGAGGAATGTAGTGAGATGGTCCCTAGTGTTTACATTAGCTCTCTTGACAGGCAGACTTTTCGTGACAGTCATGGAAAGCATGTACTCCTTGATTTCATGATGTGTTCGTGTACTGTCTACATGTACATGTGATGTGTAGGGTATTCAGTCTTCATTTCAATACAAACCCTTGTGATTTAATGATTGAATATGGCGAATGCAAATGTAAGAAGACATTTGTTGGAAGCAGAAATGTGGCGGGCTGGATGGTGGAGCAAGGGGCTACCCATAGTCAAGACCTTGGTGTGCATCATACGGTGATCACCAAAGCCTGCGCAAGATTTCAGCAGTATTGGACACCAGTCAGACGGCATGGTGGTGGCAGAGACAGCGCAACATCTTCAGCTGAAGACCGGTTTTTGATCATCCAGGCCCGTAGGAACCGCTTTGCTACAGCAACCCAGCTTTGCATTGACCTTCAGAATCCATCGGGGTAAATGTTTCGACGCAGACTATCCGGGCAATGTTGCACGAAGGTGGTCTCCGATCGAGAAGACCATGTATTCGCATTCAGCTGTCCCAGAACTACCGCCAGGCACAATATGAATGGGCCATGGGCCACGTTGGATGGATCAGAGCAGATTGGCAACCTGTCCTTTTTACAGATGAGTCAAGGTACTGCCTAGACTACACAGATAGGCGTTCTAGGGTATGGAGAAGACCAGGGGTGCGATTCCATCCAGCCAATATTGCTGAGCCTGACCACTATGGTGGAGGGTCAGTAATGGTCTGGGGCGGCATCAGCTGGAATTGACGTACAGAGCTCGGGGTCCTTGACCGTGGTACATTGACTGCACAGCGGTATATTGATGAGATCATGTTGCCCATGCTGTCCGGGGATACCGACAGAGGGAGGGGATTGAGCGTATGGACTGGCCAGCAAGATCCCCTGACCTCAATACTATCGAACATGTCTGGAATGAGTTGCAGCTTGCAATTTCAGCCCGTCCAGTCCAACCAAGAAGTGTTCAGAACCTTTGTGTCATTCTGATCCAAGAATGAAACATCATCCCACAAAGGACCATCAGGAACCTGATTGGGAGCACGAGAAGGCGCTGTCAAGCTGTAATTAACAATAATGGGTCTCATACTATTGAACCCATACCAGTTCACTTAGTCAACTTTTTGGCAAATTTGAAATATTTCCTCTTTTACCAAAAATATCCATTTTCCATGGTTATCGTATTCAAAAGCTAAAAAATAATGTCAAACACAAACAAAATCTTAATTTCTGTACTTAAATCATTAAAGATATAATTAAATAAAAAATATATACATTTTTCATAACAATATTTCAACTAAAACGTAAAACAGGTAGCTGGATATACTTGGTGCATAGCAAACTTTGAGTAGTATATATAACTGTAATGGGTTATCAATAGACAATATTGATCAATTATCAACATGACAATAGTTGTGAGAATGGACGAAATTCAAACGACGACGATGCAATATTGCGGGGAGGGGGGGGGGGGGCGGATTTGGGTGGATATATTGGCTCAATGGGTTATTGGCCTTGAAAAACTACGGGTATTCTCAGAAACATTTCTGTGTTTCATGACTTTTGGTTTCCACTTTACCGTTAGTTAATAGTGACGTACGTGATAGTGGAAGGATCTAACTTGAATTGGCGGACTTCTAGAAAAGAGTTAGCGAATTTGATAAGGTGAATTTAAACATCAACTTCCCAATTCACTCCTTCTGGTGACTGAACATGAGAATGAGTGAATGTGCGAGTGGATAAGTAGCGGTTGAATGGATGAGTAAGAGAATTTTGGCTCGCGGTGCAACAATAAATTGTTAATAGATGGGGTCCGATTTAGACTAAGGTACCTGACAATATGAAAATAGTGTCGAGAATGGACGAAATTCAAACGACGATGATACAATATTCAGGGGGGGGGGGGGGATTTGGGTGGATGTATTGGCTCAATGGGTTATTGGCCTTGAAAAACTACGGGTATTCTCAGAAACATTTCTGTGTTTCATGACTTTTGGTTTCCACTTTACCGTTAGTTAATAGTGACGTACGTGATAGTGGAAGGATCTAACTTGAATGGCGGACTTCTAGAAAAGAGTTAGCGAATTTGATAAGGTGAATTTAAACATCAACTTCCCAATTCACTCCTTCTGGTGACTGAACATGAGAATGAGTGAATTTGCGAGTGGATAAGTAGCGGTTGAATGGATGAGTAAGAGAATTTTGTTTCGCTGTGCAACAATAAATTGTTGATAGATGGGGTCCGATTGGACTAAGGTACCTTAGGTAGATCAGTGAATAGGAACTAGGAATATTCCAAAATGGGTCGTTAAATGCTTAGTCGGTAAACAATAGGTACACTCCTGATGAAACAGAAATGTTTGATATGTTTATTTGGTAGTCATCGTAGCAAACCTATGTCAGTCATAATATGAGAGTTGATGATGCTGATTTAGTGTGTGTGGGGGGAGGGGGGGGGGGCTCGGTCTGCGCGGTATACAAATATCAACTCTGGTATCGGATTATGCCACAACATACAGTACGTGGGGATTGAATGGCAATCAAATCACCCGTGGATATACAGTATGAGTAGAATGGAATGCAACCAAATCACCCGCGGAGCGGAGATATCACCCAAAGTATCATTCCCCAATTCTGTACATATGGACAAAAACATGTAATGTCCTAGCCAATAGACCTCCGGGTTTAACCGGAGGTCCATTGGCAGGAACCTTACTTGGGAGTATTTATGCCTTGCAGATTTGCAATTATTACTTGGATGGGAGCTGAATGATGAATTGGCCGGGACCTTACTTGGGCTTTTTATGCCTTGCATATTTTCAATTATTATCTGGATGGGAGCTCCACTCCAGTGACAGCACTCTCCCCACGTATTGTACCGGTACAGCTTATGCAGGTGAGTCCAGAATCTGAAGTAGGTTATCATTACCCGTGACTGATAATTTCGGCTTAAAAAAAAAGAAAAGACAAAGAAAGAGAAAGAGAAAAAAAATATATAAATGTAATTCAGTTCTCAGTAAATTCATTAACGTTTGAACAAGTTCCGTTTTGAAAAGTTGACTAAACGACTGTTTGTTCGAGTTTTCATACAGGATACTTCAATACGCTTCTCGTCAGCGACGTACAAAATATCCTCTACGAAAACAAGAAATAAACATGACGCACGGTGAATGCAAATAAAATATAGAACTCAAAGTTTGCTAAGCACCAAGTATATCCAGCTACCTGTTTTACGCTTTAGTTGAAATATTGTTATGAAGAGTGTATATATCTTATATCTATTTATATCTTAATAGAGAAAAGTTTTCAAATTTGCCAAAAAGTTGACGAAGCGAACTGATATGGGTTCAATATCGAGTATGAGACCCATTATTGTTAATTACAGCTTGACAACGCCTTCTCATGCTCCCAATCAGGTTCCAGATGGTCCTTAGTGGTCCTTTGTGGGATGTTGTTCCATTCTTGGACTAGCATGGCACCAAGCTCCTGGACACTTCTTGGTTGGACTGGACGGACTGAAATTGCAAGCTGCAACTCTTTCCAGCCATGTTCGATTGGATTAAGGTCAGAGGATCTTGCTTGCTGGCCAGTCCATACGCTCAATTCCCTCCCTCTGTCGGTACTCCGCGACAGCATGGGCAACACGAGGACGGGCATTATCGTCCATCAGAATGAATCTATCACCCACTACACCTGCATACAATCTGACGTGGGCATCCAGGATCTTATCAATACACCGCTGTGCAGTCAATGTACCACGGTCAATGACCCAGAGCTCTGTACGTCCATCTCAGCTGATGCCACCACAGACCATTATTGATCCTCCAGCATAGCGGCCATGCTCAGCAATGTTGGCTGCATGGAATCGCTCTCCTGGTCTTCTCCATACCCTAGAACGCCTATCTGTGTTGTCTAGGCAGTACCTTGACTCATCTGTAAAAAGGACAGGTCGTCAATCTTCTCTGGTCCATCCAACGTGATCCATGGCCCATCCATATCTTGCCTGGCGGTGGTTCTGGAACAGTTGAAAGCGAATACATGGTCTTCTCGATCGGGGACCACCTTCGTGCAACCTTGCCCAGATAGTCTGCGTCGAAACATTTACCCCGGATGCATTCTGGAGGTCACCGCGAAGCTGGGTTACTGTGTCAAAGCGGTTCCTACGGGCTTGAATGATCAAAAACCGGTCTTCAGCTGCAGATGTTGCCCTGTCTCTGCCACCACAATGTCGTCTGACTGGTGTGCCATACTGCTGAAATCTTGCCCAGGCTCTGGTGATCACTGTATGGTGCACACCAAGGGCTTCACCAACCTGACGATGGGTAGCCCTTTGTTCCACCATCCCTACAGTCTACCACATTTCTGCTTCAGACAAATGTCTTCTGACATTTGCATTCGCCATATTCAATCATTAGATCACAAGGGTGTGTGTTGAAATGAAGACTGGATACCCTACACATCTCATGTACATGTTGACAGTACACGAACACATAATGGAAATCTAGGGTTAATGCTTTCCATGACTGTAACGAAAAGTCTGCGTGTCAAGAGAGCTAATGTAAACACTGGGGACCATCTCAATACATTCCTCAATCATATCCACCAAAAATTTCGCAAATGTGTCACAAGAAAATTTCACAATGATGTGTCAAATATGTGGTTCTTAGCAAACTTTGAGTAGTATATAGTAAATGTACTAGTGTTATCGGAGTATTTGTAAATGGTGTATTCAATGGTATTGAAAACTATTCACGACAATAGTTGTACATATGGGTGGGGTTTGACTGGTACTTCCAGACTGGTTTGGAATCTGTACGATATCATCAGTACCCACGACCGATAATCTCTGATTTACAAATACATTTACTTCCCAGTAATTTCATTAACAATTTCTGTTCGAGGAGTTAATGATAGTGGTTCTAAATGTGGGCGACGTTTGGACAACGGGGAATCATTCTGTTTTGGAATTAACTGATACTTCAGTCGCAGCAGAGTTCTGAATTTTAACGGAATTATCAGTACCCGTGACTACTGATTTGTATTGGTGCTTAAGGTTACATACTTCTGCACAATAGCTGATCGTGGCCACAGCATGAAATAAGAGTAAAATTCATTCAATCGCTTATACCCAATGTCTAGTTTAGAGGACTTGGACCTCATGTATTAGTGACTGTGTCCTGTTTTACCAGTAAAACGAAGCTTGTTTACTACCAAAGACAATGACTGCCTCACTTCCCAGGGTACCTGCGCGTTTAGCTACTGATATTCTCTGATGAACTCATACCTTTAATTTAGAATAAATTAATGAGCGGCTGAACAGGTCTCATTGCTAAAATTAACTGAACGACTTTTTATTCGAGTTTTCATTTTAGACATTTCAACACGGCTCTCACCGTTTTCAAATGTCCTGCATGAAAATACGAATTCAATACAAATACGCTCCTTTGAACTACAAAGGCTTTATTAAATGTTATTTTGAGTGGTAATTCTAATGAGTATTGTCTGGCACTTCACCGAAGCAGTTATAGGGCAGGGGGAGGTTTTAAGAAAAATAGTTCGTTCCCTATTTGACTGACATGCAAGACTGCAGGGGGAAAAGATCATTTGGCAAAATTATAAAACAAAGCAGGAACCATGTGTTTCTAGCATGCGATGATCAAGCAACGCTTAATAAATTTTACTCTCCTGTCATTACGATTGTGGATGGGAATGAACAGCGTTTTGTAGTTTTGTGTCAGCTTCCCAAACACATTAATACTTTACTTTTCGTAATTTTGTATCAGATTCCCGAACACAGAACTCAATCATTTTGAGTACTATATTCGAAAATCCCTCACGAAACCACGAAAGGAAAACTGAGGTTTCGATAAAACAGTGGCTGAAACTTGACGGCTATCTCTGTATCTATATAACCCCATCTGGGTATTGGATGACCTATGACACGGTGATGTTCTATTGGAGGATACCCTTTGGGGATAACTTTTAGAGGATACTTATTGGAGGATATCTATCTGAAGATAGTTATGGCTCATCGCGCCTGTTCAGCTTGCGGCATCTAGGGTCTCGTTACAGTTATGCAAGTGAAAACGTTGGTTTCTCAAGAAATGCACGGCTTCTCATTAACACGGCCGAGGATATTTCGCATTTAAATTACCCCCCCCCCCCCCCCCCCCCCCCCCCCCTATTCACAATCCTCACAATGTATGCAGTTTCTGGAAGCTCTGAATATGGCCTTTTCTGGAGGAAACTGTACAAAATAAAAATGTTACAATATTCCTCAAATACACTCAGCTGAATGACACAGTTCATGGCTCAAAAAGTGGCTAAAAAGGTCAAAATGTTCTCATTTTGGGAATAAATTTCCAATTTTCGTGCATCAGTAGCGATAAAACTGTGTTATAGGAATTCCCTATTCCTCCATTGAGATTTTTATAGCATAAGATGAACATTCTGACAAATAAAAAACATATGGGTTTCTTACTCATTTTTTCAAAAGATTTTCTCAAAGCAAATTAACACAGAAATTGTCCCATTTGTAACCTGCAAAATGTCAGCCCAAACAGGTCTGGAGTGATAGAATGCTCCCGTGTGACCTTGACCCCCAACTGAAATGCACATGACAGTACACAGTTTGAATCAAGACCATCAACAGATTATTTTGGCCATATCCACACCACCACCACAAAAACTATAGCTCAAAATAGCCATTTGGCCGAGGATATCCAATAAGCTCGGATATGACCTTTTAATATGCCACGACTGCTGACCTGTCCATTATCACCTGCGTCTGACCTATGATCAATTTCCAATCTTTCGCACTTTCTGCTGACTACTATGGCTCTCAGCACCTATATTACTACAGGATAATCATTATCCTACTTGGTATCCACTACTCGAGTACAGTTTACTTGCTCATTACGACTCTAATCTTACCGAGCAAATAAGCTATCGAGTAGTGAATTGAATAGGCATTGCTCGAACGACACGAATCTAATCGAGCAAATAAGCTATCGCCTAATTATCGAACGAGTGACTCCTTGAACGATTCTTATCTCGGTATTGGGGATACTTATGAAATGATGTTTCTGCACTGGAGGATACTGTCAGCACGCCCATGCTCTCTATCATAATAACCACACATGATGTCGCTGGGTGTCGTGATTTGACGTCAATCTGGACTCCTCCAAATGAGGGTAGATTGGAAACTGATACACTAAAGTCAATCAAATAACGAAAATAAATTTGAGATGACAGTAAAATGAAGTTAAGAAGAATGATGCTAGCACTCAAATTTCAGACCGTTCTACATACCAAACCAGGACGTACCTGCCTATAGAGCACCAGAAATGAAAACAACCTACAAACTCAAGCTGCTGGTGTTCAAACAACGAACAAACGAAATGAAGAATCCAGCCAGGGTCAGGCAACAAGATTGGCGAACAAGAAGTCTGCTATCATATGGTTATCTGTCTCTCCAGAAAGAAGGGAACTGAGGAACTACACACTACTCAGAGACATATTCGACGAAGAAGATGATTTGAACAGTTGGCCATGAACTGAACGAAGTGAATACAGTGGTTGTGATAAAATAAAAATGAATTAAATGTTATGCATTCTTATGTTGTCTTTTGAAAGTATCCTTGAAAGTACCCGAATGTAGGAACCACAA
Organism: Pictodentalium vernedei; assembly: GCA_031216915.1. Taxonomy (NCBI): domain Eukaryota; kingdom Metazoa; phylum Mollusca; class Scaphopoda; order Dentaliida; family Dentaliidae; genus Pictodentalium; species Pictodentalium vernedei. The sequence continues at coordinate 640,651,969 of CM062296.1, read as the reverse complement.
GAGTTCTACTACAACTATCCTCCAAAAGGTATCCCCCAATAGATATCCTCCAGTAGCAGATCGCCATGTCACAGGTATCCTCCAATACTCGTACGTGTACATGTACTACATGTGTTGGGCACACATTGTGCACTAGCACATATCAGCACACTCAGCATGTGCTCATGTGTTGCACCTGATGTGTACACGTTGTGCGCTAGAACACAATCATATATCAGCATGTGCCCGTGTGCTGCTGCATGTGATGTGTATATACACGTTGTGCACTCGCACACAAGCATATTCCACCAACCACAACCCCCATCTTCGTGGAATCCCATCTATGGCCTGTCTATGCCTACATAATCCCTTATTCACAGTATATGCCCATGTGCTGCATGTGTTGTGCGCACATCTGGAAACATCGGAATATGTAGCCCAAAGTAGATAAAAGTGATAACATAGGTTGTGCAGGTCCAGGAATACATGGATGAGAGTAACCAGAATAGACAAAAGCAGAGGCTTCTGAAGGAATTCAAACTAGATGAACAGTCGTCGTGTTGTTTGTGGAAATTAAATTTACTTCTATTCAATCAACCCAACCCTTAGAATGCTCTTGTCCTTTCGGAAGCCTCCCAGTCTCATGGCAACTACGTGCCACCGCAGGAAACAAGATGGAGACCTTCAATATACAAAATGGACGACAAAAGAACGTGTCACCCTGACAACACGTACTGCGCATTCGCACTAACATCACGCATCTCTACGGGGGTAACGTCACAACATGACCACTCACGCGGGCTACCATGGCAAGCAAACATGATGTAACTAGATCACGTGACTAAGACGTCTCATCCGGGGTCCCTTGCGAGGTCCCTCAATATGGCACGATCTCCACATCTACTACTGGTGTCTAAAAGACATAATTTCCTGACGCTTATTCCAATAGTAGTAATGGACTATTATTTAAGGAAACAAGTCCTACAGAAGCTAAAGTGTCTTCCAGTGGGAAGCCCGAGAAGTGAAGCTGTGCTTGTTTGCTGTGGTAAACAAGTTCTGTTTTACTGGGAAAATAGGATTATTAAATGTTTGAGACTAGAGGATGATGATGGTCGGGGACGAGTTGGCCTATATATTAAAGAACGGATAACATATGAAGTCCGAAGTGATATCACAGTCTTCATTCCCATGTCTTCGAATCTCTATTTATAGAAATAAAAGATAAACATAACTCCAAAATTATCGGCATCATATATCGACCCAATACTCCACCTACAGCCGACATCAATCTCTTCTTGTCAAAATTAAATGACATAACGGATGTTCTGAATGCCGAAAATAAAAAAAAAAGTTTATATTATGGGAGACTTGAACCTAGACCTATTAAAAGCAACTATACATTCCAAGACAGAAGAATTTATTGATCTCATGTTTAGCCAGGGGTTTTCACTACAGTCACAAACCATTCTGCTACTCTGATAGACCATATCTTCTCCAACAATATTTCAAGAACAAAACTACCGGAAATAATTTTATCGGATGTATCAGATCATTTTGGTGTTTTTTACCTTGAAGTAACGCCCAAAACAAGTAATACAACACGGTTTACTCTGAAACAAATTATAAACGCAGAAAGAATTGCCGAATTCAAAACACTTCTCTGAGAAAGTGATTTTAACCCTGTAATTGGGTGTCGAATTGTCCTAATGAGTCATATGAAACCTTTCTATATGAACGCCTATGATAAAACATATCCGTACAAATGTGCTCGCCAGAATAAGAAATTATTAAAAAGACAGCCCTGGGTGACAAGTGGATTTATCACATCCTCTGTCAATAAAGGAAAATATTTACAAGAAAATACTGAAGGCCCCCCAACGAACGGAACGCACTAAATTACAAAAACGGCTGTAGAATCTCCAACAAGGTCAAAAAGCCGTGCAAACCAATATATTATAGAGACGTCTTAACCAAAAATAGAAACAATGTGCGAAGAACATGGCAGATCTAAAATGAAGCTATAAGCAAAGGAAAGCGTGAAACAATATTACCATCTTTTTATGCAGGACGATATAGAAATAAAAGAAGAACTTTTCTTTGGTATTCTGACTGAGGTGACGTGATCACGAGTAACAACAGCTGAGGATACTGTGTCACCATCGTTAGACCCACCTGTATAAATCCGTGCACTATACTTAGACTTTATTTCAGCATATTGTTGTTTGAACTGCAGAGAGTTTGTCACCGATTTTTTGGAGAAAGCATGGTCCAAAATAACAGTAGGCTTTTTAATATGCCAAAGAGGAATATGTGACTCGCGGTTTTCTTTTAGCGAACTAGATTCAAGTGTGGCGGAATACATATAGGGTTTAATTCTTATTCACAGTGAAGGAATATGTTTCAGGCGCCTGTTAAAACATTCTACATTTTGAAGGTCTGAGACACAATTTATAGGCGGGGTCTGATGGTTTAGCCAACAGTTTAGAAACATACTGCAGTGGCAGCTTAATTCTGCGCTTCTGCTTCAACAAACATTGAATATATTGATGATGTTCTGAAAGCACCCAGGCTAATTCTAATACCACTATTATAAATTTGCATCAAGTGGTTTGAGATGTGACTTTCCTGCAGAACCGTAAACCAGATATCCGTAATCTACTTTTGATCTAACAAGTGATCAATGTAGACTGAGTAATGTTTTTTGGTCAGCATCCCAATCAGTGCTACCAACTACTTTCAGATGGTTCAGTGTCATTTTACAACTAACTCTTAGTAGTTTAACGTGAGATGTGAAATTCAGTTCATTGTCAAACAATAAACTCAAGAACTTCATTTCCTCAACAACTTTAACCCTTTACACAACGTAACGGCCAAAACCGGCCAGCGCTATTCTCAAAAATCGCCAATTAATTTTCATTATTTTTTCATTTTTTGTCTCAAAAACATAGGGTATGACCCCTCGTTGGATCGAGCTCGACGAGCTCGTTCCAACGAGGGGTCATAACCTATGTTTTTGAGACAAAAAATGAAAAAAATTAGTCATTCAAGAAATTTTTTTGCAAGTGTCGTCTGCTTTTCATGTTAGGTAAAGGGTTAATGGTACTCCCATTTATTTTCAACTCGGAATCAAGGTGGTGCTTCCGGAGCTTACAGAAATGAACACAATTAGGTTTGGTCCTCGAAGACTTGAAACCGTTTTCTGTCGCCCATTTCTGAATCCCATTTAAACACAGCTGAAGTTTGCGCTCGTTGACATTCACATGTTTTACCACTATAGCAAAATAAAAAGTCATCAACATGCAATGAAGAGTCTACCATATTCTCAACTACGTCAATGATGTTTTTGATTTTTACCGGGAAAGGGTAACAGAGAGAATCCCCGAATTCTTGTTCGTGGGGATCAGATAATGTAGACACAACACGAACTTGAAACTGGCGATACTTTAAAACATTTTCCATAAAAGAGGCATACGCCCTCCGAAGTCCATTGTAAGAAGATGGCGACCACATGTTTTTTCCTGGCAAAGGCATTAGTAGTAAGTTGGCTCTGATCTGGCCTATTCTCCCACAGAAGGAGCGAAAGGAGCCGATGACGTCATTTTAATTTTTTTAATTTTTAACAAATTTAAAAAAAAAATGTTTTTTTAATTTTTTTAATTGTTTTTTAATTTTTTCAATTAGTTTTTGTGTTTTAATTAGATTTGCCATGGGCCACCAGAGATATAAGGGGTTGGGTTTAAGATAGGCCAAAGTCTGGATGGGGATTAGGTCGACCACTTGTGAAGTTGGGTGTGTGGGACTTTGTCGCCGATAGCGGACCGCCCTTGCGTGTTGATTCCTCCTGGAAATCGATGAAAAGGTCTTGGAACATACGCTACAAGATGATCTCTCCATTGTAAAATGCTTGTCGCTTCTAGTGCAGATTTGACAAATGAAGTATACTCGCTAGTTCCGTGATAATATGACAGCAACCGCGTGTTCGAGAATGGGTAATGACAGATACATGAAAATAAAGCAGCCATTATATAAACACTTGCCAATAAAGTGGGTGTCTGTGTAAACAAAAGTCGGAACACTATCGACCAGGTGGAAAATTAGACTAACCCGAGATCTGACCATTGTTTTAATCTTATTTGTTTTACGAGGATTGTCGAACAAGTTATGCGACTTATATTAACCCCTGTCCTTGGCCCAAAGGCACAGGTGTATGGGATTTCCTAAAAATCTAATTAAAACATAAAAACAATTTAAAAAACTTAAAAAACAAATAAAAACATTAAAACAATTAAAAAAAAATTTAAAAATTAAATTGACGTCATCGACGGCTCTCGCTCTTCCTGTGGGAGAATATGCCAGATCAGAGCCTTCTTACTACTGACATTTCTTATACCGTAAACGTTTCAGGTCTAACCAAATGATCCACAGTACTTCTCTGGCTTCTGAAACCACACGAGGCATTTGCAACTAGATTGTTCGTTCGATTCCAGAAACCAGACAGGTCTATCATTGATCATCCTTTCCATGGTTTTACACAGACAAATTATTAATGCTCTTTGCCATTAATTACTGGCATTTCTGTGATCTTAACCAGAATTATTGTTGCTTTTGGCCTGGAAGATGGGACCCGCCCCAGTCGCCCATATACCATTGAAAATTCATAGCAAAAGTTCAAGATGAGCAAGGAAGATATTTTAGAAGTTGCGAGCGTATTTCATCGGGTCCAGTGGCGGTATGTTTTGCTTTATGCGAAGAGTTATTCAACTCTAACATGGAGAAATGTTAATTGTAATCCTCTAAATTGTTAGAGGTGAATTTGATCTTTCGTTTTAGCTGTTGTTTTTTGAACAAATTCAGAATTACACTTTTCTGACGACAAATGTTTAAAAAATGTTGAGGCCAATTTGTTTGATATTTCTTTTTTTAAAGTGATTAGTGTATTGTTATCTTCCAGGTATTGTAAGTTTCTGTACCTTTAATGTTTTTAATCATTTACCAAACTTCGCTGATGGGTGTGTGCTGGGTAAGTTTAGAGATTCTTAAGAACTTTTCTTTCTTTTTGTTTGTTTTGTTTTATAAGTCGTCTTGTTTTTGCCCGATTTATACGTAGTTTGTCCAAATTATTTGTGGTTGGTAATTTATTAAATTTCCGTTCTGTATTCTTGCGATTCTATGAAACCTGTTTGCAATAAATATCAAACTATGGTTTGGTGAAACGTTTTGGATTTGCCGAGGTTTTGGAAAGGACGTGTTTGCAATGTCAAGCAACTCCTTAGTGAAATGTTCTATTTGGTCAGGACTTCGCACAATTTTCTCCCGTGCGGGGCGTGAGAAAGTGTGACAAACCGCCTTTTTAATGCTCCTCTGGGGCACCCGGTCATCGTCCAATGGAACCACACTACCCAACACAATTGGAAAGTAGTCACTCCAGCACAATTTATCTTCAGCCTTCCAAGAAATATCGAGAAAGATAGAAGAACATGCAGTTGTAGGATCAATTGATGTGCAGGAACCAGAAGCGGGATGAAGGTACGTGTCCGACCCATCATTCAAGAAACACAAGTAGTATTTTGAAATACTTGAAGTTCTTCCACTATTTTACCGTTCGAGTCTTCTGTTTTGCAGCAATCACCCCAAAGAGGAGGACTATGAGCATTAAAATCACTCACCATAATGTACATGTATGGAGTTGGAAGCTGGTGAACAAGTCGTTCAAGATCATTCAGCTGAAGGGTTTTATTTGGTGAAACGTAAATCGAACATAATTTTGCCGTCTTGTCCAAAGTCAGGCCTACCACGAGAGCATGTAAATTTCTTTGCAGAGATACAGCACTGTGTATAATGTCCTTTCTAACAAGGATGGACATTCCGCGAACATAAAGATCACTTTTACCTGTCCAAGCATGATACGAAGTATAATGCTTAAAAACTGAATAATCTCGGCTTTCACGTTTCTTTAAAAGTGTTTCTTGTAGAGAAAAAACAGCATGGTTATCTTTTGGCTTAACAGTTCATTGAATTCTCTTTGAAACCTCGACAATTCCATTGTATGATAGCGTTTTTGTTTTTATTATCTATAATTAGATGGAGATGCAGATACCGGACGCATGGGCGAAATAGCCCCGATAAGTTTCCCTGATGACTCGGGAACCTACTCTTAGATGAGTTAGTCTCAGTTGCCAGAACGTTTCGTCGATGAATTCATCGGCTGCCATCTCCCCAAAGCCTTCAAACCTGTTTTGGGTAACAGGGTTTTGAAGGACTTTGGGTGTTCTGTCTGATACATCTTTCTGTTTTTCCTTTTCTTCTTATCTTTTTTCAAATTATCTTTTCTGACTCTGACTCAGAATTTGCTGTTGTGATCTTTCTCTCTGGTGTGGTTTGCTGTTTGATTTGTTTGACCCATTTTTCTAGTCTGATACGTTGTTTGTTTTTTTTTTGTCTGGTCAAGTTTAGATATATGTATTTCCTTTTTGCGTTCTAGATTTTCGTTAGTTGTTTTCGGAACAACTGGCTTTGTTTGCGTTGATTTTGGTCCTGATGGAGTGGTCTGTTGAATTGTAAAAGATTGTAGTGGGACTGAAATAGTGCCTTTCAGCCATGTATATTATGACTGGCTCTCTGCTGATTGTGTTGGTACTTTTGTTTTAATGGTGTGGCATATGATGGGGCTGATATGTTCATGCCAGTTTTGTTGATAGTTATTCTCTTTACATTGACTTCTCCTTGTGTTTTAGTTCTAGAATATCCGATTCGTTTAATATATTCAAGCCCTTGGGTTCGAACAACACCTCTCCTGGAATTGAGGGCTTTGTGAGAGTTGACGTGCACTTCCATGTCGACTTGCTTTGTATTTTTAAAAAGACTGAATTTTTTAGCTTGATTAGCACATTCAATCAACAGTCCCCTGATCTTATCTTTTTAACTCCTATAACTGTTCCAGCTATACGTTTATTGTTTTTTCTAAAGCTAACGGGTGAATATTACATGTTTTTTTGGTTTTCTTCTGTGAAGTAAATAACTATGAATTTAGGCCAGGATTTAAATGACTTTTCTGATAGTTGTTGCTACGATCTGAGTCAGAGTCAGAAGCTGATATATCTACATGCTGTCATTTTGGGGTTTTTTAGTGCTGGTGGCCATAATCTTATATATTGTAATTATGTGCCTGTGACTTCCACCCCAACTCTGAGTCCAACCTGGGAGGTAATGTCGCGGATAACCAGCGAACGGCACCAGAAGTACACCAGACAGTACACTCGACCAGGGTGATGCAAATGCATACTACTGATCAGTTGACCCATGGAGTGTGTGCGTGGTGCCAGGTTTTCAGGAGTTGGTCATTGAAACAATACTTTTGTGATAAAGTGCAATGAAAACTGTCACTGACTACTAACGTAGACAGTGCAATAAAAAGGAATATGTTCAACAATTTCGAAATTCGTGAAAAGATAGTATGCAATGACAATGACAAAATGGTATTGAAAGAAATAACTGATTGATTGACCTTCCAATGCTCCCCACGTGACACCATTTTCTGAGGGCTCCCAATTGGCCAGACCGTGTCCATCCGTCCATCTGTCTACGTCCGAAGTTAGTTTATTGGACAGGTATCTCCAAAATGGAGACTGCCCTAACTTGTCTTCAAATATCATGATCCCTTCTTCCAGGGCCTGCAGAACGCCCCTCACTGGAGAACAAGGCTCACTTCTCATTTTTTAATCAGGGCTTGGGATCCGCTATGATGAAGTTTTCACTCCTTTTAGCTTCACTCTCCATTGGGGAACACCTCCACCCAGGAACAACGTCAAGGAAAGCGTGCGTTAAACCTTGGTGATCGATTTTATGCCATATGAGTTGTATTTACAGTGAAAATACATTTTGATATATAAGTATGAACTGAAACTTGAAATATCTGAATAATTAAATTCAGTGATTGTTATTTCAATTTGGATACTGGACTTAGTTTAATTATTTCTGTCCTCGTTCCGTTCAATTTGGAGGCATCATACTATTTCGAAATTCCAAACCGAGATGAAAAATAGTTAATTATTGTTTTATTCAAGGGCGGATCCAGAACGTGGCTTTACCGACCCCACCAATTACCTGACTCCTCCTAATTTTTGTAACTCAATTTTTTTCTCAATCTCGATACCGGCGGGCACAGTATTCTCCACGATAACACACTGACATCCTCTACCGGAGGTAGTGGCTGTCAATGTGTTATCCCGTATAATAAAACATCCTGTGCGTACAACTTTAGTCCTGCATAGGTCAGTTGCGAGGTGTTATAAACTGGCTTCCTTTTTCAAAATTAAACTAATTCTATACTATTCAAAAAGGTAGGGGATATTTGATAAAAGTGAGATATATGAAGAAATATACTTATATTTTCATCAAAAAGACAGCTGAGGTATTGCACTGTGACATCTGGTGAATGATTTCAGCGACAGTTTGGTGTCTGACAAGCACATATTTCACGCACTGAACTGTAGAAGACATGGGCGGTCAGTCAGAGAATTTACCACATTCAGTCCAAGACCTCAATACCTTGTAAATCCTCTTCGGTTCGCGAGACAAGCGCGGAGTCGACATGGCATACGCCTCACCAAACGTCCAATATTAGCTTGACTGATGTTATTCCATTCTTCCTAGAGTGCAGCGGAGAGTTCCTGGACATTGGTAGGGAGATGTTGGCGTTGTCGTAGGCGCCTGCCTAGCGTATCCCAGACGTGCTCGATTGGTGGAAGGTCTGGACTTAGTGCTGGCCAAGGCAGTGTAGTGATGTTCTGTTCCTGGGGGTACTCTGTAGCGACATGGGCCCTGTGTGCTCTTGCATTGTCATCTTGGAAAATGAATCGACGGCCGTGACGTCGCGCAGATGGCAACACATGAGCTGCTAACACGTTGTCCCGGTAGTAGTGCCCTGTGACACGCCCTTAGATGACATGTAATGCTGTTCTGTTTGTCATGGTTATGCCTCCCCACACCATAACCGATCCTCCATCAAACCGATCGTGCTGCCTAATGGTTACGTCATGGTATCGTTCGTTCCGCTGCCGCCACACTCTGTTTCGTCTGTCGTGGAAGTCGAGAGTGAACCTCGATTGATCGGAAAACATGACGTTGCTCACCGACGATTGTCCCAGCGCTGTCGTGCTCCACACCCATTACGCCTTGCTGCGATGTGACGTTCAGTCAAACGTGGAATTATTCGAGGTCGTCGAGCTTACAAATTCCAGCTGTGTAGGCGATTTCGGATAGTCTGACTACCGACTCGCACATCTGTCGCTCGGTGCAGCTGCTGTCCAATTTCTTAGGCACTTTGATTCTGTGTTGTGCTGTGGTTAGGATGAAACGATCCTGGTTTGCAGCTGACGCCATGGGACGACCTGACCGACGACTGTCATCAACATTGCCTGTCTGACGGTAGCGTGACCACAGCCTGCTAATCACTGAGTGAGTAACTTTGAGAATTTGAGCCACTGCAGTCCAACATGCCGACAGCACGTAAACGTTCGTCACGTGTCAGTCTTTGCATACCTCGAAAGTTACGTTTCGACCAGAAACTATTGTTGAACGAGTTTATACCAAGAAAAGAACGACGAGACCTCCCAGAAATCCCGTCCAGTACAAGAGAAAATTTCAAAACGTACCCCACAGACGTTAACGCGGCGCTCGTGCAAGAAACCTGCACGAAGTTTTCATCAGCCGCTGACATTCATGATCAACATTAAACCATTTTCCGAAAATATCAACATCAGTTTTGGATATCTTCTACTTTTTTGAATAGTATATGTGAAAATGTGAGAATATTTGGCTGGAAAACATTGTGGTCTTGTGCAAAAAATCTATCTGAGGGCCACACTTTTCCCAAACTCCTCCGACAAGAAAACAATATCCCTTCTCGCTATCAACTCGTCACTACTCGCTTCTGAAGATGCTTTGCATCTTGATCCATTATTGAAATGTGCCCCACCCCCACCAAACATCCAGATTCCTTGCACCGTCACTGTTATATATTACTCAAAGATCTTTGTGAAACAAGACTGAATTGATTATATTCTTGGTTACATCCGAAAAAAATTTGCAGCTTGACATTTCGTTATTTTGTCACCAGTGTGTAGATGGCTAAACGGGAGTGGGGGTGTGGTGATCCTGTTTTTTAAATAGGCCAGTTGCAAGAACATAAAATAGAAGTAGAGGATGGCGGCCGTTAAGTTCAAGATGTGATATACTACAGTATTATTAAAGATCAAAGATGGATCAGCTATACACTAAAACCTTTAAAAATTCAAAGTCAACGTGAATCTCTTGAAAATTTCTTATGGGTCCAAAAGTATCAGTCGCAGATGCTACAACATGAAAGTACGAACTGTGCTTGTGTAAAAGAACACGTTTAACCACGTGAGAGGGAAATTGCATGTGATATCACGATATACGTAGTCCCATAATGTACTGCGAATGTGACACCATTCCCCTCTCAACAAAGTGTACACTGAGTTGTGGGCACCCCATACAATGTGTAGACAATAGAACTGTGAATTCCTTGATAATGTACACTTTGAACTTGTAAGATGAAAACATCACAAAATTGAGGTAATACGTTTATTAATATTGACTATGTAACAGGTGCGCATGTGTAAATGTGTCAGAGGGTGCAGAGTTGAGCGTTATTGTAACGATAAGCCTTTTTAATAAATCGAAAGACATGCGAGCGTCACTGAAAGTGTCTTCTTCGACTGAAATTCCTTGGTTTATTACTGTTGGTCACAGAGTCTTTGGAATAAGTTTGGGATTTTTTTTTTCATCGCTGATGGAACAATATTTTGAATTGCATAATGGTGATCCGCAGAAAGCCTATGTTGCTTAAGGCAATGGCTATATGTCCAAAAATGGCTGACAATTTGGTTGGTTTGTGTTCAAGAATTTCTAAGGGACTAAAAATATTTTATTTTCCAATAATGAGTCATATGGCTATAATTGTGATAGAATGATATGATGTAAGAAATAATGAAAAAATAAAAATAAAAAACGCACCACTAAATATGGTTTGGATTTCTATCAAACTTTTCCAGCACACGTCTAATAAATGTCTAAAATGTTCCCCAAAAGTATGGTAGATGTTTCACAAGAAGACACATTACAATGATGGAGTCACAAAAACCTTGGAATGGGGAAGAAAATGAGATATTAATGTTAACCATGTGGACGAAATGTCGTGGCGTCCATTTCAGCGGAGCTATTTATAACAGCATGCTTTGCCGGTCTAACCCAGGTCACGTTTTCTGGTCAGTCAACCTGTAATTACAGTTCGCACTGGTACTTCTGGAATATATAACCCCCACCCCCTTAAATGGATGTCATGGCACTCAAGCACGTGGTTGTACAGAATATTTAATTTCTTCATCAGCACATTTGACCCTGTGCTGGGAAAGTGTGATGGAAATAAAAAACACAATTTCTGATGAGTTTTATTTTTTTCATTTGTTAAAATGTCTTACATAGTATCATTCTATAACAATTATAGAAGGCACATGACTCATTAAATTAAATATATATATATATATATATATATAGTCCCTTAAAAATTCTCAATTTATCTCTGAAAACAAATAAGATTTTCATTTATTTTGTTCATATAACCATCACCTTAACCCTTTTATTGCTACTCCCACTTTAGCGATATATGGGCGACCTCTATGTACGCCTGTATGCGAGGAAGTTTAATAAAATTTATGACATACTTAAAACTCTATCATCTGAATAATTTTTGGAAAGGGCTCTGAGCTCTTTCCAACAATTAATCAGATGGTAGATTTGATCTGCGCATACCAGAACGCACAGATAATCATCATAAAATAGGTGACATTCGTCGCTTTCGGCAGCGTAAGTGTTAACGAAGGTATCAATCGTCCAACAATGAATTCTGATGATGCCAGACTTTGTCTCTGATGGACACGTAACTTACGTTCAGAATACAGGTAGTTCAACTTTTTTTTCACAAGTGATTGGCAAAAAACTCGCATTTTTTTTCACTCCTTGCCGATAAAAAATACCTTGGTCTCTAATCCATGTCGTTGCCATTTGTTATCGAATCTGATTACTCTGGATTTTTTGCCGACAGACATGAAAATGATTGCGTTAACTTCAAAGGATAATGAACTGTTGATTTCATTTGATCACCTGTCCTGTCGAAACCGGTCGAAATGGAAAAGATCCGTTGGTTAATTAACATTTCAAACGAGCAGAACGCCAAGAGATGTTGCCTCAACAGTATCATTTAATTTTGGCATGCAGGAAGAGCAGGACTGGTTTCACTTCTAATTTAAATCTTTGAACGCGAGGGGTCGGTCGCTTTTCCGGCCGATGAACATGATACGTTATAATGTCATTTAGTATGGCGGCTAAATGAATGTGAGAGACGGACCAATCAATATTTTCAACGCCCAGCCTGCAAAGTTAAAATATTTATCGGTCTACCCCCAAATAATGAATATGGACTCTTCCAATTGCTCTCATTGAACTGACATGGAAGATACCACCAAGATTCAGAGGGTTAACAATTGACCGATCACGACTAGCGGACGACACCTGTAACAAACATTTTTTTAGCCTCATAATCACAGCCTATTATTGGAACGGGCGAGACAACTTCGCTCCAATGAGGGAGTCAAATGATATTTTTTGAAGCCAAAAATTGAAAAAAATTGTCTGGTCATTTTTGTGAATAGACTTTATCAGCATTCCCCATATTGGTGATGTAAGCCTCTCCTCACGTGACCTTTATTTACAAAACAAAAAACACCTGTGAAGCGACGGTGAGACAGTGATGACCATTACCGCCAATCGCTTCATATTCCACTTATTTCCTAACCTATAACTCAACGATGCAAACTCCCAATTGACTGATTTTTTCAACACTTTGTTCATATCAATGCATTTAGAATATTAGACTTTCATAATGGTAGTTCACAATTTCGCATTGCAAAGCAACGAAAATACACAACTTGATTCAGACTACATGCAGTCACATATCTATGTGTTCTTTACCAAAAGTTTCGTTTTCAACTCAAATTTACCACATTATTAATATTATAATTGATAATTACTACAAAAGGAAATTTTAACACAATTGGTCACGCGCGTAATATACCTGTTTATTTTACTTTTGATTCGAGTTGACGTCATCCATTTTCTGACAAAGAGTGCGCACTTCTGACGTTCCATGTTTTGAAAATAAAGGTAACAGGAGGGAGGCACACGTGATCAAGATTGGAAATGTTGGTCCCCTCTATGGCGCCGGTCGAATATACCGTTTCGTTAAAGCCACTTATCCAATGCCCTTTTAACCCTTTGAACCCTGGTTGTATCTTCCATGCCAGTTCAATGGCAGCAATTAGAAGAGTCCATATTCATTATTTGGCGTAGATCAATCAATATTTTCAACGTGCAGCCTCGGGGCTGCACGTTGAAAATATTGATTGGTCTACCCCACACATTTACTGAACAGCCATCCAATTTAATGACGTTATGACGTATCACGTTGCTGGCCGGAAAAACGGCCGCTAGGGTTTAAAGGGTTAAGCTGGGTACAGGTAGGGATCAGATGGTATTTAGCTTTACGAAGAATTTATCCACCGTTTCCAAGCTATATAGAGGATATCTAGTGTTTTTGAGTGGATACCGAAAATTCTCTCATGAGTGACCGAGGAAAATGTTTATTTTTCGCACTTGGCTTGCCACCAGCGAAAAATCATTTGTCGCGGTCACGAATAAGATATTTTTGGTATCCTCTCAAAAACACTAGATTTTCTTTTATTTTCCGCGTTTCAGAAGACGTTGATAGTTTTCAGCGATAAATCGGCGGTACTCATCTTTATGGCGTCAAATCACATCACGAAAGTCCACAGCTGATTGTTGTCCTGTTCCGCAATAATATTCCACCGTGATGAAAAATAGTTTCCACACACTTCGGTTGGTATACCTCATAAATGTATCAAATGAGGGTTTTTTTTAGATAAACGTACAGAATTTCAAGTCAATATTATTTCAACACGAACATTTCACAGAGGGAATTGTATTTGTGATTTTGAGTTCAACGTTTAAAAGAAAGGCCTTTTACTGTCCGTTGCAGTTAGAGTAGAGAATAGTTAGGGCTGTTTGGCAGCACCTGGCAGTCATCCCGTGGCATCCTTCGACACTAACAGGTTATCCTCAGTTCAGTCAAAGTGGAGGATCACTTTGGCTTTATGGATGATATCCGTTACCAATGAGGATACGTAGAAATATATGGTTTTTACTCTTAGGAGGTGTGGAGGTGGGGGGCAACAGTCATCCATTTTTCTTTTGTCTTCTCGGCTTTTTAGGGTGAGAAATGTATCAAATGTTAGCATATAGTATATTTAATATAACTATCACAATAATGGTTCACACATTTCATCGTTTATAAACGACAGTAGCATTGATACACGGAAGTGATTATGTAACGCTCCCGATACAATGAAATGAAAATTTCTGTACCTTCACTGCGGGGGGGGGGGGGGTACAATTATCATTTTTAATTATTTTTATATTTATTATGTTTTCTATACTCTGTAGTATAATAAAAATGTCTATTTTTGTTTTGTTTTTCGTCTGGCGAACTTTTTTCGATTTGTTTAAAGCACAGGTGAACAAAATGACTACTTCCCCGGACTCAAGGTTTCAGAAAATGAGGAAAAAGACTCATTTCTGAACACAAAGGGAGAATTGAAGTTTTTAAAACCATGCCCTTCCCCCAATCACCACCACTCCTGAAAACGTTCAACACAAAGTCACTCAGCAGGTCAAATATCTTTGTTGCACTCCCAGTATTGGGGAGGATTTTAGAGACCTAGGACGGAAGACCTAGGATGTACATGTACACTCTAAAATCAGTTGGGTTAAAAATCAAGCAGCTGGGTTGAGTAAATATGTGTAGATTCCACTCGTACCGTGCGGACAGACCTCTTGTAAGCATAGATCATAGATGAGAAATCATTTCAAAGATTGAAACTACCTCAAACAAAAATTAGTTACCTTGTTTATATGAAGTTGAGACGAATAATGCGAATCTATACTTTGTGTTTGTTTGCGCAGACAAACATCAGACTTTGGAGTGGTTGGAGGTATTCTCGAGTTTCGAAGAAAAACTTGTATATCTTCCGGGGGGGGGGGGGGGGGATACGGGACGCCCCCTGCGCGCTACCTATCTCTGTAACTTAATTTTGTTTACATGTAATGAGACCTGGTACTTGGTGGTCTTATCCGCGATAACACATGGACATCCACTACCAGAGGTAGTGGATGTCCGTGTTTTATCGCAGATAATACCGTGTCCCATACAACATACAAACAGCTATTACTCCTCTGCGAGTCTCCTGTTGTATGCGCCGTTATAAATTGACTTCCCCCTTTTCAATATTTTAATGAGTCCATATAAAACTGCCGGGATGTTTTAGCGATCATGTGCAAAGGGGCCACCGGAGGGCTACGTTGAACTCCTATTTTCCACTATGTTCACCGTGACTCCGTCAACGAGACGACATATAGCCTCTCGTGATCGCCCCAGCTCAATGTTTGCATCATTACTCATGATTGACAATGTGGCACCCACCCCTACCCAAAATCCTAGATCCGCCACTGATGCAGGATCAAGATGTGCGTCAAGCTTCCTCGTGTATCATAGGCAGTGTACTCTCAAAATATTTCTTTCCACATTTATGTTACTTGAATCTCGAGAACTTTTTAGCAGTCTGGCAATATGACGAAAGCATCATTTTAAGAGCGACAACGATTGACATACATAATATCAGCCCAAAACCACCTTTCCACCATTTCCTCATTATAATTCTAGTGAATCTTGTTCTGGCAGACTGATATTTTAGACGTTCGAAGAGAAAGTACTCTAGCATCTCCCGTATTATACATTTGACACGTGTTGTCACCGTCTTTTTCACTTTTGCCCCCTAAGCTCCACCGACTTTGACCTTAGTTTGATCAGCAGTGATCCCAAAAAGCAGCCACACAGGAACTCTACAAATACTGGTTTGTCCCTATCACGCAGGCCACCAAAAAAAAACACTTTCCTCTTCTCTCCGATTTCGGTAACAATCCTTCATGATTCTCGTACTGAGGAGTCGTTTACCTCGTTCCGCGACCCCTTCTAGGTCAGAGAGATCTATTGAGTAGTTTCCCATTAACTCTTTCATTTGCTAATCCCACCTCGACTTAATATCAGAATGCCAAATATTCTGGAGATTTATTTTACACCACCGGCTGTCAGCGAGATTAACCAAATCATTCAGGTAACACAGTTTCATAAAATCTATTCTGTGCATGATCCTCATCCTTCTAAGCTCTCCGCTGACTGCTCCCAGTCCTGCTACATTGCTCGAACCTGTTATCCATCCACCTGCACTGGGAGCGCAGTGGCTCAGTAGGTAGAGATGCAGGCTGCAAGCCGAGGGGTCCTCGGTTCGAATCCCACCTGCGGCAACCACGTTGTGTCCTTGGGCAAGCCACTTAATTCTAGTATCCACGCGGGGGCATGGTGGCGTTATGTCTAAGGCGTACTGCGCGTCGATAGTGTACTTGTCCTCAACCAACGCTAACCCTGCTTGTGTGGAGTTAGTACTTTGAGAAGTCTGACAGTTGCTCGCCGTTGCCCGGTTGTTTTCTCCGGATACTCCGGCTTCCTCTGTCCGTACCACTGAACGACAGGAGGTGACCCTGGCTGTCTAAAGTGTCGCTAAACCCCAATAAACAAATAAATAAATAAATCTACCTGCACCAAATGGAGGGTTTCCAAAATATTTACAACCTTTTGGTGTGAATGCATCATCTCCTACCATATGTTTTACTTGGAACATCCATCATATCCCAAATGATTCTCCCCACAAAGAAGCTATTTCTCCATGAAAGTCTCAGCAGGTGAAGAATCCTTTAGCCTTTCACACATAGTTTATTCGTAAGGGTTCTGTAGGTGCTTCTTCTCGTGATGTTTATATTGTCCCCAAATACTCGAAGTCACTTCTTTCTCCCACAATAAGCAGATTGCTGTCACCTTCTGGAATAGAGAACTCCCCAACTTTCCACATTCGGGTAGGCTCCACCTTGCTACTCCCCCCCCCCCCCCCCCACACGCCCGGGTGTAACCTTGTTTTTTCATCCATTTGTTCCCATGCATTCCAACAATTGCCAGCACTTTCTCTTGCCCCTCTAATAATAATACCATATCATCTGCGAAAAAAAAAACCGGGACCTTCTCGTCCCCTACAGGTACCCCTCCCCCACCCCCCTCATCGCTATGTAACAGTTCACCTCCTAAATATTTGATGTACAATGCTAACAGAATCGTTGAAAGGATACATCCTTATTTGAAGCCAATCTCCACTGGCACCTTTTTGTTGTTACGTTACCCAGTCTGAGGCCACTCTGCACATCCTTAAATAGTGCTTTCAAGATTCCAACAAATTCACCTTCCCAACCCAAAGCCTCAAGTTTTCGCCACATATTTCCTCTGTATCCTGTTATATGCCTTTTGAACATCCAGAAATGTCATAAACATGTTTTGCTTTTTGACTTTGGTTGATCATGTCAGTTAGGATAGCGTTGTAAACGTGTGGAAACAACTGTTTCTTCTACGAGTTGCTTCGTGTATCACTGATTTATTTTGGAGGATGGGGGTGACCCCTTCACCAAGGATGTTTTTTCGGTAAATCAGTGTTCTGTCGATATTTGTTTCGGACACGATAGACCTTTTGCGCTAGAAATAATTGCCACATGTAAATTAGACCAAAGAGATTACGCCATTCAAATCTAATTTAAAAATATATATACTCACGTTCAAAATATGGACATCAACATTTTACATAGTGAGAAGAACACCTAAATTAGTAATGCACTTGTCGCGTTGCGAGGCTTTGCATCATAAGTTTTGTCAGAAATTCCATGATCTGCCTTTCCTTCCCCATCCCACATGAGAAAAAAGGCATCCACCTCACGATGATTCAATCAATATGCACTGAACTGTCACAGCATCATAACGAACAGTTTTTTTTTTAAATCAACAAAGAGCGATACTCAAGAAATTAGTCATGGTTTTAACCCTTATGGCCTCATTAATTTTGACGACGGTTGTAACCTTATATGCATGTACACTGCTGCAGATGACTTGATAGTGTTTCTACATCATTGTTTGCTATCACCGAATACACGGGGTAACCTTTTTTAAAGCAATGTTAAAATGGTTTGTGGGGATATGGGGACTGACGGGTTAAGGTTAGCTAGGTAGGTAAACGCAATAAAATTCGCGGTTGGATATTTCAGCAACCGAAGCGCCTGGTATCTGTTTATTCCCCAATTGTCCCAAACGTTACGCCTCATGCTAAGAAACAGTAGGGACGTATCAATTGAGGAATTTTCTCTTCAGAACACTTTTCAGGCAAAGACTCGAGGTTTCGACGATCTCTGCGTGCCTGGTCATCGACCGTTGGCAGAAATAGCTACTCGACTCTCGTACGAGTATTTGCTGCATAACAATGGCAAATTAACATCCTCTCTTCATTATTTCCTTTACTTACTTTATCTATCCTAGCTTCTGAATGTATTATTCTATCAACTTAAACACCTCGGGTCCATTCTATAAACGTCCTACACGTGTACGCAATTACAAGTGTAATTCCGAGTCCGGGTACACGAGTATTCGAATCGCCAGTAGTGTTTTATAGGATTCGTGTTTTCTTCGGATTGTAACTAAGCTACATGCGTTATGTACAACCGCGGCGTAGTTTTATAGGATTGGCCATTTTCCGAACTTGTTGAGCAGCTACAGATATATCCGGGCACCAGTTATTACAAGGATAGTCTGACTTTACAATTGGTTTATAGCATTCAACAAATTGCAGAATTGTACGCAAAATACACTTGTGGTGAAGCTTATGCGTCATAATTGTCCTTCATCACATTGGTACATACTTCCGTTGGTATGTATGTGGAAACTTCGAGTGTAATGTTCACTGTTATTTTTATCGCATTTTATGGTTTACGGAATATTAGTCACGCTGTATTTCGAAATTGTAAATAAATTTGTTTTATCAACTGTAAGGAAAACACTGCGTATTTAACGTTTGTGATAACAAAGGACTATAGATAAATTAATTAGCTCTCGATTTTTCAAATGGTGCATTAATAACATAAAGTGTCAAAAATGATGGTCGTACCACCGATATTTCTGAGTATGTATGTTATTGTTACCAAGGTAAGGTACCGAAATAACAGATCATGCAATAGCTATTTACAGAGTTATAAATTTCGCATAATTATGTAAATGGCTCCAAATGGCATTTACATATATTGAGAATGGGAATCGCCAGAAAGTAAAACACTTGTCGTAGCCATCTCCCTGTTCGAATATCCCAAAAATAATACCAAAAAATTTATCTAATAATAATATATAATCAAAATATATAATATAATCCTATGCTCTTAGAGCATTCAAGTGACAAATGTTATTTTTAAGACACCCATGTTTAGTGCACAGAGGATAATACATTCATCGCACGACTGCGTGTGATTAAATAAAATGCAAGATGCGAGAAAATGCAAGAACACCAGAAACTGTCTGGGAGAAAGTGTATTGTTTTGATCTGTTTTTCTCATAAGATTTGCTCTAAATCTCTCTTCCAAAAAAACCACCACACCTTCTGTGACACGGTATCTTCATCTAAATTTTCTAGCAGTCGGCACGTCAAGGCGACGCTCCATAAAAATCCACTGTCTCCGTGGTGTGCGCGACTCTAAATACACAAAATCAGCATCTTCGTCCGGAGAATACGCCATATTCAACAATTAAAAAAAATAGCTCATTGTCGCAGAAACAGTACACTCGTACATTACACTTGTACATTGCTAACAACAGATATTCACGTGTGAGGTTGAACTTGTATTTTCCAGCTAATTTACCCCATTGAAAACGCGTTTATAGGATCGGTTAATTATCCACACTTGTAGTTGCGCGGTTACACCTCGGTTTTACAAGTTGGCTACACTCGTGTAGGCGTTGCGAGTGCAAATAACTGTTAAAAGGATTGAACAAAACTTTTTGGTTACACGTGTACATGATTTACAACGGCAGCACAACGCACGTTCACTTATGCTTGGACGTGTCTGTTTATAGGATTGAATTAGCTGAGCACTGGGAAATTACATGCCCATGCCCACAATTACACGTGTGGGGAGTTTTATAGGATTGACCTCTGACCTGTTGTATCAAATTGAATGTGTAGTTACAATCAGTGTAAGTTCACCAGTAAAGGAGCCGACTCACATAAGCTTTTAGCTTGATGTCGAATCCCGTTTTTATTCAAAAGAAAATACGATTCGTGTATATCTAATGTTTATTGCTAAGTGGTCATGACTTGCCATTGTGCAGAAATATGTGACATTAAACACCAATAGATAAATAAATAATGCTAAGGAATTGCCACCTCAGAACACTTTTCAGGCAAAGCTCAAAGTTCCGACTATCTCGGCGTGCCTGGTCATCCATGTTCGCACAAACAGCTTATCAACGTTCTGACAAGCTATAGTTCTAAAACACGGACAAATCTGCCTCATCTGTTCATTATTTCCTTTACTTACATACCTATCCCAATTTCTGAATGTATCATTGTGCCATCCTGAATACGAAGTGTGTTGTATCATATTGAATGTATAGTTATTGCCAGTGTAAGTTTACCGGTAGGGTGCCGACTCACATAAGCTTGAAGCGTGATGTCGAATCCCGTCATTATTTAATCGAAAATACGACACATGCATATATAACGTTTATTACTGATGTAAAGTGTTTCTGTTACACGTATTCACGAACTATCTTCAATAAAAATATTGTTTCAACTAAACCGATAAAGCAGCAAACCCATCCTGAGTTAAATGTTGTTTTCGTAGATTCTGCATTCAAACGTAAGTATTTTACAATATACAATATACTGCTTGCAAAACATTCGTTGGCTGCTTTTTGCCTTTGTTAAAAATATGGTGTTACTGTTCACCAAGGACTGCGTATAGGCAGTGGTACTGCTTGTACGGTAATAATATGCAGTAAGAAATTAATACGTCCTATCAATATTTTGAAACTCCAGCGATGTGTTGTTGATGCAGGGTGTGAAATCAATATGAAGTATTTGAGCCCTTTCAATACAGGGATCCTGAATGGAAATGGCGCATATAGTTATGAAGATGACCATTTAGGGCTCTTTTTTGTGGAAGGGGGGGGGGGGGGTGAGGGGGTGTAAATCTGATTTATCCTGACTGTGATGACTCAAATCCCGACTGATAAAATATTCCAGCCACATTATCAAGGCATGACTTCGTAGAAGGCATGCCTTCATGATTAAGTTGGAATATTGTTCAGTCGAGATTATAGCCATTGAAGTCAAGAGTTCTTGGAAATTTACCTGTGAATAAATAAATACATATAATTGTAGTGATGTCATAACCAAATTGGCCACACTTGCGCCACAGCAGCTCGACTCGGGTAACACAGCCCTTCATTTGTATGATCGTCTCTGTGTGTGAGATTAATCGTACTAGCAAATCTTGTCTCGTAAGAAAGAACACAACTATTTGCAAGAGCACATCGATATCAAAGGCTACAAATCAGAATAAAATGTCATGACTGGAAGAATAGTTGGGTGGGAGGGTAACCCTCCTATCCTTCGTTAGTTACGCCGCTGCATACATTACTGGCTATCGCGATTGTGCAAATTTATTTTGTATTTGTTGGGAGGTTTTGATATTCCGGATTTTATTTTACGCAAAAAATGAACGCTTACCCAGTTGGAACAGTTAAATGGATTTTTTTACAAATCAGTAAATCATAACTGTCACCCCAGTCTGGCAAAATTACTTTAACCACCATATAATCGCCTTTCCATCACCCTTTGGTGGAAAGGCTCCTCAAACAGAGAGAGGTTTAAGGGAGTCTTTTCTTCAAGTTGATTAGCGTATGATATAAAAAAAATCTTTGCTTATTCTGGCCTTTTCTGGTGTAACATTTCAGGGTTTTAACTGGTGGAGTGCTAGTAGTATGTCTCGCACGTTTCACCTCTAGGTTGCTGGGCCCCGAAGTGACGTCATGTCACGTGACCCAGTGGCACCATGTTGTGTTGTCATGGTCACCCGCGAGAGCAGCCATGTTGTAACGCCACCCCCATAGTGATACGTGGTGTTATTGCGTGTTGTTAGGGTGATACGTGTTTCCGTCGTCAATTTTGTATACTGCAGGCCGCCATCTTGGTTTCTATGGTAGCACGTGATTGCTATGTTACCCAAAAGCTTATTATAGGATAGGGTTATGTTCGGAGGGTATATTCGATTGAACTACAGTAAATCTAATTACCCAAATAAAACCGACAATTTCTCCAAATCACTAAAAACGACCTTATTTGATATGAACTCCCCCTGAATCCTTTTTAGGATTACCATATCATGGTACCGAGAGGCTCCCCGGTACATAGAAGCCCCGGGGGTAAGTTCGATTGAACTAGAGTAGTTTTTCTGGGTCGGATTTCCACAGAATCCATATTTACTTCGTAGAATTCCACAAACAACCCCATAATTGTTTGCTTGGCTCTAATTTCCCAGTAATTCTAGGTTTCTACCTATGTATCTACAAGTTCTGTTACGACTTCTTTTTTCTATTTATTCTGACTTCCCTAAACATGTTTATGTTCTATTGTGCACATTACAGGTAACACATAGGCACATGCTGGATGTGGCAATATGTGCTTATGTGAAAAGGCACAATGTGACAAAATGTGCACTAACACATGGGCACATGCTGGATGTGCCGATATGTGCTTATGTGAAAAGACACAATGTGACAAACTGTGCACTAGCACATGGGCACATACGGGTATTTGAGGATACCTGTGACCCGGTGTTGTATTATTTGAGGATACCTTTCTAGGATACCCTTTTTAGGATACTTGTGTACACATTACAGGTAGCACATAGGCACATGCTGAATGTGTCGATATGTGCTTATGTGAAAATGCACAATGTGACACATTGTGCACTAGCATATAGGCACATACGGGTATTTGAGGATACCTATGGCCTGGTATTGTATTATTTGAGGATACCTTTAGAGGATAATTTTGTAGTATACTTATCTGAGGATACTATTACCTGTTTGGCCCGGCCTTCTAGACCACCCCAAGACATACCTATCCCAAATTCCCCTTATAAACTATCGAGTAATTACTGAAAAGTCATTGCTCGAACGACTCGAATCCTATCGAGCAAATGAGCTACAGAGCAATTGCTCTATCGAGTGACTCGCACATTTCGGTATTTAAGGATACTTATGACATTGCTTCATATCAGTTGAGGATGCCTGTAGGATACATTTTAGGGATGCTTATATGAAGATATTTGGTCAACCCATTTCGCTGGATATTCCCCTTCCCTGCTAGTAAGAAAAAACAACAAGAATTTCTGTTATATTTTAAAAAATTGTTGACTTTTCTGTACACTGTCTGTTATATAGTTCAGTATTTGTTCTGTTTGTTCTGTTATCTTGAGTGTGTTGGATCTTCGTTCACTTCATTTCTGTCGCCGATATGGGGCCCACCACGTGGACCGGTTGGGAAAAATAGGTTCAATCGCACCCAGCCCCACTCTGGGAGTGCAGCTGTCTCTGCGTGGGAACCTACGCCTCGCTGCTACAGAACCCCGTGGTGATATCGACTATTTTGGGATTCTAGTCCTGCAGGTGTCAATGACTTTTCCTCGGAACGATAATCAACGCGAATTAAGAAAATGACAAGTTTAATACATAAAATAAGAAGATATAATACATACTGAGACTTCCCACAAAGAATCTTTTGTTTTTCACAAAGGAAAGAAAAAATGTCACTTTACCGTCTTCTTCTCTTCCAATGCTAGCACTGGTTTGATCGTCGTTCTTCTTGTGCACTTTTAGATATTTTGTGTCACTTTTAGATGTTTTATCGTCCAGAGATTCACCAACACTTCTCCGGGTTCAGGGTATACAGTTCCACTGAGTTATCACCTTTCCACTCTGCACCACTCACTGTCTCATTACTACTGATCCCAAATCACCACTTAAATTAACAAAATGTTCCTACGGCAGCTCTCTCTCTCTCGCTAGCCGTCCACTTATTTTCCAGGGTAGTTCCACTACCTGGCCAACTTAAATCACCAAAATGTTCATACGGCAGCTCTCTCTCGCAAGCCGTTCACTTATTTTCCAGCGTAGTTCCGCTACCTGGACACCATCTTTTGAGCACCTTACTCCCTACTTTTTTTCTCAAACTTTTGCTGGCCTTATCTTGGCGTCGTGGCGCCCCATATGCTAATCCTATAGCCTTAACTTTTTATTAGCCCAGACTTATGGCAGGGCTACCGACAAAAGAGATCTACTACTCCGTCCAACGGAGGCAATATCTCGCTTCAGCTCTCTACGTTGTCCCCAGCGGGCAACATCTAGCGCAGATCCCTGATCTGGCTTCCACAAAAACGTGAACTAACCGGTCTAACCGGTTCTAACGAGTCTCTCTGAATCTTTTTGAGTCTGTCTAAGACCTCACTCGCTTGCATATTTATACATAATTTTAACTGGCTAATCGCTTTCTAACGACTTTGTTAGATCCTTCCGACAAACAGTGCGAAATGAAAAATTGACTCTTTGAGTTTAGACAATTTGCGTTTCATTTGACAAGTCCCTTTCGCATTGGTTGCTAGTGTATAAGCGCTTCTGATTACCTGTTAGAAATGAAAATTAATAGGCTTCTCTGTCCGAACACATGTGTTCTTTAACGAGGTATTGATGACGCAACCCGATACCTTTGATGTGACTCAGCGTAATAGTCTGATTGAAATGATACTCGCGTTAATAGAAAGAGGATTATTTACACAAGTGATAATAAGTATTATTTTTAATACTATACCAACTACCAAAATTGTTATTATTTTTATTCTTATTAGATTATTATTTACATTCCAGTATAAACAATGGAGAAAACTCGCTATCGCCCTGACAATTTCGATCTTCTCTTCACTCTTTTTAATCTGTTCCGTTTATTTCAGCTCCATTCTCTCCATTATCATCACTGGTTCTGTATTTTGATCGTTATCTGCTACGAAGCTTTATTGTAGAATTCTCTATATCTTTGTAAAGTCTGGTTGTAGCGAAGAATCTTCTCGGTCTCGTTCATGGTTCGAGAGTCTGTAATCTCTCTCATTTCTCTATCCAGGTCCATCGCGGCAAGTTCGTTGAGTTCTCTGCGCACAAAATGCTGTCGATCTAGTAAGCGTTCCAGTAAACTGGGTTCGACCAATACGTAATCCTCTTATTGCGCCTTCGTAGTTGAATTATGATCTGGTTCTGGTTTATTCCCTGTTCCGGTCATTACTGTGCGAGGCATTTCTGTCGGCGGCATTGACACCCACATGTTTCTGGTTGGTTCATGGTTATTCGCCTGGTACGATTTTGACAGTTCCATTGGTTCAACTTGTTTTATTCGTTTGCGTTCTTCTCTTCTGCAAGATTTCCGTATTTCCAGAGGTGAGTGGTGAACCTGGTGTCTTTTTAGGTTGTTTTTTCTATTAAACGTTCTTGGACACCCCATGCACTGATAGCTTCCGGTCCTGTGGGCAGTCTTCCTATGCCGATAAAGATAACATTTCTTTGTGAAAATATTCCGGCACTCTTCACAGGTGTGATGTTGATCCGTAGCTGGCTAATCGTGGAGTGACAAAGTTTTGGAGGTATCCTCCCTTTTATACCCTGCGAAATGAGTTGACCAGATATTTTCAGATAAGTATCCTTAAAATGTATCCTACAGGTATCCTCAGCTGATTCGTAGCCATGTCATAGGTATCCTCAAATACCGAAATGAGGCTATGAGTTGTATGTGCTAGTCACTCGATCGAGCAATTGCTCTATAGCTCGTTTGCTCGATAGGATTCGAGTCGTTCGAGCAAAGACTTTTCAGTAATTACTCGATAGTTTATAAGGGGGATTTGGGATAGGTATGTCTTGGGGTGGTCTAGAAGGCCTGGCCAAACAGGTAATAATGTTCTAAAATAAGTATCCTATAAAAAGTATCCTCGAAAGGTATCCTCAAATAATGCAATACCAGGCCACAGGTATCCTCAAATACCCATATGTGCCCATGTGCTAGTGCACAATGTGTCACATTGTGCATTTTCACATAAGCACATATCGGCACACCCCGCATGTGCCTATGTCCTACCTGTAATGTGTACACATGACAAATATCCTATAAAGGTATCCTCGAAAGGTATCCTCAAATAATACAATACCAGGTGATAGGTATCCTCAAATACCCGTATGTGCCTATGTGGTAGTTCACAATGTGTCACATTGTGCCTTTTCATATAAGCACACATCGGCACATCCAGCATGTGCCTATGTGCTAGTTCACATTGTGTCACATTGTGCCTTATCACATAAGCACATATTGCCACATCCTGCATGTGCCTATGTGCTACCTGTAATGTGTACAATAGAACAAAAACATGTTTAGGGAAGTCAGAATAAGTAGAACAAAGAAGTCGTAAGAGAACTTGTAGATACATAGGTAGAAACCGAGAATTACTGGGAAATCAGAGACAAGTAAACAATTATGGGGTTGTTTGTGGTAATTCTACGAAGTAAATGTGGTTTCTGGGGAAATCCGACCCAGAAAAACTACTCTAGTTCAATCGAACTTACCCCCCCGGAGGGGGGGGGGGGGCTCTCGATACAGGAGAGCCTCTCGGTACCATGATATGGTAATCCTAAAATGGATTCTGGGGGAGTTCAAATCAAATAAGGTCGTTTTTAGTGATTTGGAGAAATTGTCGGTTTTATTTGGGTAATTAGATTTACTGTAGTTCAATCGAATATACCCTCCGAACATACCCCTATCCTATAATAAGCTTTTGGGTAACATAGCAATCACGTGCTACCATAGAAACCAAGATGGCGGCCTGCAGTATACAAAATTGACGACGGAAACACGTATCACCCTAACAACACGCGCTACGAATGCGCAATAATACCACGTATCACTATGGGGATGACGTCACAACATGGCCGCTCACTCGGGTTACCATAACAATACAACATGGCGCCACTGGGTCATGTGACATTACGTCACTTCAGGGGTCCAGCAACCGAGAGGTGAAACGTGCGAGACACACTACTAGTGCTAAATTATTTTTGGTCAGTAAAATTTGTTCAGGTGTCTTTGCCTTATAGAAACTTATGAGAGAGCGCCTGTGGACACTCTCCCATAAACTGCAACAAGGAAAATCCTCGCAGACTTAAAACCTTTACTTCAAAGATAATATGAAGCACATTCACTGAGTATGAAGTCTTTATCTAGAGGAAACTGTACTTCAAAACAAAGCCCAAATATGGGCTTCCAACATTCTAACAGTTAAAGTAACAAGAAGCATCAGCATGCGACTTTTAACATGCAGACTATTATGCTTCCTCTTACCAACCAAAGAGTAATCAGAAAAGTCTTTCAGAGTGTCCAATAAGAAACACATGTTTGTGTTTGAAATTGCCATTCAATTATGCATCAGTCTTCTTAGTCATGTTATGATTATCAATTACGCCAGTAGGATAATTACAAACGCAGTAATGTAACACAAAGCAATACTCTAGTACTCCTAAATTTTAAGATGATACTGGGTCAGATTGATGTATAATGGAATCGACTAAGGTAACCAAGGAAAGGCACAAATCAACTTTATTATTCGTGCCCCCGTTTGATGTGGAAGTCTTTGAAAGTAGAATCTTGAAGGATGCAATGCACTCTGTGTCGTCAGATTACTATGCAATAGTAAACAAGATCTATAACAGGTGCACCTATAAGTTTACAAAAGATGCTTGCAAAATTTCCTTCTCATACACACAAACCTATCCTCAGGATCGTAACTGTATTCCGGTATTGGGCGTCCGACCCATGTTTGTCCGACCATTCCATCAATTTTCCTGACCTCTTTCAAGTACACAAACTTATGTTTCTAAGCGATCTATTCAGACAAGAAGTTTACAGGCAGTCACCGACATTAGCCATGACAATAGGCCATGTATCAGCAAATAAAACTGTCGCTTAGAATTACTTTAAATTTACCTTAGAAAGTTCCATCGTGTCGAATTGTTTGACAGTACAATAGAAAATTACCCAATATTTGAAATAAATTTAAAAGCGCCCAACTTTTCTTGAAGATTGAATGAACGGCAACGACGTTCGAAAGAACTGTGTAACAAAGCTGTTGCTTAATCAAATATCACATTGTAGTGAATCTTAATCAACTACCGTGCACGTATTACGTCTTATGACGAACTTTCAAGTTAATGCTAGCTTCTTTTCTTTCTTAACCCAATGTATAATGACTAACATATTTTGAAAGATATCTTTCTGTCTGTTGGGCAGGTTTCTATGCAATTGATAGATTGACAACTGTTAACATTTTCCAATTGCAGTTGTTCATATGGTATCCCGGAACTAAATAGTTTCCCATAGGCGACCATTATAAGGTTGAGGCGAAAAAAAATATGATCACATCACTTTAAAATTTTGGCATTCAAATATCTTTGTCAAGTATAGCCCTCAGACAACTTTTCCCGACCCTATGGCTAAACTGACCTTCGGAAGTTTAAACTGTAGGGGTCTGGCATCAGATAAAGTAAAGAGACGTGACATTTTCTCGAACTGCGAAAATAATTTTGCCATTACTCTTCTTGTTGACACTCTCTCATGTAGGGGTGTTGAGGATATTTGTAGAAGCGAATGGGGCAGTGAAAATCTATTTTGTTCTCTCTCTTCTTCTAGCAAGGGAACAGCAGTACTTTTAAAAAGTTTACTTGGCAGGAACAAGGAAATAAAATGGCGAGCTTAGATTACTTAATTGTGTCTACAGCTTTACAGACGTACCTGCAAAGCGTAGACATACTCGATATCAATACCGATCAGATCATAACCCAATAAATATAAGTTTTTGCTTCAGTAAACAAAGCAGAGGTAAAGGTTTCTGGAAATTCAATAACAGTCTCCTGAACGACCCCGAATACGCAAACCTTGTGAAATTAGTTATTTTAAAAACTATTGTCCAATATAGCAGGTCGAGTGTTAATGAATATAATAATAATAATAACAATAATCATAATAATAATAATAATAACTGGCACCTCGCGATTTCGAAGCACTTGAAAATGAGCTCGAAGAAATTAGGGATCAAAAAATAAAAGGCATCATACTTAGAATCAAAGCTGGGTGGAAAATTAAATGTGCAAAAAACATACTAAATACTTCTATAACCCCGAAAAAGGCACTTCACCTAAAAAACAATAGCCAGAATGATAAAACCAGATGGCTGCGAAACAAATAATTTAAAAGAGATTATCCGAGCAGCAAACGTTTTGCGAAAATCTCTATCCTTCGAAAATTACAAAAAGCGAATACACCAATGACAATAAGTTTTTTGACCCAAATAACCCATCTTAAGTTTTTAGATGAAGATGAGTGCGAATCACTGAAAGGTTTACCCACAGCTAATGAATGTGTAAAAGCATTGAAAGGTATGAAAAATAATAAAAACCCTAGGTCCGATGGTTTTACAGTGGAATTTTTCTTAACTCCTTGAATTATGGTTACAATTTAGAAATGTCGATAACTCAGCGGGGAGGCGGGGGGAGAGATTACTACCTGTATTCCCAAACCTAACAAGCCTAAAGTATATATTAATAACCGGAGATTAGGATCAGCTGCAATTGCGGACCGTATTAAAAATGTTCTTCCAAAGTTAATATCCGAGACCCAATTAGGTTTCATGAAGGGGGTGGGGTATATAGGGGAATCCACATGATTGACCTTTGATCTAATCTGGAAGTGCGGAGATCTCAACATATCAGTGATGTTCGTCATGCTAGATTTTGAAAAAGCATTTGATTGTTTAGAATGCACTTTCATAGAAAAGCTCTAAGATTTCTCAAATTTGGACCATCAATACTAAAGTGGTTTAGAACATTGTACAACAATATTTATAGTCGTATACTCAAGAATGGTCATTGTTCAGAATCTTTCACTTTACAGAGAAGTGTTAGACAAGGTAACCTACTGTCATCTTATCTCTTCATGCTTAGTGTGGAGTTGTTGAGCGCCTCTCTCGAGTATAACCCTGATCTTAAAGGCATTAATATAATGATTCAGAATATCTTATCAGTCAGTATGCAGACGATTCTTCCCTCTTTCTGAGTGATGACTTGAAATCTTTAAATTCCGCCTAGAAATAGTCGCACGAAATTTAGAATTGAAAGTAAACTTTGAGAAATCCCAGGCAATATGGATTGGATCTAAACGTGGTTGTGGCAATAAATGACCTTTGACACAAAAGGTATTTTGGAATCACGGATCCTCCTTCACGATTCTCGGGGTAGAGTACAATTCATTTAGTAAACATTACATAGCTGATAACTGGTCAAAAAAGTGAAGAAGATGGAAATGTTGCTGAAGGATTGGTCTTTCAGAAAATTAACTTTGATGGGAAAAACCGCTGTGATAAAAACCTTGTCTTTTCCGATTCTAATTCACTGTCTGTCTGTCCTGCCAGAACCAGAGCAACATGTTTTAACGAAGATTCGAAACATTCTTTATAGTTTGTTTGGTCCGACAAATAAGCATAGACTAAACGAGAATTTATAATGAACACCATAGAGAACGAGGGCCTAAAATCTTAAATTGCCATGGATTAAAAAACTTACTAACCCATCAATAATAGCCCCTTGGAAAACCCTCATAATAGATGAGTTTGACAATTTAGGATGGGGATAAGGTATGGTTCCTAAACATGGAAGGCCTTTTAACAGTAATACAAAATATGAATGACTTCTGGAAAAGCGCGCTATGAGCTTGGGCATTCGTTAATACGAATACTGCCACAACCCCGGAAGACATCCTACCCCAACCTCTTTTCTACAACAATAATATAAAAGTCAACGAGAGGCTGTTTTTTTAATAAATTGTGGTGTAGAAGAGGAGTTTATTTTGTTAATGTTCTATTGAGTGAAAATAAGACATTTCTTACTCTTCAGGACTTCTCGGACAAAATTATATAACATTCGTACTCCATTTACAGTCTTTTATGGAGCGATCAATTCTCGGCCATTAAAATGGAAAATGTAATAAAGCAAAACCAGAAGCTGCATACTGTCGTCCACAAAAACATTGAATTATTAAATAGTTGTATCAAAGCATGCAAAACGTTCTATCCTGAGTTTCTTGAATTTGCAGCAAAATCACCACATAAAGCTCAAGAATAATGGATGATCTATTGAATGTTAGCTTTCAGCCCGAGGACTGGATGTTGATATACAGTAGATCATTCAAAATTTTGGACGACACATACCTGCAATGCTTTCAATGTAAACTTTTACATAGATGCTTATACACCAATTTTAAGCTGTATAAAATCAAATTGGTAGAGACAGAACTGTGTACCTTTTGCAATGACGCAAAATAAACCGTCCTGCATTTATTTTACAACTGTTCTCTCTCAAAAACAATCTTATTGATGTTTTCAGAAACACTAAAAGAAAAAAGTAGAGTCTCGATCGATATATCCCTTCAAACTATTATACTAGGTTTATGTGGCCAAAGTAAGACTCGAATTGACCACGATATTACAGATTCATGTTTAATGTTTTACAAAATGTTTGTCTATTCCTGCAGCAGTGGCGGCGCCAGAAATTTTTTTGTGGGGGGGGGGGGGCAACTAGGGGGGGGGGCAGACTCCCATGAAGGGGGGCAAATACGTAAAGGATCATATCATTACTTTGTTATGAGGTAGTCCAAAGTTGGACCCAAAGTCCGTAATATACTTTTTTGGTTTGGTACGTCCTGTGGACGTACCAAACCAAAAAATTATATTACGGACTTTGGGTCCAAGTTTCGACTAAATGTAATGGTAATTAGCGGTCCTCCTTTCAAAAAATCCTGGATCCGCGCCTGGTGGGTCTGTGCGAGAGAGAGAGAGAGAGAGAGAGAGAGAGAGAGACTCATAATGCCCGTCTGTCATAATGCGAAATCCATGATTTTTTTTAGACAAGGGATATGGATAGACATGCCTTTGTTGGCTCATAACTTAATTATAACTAAAAAGTATCTGCATCCGAGTCTTTAAATCTCTACTGCCTGGATTGTTCATCAGCTAGCCTGAGGCTTTGGGCTAAGTGTGTATGGGAAATTATTGGGAATAAAAAAAGAGAGGGGTGTGTGTGAGAGAGAGAGAGAGAGTGACTGAATGTGTTTGTGTGTGAGGGTGGATGGAAATGCATGCGAGATGGTTGGGGGGGGGGGCAACTGGGGGGGGGGGGGGGGAATGCCCCCACCCCCCCCACCCCCCCCCCCCCCGTAGTGCCGCCACTGTCCTGCAGAGTGAAAAAAATGTCACCCAATCTTTGAAAATTTCATTGCACAAGTGAAGCACTATCGCAATGTAGATTCCACGGCAATACAAAAGAGAACAATCGCGATCAAAGAAAGGTGGGACAAAGTATGTAATCTCTTCAATGACGCGGCGTTAAGGCTACCCCTCATCTCCGCACCAATCTGTAATTAAATTAAACCTGTCCTTCGAAAGACCCCTAAGATTTCTTGTCTAAATTTCCATTGTACTATTTTAGCAACTCATACATATGTGTGTATCAATAAATAGATGTACTATGTCTACCTAGCTATTGCATAATTTTGTATGTCAATTGTCCATGTAATCAAGTGCATCTGAAATAAAAATATAAAAAACAAAAAACCCAACTTTTTCTGCCCCGAAAACTGGAGGTCATGCAACAAATAAGAGAGGAAAACTGACAGAAAGGGAAGTACCGGTCACGTGCGCACATTTTTCAGGGAATTCCCAACAAAAACACACCAAAAGTCAAAGGTACTTCTGGGGTCCAAAAGTCATCAAATCACCCTCTTTATTTATCTGGAGTATTCAACAATAATGCACGATGTCAATAGAATGTTTCAAACGTTTATTAAAAGAATAGGCTGCTTATTTTTAGAGACTGCATCATCTCCGAGTGCAAGATTTCAAGATGGGTAACTCTAATTCAAATATTTAGTTCAATGATACCATATACAAAGAGGATATTTAATGAGTCGCGATTTTATATGAAATTTGTGTACCGAGTTCACTATAATGGGAGCGCGGTGGCTCAATGGTTACGGCTTGAACTTCAAACCGAAAGGTCGATGGTTCGATACCCGCCAGGGGTTACTGCGTTGTGTCCTTGGGCAAGGCACTTCATCCCGATTTCCCACGTGGGGGCACGGTGGCGCTGTGTACTAAGTCGTACTGCACATTGATGGTGTACTTGTCTTCAACCAATGCTAACCCTGCTTGTGCGAAATTAGTTCGTTGGGGAGTCTGGCAGCTGCTCGCCGTTGCACGGTGGTTCTCTCCGGTTTTCCAGCTTCCTCCACCCGCACAACGACCCGACACGAGGTGACCCTGGCTGACGAAAGGGTCGTTAAATCCCAATAAATACATAAATAAATATAGTTTACTAAAATCGATCTGATCCGAGGTTTACCGAGACTAAGATCGAGTTTATTATACTAACTTAAGAAATTTCATGTCAAATCGTGATGAATTTGAGTTTCCTTTTATCACATAATGTGTAGTTTAACTTTTTACCTAACGTAACGACTAAACTGGCCAGCGCTAATCACAAACATCCCCAAGCAAATTTTATTATTTTTTTTAACTTTTGCCTTGAAAACATAGCTTATGGCTCCTCAATGGAACGAGCTCGTTCCAATGAGGGAAGGGGAGGGGGGAGGGTCATAAACCATGTTTCCGAGACAAAAATGAAGATGTTTAGTTATTCAGGAAATGTATTTTTTTTTCTTTTTGCAATTATCGTCTGTTACTTTTATTAGGTAAACAGTTAATGAAATATAAGAGAAGATTAATTCAGTTGTACTTCCGAAACCACGTCATTTACAACGTCGGCGTTGACTTCTAACTTCCTTCCCGTATCGGGCGTGTTATGAACGATATTTTCGGTAATGAGCTATTTGATGGTGATTATGTGATAAATATTGGTTTGATACTCCTGCATACACTATACATGATGTAATTCTTTATAATATCCTAAAGTTCCCTTGGTAGTTAGTTGAAAGGTTCAGCATGCAAACCAACAGCGTTCATATGATCAAGAAATGCAATCTACAATACCTGGAAAAAAAAACAAAAAATCAATTCACATCGATACATCTGAATGTATCCCATGTTCCGTGGTATTAAAATAACAAGGGAAATGCCAGTTTGTTTCCTCAGTTCTGCAATAATTTGCTAAACCAAAATGTTAGAATGCTGAGTACAACAACAGTTTCAGTTTTGTAAAGAAGTATTATGAATACATGGTGGTCTTGTTGAGTCTTTAAAGAACTTTTTATATTCTAGGTTCTTATTCAACGGTCATTCGTTTTTAAAGGTAAAATGGCTTTACAAATCAGTTTTTAAGCCATTAACAGGGATACACAGTAATTCTTGACAACATTTTTGGGTTTTTTTTCAAGTTTCATGGGCTTTTACTTTCTTTGGGGTTTTTGTTTGTTTTTTTTAGAGTCCCCCTGTCTCTTACGATTATTGGTATTTATATCACTTTACCTAACATGAAAAGCAGACGACACTTGCAAAAAAAATTCTTGAATAACTAATTTTTTTCATTTTTTGTCTCAAAAACATAGGTTGTGACCCCTCGTTGGAACGAGCTCGACGAGCTCGTTCCAACGAGGGGTCATAACCTATGTTTTTGAGACAAAAAATGAAAATATTTTGAAAATTAATTGGCGATATTTGAGAATAGCGCTGGCCGGTTTTGGCCGTTACGTTGGGTAAAGGGTTAAATAATTCAATGAAGTCTTACCATCAGTTTATCAGACGATAGGGTTACTTCTGTATTATAAATCGTATAACCCTTCCTCATGAAAAAGAATACACGGAAACCCCAAAATATAAGACTATAATGGACAAGTGGGCATGGCGAGGAAAGGGTAAGACAAATGGAAAAAAGAGGAATCAATCTGCGTGACCAATATGATTGGATGGTAAGAGATACTTTGATCATAGATACAGTACCACGTGTGCTGTATTAGTGTCTTCACTGCTTGTATTTTTGGTTGTTGTTTTGTGTTCACATGTTCATTATGTTTTAGATAAAAATCTTTATCTGAATAAAAAAAAAATAAAAAAAGATTCAAAGTCTCACTCTTCGTCTGGTTTCATTATTTTGTTTGTAAATGCCTTTGTGTCTTGTCCAAAAACATAGCCAGACAACTCTAGCCGTAACGTATTACACGAAGGGGATATCATTTCTCTATTGTGTGTTCACTTCATCATTTGAGAGCATTAAATGGTCATCTGCTACGCTAAAGCATTGCAGATGGCACTTTGATGCACTCAAGGGACGATGTATTTTATATTAGGATATGGAAGAATACTTCCCTCCAAACTATTGGAAGGATATGGAAGAATATATCACTCCCAGCTGTTGGAAAATACTAACTTCATAAGATAAATGTTGCGAAGATTTCTGCACAGCACCATATTCAATATAACTGCAATTGTACCGACTTATTGGACAGAACTGTCAATTGATGAAGCTTTTTGGATATTGCTTTTTCTCTTTTTGTGTTAGTGGTATGTTACTATTTTGTAGAGCATGGCAGTGTGCTGACACTTAACCACTTATCTTTAGGTGATATCGCTTAGTTCCTGGTGAAAGGCTCAACAGGTTTTATGGTCATATCCCAAGTACTTTTGCGTCTGAATTTCTTCATATTTTTAATTTTGTGAGTATCTTTTCTCACCAGTTTGTTCTGTATGGACACAAATGATTCAGTGAACAGAATGTTACAGATTTTATGAATTTGTTTTCGAAACGTTCAGTGCAAGATTTATTTATTTATTTATTTATTTATTTATTTATTTATTTATTTATTTATTTATTTATTTATTTATTTATCTCTTTATTTATTTAGTGGATATAACGACACTTTCGACAGGCATGGTCACCTCGTGTCGGACATTTTTACGGGTGGAGGAAGCCGAAGTACCCGGAGGGTACCGCCGAGCAACGGCGAGCAAGTGCCAGACTCCCAAACGAACCAACTCCACACAAGCAGGGTTGGAATTGGCCGGAGACAAGTGCAGCATTGCAGTACGCCTTAGTACACGGTGACATCGTGCCCCCTCGTGGATTAAGTGCCTTTCCCAAGGACACAACGCAGGGGATCGAACCGTGGACCTTTCGGGTTGAAGTCTTCCTAACTACTGTGCCCTTTCCCCAGTGCCATTTTAAATATGGATATAATATTCCACGAAATACATGTATTTTTATTGTTGTCTCATGCATACCTAGATTTGATGAAACGAAAACTGTCTATTGATGTCTTACACTTTACAATACCAGTTTTATTCATTCATATCATGTACAAGTTTGGGCATTTTTGAAAACATAATGTCAACACAAGTGAACATTCCAAAATTTCCATTTCAGCTGTGATACTGATTTCATTGCTGGTTTGTTTTTGTTTTGGGCGTTTTTGTTTATTTATTTTTGAAAACCAATGGGTTCTCAAGCACAACACAAACACATGGTGCTTCCCCACATGGCCCGCCTTGGATCTATGAGACCTGTGTGGGTCCTCTGCTTCCTTCCTAGGAGGTAATAAAAAATAATATTAAAAAAACATCCGAAAGGATCGAGCGACCTTTATTACTGAGAAACCTTACTTATTTATTTATTTATTTATTTATTTATTTATTTATTTATTTATTTATTTATTTATTTATTCATTTATTGGTGTTTAAGGTCAAATATTTGTGCGCAAAGTCAAGTCGAGCCAATCGTTTATACCCATGTTACCCATTTTAGAGGACTTCCACCCCAGGCACTGGTTACCGGGTCCTATTTTACCACAGTAAGCATGTACTGTTTCACTTCCCGGGGTTCCCACGGGATCACTGAGTAACTTTAATTTCGTATGTGTTCTCAAACAGTTTTTCAGAGCTAAATCGACGAATCGACCTGTGCAACCAAGCTGTGAGACTGGATTCATGTTCACGTATTGGAAATGCATGATATGATCTCACCAATTCCTGCAGCACGGGGAATGAATTCAACCAACATGGTATAAACTGTTCGCTTCTTCATTTTACCCAAATTCTCAGGCCACCATTCTAATTCTGGTGGAATTCGACGCTGTTATGGGCTGTTAGTTTCGTATGTGTTCTCAAACAGTTTTTCGGAGCTAAATCGACGAATCGACCTGTGCGACCAAGCTGTGAGACCGGATTCATGTTCACGTATTGGAAATGCATGATATAATCTCATCAATTCCTGCAGCACGGGGAATGAATTCAACCAACATAGTATAAACTGTTCGCTTCTTCATTTTACCCAAATTCTCAGGCCACCATTCTAATTCTGGCGGAATTCGACGCTGTTATGGGCTGTTAGTTTACTCACGCTTCGTGGAAATGTACGCCCAGACTACCGTTGATGTAATGTGTTGTTCTTCTTCGCGCTCTAGTTACAGATATTCAAATCAAAAAGTACTTAATTCGGCTGTGTTGAGTCTTCATTTCAAATGATGATGAAACCAAGCATTCGGTCAAATCAAGTCTTGACTGAGCAATATGTCTTGCGCTGATTCAAAGAAAAATAATTTTAAAGGTATTATTCAATGGTTATGCTTAAATTAAATCGTCTGGACAATATCTGTTGGTCGAAAGAGTGAATGAATCTAACTTGCGCGTTGGGCTATTTAAATATTCGACTTGTTCCAGGCTATAACAGCTTCGAATTATTTACAGATTTAGACCGGTGGCCCGAGAGCTTGCATTTTACCAAGCAGAGCATTCTACTAACCCCGTTCGACCTGGTCATGTACTTGTTATTACTGTGTAACAAGCCGCTACAAGCAGCACAGCTTCTGCATTACCTGATAACAGGCTGATCTGTCCCGGCATTATGTGCTCTTTTTCTTGTTTTATCAAGTACTTTGGTAATAGAGTTCAACATATTTTAAGCATATTTTAAGTCAGTCGGTAATAAATTTAACTGACCTGATAGAACCAGGTGGGGGCCAATACTATAAAACTTTTACAGTTGTATTTTCAAAAATTGTCTTTTCTAGTTATGACTTTAAATGGGTTAAAATGAACCATTAGCATTTTCAAAGATCTGGTAATTTGCCATTTTGACAAATTGTCATATCTTTTAAAATGCTAATGATTCGTTTCATTCAGCTGTTTTAATAGGTAGAAAATACAATTCTAGAAAATACAATTGTAAAAGTGTTATAGTATTGGCTCCTGGTCTCTTCTTGGTATTACCTGAATTTAGCTTGAAAGCTTCCAAGTATAAACTTCCTAGTATATATTCCAAGTATAACGTGGTCAGTGTCTGATT
This sequence comes from Pictodentalium vernedei, assembly GCA_031216915.1. Lineage (NCBI taxonomy): Eukaryota > Metazoa > Mollusca > Scaphopoda > Dentaliida > Dentaliidae > Pictodentalium > Pictodentalium vernedei. The sequence continues at coordinate 640,613,439 of CM062296.1, read as the reverse complement.
GTACTATGTAATAATACTTGCTGACCGGGTATAACCTAGCTTGTCGTACTGATAAGAAAATTGTTTTGTTGCGATTGGTTACCTTGCTGTTGTAGGTTTAGCTATATTCCGGCTTTTTACTGGGATACATAAAAGCACACGACGCTCTACGTAGTCAATAGAGCTAAATCCAGCCTGGAAACTGAACCGGGAAGATGACTAAAGGATGATATGCCTATACATATCCATTTGCTGTACGGTATACTTGTTTGGGGTCACGTGCCGTCAATAAGTAGTATTATAACCCTGCAAAGTAGGCTATTCGCGTTATAACGAACAGAAAATATACCTCACACCCGAACCATTATTACAAAAAAATTGTGGCAAACTGAAACTCGATGGCCTATAAGGTTACATATTCTTTTGTTTATGCATGACTGGTATCATAATGAACGGCCTGTATCTTTCGAAAGTACTTTTGAAATCTACATAAATCCTCATGGAAAGGAAACCAGACAATCTGGGAGTATGCGTACATTCAAACTTAGAACACGTTTCTTTGCGGATCTCCCAACTCATTCTTTTCCGAAAATATGGAACGATTTAAACCCAGAAATTCAACAATACAGTAGGCCCTTGTTTAAAAAGTCAATAATTGATACAACTCTAAATTCGTATTCCTCTATCATTACCTGTGCGAACCCGTCTTGCCCTGATTGTTTTGTTTAAAATAAAAGGATCTCATCTTCCAAAGGCATTATTTCTTCTTTCAAACTGTTAATCTGTTAAACTGGTGTGACGTCAGCAAGAAATGGCCCAAATCCGGGCATGGTGGTGGTTTTTATCTTATTTTATTTAGGCAATACCACCCACCCCCCTTCTCCCTACCCACCCGGAGGGGAAGATAAAGGAAAAGGCCTTGATGTCAAGAAATCTGGTGTTTTGGAATGGCAGGAAGACAGCCTCTCCGTTTATGCCATTTCCATGTAATGTACACTTAATGTTATTTGTTACTTGCAAATTGTTATTGTACTTGTGTATGCTGCAAAATAAAGTTTCATTTCATTTCAACAATCATACAGGCTAAAATTGGTGCTGGCGAATACAAAAGAATGCTAATAAATCGGCAGGATAGGCTTTACGCGAATATCAGAGTGACAAAAAAAGAGACACCATCCTTCGAAAATTATTCACAAGAGCGGCGCGATGAAGAACTTGGATATTTTCAATTGGATGCAAAGAAGGAAGCTGGATCGGATTAAAAATTCACTGCGTCTGGAATAATTTCAAATTTTCCTTGTGTTAATGTTATTACAGCTAACTTCTTTATTTCGGATAACTGATTTTCAAACAACAACCCTGCTCTCGCGGGAAACTAGGTTTAGCAAGACAACAACACCTTATGATATTTGAAATGGACAATACATCATCGTATGCATGGCCAGGTTTAATAACCACACAAAACGCAGGAAATCAACCAACTTGTCTTATACAACATGTAGATATAAATATAAGTAAGCTACTTACAGTTTCATCAACTTCAGCTCATATATCTGAAGCAGCACAATGCAACCTTAACCCTTTATCTAATATGAAAAGCAGACGACACTTGCAAAATTCTTGAATAACTTATTTTTTTCATTTTTTTTGTCTCAAAAACATATGTTATGACCCTTCTTTGGAACGAGCTCGGGGAGCTCGTTCCAAAGAGGGGTCATAACCTATGTTTTGAGACAAAAAATGAAAAAAATAATGAAAATTAATTGGCGATTTTTGTGAATTGCGCTGGCCTTTTGTGGCCGTTACGTTGTTCAAAGGGTTAAGCAGTAGATATCGGAAGTTGCCTTCGGCACATATATCTGAATCCAATTAACGTTCAACACACGACGTCTTGCTAAAGGTGGCACAATTCTCGCCATAGAACCCAAAACTTCACAAAAGGCTCTTCGGCTCATATTTCTGAAGCTCGTGAGTGAAATAAAGATTTGAACGACCACCAGTAATGGGACACTTCGAATAAGGAGCAAATGTACACAAGAAAACAGCAAAGAGGGTTATACTATCCCAACAATGAACGAAACCCACAGTATCTGCAGAACCAGCCAACACATGGAATGAAAGTGGGCAGACAGACTAGCCAATACCTCAGACCAAGAGCCAATAGTATAAAACTTTTACAGTTGTAATTTCTAAATTGTATTTTCTAGTTATGACTTTAAATGGGTTAAAATAAACCATTAACATTTTCAAAGATCTGGCAATTTGCCAACTGGCAAATTGTCATATCTTTTAAAATGCCAATGATCCATTTTAGTCAGTTATATTAATAGACAGAAAATACAATTCTAGAAAATACCGTTCTAAACGTTTTATAGTATTGTCCCCAGTTTGGGAGGCAATTAAAACCGTCGGTTTTCATGTTGAGAAGCAAGATTCGATCACAGACCGAAACGATGTCAGATTCGTGGCAAATAGAGCGCACCATATGAGAAAAAGATGACCACAGGCGGGAAGTTGGATACGGACAAAATGAGGAGGGGTGGTGATGGGGGAGGAGGGTTTTCATAAAACGATCAGCCACACCAACGGGTCATTTATGAAACGATGACTAAAAAGCAGTCAACTTTATAGCGCAACGAGAAGCTGATACTGCGTGGTCACATTAACTGCTCAAGGAAATACAGTGTACAATGCCGTTCATTGGTCAAGCCAAATCATCGAACTGTACGAACAATGCAAGATTGACAACCAGTCCACAAGAATCTTAATACACACGACGATGAAATAAACTGACTGAATAAAAACCAAAGCAATTCCCGAAATAAAACAGTTTATGGGTCAGGCCCCATAAGCTTCCTTTATACAGGTCTTTGGCAGGGTACACAACCCTATGTTCACTGTCGTAATTTTACATACTCTAAGCCTGCAGCTCGAGGTAAAAAAAAGCCTGAGAGGATACATGGGTTGTATACCCTCCAAAAGATCTATTCTTTGTTCAAGGAATTTTAGGTTATGTCTAAAACATTATGTTGGTATTATACTTAATTTGCAAATACTTAGAATACATAGTATATTCCATCTGTAACCGGTTAACGATCCTAAGAGTCATATATATTGATGAATCTATAGCCGGGAGAGAATCGGCATCATCCAAATTCTGGCAGATAACCTGTTGATGTTGATTAAAAGAATTTCTGTTCGATCAATCCACACTTTTTGATTAAGCAAGTTTCCACAATCTATTGTCATAACTACGGCTAATTATTATTTTATTCAATCGTGTGTTTGGTTTGTTGTTAAGGCATTGTACATTTATAAAGCTTGTTAGTGCAACTTAAGAATAGATAGCAATAGCCGACTGTTGACAAACGTTCGACAGAGTTTCGTAAAAGCAGCTCTCGTCAATGTTTTGTTTCACAAGTAAACAGAAGTCCCTATCTGTTGCTATTATTACCCCCCCCCCCCCACACACACACACAGGGGATGAATATAGCGTAGAGCTCCGTCCGTCCGTCTGCCCGTCCGTCCGGGCCACCGCAGATGGCCTTACGAGGTGACCGTCCGTGTGCAGTCGTTACTTGTGCGAACGGAGGATTAAACCGTTCGTACACCACCCACTTGTGAGGTTTTTTCAACTGGTGGGGTGCGAAAAATCCACTTATGAGGTGCGCGAATGTCCCCATACCTAACACTAAAATCACCTCACAAGTCCGTACATCCGTCTTGCCGTCCGTACGAACTTTTTTTATGGATTTCAATTCGTTTTGGTATATGTCTCTATAGCAACAATGTTTACGTCAAGTTCGGTGACCAACGATATCTCTTGAAAATTATGGGAATTATTACCCATTGTTGTAAAAAAAAATTCCTTAAATCTTGTTTACGGCATAACTTGAACAATAGTTAGCGGATTTCCATTGTTTCTGGTATATGTCTCTATAGCAACAATGTCTACGTTCAGTTCAATGACTAGCGACATCCGATGGAAATAACGGGAGTTATTACCCCTTGTATAATAAAAAATATCGTGTAATGCTTGTTTATGGTATAACTTGAACAATAGTTAACAAATTTCAATTCTTTTCGGTAAATGTCTCTATAGCAACAATGTCCACGTGAAGTTCGATGACCAGCGATATCCGACGAAAATTATTGGAGTCATTGCCCTTTGTTTGATAGAAAATATAGTGTAATGCTTGCTTATGGCATAACTTTAACAATAAAAAACAGATTTAATTTCTTTTCGTAATATGTCTATATTGCAACAATGTCTAGGTCAGGTTCGATGACCAGAGTTATTCAATGAAAATTACAAGAGTTATTGCCGTCTGTTAAAAAATATCGTGCAATGCTCGTTTATGGAATAACTTAAACATCAGTAACCAAATAATTTTTTTGGTATATAACTCTTTGGGAACAATGTCTACCTCAAGTTTGATGCATACCATTATCCAATGAAAATTTTTGGAGTTATTGCCTTGCCCACTCTCCACCCCCTGTGCCAATTAGGCATTTTTTTTTCTTTGCTCCAAAATGCATTTTGAAGGATTTAGAGTGACTACATGCGGAAAAAAATGTGACTACTATAACACCAACCCCGCCCCCACCCCACCGGTGCCAATTAGGCAACTTTTTTGTTTATTCCAAAATGCATTTTGAAGGATTTAGCGTACCTGCAGAAAAAGAGTTTTCTCCTATGACCTCTCCACTCCGGTGCCAAAGTAGGCATTTTTTTTCTTTGCTCCAAAAGGCATTTTGAAGGATTTAGAGTGCATACATGCAGAAATTTGTTTTTACTCCTATGACCCCCTCCCCCCATCCCCCTGCCTATGTCTATTAAGCTTTTTTTTTTCTTCGCTCAAAAATGCATTTTGACGGATTTAGTGTGATTACATGCAGAAAAATTTACTCCTATGACACCCCACTCTATCCTCATATCCGGATAGTTAGGCCAGAAATTTGTTTTTTCTTTTTTTGCTAATGTATAGGTTTGGCCGGATTTAGAGTGATTTTATGTGAGGAAAAAACCTACCTATACTCCCTTCCCCAACTGTGGGGTGCGGGGGATTAGAAGCGCTTGGCGTTGCAAGCCTCTTGTTTTTAGAGTGTAAAGTTGTCTACTTTTCGTATCTTACGTGGAATCCCGGTACAACGCGTCTTTGTGATCGGTTCTCCGGTCATAAGTCACCCCAATGGAAACGGCGAGTTTTGAAAAGAGTCAGAGCGGAACGAATGATTCCTTGTACGAACAATGGAACGATTTTTTCAAAAAAATGATAAGCTTCAAGACTACCTGAAGACCCCTTGGCGCTGTATACTTGTATGAAGTGTGATAAGAAACTCGACCTGTTCCTCCATTTTAACAAGAGTACTGCTCATCGTTATACATCACTTTAAAGTAAAATTGTACCGAGTGAAACATCAAAGACGCTTACCACGAAAGCAAAAACCACAACTATCTTTTCTGTAGAACCTACTGCATTCAACAAAAAGGGCCAGACAAACTCGGAACCCTAATAAAACACTTTGCATTATGGACAGAAAAACAGAAAGGTTCAAGATATAAAGTTACCGACTGTAGACCATAGACCCGTCAGCAGGGGCAAATGGATTCAACACTGCAACTTCTTTGTGCAAAATGTTTTGTACGAGATCAGTTTCAGTGCTGGGTTCATTTTTAGAAACATCAAAATCGTTAAATTCCGGTATTTCACGTTTCTCAAAACAAAGCTCAGATGTTGTTGGTGTCAGATTTGACGCGTAATCAGGAAGATTCGGTAGATTTTCAAGAGAACATACAGGGAGAAGTAGTTTTGAAGTCGACTCGTCAAAACAAATTGGTTTGTCAACCAGTTGACTAAAGTAACATTTTGTTATAAACTAAATCAAGAACCATTCCAACTGAAGCTACGGAAGATATACATCATAACACCATATAAATTCTCATGCATCCAAGCCCCCAGTCTATTCCTGTAATGAATTCATAGTGGTTATGTCTGGGATCATTCTAGCCCTTAAATTGTCCATCGCCTATGCTTAGATTCAATCGAGTGGAATGTTTTAGTTGGCCGGAAAAGCGGACCTACGGTCCGCTTTTCCGACCAACTGGAATATTCCACACGACGAAATCTGCAAAAGACCATAAATATTTATTTTCTTTGAATCATCGCAAGAAATGTTTCTCAATCGAGGCTTGATGTGACCGAATCTTTAATGAAATTAAAACTCTGTTGGACATGATTGTAAACTAAATACTTATGAATGAAGACTCACAGCTGGAATAGTTTTATGATTACGTTGCGCAGTTTCATCAATTATCTTAATATCTTGATGTTTTCAACAAATATAACTGAACATGATGCAATTGTGATCACATTGAAAAGATGTGGTAGCTAATATTCATCATATTTACTCTGATGAATTACAAATATTAAAATACTAAGCACCATTTCTCTTTCAATGCAACTGGGAGATTTAAATGGTATTTACGGGTGTGCCTAAACCATGCTGCTTGTCAAATCAAGTTTGTTCAGATCACACTCCAGGGTCATATCTAAGTGTTTCAAGGATTGCGTCGTTTTCAAAATAATGGTACTTGGGCTGAGTTAATACTGTTAGACAAAACACTATTGACTGAAATGGCTTTCCAGACAAAAACAATTTGCCACATCAGCGTGGGGAGTTTGTTTACATGAATTTCATTAACATATTTTCTAGACTTTTACATTTTATTTCTTTAGACACGATAAATCAAACTTTTAGTTCTCAGCCCAAATCCACCAGAAAAAGACAGAATTGTTGATATTGGTTTTGTCGAGGTCAGAACTCACCACGATGAGAATAATGAGAATAAGTGCCTCAAATACACTTCAAAGGGGCACACCTAGTGTTGCCAACAAACTATAGAAAGTCCACAGAATAAAACAAAGCGTGTTTTCGCATTATTTAAGGCACATCTGATAGCATGACGTTGTGTTGACGGTTCTATCTGACAGTGGACAAGGCTGTATACATTCGGGTTCCATTAAAGGTTATAAGTTTGAACTATGGGCAATAAACAATAGTAGGTATAAAAGGCCGATTCTGGGACACGTTGTACATGTACCGTACAGTATATGTACAAGGTGTGTACACCCTCCATAGAATTCAGTGTTAAAATCGTGTACAAGTGCAAAAAATGTCGTTTTTCATGGTGTCCTAGAATCGGCTATTGTTTTTGAGGGTCACAGATCGCACTTTTAACGTCCAAATACCCGTTGGCGAACGTGTCGAATGTACACGTCGCTCAAAAAAAGTGAAAATGTACGAAATTGTACATTTTTTTTTACTTAAAAATTTTTGTCGACGTTCCCATCGTGGATTAGACCTTCAATCTATCGTTGGTGAACGCGAAAAAAAAAACGCTTTGCCGATTCTAAGACAGCATCAAAAAGGTGTTTTGCCGATTCTGGGACAGTGTCCCAGAATCGGCAAACAGCTTTTGAGGCTCACAATAGAGTCGACTATAAGATTGAAAATTCGATAAATTCTATCATAATAGCCACTCATGTTTTTGTTCTGGTGTGAATGAAGGTTTTCGTTCAAAAGAGTCGACAATAAAATTGAATCTGTAAAAATAGACATTCATGTTTTGTTTCGGTGTGAATGAAAGGTTTTTCGTTTACATTGAAAAAAAAATTGAGTTCTAGAAAATTAGAAAATCGATGGGAAAAATCGTTTGTTTACGTTTTGTCACTGCGAATTTTGTGAAATAAATCTTAATAAAACACTTTGTAGAATTTGTTTCATTCAAATAAAAATAGTTCGTAGAATTGTTTCATTCAAATAAAAATTCTATTATAAAACCTTTATTCACTATGAATTTAAGAGATAAAACTGACACTCATGTTTTTGTTCTGGTGTGAATGAAGGTTTTCTTTTAATGGGTCGTTTTAGTAATAGACAATAAAAGCGCATTTCCACTCAATTAGGTTGAAGTGGTAAATAAATTTTTAATATATTCGTGATAATGTTCGGAGATATAAATGAACCCTTTTAACGGATGTAATTATTCTCAAACGCGTTAAATCAGAAACCGGTTTCTTATGCACTAAAACTTTTCAAAGTTCTCCAGTTCGTCACTGAGGGAATAATCTGTGATGCGATTTTTAACGCGTTCAGAGGCAAAACGCATTTATAGAGGTTTTATCATGTAAAATGTTTTTTCCTCAACTGTTTTTTTTTAGTTATTATATTAAAGACTGAAGATATTTATATACTTAAAACATAAAAATAATTATACATTTAATTTTGAAAATAAAAAATAACTCACATTAGCATACTCAAAGGAAATATTAATAATTTAAAAACGAAAAAATGTTTTTACACATGGATGCTAAACGTCGAGGTCAAATTTTAAGCGAATATGAACGTGCCAAGAAGAGCATTCAATCGACTGACAGAAGCAGACGTCTTGGAGAGATGGAATTGAGACACGAAGCCACAAAAATATTTAAACCCGTGACGGAGGTTCAGGAACGAAGCAAGAAGGAGATAGTTGAAGAATTGAGACCCATAAAAGAGAGTTCTTTGAGAATGGGTTCGTTGCCCGGTAGTTTTACAAAACAGTATTCCTTTCAATCTACACCGGATTACGTTCCCATGAGAATCGAAACCGATGTGAGCGAAAGCGACGATACAGCTTCGACTATCACCACTGATAGCGTCGCGTCGTCCGAGGATGGTGGTAAGAGAGATCTGTTGTATGGAATTTATAAGGATTCGGACGGTAGAACTTTTGTGGGCGACACAGAAGTGGAAATGGATGATGATGATTTAATCGTCGGTTCGAATAAGTATAAAATAACTGATGGACTGCGCAAATTGCTCCTTTTCGACAAGCCTGGAGATTACACGGAACAGGATTTCGACAATTATGGCGACATTCTGGTTCAGACCTACGCCATGAAGAGAAATAACGATGCCAGAGAGACGAGGCCAACAGAGGTTACAAGTGGACGAAAGTGGTGAAACCCATATGGGATATGAATAAGAAGTTCGTCGAATCGGTGACTGGTAAAGGGGTGAAAACCACTTTTCTTCCGAGCGATTCTGACGCTCTGTCTCAGAGATTGAGTTTGTTGATGGCAAGTAGACGTGCTGGTAACACAGGATTAGATAATGAAATAGTTACTATATGTGACGAATTGTTAAGACAGAAGGTTTTGAATAAAAACCATTATAAAAGGCTGATGAACGAATTGAAGGATTGATGTATATAATAAGTAGAGAGAAACAAACAAACAAAATATATAAAATAAAAATAGTAAATTTTACACTAGAATAATAAAAGTATTTAAACAACAAACGATTTACCAGCGAAAACAAAATATATATTATAAAATAAAAATATGTTGGTGATAAAGAACAGGGGATACGTTAGAACTTACGTTCAAGGCGGTTCTGGCATCGTCGATTCTATAATGCGAGCGTTCACGAGTGATGCAGGTAGAAAACTCGCATCGACCGCGTTTGAGGTTGGTAAGAAGACGGCTTTGGATGCTGGTAAGAATGCCGCTTCCGAAGCCAGTGGTAGGATAGCTTCTGTGGCTGGCAAGAGGGCAGCCGACGCGTTGATCGACAAGTTGATCAGTCCACCGGTGAAGCGAGCTACGTTAGAGCGAACGCCGAAAAGTTGGAAAGATTTTAAGGATGATGTGGTACCCATACAAGATTTAGCCAAAATGACAAGTGGATCTGGATTGAAGAGAACTCGCGACGGTGTACTATAAATAAATAATAATATTAAAACTGAGTTTGATAAAACATAAAATTGTGTTTGAAAAAATCTAAAATAACAAACAAACAAAAAATAAATTAAAGATATGTCTTGGAACGACGCCGCGACTAAGAGGTCGAATAATGAGTTCTTTCCCAAACGCATAAGAGGCTTGATAGTGGGAAAATCGAATTGTGGAAAGACCAATCTGTTGATGAATCTGTTGTCCCGACCCGACTGGTTGGATTACGACAGATTGTTTGTGTTTGGCAAGAGCTTGTTTCAACCCGAATACAGATTGCTTCGAGAATGCATGGATCGTAGATTGCCTAAGGACGTCATAGCCAGAATCTTTGACAGTAGGGAGGAATTCGACAAAAGTGAAGCTTCTCTTTTGACCATTTTGGACGGTGCGGCGATGGAATTGATGAAGAGAAATGCATCTTCGAACGTCGAGTGTCGATTTTATGAGAACGCTAGCGACGTTCCGGATCCTAGAGAATTGAAATCGGAAGATAAGAATCTCATGATTTTCTGCTTTTGGAGAGACAGAACTGATGCGAATCGTATTACGTTAGGGGTCCTCACAGCAACGTGGACTGTTTCTACCTGTCGAATTATTTTCGATTGCCCAGACAGACGATAAAGGAGAACGCTAATTTTCTATGTCTCTTTCGCCAAGATCTCAAGAATCTCAATCACATCTATAGCGATCATGTCGCAAACGACACGAGCGCGGCGGAATTCAGGAGATTCTGCAAGAGGGTTTGGGATGGTGGACTTTACAATTTCGTCGTGATCGATTTGACAAGCGAATTTAATAGCGGAAAATATCGGTGCGGATTCGACAAGTTTTATGTTTCTGATGATAAGATACAGCGTGAAAATAAAAATTAGAAAATAATAAATCTTCAAATAATTAGTTTTGAAAAAATAAAAATAAAATTAAATATAATGTTCGAACAAGGAGAATTGTTAGAACGGATAGCCGAGAATACGGCTGCAAAACAATCCATTCAAATCGTGGTGAGTGGCGATTCGACTCGATTCGCGACGAAATTCGAACCTTCCATCGAATTGAGTAGAGAGAAAAGATATGAGATGGCGTTGGTGAATCTGGAGTCTTATTATTCCTTTCCCAACGTCACCGAAAAGAATAACTCGTTCAAGTATTCCGACGGAGTGGATAGATAGATAGATAGATAGATAGATAGATAGATAGATAGATAGATAGATAGATATACTTTATTCAACAATATATCACTGAATAACAAAACATAAGACACAACTATACAAAATTAAACACAACATGATATATTGTTAGGAGACAACATAGCAAATTTAGCTGTCTTCCTGTTGTCTCCTTGGTATGGTCGTACAAATTCAATAGTCATGCAGTAGACATCGTTAAAACATAATCACCACCGCCTTCAGTATAGGGTGTAGAGAGTTATAGCGAGGGCCACCGGCTGTCACATAAAATGATCTCATATGAGACATTAGTGGCCGTTTAGGATGAGATAACAGTTGACAAGTATATACCTGCCTTGGGGTGTGGGAGACAAACAAAGGGAGAGAGATATTTGCCTGGTGAGTTGGATCCCAGGAAGATGCCTTCTCGAAGTATGAATGAGTGTTAAGCAATTAGTTACCGGTCCAGATTTTGCAAAGGGCAGTTCAAAAAGATAAAGGTAAGGCTTTATAAATTTATAAATTTGTTGCTTGAAATGACGACCGATTAAGAATTATTTAGTAAATTAGTGTGAGTCAGTGTAGGGGAAATGTCAGTGGAGTGCACATTCTCGTAAGAGAAGATGAATACCCATCATGAGGCATTATCCAATACGTTTCACAATACTAATATTAAAAAATAGTAATATTTAGATATTAGGGTGGCAGTCGGGACACATGCGATATGCGCATGATATGTTCGAAGAGTAGTTATGTATGTATTTCATAGCTAATTGTTTTTTAAATAGGCTTCTGGTGGGGAGACCTCGAATACCAGACTCAATTGCATTCCATATTTTGGAAAGCTATGTCTCGGCAGATTTGCAGAAAACTGCGTTCTTGGTTTATCAATCTGTATTAATCCTGCTTGTCTAGTAAGAGTTCCAGTGGATCTAACATTAAAAAACGTTTCAAACGATTGTGGTAGGTTCATATATTTCCAGTCATACATAAATAATGAAACGTTTAATTTGTAAAGGTCGTTAAATTTCAAAATATTGTTCATTTTGAATAAAGGATCTGTATGACTGTTAAGTCTTTTGCGATTGATTACTCTAATGGCTCGTTTCTGCAGAGTGTATATTTTACAACAAGAAGATGCGTGGCCCCATACTTGGATTGCGTATAATACCTGACTATGTATAAGTGCATAATATAACGACTTCATTGCTTTATGTGGTAGTATGTTTTTTACTTTGTTCAAACAATATATTATTTTCGATATTTAGAACAAATAGTAGATACCTGGTGTTTAAAACTGAGATTTTCATCAAGATAAACTCCCAGGAATTTAGCCACCTTTTCAGACTGGGAGTTATCGACTGGTGAAAGTTTAGTGTTATTCAGAAAGATACGTAGCATATTTGCTTTGTTTGGGTTATTTGGTGGGTGCAGCATAATATATTTGCACTTATTAGCGTTTACTTGAAGTTTATTACAGCAACACCAGATAAAAATATTTGTAAGTTCTGCGTTTAATTCAGTTTCCAATCTCTCCAGATCATGCCCAGATGTAAAAGGGGTTGTATCATCAGCAAATGAAAGTAGATTTAGCCTTGTTGAGTTGCTCATATCATTGACATAGATCAAGAACAAGAGGGGGCCGAGAACGGAGCCCTGTGGGACACCACAGTTAACTGTTTGCGTTGAGGACTGGTGCGAGTTAACATCGACAAATTGTAACCTATTTGATAAGTAGCTTTTGAACCAATCGTTCGCCTTGCCTCTAATTCCGTAGAATTCTAGTTTGCTAAGCAATATGTCATGACTTATCGTATCAAAGGCTTTCGACAGATCTATGAATACTGCTAAGGTTGAGTCCTTTGTGGGTTTATCATTGCTATCCGCGACATACTGAAGAAGATGTAAGATGGGATGAATTGTGGAATGACTTTTGCGGAAGCCATATTGGTGTTTATATAGTATTTCGAAATTGTTTAAAAAACTGATGACTCTACGATACATTATTTTTTCTAGTACTTTGAGAAAACTGGAAGTAAGCTTATGGGTCTATAATTTCCTAGCATCTGAGGGTTGCCACCTTTATGTATCGGTATCACTTTAGCTATTTTGAGTTTGTCGGGAAATTTTCCTTCTGTAAAGGAGAGGTTAAAAATGTGTGTCAGGGGTTTTGCCACTTGCAATATTGCCTCTTTCATAACTCTTGTTGATAAGTTATTGTAGTCTGAGCTCATTTTTCCTTTTAATTGATTTACTGTCAATATAATTTCTTGTTCATTTGTTGGGACAATAAAGAAGGTCTCGCTAAAATTGCCATTTAAGTATTCTCGGAAATTCTTAGTTGTATATGGAACATTCTCGTTTATTGTCTGACCAATCCCCACAAAGTGGTCATTAAAATTTGAGGCGATTTCACTGGGGTCAGTTATTTCTTCATTATTAACAGATATTCTCGATGGAAAGCTGGCAGTTGATTTAGATTTGGATATTATAGTGCGTAATATGTTCCATGTTTTTTTCATGTCGTGTTTATTTGTTTCTATTATATCATTATAATATAAGGCTTTGCTTTGTCTTTTTACTTGATTAAAAATTATACAAAATTTTTTATATTTGTTTATGTTAAATTCTGTTGGTTTTTTCATTTTTAGGTGAAAAAGTTTATTTTTATTGATCGATGATTGCAGAAGGCCGGTCGTCATCCAGGGCTTACGTTTCACATGTTTCTTATGTACCCTTAATTGTTTTAGGGGGAATGCGTTTTCAAATGCATTGAGGTATATATTTATAAAAGATTCGTATGCAGTTTCAACACATGTACCGTTGTATACCGAGTCAAAGGAGCTGTTTTGGAGAATGTTTTTAAATAATTCCACATTTTCTCTTTTGAAAGACCTTCTATAAATGGATGATGTACTACTGGTAACGTGGGTGCCTTCTTGTACATAAAATGTCGCAAAATGGTCTGAGATATCTGTAATAATAATACCAGCATGATATTTATCGGTGACATTGTTGGAATAAATATGATCAATCAAGGTCGCTGAGTGTTCTGTTACTCTCGTTGGCTTTGTTATGACCGGCATGAATCCATGACTGAACATATTATCTACGAATGTATTAGTTTTTTGGTGTCTGTTGAAACAAAGTAGATCCACATTGAAGTCTCCCAGTAGAAAAGCTTTACTATGCTCAGAGCAAATTTTTGTTACAATATCTGTTACTGAGGAATGAAATGTGTCAATGTTCGCCAGAGGAGGTGAATTCGGTCGATATATGCACCCGACGACGTAAGAGTTTTGACATCCCGGATTTACCTCAATGAAGATTGTTTCGATGACGTGTGGAATAAAAATCTCTAGGTCAGGTCTAACCTTAAACGAGAGTTTTTCTGAAACGAAGATGCCAACACCTCCTCTGCCATCATCGTCGCTAGGTCGGACCCTGTAAACAATCGGGTGATATCCTTCGATTTTATAATTCAAATTTTCATGGATATTAAATATTTCTGTCAAGCCAATCACTTCAAATAAATTTTCGTCGTTCTGAATGTCACACAAGAAGTTGGTGAGCGAGTCAAAGTTCGCATTCAGACTTCGACAGTTTAGGTTTAGTAAACTAGTTTTTATCTTTTTGTCGTAGAAATCTCTTTTAAAGTTTGAGGTTGAATAATAATTACATGAATGATTATGAATAGAGAATGGGGACACGTCAGGGCTGTAGTCGTCCGTGACGTTCGTTTTTTCGTTATACATAGAAACAAAATTGAAATGATCATTATGCTGTATCTCATCCAAAGTAGGGTTAAAATTCGCCATAACTGGGCTCACTATAAGACTGTGTTTGGTAAACTGAAGACAGTGGTAATTTTAGTGATAAAGATACAAGGTAGAATTTACGGCACAACAACACATAAGAAGTAAATTGTTTATATTGATGAGAAAAAATCATCAATGTATCTAAATAGGTATCTACGGGGATTATGTCACTGCGGAATCGAACGAAAGAATTATTAATCAGTCTTCGAGAGAAAGTGGACATCGAATGAAGGTTTCAGCGAGGAGGGATAAAAATGACATTATCAGCTTGTTAGCTTCTTGGTGTGGTTAACATTGCATATATATTACCTTGGCTAATCATGGCACAACATGGAGATGAAGTCAGGAGTGGTCGATCGTTAATCCACATGTTGCTCATTTTAGCGTGTACAGGTTTTGTTATCTATATTTGGTTGTTGCATTCAATTGTTATTACAAAAACCGTTTGAAACTGTTTGAAAAAAACTTTGAAAATTAAAAACATATAAGTTGTCGTAGTAGCTTGGAAGGACTGATATGGAAGCGCAAAAATGAAAAGAGTGAAAAATCAATGCATGAGCTGCAAACTGAAACTGATAAACAAAATTTAGTAACTGTTTCGGTGCTGAATTATTTTATGTTGGTTTTTGGCTAATAACTATTCATAATATTAAAATTCATCGGGGGGAACCCTAAGGCACTTTCCAATAAATTTTAATAAAACAGTGTACATAAACAAATCTCTGTTTTCGTTTTTCTGAATTGGACATTCAAGCGTAGACGCGTCCAAGTGTGTAATGTATATCCACATACCACACATTATTTTTTCCTCCAAAATGCATTTTGACCTCAGTAAATATGCAATAAAGATAGAACAGAGTGAAATATGATTTCTGATTTGGCTAATAACTATTCATAATTAAAATTCATCGGGGGGGGGGGGAGGTGGGGTAGGTGGGGGGTGGGTACCCAGAGGCACTCTCCAACAAATTTTAATAAAACAAGTGTACATAAACAAATCTCTGTGTGTCTGAAATTGTTCATTCAAGCGTAGACGGGTCAAAGTGTGTAATATATATCCACATGCCACTAAGTATTTTTTCCTCCAAAATGTATTTAGACCTCAGTACATATGCGGTAAAAATAGGACAAAGTGAGGTATGATTTCTGATTTGGCTGATAACTAATCATAATACCAAAATTCATCGGTGAGTACCCAAAGGCACTCTCCAATAAATTTTAGTAAAACAAGTGTACATAAACAAATCACTGTTTTCGTGTGTCTGAAATTGGACATTCAAGCGTAGATGGTTCCAAGTGTGTAATATATTTCCACATACCACTAAATATTTTTTCATCCAAAATGCATTTTGACCTCAGTTTTTATGCAATAAAAATAGGACAAAATGAGGTATAATTTCTGATTTGGCTAATAACTATTCATGATATTAATATTCATCAGGGGTACCCAAAAGGCACTCTCCAATAAATTTTAATAAAACAAGTGTGCATAAACAAATCACTGTTTTCGTGTGTCTGAATTGGACATTCAAGCGTCGATGGGTCCGAGTGTGTAAAATATATCCACATGCCACTAAATATTTTTTCCTCAAAAATCATTTTGACCTCAGTACATATGCAATAAAAATAGAACGGAATGAGGTATAATTTCTGATTTGACTAGTAACTATTCGTAATATTAAATTTCATCGAGGGGGAGGGGGGTTACCCAAAGACACTCCCCAATAAATTCCAATAAAACAAGTATACATAAACAAATCTCTGTTTTCGTGTACCTGAATTGGACATTCAAGCTTTGACGGGTCCAAGTGTATAATATATATCCACATACCACAAAATATTTTTTCCTCCAAAATGTAGTATGACCTTAATACATGTGCACTAAAAATAGAACAGAGTGAGGGATGATTTCTTATGTGGCTAATAACTATGCATAATATTAAAATTCAACGGGGGGGGGGGGGGGGTTACCCAGAGGCACTCTCCAATAAGTTTTAATAAAACATGTGTTCATAAACAAATCTCAGTTTACGTATTTCTGAATTGGACATTCAAACATGGACGGGTCCAAACGTGTAGTATATATCCACATGCCACTAAATATTTTTTTCCCCAAAATGCATTATGACCTCAGTACATATGCAATAAAAATAGCACAAAGTGGAGTATGATTTCTAATTTGGCTAATAACTATTCATACTATCAAAATTCATTGGGGGCGGGGGAGGGGAGGGGGAGGGGTTACCCAGAGGCACTTTCCATTAAATTTTAATAAAACATGTGTACATTAACAAATCTCTGTTTTCGTGTGTCTGCATTGGACATTCAGCATGTACCGGTCCAAGTGTGTAATATATGTCCACATGCCACTAAATATTTTGCCCCCAAAATGTAGTATGGTATGTTTTCGTGTGTCTGCATTGGACATTCAGCATGTACGGGTCCAAGTGTGTAATATATGTCCACATACCACTAAATATTTTTCCCCCAAAATGTAGTATGGTATCAAATATCTTAGTTGGTTGGAATGACGAATATGGAAACCCCAAGATGAAAAGAATGAAAAATCAATGCATGAGATACAGACTAAGACATGTAAACAAGATTTAGTAACTAGTTCGGTGCTGAATTATTTTATGTAGGTTTTTGGCTAATGAATGTTCAGTACACCAAAATATACCAAAATGTATCGGAGAGTACCCAAAGGCACTCTCCCATAAATTTTAATAAAACAAGTGTACATATACAATTCTCTATTTTCATGTGTCTAAATTGGCCGATCAGTTGGACACAGTGTTAACTTTGCCCATATTGTGTTTCACGTGTACAGGTTTTGCTATCTATATTTGGTTGTTGCATTCATTTGAAGCTATTCGTTCTGTTATTACAAAAACCGTTTGATAAAATTACAATCTTTGAAAATTGAGAACATATAAGTTGTCGTAGTAGCTTGGAAGGACTGATATGGAAACACAAAAATGGAAAGGGTGAAAAATCGATGCATGAGATGCAAACTGAGACTGGTAAACAAAATTTTAGTAACTGTTTCGGTGCTGAATTATTTTTTGTTGGTTTTTGACTAATAACTATTCATAATATTAAAATTTATCGAGGGGTACCAAAAGGCACTCTCCAATAAATTTTAATAAAACAAGTGTACATAAACAGATCTCTGTTTTCGTTTTTCTAAATTGGACATTCAAGCTTAGACGGGTCCAAGTGTGTAATATATATATCCACATCCACGCATTATTTTTCCCCTCCAAAATGGATTGGTTGGAGATTCGAATTCCCAAAGGAAGTTACGACATAGACAATTTGAACAATTACATTCAAACGCGAATGAAGACGGATGGAAAGGGAAGCAACAAGATCAGACTCGCTCCCAACCCTAATACCTTACAGACGATGTTGGATTTGGAAGATAATTTTCGAGTGGATTTCAACACGGACGATTCTATAGGCAAGATGCTGGGATTCGATCGAAAGATGTATCGAGGCCACGCGGCATCTGAAAATACGGTTGACATTCTCGCAGTCAATAGCATTCTGGTGAACGTGGATGTGATTGCTGGAAGCTACGTGAATGGTAGCGCTCAACCGACGATCTAATCCTTCTTTCCAAACGTGTCGCCGGGTTATAAGATCATGGAACGACCTCGAAATTTAGTTTATCTACCAGTGATTTTAGACACATTGTATAGTCTCAAAACCACGTTGACGGATCAAAATGGTGAATTGTTAGATCTTCACGGAGAAAGGGTGACGATACGATTTCACATAAGAGAAATATAAAAGCAAAAAAAAAAAAATATTGTGTGTATATAAATAACAAAATAAAATAACGCAATATTTATTTACAAAAATTATTTAATATATATAATTATCATTAAAACAAAAAAAAAACAATTGAAGAAAATATATTTAAAAAAAAAGAATTATGACACAATACGTGGTTAAAAACGTGAACATATCCGCAGGACAGAGGAAGAAACTTAAGAGAGCATTAACAACTCGAGGCGCGGCGGTGAGATTCAAATTCACTCACGAAGATCTGAAGAGTGGCGGTCAGGATTCGATCGCCTGGACCAGAAGTCAAATCAAAAGGATGGAGAAAGCAATTCGTGATGGAAGAGGGTTGACGGTGAGATTGAGTCCCGCTCAATTGAGATACAATTTGAGAATGAAAGGCGGTTTCCTACCGCTATTGGCAGAAATCGTCGCAAAAGCATTACCCTTTGCCGCAAAAGCATTACCCTTTCTCGGAAAGACTCTTGGCATGGGAGCTCTCTCAGGACTCGCGAGTTCGGCAGTTGAGAAATTAATGGGTGGCTGCGGACTGTTTTTGAAGAAGGGGGGAGCCGTGTGTCGCGTCCACGTAGACGACAGCGGTAAAGGATTGTATCTAGAACCCGTTAGAGGTGACAACTCTTTGAGTGGAAATGGTCTCTATCTAAAGAGTGGACGGAACGTTGAGCGACTCGGCAAGGGTTTGTTGTGTGGTGAGAATTCGCCATTTAAGAATATACCGATTCTGAGTATGTTATTATAATGTAAAAATTATATAATTATGTAAAATATAAATCATAGAAAGTATAAAATAATATAAAATGGATAAAAAAGTGGAAAAACAATTAGACGATAATGATGAATATCGCGAGATAGAGTGCGAAAAAGATGTGGAAAAACGATTAGACGCTAATGATGGATATCTTAGGAAAGAACTGATAAAAGAGTTAAATAAAGATCGGGATAGGCGGTTGAAATTTAACAGAATGAGACGTTTTCCACCGTTACCACTACCTTCTGAAGAGAATGGTAATGATGCGAGTGTTACTGAGAGATGCACAACATTCGTTCATAATTATGATTCGGATAAACAAATGTGTTCTTATAAAAAAAACGTAACATATCACAAAAAAAGAAAAGAAGAATCGACGCTGAAATTTGAGAAAAAAGGAAACGTTATTATAATATATGGACAATAGTGAAGAAGGAAAGCAAGAAAAAAACAAAAAAAAAAGTAATGAGATCTAGAGATGATCAACTTCTCTAGATCTCATTACTTTTTTTTTCCTCCTTCTTTGCTAAAAATCAATCTCTCTATTGTTTTTTATATTTCCAAGTCCGTTATTAGCATGTTGACGGTCGTGTCTTCTCCTTTTTCGCAAATGTGTTGAATGTTTATCTTTACTTTTGAGAGTTTTTTTTACTTCAGTCAACGCGCTCTCACCACCCGATTTGTTCACGAGTTCAAGAGAGATTTTTGGATATATGTAACTTCCATAGGGCAACGACAAATTGCTCTTGTCGAATTCTCTGTCTTCGGCGACGATGATATTCTGCAGATCGCTTTCGTACTCGTAAAACAAATCGAGCATGGCTTCGGCCAATTTCAAAGGCATGCTATATTTGTCGTATTTGTGCTGTAAGCCCTTCTTCTTGACCTTGTTCAATTTGATGGAATCATGTCGTTGTAATCTATAGATTTTACAACCGAGTTTCTTACACGTTTCGACTCGTTTCAATTTCAATTCGCATTTTTTAGGTGTTGTTGTCATGATCAATTATTTGTTTTTTTTGTTTTATGAATTATTGCAAATAATATATATTTTTAAATTTTGTATTTAAATAATAATTTGTTAAAAAAGTCTGTTTTTTTTACTCTTTATATATATATATAAAAAAAAAGTTTTTTTTTTAATTTTTAATTTTCTTTAATGTAAAAAATTTTTTTTTGTAAACATTTTTTTCTCTTTATAGATAAATAAAAAGTTTAAATTTAACGTCCTTTTTTCTCGTATTAATTCAATTTTTTCCACGTTAAGGAACATAAAAAAAATGTATTAATTTCATCAAAAAAAATTTTTTTTTGAAGGAATTAAAACATATATATATAAAAACAATTTTAAAACTTTTTAACAAATTATTTTTAAATACAAAATTCAAAAAAAAAAAAAAAAAATTTTCTTACAAAAGAAGCAAACAAATAAAAAAATGGAAAATTTAAATGAGAAAACCTTACCTCAGTTAAACGAGATTTGTAAAATATTAAAAATTCCACATTTCAGAAATCATAGAACTAAATAAAAAAAAATTGAAGTCATACAGGAATATTGTTTGCGAAACGATGGAAAGTAAAAAATCGAAAGATCGGAAGTGGATAAACATGAACAGTCAAAAAATGCATCGATTGTGAAAAAAGAGAAGAACTTCAAGTTTCAAAAGAAAAGAAAAAAAAACTAAAACGAAAACGAGTGATGTACTTCAGATTCTAGACAAACGAGATATATCGAGTGAAATTCGACAAGCAATCAACGAAGGGAAAGGAGAAGAATATGGAGCATGACTCATCATGGAAATATTCCAATCGAAGACTTAGAACGGGAGAGTGTGATCAAAGGCGTTTTTAAAACTTTCGATGTGGTTCCCTCGTTCAAGAAAATCGATCCGAAATTGTTCATGGAACGGATGAAGAAAAAAGTATTGGATTTGTTTCACAAACACATGAACATGGAACTAAAAATTAAGATGATACTCCATTGCGTGATGAATAAAATCGACGTGAAGTCCGGCGAGAGCATCGTGAAAAATGCATATTTCAGATCTAACGTCGAACCCGTACTTCCAGGTTCAGATTTATCAGACATTTTTGAAAAGATGAAAGACAAGATGTTGACGTCTCTCACAAATTATCAACATGAAGGTAGTAATTGGACGTTCGATGAGGTGTTGAAACTCGAAATTCATATAACTGAAAACGATTCATTGAAAGGGTCTTCCTACGTGGAATTACCATATTTCTTAGCTAAAAAACACTACGTGGTCAATGTGAGAAATAAAGATGAACAGTGTTTTAAATGGGCAGTCACCTCCGCTTTATACCTTGTCAAAATCCATCCTGAGAGAGTTTTTCATTACGAGGAGACTTCTAAAAATCTTGATTGGACCGGAGTGACTTTTCCAATGCAGTTAAAACACATTGAACGTTTCAAGACTCAAAATCCCACCGTAGCAGTGAACGTCTTGGGATACAATGATGAAAAACGAATGGTCTATCTTCTCAGACAGCCTTCATATCTCAAAAGAGAAAAGACGATTATTTTATTATTGATTTCGAATGGTGACAATCGTCATTATTGGTGGGTTAAAAATCCGAGCCGATTACTGTCAAGACAAAATAATAAACATGAACATAAGATATGTTTATGTTGCAACTGCATGAACATGTTTCAGAGCGAAAAATCGTTAGCGAAACATCAGGAATATTGCAATGAAAATCAAGGTGTCGCCATTGAAATGCCCAAACCCAACGCCATCATGAAGTTTGAAAATCGCAATAGAAGATTAAAAGTACCATTCGTCGTGTACGCCGATTTCGAATTTTTCACCATTAAAATGAGTTCCTGCCAACCTAACGCTCTTCAAAGTTACATCGAAAGATATCAAAAACACATACCTTCGGGCTATTGCAGTTACGTGAAATGCGCTTTCGACTCACAACACGACATGGGTCCCTTCATCTATACGAAACAGTGCAAAAACGACAACGTGGCTCAAAGATTCGTGGAAGAGTTAGAATAGAAAATTCAAATGTTATACGACAAATTCAAAACTCCGGCGAAAATGATCATCACGCGAGATCAGCAGGACGAAAATAACAGAGCCACCGAATGTCACATATGCAGACAATCGTTCGACGAGAATTTGGTGGGAAAATAAGAAGGTCAGAGACCACGATCATTTATTTATTTATTTATTTATTTATTGGTGTTTAAGGTCACATACTTATGCACAATGGCTAATCGTGACCGTGACAGTTTTACGGGTGGAGGAAGCCGGAGTACCCGGAGAGAACAACCGAGCAACGACGAGCAGCTGTCAGCTCTCCAACATCGTAACTCTGAACTCTGCACAGCAGCACAGGCAGGGTTAGATTGGTTGAAGACATGCGCACCATCGACGTGCAGTACGCCTCAGTACACAGCGTCATCGTGCCCCCATGCAGGCAATCGGGGTGAAGTGTCGTGCCCAAGGACACAACGTGGTTGCCGCAGGTGGGATTCGAACCGAGGACCTCTCGGCTTGCAGCCTGCACCTCTACCAACTGAGCCACCGCGCCCCCTGACCACGATCATTACACGGGTCTGTATCGCAGTCTGGCTCACAGCAAGTGTAATTTAAAATATCAAGACACCGTTTTCTATCTGGTGATATTTCACAATCTCTCAGGTTACGACAGTCATCTGTTCGTGAAAAATCTCGGCACCTCCCACGAAGAGTTAAATTGCATCGTGAACAGCGAAGAAAGATACATTTCCTTCATGAAATGGAAGGTCATGGAGAAGAAAAGAGTAATCGACGGAGAGACGTTGAAAGAAAAAACGAAATTCATTCGTAGAAGCATACGTTTTATCAACAGTTCTAAATTCATGTCGATCGCTCTGGAAAAATTAGTCGATAACATGAGCAAGGATAAATTTAAAATTATGAGCGATCATTTCGGAGAACAAGTAGATGTTATGTTGAGCAAAGGAGTCTATCCTTACGATTACATGAACGATCTAAAGAGATTCGATGACACCGCACTACCTTCGAAAGAAGATTTTTATTCGAAATTATAGGAATCCGACATTTCCGACGAGAATTACGAACACGCCAAAAACGTGTGGAAATCATTCGATATGAAAACCATGAGAGATTATCACGATCTCTATCTTAAGACTGACGTTCTGCTCTTGGCAGACGTGTTCGAAAACTTTCGAGACGTTTGTAGTCGAAATTATGATCTGGATCCGGCTTGGTATTTCACCGCACCCGGTCTGGCATGGGACGCTCTGTTGAAGACCACCAAAGTCCAATTGGAATTATTATCCGACGTGGACATGTTGCTCATGTTCGAAAGGGCTACGAGAGGTGGGGTCTCGATGATCTCCCACAGATATTCTGAAGCTAACAATCCCTACATGAAAGAAGGTTTCGATTCGAAATGGTTGAATAAATACATACAGTATTGGGATGCTAATAATCTGTACGGTTGGGCTATGAGTCATCCTTTACCGATTGGAAATTTCGAATGGGTAATGGAACCAGAAGAGATGCAAAAATGGAGAGACTATCCTTGCATTTTAGAAGTCGATTTGAACTATCTGAAAGAATTACATGATCTACACAACGATTATCCGCTGGCTCCTGAACGAATGGAACCGAATGAAGGAGACAAAGAAAAACTCATTCCCAATTTATTTAACAAACGTCGTCTACAGTGAGAATTTGAAACAATACATCGATTACGGGATGAAATTAGTCAACATACATCGCATCATTCGATTCAAAGAAGATACTTGGATGAAAAAATACATCGATCTCAACACGAATCTCAGAATTCAAGCCGAGAACGATTTCGAAAAAGATTTCATCAAACTCATGAACAACTGTGTGTACGGTAAATCGATGGAAAACATAGGAAGAGAACCGACGTTCGACTTGTCACATCTGAGAAAAGAGCAAAAAAATTAGTGGCGAAACCCATTTACAAACACCGAACCATATTCAACGAAAATCTAGTGGCCGTTCACATGCAAAAGACGCACCTGAAGTTCGACAAACCGTATTATCTCGGACCGATCATCTTAGATATCAGCAAGCGATTGATGTACAAGTTTCACTACGATTACATCAAACGAAAATTTGGTGATAAAGCCAAACTACTGTTCACCGACACAGACAGTTTAGTTTACGAGATAGAGACGAAAGATGTCTACCAAGATATATCTCCGGATGTGGCAGCGTGGTTCGACACGAGCAATTATCACATCGATCACCCGTCCAACATTCAATCGAACAACAACAAGAAGGTGTTAGGTAAATTTAAGGACGAGAGCGGTGGTAAACAAATCGTCGAATTCGTGGGCTTGAGACCTAAACTGTATGCTTATCATCTAGAAGATAAAGAGATCAAGAAGTGCAAAGGGGTTAAAGCATGCGTGGTGAAGAAAAACATCTCTTTCCGAGAGTATAAAGATTGTCTGTTAGGAAGTGGTCCAGTGTATAAGACTATGAAATCGATTCGAAGCGAAAATCATGACTTGTATACCGAAATAGTCAACAAGATTTCGCTGAGGGCTGATGACGATAAGAGATTCGTGTTAGATGATAAAATAAGCACTTTAGCACTCGGACATTGGACTTTGGATCTAATTTTAGATGATAGGATTTCAGATATGATTGTGGATGATAAGTTTCCAGATATGATTAAGGATGATAAGATTCCAGAAAATCAAGAGGAATTGAACGGATTCAAGATTATAGAAGTTGAGGAATTAGACGGATTCAAGATTATGGAAGTCGATAGAGTTAGTTTAAAAAGAAAAAGAAAAAAAAGAAAAAAATAACATCATTTTAGTGAATTATAATAAAATAAATAAATTAAAAAAAAAATATAAGCATTTATGAATTAGAAAATAGAGATATCTGTAGAAGGTGTCGTCTTACCTAACGAACCCCTATCCAACATCGATCTGTCGAATGCGGCGAAGGATTTGAAAATCAAAGATTTTCTAGGTGTGTTTTCCAGAGATGCCTTGCCGAAGAGAAGACCTCGACAATCGGAATGCGGAATTTTAAATCTAGACGATTTATCGGGTGAAGGCACTCACTGGGTGGGGTGGTTCAAGAATGGGGAGAAGAAGAATTATTATTTCGACAGCTACGGAATCTCACCGCCGAAAGAAATAAAGAACTATTTCAACAAATCGATGGTTCGTTACAACACGGGATGAGTGCAATCACCAGATCAAGTGTTTTGCAGTCACCTGTGTCTCTACATTCTCAAGAGATGGTCTGAAGGAGATCGGTTTCAAGACATTGTCAGTGATTTACATTAGAGAGAGATTTTTTTATAGTATATATATAAAGGTAAAAAAATTATTTAAAAAATTTTAATCGAATAAAAACGAAAAATAAAAATAAGTAAAATAATTCATTTTTAATAAACTGCGTTTGAAATATATTTTTAAAACAAAAATCTCAAAACAACATGCCAGTCGATAAATTTGGTAGAAGTGACGACGAAAGTCAACCCAAAAAGAAGAGAAAGACGCTCGAAGTCGGTGATGGTTATGATGTTGCTAACTTGGACGAACGTTACGTTCGGAGATACGAACCTTGAGAGGAACCTTTGAACATAAACGATAAGAAGCTCTACAATCTTCCCGAGCTGATAGATCTCGCAGATGCTGCAACTAAAAAATACATCGACAGGGGGAACGTGGATTTTGAACGAATCATGCTAGATAATTACGTGGATAAAGCCATGACCGACGATCTCGATCTGAAATCCAAACATTTGGTGAACATCGCGAATCCCATAGATCCCACCGATGCCGCAACCAAGAAATACGCGGACGACTCTCACGCGCGATTCAGCGACCATCTGAGAAATAGATACGTTCAGAAAACGATGCACTCGGAATTGAACACCAATTCTAACAAGATAACGAATGTGCCACTCCCACGAATCCCAAGGACGTGGCGACCAAACACTACGTAGATCTGGAACAGAGAAAGTCTGACAGACGAGAAATGAAATCGGATCTGATTGCGGGATTCAACAAGATATTGAATCTGTCGAATGTCGACGACACGGATGCAGACTCAACCGCGGTCAACAAGGGCTACATAGATTCTGCCATGATACGATCACAAGAATATGTAGAATCGTAAGTGGATGATCTCTACCTGAACAAACAATCTGGTGGAACCATGGAGGGTGGTATCAACATGAACGGTGAGAATTTATTCGGTCTCAATCACGATCCCGAATTCGATTCCAGCACAGTCAGCAGGAAGTACGTAGATGACAACTCGGTCTGGAGAAAGGGCGACATCATGGAAGGTAAACTAGACATGGGCGGACACGCGCTCACGAATATACCAGATCCTGTGAACATGACAGATGCCTGCACCCTGTTTCGGTGGTGGAAAGAGTCAAATACGCTAGACAATTGATCACCGTGTGGGCTGAGGAGGCCGGCACGTTAGAGGAGGGAAAACCGAGTGGTCTTTCGGAAACGGAGGTAGCGGATCGAAACATGGTCAGGTGGGATATCCCATGCCGTTAGGAGGTGAAATCATTCGAATGAGTCTGGTTTCCTCGGATTTGAATAACAGAGCGGTCGTCAATCTCGTGGTGAATGGAGTAGAGAGCGATAAGAAATACAGCGTTGAAAAGACTGAGAATCAACACGCGAATGTTAGCACGTTCGGCACGCCTCTCAAAGTGAACGCCGGAGACAGGATTAATTTCGTTACGAAAACCAATAATCCCGAAGCCGTCACTTCCGTGGTGAGTCTGCTGATCGAACTAGATCCTTTGAACAAACAGTGAACGCGTGGAAATAATTAATTAAAAAAAATAATGTGTGATTATTAAAAACAAAAAAAAAGTAATGAGATTTAGAAAGATGTTCAATCTCTCTAGATCTCATTACTTTTATTTATTTTTTTTTTGTTTTTTTTGTTTTTAATAATTACTCATTACTTTTTTTATTTGTTTTTAATTTTTTTCACACACATCTCTCATCGAATGATCGACATCTTATTTCCATCCGATTCGAATTGTAATTCTCTGTCCGACAGTACCAGAGCGAAGGCTTCGGTTTTTCTCGGCACGTTCCTATAGAATTGCATCTTGATCTGAATGTCTAAGATGCTACTCTTGAGTCGTTCACTCTGTTTACTGACGTCGAATACGAACATGGGATACATCGACTTGTATTCGCCGAGCGATATATTAGGGTTGCTCATCAATTCGTCTAGAGCGTGATACTTCTTTCTAAAATCAGCGGCATCGCCATACAGTCTGCAGAAATCGTTCTTGTCGAACGATGCATTGTAATCGATTGCTGGATAGCTCGTGGCGTTCAGAAACACTTGCATGTTTCTCAAATGGCAGTGATCGAACACGACGCATTCTTTTCCTGAGGCCCGTCCCTATCAGTCTGAAACGCAACCATGATGAAACGCGGTCTCTCGGAAGTGAATTTCACCGTCAATCTCCAATCGAAGTGATTAATGGAGAGTGGAATGCTAGCCATGTCACAGTGTCTCAGTCTAAATCCCACAGGTAATTTACTCCTGGATTCTATGAGACGCGCTTTTTCCACAATCGAAGGCTCCACGTACTGAATGAACCACGATATCTTGTGTAGAGTTATCTTACCCGCATCGGTCGCGGGAAGTCTCACTATCCCGTCATCATTTCCCTTTCGAATCAACGTCAGATTGTGTTTGAATCCATACATGATCTTGTTGTAATCGTCCGCGAATCCGAAGATGTGTTTCAAAGGTATCCTGAATGAAAATGTTCCTTTAGGTCTGGACGTCTTGACGACGTAGTCGAATATCGCGGCGGCGCCGGCGCTAGCAGGGCCGACGGTGTCTTTCACCCACAACTGATTAAGTCCTCTGGATTTCGAAAAATCATCTGGATACGTCAAGAGTCCGAACATCGTGGTGGCCTGACTGGGATGAAACACAGATTCTATCTCTTGTCCGGATAGCATGTATTTTTTATTACTGAATAGATGCATGATGCCATTATTGGCTAGAGTAACCGTGTCGTCGTCGGCGTAGTCGCTCCCATCTTCCTTGGTGAGATGTCCCTGCACCACTATGTAACTCTCGCTAGGATGGACGAATAGATCTTGAGTTTCGATGTTGATTCTTATCTCTCCCGCATTGTTCAAACTCGTTCCGGTTACCGGTTCGTATTCGTGAACCTCATATTATTGAATACTTTCATCTTTCACTATGCTTTGTGCTATATCTAGTATATTTGCCATTTTTGAAGGGTTTTTGTTTTTTGTTTATT
Source organism: Pictodentalium vernedei (assembly GCA_031216915.1). Lineage (NCBI taxonomy): Eukaryota > Metazoa > Mollusca > Scaphopoda > Dentaliida > Dentaliidae > Pictodentalium > Pictodentalium vernedei. The sequence continues at coordinate 640,584,821 of CM062296.1, read as the reverse complement.
AATTAGCTTGCTTTTTTTATCTAAAAATAGTTTTAATTATTTTTTAATATTATTTTTCTCTCCTATATATATATGTGTAAACAAGAAAATGTTAAAGAGAGTAAAATAAAAAAAAAATTGTTTTATTTATCAAAACTTCGTCTTCTGCAATTGTTGTTCGTAAAACTTTCTGGTGATCTCTTCTCCATCCAAAGCTTCGATTTCGTAAGTCACCAGATCGGTGTGAAATATATTGATTATCACGAAAATTTCCGAGGTTCATCCAGGAGTATAACCCTTTTCGAAGTGCTTCTTATAAGCATAGATTCTCACTCGATCACCGACCGCAAATTTTGGCGTTCTAGACTTCTTCTTGATCTTAGATCTCTCAGGATATAGATTCGCGTAGACCCGTTTTTCGTTTCGAGGATCGCTAGCTTCCACGGGAGTCATCTTGATCGATCTGTGTGGCATGTTCTTGTAAAATTTGACCAGACCGTTTAGAGCGTATATGTATTTCTTGGTCGAATTCGCCGTGAAGTATCTATGCATCTTTTCCTTCATCGTTCGATTCCAACGTTCCACCACGCTGGCTTTCTCTTCGTTTTCGATCGAGTAGAGGTCGACTAATCGATGAACGTGCTTGTTGTAGAATTCCTTCCCCTTATCCAGCCACAATTTATTCGGTTTTCGAGAAGATGAGTCGAACACGCTCTTCAGAGCCTCGACGACGCAAGGTCCCGATTTATTCTTCAAAGCTCTGATCCAACCATATTTGGAAAACACGTCGATGACCGTCAATAGATATTTGACACCCTCGTTCCACCTCGAAAACGATCTCATGTCGACCAAGTCGGCAGACCAAATATCATCCAAACCCTTCACGAACACCCTTCTCTTTCGAAATTTACGCACGATGGGTTTGTGTGACTCTTCGGCCAATTCGCTCGTCAATAATCGTTTCTTCTTCTTTTCAGATGCGCTTTTTTTTTAACGCCCCATCCGAATCGACGTTTCGCACCGATCAAATTGCTGACCAGCGAACGTTCTATCTTCTCTCTCCTGGTCGGATTCGATATACTTCTCAATTTCGCCAACATGTTTTTATCGCAGACATCGTTGCGAGTCTTGGTGTCGGGATGTCCGGCGTAGCATAGATCGTGATCATACGCGGCCGCGTCCACCCTATTCACAGGTTTGCTCCAAGATTTAGGAGTCAGATCGGCGTTGAGTCTCTTGTTCAATTTCGTTCCAGGTCCTGTGAAACTGTGACCAGGCAGACGCATTTCGAAAGGTAGATTATTGATCATTTTATTCACGATGCCTTTACCTTTGCTCGTGTTCTTTTTTTTTTGATGAATCGAGTCTTGATAGAACCACACACGTCGCAAATTCCGCGAAGCATCTGTCTATCGTTTTTAGTTCGTACTTCTTGAGAATTACTCGTCTCGGTAACTCTCTTACACTTTACGCAATACATTTTTTGAGAGTTATTTAAATTAATTTCGTTTTTATTTTATATATAAATTTAACATTTCTTTTTTTAAAAATTCTGTTCTTATTATATATATATATATTTTTTTTTTTAATCGCTGCTTTTGAGTTCTATCATCTTACTGAATTCCTCCCTAGCCTCATTCCTCCCCTTTTCCACGAGAGAATCCTTCATCTCTTCCTTGATGATCTGACGAGTCTTGATTCTCACGGCTTCTTTCATGGCTTCGTATTTTCGTTTTCTCGCTCAATATCGTGAAGTATTCTCAGTCCGATATCCTACCATCTTTCAACGCCATCGAGATCATTCCGGATATCGTGTCGATCTTGGAGTCGGCCAAGACGGGAATCTTGTCGTGTTTCCTTGCCTTCAGATATAATTTCCTACTCAAAAAGTTTCCGAGCGTGCTAAACAATCCAGCGGCGAAAGCCTCTCCTTCTACGGTTAACACGATCGGAATGCCGACCGCGGTCGACAACAATCCGATGCCGGCCGCGTGTAAACCCATGGAAATCGTGATGAGTGTCGATCGCATTGACGAATTTCACGAAACGCGAATACTTCTTCTTGAGAGAACGACGAGAATCTCTCTCTTGAGTTAGATACGCTTGGATTCTACTGATTTGATCGATGCGATACCTCTCTCCTCTTTCTTTTTCTTCTAGCGACGGTGCCGTCGGCAAAACGCCGTTCGGCTTCTCATCCTCGTCGTCATCTAACGTCGGATACAATTTATTTCTGGTTCTCATTTTTGTGTTTTTTTTTCTTTCTAATATTAGATAAAAAATGTATGTGTGTATTTATTTTTATTTTCTATTCTCCCTTATTTTATATCAACGAGAAAACTTAGACGTATGCTTCATTGAACAATAATTTCTCGTGATGCATCCCTTGTCTTCTAAAGTCAGACTTCTACGCGCCAATTTCAGTTCTTCCGAAACTGTGGGCTTGTCTCGATCCTTACAGAAGAGTAATCTCTTCCAAAACGCGATCACTTCGTCGATCTGAACGCGTTCAAACGCCGGTTCGAAATACTTGACGACCATATCTTCCCTTTCCATCGTCAGACACGAATGATTCTCATGATCGAAGTCTAGGTGATCCCGACATCCGACGCATCGTTCTAACAAGAGGCGACCTAGTTGTTCGTTCACACAGAATGCGTAGGCTCTCATCAGCATTTTTAAAAGAAACCTTGCTCCAATAGTCTGGGAAGCGTTCATGATTTACGTATTTTTTATTATCTATTCGATTTGATATATTTATTTTTTTAAATAACTATTTATTTATATTTTTTTTTCTCTCCTATATATATCAATCACTTTTTTTAGTTCCTTACTATTTTTATTTGAATGAAACAAATTCTACAAAGTGTTTTATTAAGATTTATTTCACAAAATTCGCTGTGACAAAACGTAAACAAACCATTTTTCCCATCGATTTTCTAATTTTCTAGAACTCATTTTTTTTTCAATGTAAACGAAAAACCTTTCATTCACACCGAAACAAAACATGAATGTCTATTTTTACAGATTCAATTTTATAGTCGACTCTTTTGAACGAAAACCTTCATTCACACCAGAACAAAAACATGAGTGTCAATTATGATAGAATTTATCGAATTTTCAATCTTATAGTCGACTCTACTGTGAGCCTCAAAAGCTGTTAGCCGATTCTGGGACACTGTCCCAGAATCGGCAAACCACCTTTTTGATGCTGTCTTAGAATCGGCAAAGCGTTTTTTTTTCGCGTTCACCAACGATAGATTGAAGGTCTAATCCACGATGGGAACGTCGACAAAAATTTTTAAGTAAAAAAAATGTACAATTTCGTACATTTTCACTTTTTTGAGCGACGTGTACATTCGATACGTTCGCCAACGGGTATTTGAACGTTAAAAGTGCGATCTGTGACCCTCAAAAACAATAGCCGATTCTAGGACACCATGAAAAAACGACATTTTTTGCACTTGTACACGATTTTAACACTGAATCCTATGGAGGGTGTACACACCTTGTACATGTACTGTACGGTACATGTACAACGTGTCCCAGAATCGGCCTTTTATACCTACTAACAATGTTAAATTGTTTACACGTAATAAATGACGATATTAGCGTATTTTCATATTTATTTGCCTAGCTGATGTATTCGGTTGACTCTCCGTTTTGATTGATTCTGTTACCTGTCAGCAGTATATTTGTGGCTAAACTTCTTTCTGTTCGATCTTGCGACATTCTCTCTATTTTCTCCCCTCCCCACTATCCATCTTTCTCTTTTTTTCACATTCATTTTTTATTTCTTTTACTCCCCCCACCCCCACCAGTTTGGCCAGGAGAATGGAGTGCTGGGGTATACATCATGGCCTAGAAATAGTGAGACACATTTCTTTTCTCTTGGTGAAAAAGTGTTACAGTAATGTGGCCTCTGAAACGATCGAGAAGGGTTGGAAGAGAAAGGCTTTCGATTCATCGCCGTATGATTGGGTGTATCCCTTACATCGTATATGTGTATTTGATGAAGCAGGAATTCTTGAATAATAGGGTATTAGGAAGGTCCTCCACGAAACGTGGGATGTTTGGTGGAATGTGCTTGTGTGCTATTGCACAGTGTGCCATGATGTGTACACATTGCATACAACACATGGTCACATGCCAAATGTGCCGATATGTGCTTATGTGAAAATGCACAATGTGCACAATACACATGCAATACATTGACACATACCACGAAAATAGGAATTCTGTAACTACAGACCTACTCTACTCTCAAATAGGATTCTCTCCGTGAGATTCCATAAAAGGGATTCAGTAAGCTCCTATACAAGTAGTTTCACCATTCGCTTCTACTACGACTTCGCTTATCTATCCTATAATTAACGTCCACTGTATTCACCCAATACTATAGTCTTCTACCACCCGTACAGACTTGTACAATTACTACTGACTTGTATGTAACACTACTACAGGCTTGCTAGCTATCTCAGATCACGACCCCTACCCTCTGCCAAATAAACAATGTAAAGGATACATCCAATAATTCGGCGATGAACCGTAACCCTTTCTCATCCCAACTCTCTTGATCGTTTCTAGAGTGCGCGTTACTGTAACAATTTTTCACCAAGAGAAAAGAAAATTCTCAGTATTATCAAGCCATAAATGAATAAGCCAGGAAATAAGCAGACTGTCATCTGCAAAATGAGGTCCCCAGAGTGTGAATTTAGTGATGCTACCCTGCATAGTAGGGTGGCATCACTACATTTACCCTCTGTGAACCCCATTCTGAAACAGGGTCTCAAAACTAAACAGAAAGAGGTACCCAGAGGATAGATTGGGGATAGCATCATCAAATTCACCCTCTGGGGACCTCATTGTGCAAATGTCAGCACTGCTTATTTCCAGGCCTGTAAATGAATATCACAGCACCCTAGTTTTCCATTGGCAAAACTGTGCGGCGAGAGAAAGAAAAAAGAGAAAGATGGACAGTGGGAGGGGAAAATAGAGATAATGTCGCAAGATCGAATAGAAAGAAGTTTAGGCACAAATGTACTGATCATACAGGCACACACAGTTGGCAGAATCAATATTTCATCCTAAAACGGACAATCAACTGAATAGATCAATTGGGCAAATAAAAACGAAAAGACGCTAATATCGTCATGTATTAATATGTATAAACAATTTAACATTGCTTATTGTCCATAGTTGAAAAGTCTACCCTATAACAGTACCCGACATGTGTATGTTCTTTTCCACTCTCAAACTGAATCGTCAACACAACGGTATACTACCAGCTGTGCCTTAAACAACGCCAATACATGTTTTGTTTACATCCTGGGATTTTCTATATGTTGGGCCCACTTTTAGCTTTGTGGGGAATACTAGATGTGTCCCTTTAAATAATAACAACTCAGACGCTCTACATGGAAATCTTTATTTGATATTTGGCGGCGCGTTGGCGTTGCGGTAACCGGGTCTCGTCAGATCACCGAAGTTAAGCAACGTCGAGCCCGATTAGTCCTTGGATGAGTGACCGTCTGAGCGATCGATTCGGACTCCCACGTTGTGTCCTTGGGCATGTCACTTAACTCCGATTGTCCACATGTGGGCACGATGACGCCGTGTACTAAGGCGTACTGCACGTCGATGGTGCGCATGTCTTCAACCAATCTAACCCTACCTGTGCTGCAGAGCGGAGTTACGATATTGAGGAGCTGGCAGCTACTCGTCGTTGCTCGATGCTTCTCTCCGGGTACTCCGACTTCCTCCACCCGTAAAATTGTCACCGACACGATATGACCTTGGCTGTTAAAGTGTCGTTAAACCCTAATAAATAAATAAATATAAATTATTTGATATTTGGTCAAACAATGAAAAATAATGTTACTCAGCAGTTCAGAATTGCTATACGAATCTCAATAATCGGACACTATGGAGGCGTGTGTCATTAATTAGAGGATGATATACTCAATCCGGGATATTCTGCCAGTTAATGGTCTCGGGAAGCCCAAGACCATTAACTGGCCGAATATCTTGGGTCGAGTGTATTATCTGACTTGAAAACAACTTAACGTTAAATTCTTATTTTAATAAGTTTAAGGTGCTATATGAGTAATGGGAAATTTAGCTTGAAAATAGTTGACTTGTTATTTTAGATGGCTTCAAGTATCTAAAATAAAAAAATGTTATAAGTTTTCATTTATTAGTATTCAAAACGACGAAACATTGTTCACTGATGCGGGTGGCCAGCAAAACAGTGACAAACTAGAGAAACAGAATTTACTGCATCAAGTGAATTTAAATCTGAGTGAAACGGGTTAAAGCATCAGATGTAAACAAAATAGAAAGAGAATTTATTTTTGGAGGTGAAATATTTGTAAAGAAAATCAGAAATAGGTTTTCGTTAATAGTATTTAAAGATATTTCAAACAGGAATCAGATAAAACTTTTCCAATAAACCAGAAAAAGCATATATGTGCACAGCATTCAAAGGGTTCGATCAAGGAATCAGAAATGGAAATATTTTGCTCTGCCACTTATTTGAATGATGTTTAGAACAATAATGTGGGTATGGAAGGGTTATCATTCTCACATTGCATGGCATAAAATCTTTGGAACCCACATTGAAGTCTTGATATGGTTAAAAGCATTGATCTGAATAATTAGGCTGTGTGAAACCCACAGACTGTTGTTTTTGTACAGTTTCTTTTTCTTTTCTTTTTTTTTCTTCTTTTTCTACTTCTTTTTCTTCTCCTGTATTCTGTCTTCTAAGCACTTCCTTGTCCGCTCGATAACTCGAAAACGAATTGTCCTATCTCGTTGACTTTTGGCATACTGATAGATAGTCACAAGTTCTCGGCACCCTTTGTTTTCGGATTCCTTAAGCATTAGGGTGTCTGTAGGGGTGTTTCGAAAGTTGGCCACGCCCATATCTCAGGCGTGGTATGACCTATGTACCTGGCACTAAAACCGATAGAGTCGACACTCGATGGAGGTCCAAAATATGGGTCAATGTCAACGAGGTCACCTAGGGGTCACTGAGTGCATTTTTCAGAATTGCAGGAAATCCCATTTTTGGATCCCCCAATGCATTCGCGAATTTCGAACATGCATTTTAACACTAAAACATTTTGAAAGTAGATCACGCTCATATCTCAAGCATGGTATGACGTGTGGAGCTGGGACCAACACCAAACTAGACTAAACTCGATGGAGGTTCAAAATATAGGTCAAGGTCACTGAGGTCACCCAGGGGTTAATGAGTGCATTTTTCAGAATTGCTAGAAATCACATTTTTGGACTCCCTAATGCATTCTCTTGATCGAACCCTTGAAATGTTGTGCACAAAAATGTCTTTTCTGGATTCTTGGAAAAAGTTATCTGATCCCTGAATGAATATCAGTAGTAGGAGAGAGATGAACCGGGGCCCATTGGCAGGGCCTAATGCAGGACCTAGGAAGTGACATCATGTCACGTGACAGTCTATTAGTATAACAAAAAACACTGAGATACGATTGCTTGTTTCGGTTTATCGTGTTGACAAACAGTGCATAGAAGACTGAAATATTCCAACTACACCACCAAGGCATGCCCTTCATTATGAATGTTATTTATTGGGGTTTAACGACACTTTCGACATCCAGGGTCACCTCGTGTCGGACAGGTTTACGGGTGGATGTAGCCGGAGTACCCGAAGAGAACCACCGAGCAACGGCGAGCAACTGTCATGCTCCCCAACATACTAACTCCACACAATCAGGGTCAGCATTGGTTGAAGACAAAAGCACCATCGACGTGCACAACGCCACCGTGTCCCCATGTGGACAATGGGGGTGAAGTGTCTTACCCAAGGACACAACGCGGTTGCCGCAGGTGGGATTCGATCAAATAGATTTAAAGAAATCTGAAATAGGTTTTCGTTAACAGTATTTAAAGATATTAGTAGTAGGAGAGGGATGAACCGGAGCCCATTGGCAGGACCTAGTGCAGGACCTAGGAAGTGACGTCATGTCACGTGACCTGGTGGCGTCATGTTTGGTTGCCATGGTAACCCGCGTGAGTGGCCATCTTGTGACGTCATCCCCATAGTGATACGTGGTGTTAGTGCGCGTCACTTCCTGCGAAGTACATTTGGCCACAAGTTGTTCTCGGGAAATATTATTGTATTATCAGCTCTGGTACGAACACGATAGTAGACTTTCAGGAACCAGTGGTGCCCGCTTTCAATGCTATGAGTTGATTTCATATATTTGTCGTGTTCTGTACCTCCCAGCTTTCATGTTGATGTATAATTTGTGTATATTTAATTTGAATTTAAGGAATATCAGAGGTGGGAATTTCAAAATAAACAAAATTCCATTACTTACATAGCACCTCAATGCCTCGCACTCAACGTTCTTTTTGATCAACAGAGACATCAGAACCATGGGGTTTCGCGATTCTCGTTTCTTTGTGGAGATTTTGGGGCCAGAATGTTTTGATAAGCAATGATCTTAAATCAGTATAAATTACTTGTGTGTGTTATGTAATAGCTGGGAGTCTCGTATCTTCTAAAGCACAGAGAATCAGCATTCGTACTTTATATGTTTGCAATAACGATGGTTGTTGTTAACACTTCCGGACTCCTATTCTGTGCCGTTCACCGAAAGACAATAAGACAGCAATGGACGATCCTATTTTCGACTTGTGGGATGGTTTGACCCATTCAACACTTCACTCCTGAATGGTATTAGTACATCGTGTTTATGTTTATTTATGTGTTTGTGGTTTAACCCTTTACCTAACATGAAAAACAGACCCCCACATGAAAACAAAATTCTTAAATAACTATTTTCTTTCATTTTTTGTCTCAAAACATAGGTTATGGCCCCTCATTGGAACAATCTCAATGAGCTCGTTCCAAAGGGGGTCACAACCTATATGTTGGAGACAAAAATTGAAAAAAATATGAAAATTAATTGGCGATTTTTGTGAATAGAGCTAGCCGGTTTTGGCCGTTACGTTGGATAAATGGGTTAACAACACGTTCAACAACATCCGCTGTTTCCAGAGTTATGTACATTGTTTTTACCTATTTTGTGTAGTCTACCCTTGAAGAGTCGACATAGAGAGAAAACAATAAAGTTGATTCGAAGTTTCGATGTCGTGATCGAAGGCCTGATTGGGGTTCCACATCACATCGGCTTCCTGATTGATTTTCGAATCGGGCAACTCATTTTTTTCACGCCTTGATATTGACAGATAAATGTCTTCTGCCCGCGGAATCATGCCGCAGAAATGAAAGAATAGTTGCCTGTTACGTTTTTGGTTCAATCGGCTTCTCTACATGCTTGTCCGCTTTATAAGGAATTTGGTAACCCAATTCTCTAGGAATTTTACAGATTAAAAAAAATCAGCATACACAAGCGATCAGAAAATCCGAAATTAAATCCCACGTGGTCCACATACGTTTGCTCTGACATTTATAGAAGTATTTCGCTTGAAGTTCCAAATTTGAATTTGAATTTTCGAACAAATTTCTTTCGAACCCAAAATCAACAAAACGACGAGCAGAATTCAAAAATGAAAACAAAGATTATCTGCGTTTGATACTGCAGATTGACAAACAAAAGAGTTGTGCAAGCAAAAATTACACACCTTCCAAAATTTTAAAATTTCAAAATTTCTAAACTTGAAATTTGAATTTGTCACCAAATATTTTTTAAAATGTGCACCTATTGGTGTAATTTTCTCTCTTGCACATTATTCTTGAATTTTCCGAGGAGTGTTCAAATTTGATATCAACACACAACATTTTTGATTTTGGGTTCAAAAGAAATTTAAAAAAAAAAATGAAATTCAGATTCAAATTTGGAATTCCGGATGAAATACTGTTATCAGTGTCGTATTAAAATATGCAGACCGCATGGAGTTCAATTTCAGACCTTCTGTTTGCGTTTGTGTGCTGATGCTGGAATCTGTAAAATTCCGGAAAAAAGGTTATCAAAGTCCGTAACTTACATTGGTACAGTAGTACTTATAAACTGGAGCGCGGGAATCTCGGGCTTCAATTTATAAGTGATGTTATAGCAATATAACTTGTGATCTCTGCACTCGGGTACTCGTGCTACCTTCGACACGCGCAAGTCCAAAGGATGTGCATGCTAATTAGGTAATTGAGTGATTTCACGAAAAGTTTCGGATGTCACGCTTTATAGGGTTAATACCTTGGGGAGATGGGGGATCCATGTTTTCGTTAGTGGCACTGGTGACACTCAGAGACAAGAGGCTGTTTTTGGATTCAGTATATATGCTAGATTTTACGAAACATTTTTCACTGACATTACTCCACAGTTCGTACGTGTTCGGCAACAAAATTTCGGCAGTGTTTTCACACATTTCCTTTTTATCTTCTGCATACAGCATAATTGAATATTCAAAGGTGATCGGCGATAATTCACAGATAAGATAAATTATTTTATTTTCTTTCGTTTCTCTTCCACCAAAACAAATTGTCTTCTCAATCCCACTAGTTGAATATGGTATTCCATCCCCAGCATCGTATTCCACTCTCAGAGATGCCGGACTATTTTTTTTTTATTTTTTTTTTATTGTTTACAAATCGGTTGGGTTGAATCAATCATAAAGGGCTGTTTATGGAAAACAAAAAAGGAGAATATAATATAAATACAAACGTTTACTGGTCGGATTCGAGTTCGATTTTATCCTCTCGTGGGGCACTCGGATTATTTTACTCGGCTAACGCCTCGTGAATAATCCTCCGCACACCCCACTCGAGGATGAAAATCATACTCGAATCTGAGCATTGAACTATTTTCTATTTACATAGATGCATAGAGGTATATATGGTGCGATTTACTTACACATCCATCAGCTGCCCGAGAATATATATAGTTTACATACAATTACTTAGTGGGCCCACGCCATTAGTCACTGCTAGCTGTGTCTGTCGCAGTATTACGGGGTTAAATTGATGGAGGAAAATTTATGTTCTCATCAGTGCTCAGTCGACAGCCAGTGACTGTCGTCTGAACCCTTGTTCGAACGTAAACTTTGCCACCTTATCAATGCCCTATCCGCTTGGGACTCTTAGGATTCCTGGAGGTGCCTGTGGCTTACAACGCCAATGGGTGGTCAACGATAATTCACTGAAAAGATTATTTATTTACATGTACGAAGAAATATAATATGAAACAAATTACTCACAACATTATCCAAAAGAATACATTAATTACGCGGATAAAAGTTTATTCTTTAGGGCCCTCGACGTCTCCCACAGCTAGCTCTGTCCGCTGGATCGACCTCACATCATCTTCATCTTCTGAGGGTTTGTGACGAATACAAAGTGTCTATTCACTTCTCGTTGCTTCTTCCTCGCAGGGTTAACTTCGCCGTCAGTCAGGCTGAACTCATATAATGCTCTGCTTGTGTGACTCAATCAGCGTTCTCACAGTTCAACCACAATTCAATCGGCGTCTACCACAGTTCACGATCACTTTGCGCCTTGTCTGGTTCTCACGGGGTTAAGTTATTCTTCGCCTTGAGATATATAGTTAACAAAGCTTACATAAAAAATATTCTGCAAAGTGTTCTCAACATCACCAATTCTCGCACCGCCTAAAACTATCTTATCTCGCGAGCTACTTCGGCGCTTACTCAGGCTCTTAATACGGACCCTAGACCTCAACGTTACAGCTTTTACTTCTTTGGCTACTATGCCACTACGGTTCGCAACCGTTAACAAACTACAATCGGTTCCTTACAACCCTCACAGCGTTACGACAATACGCGGACTTTCAATCTCGGTGCCTATGACCCTCGACGGTCAAGGCTAAATTCGGACCTTCTCTGAGTGCCCTCAGGCCAACTGCCTATGTATGTCTTGCCTTCTAAAACAGGTAATGCCGTTTACCTAAATGCATATAGCTCCCTGAGCTCGTACTTCCTGTTCCTGAGCCTATTCTCATATATGGCCACCGACTTGGCCCGCGACTGCTCCTATTCTAAATATGAGCTCAGTGGCTCTCCCTACATCACAACGTGCCTTTACTTTCGCACCGATGCGGCACCTTCTCTAACCTATAGCATGGGACCTCCCCATCTATTCGCAACGACCCACAGCCTTACACACCTTCCGATTGGAATTGGCTGGAATGAATTTTTCGAGAAATCCCCCGATTTTTATTTAGATAACCAGAACATTTATTCTCAGTTAATCGCTTCTCTTGAACTTGGACGCTTAGATTTATCTTAATTTAACACTCGCTTTAAAGTTCTTTTGAAAGACTCGCATTTTGGTATCTTTTGACATTTCGGAGACAGGGTAGATGCGTAATATGGGGGTGTGTCCAGAACATATTTGATGCACTGTTTCCAACGATTACAATTTAACTGGTCTTTAATTACCCAGATAATTATTACAGAAGAGAATATTGTCTCTCTTACTATTGATCTGTTATCAGAAGCCCATATGGCGTCGAACTTGTGCGCCATAATGGACATTAGTAGGCATATAAAGCGGATTCAGTATCACTTGTACACGATTTCGTACATGTACACGTACATCGATGTACACCTCCATAGGATTTAATGTTAAAATCGTGTACAGGTACACGGTTTGTCGTTTTTTTATGGTGATACAGATTCCGCTTGCGGATTCTGTATCACTGGATTCTATATACACATCGCTCAAGAGTGAAAAAAATGTATGAAATTTTAAGGAAAAAAAGGTGTACTGTCTGATACAGAATCCGCAAGTGGGTTTCCCCCAAAGGATTCAGTGTTAAATCGCGAGCAAAAAACGTGTTGCGGATTCTGTATCAGCATCAAAAAGGTGGTTTGCAGATTCTGTATCATCCGTATCTGTACACGATTTTAACACTGAATCCCTATGGAGGCGTACACGGAAACCCATTTGCGGATTCTACATCAGAAATCGACTTATGTACGACACATGGAAAAGAGGTGATACTGAACCCGCAAACCCACGCTCCCATTTCTGACGTAAGTGGGGGGAATACCCATAGTGGAATTTTCCAAACTCAACAGAAAAAAACTAAGTTTTTTGAAAATCCGGTTTTCGTTCAAAAGAGTCGACTATAAAATTGAATCTGTAAAAACAGACATTCATGTTTTGTTTTGGTGTGAATGAAGGTTTTTCGTTTACATTGAAAAAAAAATTGAGTTTAGAAAATTAGAAAAAAAAATTGAGTTTAGAAAATTAGAAAAAAATGAGAGGTAAAAACTGACACTCATGTTTTTGTTCTGGTGTGAATGAAGGTTTTCGTTCAAAAGAGTCGACTATAAAACATGAGTATCAGTTTTTGTTCTGGTGTGAATGAAGGTTTTCGTTCAAAAGAGTCGACTATAAAACATGAGTGTCAGTTTTTGTTCTGGTGTGAATGAAGGTTTTCGTTCAAAAGAGTCGACTATAAAACATGAGTGTCAGTTTTTGTTCTGGTGTGAATGAAGGTTTTCGTTCAAAAGAGTCGACTATAAAATATAATCTGTAAAAAATAGACATTCATGTTTTGTTTCAATGTAAACCAAAAAAAAATTGAGTTTAGAAAAATTAGAAAAAATCGGAGGTAAAAAATCGTTTGTTTGCGTTTTGTCACTGCGAATTTTGTGAAATAAATTTTAATAAAACACTTTATAGAATGTTTCATTCAAATAAAAATAGTTCGTAGAATTAACACTCATGTTTTTGTTGTGGTGTGAATGAAGGTTTTCGTTTAATGGATCGTTTTAATAATAGATAATAAAACGCATTTTTCCACTCAATTAGGTTTGAGTGGTACATTTTTAATATATTCGTGATAATGTTCGGAGATGTGAATGAATCCTTTTAACAGACGTAATTATTCTCAAACGCGTTAAATCAGAAACCGGTTTCTTATGTACTAAAACTTTTAAACTTTTTTCAAAGTTCTCACAGTTCGACACTGAGTGAATGATTTTGAGATATGAATGAAATCCTTTTAACAGACGTAATTATTCTCAAATGCGTTAAATCAGAAACCGGTTTCTTATGCGCTAAAACTTTCAAACTTTTCAAGTTCTCCCAGTTTGACACTGAGTGAATAATCGGTGATGCGATTTTTAACACGTTTGGAGGCAAAACGCATTTATATAGGTTTTATCGTGTAAAATGTTTTTTCTCAACTGGTTTTTTAGTTATTATATTAAAGACAGAAGATTTTTATTTACTTAAAACATAAAAAATAATTATACATTTAATTTTGAAAATAATGAATAACTCACATTAGCATACTCAGAGGAATATTAATAATTTAAAAACGAAAAATGTTTTGTCAGATGGATGCTAAACGTCGAGATCATATTTTAAACGAATATGAACTTGCCAAGAACAGCATTCAATCGGCTGACAGAAGCAGACGTCTTGGAGAGATGGAATTGAGACGCGAAACCGCAAAAATATTTAAACCCGTGATGGAGGTTCAAGAGCGAAGCAAGAAGGAGATAGTTGAAGAATTGAGACCCATAAAAGAGAGTTCTTTGAGAATGTGTTCGTTGCCCGGTAGTTTTGCAAATCAGTATTCCTTTCAATCTACACAGGATTACGTTCACACAGGGATTCAAACCGACGTGAGCGAGAGCGACGATACAGCTTCGACTATCACCACTGATAGCGTCGCGTCGTCCGAGGATGGTGGTAACAGAGATCTGTTGTATGGATTTTATAAGGATTCGGACGGTAGAACTTTTGTGGGCGACACAGAAGTGGAAATAGATGATGATGAATTAACCGTCGGCCCGAATAGGTACGAATTAACTTCCAGACTGCGCAAATTGCTCCTTTACGACAAGCCTAGTGATTACACGGAACAGGATTACAACAATTACGGCGACATTCTGGTTCAGACCAACGCCATGAAGAGAAATAACGATGACAGAGAGACGAGACCTAAAGCCAACAGTGGTTACAAGTGGACGAAAGTGGTGAAACCTATATGGAATTCGCATAAGAAGTTCGTCGAATCGGTGACTGGCAAAGGGGTGGAATCCACTTTTCTTCCGAGCGATTCTGACGCGCTGTCTCAGAGATTGAGTTTGTTGATGGCAAGCAGACGTGCTGGTAACACAGGATTAGATAATCAGATAGTTACTATATCTGACGAATTGTTAAGACAGAAGGTTTTGAATAAAAAACATTATAAAAGGCTGATGAACGAATTGAAGGATTGATGTATATAATAAGTAGAGAGAAACAAACAAAATATATAAAATAAAAAATAGTAAATTTTACACTAGAATAGTAAAAGTGTTTAAACAACAAACGATTTACCAGTGAAAACAAATATATATTATAAAAATAACAAATATGTTGGTGATAAAGAACAGGGGATACGTCAGAACTTACGTTCAAGGTGGTTCTGGCACAGTCGATTCTATAATGCGAGCGTTCACGAGCGATGCGGGTAGAAAACTCGCATCGACCGCGTTTGAGGTTGGTAAGAAGACGGCTTTGGATGCTGGTAAGAAAGCCGCTTCCGAAGCCAGTGGTAGGATAGCTTCTGTGGCTGGCAAGAGGGTAGCCGACGCGTTGATCGACAAGTTGATCAGTCCGCCGGCGAAGCGAGCTGCGTTAGAGCGAACGCCAAAAAGTTGGAAAGATTTTAAGGATGCTGTGGTACCCATACAAGATTTAGCCAAAATGACGAGTGGATCTGGATTGAAGGGAACTCGCGACGGTGTAATATAAATAAATAATAATATTAAAAACTGAGTTTGAAAAAACATAAAAAATTGTGTTTGAAAAAAAATCTAAAATAACAAACAAACAAAAAATAAAACAAAGATGAACATTAAAGATATGTCTTGGAACGACGCCGCGACCAAGAGGCCGAATAACGAGTTCTTTCCCAAAAGCATAAGAGGCTTGATAGTGGGAAAATCGAATTGTGGAAAGACCAATCTGTTGATGAATCTGTTTCCCGAGCCGTCTGGTTGGATTACGACAGATTGTTTGTGTTTCGTAAGAGCTTGTTTCAACCCGAATACAGATTGCTTCGAGAGTGCATGGATCGTAGATTGCCCAAGGACGTCATAGCCAGAATCTTTGACAGTAGGGAGGAATTCGACAAAAGTGAAGCTCCTCTTTCAACTATTTTGGACGGTGCGGCAATGGAATTGATGTAGAGAAATGCATCTTCGAACGTCGAGTGTCGATTTTATGAGAACGCTAGCGACGTTCCGGATCCTAGAGAATTGAAATCGGAAGATAAGAATCTCATGATTTTCGACGATCTGCTTTCGGAGAGACAGAACCGATGCGAATCGTAATACGTTAGGGGTCAACACAGCAACGTGAACTGTTTCTACCTTCGCAGAATTATGCCCAGACAGACGATAAGGGAGAACGCTAATTTTCTATGTCTCTTTTGCCAAGATCTCAAGAATCTCAATCACATCTACAGCGATCACGTCGCAAACGACATGAGCGTAGCGGAATTCAGGAGATTCTGCAAGAGGGTTTGGGATGGAGGACTTTACAATTTCGTCGTGATCGATTTGACTAGTGAATTTAATCACGGAAAATATCGGTGCGGATTCGACAAGTTTTATGTTTCTGATGATAATAAGATAGAGCGTGAAAATAAAAAAATTAGAAAATAATAAATCTTCAAATAATTAGTTTTGAAAAAATAAAAATAAAATTAAATATAATGTTCGAACAAGGAGAATTGTTAGAACGGATAGCTGAGAATACGGCTGCAAAACAATCCATTCAAATCGTGGTGAGTGGCGATTTCGACTCGATTCGCGATGAAATTCGAACCTTCCATCGAATTGAATAGAGAGAAAAGATACGAGATGGCGTTGGTGAATCTGGAGACTTATTATTCCTTTCCCAACGTCACCGAAAAGAATAACGCATTCAAGTATTCCGACGGAGTGGATTGGTTGGAGATTCGAATTCCCAAAGGAAGTTATGACATAGACGATTTGAACAATTACATTCAGACGCGAATGAAGACGGATGGAAAGGGAAGCAACAAGATCAGACTCGCTCCCAATCCTAATACCTTACAGACGATGTTGGATTTGGAAGATAATTTTCGAGTGGATTTCAATACGGATGATTCTATAGGCAAGATGTTAGGATTCGATCGAAAGATGTATCGAGACCACGCAGCATCTGAAAATACGGTTGACATTCTCGCAAT
This sequence comes from Pictodentalium vernedei, assembly GCA_031216915.1. NCBI lineage: Eukaryota > Metazoa > Mollusca > Scaphopoda > Dentaliida > Dentaliidae > Pictodentalium > Pictodentalium vernedei. Next base: position 640,567,659 of record CM062296.1, on the reverse strand, counting down.
CAATAGCATTCTGGTGAACGTGGATGTGATTGCTGGAAGCTACGTGAATGGTAGCGCTCAACCAACGATCTATTCCTTCTTTCCAAACGTGTCGCCGGGTTATAAGATCGTGGAGCGACCTCGAAATTTAGTTTATCTACCAGTGATTTTAGACACGTTGTATAGTCTCAAAACCACGTTGATGGATCAAAATGGTGAACTGTTAGATCTTCGCGGAGAGAGGGTGACGATACGATTTCACATAAGAGAAATATAAAAGCAAAAAAAAAAAATATTGTGTATATATATAAATAACAAAAATAAAATAAACGTGATTTTAATTTTACAAAAATTATTTAATATATATAATTATCATTAAAACAAAAAAAACAATTGAAGAAAATATATTTTCAAAAAAAGAATTATGACACAATACGTGGTTAAAAACGTGAACATATCCGCAGGACAGAGGAAGAAACTTAAGAGAGCGTTAACAACTCGAGGTGAGGTGGTGAGATTCAAATTCACTCACGAAGATCTGACGAGTGGCGGTCAGGATTCGATCGCCTGGACCAGAAGTCAAAGCAAAAGGATGGAGAAAGCGATTTGTGATGGAAGAGGGTTGACGGTGAGATTGAGTCCCGCTCAACTGAGATACAATTTGAGAATGAAAGGCGGTTTCCTACCGCTATTGGCAGGAATCGCTGCAAAAGCACTACCCTTCGCCGCAAAGGCATTACCCTTTCTCGGAAAGACTCTCGGCGTGGGAGCTCTCACGGGACTTGTGAGTTCGGCAGTTGAGAAATTAATGGGTGGCAGCGGACTGTTTTAGAAGGGGGGAGGAGCCATGTCTCGCGTCCACGTAGTCGACAGCGGTAAAGGATTGTATCTAGAACCCGTTAGAGGTGACAACTCTTTGAGTGGAAACGGTCTCTATCTAAAGAGTGGACGGAACGTTGAGCGACTCGGCAAGGGTTTGTTGTTTGGTGAGAATTCGCCATTTAAGAATATACCGATTTTGAATATGTTATTATAATGTAAACAAATTATATAAATATAAAATATAAATCATAGAAAGTATAAAATAATATATAAAATGGATAAAAAGGTGGAAAAACAATTAGACGATAATGATGAATATCGCGAGATAGAGTGCGAAAAAGATGTGGAAAAATGATTAGACGCTAATGATGGATATCTTAGGAAAGAACTGATAAAAGAGTTAAATAAAGATCGGGATATGTGGTTGAAATTTAAAAGAATGAGACGTTTTCCACCGTTACCACTATCTTCTTAAGAGAATGGTAATGATGCGAGTGTTACCGAGAGATGCACAACAATCATTCATAATTATGATTCGGACAAACAAATGTGTTCTTATAAAAACGTAGCATATCACAAAAAAAAGAAAAGAAGAATCGATGCTGAAATTTAAGAAAAAAGGAAACGTTATTATAATATATGGGCAATAGTGAAGAAGGAAAACAAAAAAAAAGTAATGAGATCTAAAGATGATCTCATTACTTTTTTTTTCCTTCTTCTTCATTAAAAATCAATCTCTCTATTGTTTATCTTTCCAAGTCCGTTATTAGCATGTTGACACTCACCTTTCCTCCTTTATTGAAAATGTGTTGAATGTTTATCTTTACTTTTTTGAGTTTTTTTACTTTGGTCAACGCGCTCTCACCACCCGATTTGTTCACGAGTTCAAGTGAGATGTTTGGAAATATGTAACTTCCATAGGGCAACGACAAATCGTCCTTGTCGAATTCTCTATCTTTGGCGATGACGATATTCTGTAGATCGCTTTGGTAGTCGTAAAACAAATCGAGCGTGGCTTCGTCCAATTTCAAAGGCATGCTATATTTGTCATATTTGTGTTCTAAGCCCTTTGTCTTGACCTCGTTCAATTCGATGGGATCGTGTCATTGTAATCTATAGATTTTAGAACCAAGTTTCTTATACGTTTCAACTCGTTTCAATTTCAGTTTGCATCTTTTAGGTGTTGTTGTCATGATCGATTACTTGTTTTTTTTTGTTTTATGAATTATTGCAAATAATATATATTTTTTAAATTTTGTATTTAAATAATAATTTGTTAAAAAGTTTGGTTTTTTTTTTGCTCTTTATATATATAAAAAAAAAAGTTTTTTTTAATTTTTAATTTTCTTTAATGTAAAAAAAATTTTTTTGTAAAAGTTTTTTTTCTCTTTATATATAAAATAAAAAGTTTAAATTTTAACATCCTTTTTTTCTCGTATTAATTCAATTTTGTTTACGTTAAGGAATATAAAAAAAATTGATTAATTTCGTCCAAAAAAAAAATTTTTCACATTAAAGAAAAAATTGGAATTAAAAAAAAAATCTTTTTTATATATATAAAGAGTAAAAAAAACAAAACTTTTTTAACAAATTATTTAAATACAAAATTCAAAAAAAAAAAATTCTTACAAATGGAGCAAACAAATAAAAAAAATGGAAAATTTAAATGAGAAAACCATACCTCAGTTAAATGAGATTTGTAAACTGTTAAAAATTCCACATTTCAGAAATCATAGAACTAAATCAAAAAAAATTGAAGTCATACAGGAATATTTGCGAAACGCTAGAAAGGCAAACGAAATGTCGATAGCAACGACGTCAAAAAATGCATTGGTTGTGAAAAATGAGAAGAAGAAAAAGATAGTAAAAGGAATCGAAATGCCGACATCGAAAAAAAACAAAAATGTTTCGATTGTGAAGAATAAGAAGACGACTAAACGAAAAGCCGTTGAAGAACTTCAAGTTTCAAAAGAAAAGAAAAAAAAAACTAAAACGAAAACGAGTGATGCACTTTAGATTCTAGACAAATGAGATGTATCAAGTGAACTTCAACGAGCAATCGACGAAGGGAAAGGAGAAGAATATGTAGCATGACTCGTCATGGAACTATTCCAACTATTCAAGAAAATTGATCCAAAATTGTTCATGGAATGGGTGAAGAAAAAAGTATTGGATTTGTTTCGCAAACACATGAACGTGGGACAAAAAATTAAGATGATACTCCATTGCGTGATGAATAAAATCGATGTGAAGTCTGGCGAGAGCATCAGGAAAAATGCATATTTCAGATCTAAAGTCGAACCCATATTTTGAGGTTCAGATTTATCAGACGTTTTCGAAAAGATGAAAGACAAGATGTTGATGTCTCTCGCGAATTATCAACATGAAGGTAGTAATTGGACGTTTGATGAGGTGTAGAAACCCGAAATTCATATAACTAAAAACGATTCATTGAAAGGATCTTCCTACGTGGAATTACCATATTTCTTAGCTAAAAAACACTCCATGGTCAATGTGAGAAATAAAGATGATCAGTGTTTTAAATGGGCAGTCACTTCTGCTTTATACCCTGTCAAAATGAACTCCGATAGAGTTTCTCATTACGAGGAGACTTCTAAAAATCTTGATTGGACTGGAGTGACTTTTCCAACAGAGTTAAAACACATCGAACGTTTAGAGGCTCAAAATCCCACCGTAACAGTGAACGTCTTGGGATACGATGATGAAAAACGAACAATCTATCCTCTCAGACAGACTTCGTATCTTGAAAGAGAAAAGACGATTATTTTATTATTGATTTCGAATGGTGACAATCGTCATTATTGTTGGGTTAAACATCTGATCCGATTACTGTCGAGACAAAATAATAAACATAAAGGAAAGATATGTTTATGTTATAACTACATGAACATGTTTCAGAGCGAAAAATCGTTAGCGAAACATCAGGAATATTGCAATGAAAATCGAGGTGTCGCCATCGAAATGCCCAAACCCAACACCATCGTGAAGTTTGAAAATCGCAATAGAAGGTTAAAAGTACCATTCATTGTGTACGCCGATTTTGAATGCTTCACCGTGAAAATGAGTTCCTGCCAACCCAACGATTTTCAAAGTTACGTCGAAAGATATCAAAAACACACGCCTTCGGGTTATTGCATTTACATGAAATGTGCTTTTGATTCACAACACGACATGGGTCCCTTCACCTACACGAAACAGTGCGAAGACGACGACGTGGCTCAAAGGTTCGTGGAAGAGTTAGAATCGAAAATTCAAATGTTATACGACAAATTCAAAACTCCGGCGAAAATGATCATCACGCAAGAGCAGCAGGACGAAAATAACAGAGCCACCGAATGTCACATATGCAGACAATCGCTCGATGAGAATTCGGAGGAAAATAAGAAGGTCAGAGACCATGATCATTACATTGGTCTGTATCATGGTCCGGCTCACGGAAAGTGTAATTTAAAATATCGAGACGCCATTTTCTATCTGGTGATATTTCACAATCTCTCGGGTTACGACAGTCATCTGTTCGTGAAAAATCTCGGCACCTCCCATGAAGAATTAAATTGCATTGCGAACAGTGAAGAAAGATACATTTCATTCACGAAATGAAAGCTCATGGAGAAGAAAAGAGTAATCGATGGAGAGATGTTGGAAGAAAAAACGAAATTTATTCATAGAAGCATACGTTTCATCAACAGTTTTAAATTCATGTCGACTGCTCTGGAAAAATTAGTTGATAACATGAGCAAGGATAAATTTAAAATCACGAGCGAACATTTCGGAGAATGAGTAGACATCATGTTGAGGAAAGGAGTCTATCCTTACGATTACATGAACAATCTAAAGAGATTCGACGACACCGCACTACCTTCGAAAGAAGATTTTTATTCAAAATTATACGAATCCAACATTTCCGATGATAATTATGAACACGCCAAAAACGTGTGGAAATCATTCGATATGAAAACCGTGAAAGATTATCACGATCTCTATCTGAAGACCGACGTTCTGCTCTTGGCAGACGTGTTCGAAAATTTTCGAAACGTCTGTTGTCGAAATTATGATCTGGATCCCGCTTGGTATTTCACCACACCCGGTCTGGCGTGGGACGCTCTGTTGAAAACCACCGAAGTCCAGTTGGAATTATTATCTGATGTGGACATGTTGCTCATGTTCGAAAGGGCTGCGAGAGGTGGCGTCTTGATGATCTCCCACAGATATTCTGAAGCTAACAATCCCTACATGAAAGAAGGTTTCGATTCGAAATGGTCGAATAAATACATACAATATTGGGATGCTAATAATCTGCATGGTTGGGCTATGAGTCATCCTTTACCGGTTGGAAATTTCGAATGGGTGACGGAACAGGCAGAGATGCAAAAATGGAGAGATTGTCCTTGCGTTTTAGAAGTCGATTTGAACTATCCGGAAGAATTACACGATCTACACAACGATTATCCTCTGGCTCCCAAATGAATGGAACCAAACAAAGGAGACGAGGAAAAACTCATTCCCAATTTATCTAACAAACATAACTACGTCGTCTACAGTGAGAATTTGAAACAATACGTTGATTATGGGATGAAATTAGTCAACATACATCGCATCATTCGATTCGACGAAGAGCCTTGGAGGAAAAAATACATAGATCTCAACACGAATCTCAGAATTCGAGCCGAGAACGATTTCGAAAAAGATTTCTTCAAACTCATGAACATCTGCGTGTACGGTAAATCAATGGAAAACATCAGGAAGAGAACCGACGTTCGACTCGTCACATCTGAGAAAAGAGCTAAAAAATTAGTGGCGAAACCCAATTACAAACACCGAACCATATTCGACGAAAATCTAGTGGCCGTTCACATGCAAAAGACGCACCTGAAGTTCGACAAACCGTATTATCTTGGACCGATCATCTTAGATATCAGCAAGCGATTGAAGTACGAGTTTCAGTACGATTACGTCAAACGAAAATTTGGTGATAAAGCCAAACTACTGTTCACCAATACAGACAGTTTAGTTTACGAGATAGAGACGAAAGACGTCTACTGAGATATATCTCCAGACGTGGCTGTGTGGTTCGACACGAGCAATTATCCTGTCGCTCACCCGTCAAACATTCAATCAAATGACAACAAGAAGGTGTTAGGTAAATTTAAGGACGAGAGCGGCGGTAAACAAATCCTCGAATTCGTGGGCTTAAGACCCAAAGTGTATGCTTATCGTCTAGAAGATGAAAAGATCAAGAAGTGCAAAGGGGTTAAAGCGTGCGTGGTGAAGAAAAACATCTCTTTCCACGAGTATAAAGATTGTCTGTTAGGAAGTGGTCCGGTGTATAAGACTATGAAATCGATTCGAAGTGAAAATCATGACTTGTATACTGAAATAGTCAACAAGATTTTGCTGATGGCCGACGATGATAAGAGATTCATGTTAGATGATAAAATAAGCACTTTGGCATGCAGACATTGGATTTTGTATCTAATTTTAGACAATAGGATTTCAGATATGATTGTGGATGATAGGATTCCAGATATGATTAAGGATGATAGGATTCCAGAAAATCAAGAGGAATTAGACGGATTCAAGACTATGGAAATTGATAGAGACATCGAGAGAGTTAGTTTAAAAAGAAAAAGAAAAAAATAAAAAAAATAACGTCATTTTAGTGAATTATAATAAAATAAATAAATAAAAAAAAAAATATACACATTTATGAATAAGAAAATAGAGACATCCATAGAATGTGTCGTCTTACCTAATGAACCCCTATCCAACATCGATCTGTCAAATGTGGCGAAGGATTTGAAAATCAAAGATTTTCTAGAGATGCCTTGCCGAAGAGAAGACCTCGACAATCGGAATGTGGAATTTTAAATCTAGATGATTTATCGGGTGAAGGAACTCACTGGGTGGCGTGGTTCAAGAACGGGAAGAAGAATTATCATTTCGACAGCTACGGAATCTCACCGCCGAAAGAAATAAAGAACTATTTCAACAAATCGATGGTTTGTTACAACACGGAACGAGTGCAATCACCAGATCAAGTGTTTTGCGGTCACCTGTGTCTTTACGTTCTCAAGAGATGGTCTGAAGGAGATCGGTTTCAAGACATTCTCAATGATTTATATTAGAGAGAAATTTTTTTTTATAGCATATAAAGGTAAAAAAAAATTATTAAAAAAATTTCAATCAAATAAAAACGAACAATAAAAATAAATAAAATAATTCATTTTTAATAAACTGCATTTGAAATATATTTTTTAAAAACAAAAATCCCGAAACAACATGCCATTCGATAAATTTGGTAGAAGTGACGACGAAAAAGTCAACCTAAAAAAGAAGAGGAAGATGCTCGAAGTCGACGATGGTTACGACGTTGCCAACTTGGATGAATGTTACGTTCGGAGATTCGAATCTCGAGAGGAACCTTTGAACATGAAAGATAAGAAGCTCTACAATCTTCCCGAGCCGATAGATCTCGCAGATGCTCCGACTAAAAAATACGTTAACAGGGGCAATTTCGAATGAATCATGCCAGATAATTACGTGGATAAAACCATGACCGACGATCTCGATCTGAAATCTAAATGTTTGGTGAACATCGCAAATCCCATAGATCCCACGGATGTCGCGACCAAGAAATATGCAGACACCTCTCACGCGAGATTCAGCGAACACCTAAGAAATAGATATGTTCAGAAAATGATGCACTCGGAACTGAATGCCAATTCTAACAAGATAACGAACGTGGCCACTCCCACGAATCCCAAGGACGTGGCGACCAAACGCTACGTAGATCTGGAACAGAGAAAGTCTGACAGACGAGAAATGAAATCGGATCTGAATGCGGGATTCAACAAGATATTGAATCTGTCGAAGGTCGACGACACGGATGCAGACTCAACCGCAGTCAACAAGGGCTACGTAGATTCTGCCATGATACGACTACAAGAATACGTAGAATCGCAAGTGGATGATCTCTACCTGAACAAACAATCTGGCGGAACCATGGAGGGTGATATCGACATGAACGGTGAGAATTTATTCGGTCTCAATCACGATCCCGAATTCGATTCCAGCGCAGTCAGCAGGAAGTACGTGGATGACAACTCGGTCTGGAGAAAGGGCGACATCATGGAAGGTAAACTAGACATGGGTGGACACGCACTCACAAATCTACCGGATCCCGTGAACATGACGGACGCCTGCACCCTGATTTTGGTGGTGGAAAGAGTCAAATATGCTAGTCCAGTGTGGGCCGAGGAGGCTGGCACCTTAGAGGAGAGAAAAACTGAGTGGTCTTTCGGAAACGGAGGTAGCGGATTGAAACATGGTCAGGTGGGATATCCCATGCCATTGGGAGGTGAAATCGGATTTGAATAACAGAGCGGTCGTCAAACTCGTGGTGAATGGAGTAGAGAGTGATAAGAAATACAGCGTCGAAAAGACTGAGAATCAACACGTGAATGTTAGCACGTTCGGCACGCCTCTCAAAGTGAATGCCGGAGACAGGATTAATTTTGTTACAAAAACCAATAATCCCGAAGCCGCCACTTCTGTGGTGAGTCTACTGATTGAACTATTTCCTTTGAACAAACAGAGAACGCGTGGAAAATAATTAATTAAAAAAAATAATGTGTGATTATTAAAAACAAAAAAAAGTAATGAGATTTAGAAAGATGTTCAATCTCTCTAGATCTCATTACTTTTATTGTTTTTTTTTTGGTTTTTTTTTTTAATAATTACTCATTACTATTTTTATTTTTGTTTTATTTTTTTTTTCACACACCTCTCTCATCAAATGATGGACATCTTATTTCCATCCAATTCGAATTGTAATTCTCTGTCCGACAGGACCAGGGTGAAGGCTTCGGTTTTTCTCGGCACGTTCCTATTGAATTGCATCTTGGTCTGAATATCTAAGACGCTACTCTTGAGTCGTTCACTCTGTTTACTGATGTCGAATACGAACATGGGATACATCGATTTGTATTCGCCGGGAGATATGTTAGGGTTGCTCATCAATTCGTCTAGACTGTGATACTTTTTTCTAAAATCAGCAGCATCGACGTACAGTCTGCAGAAATCGTTCTTGTCGAACGACGCATTGTAATCGATTGCTGGATATCTCGTGGCGTTCAGAAACACTTGCATGTTTCTCAAATGGCAGTGATCGAACAGCGACGCATTCTTTTCCTGAGACCCGTCCCTATCAGTCTGAAACGCAACCACGATGAAACGTGGTCTCTCGGAAGCGGATTTCACCGTCAATCTCCAATCGAAGTGATTCGTGGAGAGAGGAATGCTAGCCGTGTCACACTGTCTCATTCTAAATCCCACGGGTAATTTACTCTTGGATTCTATGATCTTGTAGAGATGCGCTTTTTCCACGATCGAAGGCTCCACGTGCGGAACGAACCACGATATCTTGTGTAGAGTTATCTTACCCGCATCGGTCACAGTGAGTCTCACTATTGCGTCGTCGTTTCCTTTTCGAATCAACGTCAGACTGTGTTTGAATCCGTACATGATGTTGTTGTAATCGTCCGCAAATCCGAAGATGTGTGTCAAAGGTATCCTGAACGAAAACGTTCCTTTAGGTCTGGATGTCTTGACGACGTAGTCGAATATCGCGGCGGCGCCGGCGCTAGCAGGGCCGACGGTGTCTTTCACCCACAACTGATTGAGTCCTCTGGATTTCGAAAAATCATCAGGATACGTCAAGAGTCCGAACATCATGGTGGCCTGACCGGGATGAAACACAGATTCTATCTCTTGTCCAGATAGCATGTATTTTATATTACTGAATAGATGCATGATGCCATTATTGGCTAGAGTAACCGTGTCGTCGTCGGCGTAGTCGCTCCCATCTTTCTTGGTGAGGCGTCCCTGCACCACTATGTAACTCTCGCTAGGATGTATGAATAGATCTTGAGTTTCGACATTGATTCTTATCTCTCACACATTGTTCAAACTCGTTCCGGTTACCGGTTTGTATTCGTGAACCTCATATTCTTGAATACTTTCATCTTTCACTATGCTTTGTGCTATATCTAGTATATTTGTCATTTTTAGAGGGTTTTTGTTTTTTTGTTTATTCATTAGCTTGCTTTTTTTTTATCTAAAAATAGTTTTAATTATTTTTATTATTATTTTTCTCTCCTATATATATATGTTTGTAAACAAGAAAATGTTAAAGAGAGTAAATAAAAGAAATTTGTTTTCTTTATCAAAACTTTGTCTTCTGTAATTGTTGTTAGTAAAACTTTCCGATGATCTCTTCTCCATCCAAAGCTTCGATTTCGTAAGTCACCGGATCAGTGTGAAATATTTTGATTATCACGAAGATTTCCGAGGTCCATCGAGGAGTATAACCCTTTTTGAAGTGCTTCTTATAAGCGTAGATTCTCACTCGATCACCGACCGCAAATTTCGGCGTCCTAGACTTCTTCCTAATCTTAGATCTTTCAGGATATAAATTCGCGTAGACCTGTTTTTCATTTCGAGGATCGCTAGCTTCCACGGGAGTCATCTTGATCGATCTGTGTCGAGTGTTGTTGTAATCTTTAACCAGACCATTCAGAGCGTATATGTATTTCTTGGTCGAATTCGCCGTGAAGTATCTATGCATCTTTTCCTTCATCGTTCGATTCCAACGTCCCACCATGCTGGCTTTCTCTTCGTTTTCGATTGAGTAGAGGTTGACCAATCGATGAACGTGCTTGTTGTAGAATTCCTTTCCCTTATCCACCCACAATGTACTCGGTTTTCGAGAAGATGAGTCGAACACGCTCTTTAGAGCCTCAGCGACGCAAGGTCCCGATTTATTCTTCAAAGCTCTGGTCCAACCGTATTTGGAAAACACGTCGATGACCGTCAATAGATATTTGACACCCTCATTCCACCTCGAAAACGATCTCATGTCGACCAAGTCGGCAGACCAAATATCATCCAAACCCTTCAAAAACACCCTTATCTTTCGAAATTTATGCACGATGGCTTTGTGTAACTCCTCGGCTAATTCACTCATCAATAATCGTTTCTTCTTTTCAGATGCGCTTTTTTTTTTGAACGCCCCATCCGAATCGACGTTTCGCACCGATCAGATTGCCGACCAGCGAACGTTCTATCTTCTCTCTCCTGGTCGGATTCCATATGCCTCTCAATTTACCCAACATGTTTTTATCGCAGACATCGTTGCGAGTCTCGGTGTCGGGATGTTTGGCGTAGCACAGATCGTGATCATATGCGGCCGCGTCCTCCCTATTCACAGGTTTGCTCCAAGATTTAGGAGTCAGATCGGCGTTGAGTCACTTGTTCAATTTCGTTCCGGGTCCCGTGAAACTGTGACCAGGCAGATGCATTTCGAAAGTAGATTATTGATCATTTTATTCACGATGCCTTTACCTTTGCTCGCATTCTTTTTTTTTTGATGAATCGAGTCTTGGTAGAACCACACACGTTACAAATTCCATGAAGCGTCTGTCTATCGTTTTTAGTTCGAACTGCTTGAGAATTACTCGTCTCGGTAACTCTCTTACACATTACGCAATACATTTTTAAGAGTTATTTAAATTAATTTCGTTTTTATTTTATATATAAATTTAATATTTTTTTTTTTTAAATTCTGTTCTTATTATATATATTTTTTTCAATCGCTGCTCTTGAGTTCTATCATCTTACTGAATTCCTCCCTAGCCTCTTTCCTCCCCTTTCCATGAGAGAATCCTTCATCTCTTCTTTGATGATCTGACGAGTCTTGATTCTCATGGCTTCTTTCATGGCTTCGTATTTCGTTTTCTCACCCAATATTGTGAAGTATTCTCCGTCCGATATCCTACCGTCTTTCAACGTCATCGAGATCATTTCGGATATCGTGTCGATCTTGGAGTCGGCCAAGACGCGAATCTTGTCATGTTTCCTCGCCTTCAGATATAATTTCCTACTCAAAAAGTTTCCGAGCGTGCTAAACAATCCAACGGCGAGAGTCACTACTTCTACGGTCAACACGATCGGAATGCTGACCGCGGTCGACAACAATCAGATGCCGGCCACGTGTAAACCCATGGAAATCGTGATGAGTGTCGTGTCAATCGCGTTGACGAATTTCACGAAACGTGAATACTTCTTCTTGAGAGAATGGCGAGAATCTCTCTCTCGAGTTAAATACGCTTGGATTCTATTGATTTGATCGATGCGATACCTCTCTCCTCTTTCTTTTTCTTCTAGCGATGGTGCCGTCGGCAAAACGCCGTTCGACTTCTCATCCTCGTCGTCATCTAACGTCGGATACAATTTATTTCTGGTTCTCATTTTTGTGGGGTTTTTTTTCTTTCTAATATTAGATAAAAAAATTTATGTGTGTATTTATTTTTATTTTCTATTCTCCCTTATTTTCATATCAACGAGAAAACTTAGACGTATGCTTCATTGAACAATAATTTCATGACGCATCCCTTGTCTTCTAAAGTCAGACTTCTACGTGCCAATTTCAGTTCTTCCGAAACTGTGGGCTTGTCTCGATCCTTACAGAAGACTAATCTCTTCCAAAGAGTGATCACATCATCGAATCTAACGCGTTCGAACGCCGGTTTGAAATACTTGACGAACAAATCTTCCCTTTCCATCGTCAGACACGAATGATTCTGTTGATCGAAGTCTATATGATCCCAACAGCCGACGCATCGTTCTAACAAGATGGGACGTAGTTCTTCATTCACGCAGATTGCGTATGCTCTCATCAGCATGTTTAAAAGAAACCTCGCTCTAATAGTCTGGGAAGCGCTCATGATTTACGTATTTTTTTTTTTTATCTATTCGATTTGATATATTTATTTTTTTAAATAACTATTTTATTTATATTTTTTTCTCTCTCCTATATATATATCAATCACTTTTTTTATTTCCTCGGGAAACGTGGCAGTGGGTTTGCGGGTTCAGTATCACCTCTTTTCCATGTGTCGTACATAAGTCGATTTCTGATGTAGAATCCGCAAATGGGTTTCCGTGTATGCCTCCATAGGGATTCAGTGTTAAAATCGTGTACAGATACGGATGATACAGAATCCGCAAACCAACTTTTTGATGCTGATACAGAATCCGCAACACGTTTTTTGCTTGCGATTTAACACTGAATCCTATGGAGAAAACCCATTTGCGGATTCTGTATCAGACAGTATACCTTTTTTTCCTTAAAATTTCATACTTTTTTTCACTCTTGAGCGATGTGTATATAGAATCCAGTGATACAGAATCTGCAAGCGGATTCTGTATCACCATAAAAAAACGACAAATCGTGTACCTGTGCACGATTTTAACACTAAATCCTATGGAGGTGTACATCGATGTACGTGTACATGTACGAAATCGTGTACAAGTGATACCGAATCCGCCTTATATACCTACTGCCATTAAATTTCATACTTCATTAGCAAAATTTGAATTATTGTCGATCTGTTTTGGGGGTCCGTCACATATCTATCTTGCTTTACATTTAACCCAGGCAGAAATATTATCGAAAATATTTACACATTTTTTGGAATCCCATTTGTGGAATCCCTTTTTTGAAAACTCCTGTGACTATGGAATCCCATTTTTCTGAAATGAGTCGGCGAGCAGTATGTGTGAGTCACTCGAATGAGCAATTGCTCGTTAGCTCATTTGCTCGATGGGATTCGAGTCGTTCGATCAATATGTGCGAGTCACTCGAACGAGCAAATGCTCGTTAGCTCATTTGCTCGATGGGATTCGAGTCGTTCGAGCAATATATGCGAATAACTCAACATAAGACGGAATCCCACTTAAGGAATCCCTTTTTTGGAATCCCATTTGTGGAATCCCTTTTTCGAAAACGCCTGTGGCTATGGAATCCCTTTTGGCTGAAATGAGTCATCGAGCAGTATGTGCGAGTCACTCGAATGAGCAGTTGCTCGTTAGCTCATTTGCTCGATGGGATTCGAGTCGTTTGAGCAATATGTGCAAGTTACTCGATCGAGCAATTGCTTTAAAGCTCATTTGCTCGATCTACTTTGAGTCGTTCGAGCAATGGCTTACTAGTAACTGCTCGATAGCCTATTGTCTTTGGGAATGATATGGGGTTTTGTTGTACACAGGGGAGATAACTCTGCATACAGATTATGGGAAATCAAGCACTGGTGATTATAAGACTTGGACGAGAGAACCAGAGATAGTTTGGACTGGATAGACTGTTGGTTATAGAGAAACATATGCAATAGGCATTAAAAATGGGATTATGGGAAAATCAGGTCCTGTACTCCTGTTCAATAGAACATACCCCCGGCACCCCCTTGGTACTATAGCACTACGTGCTATTTTTATATCCCCAAAATGGGGCTTCACATGTCCGTTTGGGTGGTTTTGTGGAGATTTTAGTGATTTGGAGGGATTGTCGGGTTGTTTGTGGTAATTCTACAAATCGGGAAATTACTCCTGTTCAATCGAACACACCCCCGATACACCTTGGTACTATAGCACTACGTGCTACACCGATAAAATGGGGAATACGTAGTAAATAAAGTCAATTTCGGTGATTTGGGGGGATTGTCGGGTTGTTTGTGGCAATTCTACGAATCGGGAAATTACTACTGTACAAAGGAACACACCCTCCGAATATACCCCTGTCTTGTTAGAAGGGTTTGGGTCACATAGAAACCACGTGCTACCATAGAAACCAAGATGGCGGCCTCCAGTATACAAAATGGATGACGGAAACACGTGTCACCCTAACAACACGCGGTGCGCATGCGCACTCACACCACGTATCATTATGGAGATGACGTCACAAGAAGGCCGCTCACGCGGGTTACCATGACAACACAACATGACGTCACCAGGTCACGTGACTATGACGGCACTTCCCCCTCCGGCTCTCCCTCCGGCCAATGTGGGACGATCCATACATACACTACTACTCCTTTGCAATCTGGTTCCCCCCAAATCTTCCCGACCGGGACTGGTTTATACTACCTCCGTGGGCTTCCAGGTACTGTTCGGCTACCTTAGTCATTTCATCAACACTGTTTGGCCTCCTCTCCTTACAAAGAGGGCCAACTCTGGGGCGCAAGTTGAAATAAACTGCTCTCGGATGAGCAGATCTTTGAGGAACGGAAAATCTTCGTTGATTTCCGACAACTCAACCCAGCGGTCAAAATACCTAGTGGACCGCGCCACAAACTGGAATGCACTTTCCCCTCTCTCGGGCTTACATTCCCTGAACTTAGCCCGGAATCCATCATCTGTGAGCTGGTACCTCTTTACAATAGTTTTCTTTAGCTCACCATAATCATTTGCCAAATCAGGAGGCATACTTGCATATACTTGCAAGGATTTCCCCGTTAACAAAGGGTTTAAGTTTACTCCCCATGGATCCTCAGGCCACTGATGATACGATGCAAACCTTTCAAACCTTTGAAGGTATGCATCGATATCATCAGAACCCTCTGAGAATTTATGGAGTTTTGGGAAAGGGGTCCTACCATGACCACCCCAGTTCGTTTCCCCTTGCCCCCCGTTGGTTTCCTGAACTTGGGCCATAACTCTTATCAATTCGAGCTCTCTCTCGTGTTCTCTTTTGGCTCAATCTCAACCTGTCGTTCACCCCTTTTCACGCTCGGCCGCCCTCCTTTCAGCTCTTTCTCGCACCAACGCAGCCTCTCTCTCAACCCTCTCAACCTCTTTCTCACGTTCTGCTGCCCGTAAGGCAGCCACCTCGCGCTTCAAAGTCACCTGCCGTTCCAATTCGGCCGCGGCTTCGCCCCGGCCCCTTTCCTTTTCAGCAGCTGACTCTTTCGCTACTCGCTTTTGGTCGTCCCTGACAAACTTTTGCAGCTCACTCCCAGGAAAACCCAGGCGTTCCCCGCCGAAATTAACTGGTCCAAAGTCATGGGAGCCTCCATTAGTTCACTTTTTAATACTTACAATCTACACAGTTACGTTAAATAACAATTTGCTCGCGCCTATCATCGCGCTTAACCCTTCTACGGCGGATAATTATTTAGCTACCGCGTCATTTACTTCTAAACCTGCTTAAATTTAAACATTGCAAAACTTTAACCCTTTACGGCTCTCCACTATTTCCCCAGAGCATGTTGATCACCATTTGCAAAAAACGCATATGTAAACTTCAAAAAGCATGCTCCATGAAATAAATTATTTTTGAGTGGATCGTTGATCTTTACCTTTAAAAATGTTACCTTTTAGAACATCCTGTGTACGCCTCGCCAGTGTCGCACTGATTACGAGGTTAAATTGATGGAGGAAAATTTATGTTCTCATCAGTGCTCAGTCGACAGCCAGTGACTGTTGTCTGAACCTCAGCTCGAACGCAAACTTTGCCGCCTTATCAATGCTCTATCCGCTTGGGACTCTTAAAGGGTGGTCAACGATAATTCACTGAAAACATTATTTAGTTACATGAAAAGATTATTTAGTTACATGTACGAAGAAATATAATATGAAACAAATTACTCACAACATTATCCAAAAGAATACACTAATTACGCGGATAAAAGTTTATTCTTTAGGGCCCTCGACGTCTCCCACAGCTAGCTCTGTCCGCTGGATCGACCTCACATCATCTTCATCTTCTCACGGTTTGTGATGAATACAAAGTGTCTATTCACTTCTCGTTGCTTCCTCCTCGCAGGGTAACTTCGCCGTCAGTCAGGCTTAACTCATATAATGCTCTGCTTGTGTGACTCAATCAGCGTTCTCACAGCTCAACCACAATTCAGTCGGTGTCTACCACAGTTCACGATCACTTTGCGCCTTGTCTGGTTCTCACGAGGTTAAGTTATTCTTCGCTTTTTCAGATATATACTTAACAAAGCATACATAAAAAATATACTGCAAAGTGTTCTCAACATCACCAATTCTCGCACCGCCTAAAACTATCTTATCTCGCGAGCTACTCCGGCGCTTACCCAAGCTCTTAATACGGTCCCTAGACCTCAACGTTACAGCTTTTACTTCTTTGGCTACTATGCCACTACGGTTCGCAACCGTTAACAAACTACAATCGGTTCCTTACAACCCTCACAGGGTTACGACAATACGCGGACTTTCAATCTCGGTGCCTATGACCCTCGACGGCCAAGGCTAAATTCGGACCTTCTATGAGTGCCCTCAGGCCAACTGCCTATGTATATCTTGCCTTCTAAAACAGGTAATGCCGTTTACCTACATGCATATAGCTCCCTGAGCTCGTACTTCCTGTTCCTGGGCCTATTCTCATATATAACCACCGACTTGGCCCGCAACTGCTCCTATTCTAAATATGAGCTCAGAGGCTCCCCCTACATCACAACGTGCCTTTACTTTCGCACCGATGCGGCACCTTCTCTCACCTATAGCATGGGACCTCCCCATCTATTCGCAACGACCCACAGCCTTACACACCTTCCGATTGCAATTGGCCGGAATGAATTTTTCGAGAAATCCCCCGATTTTTATTTAGATAGCCAGAACATTTATTCTCAGCTAATCGCTTCTCTTGAACTTGGACGCTTAGATCTATCTTAATTTAACACTCGCTTTAAAGTTTCTTTGAAAGACTCGCATTTTGGTATCTTTTGACATTTCGGAGACAAGATAGATGCGTAATATGGGTGTGTGTCCAGAACATATGTGATGCACTGTTTCCAACGATTACAATTTAACTGCTCTTCAAGTACCCAGATAATTATTACAGAAGAGAATATTGTCTCTCTTACTATTGATATGTTATCAGAAGCCCATATGGCGTTGAACACGTGCGCCATAATGGATATTACATTTCATACTTCATGAGCAAAATTTGAATTATTGCCAATCTGTTTTCGGGGTCCGTCACATATCTATCTTGCTTTACATTTAACCCAGGCAGAAATATTATCGAAAATATTTACACTTTTATACAACAAAATCGCAACTTTTGGCTATCACCTTGACAGTGTCCTCCTGGCACGCATGCATCTCTGGCTTTGGTCTCCATCTTCAGCTCTTCCACACAGGTTTGGTTTTAGTATCCGAGATTGAGTTTATGCAGGTTTTTCATCAACACATCTTTCACTAGGTTAAACCCGCCGCCACCAGAACTCAGTTTGTTTACAGTTCTGCTGATGATAAGTTCTCGCCGGCGTTTTCACACATTTGCTAGTTTCATTGGCGCTACCATCGCGGTCCCGTTTTACGCATTTCAGTTATACGTTAACTGGTCTCACCATCGCAGGATTAAGATGGCCTCCGAATACATCTCCTAATTTAAAATCCACATATAAAGTTCTCACAATCTGTTATCAACATCTGCCAACTCTCTTCCGCCAAACAATTCTAACACTAATATCGCTATCTAACGAGCTCATCCAGCTCACACAGCTCTTAGCTATTTAGCAATCATAACTAACGCTCACGAACCCTCGCAGTTCATGGTTGCCCACTGACACAGCTTTGCCAGAGTAGGGCCACCAGCGGCCTACTGGGGTTTTTTAGGGCATGAGAGACAGTCTACCCCGGTATATTCCCAAAATATATACAGTTTGAAGGAAATCAATTTGAGCAATAATTGCTCTCTTTTAAATCGGAGTTAGATTTTTACTCCTAAAAGAGAACCCCGTTTAAAGTTTTAGACATTTCCTCACCATGGGGTCCTGGCGATCCGTGCATTTCTGTCTTAAAAAAAATAACTGTCCCTCTCAATTAGAAGACGGTTCGTTAATTGATTAGTGTGCGCATTATCACTCAAGCACCCCACCACCGCCTCTCATGCATGGAAATGAGCCTTAATAATGTTCATAACTTCAAAGCACCTAACCTATTAAGGAAATTGATGGGCAGCCATCACCAACACGTCCGCCTGCCCCAAAAATGATCTCTCTAGCTTATTTAGCTTATTATACCTAATTATTCTCTTTTAGTTACGACATGTCGACTTTTAGCCCAAGGTATTATAAAAAGAGAAATTTTGTCTTGACATCTCCAAAATCCTTGACATCCGATTTGATTCGGATTCAATGTCGATGAGGACATTGGATCCCGATTCGATGTGAGATACGATTCGAGGATAGAAATTCTAATTCTCTGGGTCCTATTAAACACAGAGTCAGGCAGTTTCGACGGAGGCACAAAGCCAACTTGTTATCCCTCACAAGCAGAATTCATATTGGTTGAAAAAAAGTATACCATCAGCATGCTATAGATGTGAGTACACTGCGCTAGGCCCACCGTGCCCCACTTTGGTAATAGATATTAGGTGTCTTGCAAAAGGACATAGAGCAGATGACTTGTGGCATAAAAATAGCATTTCTCTCTGCAACGTCTTCTTATCTAACTTACGTATTTATTAGTGCCCACAGAGGTCTTGATAAAATCGAGTTACTATTTACAACTAGAATAACATTTGAGTATACTCAAGAATAGACCCACATAACAAGTATCTCTGAGACATGTGCCGAAAACAAGAGTCGTATTTTTTATTTGTTTTTATTTTCAAAAGTTTTCTCGGAACAGTGGGGCTAAGATTGCGACAAATGATGTTCTAACACTATACCTAGTCCATTCCAAAAAGCATGTTCGAAGAAACAGAGTTCTCCCCCAAAGTAAATGGCGAAAAAGGAAAGAAAAGCGATGGAACTGGAAAATCAAGTCGCTATTGTATCTCAATGTTTTGTAAAATGTTTTAAATTATTAAACGTACTCCAGTACTTATACGTTTTCAAAGAGTAGGAATTTCAGGCACGCAGCGACAGAGAGTTATGGAGGGTGTCTCCCTACCCCCACACTTTAACCATATCCTACTTTTCAATAATTGGAAATTCGAAGGTATAAATTCCAATAGTTATAAATCCAAAGAAATCAATTTCCCTCGTATTTTGCTGGGACCCCAACCGCAGTTAGAAATTTAACTGATCACCCCCACCCCCACCCCTCCCCCATTGGAGGCACTCTAGCTACGTCCCTGGGGAAGTTTGTAAGTCGGTCGTATTTGTTTCGTCTAAACGCTCGACCTATACACTTCTTTACCACAATGGGTGATTGGAATTTTTGCGTGGCCTCTCTCTTGGTGACGCAGAAATATATTTATGTATTCGCGCACCTAAACCATGCAACATTTAACTTCGGAATAAAATCGATAAAATAAATTGGTTTAACTGAATGCACCACAATCAAGAAGAATGTGACCTGCCATTAACCTGCTATTTTGTCTGGCATAATAGATAACTCTGTAGTGATAACGACTCATGCTAGAAATTATCCCGTCAAGATTATGTGAGTCCATGCGTGAACACGAACTTCCTTGAAACAAATATCGGTTTCAGGGATCCTTTTACGAATTGTAATTTCGTAATAAACTGTGTTTCTTTCTGTCCTTGCGCAATTGTTTCAAAGTGAAGGTGAAGGAAAGGTCGATCGGAGCGACCAAGAACATTACAAGTCTTTCGATCATGCTTAATTCTGAGATTGAGATACACTGGTTGGTGGCACGACGTCGAAAAGTTGTCGGGTGTAAAATCGTTAGATTGGAGTACCTCTAAAAGTGTAAAAACGTTGGATGGAAGTCTCTCTAAAAGTGTAAAAGCGTTAGATGAAAGTCCCGCTTAAAGTGTTAGATGTAGAGTTCCGGTAAAAGCGTCATGTGTTCAGCCTCGGTAAAAGTGTTTTATGTGCAGTCTCCATAAATGCGTCGTGTACATTCTACGTAAATACGTTATGTGTATAGTCTCTGTTAACCTGTTATGTGTGTAATCTCTTTCAACCTCTGATGTAAAGTCTTCGTGAAAGTGTTACGTGCACAATCCCTGTACAAACCTTTTATGCATAGTCTCTGTAGGGGCGTTATTTACACGGTGCCGTAAAAGCGTTGTTTCTACAATATCTGTAACATCGTTATGTGTACAGTCTCTTTAAAAGAGGTACGTGTATAATCTCTGCAAAACCATTCATGTACAGTCACTGAAAAAAGGTTATGTATTCAGTCTGTAAAATGTTACAGGTGCTGTATCTGTGAAAGCGTTATGTGTGCAATCTCTGTAAAAGCGTTACGTGTATACAGTCTCAGTAAAAGCGTTATGTTGTGAACAGTCCCTGGGACAACTGTTGTTGTATACACATGTAGTCTCTGCAAAAGCTTTATGTGCGGAACGTGATCAAAATGTATGTCAGTGTAATACATTTTGATCACGTTTGATGTGCAGCCTCTGTTGAGGCGTTATTTATATAATCTCTGCAAAAATATTTGATGTACAGTCTCTGTAAAAATGTTATGTATACCTTCTCTGTAAAAGTATGTGTGTAATCTCTAAAATATTCTTTTTTGTACAGTCTCTGTAAAAGTGTTGTGTGTATGATCTATGCAAAGCTTTTGATGAACAGTCAATGTAAAAGTGATGTGTGTAAGGTAAGGTCTCTGTGAAGTGTTATGGGTACAGTCTCTGTAAACACCTTTCATGTGCAGTCTTTTAAAAGCGTTTTGTTCACAATCTCAAAAAGCGTTATGAGCGTAGTCGTTACAAAACGTTAGGGCGCATAGTTTCTGTAAAAGCTCCAGATTTTAGTCTCTTAATAGCGACCCCATCAAAAAAACGGAACCTGGCCAAAATTGACTGGGACATGTTTAGACATATAGTAGAGGTTAAACTTCAGCAAAATGACTCTCCCATCGCGGATAAACTCAGCTGAAATTGAAGCAGCTTGTACGAACCTAAGTGACTAGATCAATCGGCTGCAAGGTGAACTCTGCCCCAAGAAAACACTCCACTCTCGAAAAACTGTATCTCCGCTAAAGCGATGGACATTATTAAACAAAAAACGAAAAGCCTTTTGATACTATATTAACGAAAGCGAACCTAACCTAAAAAAGCCGAACTTCAAACCATTTATAATCGCCTTCAAGGCGAAGTTCAACCAGCAACCCAAAACGAAAACCACGATCGGAGGGAGGGGATCACAGGAAAACTGAACAGCCAACTGAACGGACAATACACCACCAAAGTGTCTGGGATAGTTTCAAGCTACTAACAAAACGGAACAACGGAACAAAAATGCAAAAAGATCAAATAGCCCCACTCCCCACGATCGGACCGATCTCACACAGTTTCTTGGTGACACGTCAAAGGTCAACACCTTTGCTGAATTACTCAAGCAAACTCACAAAACTTCGACGACCACTTCAGAGATGAAGCTCACGAGATTGTAAGCCATAGCAAACAAATCTTTGTACCGAACTTTACCCTAACACAGGAACCTGGCGGCGATGGGGACCCCGTGGCCCCACCCAGGATACCGAAATCATGGATATCATACGTAAATGCAAAAATTCCTCTTCAACCGATGAAGACTACATCACTTACAAAATCCTTAAACATACCCCATTTGCCTTTATCGAGAGACTTACTGGAATCCTAAACCTCTGCCTCTTCGTTGGCTATTTCCCAAAATGCTGGAAAGTAGCTGTATGGGTGATGATCCCCAAACCGGATAAAGACCCCCCAACAACACATCAAGCTACAGACATATCAGTCTTCTGAACTGTTTGGGCAAAATATTTGAACGCGCAATTACCAATAACTTAGAACCCGCCGTGAATCTGCAAACTTTGTCAATAAATGACAGAGAGCCTACCGTAACCAGAAGGAGGTCATGGGACATGTATATCGACAGATTAACTACATATAGACCTCCTTGTTCCAAAAAGAAATTGGGACAGCGGTCCTATTTTTGTAACCGTTAAGGAATACCATGCCGGTCCACTTCCCAGCTGACGTTACTTCCGAGGTTTCTTTCTTCTTGCCTTCAGACCTACCAGGCTCCTCCATTTGGCTTGTCCTGTCCTGGCAGAGTCAAAGTCACCCTCCGACGCTCGGCCTAAACCAACGGAGGCTCCAAGTCACTCCGGAGCATCGACCGGTTTATGGAGCATCAACCCTTTGGTACTTACGACCCTTTCGTGTGCTAGATGTGTGCTTTGGAGGTGGGGGACCTAGGCTCGACCAGGGAGACAACTACTACAACAAGAAGAAAAACAAGGACTACCCCTAATATCATCACCATCTTCAGTTTCCGGAGACAGACTAAACCTGTCGACGAAGAAGTGGATCTTTGAACGAGCTATATTATATACGTGGTTAATCGACATGCGTGAAAAACAGACCAGAACCGCCAACTACAACCGGCGGGGTGGCTGCCTGGACTCTGCGGCTTTTCGCTGCTTTGCTTCTTCTCCTTTGCGGCTGCTGGACGTGAAAAGTATCAGTTTATTGCTTAAGTGGTTTTAAGGGGTTAGTTTACCCCCACACCGCCGCTGCGTGATTTCGGCACGCGAAAACCTTCGGTTTACTCTTAAAAGCGTTTTGCGCACAATCATTGTAAAAGCATCAGATGCACAGTCTCTGTAAAATCGTTAGGTTACATTATTTTCTGTAAAGGCGTTAGGTTGTACCCCTGGAAAAGCTTGGTTACAAATCTAGTATAACAAAGCGTCATGCGCCCAGTCGGTAATTCCGATAGGTGGGCAGTCTCTCTGTCAAGGTGATATCTTGAATTTTCGATTTTGTTGCATATAAGTGTATATATCTTTGATGATTTTTCTTGTTCGGGCCAAAGGTATAAGAAAGTGCGTTTATATGACGGACCCCGAAAACCGATTTGTCACTTAAACAGACCAGCAATAATTCAAACGCTGCTAATTGAGTATGAAATTTAATGTCCATTACGACGCACTTGTTGAACACCACAAGGACTATCTGATAACTGATTAAAAGGAGTAAGAGAGACGATATTCTCCTGTAGTCATTATCTACGCAGTTATGGCCAGTTAATAGGTAATTATGGTGAAAACAGTACATTCCGCGTGTTACGCATCTATCCTGTCATCGAAAGTCAAAATATGCCAAAAACTGAGAATTAATGTTCTGGCTATCGAAATAGAAATTGGGGGATTTCTCGAAAAATTCATTCCAGTCTGAAGGTGCGTAAGACTGTGGGTCGTTGGGAGCAGATGGGGATGTCCCATGCTATAGGTTAGGAAGTATAGGCACGTTGTGATGAAGGGGAGCCACAGAGCTCATATTTAGAACAGGAGCAGTCGCGGGTCACGTCTGTGGCTATATATGAGAATAGGATCAGAAACACGAAGTACGAGCTCAGGGAGCTATTCGCATTTAGGTAAATGGCATTACCTGTTTTAGAAGGCAAGCCATACGTAGGCAGAGTAGGCTTTGCCTGTATGAACATTATTTTGAGCTGAACGTTGGGGAGCGTTTAACCCCATTGGTGGCGACTGCTTGAATGAGAAGCGTTCAGCAAAGAGGCAATAAGGTAGTGGCCTTGCGACGACAGCGGTAGAGTGACATTCCGTCACTTGTTAGAGCTAAGGCGTCCGATAAAGTGACAATACGTTAGTGGCCGTGCGACGGCAGTGAAAGAGTGAATTGAAGAGGCGACCACAGAACAAATACCAGCGAAATAGAGGAAAAAACAGCGACAACAGAGAATGCGGGCCCGCAAGTGACTCAAAAACTGTGCGGGTAGGGGGTGATTGACGTTTTGTTTTCTTCTTCTTTTGGATTCCATGTAAGGCACAAATTATCATATTTATTTATATGTATAGGTATTAACATTGTTGTTTTCAGTGAACCCCTGTTGATTTATGCTTTTCGAGGAAAAGGGATTCTAGGGCCTAAAGGTTTTCCGTAAGTAGGGTTTTTTCCCAAATAAGCCAAAGAGCCAAGAGAGTAATTGCTCCATGAGCAATTGCTCGAACGACTCGAAGCTCATCAAGCAAATGAGCCTCAGAGCAATTGCTCGATCGAGTGACTCCTCGAACGACTCGACGACTCATTTCAGAAAAAAGGGATTCCATAGCCACAGGCGTTTTCGAAAAAGGGATTCCACAAATGGGATTCCCAAAAAAGGGATTCCACAAATGGGATTCCGTTTCCATCTTGTCTCCAAAGCTCCAAGGCCACTGCAGGTGTATGGTCTATCTGTCATATCATTAGCTTCTACAACAGTCTTGTTCCATTGCGGCCTTGTATCAGTACTATTGGCTTCTGTTATTCTGACCCATATCTCATCCATTACTTCCTAGCTATACCTATCTCAGTCTCGACTATAACATCGATCAAGGTTGAATCAGATTTCCCCTGTATACATATAAGGCATTCCGTTATTGAGATTCCTAGCCGAGTCCGTAAAATTTGGATTCCGTGTTTTAACATCAACACTCGAGGGTATTCCCCTTCCCTATTAGAAGAATTTAGTTCAATTGGGTGATAATACCTTCATTGGGATTATAGTTCAAAAATTCATTCAGTTAAACGTTGTTCAGTTCAAGGGTGTTAATATTTATTTATATTATATATAGTTCATTCAGTTCAAAGGGGTTAACTATATATACATTCATTAGGGTTAAAGTTCATTCATTCAGTTCAAAGGGGTTAATTATATATACATTCATTAGGGTTATAGTTCATTCAAACAGTTCAAAGGGTGAATTATATAAAGTTCATTCAGGTGAAAAATTTTGTTGAATTTATTGGGCATTAAGATTAAGTAAAAGTTCGTGATATTTGTTCTGTTGACTTTGATCTTAATTGTATTTGATCAGATCTGTTCAGTCTGTCCAACTAGTTCGATCAATCCGACTAGTTTGACATTCTTTCACTTTGTTATGTTTACTTCGATCTTGATTCTGTTGGATCTGCACCTTTGTTATTTGTTGTAGTGACTGGTTGTCTCTTTTCAGGTTCTTGTAGTCATTGTTGAATTGGGTGTTATCAATCCCTTTCCATACCCTCGAGTGTTGATGTTAAAACACGGAATCCAAATTTTACGGACTCGGCTAGGAATCTCAATAACGGAATGCCTTATATGTATACAGGGGAAATCTGATTCAACCTTGATCGATGTTATAGTCGAGATTGAGATAGGTATAGCTAGGAAGTAATGGATGAGATATGGGGCAGAATAACAGAAGCCAATAGTACTGATACAAGGCCGCAATGGAACAAGACTGTTGTAGAAGCTAATGATAGGATAGATAGACCATACACCTGTAGTGGCCTTGGAGCTTTGGAGACAAGATGGAAACGGAATACCATTTGTGGAATCCCTTTTCTTGGAATCCCATTTGTGGAATCCCTTTTTCGAAAACGCCTGTGGCTATGGAATCCCTTTTTTCGGAAATGAGTCGTCGAGTCGTTCGAGGAGTCACTCGAACGAGGAATTGCTCTAAGGTTCATTTGCTCGATGAGCTTCGAGTCGTTCGAGCAATTGCTCATGGAGCAATTACTCTCTTGGCTCTTTGGCTTATTTGGGAAAAAGCCCTACTTACGGAATCCCTTTAGGCCCTAGAATCCCTTTTTTCTGACATGAGTCGTAGAGTCGTTCGAGGAGTCACTCGAACGAGCAGTTGCTCTAAAGCTCATTTGCTCGATGGACTTCGAGTCGTTCGAGCAGTATGTCGAGTCACTCGATCGAGCAATTGCTCTAAGGCTCATTTGCTCGATGAGCTTCGAGTCGTTCAAGCAATTGCTCATGGAGCAATTACTCTCTTGGTTCTTTAGCTTATAAGGGATATTTGGGATAGGTATCCTCAAATAATACAATACCGGGTCATGGGTATCCGCAAATACTGAAATGAGTCGAAGAGTCGTTCGAGGAGTCACTCGATCGAGCAATTGCTCGATAGCTCATTTGCTCGATGGGCTTAGAGTCGTTCGAGCAATGACTTACCAGTAACTGCTCGATAGCTTATTGGCTTTGGGACTGCTTTTGTTATACACAAGGGAGATAACCCTGCATACAGACTATGGGAAATCAAGCAATCTGATTGGTTATAAATGATCTAGATAAATGAAACAACAAGAGTACACGGAATAGGGTCAGAACTAACAAGAATAGAACAAAAATAGCTAAATATAGTAACAATAAGCAAAGCTGTTCCAACTGATAGGCTCTTCTATGCTACTGGAGTATACTCTAGAATAAAGGAACATGGCCAGATAGACGATAACTATTGCATATATAGATAGAAGCAGAGAATTCTGAAAGAATTCGAAATAGTAAAAGTTGGGGTGGATTTTGGTGATTTGGAAGGATTGTCGGGTTGTTTGTGGTAATTAGATTTACTCCGATTCAATCG
Source organism: Pictodentalium vernedei (assembly GCA_031216915.1). NCBI lineage: Eukaryota > Metazoa > Mollusca > Scaphopoda > Dentaliida > Dentaliidae > Pictodentalium > Pictodentalium vernedei. The sequence continues at coordinate 640,540,706 of CM062296.1, read as the reverse complement.
AACATACCCACCGAACACACCCCGTCTTGTTAGAAGGTTTTGGATCACATAGCAATCACGTGTTACCATAGAAACCAAGATGGCGGCCTCCAGTATACAAAATGGCCGACGGAAACACGTATCACCCTAACAACACGCGCCGCGCATGCGCACTCGCACCACGTATCACTATGGAGATGACGTCACAAGATGACCGCTCACGCGGGTTACCATGACAACATAACATGACGTCACCAGGTCACGTGACTATGACGTCAAATTTGAGGTCCCCATGAGATCCCCCCAATGAGGCCCGTTTCATCTCTCTCCTACTACTGATCACAGAACTCATATTTAGAAGAGGTGCAGTCGCGAGCCAAGTCGGTGGCCATTTTCGAGAATAGGATCAGTAACACGAAGTACGAGCTCAGGGAGCTATTTGCATTTAGGTAAGCGGCATTACCTGATATAGAAGGCTAGCCATACGTAAGCGTAGCAGGCTTCATCTGTATGAACATTATTCTGAGACAAACGTAAGGGGGAGTTTAACCCCATTGGTGTCGACTACTTGTGTGAAAGGTGTCAAGTAAAGTGATAATAAGCTAGTGGCCGTGCGACGGCAGTAGTAAAGTGACATCCCGTCACTTGTTGGAGGAAAGGCATCCCGATAAAGTGACAATACGTTAGTGGCCATGCAACGGCAGGGAAAGGAGTGAAGTGGAGAGGCGACTAAGGAACAAATACCAGCGAAGAGGAGGAAAAACCAGCGACAACAGAGAATGCGGGCCCGCAAGTGACTCAAAAACTGTGGATGGGGTTGATTGACCTTTTGTTTTCTTATTCTTTTGGATTCCATGAAAGTCACGAATTATCATATTTATTTTTTTATATATGTATTAAAATTGTTGTTTTCAGTGAACCCCTGTTGATGTATGCTTTTCGAGAAAAAGTTATTAACCCATTCAGGATAAGAACCACCCCAACAAAAGTGAAACGGGAGTGTCCGTCACGGTGAGACATACGTTCACGCACGGATTCAGGAGACGCCAGTTGAGTTTGGCTGAATACGCGGCGTGAATCTATTTCTTCCAGCAGCGACAAAGCCCGGTTTTCGACAGTGTTTAAAGGGTTAAAGAAATGAATAACAGCTCTAAGCCTTCTCTTTGATATTGTTATCAATTTAGAATACCCTCACCGACAGAACCTAGCTTACAGACACGGGATGCACATCCTCATATCACCAGAGAGCAAATTCTCGATGGAACTTATTGCACGATGTACCCCTAAGGTTATGATATGTTCCTTCACCGGTAGCAGTCCGAGTCCCCAGTTCCTTGGAAAAGTGGGTGGGGTGGACTTCGGTTATAATCCACTGAGAGTAAAAAGTTCAATGTATCGTGTTCACTTAAAACGAATTCTTGCATTTTACAACATAACATTTATAAATATAATGAAATTTAAATTGTGAATATTGCTGGTTGCATACCACCATTGTGTTAGGTAAAGGGTCAAGTCGATTTAAGCCAGCTCTTGTGGAAAGTGCCCGATATTGGGTAACCGGTCTCTCTTTAGAACTGTACTCGTTACAAACCGGAATTATCGGACACGTCTGCAAACTCTTAAGCCAGCAGTTTAATTTCGTAAAAAAATTCGCTGCTGTTATGGCCTAGAACTACTCTAGTCCTGAAATAACCCATCGCCTATGTTTAGCTTCGGTCTGATTGAATCAGAATTCGATAAAACATTCATTCTCTTCGAATCAGCGCAAGAAATGTTGCTCAATGTAGACTTTATTTATTTATTTATTTATTATTTATTTATTGGTGTTTAAGGTCACATATTACTGCACAATGGCTAATCATGACCGCGACATTTTTACGGGTGGAGGAAGCCGGAGTACCCGGAGAGAACTACCAACCAACGGCGAGCAACTGTCAGCTCCCCAACATACTAACTCCACACAAGCATTGGTTGAAGACAAGTGCACCATCGACGTGTAGTACGCCTTAGTACACACCACCACCGTGCCCCCACGTGGGAAATGGGGGTGAAGTGTCTTGCTCAAAGACACAACGCAGTTGCCGCACGTGGGATTCGAACCGATGACCTCTCGGCTTGCAGCCTGCACCTCTATCTAATGAGCCACGCGCGCCCAGACTTGATTTTAACCGAATCTTTGATGACATATACCACAATGAATGAAAAGTCAACACACCTGCAGTGTTATGATTACGATGCGTAGTTCCACGCATTATGTTAATATCGTGATGTTTTCAATGCAAATTAAATATTTATTGATTGGAATATCTATAAGTGAAAGCGGAAGAATATATGTGTATCTTCGTAGGTAAAGAGACACCATGTTATATCAACGGTCGTCTGCGCGCCAACTCCGCGCAAAGTGGGTACGCATGCATATAGCCCATAACAGCGAAGAATTCCTAACAAAATTATACCTGTCGGAAACCGGGCTTTGTCGTTACTGGAGGAAATAGATTCACGCCGTATATTCAGCCAAAACTCAAGGAGTGTCGCCTGAATCCGTACGTGAACGCATGTCTCACCGTGTCGATCCCGCCCATTTCGTTTTTGTTGGGGTGGTTCTTATCCTGAAGGGTCAGTGAAATTTCCCTAAAAAGCATAATCAACAGTGGTTCACTGAAAACAACAATTTTAATACGTATAAAAAAAATATAGTAACTTGTGACTTACATGAAAGCCAACAGATAAGAAAAACAATCAATCACACCCCAGCCGCACAGTTTTGAGTCACTTTGCGGGCCCGCGTTGTATGTTGTCGCTGGTTCTCTTTCCTCGTTGCTGGTATTTGGTCATCTCGACTCAGTGTTGTGTCTTTGGATTCTGGCCGCCTTTTCATACAACTGGAACTTCACCATATCCCTGCCATCTCATGGCCACTAACGTATTGTCACTCAATTGGATGTCTTTCCTCCAACATGTGACGGAATGTCACTCTACCATTGCCGTTGAACGGCCTCTAATGTATCGTCACTTAAATTGACGTCAATCGCTCAAGCAGGCGCTACTTACATGTAGGGGGGGGGGGGGGGTGTTCCCATCCAGTATCTCAGAATAATGTTCATACAGGCAAAGCCTACTCTATGTATGTATGGCTTGCCTTCTACAACAGGTAATACCGTCTACCTAAATGCAAATTTTCGCGAGCTTCCAAGCTCGTACTTCTTATCTCTGATCCTACACTCATCTATAGCCACAGACTTGGCCCGCGACTGTTCCTACTCTAAATATGAGCTCTGTGGCTCCTCTTACATTACAACGTTCCTATACTTTCGCAGCGACGCGGCACCTCCTCTAACCTATAGCATGGGACATCCCCAGCTCTTCGCCTATGACCCACAGTCTTACATGCCTTGTGACTGGAATCAATATTTCGAGGAAAGCCCCGACTCTTATTCGATCGCAAGGATATTAATTCCCATTTTAATTGCTTCTCTTGAACTTGGCCGCTATATATCAGTCTTAATTTAAAATTCTCTTTCAAATTCTTTGAAAGTCTCGTATTTCGATATATGTTGACATACGGTGACAGACCATATGCGTGATATGGGAGTGTGTTCAGAATCTGTGGGGTGTATTGTTTTTACAACAATTACCTATTAACTGGACATAATTACATAGAAAATGACTGATCGAGAGCACTGGTTTTTACTCCTTTCATATTTTTATCAGACAGCTTATGTGGCACCCCACATATGTGTGGTATTGGCCATAAAATTCCATACTTAATTAGCAGCACATCTGTTATTAGTTCTGCTCTGTTTAAGTGACAAATCGGTTTTTTGGGGTCCGTCATACACACATTCTTGGCTTTTAAACCGAGTGAAAAAAACTGTCAAAAATATATACACTTAAACGACACAATCGCAAATTCATGCTATTATCTTGACAACCCCCTACCAAGAAAAAACTCTCAGTTGTTCCAAATATACCAAGGGGATAGCTTTCACGTGCATTGACTCTCACACTTCTCGCTTAGAATTATCTCACAACTCGTTCTACAATTTCATCGATATACTCATAATTTCACACAAATAGTCATACACATGCGCACACCGATGCGCACTACAAATAACCCTCCAGTACTGCGACTCGGTTCCCTCATTGGAACACATGAGTCAATCCACATCTCACATCAACTCGCGCGCACACTTCCACTGGCGCGCAATAGAAGGTGTCCGTTGGTGCACAAGCAGCCAACAGGTCCCCCTATAACACACACACACACACTCTCTCTCTCTCTCTCTCTCTCTCTCTCTCTCTCTCTCTCTCTCTCTCTCTCTCTCTCTCTCTCTCTCTCTCTCTCTCTCTCTCTCTCTCTCTCTCTCTCTCTCTCTTCCGTTGCAAAATATAATACTAACGCTATCTCCCACCTATAATATACACTCACACAACTCCGTGCCGATCGGCCCCTTGCCTCAGCTCCCGTCACCTCAGTAACTTGTCCCCATCGTTGGATAGGATGCCCTACCCGGCTCAAGCCCGTCAGCGGGTCACGTACCCTGTTAGGCACAACCTTTAGATATCCCCATGTGCGGTGGGTCCCTTACTATTTCCTAGAGAGCCCCTCGGCCTCCTTCATCTGGAATTATTCCTTGGGCGCGTGTTCCACCAGGACTCCACTCGTCTTCACGCCCAACACCTACAGTCCCCCAGGCGATGTCTGTCGTACCAGATATAACGCCCTGTTTGTCTCCTGCCAATCCTCCCTTGGACACCACACTCCAAGTCACAGAGACCCTCCTAACTCTACATCCCTGTTGCCCTTGTGTGGCTACTCCGGTCACCTCTCGCGGCCTTTCCTGGCCCAAAGTACCTCCCCCAGCCAATAGCGTGGGTTTAGTATCCTTTGTATTTCGGCATCTCCGCAAAAATCTTGTTTGGTAAACCACTCCACATGCGTCTATGTATTCTCGGTAATGATCGCTGCCATTATTTTTGTTACAGCGTATGGCCCCTCCCACTGTAACTGCGGTCTATCTGACTTTGTCGGCCTAACTACGGTCACCTTTTGACCGACCAAAAAGTTCCTAACCTTTGGCTTACTCCCGTACCAACCGCCATTATGCCCCCTCTCGTCCACATACGCTTTTGTTCAGCAACTCCCTTGATTTCCGTCATCGAATGGTTAACCTTAAAGGCCTCCATTGTGCACTCTACCTGTGCATCCTTACTCCACTCCACTGGTCGCCACAGTGATTTCACCGGCCGCTCTGCCTCCGCGGCTTGGGCTTGGGTGACCGCCCCCGATACTCTTTTGGGTGATTTCCTCTCCGACCATGTCTTGTCTGGTTCTGAACATACCGCGGGTATGTTCCCAAGCACGAAATCATAGATGGGCGTCCCAATACACATTGCATCTACCTCACCGTAATAAAAAGGTTATCCACCCTTACCCTCGCAAGTGGAAACCTCCTAATTGTCCCATCTATTAACACGCACATGTAGCCGTGCCCCGTTGGCGTCCGTCGCTAACGAGTTCCCTCTTTACCGCCGCTACGACACCCTGTGTACCGTAGCATATGGACTTCTCGGTCACCCACATACGCTGTGTACACCGGCATTTTCTCCCTTTTACCAAGGGAGGGGTATCCCTCGCACAATCTACAAATTATGGGCAATACCTGTCCCCCTTCCAGTCTGAGCTTCCCAGCCTCGAGTGCTTGGAGCAGTGGACTCCTCTCTGGTCCAATTGTTTGGCAGAATGCCGCTGTCTGCCTTTTCTCCACAGGCTGCATCTCATTACTCCTCCTTCCATTACTAATCGGGAACGGGTCCCTCCCCGATTCCTTGCTGGGCCCCGTTTGTTCTCTTCGACATATTCTTCCGCCAGCAGTCCCAAGCCAGGTGCCCCTTCTTGTCACAAATGTAACAGGGTTAACTCCTTAACTCCCGACCCGATGGTGTTGACCCGGTCATTGCCCGAGCCTGATTGTTGGGTTCTCACGAGGGCCTTTGCAACACCGTTATCCACATTCCTGCCCGGCCTACCTTTGGTTAAACCTCCACCATGAGCCTCCAAATACTGTTCGGCCACCCTAGTCATTTCCTCCGTTCTACCTGGCTTCCTCTCCTTAACGAACAACGCCATCTCTGGGGCACACGACGACATAAATTGCTCCCTGATAAGTAGGTCCTTCAGGAGGGAAATGACTCTTCAATTCCTGATAGTTCGACCCACCTGTCGAAATATCTTGTGGCACTTGAAACAAACTGGTACACACTTTCACCCTTCTCAGCCTTACATTCTCTGCATTTTGTCCTGAACCCCTACTCAGTGAGCTGGTACCTCTTGAGGATAGCCTTTTTCAGCTCACCGTAGTCATTAGCTTGGCCAGGTGGCATGCTCACTTATACTTGTAGCGATTTGCATGTCAGCAGCTAGCTAAGACTGCACCCCCCCCCCCCCTTCCAGGAGTCATCGGGCCAACCCTGACTTGAAGCAAACCTTTCAAACCTCTGTAAGTAAGCGCCAATGTAGTCAGTCTGTTCATTGAACTTGGGTAACTGAGAAGGAGGTGCTTTCACGCTTTCCCCGGAATTTTTTCCACCCTGTCTACCATTAGCTTCGGGTAACTGCGCCCTAGCCCTCAAAATTTCCAGCTCCCATTCATGCTCCCTTTCAGCCCTTTCACGCCCTAACGCAGCTTCTAGTTCAGCTCTTTCGCGCTCAACCTGATTTTTTTTCTTTCTTAGTGCTGCCTCTCTCTCAGCTCGCCCAATCTCGCTCTCACGTTCAGCTGCCCGTGAGGCAGCCTCCTCGCGCTTCAACCGGACGCCCTAACTCCGTGGCCATTTCTTTAGCAACGTGCCTTTGCTCCTCTTTCACAAATGTTTGCAATTCACTGCCTGCGAAACCCAAACGCTCTACCATGCTAATCAACTGCCCCGGGCTTGCGGTATCCATTTCTGAAGTTTATCACACACACAAATATTTTTGACTTAAAGGGTTAATAATTCCCTAACCTTCACCGCGTCCTATTCTTTCGCGATATTTCCACCATCGTTATGTTCAATTCGCTGATCTAATTGAAGAGCTAATTAACCAATTATTAAGCCCTTAGAACTTTTGAGAACTATTAAAATTTCATTGAGGCAACCTGTATGAAGATAATAACTGAAACCTGGATTCAAACTGTCATTGAGTGATCCTGTGGATTTTGAACTTTTCAATTGTTACCTTTTAGGACAATCCTGGTAGCCTCACCAGATGTCGGAAATCGGGCTTTGTCGTTACTGGAGGAAATGAATTCAGGCTGCGTATTCAGCCAAACCTCAAGGAGTGTTGCCTGAATCCGTGCGTAAACGTATGTCTAACCGTGATGAACCCGTTCATTTCGTTTTTGTTGTGGTGGTTCTTATCCTGAAGGGGTCAGTGACTTTTCCCCAAAAAGCATTATCAACAGGGGTTCACTGAAAACAACAATTTTAATGCATTAAAAAATATAGTAACTTGACATCCAATGAATAAGAAAAACAAAACGTCAATCACACCCCACCCACACAGTTTTTGAGTCACTTTGTGGGCCCGCATTGTCTGTTGTCGCTGGTTCTCCTTCCTCGTCGCCGATGGTTGGTCCTCTCGGCTCAAGGTAGAGTCTTTGGACTCTGATCGCCTTTTCATTCAACTGGAACTTCGCTATATTTCTGCCATCGCATGGCCACTAACGTATTGTCACTCAATTGGATGCCTTTCCTCTAACATGTGATGGAATGTCACTCTACCATTGCCGTCGCACGACCTCTAATATATCATCACTTGACTGGACGCTTTTCACTCAAGCAGTCGCCACTTGGGGGGGGGGGGGGGGGTTACGTTTTACCCCCCCCCCCCCCCCATTTATCCCAGATTAAAGTTCATACAGGCAAAGCCTACTCTATCTATGTATGGCTTGCCTTTTTCAACAGGTAATACCGTCTACCTAAATGCAAATTTTCGCGAACTCCCCAGCTCGTACTTCCTATTTCTGATTCTACACTCATCTACGGCCACCGACTTGGCCCGCGACTGTTCCTACTCTATTATGAGCTTTGTGGCTCCCCTTACATTACAACGTGCCTACCCTTTCGCATCGACGTGCCACCTCCTCTAACCTATAGGATGGGACATCCCCAGCTCTTCGCCTACGAGCCACAGTCTTACACGCCTTGAGACTGAAATCAATTTTTCGAGAAAACCCCCGACTCTTATTCGATTACAAGGACATTAATTCCCATTTTAATTGCTTCTCTTGAACTTGACCGCTATGGATCTGTCTTAATTTAAAATTCTCTTTCAAATTCTTTGAAAGTCTCATATTTCGGCATATGTTGACAAACCGTGACAGACCAGATGCGTGATATTGGTGTGTGTGCAGAATCTGTGTGATGTACTTTTTTTTACAACAATGACCTATTAACTGGACATAATTACATAGATAATGACTGGCCGAGAGCACTGGTTTTACCTCCTTTAATCTTTTATCAGACAACTCATGTGGTTCCCCACAGACGCGCGATAATGGCCACTAAATCTCATGCTTAATTAGCAGTGCATCAGTTGTTAGTGCTGCTCTGTTTAAGTGACAAATCGGTTTTTCGGGGTTCGTCATATACATATTCTTGGCTTTTAGACCGAGTGAGAAAAATTATCAAAAATATATACACTTTTAAACGACAAAATCGCAAATTCAAGATATCACCTTGACAATACCGATGGCCTGATAGCCTGAAGACTGTGAAGTGCGGTGCGGAATCTTTCCCCTGCTCCTGCTGCCAGGTGTTTCTTCGCGTTTCTATGTACAGCTGTTGTTCCAACTATTCTGTTAGCCCTTTAAATAAGATAACGTCCCACATTCTCAGGCCATCAGTCTTATTCTGTAAGGAATTTGGTTTCGAACCAGTTTATCCCTTAAATAGTCCATCGCTTACGTTTTGATTCACTCGTCGGAAAAAAAGTAAGTAAAAAGCTCACAACTAAGTCGAATTCCTTACAGAATTAGACAGGTGGACAGAGAGCTCACAGTAAGGCCGCCATGGACTGGTCACTTTCCTCTGGTGGGCAATATTTCTCCTGACGTAATAATATTAGACTTCAAACACTAACTATAGGAATCATCATAAAAAATTTACTTAATGAAGCTGTGGGTTGCACCCATTGCTTCATTAATTAAAATTTTGCTGTTGATGATTTCCATTACCCGGTAAACTCACGTCACTGCCCACGCATGGATTACGACCAATCCACGACTGCTGTGCGGTAGTAATGGCCATACCCGTCTGGCGCTTCTCATCACAATTGTCATTCAGATTTTATTACGCTTTCAATTTCCACCGCCAAAACATACAGGTTATAACCGCTCATTGGAACGTCGAGTTCGTTGAATGAGGGATCAAAAGCTATGAATCGTAGCAAAAATGAGAATGTTTTGTTGTTCATGAATAGTTTGGGCAAGTGTCGTCTGCTATGCGTCTGAAGTAAAGAGTTAAAGTTATGTTACGAATCTTTGTAGTGGTTAGCTAACATTGAATAAATTGGAATGTGTTCGTTCGATTTGCTGAGTTAGTTGAAATAATGATACTGATTTAATGGCCGCCATTGCACGGATAATTTGAAAGGAAGCGGATTTAATGCGCAGATGTCTTTCAATCACTGAAGTGATTGAGGAGTGGTGCCGATATAAAATTGATCTCTCATCTCTTCGCTTGGGTTATCGGAAAATGATGTGCGCTATTAAGATATATTATTGACAGCGTTTATAAGAAACTTAATTATAATACCCACAGTGACGTGAAATGGGGAGCCATTGATGTGACGGCTCCCACTAAGAATTTGGCAGGAAGGTTTTAGATTTTTGTTGTATTTTTCCATTTCACATTGGTCCGTTTATGCTAAAATAATTGCCACCAATCAGCGAGAGATATGAGCCCTCGCTTTTAAACGCCAGTGTAAACCCTTAACCAAATACGGCGAGCAGCAGACGACTACTACAAATAAAATCTTAACTGAAAAGTATTTCTTTTTTAAATGGAAAAAACGTAATGTATGATTGTTGATTGGAACGAGCCTCGTTCCGATAACGGTTCATAATTTAAGTCTTTGAGTCAAAAGTTGGATAGAATTTGAATGGTTAATTTTGTGAATGGCGCTGGCTTAATGTTGTTGTAACGTTAGGTAATAAACTGACATGGCAACCGTTACTTAATTTAGTTTATTATTCGACGAATGTCGAATAAGGAACTGGAAATAAGTAACGGTTGTCACGTCCCAAGGTAATAAGACAAAACACAACGAGGATGAAGTACGGGGGACAGAATTCAATGATGACCTAGTTGGAGTTTTTTGTGTATTTCATGAGCGCCGAAGGAGCTAGTGAAATACAAGAAAAACTCCAATAAGAGTCGTTGATTCTTGTCCCATGTACGCTACATGAGCTATGTTCTATATTTATACCACGATTAAACCTGAATTATGTGAATGGAGCCGATGTTTTTAAAGATAAATATCACCTTCGGTGGCATGTTTTCATTCTTGTTTGGCACGTTGACATTGTTTTATGTGGAAGCATTTCATCTCGTCACTCGAATGGGTAAAGATCAATCGGGTGCGATCTTACATGACGTTCTTACATGCAGGCCGGATTCCACGCTGGTGTACCGAGCACATTTCTCAATGTTGGTATTGTATCGGATAACGGCGAATACACACAGCAATCGTGGTATAAAAGGTTAAACATATTGAGACGAAAGGGACAATCCATATAGGGGTGCGATCTAGACCATGAACTGTTTGACGGAAAGTAGCGATGCATAGCAATGGTGCATGCCAGTTGAACACAGCGAAGTACTACAACCCCCAGGTTGTAAATATTTATTTATTTACCGGGGTTTAACGACACTTTCGTCAGCCGGGGTCACCTCGTATGAGACAGTTTTGCGGCTAGAGGTAGCTGGAGTACTCGGAGAGAACCACCGAGCAACGGCGAGCTACTCTCAGACTCCTCAACGTACTAACTCCACACAAGCAGGGTTAGCATTGGTTGAATACAAGTGCACCATCGACGTGCAGTACGCCTTAGTACACGGCTTCATCGTGCCCCGTGTGGGCAATTGGGATTAAGTAGATTGCCCAAGAACACAACGCAGTTACCCCTGACGGAGATTGACCCGTGGACCTTTCTGTTTAAAGTCCAATATCGTAACCACTGAGCCACCGCGCTCCCTGGGTTGTGAATATATCGTAACAGATATATACAAAGCAATGGATAGATAAGAAACAGTTTCACCGCTTTTGATTTTCTGTTGGTCACACCCCCAAGTAAAATGGAATAAATATAATTTTCGTAATCTCCTTAAATAATCCTTCAAAATGATACTTCACATGCCTGGTTTTATAAAAAGGAAGATGTTTTTCAGCTTTGGTCGTGACCCCACCCCACGGCGAGGATTGAAAATATAATTTTCTTTATCTACTCGGTGATACCTTTAATTTGATAGGTCACATGACTACCTTCTTGAAACTTTTGATTTTCTGGTGGTTACACCCCCACCCCCAAGTAAAACGGAAAAAATATTATTTTTGTAATCTCCTTGAATAATCCTTCAAAATGATACATCATATGCTTGGCTTTATAAAAAGGAAGACGTTTTTCGGCTCTGGTCGTGACCCCACCCCCACAACGAGGATTGAAAATATTATTTTCGTAATCTACTTGTCGATACCTTTAATTTGATAGGTTACATGAATACCTTCTTGAAACTTTTAATGTTTTTCGGTTCTAGTCGTGACCCCACCCCCACAGCGAGGATTGAAAATATAATTTTCGTAATCTACTCATCGATACCTTTAATTTGATAGGTCACATGACTACCTTCTTGAAACTTTTGATGTTTTTCGCTTCTAGTCGTGACTTCACCCCCACAGCGAGGATTGAAAATATAATTGTCGTAATCTACTCGTCGATACCTTTAATTTGATAGGTCACATGACTAGCTTATTGAAACTTTTGAGGTTTTCGATTCTAGTCGTGACCCCACCCCACAGAAAATTGACATGTTGCATTCATTTTTTCTGATTCACACGAGAGTGTCTTTCTGAACAACTTAACAAATCTTCGCTCGATCTCAAACGGTCGAGTTTACTGGACCAATCTACGAATTCACCTCGATCGAACCGTCGTCTTTTACCGCGGGAAATCCGCATCCTGGATCGAGTTTTACTGGACCAATTTTTGAATTCACCTCGATCGAACCGTCGTCTTTTACTGTGGGAATCGACGTTCGATCGCGTATTTTTCCAGCTTGAAACTTTAAAAAATAATTTCGGAATTTTTGCCAATGGAAATCTCAGTGCTAATCTGTCGCCGGTCACAATCGTGCAAAATCCCATTCTGGACCATGTTGAAAAATTCACCCAATGAGAAAATCAGTGTTAAATTTATCAAAAAAGTGAATTTGTCAAACCGGGAATTTTTTAGACATTTTCAACAAATTCCGTCGAAAGTGGTCTAGAAATGTTTGAATTTTAAACATTTTCCGGGAAAAACCCAGGATTTTCGGGGAAAAATTGAATTATTTTGGGGAAAAACCCAACATTTTCCAAGAAAATCAATTTTTTTACCAGAAAAAATTGTGTTTTTCCAAAAATAACTCAATTTTCTGGACCACAAAAATTTCTGGACCAACATGATTGGTGTGGTCCAGAACTCTCCACATACACCTACTCAGACTTAAGTGAATAGTTTTTGTTGAGCCATATCTATATGTTATATTATAAGCAGAGACAGATCCAGTATTTATTTATTTTTTTATTTATTTATTTATTTATTTATTTTATTTATTTTTTTTTTATTTTAGGGCAGGGGGTTGTCTCTTTTCAGTTATCGGTCATGATGCGAAGCACCACCTGGCTGAGACCATTGCTTAGCTATTGTAACTCAATGCAGGCAACTCAATGAAAGAATACATACCAATAGCTATACGGAAAACACCAGAAGCAATGAGATGATTACTTTGAACCACTCATTTCCATAACATTGATGACAGGAATTCAATGCATGCTACTCATGCCCATATCTATGCTTAAAACACCATATATAACAGAAAACACCTTTACAATGAGTTGATCACATCTGAACAAATCCTTTTTAGGACATTGCTGAGAGAGAAACATTTACATCATCAAATCCATCTGGTCTTGCATGGACGTTGCAAAAATACGGTGCCCATAGTCTGTGTTTGAAAGGCAAAACACTTCAAAATACGTCGATGAAACTGGACAGATCTTGCCCTATCGAATGACTGGACATCAACGACACCAACACTTCACTGCTGTGAGAGAGCGCTCACTTACTTTCGACTTGCATTTTGTTCCATGAGTTTGACAGCATACGGAAGGACATCGGCAGAAATAAGAGATTTTTCCGCCTGCGGCAACCGCGTTGTGTCTTTAGGCAAGACACTTCACCCCCACTGCCCACGAGGGGGCACGGCGGTGCTGTGTACTAAGGCGTACTGCACGTCGATGGTGCACCTGTCTTCAACCAATGCTAACCGGCCTGTGTGGAGTTAGTATGTTGGGGAGCTGACAGTTGCTCGCCGCTGCTCGGTGGTTCTCTCCGGGTACTCCGGCTTCCTTCGCCCGTAAAACTGTCGTGGTCATGATTAGCCATTGTGCAGAAATATGTGACCTTAAACACCAGTAAATGAAATGAAATATGGGATTTTTAATGTTAGTTTGACATTATTTCGCCCATCAAAACAGTTCAACACAAATGCCATTCCTCATCTGTTCTGGGTCCACTGAAATGGCCGAAAGCTCTTCATTATAGCAACTTTAAAAAGTCTGTTATGGTCTCTCGATTGTTTTAATATTTGCTATTTGCAAGGTTAAATTAATCTGTAATTCGTAAACTTCAAGTGAAATGATTGGATGAAAGTCTAACAAATAGAGGGGATTATGTGCACTGTAGCCACCGCTATTCATTCTATCAATTTATTAACTTCGATCATAGGATTAGGTGGCACATGGTTTGACGTGACACCATAATTCACCCTGAAGCCAAACAATTCTCCCATAATTCCCGCATTATACTCTACACAATCTCAAACATTTGTTTACTAATTCCAAGAAGTTTAAGGAGGAAACCGAACCAGTTTACGTTATTTATTGCATAAAAATGTTCAGCTTCCTGGAAAGCTGCTGAACATTGCACTTGGGCTAGTAATAGTTACATAATCGTAATCTGAGTGGAAAGATATCAAACTGAAAAGTTCACATTAACCATTCCAACAAAGATTCCCTGAAAGAGTTTGGTACAAACAATACCGCTCCTAGCGACTGAGCGAATCCATTTGTATTTGTACGGAGGTTCAGTAATAATTTAATAATGTGGTCTTTGAAATTGAATTAGTACTGAATCTCCTGAAGTATGTTGCGTCTAGCATGTTGTTGGGATACTGAACATGGATCTTTCTTTTATGCAAAACTCCACGTGTGCATGTTTGAAAAACTTGAAGTAACAAGGCTTGATTTCTAACAAGTCCAAGACTCATTGCATCCCAATTGTCAAATTAACAACTGTTAACCCCTCCCTCATTCACCTCATTACTCGGGTGCTCATGCGATTTAAAAATCAATAAATAGGTTAATCCGGAAACCATTGAAAAAGTACCATGCTACATGTGGATTTGTCTCAGAGGCCAAAGGCAAATTCTGAAACGAATCTGACGCTCTTACGGCCTAAAACTAGACTAGACCTTAAGTAGCTATTTTTAAATTCAAACTTCTAGAATATATGATTCTCTTCTCCGACTACCTGGAATATTCCAGCCAATTATCTCAATCGAGAATTGATTTGAGAGGTTCAACGTCCCTGAACACTTATCGCATCATGCAGTGTGAATATGATGTGGTTTTCTAACTCATCTTACTGTTAAAACTAGAAGTCCTGTCAGGAAATGCACACAAATTGCACGTCGATCTGCTCGTTAATCTACGCGTTATGACCACAGTAAAGCTCTCAAATTATGTACATATGGCCTGTGCACAAGCCATGTTTCAGCCAATGGACCTCCGGGTAACCCGGAGGTCCATTGGCAGAAACATTGTCTGTATTTGCTATGAGTAACCAGGAGAACCTGCCATGCTTTGGATGCCATTCGATATGACAATTGCGCGCAATTCCGCCTAGATAAGCGCACAGTTCGTGACAGGACTCTAGTTTTAACTGTAGGTTTTGGACCTTAGGTTTCGAAAACCTGGGATGACATTGACATGACCCCAGTCTTTCGATTTTTAAAATGGGAATCTCGCTGTATACTGCTTGCTAACATTTAAAGTGAAGCGCGCCATTGTTGAGTCCTGGCATAATTCATGGTGTACTGTTCACATTTCTGTGCACGAATTGTATTAGTGGCATATTTCCCACGAATAAATTTTAACCCTTTCCGGAAAGCACATTATATCAAAATTTTTGTTATTTTAATTTTTTCACCTTATTCTAAAAAAATCATCAAATCCATATCATGTGACCCCTCATTGGAACGAGTTTCTACTGCACATATTGGATATTACGTGACGGATAGAACCGGTTCATAAAAAGGATAAAATCGCTCGCTATGTGGAACCGAGACGCGCGGTTATCTGCTCTCAAAAAGTAAAACTTGCAGGTGCGATGGCCTTCAAGTGCGACAGCTCGCCTCAAAATCGAAGGGCCGCACGATGCACTTCGTTGATAAAAAATTGTATTGACTTTTATTGGTATTCATTACTATCGAGCTTGAGAAAACGATCAACGTCAAATGTGTTTGACAGGAAAATGTAAATATATAGAACAGATTTCTCCCATCAACTAACATCACAAGTACCCAATGTTTTATTATGACAAATAAAGCCGATTATGCTACAATGAATATTTCCTTCTCACACGCTAAATACAAACATTATTGTTAGAACATGTATAAGTTTGGGATAGATAAGGAGTTTTTGCATAAATTTTGTAACTTCATGTTAACCATCTACCTAACGTAACGATAATATCCAGCAAAGGTTATTCGCAAAAATAATCATTCAAATTTTATTTATTATTATTTCAAATTTTATCTCTAAAACATATTTTTCAAGTGTCTGCTTCACGACGAGTTAGGCAAAGGATTCATCTGATGATCCTAGTATCCATTGTGATGAATTTCATTCCAGTTGAATGTTATAGACTTGATGCGGGAGCGCGGTGGCTCAGTGGTAGATTGTTGGACTTCTATGTTAGAGGTCCCGAGTTCGATTCCCGTCCGGGACGACCCGCGTTGTGTCCTTGGGCAAGGCACTACTAAGGCTTACTGCACGTCTATGGTGCACACGTCTGCAGCCGCTGTAACCCTGCTTGATTGGAGCTTGAACAGAGTTAGAATGTTAAGGTGCTGACAGTTGCTCGTCGATGCTCGGTGGTTCTCTCCGAGTACTCCGGCTTCCTCCACCCTGTAAAACTGTCACGGTCACGATTAGCCATTGTTCATAAGAATGTGACCTTAAACACCAATAAATAAATAAATAAATAAATGAGTCCATATTGAATATCTGGGGTGGGCCAATTATTTTTTTTAACTGAAGCTTTATGACGGCTCTTTGTCAAGTCAACTCTTTATTACACAATGTCACTTGCTATCGATAGTGACAATATTTCTCGCTAAATAGTCAGAATATATCATTTGGTGCTTCAAAAACATTGTCATGGTGCTTCAAAAACACCGTCAAACACGAACGCGATAAATGGTTCTTTCAACAGAACTGAAGAAGGAGGAACTGATGTTTTGGTGAGAGTCCGTGTAAAAACCATTGTTCAGTCGACTGAAGTGGACGATAAAACTTGGCTGGATGCATAGCACAATTTGGTAAACACGACAACCACTTGTTCCTAGCAATCCAATAACGGCCGAAATGAATAACTGGAAACATTTAGGACAACGCGTACTGCTGACAATCTTATGTATCACCATGGTAATTGCATCACAAATGGTTACTCATCTGGCATATCATGGCAGCTCACCTGACATGAATCGTGCATTGTGTTACTTCACTTGTGTACCACAATTCTGCTCAACAACAGTTGCATCGAAAGCAACATAATGATCTATTTACTGTAGCAAAAAGGTTTTCAACATGACCCTACCAGACTGTCGCTACTTTCAGTTGAAGTCCACATACGTTATGTCTTTTCTGGGTTTTTCAGAAATTTTCTCAGTATCTGTATCGCTCCCTGTCCTGTGATATAACCATTTGGGTCCAACTGTAGGTTCACCACAGCAGACAATTTCTCTCCATTAACTGGTTGAGAGCAAGATTATTTTGGGTTGGCTGATTTTTTTATTCAATATTTGTTTTATTACAAATTATTGGAGAGTGCTGTTTTTGAGTTTGGCTGAATATGAAACATGGACACGGCAAATGGTGGCTTTTGCTCCGATACCCTTATATTTTTTTAAAGCCCCGACAGTTGCTTCTTGCACTCAACAGTTAAAACGCCAGGTCCTCGGGTAGTGAAGATACTGCTTAGTCTTAGACTTCTGCAAAACAAAAGAGATGTGTATGATGGTGCATGTTACAATACAATTAGCTCCAAATTAATTGTTCTTGACTCATCTCCCAGCCTGGATACTTATAATCATATCGTTTGGAAACTAACAATGAATCCACTAAAAGCTATCACGATTTTCAGCATATGATCTCAATGGAAAAAAACTCAACAGATGTTCTGAATGAAAACATTTTCAACACATCACATGACGAAACATATCTACCTTCCAAAAATATTCTGCTTCGGCTTATTGTCACGACACCATGGTACTTATTGTCAAGGTGATAGCGAAAAATTGCGATTTTCTTGTTTATAAGTGTAAATATTTTCGATAATATCTCTGCCTGGCTTAAATGTAAAGCGTAAAGATAGGTATATGACGGACCACGAAAACCGATTCGTCATTTAAACAGTCCAGCAATAATTCAAGTGCTGCTAAATTAAGCGTGAAGTTTAATGTCCATTATTGCGCATTTGTCGAACATGGGCTATCTGATACAGATTAAAAGAGAGAGAGATACAAAGTCATTATCTGTATAATTATGGCCAGTTAATATAAAATTGTTGGAAACACAGTACATTGCGCATGTTCTGGACACAAACCCATATTACGCATCCAGCCTGTCTCCGAAATGTCAAAAGATACCAAAATGCTCATCTTTCAAAGAAACTTAAAAGCGAGTATTAAATTAAGATAGATCTAAGCGACCAAGTTCAAGAGAAGCGATTAAACTGAGAATTAATGTTCTGGCTATGGAAATAAAAATCGGGGGGGGGGGGGGGGGGGGGGCTTCTCGAAAATTTCATTCCAGTCTGAAAGTGTGTAAGGTTGTGGGTCGTTGCGAGTAAGATGGGGATGCCTCATGCTATAGATTCGATGAGGTGCGGCATCGGTGCAAACGTATAGGCATGTTGTGATGTAGGGGTGCTACAGAGCTCATATTTAGAATAGGAGCAGTCGCGGGCCAAGTCGGTGGCCATATATGAGAATAGGATCAGAAACACGAAGTACGAGCTCAGGGAGCTAATTTGCATTTGGGTAAATGGCATTACCTGTTTTAGAAGGCAAGCCATACATAGGCAGAGTAGGCTTTGCCTCTATGAACATTATTCTGAGATAGACATAGGGGAGAGTTTAACTCCATTGATGGCGACTGCTTGTGTGAAAAGCGTCAAGTAAAGTGACAATAAGCTAGTGGCCGTGCGACGGTAGTGGTAGAGTGACATTCCGTCACATGTTAGAGCAGAGGCGTCCGATAAAATGACAATACGTTATTGGCTGTGCGACGGCAGTGAAAGGGTGACGTGAAGAGGCGACAAGGAAGAAATACCAGCGAAAAGGAGGAAAAACCAGCGACAACAGAGAATGCAGGCCCGCAAGTGACTCAAATACTGTGTGGGTAGGGAGTGATTGACGTTTTGTTGTCTTATTCTTTTGGATTCCATGTAAGTCACCAATTACCATATTTATTTATATACATATATGTATTAAAGTTGTTGTTTTCAGCGAACCCTTGTTGATTTATGCTTTTCGAGGAAAAGTCATTAACCCCTTCAGGATAAGAACCGCCCCAACAAAAGTGAAACGGGCGGGTTCGTTACGGCGAGACATACGTTCACGCACGGGTTCAGACAACACTCCTTGAGTTTTGGCTGAATACGCGGCGTGAATCTATTTCCCCCAGCAAAGACAAAGCCCTGTTTCCGACATCTGGCGAGGCTAACACCAGGATCTTCCTAAAAGGTAACAATTGAAAAGTTCAAAATCAACAGGCTCACTCAGTGACAATTTTAATACATGATTCAGTTATAATGTTCATGCAGGTTGCCTCATTGAAATTTTAATAGTTTTTATAAGTTGTGTAGGGGTTAACCATTGGTTAACTTAGCTTTTAAATTCGATCGGCGAATTTAAAATAACTGTGGTTGATATTCTCGCGTAATAATAGGACGCAGTGTGGGATAGGCAATAATTAACCCTTGAAGTCAAAAAATATTTTTGTGTGTGTGTGAAATTTTTAGTGATAAATTTCAATAATGTCTACACCAAGCTTGGAACAATTGATTAATATGGGAGAGCGGTTGGGCTTCGCGGGCAGTGAGTTGCAAAAATTTGCGACAGATTAACAAAAGCGTGTGGCTAAAGAAATGTCCGCGGATTTAGAGCGTCAGGTTACGTTGGAGCGCGAGGAGGCTGCCTTACGGGTAGCCGAACGTGAGAAAGAAGTCGAAAGAGCTGAAAGAGAAGCTGCGTTAGAGCTTGAAAAGGGGGAGAAAGAAGCAGCACTACGAGCTGCAGAACGAGAGAAAGAAAATCAGGTTGAGCGCGAAAGGGCTGAAAGAGAAGCCACATTAAATCGAGAAAGAGCTGATAGGGCTGAAAGGGAAGCTACGCTAGAGCGTGAAAGGGCGCGTGAGGAGGCTGAAAAGGCGCGTGAGGAGGCTGAAAGGCAACATGAGAGGAAAATGGAAATTTTAAGGGCTTGGACACAGTTACCCAGCGCTAATGGTAGACAGGGTGAAGAAAGTCCCGTGGGAAACGTGAGGGCACCTTATAACCAGTTACCAAAGTTCAATGAACAGACTGATGACATTGACGCTTACTTACAGAGGTTTGAAAGGTTTGCTTCGAGTCAGGGTTGGCCCGATAACGCCTGGGGGGTCAGTCTTCGTCCGCTGCTGACGGGCAAGTCGTTACAAGTATATGTGAGCATGCTCCTGACCAAGCTAATGACTACGGTGAGCTGAAAAAGGCCATACTCTAGAGGTACCAGCTCACCGAGGAGGGTTTCAGGACGAAATTCCGAGAAGGTAAGGCTGAGAAGGGTGAAGGTGTGTACCAGTTTGTGTCAAGGGCCACAAGATATTTTGACAGATGGGTCGAACTATCCGGAATAGAAGAGTCATTTCCCTTCCTGAAGGACTTACTTATCTGTGAGCAGTTTATGTCATCGTGTGCCCCCGAGATGGCATTGTTTGTTAAGGAGAGGAAGCCAAGTAGCGTGGAGGAAACGACTAGGGTGGCCGAGCAGTATTTGGAGGCTCATGGGGGAGGTCTGACCCAGGGTAGGTTGGGCAGGAATGGGAGTAACGTGGTTGCAAAGGCACCCGTTAAGAACCCAAGCCCCGAGCCGGAAGGTTCCAGGGGGAATCAGAGAGGTTCAGGGCCCAGGGACACAACTTGCTTGGTGTGTAATAAACAGGGGCACCTGGCAAGAGACTGTTGGCGGAAGGCTATGACGAGGAGGTCAAACGGGTGCCCCGCAAAGAATGGGAGTAGGGACCCGTCCCCGATCAGAAGTGGAAGGAGGAATGGCTCGATACAGCCTGTGGAGATGAGGCAGACAGCGGCATTCTGTCAAACAATTGGGCCAGAAAGGAGACCACTGCGCCGAGCATTAGAGGCTGGAAGGGGGCAGGTATTGCCCATTATTGGTGGACTGTGCGAGGGCTACCCCTCCCTTGGTAAAAATGAGGAGATGCCGGTGTACCCAGGGTATGTGGGTGACCGGGAAGTCCGTATACTACGGGACACAGGGAGCAGTAGCACGGGGGTGAAAAGGGAACTCGTTAGCGACGGACAGCTAACGGGGCACGACCACACGTGCGTGCTAATAGATGGGACGATTAGGAGGTTTCCCCTTGCGAGGGTGAGGGTGGATACCCCTTTCTATAGCGGTGAGGTATTCAGGCGCCCATCTATGACCTCGTGCTTGGGAACATACCCGGGGTATGTTCAGAACCCGACAAGACATGGTAGGAGAGGAAAGCACCCAAAAGGGCATCGGGGGCGGTCATCCGAGCGAAAGCCGCAGATGCAGAGCGGCCGGTGAAATCACTGGAAGGACCAGTGGAACCGAGTAATGATGTACAGTTAGAGTGCACAATAGAGGCCCTACCGTTAACCCTTTGGCGACGAATGTCAAGGGAGTGGCTGAACGGAAGCAGCAAATGTATGTGGACGAGAGGGGGCGTAATGAGGGTCAGCACGTGAGTAGACCAAAGGTTAGGAACTTTTGGGTTGGTCAGAAAGTGACCGTACTCCGATCGAGGAAGTCAGGTAGACCGCGGTTACAGTGGGAGGGGCCATACGCTGTAACAAAAATAATGGGCAACGGTCATTACCGAGTGGACATAGATGGATGTAGAGTGGTTTACCACGCAAGGTTTTTGCGGAGATGCCCAAATATAAAAGAAACTGAACCCACGTGATCGGCGGCGGGAGGTACGGTAGGCCAGATGAGGCCGCAAGAGATGGTCATAATAGCCGAGACATACTACTCCAGTCTAAAGGTGCGTAAGACTGTGGGTCGTTGGGAGCAGATGGGGATGTCCCATGCTATAGGTTAGGAAGTATAGGCACGTTGTGATGAAGGGGAGCCACAGGGCTCATATTTAGAACAGGAGCAGTCGCGGGCCAAGTAGGTGGCTATATATGAGAATAGGATCAGAAACACGAAGTACGAGTTCAGGGAGCTATTCGCATTTAGGTAAACGGCATTACCTGTTTTCGAAGGCAAGCCATACATAGACAGAGTAGGCTTTGCCTGTATGAACATTATTCTGAGCTGAACGTTGGGGAGCGTTCAACCCCATTGGTGGCGACTGCTTGAATGAAAAGCGTCCAGCAAAGAGGCAATAAGGTAGTGGCCTTGCGACGACAGCGGTAGAGTGACATTTCGTCACTTGTTAGAGCTAAGGCGTCCGATAAAGTGACAATACGTTAGTGGCCGTGCGACGGCAGTGAAAGAGTGAAGTGAAGAGGCGACCACAGAACAAATACCAGCGAAAAGGAGGGGAAAACAGCGACAACAGAGAATGCGGGCCCGCAAGTGACTTAAAAACTGTGTGGGTAGGGGGTTATTGACGTTTTGTTTTCTTATTCTTTTGGATTCCATGTAAGTCACAAATTATCATATTTATTTATATGTATAGGTATTAACATTGTTGTTTTCAGTGAACCCCTGTTGATTTATGCTTTTCGAGGAAAAGTTATTAACCCTTCAGGATAAGAACCACCCCAACAAAAGTGAAACGGGCGGGTTCGTTACGGAGAGACATACGTTCACGCACGGGTTTTGGCTCAATACGCGGCGTGAATCTATTTCCCCCAGCAACGACAAAGCCCGGTTTCCGACACTTAGAAACTTTATTTTTACACACGTCATGCAAATTATAAAAATTATGAGAAGCTTGTCAACGTCGTACAGATTTTGACAGAAGTGTTCATCATCACCTTTTCCTCCCACTCTTCCAGTATTGCCACCAAATTAGAAATCAGAGCCTCTTTTCTGCCAATTGTGGGTATTGCTTCAGACTACCGAAATGTTTCTTGAGCAAAAGCTTCCCACATACAACTGTGCCCATGGCTATTTAGTTGCCGTAACCCATAATTGTTGGATGCAAGTTTTGATGGTGGGCAATTTTGAAACAACAAAAGAGCTATTATATAAATCTTATGTTGCTACAAATAATACGTGATGGAACAGCCACGTTTCGTATCATGTATATGAGAATAGATTGTTTAAGAGTAGGCTTGTGGGTGCATTGATAAGAGAACCACTCCTATTTACTGGTGTATGTTTTGTTAATGTATATCGGGTTCTATACTGTGTAGCAGATCATTTTTGTTTCGAACACAATGAGGGTGGAGTTTCTTCTGTATGAACGACTCCAACAAGGGTAGTTGATTCCTGTCCCTCGTACTCTACCCGAGATGTGTTCTGTATTTATACCTCAATCCCACTTGAGTTAAACCTTTACCCAACGTACCAAAACCGGCCAGCGCTATTCACAAAAATCGCCAATTAATTTTCATTATTTTTTTCATTTGTTGTCTCAAAAACGTAGGTTATGACCCCTCTTTGGAACGAGATCTTCCAATGAGGGGGTCATAACCTATGTTTTTGAGACAAAAAATTAAAAAAATTAGTTATTCAAGAATTTTTTTTTGTAAGTGTCGTCTGCTTTGCATGTTAGAAAAAGGGTTAAGTGAGTGGAGCTGGTATTTTTAAAGAAAACAAATCACATTCTTGCTTGACTCTGTTTTGTGTCGAAGCATTTCATTCACGTCACTCAGGTGCATAATGACCAATCCGATGCGTTGTTACATGATGTTCTTACTCGTAAACAGGATTCCATGCGTGGTGTATCTAGCACATTTTTTCAATGCCTGTATTTTATCGGATAACGTTACATACACACACCAATCGTGGTATAAAGATATGTGTACATTTTAAACCA
This sequence comes from Pictodentalium vernedei, assembly GCA_031216915.1. Taxonomy (NCBI): domain Eukaryota; kingdom Metazoa; phylum Mollusca; class Scaphopoda; order Dentaliida; family Dentaliidae; genus Pictodentalium; species Pictodentalium vernedei. The sequence goes on along the minus strand of CM062296.1, from coordinate 640,516,896 downwards.
AATCAACCTCAACTTTTAAAGAAAAGGGTGATGTTTGGAAAGCACCTGTTTCAAATTCACAACCATGCTGAAACATGAGACCTCTGACTTGTATTATGACACATGAGTGTAGTCCATATACTACGAGCAATTATTTATTCCAACGTATACAGTACAGTCGCCCTGAAGTAATCGTAATCCATGCGTAGGCAGTGATGTCCACGCATACGTTTACCAGGTAATAAAATCGTCATCGGCAAAATTTTAATAAATGAAGCACCGGGTTGTACCCGGTGCTTCATTAATTAATTTTTTTATGATTATTGCTAGAAATGGTTTTTGAAATCTAATATTTTTGCGCACGTGGAAATATTTCCCAGCCACGTAAAGTGACCATTCCACGGCAGCCGTACTGAACCAAAAGATTGCCAGCTCTAGATATTGGCAAAATGAACATCTAAAAAAATCATCACGAAAAAGGAATAAAATAGAATGAAATGATGATTACAAAAGCCATTGCTCGTTGCTCTTTTCGATCACAAAGGTTGAAAACGATAAGGCCAACATTTTTCTCGAAAAACTCAAATTTTATTTCAAATCGTGGAATATTGTCTTTCATTTTCAAACCAGTCATTGATCTTATGTCAACAAATGAAATACAAATTTTATCAGGGAAAATTACAAAAGGTGAATTTCGTTTTTGTGTGAAATGTTATAGAGATATATTGTTTCTTGAAGTGACAAACACATGTACGGCCGGTTGTTTTATTCTTGATCCAAGATATGAGTGTGTATATGCAGCTCTGAATATTCAGCTCTTCAAACGAGATGCGTTGCTAGTATTTCAGTAGTGGCTGATCTAATGGCAACAATTATGCAACCACCCCACCACCCCGACTAAACGAAACCAACATTTTAATCAACGTTGTTATTAGCTTTCTCAAATGAACTTAAGCACATTTTATATGTAAATAAATAAAAAGGTGTCCCTGACAATCCAAGATGGCCAGTGTGGCTGCTGAATATTGAGAGTTTTTTTCCAAAAGAGCCACATATTAGTGACTTCAGTTTATTTAAAGAGCCTCTTAATCCTGATTGCCCACGTGGGATCACGGTGGTGCTGTGTACTAAGTCGTACTGCACCTTGACGGTGCACTTGTTTTCAACCAATGCTAACCCTGCTTGTGTGGAGTTCGTACGTTGGGGCGTCGAACAGTTGCTCGCCGCTACTCAGTAACTCTCTCCGGGTACTCCGTCTTCCGCCACCAGTAATACTGTCTGACACGAGATGACTTTGGCTGTCTAGAGTGTCGTTAAACCCTAATAAATAAATAAATAAATAAATAAATAAATAAATAAATAAATAAATAAATAAATAAATAAATAAATAAAAAGAGCCAGTTATTATGCATGTATGCGTGCATAATTTTATCACTTTTATGAGACTGTCTTCTACCATTTTAATGTTGAAAAAAGTCTTAAAAATCCAAAATGAATACCAATTTTAGTTATGCTACTGAAATCATGGTACACTCCCCCCATGCTGATGACTAATTCTTACTTGGTAAAAAGATGAATACCATTGAATGAAAGCTTTAGCTCTCTTTGAAAATAAAAGATGCGCTTCCGAAATCCGATTTCAAATTTTCTGATATAGGCTCAAATTTCGTATTTCTATCACATCCGACTGAATCACCATTAACTGGAGATGGAGAACGTGAAAAACCCATGAGTGTGGTGTGAAAGATGAAGCTTCTTAATTTTTGTTCGAATGTGTACTGTGCTTTATCCCTAATATCAAACAACTTGGGTTAACACAGGGACGTGGGGAGTTTGAAGTGTGTAAGTGGAGTTCCGGGGCCTTCTCTCACAAAATCATTAAAACGTGACCTATTGTGCAATCTAGGCTATTTTAGAGATTTAGTGGATGGACTTCCGACACCGGACCGGTGCCGGTAGTCCACTAAACCACCAAGATAGCCTAGATTGCTCAATAAGCCTTCATTGACTACTGTGTACTCTGACAGATTATTACATGTTAGAAAGCAATCAATGGTTTAAATGTTGGTAGAACTGAACGAAACGCTGACAAGAAAATTATTTTACACTACAAAAAACAATTACCGTTCAAATACAGTGAAAGATTCCCAGCAAACTGATGTTGCTTCTACTGTGGAATTATGCGGTTTGTGATATGTAAGTCCCGACCTTTGTCGATGATGATGTCGGTGTAATATCTTATTAGTCGGGATAATAGTTTTAAAAAAAACACAAGAAAAAAATAAAATACATTTGTAGCAGTCAGGATGCAACTTCTTATTTAATTAACCCTTTGCTTACAACGCGGAAAAGCAGACGACACTTGCAAATAAAATTTTCGAAGCACTATTTTTTTTATTTTTTGCGTCAAAAATACAGCTTATGATCCCTCATTGGAACGAGCTCGTTCCAATGAGGGGTTATAAGCTATGTTTCTGTCACAAAAAATGAAAAAGTAATAAAAATTGAATGGTGAATTTTGTTTTAACCGCTACGTTGGGTAAAGGGTTAATGCTTTCCGTATACCGGTACTCTAAATTGGCCATGCTGGGTCACCAACAGATCGAATCAGTCATCCCAGACTCCCATTTGTGCGAACGACTGCACGCACGACATAAGCCCAGGTATATGAAGCAACAAAGCCCAGGTATCTAGTTTTGTAAGAAAGCACATGACAATTAGCAAGACAGAAATGTCCCGACTGAAAAAATTATTGACGGTATCAGACACCACCCCGATCCCTTAGCGATGCACCTGAGTGACGGATACAGACAGGGGCTTAAGTCGCGCAGAGTTTTGTTGCTCGATAGTATTCAGCCCAAGTTGCAGGCGTATCTTAATTGCAGGCGTATCTCCCAGTTGGAGGTAGATATGAAGAACACCTAATTCTAGATAAGTCACATGGAAAGTACAACTGCCCATGGTTTCAGAGATTATTTAAAGAGTATGGTAGCTTGGCTCATTTAGAGACATCCTTACGGACAGAAAATTGTCACAGGTAATTAGTAGTTTGGTGATATGTGAGACCGCACCTGCTCCCTCCCGAAAATAGCCACTGGAACCGATAGTTCCATGGTGAAAGTTGGAGCTGTTTGCGATGGCTTTAACCAGTGCAGTGCCGATAGCTGTTTTTGCTCATTGTAGATCCCCTATATGAATAGGTGGTGAAAACAGAACAGATGTATGTGTACATAAAACATTTGGTCAAATTCTTGTTATGGTCTTGCAAACTTAGGTACATAGGCACCCCTCACCCCCTCCCCCAATATACAATATCGGAAGATAGTTACAGGCCAGACTGCGGGTTAAATGTATTAAGTAGTCCATCTTTGATAGTTCATCCCTGACTTGTCTCGCCATGTAAATCGACTTTTGATAAAGTTATCTTCTCTGAAATTATTAGACGGGCGAGGAAGGTCCAATTAAGAAGCAAGCAATTGTTGAAAAAACACCTATCACATCAGTAGAAAATAAGCAAAGTTGCCTTTTAAACTTTCAATAAACAAAAACAGCAGACAGTTTTCAGAGCCGTCGGTTGTTTTCGTTTATGAAAAGTTACAAAAAGGAAAGTTGGCATTTTATGGCAAGTAATTAGAAGCAACTCCGTGACATCGTCGCCTGAGTTCTAGAATGTCCTATGTCCCATAGGGGACATAGGACATTCTAGCACGCAGGCGACGAGTTACTCTCCATTTTGGCTCCTTGTTTAGCGAATGTGCTTTACAGTAATTTGAAAGTTTTTATTCTTCGCAGGAAAATGTTATCAATTCTCACCTCCTAGACTTTTAAATCAATGGAACGGACAGTGTCCGTATTATATCACGATACTCAAATTGTTGATATAATGAATAGAAAATTGTTACAGAACATCAAAAAAGATGGTGAAAGCCCCGTCTTCTTATTTTTGAATGGGTTTAAACAGATATTAATAGCCAAACGTTCAATCTGATTGGCAAAAATGTTGAAAGTCAGCTTCTGTATTTTTTTACTACTCTACAGGAAAATACCTGAAGTTTGTGAAATGATGTGCACAACGATGATACAACCTCGCTAACATTTAGAAATTTCAATTTTTATATGAAATTTCCATACCCTTAGCGTTACATGTACTCACACCGTTAGAAAGTAAGGGAGAGCTAACTTTCCTGTAAATGTCTTCCAATGCCGAAAATTGTCAGCGATGTCCTCTTTAAAGACAGGGCAACCCTCGACAAGGATGATTCCTAAAATATATAGCTTACAAACCCCACATTGTCCACGAGCTCGTTCCAATAATGGGGTCATATCCTATGTTTTTCGGGTAAATTGAAAAAATGCGTTTTTTTCTGTGAAAAGCGTGTCGGAAACCGGGCTTTGTCGCTGCTGGAGAAATCGATTCACGCCGCGTATTCAGCCAAAACTCAAGGAGTGCCGCCTGAATCCGTACGCGAACGTATGCCTCACCGTAACGAACCCGCCCATTTCGTTTTTGTTGGGGTGGTTCTTATTCTGAAAGGGTCAATAACTTTTCCTAGAAAAGCATAAATCAACAGGGGTTCACGGATATCAACAATTTTAATAGATATATATAAAAATAAATATGGTAATTTGTGACTGACATGAAATCCAAATGAATAAGAAAAACAGAACGTCAATCACACCCCACCGACACAGTTTTTGAGTCACTTGTGGGCCGCATTCTCTGTTGTCGTTAGCTTCCATTCCTGGTTGCTGGTGTTTGAACTTTGGTCGTCTTTTCTCGTCACTCTTTCGCAGCGGTCGCACGGCCACTAACGTATTGTCACTTTATCGGACGCCTTTGCTCTAACATGTGTCGGAAAGTCACTCTACCACTTCCGTCGCACGGCCACTAACGTATTGTCACTTCACTGTATCGCGCATTCCCCCCCCCCCCCCCCCCAAAAAAAAGTGACGGAATGTCGCTTAACGACTGTCGTCGCTCGGCCACTAGCTTATTGTCACTTTACTTGACGCTTTTCACTCAAGCAGTCGCCATCAATGGGGTTAAACGCTCCCCTTCATTGATCTCAGAATAATGTTCATACAGGCAAAGCCTACTCTGCCTACGTATGGCTTGCCTTCTACAACAGGTAATGCCATTTACCTAAATACAAATAGCTCCCTGAGCTCGTACTTCGTGTTTCTGATCCTATTCTCCGATATGGCCACCGATTTGGCCCGCGACTGCCCCTATTCTAAATATGCTCTCTGAGGCTCCCCTACACTACAACGTGCCTTTACTCTCGCACCGATGCGGCACCTCCTCTAACCTATAGCATGGGACATCCCCAGCTCCTACGATCCACAGCTTTACCTTCTTCAGACTGGAATGAATTTTTCGAAAAATCCCCCGATTTTTATTTCGATAGCCAGAACATCAATTCTCAGGTTAATTGCTTCTCCTGAACTTGGCCGCTTAGATCTATCTTAATTCAATATTCGCTTTAAAGTTCCTTTGTAAGACTCACTTTCCGGAGTATCCTGACATTCGGTGACAGGCTAGGTGCGTAATATGGGTGTGTGTCCAGAACATGTGCGATGTACTGTTTTTACAACAATTACCTATTACCTGACCATAATTGCACAGATAATGACTGCAGGAGATGATTGGTCTCTCTTCCTTTGAATCTGTTACCAGACCGCCCATTTTGGTGTTAAACCCGAAATGCGGCAAAGGACATAAAATTTCATGCTTAATTAGCAGCGCTTGAATTATTGCTGGTCTGTTTATTGACAAATTGGTTTTCGGGGTCCATTATATACCTATATTTATGCTTTACATTTAACCCGAGTGAGAAAGATTATCAAAAATATATACACTTTTAAACAAAAAAATCGCAATTTTAAGCTATCGCCTTGGCACAGCGCTGGTCGATTTTTTAGGTTGCGTGGGTAAAGTGTTAAGTAGAGCATAACATTTACAGTGACAGCACAGGCAATGGGTTTACTGTATATTTAATAGTATATGCTAACAGTGCATGTTTCACCTTACCTCCTCGCTCTGGATATTGCAGTGCGTATGATTATTTTTTGGCTTTGGTTTTCAGTGAGGCAGAATTACAAAATAAAAACTGTCATTCATGTCTCGTGCAATGTTGAATGCCTATAACAGAAAAAAAACGATATAAATCTGAAAAAGTGATCTGTTAACAATTAGACAGAAAAAGGCGTCGAATGTTTCACACTCGTCGACATACATGTCCATTTCACATGCAGTTTCTGAACAAGTTGTAAACGTGGTAGTTCTTTGGGGTTCAAGGGTGAGGAAGGTCCAATTAAAAAGCGAGTAATCGTTGAGAAAACACCTATGACATTAGTAGAAAATAAAGCCAAGTTTCCTTTTAAACTTTTAATAAACGAAAACAACCGACAGCTCTCAGAGCTGTCTGTTGTTTTCGTTTATGAAAAGTTGCGAAAAGAAACTCGACATTTTATGGCAAGAGAATTAGAAGCAACTCAGTAACTGTCCATTTTGTCTCTGTTTAGAGAATGTGTTTTTTCAGTAATTTGCAAGTTTTTATTTTTCCCTGGAAAAAAGTTAGCAAATACTTCCTCGTAGAATTCAATATTATATTAATGGAACTGATAGTGTCCGTATTATATGTCACACTGCTCACACTGTTGATATAGTGAACAGAAAAAAATGACCATAACAGAAAAAACGATCTAAATCTGAAAAAGTGATCTGTTAACACTACTAGACAGAGAAAGGCGTCGGATGTTTCACTCTTGTCGACATACATGTCTATATGAAATGCCGTTTTTGAAGACGTTGCAAACGTGTTTAGTTCTTTGGGTTTTAAGGGTCAATTCCACACGATCAACATGTCAAGCAAAGTCAGTGATTGTATGTGGGTGTTAAAATCACGAAGTATCAATTTCATCTGATGTGATGGATATTGCGACCACTATATCACGACGTAATTCGCACCGTAATTAAAATCGCGGAGTAATATAACAAGACAGAAGTGGTCCCATATGCCAAGGCAATTTAGTTACACTTAAAAAGCAGTACTTAATAATGTAAACGACAGCACTGTGAGACGCTGCAAATATTTAATGCAAAAATCAGAATTGAAGATTCTGAGAATGCGAGAGAGAACACTTTACAGTTTTATCTTGCCCGTGAAATTAAGTTTTTTTCTTTTACAAATGAATCTTTTCCAGCAATAGCTTGACATTTGGTCCGCATTCCGAAATGTTTGCATGGAATAAAACGTTTGTTTCTCCTACTAGGTAGAAGATTGCAAGTATTATATATATTGGTCGCGATTTAACCCTTTACCCAACGAATCGGCCGCATCCGTCCGCGTAATATGCAAATTCAGCAGTTGAAAAAATATGATTTTTCAAAATATTTCAACAAAACCATATCATGTGACCCCTCGTTGGAACGAGCTCGTCGAGCTCGTTCCAACGAGGGGTCACATGATACACTTTTGTTGAAATGTTTTGAAAAAATTTTAAAAAAAACGATATTTAAAATAATAAATTTTGATATCGTCTGCGTTGGGTAAAGAGTTAACAAAGTACTGGATTCTCAAAAATCACCACGCGACAGTGTTTAGCCTTAAACTAGTATAACGGATTAGTCGACTTTAGTTACAGAATTTATCCTGTCCTAGCTAGACATTTGGTCCACATTTTTTTAAAATAAAACTTCTGTTTCTCACAACAGGTACCAAATATCAATTTCCGTTTGTCGACATTATTTAGCAAAGTAAATGATCTATTCACAGTCAGTTGCGTATTCGAGAGTGTTGAGTCGTACTGTCGTGGAACGACTCCAGTCCTGCACTATCCAACTAATTTTCAATGAAGAGTCTTCAGCTATGCATTGAAGGAAAGTGTGCTAAAATAGTTGTTAAAGAGTCGAATCCGCCGTCACGGCTGAATCCGCCTGTTAAAACTATTTTAGCACATTTCAAAATTTATTGCCGGAAAGCTTAACAAGTAACAAGCAATTTTGTTCAAATGACTGGTAACGAGGCAATCCTTTCTGGTTCTGCTCTGTTCACTTCCCCTAGGTTAAATTTTGGCAGAATGTTTTTTTATTGAGAAATAATAAAATTCCTTGTTTGATTTGGATAAATATTAAAACACAGATTTGCACAGTAATTGCGGACTTCCAATAAAATATATCGTTCTCGGGTCGGGTTGTGAATGTGAACTGACATACTGGCTGAGTTAATTTCAACTGCAACCTTTTATGTGGTTGTCGTCAGTTTTTCAGTCTGTATGGTGGCAGAGCATTTATGGCTAGGCGACTGACTGTTGGAGACCCGGGATCAACTCCCGCCATGGCCAACTTCAAAAGAACTCTACAATTCCCAGTGCATTGGTTCGGACCCAGCACTCTGTCTGGTGGAATTCCTGCATGAAATAAATAAATAAATAAATAAATAAATAAATAAATAAATAAATAAATAAATAAATAAATATAGTTTACAGACAGCAAGATACTGAACCGATGAGGCTTGGTAACTGTTCCTTTGCAATCCATCTGTCCCAAGTACATAAAGGTTGTGCGGTATTTCAACGGACGCCATAATATTAGATTCCAAACACTAATTATCGGAATAATCGTCAAGCATTTAATTAATGAATCACCGGTCGTAACCCGACACAATTTTGCTGATGCAGATTTTTATTACCTGGTTAAAGCAAGCGTGGAAATCACTGCCCACACGTGGATTACGGCCACTCCACGGCGACTGTACTGTATGAGCGAGAAATAAGGCTTGAAGGTCATTCAATCTGTAATTGATTAAACCTTGTTTTGCTAGATGGTGTTCCCTGGTGTTCCGTGTAACACAGGGGAATTGCCCTTAAAAACGAATCAGACAAAAAATTACATCGAATCGAATCTCGAATCGAATCGTATCCACAAAGGTTACGTGCGTGTTACTGGTGGTTATCTTTCTTATAATTATGTCAGCAGTATGTGGAATAGGATATGGGCACTAGACTATTATGTACCGTCATTCGTCCGTATGAAGCCAACTTGTTGGCTTCATATGGACGCGTGACGGAACGAAATAATCCTACACTCCATACCGACGGTTTGGGGGAGATTCATAACAGTGCTAGATATTTTAGAATTTTTCAGAGATTCGTATTCTTGTCGAATAACCCAAATTCGAATCGAACCAATCGAATCGGAAAGAATTTCGAATTGAATCGAATCTCAAGGACCTGTCGGGCCTTACTGTAATACTATGACAATATACGCAACAAAACAAGATGCCAACTTGGTCTCTCAACAAAGGCGACGTAGTCATAAGACAAAGGGCTAGGGCTGCCCTTCTCGCCCTCAAGCAGGTGAGGTAGAGGAGACAAAACGTGCTCCTTTCGTGTGGCAAGACGCAAGGATCCGGTCCATTGGATCAGCGGAGGCACCAGTCCCGGTCACATTTCTCTAACAGGTGAAGTGGGAAAAATTGGTGTTCTTCCGAAAATACAACTGCAAGTACACAATCGTGACTAATTATGAAGGTTCACCCAAGAGAGATCTAATATCATTTCAGTGACGTAGTAATGTAGACGGGAATGGGGTGGGTAGGGGGGGGGGGGGGGGGTTTCTACCTTCCAAATTCTCACTTGCACCCAAACATTTTTGAATGTATGGGGCGCCAATTAAGGTATTTACAGATAACATACCACTTCAGGTGAAAATTGACGTTTTTTAGAGCTTCGAAACTTCCAAATAGCTCCAATTGGGGCTTTGTATAAGCCAGTCCCGGGCTTCCCCCAGAGAAAACGTTTGAAAATTATCACTCTGGCTCGAAAAAAGCGACATATGCCCCACTTCCATACCATTCCCAAACTCAATATTTCGATCTTCGTGGTATGCCTCGTTAAACCCCAATGAACAACCAAATAAATAACCATATGAAGGTACTGGTGTTTTGTAATAAGGCGCACTGCACGTCGATTGTGCACTTGCTTTCAACCACTGGTAAATCTGCGCTTGTGCAGAGTTAGAACGTTCGGAAGTCTGGCGGCTGTTCGCCGCTGCACTGTGGTTCCCTCCGGGTAATCCCGTCTCTTCAAGCCGTAAGCCGGTCCGAAACGATGTGACCCTAGCTGTTGAATGTGCCGTTAAACCCCAAATAAGCAAAGAAACATTAATACCACTTTTCGTTTAGCCCTTAATCTAAAGTAACAGTCAGCGATAAACCCAAAATCAACCATTCAAACTATTTTCTATTTTTATTTCTTGTCTACTAAGAATAGTTTATGAGGGGGTCATAAGATATGCTTTTCAGACAAAAACAATGAACATTTTCAGTTATCCAGAAATGTTTTTGCAAGTATCGTCTGCTTTTCGTGTTGGACAGATGTAAGCTCGACGCACCCGTGCCATCAAATCACTATAATTACACGTTCCATTGTTATCCTTGCTGTAATAACTGAAAATGATAGTTATCTTCAAATTACTTCTCATTCTATCTCCAATACCTGTTATACTTATTGCAATGCTAACACTTGTATCATGCGAACCACGGTGGTTTTAATCTGAGCAGCTGAAACAGACCTTGGCAACACAGTTTCCGTGGAAACTCTGTATTCATCGATACTCCAACTTGTCGGGACAGAGTACTGGAGTAACAACCGTTACTTATTCCCGCTCCTTATTCAAATAAGGAACTGGGAATAAGTAACGGTTGTCACCCCCCCTTGACACAGTTATATGACACTGAAGTTCAACAAGCAAGAAGCATTTCGTAATGCATTTCGTCATTTGGCTTCAGGTGTGAGTTGAAAGAGAATCTCAGAAGCTCCCACCCGTTTTTGTTTTATATGAAAGAGACCTCTCAACTGAACGATAATTAAAGGAGTAATGGATCTAGCACCCATGAGATGACCAAAGCGTTGTGACCTGAGCAGTATCCTCCTGCTTGTCTGTTTGGAATTCCGACACAATCATACCCAAATTTAATCGATCAAATTGAGACCTATGTTCAAACTGAAATATACCATCACTTTATAATTTTGAAGGAATGAATCGTTGCGTCGAAAGTATTTTCTGTACCGGTATGTTTCATTTGGGGAATTAGACTCATCTTAACCCTCTAGCTAACGTAACGCCATTGTTTGTTTGATTGGGGTTTAACGACACTTTCAACAGCCAGGTTCAATCGAGTAGGACAGTTTTAAGGTGAAGCCCAAACACCCAGATAGTACCACCGAGCGGCGGCGAGCAACTGTCACTCCCCAACATACCAATCCGGCACATGCAGAGTTAGCAGTGGTTGGAGGCAAGTGCACCACCGACGTGCAGTACGCTTTAGTATACAGTGCGATCGTACTCCTACGTGGACAGTCGGGATCATGCGGCTTGCCGAAAGACACAACGCAGATGACACGGTGGAGAATAGAACCGTCGGAGTTCGGTTTAAAGTTCAATGCTGTAACCAATGACCCACCGCGGACGCAACGGCATTAAACCGACCAACGATATTCACAGCTATCGCTATTTAATTTTATTATCTTTTCATTGTTTGTCTCAGAACATTATGTTATGGATTCTCGATGAGATAGGACCGACGAAGGGAAAAAACCTTGGACTCTGCGAAGCTTCGATGTTCTACTCGATTCGAAAACGTTCCGATGGTTGGATTCGATTCGACTCAACTCGGACTGAATCAGAATTTTCGAATCGTTGAAATGTTCTCAAATCCCACGAAGTGTCTCCTCTTGAACTAACTCTTTTTTCTATCATCGGGTCTCCAGGACAGGAGACCTGATGATAGAAGAAAAGTTCAAGGAGGTTCCGCTTCCGAAACTACTTTGAATCCGTCCTAGAATATTCCGCTTTTTGTTGCCTAAATAGGCGAGTCGCCGTTGAATACAATGCTTGAGTGGAGACTGGCATTATTTACCGTTGTAAGAAGGAGCTCTACTTACAATTCCAAAAGCCATGGGAATAGATTCTACATTTGATCCGATTCGGTTCGAAATCCTCTGCCTTATTCAATTCGAGATTCGATTCGCCCCGGAATTTAAGATTCGCAGAGCTCCATTGACATGCATAATAAAACGAAAATATCGTAACAATCAAATAAATTCTTCCTGTTCCTTTCTTCCCTACCTCTAATTCGATTGTAGAGAATGCTCAACAATTGTGAAATTTGGCATAACACTAGTTCCGAGTGTTTTTTTTTATCTAAGATGATTTACCTAATATTCAATTCAATATTCAATTCGGTATTCGATTCGATTCGCATTTTTTCGAAGATTCGATTTAAAAATTCTGTTCGAGAAAAAAGTATTCTCAAGGACCTACATGAGCTTTGTTTTTTAGGCCAAAAATCAATAAAGATTTATAGTTACTGGAAAACAAGAAGAAGAAAAAATAAGAAAAAGGATATGTTTATACCCCCTCGAAAAAGATGCATTCTTATAATCCTTTGTCCCTTGATGGAATCTTCCACGCCAGTTCAGTTCCAGAAGTTGTAAGAGTCCATATTTGTTATTTGGGGTAGATCAATTAATATTTTCAACGAGCAAGCTTGGGCCCGCTCGTTGAAAATATGGGTTTGTCCTCTTTATGAATTCAGGGAGGAACCATCTAAGTTATGAATTCAGGTCGTTTCACTATCGTGGTCGAAACACCGTCTCTCGGTTTCAAAAGGTTAAACTACGCATACACTAATCATATTATGTATGTATATATACTGTACGTGGAGAGTGGATTGTAACTAAATCACCCGGGGAGTGGATTTATCACCCAAAGTATCACTTTCAAATTCTGTACATGTGGACAAAAAACACAAGCAATGTTTCAGCCAATGGACCTCCGGGTATAACCCGGAGGTCCATTGACTGGAACTTTGCTTGTGCTTGTAATGCTTTGCAACAAATTTGCAATTATTGTTTGGATGGAATCTCCACTCTGAGGGTGATTTAGGGATAATACACTCTCCATTTACTGTATATATGGTTTAAATCTTTCTTATTTAGTTTTTATTGTCCGTTTGTTTTGGCTAAGCCACTCCTTAAAGTTTGACACCAATGTAGGGACCACAATGCAAAGATGGGCTGCGCAACGTGTATGGTTAACATCTACATAGCCATTAAATCAGTAAATCGTGCAATACCAAACCACACACATCCATCATTGATTTTAATGCAGTATTTATAGCCTCATTTCCAACACCAGAAAAATGTTACTCGCCAGTAGAAACGACTCTGATTACAGACATAGAAGCCGAATCCGATGGTATACAAATTAGATTGCCAGACAAATTAACTTATGTTCGTTGAATCAAACAACTTCTCTGACAGTGTGACGACCACCGGGATTTGTTAGCTGTTCAATGGAAAAGCAACGGGCGAGTACACATGTTCGATGACTCGATTAATTAAATTTAACTAAACAACATCACAATCACGTGCGCTTGCATCAATACAGACTTGTTTAAACGAACAGTCTTTGATTGGTGAAGTCCGTCTGGACAATTAAAATATTGTGCTTTGCAATAAGCCGATTTACTTGAGCAATATTATGGTCAGAGACTCCTGGCATCATTTTGGACGACTACCACACAGATATTGGAATCCTTCCTAAATTTATAGGAGTTCGCCACGTATTTAGAAAAAAACCTGTCTGAAAAGAAATCCAAGACCAGCATGCTGTTTGAGATATAGAGTATTCTGTGGTCCCTGAGAGCCGTGAAGGTTCCTTGAATTCAGAAATGCGTGCCTTGAAAGTGCTCTTAAATAGCGTCTGACTTATAAAGATCCTTCGATGTGTTTGAAACCTATGATTTGTTTTGGGGAACTTTTAGTGGCAGTGTCGACATTGTTGAAACCTGGGGAGGTCTTCGCCACTGATCTCAGTACAACTTGATTGCTGAAACGACAGTGAAAAACCCATTAATATGGCGTGAAGTCAATTACCATAATAAAGTCTCCCAATCCATGACGTTGGATGACGTCCCAAATGACCATAGTGGCAGTGATTTTAAGCTGATGTGAAACTTCAGCAATGGAGTACAGAATGACCCGTAAACCGATTACGCTAAAGAAAATTAATCTTTCGATTCTCAGGCACCGGCGCATTCGTTTTTTCGGCCCTCGTTCTTCATATTTATTTTGGGGGCAAAATTCAAAATGTATAAAACTATCACAGGGTGCGAGTTTAGCGGTATCACATCGCGATTTGTGATGCAATATGTCGTATACATTGATACAGTATTGTAGTCTCTTCGCGAAATGCGACACGATTCTCATTTGTATGTACAAAATAAATATTTATTTAACTGGTTGAGAGCTAGATTAGTTTTAGTGGCCTAAATTTGTTCATCAAAAGTTGTTTTATTACAAATTGTTGGAGATTGCCAACAATCACTTTCCAATAATTTGTAACAAAACAATTAAGGAATGATCGTTTCTTTTTGTCTATTTCTTGAGTTATGAACCCCAAAAAACAAAGTCCAAACTGTGTAAATGTGCGTAGCCCATTTACACGATGTTTGGACTTTGTTTTTTGGGGTTCATAACTCAAGAAATAGACAAAAAGAAACGATCATTCCTTATAATTAAACGTTCGCGACCCAAATAAATAAATAGTATTAGTCGTCCTCTACTTCAGCGAAGGAAGACTTAAGAACTAAAACTGGTAGACATATTATTTTTCTGGCATAAAAGAGGGCGCATATTATTGAAATGCAGGTAGCAATTGACACACTTTCCAAGTCAAATGCACTTATGTAATAATTTTTTTTATTGACAATGAATTACGTAATGCAAAGAAAACGTCATAAGCCACGCCTCCTTCAAATTTCATTCAACTGTTCACTTCACGTAAAAGTTACGTTCCGTGGTAGGTGGAAGTAGGCCATCAGTATTACATTGTATTTTGGTTTTAAACGTTTCCCGAGAATTGAAAACACAGTTTGTAAAAGTGGAGTTAGATATAAAGCCAGATGACATTGCCGTATTCAAATTTGCAATGTCAAAATTGCCGTATTCGTCGTTTACAATCGATTTGTGTAAAACGATGAACGCAGACGATCACCCAGTGTGCGTAAAAATTGAAATGTCAAATAAATACAGGTGTGAAGAAAAAGAAAAATTGACCCACCACGGTCATTCAAATATTTTATAATTAATTTATGGTGATAAATTAGTAATATAAATTTATTTTTATCTTTCACATTTAGAACGTGCCAGTGTTCTAACTTCTATTGATTTGACACCATGTTGCAACTCCAAAGACTGGTATTTTAGGGGCGTGGCTGGGGGCGGACCTAATTGTGTTTTTTTCGGTTCATTGAGTTATGAAAAGAAAAAAACAGAATCGTGTGAGCCAATCGTTTTATTTGAAAACGCATGAAACGAAAAAAAGTTTAATTATATTTGTATAAACAAACTATTATTTACGTTTGACTGAATACGAAATATGGGTAAGGAAAATGTTGGATTTTGCACTAGTACCATCATTTATTGAAAGGTCTGATTCTGGCTTCTAGAACTCAACCAGTTAAAAAACTCCTTATTATTTTTCAGCTCCATTTTAGTTGTTCTATATTGATTTTGTGTTGTATGATCACTGTTACAAAAAAACTATTAGTGAAATCAACATGGAAGCTCTAGTATGTAATTTTATGCTCTCAGAAGTGGATTTTAGGCATCGGCGACCATTCCATCAGGAATAAAAAATAAAAATAAAAACCACCCTCCCTCATTCGTTTTAAAACAAAATTGCCATAGAATCAATTATTTTAATTTTGTTTGGCCTTAGAGGTCTTTTTCTCCTTTTGTTTTGCTTGTGGTTATGTGGTTGAGTTGAGGTGGAGGTGTCTGTGATTGTTTAGGTCTGGTCCTTGCAGCTCATCTATTTGAGCTTTGAATCGTTCCTCCTATATTTGCCAACAGTGTGCCTATTCTCGTTCTCCTCTTTCACATTCTTTTTCACGTTCTCTACAATTTCATTCAAGTTTTTGTGCCACTTCCTTGTTCGTCAGGCATCTCTGCCGGGGTCCCGCCGCTGGTCTCCCAGTGAGCCACTTTCTCAACAAAGCGATGGTTCAGAGAAAAGTCCGAATTTTACATACACTATCCTCCATGCTCCTGTCCACCTTAGGAATGCCACACTCTTCCTATTCCACCTCGTAGGAGAAAAAGCGGAGCTGGATACGGGCATGACCACTGATGCATCGCCTTCGTCCGGTTCTGCTTCGACTGAGGAGAGAACCAACCTGAGGGCGTCCAGATCCGGCAAACGAAGTATGGAGAAGAAGTGGGTCTTTTAGCCTCCTTCTCTTCCTTTTCCTTCATCTCGCTATCGTATTAGAAAATTAAAATACTTGCTAGTTCTGTAGGTGTTTCCACTTGTTTGGCGTCTGTCTAGAAGTGGTCGATCTACATCGTGTACTCTTTACCAATTGTTTATAGGGTTCGTCATAACTCTAGGCATTTCTAAATGTTTAGTACCCAGAAGAGGTTAGGTTTACACTGGTACTTTTCATCATGTGTTTGGAAACTTATTAATATACGGCTAAACTATACACTGTTGCCAGTATTACTGAACATTTAACACCCAGATAGTTATAATTTTAATTTAATTTTCTAAAGTGTACAGAACGGTGATGAAAACAGCGGTATCTTTCGCAATCAGATCAGGACTGGGTTGTGACACACTTCCGCCAGTGGAGCGAGATTTCAACAATAAAATACTTCAAACTCAAGACCAGATTGCATTTTATCAGAAATATTTTTTCACCTTCCTTTTTTCATTGATGAGCTTCAATAGTGTGGTGTGGGGAAAAGCGAGCACAGAATTTCAATTGGATTACGACACAGTCGTGATATCCGTTCGAGAATCTCTTCCCGCTTTTGCAATCACAGTACCCTATCATCTCAATGCCATCACCCGTAGCTGTGTTCTGTAGGTGACATAACTTGAAGCAATTTTACTCTCTTCCCATTCAGTGCCGTACATATAGTGTACGCACAGGGTAATTGTTCGCAGTCGTGCAACGGGTAGACAACACCCTATACCACTTACTTTATATACCAGTAGAAACTTGATAATATTACACGCAAATGTGGAGGACATGGATGTTCGTGGACAGCCAATTCGCTTTTCACGTCCTCAAGTTTCTCCTGGTCTGGCAAGCAGGGGCGTGGTCCAGTGTTCACCTGTCTGTTGAACTAGTACCATTTCACACGGTTCGTACAGCATCGAGTCCCAAAACGCAAATGTCTCTCAAAAATGGCACTTATATTGAGGCCCAAAATGGTACCCAACTTCAATGGGGTTAATTTACAAAGCTCGTTATTACAAATCAGTAGAAAAATACACGCGTGGGAATTAAGATTGATTTCCTAGGAGAACGATTACCATGTCAGAACAGACTTGATTATCAGCCATCAGAACACAGCCTGAAGTTATTTTGTCTAGCGCGAACAGTATTGTTAACCAAAACCAATCAACGTCAGATTTTGCGCAGTTGATCCAGAGACGCTCACTTCTGGTATCTTACCCGGCTAGCTCGGTTTATAAAGAAGGAATGCATGCCCATGCACCCTTTTTAGATCACATATTTCGTAACCACCCTCTCACCCCCCCCCCCCCCCCTCCCCCAAACACAAACACTATCACATGCTTTTGATGACTACAAAATTACCCATGGGCTTTTTATCAGCAACATTTATTTCTCATTATCATTTAACCCCTTACACAACACAAAAATTCTAACATCTAAAAATTTCCATTTTACACCAATACAGCTGTAATGAACGTACTGTAATGACAGGAAACCAAATATTATTTGCTCTAAGGTCCAATAAAAAGGTTTGGTATGACCACAAATGGTATGATATGAGTAAGCGGTAAATGCCGATTCGGTATCACTTTGTACATGTACCGTACATGTACACGTACATCGATATACACCTCCATAGGATTTAGTGTTAAAATCGTGTAGAGGTACACGATTTTAACGTTTTTTAGGGTGATTTGGAATCGGCTTTGCCGATTCCACATCACTGGATTCTATATACAAATCGCTCAAGAGTGAAAAAAACGCATGAAATTTTAAGGAAAAAGAGGTGTATCGTCTGATTTGGAATCGGCAAATGGGTTTCCCCCATAGGATTCAGTGTTAAATTGCGAGCAAAAAACGTGTTGCGGATTCTAAATCATCATCTTGCTGATTCTAAATCATCCGCGTCTGTACACGATTTTAACACTGAATCCCTATGGAGGCGTACACGGAAATCCATTTGCGGATTTTACGTCAGAAATCGAATCGTGTACGGTACACGGAAAAGAGGTGATTTGGAACCGGCAAACCCACTGCCACGTTTCCTGAAGAAATAAAAAAAGTGATTGATATATAGGAAAGAAAAAAATATATATAAATAGTTATTTAAAAATAAATATATCAAATCGAATAGATAATAAAAAAAATAAATACGTAAATCATGAGCGCTTCTCAGACTAGAGTAAGGTTTCTTTTTAAAATGCTGATGAGAGCCTACGCATTCTGCGTGAACGAACAACTAGGTCGCCTCTTGTTAGAACGATGTGTCGGATGTCGGGATCACCTAGACTTCGATCATGAGAATCATTCGTGTCTGTTGATGGAAAGGGAAGATATGGTCGTCAAGTATTTCGAACCGGCGTTCGAACGCGTTCAAATCGACGAAGTGATCGCGTTTTGGAAGAGATTACTCTTCTGTAAGGATCAAAGCAAGCCCACAGTTTCGGAAGGACTGAAATTGGCGCGTAAAAGTCTGACTTTAGAAGATAAGGGATGCGTCATGAAAATATTGTTCAATGAAGCATACGACTAAGTTTTCTCGTTGATATAAAATAAGGGAGAATAGAAAATAAAATAAATACACACATAAATTTTTTATCTAATATTAGAAAGAAAAAAAAATGAGAACCAGAAATAAATTGTATCCGACGTTAGATGACGACGAGGATGAGAAGCCGATCAGCGTTTTGCCAACGGCACCGTCGCTAGAAGAAAAAGAAAGAGGAGAGAGGTATCGCATCGATCAAATCAGTAGAATCCAAGAGTATCTAACTCGAGAGAGAGATTCTCGTCATTCTCTCAAGAAGAAGTATTCGCGTTTCGTGAAACTCGTCAACGCGATCGACACGACATTCATCGCGATTTCCATGGGTTTACACGCGGCCGGCATCGGATTGTTGTCGACCGCGGTCGGTATTCCGATCGTGTTGACCGTAGAAGGAGAGGCTCTCGCCGCCGGATTGTTTAGCACGCTCGGAAACTTTTTGAGTAGGAAATTATATCTGAAGGCGAGGAAACACGACAAGATTCGCGTCTTGGCCGACTCCAAGATCGACACGATATCCGAAATGATCTCTATGGCGTTGAAAGACGGTAGGATATCGGACAGAGAATACTTCGCGATATTGAGCGAGAAAACGAAATACGATGTCGTGAAAGAAGCCGTGAGAATCAAGACTCGTCAGATCATCAAGGAAGAGATGAAGGATTCTCTCGTGGAAAAGGGGAGGAAAGAGGCCAGGGAGGAATTCAGTAAGCTGATAGTACTCAAGAGCAGCGATTGAAAAAAAAAATATATATATAATAAGAACAGAATTAATTATTAAATTTATATATAAAATAAAAACGAAATTAATTTAAATAACTCTTAAAAAATGTATTGCGTAAAGTGTAAGAGAGTTACCGAGACGAGTAATTCTCGAGAAGTACGAACTAAAAACGATAGACAGATGCTTTGCGGAATTTGCAACGTGTGTGGTTCTATCAAGACTCGATTCGTCAAAAAAAGAACGCGAGCAAAGGTAAAGGCATCGTGAATAAAATGATTAATACTCTACCTTTCGAAATGCATCTGCCTGGTCACAGTTTCACGGGACCCGGAACGAAATTGAACAAGAGACTCAACGCCGATCTGACTCCCAAATCTTGGCGCAAACCTGTGAATAGGGTGGACGCGGCCGCGTATGATCACGATCTGTGCTACGCCGGACATCCCGACACCAAGACTCGCAACGACGTCTGCGATAAAAACATGTTGGGGAAATTGAGAGGCATATCGAATCCGAGCAGGAGAGAGAAGATAGAACGTTCGCTGGTCGGCAATCTGATCGGTGCGAAACGTCGATTCGGATGGGGCGTTCAAAAAAAAAAGCGCATCGGAAAAGAAGAAGAAACGATTATTGATGAGCGAATTGGCCGAGGAGTTACACAAACCCATCGTGCGTAAATTTCGAAAGGGAAGGGTGTTCGTGAAGGGTTTGGATGATATTTGGTCTGCCGACTTGGTCGACATGAGATCGTTTTCGAGGTGGAACGAGGGCGTTAAATATATATTGACGGTCATCGACGTGTTTTCCAAATACGGTTGGATCAGAGCTTTGAAGAATAAATCGGGACCTTGCGTCGCCGAGGCTCTGAAGAGCGTGTTCGACTCGTCTTCTCGAAAACCGAGTAAATTGTGGGTGGATAAGGGAAAGGAGTTCTACAACAAGCACGTTCATCGATTGGTAGACCTCTACTCGATCGAAAACGAAGAGAAAGCCAGCGTGGTGGAACGTTGGAATCGAACGATGAAGGAAAAGATGCACAGATACTTCACGGCGAATTCGACCAAGAAATACATATACGCTCTGAACGGTCTGGTCAAAGATTACAACAACACGCGACACAGATCGATCAAGATGACTCCCGTGGAAGCTAGCGATTCTCGAAATGAAAAACGAGTCTACGCGAATCTATATCCTGAAAGATCTAAGATCAGGAAGAAGTCTGGAACGCCGAAATTTGCGGTCGGTGATCGAGTGAGAATCTACGCTTATAAGAAGTACTTTGAAAAGGGTTATACTCCTTGATGGACCTCGGAAATCTTCGTGATAATCAAAATATTTCACACCGATCCGGTGACTTACGAAATCGAAGCTTTGGATGGAGAAGAGATCATCGGAAAGTTTTACGAACAACAATTACAGAAGACAAAGTTTTGATAAAGAAAACAAATTTCTTTTATTTACTTTCTTCAATATTTTCTTGTTTACAAATATATATATAAGAGAGAAAAATAATAATAAAAAATAATTAAAAACTATTTTTAGATAAAGAAAGCAAATTAATTAATAAACAAAAAAAACTAAAAATCCTTTAAAATGACAAATATACTAGATATAACACAAAGCATAGTGAAAGATGAAAGTATTCAAGAATATGAGGTTCACGAATACGAACCGGTAACCGGAACGAGTTTGAACAATGCGGGAGAGATAAGAATCAACGTCGAAACTCAAGATCTATTCATACATCCTAGCGAGAGTTACATAGTGGTGCAGGGACGTCTCACCAAGGAAGATGGGAGCGACTACGCCGACGACGACACGGTTACTCTAGCCAATAATGACATCATGCATCTATTCAGTAATATAAAATACATGCTATCCGGACAAGAGATAGAATCTGTGTTTCATCCCGGTCAGGCCACCACGATGTTCGGACTCTTGGCGTATCCTGATGATTTTTCGAAATCCAGAGGACTTAATCAGTTGTGGGTGAAAGACACCGTCGGCCCTGCTAGCGCCGGCGCCGCCTTGATATTCGACTACGTCGTCAAGACGTCCAGACCTAAAGGAACGTTTTCGTTCAGGATACCTTTGAAACACATCTTCGGATTTGCGGACGATTACAACAAGATCATGTACGGATTCAAACACAATCTGACGTTGATTCGAAAAGGAGACGACGACGCAATAGTGAGACTCACTGCGACCAATGCGGGTAAGATAACTCTACACAAGATATCGTGGTTCGTTCCACACGTGGAGCCTTCGATTGTGGAAAAAGCGCGTCTCTACAAGATCATAGAATCCAAGAGTAAATTACCCGTGGGATTTAGAATGAGACAGTGCGACACGGCTAGCATTCCTCCCTCCACGAATCACTTCGATTGGAGATTGACGGTGAAATCCACTTCCGAGAAACCGCGTTTCATCGTGGTTGCGTTTCAGACCGATAGGGACGGGTCTCAGGAAAAGAATGAATCGCCGTTTGATCACTGCCATTTGAGAAACATGCAAGTGTTTCTGAACGCTACGAGATATCCAGCAATCGATTACAACGCGTCGTTTGACAAGAACGATTGCTGCAGACTGTACGGCGACGCCGCTGATTTTAGAAAGAAGTATCACAGTCTAGACGAATTGATGAGCAATCCTAACATATCTCCCGGCGAATACAAGTCGATGTATCCCATGTTCGTATTCGACGTCAGTAAACAGAGTGAACGACTCAAGAGTAGCGACTTAGACATTCAGATCAAGATGCAATATGATAGGAACATTCCGAGAAAAACCGAAGCCTTCACCCTGGTCCTGTCGGACAGAGAATTACAATTCGAATCGGATGGAAATAAGATGTCGATCATTCGATGAGAGATGAGTGTGAAAAAAAAAAATATATAAATAAAATTAAAAAAATTATTATAAAAATGAATGATAAAGAAAGAGAATACTTAAGAAGAAACAGACGTGTTTTGATTAAAAATATTTCACAAGATTCGTTAGCAATAATTCTAGATACTTTAGTCGAAACAGAACCTTTGATATTGACTGGTTATATGAGACGTGAAATCGAAAGTAAAATCTTGATAGAAGATAAGACCAGAAAACTTTTAGACACGTTGACGTATAGAGGACCGACTGCTTTTTGAGAATTTATAAAAGCTCTTTGAAATGCTAAAATAGATGTTGACACGTGTTTCGAGGTAGGTGATCCAATTTCACGAGATGAAACATTATGAGAAATAACGTATTAAAACAAACCTCCCCCCCCCCAAAAAAAAATAAATAAAGTAATGTGATCTAGAGAGATTGAACATCTTTCTAAATCTCATTACTTTTTTTTTTGTTTTTAATAAATCACACATTATTTTTTTTAATTCATTATTTTCCACGCATTCACTGTTTGTTCAAAGGAACTAGTTCGATCAGTAGACTCACCACGGAAGTGACGGCTTCGGAATTATTGGTTTTCGTAACGAAATTAATCCTGTCTCCGGCATTCACTTTGAGAGGCGTGCCGAACGTGCTACCATTCGCGTGTTGATTCTCAGTCTTTTCGACGCTGTATCTCTATCGCTCTCTACTCCATTCACCATGAGATTGACGACCGCTCTGTTATTCAAATCCGAGGAAGCCAGACTCATTCGAAGGATTTCACCCCCCAGCGGCATGGGATATCCCACCTGACCATGTTTCGATCCGCTATCTCCATTTCCGAAAGACCACTCAGCTTTTCCCTCATCTAAGGTGCCGGCCTCCTCGCCCACACAGTGATCAATTGTCTAGCATATTTGAGTTTCTCCACCACCGAAATCAGGGTGCAGGCATCCGTCATGTTCACGGAATCTGGTAGATTCGTGAGCGCGTGTCCACCCATGTCTAGTTTACCTTCCATTATGTCACCCTTTCTCCAGACCGAGTTGTCGTCCACGTACTTTCTGCTGACCGCGCTGGAATCGAATTCGGGATCGTGACTGAGTCCGAATAAATTCTTACCGTTCATGTCGATACCACCCTCCATGGTTCCGCCAGATTGTTTGTTCAGGTAGAGATCGTCCACTTACGATTCTATGTATTCTTGATAGCCCTTGTTGACCGCGGTTGAATCCGCATCCGTGTCGTCGACCTTCAACAGATTCAATATCTTGTTGAATCCCGCATTCAGATCTGATTTCATTTCTCGTCTGTCAGACTTTCTCTGTTCCAGATCTACGTAGTGTTTGGTCGCCACGTCCTTGGGATTCGTGGGAGTGGCCACGTTCGTTATCTTGTTAGAATTGGCGTTCAATTCCGAGTGCATCGTTTTCTGAACGCATCTATTTCTCAGGTGTTCGCTGAATCTCGCGTGAGAGTCGTCCGCATATTTCTTGGTCGTGGCATCAGTGGGATCTATGGGATTCACGACGTTCACCAAACGTTTGGATATCAGATCGAGATCATCGGTCATGGTTTTATCCACGTAATTATCTAGCATGATTTGTTCGAAATCGGCGTTCCCCCTGTCGACGTATTTTTTAGTCGCAGCATCTGCGAGATCTATCGGCTCAGGAAGATTGTAGAGCTTCTTATCATTCATGCTCAAAGGTTCTTCTCGAGGTTCGTATCTCCGAACATAACGTTCATCCAAGTTGGCAATGTCATAACCATCGTCGACTTCGAATGTCTTCCTCTTCTTTCTTAGGTTGACTTTTTCGTCGTCACTTCTACCAAATTTATCGACTGGCATGTTGTTGTGGGATTTTTTTGTTTTTTAGAAAAAATATATTCAAAACGCAGTTTACTAAAAATAAACTATTTTATTTTTATTTTTCGTTTTTATTCAATTAAAAATTTTTAAAAATAATTTTTTTTATCTTTATATATACTATAAAAAAATCTCTCTCTAATGTAAATCATTGAGAATGTCTTGAAACCGATCTCCTTCAGACCATCTCTTGAGAACGTAGAGACACAGGTGACCGCAAAACACTTGATCTGGTGATTGCACTTGTTCCGTGTTGTAACGAACCATCGATTTGTTGAAATAGTTCTTTATTTCTTTTGGCGGTGAGATTCCGTAGCTGTCGAAATAATAATTTTTCTTCTTCCCGTTCTTGATCCATGCCACCCAATGAATGCCTTCACCCGATGAATCGTCTAGATTTAAAATTCTGCATTTCGATTGTCAAGGTCTTCTCTTCGGCAAGGCATCTCTGGAAAACACACCTAGAAAATCTTTGATTTTCAAATCTTTTGCCAAATTCAACACATCGATGTTGGATAGGGGTTCGTTAGGTAAGACGACACCTTCTACGGATATCTCTATTTTCTTATTCATAAATGCGTATATATATTTTTTGTTTTTTTTTTCTTTTTTGTTTTTTTTTTTTTATTTTTTTATTTATTTATTTATTTTATTATAATTCACTAAAATGACGTTATTTTTTTCTTTTTTTCTTTTTCTTTTTAAACTAACTCTCTCGATGTCTCTATTGATTTCTATAATTTCGAATCCATCTAATTCCTCTTGATTTTCTGGAATCCTATCATCCTTACTCATACCTGGAATCCTATCATCCACAATCAAATCTGGAAACTTATCATCCACAATCATATCTGGAATCTTATCATCCACAATCATATCTGGAATCCATTCATCCACATTCATATCGTCTCTAATTAGATCCACAGTCCAATGTCCGAGTGCCAAAGTGTTTATTTTATCGTCTAACACGAATCTCTTATCGTCGTCGGCCGTCAACGAAATCTTGTTGACTATTTTGGTATACAAGTCGTGATTTTCTCTTCGAATCGATTTCATAGTCTTATACACCGAACCACTTCCTAACAGACAATCTTTATACTCTTGGAAAGAGATGTTTTTCTTCACCATGCATGCTTTAACTCCTTTGCACTTCTTGATCTCTTCATCTTCTAGATGATAAGCATACAGTTTAGGTCTCAAGCCCACGAATTCGACGATTTGTTTACCGCCGCTCTCATCCTTAAATTTACCCAACACATTCTTGTTGTCATTCGATTGAATGTTGGACGGGTGATCGACGGGATAATTGTTCGTGTCAAACCACTCGGCCACGTCCTGAGATATATCTCGGTAGACATCCTTCATCTCTATCTCGTAAACTAAACTGTCCATGTTGGTGAACAGTAGTTTGGCTTTATCACCAAATTTTCGTTTGACGTAATCGTAGTGAAACTCGTACATCAATCGTTTGCTGATATCTAAGATGATCGGTCCGAGGTAATACAGTTTGTCAAACTTCAGGTGCATATTTTGCATGTGAATGGCCACTAGATTTTCGTTGAATATCGTTCGGTGTTTGTAATTAGGTTTCACCACTAACTTTTTAGCTCTTTTCTCAGACGTGACGAGTCGAACGTCAGTTCTCTTCCTGATGTTTTCCATTGATTTACCATACACGCAGTTGTTCATGAGTTTGAAGAAATCTTTTTCGAAATCGTTCTCGGCTCGAATTCTGAGATTCGTGTTGAGATCGATGTATTTTTTGATCCAAGGCTCTTCGTCGAATCGAATGATGTGATGTATGTCGACTAATTTCATCCCGTAATTGATGTATTGTTTCAAATTCTTGCTGTAGACGACGTAGTTATGTTTGTTAAATAAATTGGGAATGAGTTTTTCCTTGTCTCCTTCGTTTGGTTCCATTCGTGCGGGAGCTAGCGGATAATCGTTGTGTAGATTGTGTAATTCTTCCGGATAGTTCAAATTGACTTCTAAAATGCAAGGATAGTCTCTCCATTTTTGCATCTCTTCCGGTTCCGTCACCCATTTGAAATTTCTGATCAGTAAAGGATGACTCATAGCCCAACCGTACAGATTATTAGCGTCCCAATACTGTATGTATTTATTTGACTGTTTCGAATTGAAACCTTCTTTCATGTAGGGATTGTTAGCTTCAGAATATCTGTGGGAGATCATCGAGATGCCACCTCTTGCAGCCCTTTCGAACATGAGCAACATGTTCACATCGGATAATAATTCCAATTGAACTTTGGTGGTCTTCAACAGTGTGCCCCACGCCAGACCAGGTGCGGTGAAATACCAAGCGGGATCTAGATCGTAATTTCGACGACAGACGTCTCAAAAATTTTCGAACACGTCTGCCAAGAGCAGAACGTCGGTCTTAAGATAGAGATCATGATAATCTCTCATGGTTTTCATATCGAATGATTTCCACACGTTTTTGGCGTGTTCGTAATTCTCGTCGGAAATGTCGGATTCGTATAATTTCGAATAAAAATCTTCTTTCGAAGTTAGTGCGGTGTCTTCGAATCTCTTTAGATCATTCATGTAATCGTAAGCATAGACTCCTTTCCTCAACATGATGTCTACTCATTCTCCGAAATGTTCGCTCATGATTTTAAATTTATCCTTGCTCATGTTATCGACTAATTTTTCCAGAGCGGTCGACATGAATTTAAAACTGTCGATGAAACGTATGCCTCTACGAATGGATTTCGTTTTTTCTTCCAACGTATTTCCATCAATTACTCTTTTCTTCTCCATGAGCTTCCATTTCGTGAAGGAAATGTATCTTTCTTCACTGTTCATGATGCAATTTAATTCTTCGTGTGAGGTGCCGAGATTTTTCATGAACAGATGACTGTTGTAACCCGAGAGATTGTGAAACATCACCGGATAGAAAGCGGCATCTCGATATTTTAAATTACACTTGCTGTGAGCCGGACCGCGATACAGACCCGTGTAATGATCGTGGTCTCTAACCTTCTTATTTTCCTCCGAATTCTCGTCGAACGATTGTCTGCATATGTGACATTTGGTGGCTCTGTTATTTTCATCCTGCTGCTCTCGCATGATGATCATTTTCACCGGAGTTTTGAATTTGTCGTATAACATTTGAATTTTCGATTCTAACTCTTCCACAAACCTTTGGGCCACGTCGTCGTCTTCATACTGTTTCGTGTAGGTGAAGGGACCTATGTCGTGTTGCGAGTCAAAAGCACATTTCACGTAAATGCAATAGCCCGAAGGTATGTGTTTCTGATATCTTTCAACATAACTTTGAAGAGCGTTGGGTTGACAGGAACTCATTTTCATGGTGAAACATTCGAAATCGGCGTACATGACGAATGGTACTTTTAACCTTCTATTGTGATTTTCAAACTTCACAATGGTGTTAGGTTTAGGCATTTTGACGGCAACACCTTGATTTTCGTTGCAAAATTCCTGATGTTTTGCTAACGATTTTTCGTTGTGAAATGCGTTCATGCAGTTGCAACATAAACATACCTTATGTTTATGTTTATTATTTTGTCTCGACAGTAATCGGCTCAGATGTTTAAACCAACAATAATGATGATTGTCATCATTTGAAATCAATAATAAAATAATCGTCTTTTCTCTTTCGAGATACGAAGTCTGTCTGAGAGGATAGATCATTCATTTTTCATCGTCGTATCCCAAGACGTCCACCGCTACGGTGGGATTTTGAGCCTCGAAACGTTTGATGTGTTTTAACTCTGTTGGAAAAGTTACTCCAGTCCAATTGAGATTTTTAGAAGTCTCCTCGTAACGAGAAACTCTATCGGAGTTCATTTTGACAGGGTATAAGGCGGAGGTGACTGCCCATTTAAAACACTGATCATCTTTATTTCTCATGTTGATCACAGCATTTTTTTAGTTAAGAAATACTGTAATTTCACGTAGGAAGACCCTTTCAACGAATCGTTTTCAGTTATGTGAATTTCCAGTTTCAACACCTCATCGAACGTCCAATTACTACCTTCATGTTGATAATTTGCAAGAGACGTCAACATCTTGTCTTTCATCTTTTCGAAAACGTCCGATAAATCTGAACCACGAAATACGGGTTCGACGTTAGATCTGAAATATGCATTTTTCACGATACTCTCACCGGACTTCACGTCGATTTTATTCATCATGCAATGGAGTATCATCTTAATTTTTAGTCCCACGTTCATGTATTTGTGAAACAAATCCAATACTTTTTTCTTCAACCGTTCCATGAACAATTTCGGTCGATTTTCTTCAACGAGGGAACCACGTCGAAAGTTTTAAAAATGCCTTTGATCACACTCTCCCATTCTATGAACTTCAATTGAAATAGTTCCGTGGCGAGTCGTGCTAGATATTCTTTTCCTTTCCCTTCATCTATTGCTTGTGGAATTTCACTCGATATATCTCGTTTGCCTAGAATCTGAAGTGCATCACTCATTTTCGTTTTAGTTTTTCTTTTCTTTTCTTTGGAAATTTGAAGTTCTTCAACGGCTTTTCGTTTAGTCGTCTTCTTATTTTTCACAATCGAAATGTTTTTGGTTTTTTTCGATGTCAGCATTTCGATTCCTTTTACTATCTTTTTCTTCTTCTCATTTTTCACAACCGATGCATTTTTTGACGTCGTTGCTATCGGCATTTCATTTGCCTTTCCATTGTTTTGCAAATATTTCTGTATGACTTCAATTTTTTTTGATTTAGTTCTATGATTTCTGAAATGTGAAATTTTTAATAGTTTACAAATTTCGTTTAACTGAGGTACGGTTTTCTCATTTAAATTTTCCATTTTTTTATCTGTTTGCTCCATTTGTAAGAATATTTTTTTTTTGAATTTGTATTTAAATAATTTGTTTAAAAGTTTTGCTTTTTACTCTTTATATAAAAAAAAAGATTTTTTTTTTAATTCAATTTTTTCTTTAATGTTTTTTTTATTCAAAACAATTTACGATCGCTTTTATTTCTTGTTTGCAGAACGAACACGTTTTCTCGTCTCCAGAATAACATTCCTTACAATAACACAAATGTGCGCACGGTAGAAACAAAACGTTTGCGACATTTTCGCAAAGCAAACACGTGTTCGTGTTGCTCGACTCGTTTTCGACACACGACAATAACTCATCCGCTTGTGTCATGAATTTAATCAGATGTTCTAAAGTCAAAAATTGAGATAAGGTCTTGTTTGTGTTATTTAACGCATTGTACAATTGTTCCTTAGTGTACCCTAATTGTAACATATCCATCAATAATTTTTGGTTTTTATTTCTATCCCACTCTTCATCTTCGATTTTAATCAATCCCAATGTTATGATCTTGTTCAAATAATCACATTCACCTTTTTTAACATTATTTATATGTTCTAGTAAAGGTCTGTCGTGAGGTTCCCAATTCATCAAATGTATGTTGCAACAAAAACATTTAACTCTGTCACTTTTGCCCACATAAACGAAACCCGCAGCTGCCTATAATTCGGATGTTTGGACTTGATCATTGTTTTTACCTCAAAATTGGGTTTGTAAGAATATTTTTTTTTCGAATTTTGTATTAATGATAATTTGTTAAAAAGTTTTGAAAATTGTTTATAATATGTTTTAATTCCTTCAAAAAGAATTAATCAATTTTATGTTCTTAACATGAAAACAAATTGAATTAATACAAAAAAAAAAAATAGGATGTTAAAATTTAACTTTTATTTATATATAAAGAGAAACTTTTTTAACAAATTATTATTTAAATACAAAATTTAAAATATACATTATTTGCAAGAATTCATAAAAACCAAATAATCGATCATGACAACAACACCTAAAAGATGTGAATTGAAACAAGTTGAAATATATAAGCTATCAGATACTTATATCTATACATTAGAACACGATCCCATCGAATTGAACAAGGTTGAGATGGTGGACTTAGAGTGCTGCGACAACGAATATATGATGTGTTTGAAATTGGATGAAGCCATGCTCGATTTGTTTTACGAGTATCAAAGTGATCTGCTGAATAATATCATCACCAAATACAGAAAACCCTACAAGAATGATTTGATGATGTTCTATGGAAAAAAAATATTTCCAATAATCTCACTCGAACTCGTGGATAAATCGGGTGGTGAGAGCGCGTTCACCGATGTAGAAAAACCCAAAAGAGTAAAGATAAACATTCAAGACATTTTGGTAAATGGAAAAATGATGCATGTCAGCATGCTAATAACGGACTTGGAAATATAAACAATAGAGAGATTGATTTTAGTGAAGAAGAAGGAAAAAAGAAATGAGATCTAAAGGTGATCTCATTACTTTTTACAAAAAAAATTTCACATTAAAGAAAATTAAAATTAAAAAACTTTTTTTATATATATATAAAGAGCAAAAAAAAACAAAACTTTTTAAACAAATTATTAAAATACAAAATTTAAAATATACATTATTTGCAAGAATTCATAAAACAAAAAAACCAAATAATTGATCATGACAGCAACACCTAAAAGATGCGAATTGAAATTGAAATGAGTCGAAACGTATAAGAAATTCGGTCATAAAATCTATAGATTACAATAACACGATCCCATTGAATTGAACGAGATCGAGATGGAGGACTTAGAGCATAAATACGACAGATATAAGATGACTTTGAAATTGGATAAAGCCATGCTCGATTTGTTTTATGACTACCAAAGCGATCTGCAGAAAATCGTCATCGCTAAAGATAAAGAATTCAACAAGGACTATTTGACGTTGTTCTATGGAAGTTACATATATCCAAAAATCTCACGCAAACTCGTGGACAAATCGGGTGGTGAGAGCAAGTTCACCGATGTAAAAAAAACTCAAAAGAGTAAAGATAAACATTCAACACATTTTCGAAAAAGGAGAATACACGAGTGTCAACATGCTAATAATGGACTTGGAAATATAAACAATAGAGAGATTGATTTTTTAGCGAAGAAGAAGGAACAAAAAAAAAAAGTAATGAAATCATCTTTAGATCTCATTTTTTTTTGTTTTCCTTCTTCACTATTACCATATATTATAATAACGTTTCCTTTTTTCTTAAATTTCAGCGTCGATTCTTCTTTTCTTTTTTTCTTTTTTTTGTAATATGATACGTTTTTATAACAACACATTTGTTTATCCGAATCATAATTATGAACGAATGTTGTGCATCTCTTGATAACACTCGCATCATTACCATTCTCTTCAGAAGGTAGTGGTGACGGTGGAAAGCGTCTCATTCTTTTCATTTCCAACCGTCTATCCCGCTGTTTATCTAACTCTTTCATCAGTTCTTTCCTTAGATATCCATCATTAGCGTCTAACCATTTTTCCACATCTTTTTTTTCGCACTCTGTCTCGTGATATTCATCATTATCGTCTAATTGTTTCTCCACCTTTTTATCCATTTTATATATTATTTTATAGTTTCTATGATTTATATTATATATAATTATATAATTTTATATTATAATAACATATTCAAAATCGGTATATTCTTAAACGGCGAATTCTCACCGAGCAACAAACCCTTGCCGAGTCGCTCAACGTTCTGTCCACTCTTCAGATAGAGACCGTTTCCACTCAAAGAGTTGCCACCTCTAACGGGTTCTAGATACAATCCTTTACCGCTGTCATGCTGTCATCTACGTGGACGCGACACACGGCTCCTCCCTTCTTCAAAAACAGTCCGCTGCCACCCATTAATTTCTCAACTGCCGAACTCGCGAGTCCCGTGAGAGCTCCCACGTCGAGAGTCTTTCCGAGAAAGGGTAGTGCCTTTGCGGCGAAGTGTAATGCTTTTGCGGCGATTCCTGCCAATAGCGGTAGGAAACCACCTTTCATTCTCAATTTTATCTCATTTGAGCGGGACTCAATCTCACCGTCAACCCTCTTCCATCGCGAATCGCTTTCTCCATCCTTTTGATTTGACTTCTGGTCCAGGCGATCGAATCCTGACCGCCTCTCGTCAGATCTTCGTGAGTGAATTTGAATCTCACCGCCTCGCCTCGAGTTGTTAACACTCTCTTAAGTTTCTTCCTCTGTCCTGCAGATATGTTCACGTTTTTAATCACGTATTCTGTCATAATTCTTTTTTTAAAATATAATTTACTTCAATTGTTTTCTTGTTTAATAATAATTATTTATATTAAAATAATTTTGTAAAATTAATATTGCGTTTATTTTATTTTTGATATCTATATATATACACAATATATTTTTTTTTTTTTTGCTTTTATATTTCTGTTATGTGAAATCGTATCGTCACCCTCTCTCCGCGAAGATCTAACAGTTCAGCATTTTGATCCGTCAACGTGGTTTTGAGACTATACAACGTGTCTAAAATCACTGGTAGATAAACTAAATTTCGAGGTCGCTCCACGATCTTATAACCCGGCGACACGTTTGGAAAGAAGGAATAGATCGTCGGTTGAGCGCTACTATTCACGTAGCTTCCAGCAATCACTTCCACGTCCACCAGAATGCTATTGACTGCGAGAATGTCGACCGTATTTTCAGATGCCGCGTGGCCTCGATACATCTTTCGATCGAATCCCAACATCTTGCCTATAGAATCGTCCGTGTTGAAATCCACTCGAAAATTATCTTCTAAATCCAACATCGTCTGTAAGGTATTAGGGTTAGGAGCGAGTCTGATCTTGTTGCTTCCCTTTCCATCCGTCTTCATTTGCGTCTGAATGTAATTGTTCAAATCGTCTATGTCGTAACTCCCTTTGGGAATTCGAATCTCCAACCAATCCACTCCGTCGGAATACTTGAACGAGTTATTCTTTTCGGTGACGTTGGGAAAGGAATAATAAGTCTCCAGATTCACCAACGCCATCTCGTATCTTTTCTCTCTATTCAATTCGATGGAAGGTTCGAATTTCGTAGTGAATCGAGTCGAATCGCCACTCACCACGATTTGAATGGATTGTTTTGCAGCCGTATTCTCGGCTATCCGTTCTAACAATTCTCCTTGTTCCAACATTATATTTTAATTTTATTTTTTTCAAAACTAATTATTTGAAGATTTATTATTTTCTAATTTTTTTTTATTTTCACGCTCTATCTTATTATCATCAGAAACATAAAACTTGTCGAATCCGCACCGATATTTTCTGCGATTAAATTCGCTTGTCAAATCGATCACGACGAAATTGTAAAGTCCTCCATCCCAAACCCTCTTGCAGAATCTCCTGAATTCCTCCACGCTCATGTCGTTTGCGACGTGGTCGCCGTAGATGTGATTGAGATTCTTGAGATCTTGGCGAACGAGACATAGAAAATTAGCGTTCTCCCTTATCGTCTGGCTGGGCAATCGAAAATAATTCTGCGACAGGTAGAAACAGTCCACGCTGCTGTGTCGACCCCTAACGTAATACGATTCGCATCGGTTCTGTCTCTCCAAAAGCAGATCGTCGAAAATCATGAGATTCTTATCTTCCGATTTCAATTCTCTAGGATCCGGAACGTCGCTAGCGTTCTCATAAAATCGACACTCGACGTTCGAAGATGCATTTCTCTTCATCAGCTCCATCGCCGCACCGTCCAAAATGGTCGAAAGTGGAGCTTCACTCTTGTCGAATTCCTCCCTACTGTCAAAGATTCTGGCTATGACGTCCTTGGGCAATCTACGATCCATACACTCTCGAAGCAATCTGTATTCGGGTTGAAACAAGCTCTTGCCAAACACGAACAATCTGTCGTAATCCAACCAGTCGGGTCGGGACAACAGATTCATCAACAGATTGGTCTTTCCACAATTCGATTTTCCCACTATCAAGCCTCTTATGCTTTTGGGAAAGAACTCGTTATTCGACCTCTTAGTCGCGGCGTCGTTCCAAGACATATCTTTAATGTTCATCTTTGTTTTATTTCTTTTTTGTTTGTTATTTTAGATTCTTTCAAACACAATTTTTTTATGTTTTTCAAACTCAGTTTTTAATATTATTATTTATTTATATCACACCGTCGCGAGTTCTCTTCAATCCTGATCCACTCGTCATTTTAGCTACATCTTGCATGGGTACCACAGCATCCTTAAAATCTTTCCAACTTTTCGGCGTTCGCTCTAAGGCAGCTCGCTTCGCCGATGGACTGATCAACTTGTCGATCAACGCGTCGGCTGCCCTCTTGCCAGGCACAGAAGCTATCCTACCACTGGCTTCGGAAGCGGCTTTCTTACCAGCATCCAAAGCCGTCTTCTTACCGACCTCAAACGCAGTCGATGCGAGTTTTCTACCCGCATCGCTCGTGAACGCTCGCATTATAGAATCGACGATGCCAGAACCGCCTTGAACATAAGTTCTGACGTATCCCCTGTTCTTTATCACCAACATATTTTATTTTTATAATATATTTTGTTTTTTCACTGGTAAATCGTTTTGTTGTTTAAATACTTTTATTATTCTAGTGTAAAAATTTACTGTTTTATTTTTGTTTGTTTGTTTCTCTCTACTTATTATATACACATCAATCCTTCAATTCGTTCATCAGCCTTTTATGATGGTTTTTATTCAAAACCTTCTGTCTTAACAATTCGTCAGATATAGTAACTATCTGATTATCTAATCCTGTGTTATCAGCCCGTCTGCTCGCCATCAACAAACTCAATCTCTGAGACAGAGCGTCAGAATCGCTCGGAAGAAAAGTGGTTTTCATCCCTTTGCCAGTCACCGATTCGACGAACTTCTTATTCATATCCCATATGGGTTTCACCACTTTCGTCCACTTGTAACCTCTGTTGGCTTTGGGTCTCGTCTCTCTGGCATCGTTATTTCTCTTCATGGCGTGGGTCTGAACCAGAATGTCGCCGTAATTGTCGAAATTCTGTTCCGTGTAATCACTAGGCTTGTCGTAAAGGAGCAATTTGCGCAGTCCATCAGTTAATTCGTATCTGTTCGAGCCCACGGTTAATTCATCATCACCTATTTTTACTTCTGTGTCGCCAATAAAAGTATTACCGTCCGAATCCTTATAAAATCCATACAACAGATCTCTATTACCGCCATCCTCAGACGACGAGACGCTATCAGTGGTGATAGTCGAAGCTGTATCGTCGGTCTCGCTCAAATCTGTTTGAATTCCCGTGGGAACGTAATCCGGTGTGGATTGAACGGAATGCCGATTTCCAAAACTACCGGGCAACGAACCCATTCTCAAAGAACTCTCTTTTGTGGGTCTCAATTCTTCGACTATCTCCTTCCTGCTTCGCTCTTGGCCCTCCGTCACGGGTTTAAATATTTTTGTGGCTTCGCGTTTGAGTTCCATCTCACCAAGACGTCTGCTTCTGTCAGCCGACTGAATGCCCTTCTTAGCACGTTCATACTCGCCTAAAATTTGATCTCGGCGCCTAGAATCCATCTGTAAAAACATTTTTCGTTTTTAATTGTTAATGTTCCTTTAAGTATGCTAATGCGAGTTATTTTATTATTTTCAAATCTAAATGTATAATTATATTTTTATGTTTTAAGTTAATAAAAATCTTTCTGTCTTTAATATAATAACTAAAAATTCACATCTCAACTCAGTATTGATTGAATTGGGAAAGTTTAAAAACGTTTTAAGCACATGACAAACCGGTTTCTGATTTAATGCATTTGAGAGTAATTTACGTTTGTTAAAAGGAATTCCATTCACATATCAAAAAACCATTCACTCAGTGTCGAATTAAGAGAGAACCTTGAAGACAGTTAAAAACATTCTAGCACATAAAAGAAACTGTTTTTTCTAATTTAACGTTAAAGGGATTCATTCATTCATTCATTCATTCAAATCTCTGATCATTATCATGAATATATTAAAAATTTACCACTCAAACCTAATTGAGTGGAAAATGCGTTTTATTATACATTATTGAAACGATCCATTAAAACGAAAAACCTTCATTCACGCCACAACAAAAACATGAGCAACATTTTTCATTCAAACATTCCATTAAGTGTTTATTAAGATTACTTCACAAAAATTAATAGTGACAAACGATTTTTTACCTCTGATTTTTTTCTCTAATTGTCTCTAAACTCAATTTCTTTTCGTTACATCGAAACAAAACACGAATGTCTATTTTTACAGATCATATTTTATAGTCGACTCTTTTGAACGAATGCCTTTCATTCACGCAACTCTTTTTTAAAACTGACGCTCATATTTATAGTCTACTCTTTTGAACGAAAACCTCATTCAATCACAACAATAACATGTGTTAGTTTTACTTCAGGAAACGTGGCAGTGGGTTTGTCGGTTCCAAATCACCTCTTTTCCGTGTACCGTATACGATTCGATTTCTGACGTAAAATCCGCAAATGGATTTCCGTGTACCCCTCCATAGGGATTCAGCGTTAAAATCGTGTACAGACGCGGATGGTTTAGAATCAGCAAGATGATGATTTAGCAAGATGATCCGCAACACGTTTTTTGCTCGCAATTTAACACTGAATCCTATGGGGGAAACCCATTTGCCGATTCCAAATCAGACGATACACCTCTTTTTCCTTAAAATTTCATGCGTTTTTTTCAGTCTTGAGCGATTTGTATATAGAATCCAGTGATGTGGAATCGGCAAAGCCAATTCCAAATCACCCTAAAAAACGTTAAAATAAATCCTATGGAGGTGTACATCGATGTACGTGTACATGTAAGGTACATGTACAAAGTGATACCGAATCGGCATTTACCACCTACTGGTATGGTATTTTTACTGTAACATTTTGCGGTAGAAGTACCGGCAGCTAGTTGTCAGTTGTCTTGCAGTATTTTTCATGGAACCTATTTTACCGTGTCATTTTTGTTGTAGTTGTTTCATGTTTTCACTCATCTTTTTATTTCATTATTGACATGTTTTCTTTTTAACGTTTTCTCGCCACGATGTAGCATTAGCTACTGATGTGGCTTTAAGCACCTATAAATAAATAAATAAATAAATATTACGTGTCTGGTCTGTCACCGAATGTCAGTAGATACCAAAAATCTGAGGCTTTCAAGGGAACTATTAAATTAAGATTGTCTAAGCGGCCAAGTTCAAGAAAAGCAATTAAAATGAGAACTGATGTTGTCAAGGTGAAAGCTAAAAGTTGCGATTTTGTTGTATAAAAGTGTAGATATTTTTTATAATATTTCTGCCTGGGCCAAACGTAAAGCGTAAAGATAGGTATATGACGGACCAGAAAACTTATTTGTTACTCGAACTCTGCTAATTAGGCATGACATTTAATGTCCATTATGACGCATTTGTTGAACGCCATATGCGCTCTCTGATAACAGATCAATAATAAAAGAGACAATATTCTCTTCTGTATCGTTATCTGGGTAATTAAGACCAGTTAAATTGTAATCGTTGGAAACCAGCGCATCACATATGTTCTGGACACACACCCATATTACGTATCTATCCTGTCTCCGAAATGTCAAATTATACCAAAATGCGAGTCTTTCAAAGGAACTTTAAATCGAGTGTTAAATTAAGATAGATCAAAGCGGCCAAGTTCAAGAGAAGCTATTAACTGAGAATAAAAGTTCTGGCTATCTAAATAAAAATCGGGGGATTTCTCGAAAAATTCATTCCAGCCAATTCCAGTCGGAAGGTGTGTAAGGCTGTGTGTCGTTGCGAGTAGATGGGGAGCTCCCATGCTATAGGTTGGAGAAGGTGCCGCATCGGTGCGAAAGTGAAGGCACGTTGTGATATAGGGAGAGCCACAGAGCTCATATTTAGAATAGGAGCAGTCACGGGCCAAGTCGGTGGCCATATGTGAGGATAGGATCAGGAATAGGAAGTACGAGCTCAGGGAGCTATATGCATTTAGGTAAACGGCATTACCTGTTTTAGAAGGCAAGACATACATAGGCAGTTGGCCTGAGGGCACTCAGAGAAGGTCCGAAGTTAGCCTTGGCCGTCGAGGGTCATAGGTACCGAGATTGAAAGTCCGCGTATTGTCGTAACCCTGTGAGGGTTGTAAGGAACCGAGAGTACTTTGTTAACGGTTGCGAACCGTAGTGGCATAGTAGCCAAAGAAGTAAAAGCTGTAACGTTGAGGTCTAGGGACCGTATTAGGAGCTTGCGTAAGCGCTTGAATAGCTCGCGAGTTAAAATAGTTTTAGGCGGTGCGGGAATTGGTGATGTTGAGAACACTTTGCAGAATATTTTTATGTAAGCTTTGTTAAGTATATATCTGAAGGCGAAGAATAACTTAACCCCGTGAGAGTCAGACAAAGCGCAAAGTGATCGTGAACTGTGATAGACGCCGATTGAATTGCGGTTGAACTGTGAGAACGCTGATAGATTCGCACATGCAGAACATTATATGTGTTAAGCCCGACTGACGGTGAAGTTAACCCTGCGGGGAGGAAGCAACGAGAAGTGAATAGACACTTTGTATTCATCACAAACCGTGAGAAGATGAATATGATGTGAGGTCGATCCAGCGGACACAGCTAGCTGTGGGAGACGTCGAGGGCCCTAAAGAATAAACTTTTATCCGCGTAATTAGTGTATTCTTATGGATAATTTTGTGAGTAATTTGTTTCATATTATATTTCTTCGTACATGTATATAAACAATCTTTTCAGTGAATTATCGTTGATCACCCTTTGGCGTTGTAAGCCACAGGCACCTTCAGGAATCCTAAGAGTCCCAAGCGGATAGGCCATTGATAAGGTGGCAAAGTTTACCTTTGAACTGGGGTTCAGACGACAGTCACTGGCTGTCGACTGAGCACTGATGAGAACATAAATTTTCCTCCATCACTTAACCCCCGTAATACTGCGACAAATGTTTTGCCGATCTAATAAAAGCCGGAGGGTTTCTCGAAAATATCATTCCAGTCTGAAGGCGTGTGAGACTGTGGGCCGTAGGCGAGGACTTGGGGTTGTCCCATGCAAAAGATTAGAGGAGGTGCCACGTCGGTGCGAAAGTAAAGGCACGTTTTAATGTAGAGGAGCCACAAAGCTCATATTTGGAGTAGGAACAGACGCGGGCTAAGTCGGAGGCCATATAAGAATGTAGGAGTAGAAGTAGAAGGGCGGGCTCCTTGAGCTCACGAACTTGGTATTTAGCTAGACGGTATTACCTGTTGTAGAAGGCAAGCCATTCGCAGGCAGAGTAGGCTTTATCTGTATGAATATTATTCTGAGATAAGTGGAGGGGAGCACTTAACCCCTTAAGTGGCGACTGCTTGAGTGAAAAGCGTCCAGTCAAGTGACGATATATTAGTGGCCGAGCGACGGCAGTGGTAGAGTGACATTCCGTCACATGTTAACGCAAAGGCCTCCTGTGAAGTAACAATACGTTAGTGGCCGTGCGACGGCAGAGAAAGGGTGAAGTTCGGGTTGTGTGTTCGTGAAAAGGCAAACACCAAAGACAAGGAAGAAGAAACCAGCGACAGCAGAGAACGCGGGCCCACAAGTGACACAAGAACTGTTTGGGTGGGGTGGGTGGGGTGGGTTGGGTGTGATTGACGTTTGTGTTTCATTCATGGGACTCTATGTAAGTTACAAATTCCTATATTTTTCTATATGTATTAAAATTGTTAATTTTTGTGAACCCTGTTGATTTATATTTATTGAGGAAAAATCATTGACCCTTTCAGGATAAGAACCACCCCAACAAAAGCGAAACGGGCGGGTTCGTCATGATGTGACATACATTCACTCACGGATTCAGGTGATACTCCTTGAGGTTTGGCTGAATGCGCGGCGTGAATCTATTTCCCCCATCATCGACAAAGCAACGGTTTCCGACAATTTTGTGTTATTAGTCATAATTAATTAGGTCACTAATGAAACTATATTTTAATGCCGAGTTCGTAATTATTATTTTTCTCCTTCAAAATGCCACTTGGACAATATTTGTTGGCTTTCTTCTGTTATTTTGTCACATTGTAAAAAGTTTGAACATCAATTTATGCCATATCAGTGTTATGGTATATACTGATTATTCCGAAGGGCATATTATTGGCCGATTTATTTATCTTTGGTACTTCTGATCATGAAAATAACTATAGATATAACCCATTATTTTCCTATTCTATTCCTATTTCTATTCTACAGAACTGAAATTTTTCTTCAATGCACATAAACTAAATGAGAAAATAAATTTGTTATCCATATATATCCCAGGGTGTATAGAAATTTACACTGGTTTAAAAACCGATACACCCTTCGGCTGCGCCTCAGGGTGTATCTGTTTTCAATCCAGTGCAAAATTTCGAACATCCTGGAATATAGATGGATAACTAATATTACCTACTTAATAATGTGTTTTTTGGTGGGGATAGACGGGGTTTATTTCTGGATGGTCTTTATTAGGGTACAAATGGACTGTTTGTTTATTTGTAACAAAAATAATTTTGTAAATATTTTAATTTTTTAATGAATATATAATGAGTAATGCATATGAACTAATATAGTGCATCTTACCGTTATAATTTAGACTGAAAGATCGATTATTTACGTCGAAGTTAAAGTAATTTTTCATGTCTTTTATCTTGTACAAGTCGGACTGAGTCGTATCTAATTTGCATAAAATATCCTACCTAAAGATAAGTATGTTTTGTCAAACTATTTAGTTTATACCAATAAAAGTATAAAGCGCGGCATTCGATTTGAAGCTGTAAACATGCAGCTAGCCTTATGTGAAGTTTATGGGCGTCTCTGTCTCCATAACGACACTATGATAAACCTATTACAAACTCATCCGTTTCGGGGAAGGTATAAATCGTGAAACCTGACTGGTTTTTGAATCATCGCCCTTCAAAAGTGTATATATTGTATATATTTGGGACGAATATTTAGAATCCGCACTTGCAGAAGTCAAAAGCCGCGGTAGAGAACCACTGAGGGAATAGAACTGCGAATCTGTCCACAAAGCCGTACGCATTGTAGAGTCCTGACCGGTGATGGTCTTGGGGTCCATTTTTAGTCTGTAACCACAAAGAGCTAATCTGAAAAGCTCCAAGATATAGCTGACGAATTATCGCTTGAAGCTGTAGTGCGAAGATAAATTGTAGGGTCTTTCGAACCTCAGATTTCGGGTTGAATCGAATCTCGAATCGAATTAGGCATCATGTTTCGAATCGAATTGAATCTCGAATCGAATTTCACCGCTTATCAAGTTGTGGATAGTGCACCTTCTTAGAGCCGTAAATATTGCCAGTCTCCATTCAAATATTGTGTGCAATGGCGTCTCATGCAAATTAAGCAAATATCGGAATATTCTAGAACGGAATCAATGTAATTCGGATGCGGAACCTACTTGAACTCTTCTTCTATTATCAGTTCTCCTGTACAGGAAACCTGGCGATAGAAGAAAAGTTCAAGAGGAGACACTCTGAGGGATTTTGTTGGAATTTGAGAACATCTCGACGATTCGAAAATTTTCGAATCTTCGCGATTGAAATCGAATCGAATGAATTCATGGGGCTTTCGGATCGAATCGAATTTCAAAGCTTCTCAGGGCCCTATTAAATTGGAGTTTTCGTGATCAGCGAGATGAACCGTTCGTATTTGAACGTGTTTTCTCCATATTAACCTTGTGA
The DNA here is from genome assembly GCA_031216915.1 of Pictodentalium vernedei. Lineage (NCBI taxonomy): Eukaryota > Metazoa > Mollusca > Scaphopoda > Dentaliida > Dentaliidae > Pictodentalium > Pictodentalium vernedei. Next base: position 640,475,034 of record CM062296.1, on the reverse strand, counting down.
TAGAAACTTAAGTGTTACATGCAGCTGGACTGTGTCGTGATAAAAAGTGAGGAAATAGTAGAATCAACTCATGAGTGAAAAGTGAGGTGAAATGTGTATGACCTGTGAGAAATTAACCCTGTAAAAAGTGAGACTTCAGTGATGCAGATGGAATTTAACTTAACTCAAACTTGGTGGGTGAGTGGCCGCCACTCCCAATTTTCCCAAATCAAAGCCACCGCTTCTGGTATAAACCACAGTGCGCCTCTTTTCCCACCCTTTCTTGCATAATCTCTGTCCCACCATCAAAAACAAAATACTGTTCTCTTTTGCAAAGTGTTTTAGTCAGCACATCGCTTCGGCATTACGACATAATGAAGGGAGGTTACCTGCGTATTCCACACATGTGAAGAGAATCTAAATATTTACATCATAATGCAAAATATTTTGATTACACAAGCTTCGCTTAATAATGTTTCATGGATTTCTGAAAATACATAAGTAGATAATTGATATTTTCTCCGACAAGATGGAGTAATAAACCAGACATAATATGTTATTGTAAACATTGACGTTAAATGGAGCAAAGCCAAAACGAAAATAAATCCCCAATAACCGCCAAAAGTGTCTCTGTATTATGAATTATTATTTCACAGCGTAAGAACCTTGGTCAAGTTCAAACGTTATAAATATAAAACAAGTATCTATGAATTAAAATGAAGCAAATCAGCCCGACATATCTATATACAGATACGCGAAATGTTCTCCAAAAAGTGAGAAAGTCGCTTGAAGCTTCCAACCCACGCAGCATGTATGTTTGCGTGAAGAAAAAGTTATCCACCCATGAGAAGGCAACAAAATAAACACGGCATTGGAAAGGAGGATTCTGTGTGTTCTAAGTATCTTTTCCTCGGTGGTCGTTGTCGGAAACAGGGTTTTGCCGCTGTTGGGAAAATAGATTCATGCCGCGTATTCAGAGAAACTCAAGTAATGCCGCCTGAATCCGTGCGTGAACGTATGTCTCACCGTGACGAACCCACACATTTCGTTTTTGTTGGGGTGGATCTTATCCTGAAGGGGTCAATGACTTTTCCTCGAAAAGCATAAATCAACAGGGGCTCACTGAAAACAACAATTTTAATACATATGTATAAAAATAAATATGGTAATTTGTAACTTACATGAAATCCAAATGAATAAGAAAAACAAAACGTCAATCACACCGCACCCACACAGTATTTGAGTCACTTGTGGTCCCGCATTCTCTGTTATTGCTGGTTTTCCTACCTTTCCTGGTGTTTGGACTTTGGTCGTCTTTTCACTTCACTCCTTTCACTGCCGTCGCACGGCCACTAATCTATTGTCACTTTAAGGGGCGCCTTTGCTCTAACATGTGTCGGAATGTCACGCTACCACTATCGTATTGTTACTTTACTATATCGACTTTCCTCTAACGAGTGAGGGAATGTCAATCTAACACTGCCGAGGCACGGCTGCGAGCTTATTGTCACTTCACTGGGCGCTTTTCACTCAAGCAGTCACCACCAATGGGGTTAAACGCCCTCCTCCATTTATCTCAGAATAATCTTCATACAGGGAAAGCCTACTCTGCCTACGTATGGCTTGCCTTCTACAATAGGTAATGCCGTTTAACTAAATGCAAATAGCTCTCTGAGCTCGTACTTCGTGTTTCTGATCCTATTCTCATATGTGGCTACCGATTTGGCCCGCGACTGCCCCTATTCTAAATATGAGCTCTGCTGCTCCACTACCCTACAACGTGCCTTTACTCACGTACCGATGCGGCACCTCCTCTAACCTATAGCATGGGACATCCCCAGCTCCTACGATCCACAGCCTTACCCGCCTTCAAACTGGAATGAAATTTTCGAGAAATCCCCCGATTTTTATTTCGATAGCCAGAACATTAATTCTCAGGTTAATCGCTTATTTTGAATTCGGCCGCTTAGATCTATCTTAGTTCACTATTCGCTTTAAAGTTCCTTTGAACAACTCGCATTTTGGTATATCCTGACACTCGGTGACAGCCTAGCTGCGTAATATGGGTGTTTGTTCAGAACATGTGCGATGTACTGTTTTTACAACAGTTACCTATGAACTGCTCATAATTACACAGATAATGACTGTAGGAGAACACTGGTTTCTCTTACGTCTTTAATCAGTTATCAGATAACTCCTAAATGGGTTCGCCAGACCCGCGATAATGGACTTAAAATTCCACGTTTAATTAACAGCGCATGAGCAATTGTTGGTCTGTTTAAGTGACAAATCGGTTTTCGGGGTCAGTCATATACCTGTCTTTATGCTTTACATTTATCCAGAGTGAGAAAGATTACCAGATATATATACACTTTTAAACAAGAAAATCGCAACTTTAAGCTATCGCCTTGACAGTAATATTCAAAGACTGGTGTTCATACCACTTGAGGCAAACTTATATCGTTTTTACACAATGTCTAGTGGAGATATGCAGGTTATAAAGGCTGGCGACAAACGTGATCGGAGGAAGAAGAGTGAGATGTCGGGATGTGCTCTACAGTTTCAGGTCTACAGTTAGAAAAAAGACTAAGTTTGGGTCTATGTCTTTTTTCAAGATCTTCTTTGAGATGATATCTACATGTAAATACATTGTTTACCCAGGGGTACCTTACATGTTTTCGGGAATACTGTTGAGTGATAATTTATAGAATAAATATTGCGGCATATGAGAACTTAGCAGTGGTCCAGAAAGTATCCCGGAACAGCCGAACAGTAGCCTACCAATATTCTTGAACGTATATTTTGAAGATGGTTTCTGTTCGTTATTTCGTTGAAAAACGCCAACACATAAATAAGTGGGATTTAATTGACATACAGCGAAGGTAGGATAATTTTCTGAGAACACACCCACACTGTGGAGATTGTCACAAATAAATTGAATTTCAAGATAAAAAAACATTAAGAAGATCAAGAAAAATTGAGCTAATGCACCTTCGCGTTCAACCTGAAGTTTTACTTGTGCTTTTAAAAATATATTTGAGGAAATGCCGTTTATTGTATAACGCTGAACGGGTTAGACGGAAATTGTATTCATTTTTGGAATGGAGATTAGCAATAACACCATATTGTCACCATAAGGTTCCGTTTCAAAAACATTTTGTCGATTGTCTCTGGGTAACATGTTCCCGGAAAAGCGCGCTGGCTCAGTGGTTACGGCTCTGGACTTCTAACCGTGATGTTCACAGTTCGATCCCCGCCAGAGGTAACTGTGTCGTGTCCTTGGGCAAAGCACTTAACTCCGATAGCCCACGTGGTAGCACAGGGAGCACGGTAGCGCTGTGTAATAAGGCGTACTGCACGTCGATGGTGCAATTGTCTTCAACCCTGCTTGTGTGGAGTTAGTACGTTTAGTGACAGTTGCTCCCCGTTGCTCGGGGGTTCTCTCCGGGTACTCTGACTGCTCCACCCATAAAACTGTCCTGCATGCGGTGACTCTGGCTGTCAAATGTGTCGTTAAACACCATAAAACTGTCCTGCATGCGGTGACTCTGGCTGTCAAATGTGTCGTTAAACACAAATAAATACATAAATAACATGTCCTCGGTCCCATACTAACCCGCCCGTGTCCAACACTGACGGGCCGATCGAAATTTGCTACCGCCGCCTTTGACCAATATGAGACTATTAAACTTTCACGTGACTTGATGTGCACACTGCTCTGGTTAAAATCAAAATAATTACCCACAAGTTCTACAGGGTTGTGGGGGTTTCAAACCTGACCACGTGACTTTACTGCACAACGCTTTAACAATCTTTGAACCTAGAATACTAGGACAAAACGTTGAGGGATTAGTAAAGAAAAAATCTCTGTTGTTACTTTCTCTTCGGATAATGAAAAAGAAAATTAAAAACAGTACAAAGCCAGGCAGAAAAAAAAAAAATTTTAATACTTTTTCATTAAATCATGTTATTTTGAGAAAGCTTTAGGCTGCTTAATATCGAGATTTCTGACAGGAACCATACGAGGGCGGTATTGTTCTTATCCGGGCGAATGGAATAACTATTCAATTGTGAATGAAGACACGTTTTTCCTACCATAACATTCACACTTGAGGATTCATTTTGTCTGTATTATCCCATTGATCGAGTTACCACCAACGTAGTGATCTGATACTGCATGAACTGTCGATATCACGTCAGCGTTATATCCATCAGTTGCCTTTCAAATGTTACCATTTTCAGTGCTGCCTCCAAAACAGAGCGTACGACCCCTCTTTGGAATGAGCTAGTTCCAATGAGGGGAGTCATAAGGTATTTTGTTTGGGCTAAAATGAAGAGATGGGGCAACTATTAACACTTTACCCAACGTAAGGGCCAAAAGCGGCCAGCGCTGTTCTCAAAAATGGTCAGTTAATTTTCATTATATTTTCATTTTTTGTCCCCAAAACATAGGTTATGACCCCTCATTGGAACGAGCGCGTCGAGCTCGTTCCAATGAGGGGTCTCATGACCTATGTTTTTGAGACAAACAAAAAATTAAAAAAATTAGTTATTCAAGAATTTTGTTTGCAAGTGTCGTCTGCTTTTCATGTTTGGTAAATTGTTAAGAAGCTCCATCGCTTCCGACCAGGTATTAGAGATAATTGGATTTGTAACCATCGAAAAGCCCATGTAGTTTTGACACAATGTCATGTTGGTCATACAAGACTTACACATTCCTTTTTGTTTTTGTTAGTGGATAATATGCGACTAGAAATTGTCCAGAATGTGTTCTTTGTCAGCATATGTTGACAACAGAGCACTTTCAGTTAGACTGTATATTTTCATCAGGTCAGACGGCAGTATTGTAATGTAGGACATCTTGAAGATCTATTTTATCAGACCAACTCGCACAACATTTTAAATAAATATCCTTTAAATTGTTTTATTCTTTTAAACCAGATAACATCTCCAAAAGTTTTGATTTCTGTATCTTTATAGTGCTAACTAAACTACTGGTGTCATCACTGTCTTCACCCCTCATGTCTTTGTCATTATTTTGTAAACTTTTCACATTTTAATCAATTATTTTACTTCCACATACGGAACTTTAATCACTCTTGTAGATGAGTTTTAATTTTGAGTTGTTTCATTTTTCAGGGTCCAGTACATTTTCCCCTAGGACATTTCCCCTAGGACATTTCTCACTAGGACATTATCCCCTAGGGCATTTTCCCCTAGAACATTTTCCCCTAATTATTCATCCCCGGACTTTTTCCCCTAGACTGATTACTCCTAGATTTTTCACCCAGGACATGTTCCCATAGACATTTTTTTTAATTTCTCATGGAATAAAATAGAAAAAAATTGGAAGAATAAAAATAAAAATGTAATTAAGGTTTCATGTAATAGTTTATTCTTTTGAAAATAGCTAGCACAAGATAATAAAGTCAATTTTGCCCAAAGTAGCACGAACAATGACTGCTGAATCAACCACAACATCTGATAATATTTGGCCTGGTGTTCCTCTGCAATTAGCACTGAATGCTGTTTGTCTAAGTGATGTCTTCACTTTGCTTATCTGGACTTGTGTGTCATCACCAGGATGATTGTGATCTTTCGTCCCTAACACATTTTGTACCAGTAGATCAGTGATCACAGCCCCCTTACATGACTGAATTTTACGTTTCGTGCATTCCCTTTGCTTTGTTGTGTTGGTTTTCCATTTCTTTGTGTATGTGTACCCTTCATAACATAGCTTAAAGCCTCCTCTAGCAGTTGGTAGCAACTCCATAGCAGAAATATAACCGTGGGAAAGTCAAGACTAGACTTGAAGAATGGTTTTAGCGCGCCGAAGGCGCGCTGGGACGTTTTGGGGCAAGCCCCTTTCGATCCTCGTTAACAGTATGATATTATTCCTTTTACTTTTTGTCCTGCATCATGTATGATCGTGTTAAAGGAGGGAAAGGAGAAGGAAGGTTAGCAGCGTTTATGTCTTTCACTTCTTTTCCTGGAGGGAGGAGGCTGTGACGGTAATGTGTAAGTGCTGTTATGTCTGGATGTGCCTGTGCTATTGCTTCTCAGATTCTTGTTGCTTCGGCACTAGCCTCTTTTGCTTGTCGGATGATTTCCTCCAGGGATAGGTCTTTTGCCGAATCTTGTGTGCCTTGTGTAGGTGTAGGTTTGGCGTCCTGGTCCTGGCTTTCCGGTAGTGAAGGAAGAGGGGAGTGAGGGGTGGGAGGTGGTGAAAATACAACTTCCAGTTCCTCCTCAGTCTCCACTGGACGTTCCTCATCCAGCTGTACCGGCTCAGGAGCCGGCAGTTGGTTGTGTGTACCAGTGGGACTAGGAGGGGAACTGGCGGCTGCCTCCAGAACCTCCACCCCTCACTAAACTCTTTCTTCCTATTCCGGAAGGCCTCCAGGCGCTCCTGCGCTTGGTCGAAGGGCTCTTCTTCTTTTTCTTCCTCGTACTCTTTTCAGGGCCTCCGTGCCTCTTCGGGTGAGGACCAGTGGGAGAGGGGATCCAAGGTAAGTTGGACGCTCTTGCCTTTTTCCTGGGTAGTCTAGGAGATAGGGCAAGAGACGCCCAGAGCTGCTATGGCTTTCTCTAATCTAGCAGGTATTCCATGTTAGTCGAGATGCTCACGCTCTGAAGTCAGAAGTGTGAATCTGAACTGGTAAACGATGATCAAATGACTGGATGTGTGGGAAATGAACTGCCTGGACGGAATGGTTTCACGCGCCGAAGGCGCGCAGGGACGGTTTGGGGAGCAAGCCCCTTTCGACCCTCAGTGACTGTATATGATCAGTTTTCTCATGTCGAGGCGTGTTGAAGGAGGAAAAGTTCCAGGTACTCGGCAGGTGTCTCCGGTTGCGGCGTGGCGGGTGGATGGCTTTTTTGACTGATGTAGGTTGAAACCTCGGGTGAGGACCAGTGTGGGAGGTTGGGTCCTCTCACAAAGGTACTACCTCTCCCCGGGGGTGCAGTAGTCTTAGGTTTTCAGGCGAGTATGGTCTTCCACTTAGGAGATGATTTCGAATGATGGCCATCAATGGCAAGTATAATCTGTCTCAGGCTGTCTCTGTTTGTGTGGTAGGACGTCTTAGAAAGAAAACAACAACGACCCCTTTCGGGGACCACCAGAAGAAGACCCGAACTTTCCTGGTTCGGGGGCAGGCCTGCATTATAATCCTATTTGGGTGGGATAGAAAATGCGCAGTGTGGACGCTTTACAAAAAGGGACAGAGGCGGGACGCAGGACCAACGCTCGCCTCCCTTGAAGTGGTCGACCACTTCTAGGGATGGAGTGGAGGATATTCTGGAACTATGGGGTTTGTAATTTCCATAACGGTTATAGTTTCCATTGGGGTGCTGATCAAAAAAGCATCTTCTGTGTACCTGCTTAAAAGAAGAAGGCAGACTTAGTATTTATTAGAATATGTAAAATATAGAAAATAAAAATAGCATATTTAGTTGGATGAGTAAGTCCATAACGGTTATAGTTCCATAGCGGTTGTTGTTTCCATAGCGGTTATTTTACTTCCATAACGGTTATTTTGGGAAAGAAGATAGACTGAGAAAAAAACTAAAGAAGAAATGTGTCGGTGTTTTTGTGCATGTATATAATGCTTGTACGTGTTCTGGTTATGATGAGCGTGACTGTTGAGTTGGTGTTCCTTTTCAGTGTTAGTGGAGGCAGAGTGGTTTGGTTCAGCTATTATAGCATGCCTTATAAAGGACAAACTCCACTGTGGGGACGCAGATGTGTTACTGACAATAGCTTAGCCTCCCCAAGCTTTCTCCGTTTTGATTGCGTGATTGCTGAGTTTATGTTGTGTGGGGGGAGAGTGGTTCGGTTCTGCGTATTGTAGCATGCCTTATAAAGGACATATCGTACTGTAGGGTCGCAGTAGTGTTGCTGACAATAGCTTGGCCTTCCTATCTTTCCCCATGTTGTGTTTGCGTGCTTGCTGATATAAATCCTGATTATTATTTCCTATTTTGGGCGTTTGGCTCTTTGTAAAAAAATCCTAATTAGTATTTCCTTAGGTTTTGACGTTTTGGGGTTTTTGCCTGCTTTCGCAAATTGCCTGCAGTTCGGATATTAGCTGGCTATCGGCTAGCCGATCACGGTTATTCGCGGCTAGAGAGGCAAGGTGGTCTTTTATGGTAGGGATGACGGCTCTGTCGTGGAGTGTTTTGATGGGTGTGTCCCATGGGGCACGGAGGACGACCCTAAGCGCGTGATTTTGGACCCTCTGGAGTTTTCCCATATTAGTTTGATTGAGGTCAGTTAGGATGATTTCCCCGTATTCGAGTACTGGGCGCACAAAGGCTTTGTATAGTTTGAGTAGGGTGGACTGGTTGGCTCACCAGGCAGTTCCCTTTAACATTTTCAGTAAGTTAATGCGTTTGGTTGCTTTACTCTCCATATCGTCGGTTTGTTTATTAACGGACAGTGTTTGATCAATGATGATGCCGAGGAATTTCGCCTCTTTGCATTCTGGGAGGATTTTATCCATTAGTTTCAGGTCAAAGTCGCGTTTGCCTTTCTTGCGAGTAAAGGTGATTTGTTGGGTTTTGTTGGCGTTTAGCTTAATTCTCCATTTGGCACACCATTGTTCTAGGTCTTCGAGAGCGCGTTGCATGGGTTTTTGGATAAGATTGGCTGTATTGTTAGAGTCCCAGAGGCCCTTATCATCTGCAAATTGGGAGACTTGAACACGATCCTCGGAGAATTTGAGGTCATTTACATAGAAAAGATAAAGGAAGGGGCTGAGGACGGATCCTTGGGGGTACCTGCTTCAAGAGGGACACTATCAGACATTCCGTTGTTTACTCTGACTTTGATTTCGCGGTCATTTAGGAAGGAGGATAGTAATCTAAGCAATTTCATGGGGAGTTTCATTTTAGATAATTTATAGCTCATTCCATTGTGCCAGACAGAGTCAAATGCTTTTTCGACGTCTAACAGGACTGCCGCGCCTATTTGCCGATTGTCAATCGCGCTTTTCATTTGAGTGACTAGTCGGCAGACATGCTCGATGCCTTCTTTACGGTTTCTATCGGCTCTTTGCCACTTTTTGAAAAAATCGTTGTCTTCAAGGTGCCCCTGAACCGATTGGTAAGGATTCGTCCGAATGTCTTACCAATGCAGCTGAGGAGGCTGATTGGGCGGTAGCTGGCTGGATCGGAAGGGTCCTTGTCAGGTTTTGGTATCATGACACCGATGGCTTTTTTCCAACATTTAGGAAAGTAGCCAAGGGTGAGGCATGCGTTGTACAGTTTGTTTAGTTTTTCGATTAGGGAATTTTGGCTTTGTTTTAGAATTTTGTAGCTCACTTCGTCTTCGCTGGGTGAGGAGGAGTTTTTGCACTTTTTTATGACGTTGATGATTTCGTCATTGGTGATGGGGGTGACGAGGTCATCGTCATCCCCGTCTTCTGGCTCGTTATCGAATTTGGGGTCACGGTAGATATCAGGGTGTTCATTGATGAAGTCATCAATGACGTTTATGATGACGTCATCGTTGCCCGCACCTTGGTACGGACGATGCGTTTTCCTTAGGAGGTCGGCAAAGGTGTCGGCCTTGTCTTTGTCGGTGCGCGTGAAGGAACCGTCTTCCCTTTTAAGAGGTTTGGCTACAGCTTTGCGGCCTTTGTTTTTTTGCCCAGTTAGGGTTTTGAAAGACTCCCAGAATTTTTTGGCATCCTGGTTCCCGTTTAGATTGGCTGTTGCCTTTTCCCAGTTGGCTTGTTTTTCAGCTTGGAGGGCTTCCTTGACCCCGCTATGAAGGCGGTTGTATGTTTTTTTTAGGTCCGCTTTCTTGATGGAGTCAGTTTCGTTTTTAAGTGCGCGAAGAGCTTTCCGTTTGGTTTTATTAGTGAGAGTGTGTCGCCCGAGATAGTATTTCTCCAGGGGCGCACTTCTTCTTTCGGGCATATTTCGTTTAGGGTTGAGTTAATGATTTTCGCTATGCCCTCGCATTGGGTTTCGAGTTCCGCTGCATTGGATGGGGGTGTTTGTGAGTTTGACGTCGATGATGTCGCGGTAGAGTTTCCAATTAATTTTTCTAAAATTTCTGCGGAGAGCAGGGGGGGGGGAGTACCTGAGTGGGCCATTTCCTAGTTTCAGCGAGGCATGGACCGGGAGGTGATCGCTGCCAAAGTCGTCATCACCGACCCAGTGGTCATCGATGTGATTAATCAGGGAGTCACTGACGATAATTAGATCGAGGATCTCAGATGAGAATAATGGGTTGTTACTGATACAAGTTGCTGAGCTGTCATTCATAACCACATCAAGGTTATGCTTTTTTGTGATTTCGAGGAGGGCTTCACCGTTGGGGCTGGGTTTTCTTGCAGCCAGGGTATAGGTGTTTGGCATTGAAGTCGCCGAGGAAGATGCAGTGTTTGTATTTCCTCGTAAAAAAATTAAAGACGGTGTCAGAAACAGTTTTGCTTGGGACGTTATAATAACAAACAATCGCGATGTTTTTATTGTCGACTGTGATTTCAGTGGCAATCACCTCTGCATCAAGGTGATTAGTTTTTATGGCTTTAGTTTTGATGTTCTTCTTTACTAGAAGATCAACGTCGCCTCCTTTTGAGATTTGTAGGTCTATTCTAATAGTGCTGAACCCACGAAATTTTTGTTGGGGTGAAGCCAACTTTCACAGATACGTCTGTATTTTCGAAATATTGGCTCATTTGAAGTTTTTTTTATTATTAACGCTTCTAGCGTTCCACACGGGTATTTGTAAATGATTCATGGTGTGGGCTGATATTTAGTCACGGTGTTCAGATAAGGATAGGCGGTGGTTTTAATTAATGTTGATAGCGGCTTTTACTAAGGATTCGGAGATTTGGGTCTTGAAGAGTTGGGACGCGGATCGACTGACATCTTGGCAGATGTCACCCAAATTGGTGTTAACATGTTTTTGTAAAACTGAGTAAAGTGCGCCCGCGATAAGGGAGCAAACAGCATGAGGGGATGAGGCATTTTCAGGCTTCGTTAGGTGTAGGTTTTTTAGTTCTATGCTTGTTTTTACCTTCTTGTAATGGGGACATCCTCGGTAGCTGCTAGGGTGGTTTCCTTTACAATTGGGGCAGGAGGGGGATTCTAATCTGCATGATTTGCTGAGGTGATTACCTCCACATTTCATGCAGGCTAGGATCCCTCTGCATTTGTTGGCTATGTGTCCGAACTTCTGACATTTGTGGCACTGAATCGGGAGAGGGATACATCTGTATTCCTCCGCTACGTGCCGTCTATTGTTAATAATTATTCCGTTGGCTAGTATTCCTGATTTGGTTTGCTGATTGGGGCATACGGCTTTGATTTTCCACGTCGCTTTGCCGGTGGTCTTTGACGTAAATCTTTCCCATTTGCAGTTCTGTAGCCCCTGATTAATGAGTTCTCTGGTCGTGTCGTGGTGAACCCTGGTGACTACTACTACAAATCTAGTTGAGCTGTGATCTTTGTTGTCTCTTTGGCTATTCCTACCTCCGTTTTTGCCTACGGCGTTGGTGGGAGCGAGTGGAGTCCATTTCCCCTTATTGATGTTGGAGTTTTGGTTAAGGTTATTTGTATTGTTAGCTACAACCCTATTCCAGGGTTTCTTCATGAGAGGTGGTATACTAGGTGTGGTTATTAACTTTGAGGCTGAGATTAGACCAGACCTTGAACCGGAGGCGGAAGCAGAGGTGTCAGAGGGGGAGGAGGGGCAGTTCCTCACTTTTTTCGGCTGTCTATCAACAGTGTGAATAAACCCCTCCTCATCCGCTAACTCCTGTGTTTCCACTTCAGGCTCTAGACTTATTTTCTTCCTTTTGTTGGGTGTTTTGGTGGATGTGGTGGTGATAGCCCAGTAGTCTGGAGATTGAGGCAGGCTATCACCCAGACTTTTCAGAGTTGCCAACATTTCTGCTATATCCTTGTCAGGGCAGAAAGCCTTGCTATTCAGTTGATCCGCGGGATCCAGTACACCTGACTCAGCTGAGGCTACTGAAGACTGCGCTCTCAGTGTGCCCATTGCAGACACCTCCTGTGCTGCTTTGACCCCTCCCGCTACCTTAGCGTAAGTCTTGTGCCCAGAGACACCCTTAGTCTGATTGATATCTGTCTCTTTCTGTTCAGTGGGTTCAGTAAGTGTGATCAAGGCTTGAGTTACAAGGACTTTGTGTACCTCTGCCACTACCTGGATCTCCCTGACAGGTGAGACAGGTGAGATAGGTGATGATATAGACTGAGTAAGGCTTCCCTTAAACAAATCCCTAATAAAAGCCTCATTTTCCTCAATTTTAGCCTCTTTCTCTTCTAATTTTTTTGTTAGTTGGGCTATCTGTTCCTCAAGGCCTCTGAGTTCCTCCAAGAACTGAGCAGGAATATACCCCCCACAATCTGGACTGGTACTGCTTGTCCTATCATCACCCCCACACGAGAATTAGAGGTAGTAAGACTCTGACTTGCCTTGTATCCTGGACATGAAACCCTTCTTGCGGCGTTCTCTCTGTCCCTCCTTTCTTGCTTCCCTTTTTTGTTTTCCTCCCGTCTCCTCTCTTGAATGTTGAAAGTAGATTTTTTCATGAAAGCTGCCATGATGATTCGAATTCAGTGCAAACAGTGTATTTTTTAAGGTTTAAACTCTTTTTAGAATTTAGAATATGATTAAAATCTTTTCTTAATTTTCTTGATTTTCTTTGGGTCTGTCTGATGATGAATGAACGAACCGAAACGATGATGATTCCTGGCTAGTCCAGGAGATAGGGCAAGAGACGCCCAGAGCTGCTATGGCTTTCTCTAATCTAGCAGGTAATTCCGTGTTAGTCGAGATGCTCACGCTCTGAAGTCAGAAGTGTGAATCTGAACTGGTAAAAGATTATCAAATGAATGGATGTGTGGGAAAGAAATGATTGAATGAAAGGTTTTAGCGCGACGAAGGCGCGCAGGGACGATGTTGGATTTACAAACCCCTTGCGACCCGGTTAACCTTATTTTATTTCACTTGGATCACACAGGCCTAGCTTTCCTATTGACTCAAATGGGGTCTGAGGGGGTATGCACGCGGTTAGAATTCCCGGCAGTTTACGTTGGAGTGATAGATTGTCAATACTCAATCTCTCAACGCCACTAAGACTATTAGGGAGTGGACTCTATTCGTTTCCAGCTCGGCAATGGTAGAGGTTTGGTCCCACCATGGTGGCGAGCCAGAATATAATGTTGTGCCATGGCAAATTTAAGGGAAGAAGAGAAAAGAAAACCAAACAGCAACGTCGGTTTGGTAGCGGCCCCGGGATTTGACCATATCGGTTACAAAAAGGAGTGGAGAAAGCTCCAACAGTTTAGTTTTGAAAAACCGGGAGTCATCCATCAAGCCTTCTGGGAGATAGGATGCCGTATGTGATTATGGGGTATCTGGTTATCCTTCGGGAATTCCAAATGACCTCCCCCACCCCCACCCACCCCACCCCCACCCACCCCAAACAAAAACCACATCCTGTCACAGACACACACCCTCAAGCCCTTAAAAGGGCTGTTAAATCTTTATTCAAATGTTTATTTATATAAAATGTACACTCGTCCTCAGCCAGACAAGCGTGTTTCAATCCTTGCTTGGTGTTTGGTGGTTTCTTAGTTTAAACAATATTTTATTCATGAGAAAATATGATGCATACATATAATAAAATACCAGATGATTGTCATACAGAGTGCACAATACTATGGTATGCATTAAAGTAGTGAGTCAAGGACGAGATTTGTTGAAAGGATTCAGCAGTAAGCTTTTAGCTTGAATAAGCCGTCTCCTTTGGATTACTGACGAAATTTCATAGTAGCAGCAGGCACTAAGTAAAATATTGTTTAAACATGAGAACCAGAGAGATTAAGGAGAGCAATAGAGAGATCAGTAGAATGAGATGGGAAAAGGAACTTAAACCCTTACCCAGCAAGTGTAGCTGACGACACTTGAGGAATAAATTTTTGAATAACTGGAAATTTCCAATGTCCGTCCCAGAATCACAGCTCATGACACCCCACCGGAACGAGCTTATCGAACTCGTTCCAATGAGGGATCATAAGCCAGGTTCCCGAGACAAAAATTGAAAATATAAAAGGATTTAAATAGCGATTTTCAAGGCTAACACTGACCGTTACATTGGACAAAGGGTTATCTAGGAAACATGGGAACAACCTGAATTCAACATTTGCTACCAAAGGATATTCAATAGGGCAGCCTCGATGAATATATCGGAAATGGTATGACAAGTAACACCGGAAAAGTCAATGAGTGCACTGTTACTTATCAAAGCGTCCACTCAGCATGATAAAGTCCTGCACGGCTCTAAAGACAATAAGGTTATCATTATTATTCAATCGTTCGGGTCAATGTAGTAGTGTGGATGGCTCAAGAGTAAATGGCAACGCATTGATTGTGGAATTACAAGCATCGTCATAGATTGGGCAGTGCACGAGAAAGTGCTCAGTATTTTCGATGGTGAGCGTGGCGATGGTGAGAGATGGTTATCGTATAAGTGGGCGTTGATATTACTGCAGTGCATGCGTAACCTGCAATGATAAATTTGTGCAGCACGAGATTTGGCTCCATAGTAAAAAATTGGTGGTCGCAAGTTCGCACTATTTATAAACGTCTTGAAGTTTATGAGTGAAGAATTTTCTCTTACTGAGGGGGGGGGGGGGGGGGGTAATCCATTCCACTGGTCGGTAACCTCCGGGATAAACGAGAACTTATATAAATTGGTGTGACAAAAGGGAACACGGTGGTTGTTTTCCGATAGGAGATTGTGGCTTTGGGTAATAGATGAAATAATTCGTGGCACCTTATTGGAGATATAAGGGGGGTGTTAATTTGTGATACATCTTAAAAAATTGGATAAGCTTGTGTTTTCGGCGTCTTTCTTCCAGTAAATCCCATTGAGTTTCTGTGTAGAGAAGGTCTTTACTGCAGCTCATAGTGGCACCAGTAACTATTCATGCTGCAGCTACTTGTATTTTATCCAGGTCAGCAGCTTGAGTTGCTGAGCAGTTGTCCCACAGAGAGTCAGCGTATTCCAAAAAAGGTCGGACAAATGTGAAGTATATCTTTTCAAGGACTTTCCGGTCAAGTGTAAACTTATGGGCCCTAAGCATGTCAATACGTGTCCAGGCATTAGCGCACACATGATCGATATGGTCGTTCCATGTACAACCTTTATTCAAAACTACACCCGGATGCTTGTGACTGCTCACCTCGGAGATTTGAGTTACGCTTAAATATATAGGTGGGTGCACCTGAACGTTATTTTTACGTGATATGATCATGGATTCCGTTTTAAGGGGTTGAACTCAACGAGCGAAGTTTTAGCCCAGTGTTCAATTGTGGCTAGATCGCGGTTGAGTTTGATGGCACCTTGGTCAGGATTCTCAATTATAAGATAAAGGGATGTATCATCTGCGAATAAACCTATACTGCTAAGTAGGTTTCAGTAATATCATTGATGTAAACCAGGAATAACAGGGGACCAAGGATCGAACACTGCGAAACACCAGACGTTATTGGTTTCCAAGGAGATGCCTCAGAGGCTACAAGGACGCACTGGCACCGATCAGAAACATAGGATTTTACGAAACAAAGTAAGTCGCCAGATATTCCTATTCTCTCGAGCTTGTGAATAAGACCAACATGCCAAACTTTATCGAATGCGTTGCTAACATCACAAAAGACGACTCTTACTTCTTTCCCTTTGTCAAGAGCATGACAAAATTCATCATAGAGGTCTGTCAGTTGTAGGACCGTAGAGTCACCTGGAGTAAAACCAGACTGAAACTGGCTTAGTATATTGTTATCACATAAAAAATGCCATAATCGTTTGAAGATACATTTTTCAAATAGTTTACCAGTACAGCTAAGCAAAGATATTGGGCGATAGTTAGTAACTATATTAGACGGATTCTTTTTCAACACCGGTGTCACATTGGCTTTTTTCCATAACTTTGGAAAGTAACAGTTATCTAATAACCTATTGAAGAGGGATGTAAGTGGGTCACACAATGAGTCTTTACATTCTTTTAGAAGCCTCGGACTTATAAGATCTGGACCAGACGCCTTCGATACCTTGATACTCTTGATCGCTTCGTACACTTCCTTGCTTTCAAGTGTTATCTTGACAAGCGATTGTAGGGCAGGCAGGGGTGAATCTGGCAAGGATGCATTAGTGTCATCCAATGTCGAAATGGAACAGAAGTAATCATTGAACACTTCCGCCTTTTCGAGATTGGCTGAATAGAGTTTGTTTAGGTGACTTATAGTCGGGATTCCAGGGTCATGTTTACAGATAAATGTTTTAATGCTTTCCACCACACTGACGAGGGTGTTTCCGAACAACTTAGTTCTGATTGGACTTTCGATATGTATGTAGATTTAGCTTTCCTAACAGCTGATACGACGTCATTTCGTTTATGCTTATATCTCGTCCAGTCGTGTAGTTGACCAGAGCGCTTTGCTCTACGGTATAATCCTGCTCTTTGCCTAATCAATAACTGAATTTGATTATGCATCCATTTAGGATGGTTAGCCCTAGAGGTTATCAGTTTGTTGGGAATACATTTAGATGCCGTTTCGAGTAATTTATCGGTGAAGGTGGATACTATAGTGTCCGGGCGCGAATGAGCAAGCAGTCTTTTCCAGTCATTGTATGCCGTGTTCAACCCGTCAAAGTTTCCCTCTGCATACAACCACATGCGTCTCTTAAAGTTTTTAGGCTTTTCTTTCCTGAATTCAATTGCAATATACATTGGACAATGATAGCGAGTCATGTCAGGTACAAGTGGTTCTAGGGCTTCACATTCGAGTACATGCACATTATTACTAACAGCAAATAGGTCAGTCAGAGTTGCAGATGATTCGGTAAAGCATGTTGGCTCTCCCACAAGCTAAGATTAAAATAATTACTTAGTTCCTGGAAGCGACCCTTGGGAGAACCATATTGCTTGTCGTTGAAATCACCAGTAATAGTTATATCTGAAATTACGGTATCTTTGGCTTTGTCAATAGATGCCGTAATTTTATCCCAAACATCTGAGGGACTATTGGGTGGGCGGTAAAATACACATAGCAGCAGCGACTTACCATGGGTCATGGACACTTTAGCCCAGATGCACTCAGTGCCATTCACCTCAAGATCAGTTGGTGGTTTCTTGTGTATGTTGCAGAAAGGTAGGTTGCACCAATTCCCCCTACGCTTTGTCTACCATTTCCATCCGTCTTCTTCATAAGAGTGTTGCAAGAAAATTTGAGAATGTTCAATTAGAAAAGTTATAGGTAGAGAGAAAGATAGGTATCCGCTATTGTTTATTGTGATTGTTGTGTGATTGTTGCTTTGGATGGGGTAAGGGGTCTGTTTCATCGGAGCCCACTCCCCACACGCAGAGTTGCGAGGCAATCCTCACCGACTCAATCCTAAAGATATCAATGAGTAGCGAGGCAATCCTCACTGACTCCACGCAGTTTAATTCTATTGAGTAATTTTAATTTACTGTGGGTTATTTTGTTTTCTGTTTAGGTTTCGGTGTTCGTTCAGCTTCACCATTGATTCACTATCCTGGGGTATGTGGAGGGTTTTGTTATATAGATCGTATTGAACGCATTTCAATCGCGCTTCAGCAGAGTTGCGAGGCAGTCCTCACAGACTCTATCCTCAAGTTTTCAATGCGTAGCAGTTTAGTTATATTGTTTAATTTTTTTTTTCTGGAAACTTATTTTGTTTTTCTGTTAAGGGATCGGTGTTCGTTCAGCTCAACCATTAATTCACTATCTTGGAGTCTGTTGAGGGCTTTGTTTTGTAGATCTTTTAATCGCGTATCAATAGTTTCTATTTTTGCTAGCTCGTGAAGTTCCTTTATCGGTGTCCATTTTGGTTTGTATCGTGCCACACGCAGGGTATAGTTTTGAATCCTCTGTGGCTTCTGAATGTTGGTTTTGCTCAGGTCACTTGTTATTATGGTACCGTATTCTAGTACCGGGCGTATAAATGTTTTGTAGAGCTTGAGAAGCACATCTTTGTTTCCTTTCCAATTTCTACCTCTGATCATCTTCAGAAAATTGATACGTTTAGTAGCTCTAACCGTGTGTGATTGCTATCTAGGATAAATCCCAAAAATTTGGCCTCTTTGTTTGCTTCTAATTTGTGATCGTATAACTGGAGTTCGATACTGGGGACTGTTGTTTTTTTTTTCTTTGCTTCTTGAAGAACGTAACTTTTTGAGTTTTGGCGGTATTGAGTTTGATGCGCCACAGGGCGCACCAGCTCTCAAGATCGCGAATGGTATCCTGTAGGCGATTTTTAATTATGTTTCGGGACTTGCTGGCCGACCAAATGCCTTTGTCGTCTGAGAACTGCGATAATTGAACACAATTTTTCCCTATTTTTTCTATATTATTCACATATATTATCAAAAGAAGCGGACTTAGAACCGACCCCTGTGGGGTTCCCGCTTCGAGTATTACTTCCCCTGACACCTCGCGATTAACCCTCACCTTGATTTTTCGGCCAATTAGAAATGATGATATGATCCTCAAAATTTTAGTGGGAATCCCATTTTCGCTAGTTTATATCTCACGCCATTGGGCCATACCGAGTCGAACGCTTTTTCTACATCAAAGAAAAGCGCTGTTCCGATTTCGTTTTGACTAAATGCTGTTTTCATATAATCGACCAGTCTATATACGTGTTCGAGTCCCTCTTTCTGACTCGTATACGCTCTTTGTCATTTGTTGAAAAAGCTGATTGATTCGAGATAGCTGCGAAGTCTCGTAGTGAGAATCCGCTCAAATATTTTTCCAACACAGCTAAGCAAGCTGATTGGGCGGTAGTTAGCAGAGTTGGTGGGGTCTTTGTCGGGTTTAGGTATCATGACTCCTGTGGCCACTTTCCAGCATTTTGGGAAGTACCCACAGGAGAAACAGCAGTTTAGGAGTTTGGTAAGTCTGCAGTAGAAGATGTTGGGGGCACTGTTTCATTATTTTGTAAGAGACTTCGTCTTCTCCTGGGGACGCAGATGACTTGCATTTTCTGATTATACCCATGACCTCTTCTACGCTTATTAGTTCGGTTAATTCATGGTCGTCCCCGTCTTCATGCCTTTGGTCGAAGTTCGGTTCATTGAAAATTGAGTTGTTATCTTTGACAAATTTATTTACTTTTACCTTAAAATCGTTGCCATATTTGTTCCCTTCTTGTTGACGATGCTCTTTCTTTAGAAGTTCGGCAAAAGCGCTGGCCTTTGCCTTGTCGTCCATGGCCATAGTTCCGTCTCTAGTCTTCAGCGCATTATTATTGGCACTTTTGCTCTTTTGGCCAGTAAGAGTTTTAAATGTATCCCAGAACCTCTTAGGTTCTCTCAGCCCATTTAGGTTTTCTGTTGCTTTTTCCCATCTCACGCGATTTTCGTTAGCTATGGCCTTTTTTACTTCTCGATGTAGGCGATTATACGCGGTTTTAAGTTCTGCTCTTTTCATTTGATCATTCTCTGATTGGTAAGCCCGGAAGGCTTTTCTTTTTTGTTTGATTATTTGAAGAGTTGTTTGGGTTATTCTGTTTATCCACGTCTTTACTGTTTGCTTGGGACAAATTTCATCTAGTGTACTGTTGATAACCTCGATAAGATGGGTGCAAACTTTTTCTAGTTCATGAGCATTTAAGGGGTCATTTGCCTTTATTTTTACTTCGACAATGTGTCTGAAGAGGTTCCAGTCAATTTTTGATAGGTTCCTCCTATTCGCGGGAGGATACCTTGCGGGACCAGTATTACATTTCAAAGTAGCGTGAACCGGCAGGTGGTCAGTGACTAGCTCATCATCCCCTACAAATAAGTCTTGCATTTGGCTGGTTAGTGATTTGCTGGTGATAATCATGCCTAGGATATCTGATTGATGGAGTGGGTTGTTGCTTATGTATGTTACGTCTTGATCGTTATTTACCACGAATAGATCGAGTTCTTCAATGGTGTTGAAAAGGGCGTCACCATTAGGCTCAGTCATATGACAACCGAATACCTGGTGTTTGGAATTGAAATCACCCAAGAATATGCAGTGCTTATACTTTTTGGTAAAGAATTAAAATACTTTACTGTCTACTGTTGCTTGCGGTTTGTTATAATATGATATGATGGCCACGTGCTTGTGGTCAAGTTCAATTTCAGCTGCAATCACTTCAGCATTGAGGTGGTCGCATGGTATTGTTTTGTATTTAATCTCCTGCCTTATTAGTAGAGCGACACCGCCACCTTTTTGGACGGGGCGATCTCTTCTAACAATATCAAAACCACATTACGAGAATTTTTTGTTTGGTTTAAGCCATGTTTCGCTACTTCCAATTACGTTGTATTTTTTAAATAATGTGACATTTGCAAGTTTTTCTGATTAACGCTTCAAGCGTTCCACTGGACTATTTTTAGTGTATCCATGAATGGTTTAGGAATAACTGTACTAAGTTTATTTAAGTTTAATTACTATTTGTAATATTGTTACATAATTATATTTTGTTGACGGCCGCTTCTAATAGCGTGTGAGATATTTGAGTATTATATAACTTATAGGCTGGTGTCGTATTGGAACCATTTATTCCGGGCATGACACGCTACCATTGTCCAATTCTTGTGCAGATCCAGTTTCAAAGAATATCACCTAAAACCTTCAAAAGACGCATTTGGCTGTATGCAGAAGGGAATTACGAAGCCCTTAATACTACATTCAATAACATAGACTGGATAAGCTTGTTTGATCATCCATGCCAAGATACCATTGTCTCTAATTTCACTGACAAGCTTCTCGACGCAGCATCCAAATTCATTCCCAATAAAGTTATAACATCCAGACCCAGTCAGCCGAAATGGATCCACAATCAGATACGGTCCCTGATAAGGCAAAGGGCACGCTTATATCGCAAGGCAAAGCGCTCCGGTCTGTTACGTGACTGGGACATATATAAGAAAAAGCGCAATGAAGTCGTCTCAGCTGTCAGAAAAGCCAAAGCTTCATACATATCCAAGGCCCAGGCAACACTAAGCTTCCCAGAAACAACTCCGTCGAAGTGGTGGAAAACATTAAAATTATTTGTCGGCAAACATGTATCGGAAATCCCGACGATAAGACATCTGAATAAGGTTTACTCAACTAATCTTGAGAAAGCGGAAGTGTTTAACGAATATTTCTGCTCCATCTCTACATTGGATGATTCTAATGCGTCATTGCCACCGTTACTTAACCCTGCCTCTAATCTTCTCAGTAGTATAACATTGGATTGTCGCGAAGTGCACGAAGCAATAAAATGTATCAATGTATCAAAAGCGTCCGGTCCCGATCTTATAAGTCCTCGACTTCTAAAAGAATGTCAACGTTCCTTATGTGAACCGCTTACGACCCTCTTCAATGCACTCCTGCAAACTTGTTACTTCCCAAAATTATGGAAGCAGGCCAATGTGACCCCAGTGTTAAAAAAAATCCTTCTAACCTAGTTACTAATTATCGCCCCATATCATTAATTAGCTGCATTGGAAAACTATTTGAGAAATGTGTTTTCAATCGTTTGTGGGATTTTCTATGTGTGAACAATATACTCAGCCAGTTTCAGTCTGGTTTTATCGCAGGTGACTCCACAGTCTTACAACTAACGGATCTGTATGACGAATTCTGCCATGCTCTCAATGAAGGCAAAGAAGTCAGAGTTGTGTTCTGCGATGTTAGCAAGGCATTTGACAAGGTCTGGCATGTTGGTCTCATTCACAAGCTTGAAAAAATCGGGATATCTGGCGACTTGCTCTGTTTCCTAAAATCTTACCTCTCCAATCGGTGTCAGCGGGTTGTAGTTTCCTCGGAAGTGTCTTCCTGGAAATCAGTAAATTCTGGTGTTCCACAAGGTTCGATCCTCGGTCCTCTGCTGTTCTTGATATACATAAATGACATTACAGATGACCTGCTCAGCAGTATACGACTGTTTGCAGATGACACTTCCCTGTATCTCATAGTCGAGAACCCTGCTCAAGCGGCAGTCTCGATCAACCATTACCTGGCTACAATCGAACGTTGGTCCAAGACATGGCTGGTCGAGTTCAACCCTCAAAAAACTGAAACTATGTTGATATCACGCAAAACAGAGGCCTCAGTTCATCCACCAGTATACTTGAGTGGCATCCAAATTTCCGAGGTCAGTAGCCACAGACACCCAGGTGTAACTCTGAACAATACCTGTACATGGAATGATCATATTGATCTCGTATGTTCCAAAGCTTGGACGCGTGTTGACATGATTAGGTCACACAAGTTCATATTTGATCGCAATGTCCTCGAAAAAATATATTTCGCCTTTATCAGGCCACTCTTAGAGTATGCCGACTGCGTATGGGACAACTGCTCAGCAATCCAAGCTGCTGAGCTAGAGAAAATACAAATAGCGGCAGCAAGAATAGTTACTGGTGCTACTGTAAGTACCAGTAAAACCCTCCTGTATGCTGAAACACAATGGGACACTCTACAGGAACGACGCCGAAAGCATAAGCTCATTCACTTTTTTAAAATGTATCACAAATTAACCCCACAATATATTTCCATCAAGGTTCCACCAACAAATTTATCCATGAATCCAACACACAATCTCCGGGATATTAACAATCATCGAGTTCCCTTCTGCCACACTAACTTATACCAATCCTCCTTCATTCCGGATGTTACTAACCAGTGGAATCGCATTCCATCATCGATTAGGGAAAATCCCTCCCTTCCCAATTTCAAAAGGTACTTAAATAGTGCGAACCGCCGACCACCCACGTTCTACTCAGGGGCCAAATGTCGAGCAGCACAAATTTATCACTGTAGACTAAGATTACATTGTAGCAGCATCAACGCCCATTTATACGACAACCACATCTCGGCGTCTCCCCTTTGCCAGTGCGGTGATTTAGAGACAACAGAGCATTTCCTGCTCCGTTGTCCAATCTTTGACGTTGTACGGAATTCTACAATCCACACTTTACCATTCCGTGTAGACCTCTCAACATTACTGTATGGTTCTGAACATCTGGATAACACCGAAAATTCACTTGCATTCCGTGTTGTACAAGATTTTATCTCACAAAGTGGTCGTTTCCGGTGAGGCATTAACGTTAAGCTTCGGCCTTATTCGCCACGCCGTTGTTATTCTTAAGTTTATTCCTTTGTCTCTGATACTTTGTCAGCGGTCTATATATAGAAAATATGAATTTCTCCTCCCTCCTGCCACACGTTCTGGCTAATAGTTGGAAGGTGTTACATGACTGGGCTTTTCCATATAACACGCATTGCGGACTTCAGTGTCACAACGTGTCACGGAGAGGTGCTGTCATTGCTGGTTGCACGTCGGTGTCCCATAGCAAGCGATATTTTGGACTGCGATACAACAGGAATTATTTGTTTCTTTCATAGATGTTATAATCCCAGTTTGATGCTCTATTATTTTCTAAGCGGCTAGCAATGACAGCACTATCTCTGATGCAAACAGTTCCATGGGTTGCTCTAGTAATGATGTAATAATAATAACTCTTTGGCCAGCCGCTGATTTGTCGCGGTCCTCATAAGAGAAGGCCATCATTCCCCCTGCACCCCACCCCCTCTCCCCCTCCTCTCCTCCCAGCATTCAGATATAAACTGCTTAATAGTGTTCCTCACTTCCTCTTTTTCAATTTCTTCAATAAGCATTCCTACCCTCTCCCTCGTGTCCCCCTTCAGCCATCTATCCTTTGTTTCTTCACCCCACTTCTGCATTATTCTTCCAGTAAATTTTATTCTATGAGGTATATACTGTGGGCATTCCAAGAGAAAATGTTCCAGGGTCTCCACTACTCCAGAGTGGCACATTTGGCATCCCTTTTCCCCATCTCTCCCATTTTTTCCCCGAAGCTCCAGTGATCTTGATCTCAGTTTGAACAGCAGTGACCCTCCAAAGGTGCCATCTAGGTACTTCTCAAAAGCTGGCTTTTCTTTATATTGTAACCCCTGCAGTGATCTTTTCACGCTAACCCCTGCTCGCCAGTTTCGATTGCAATCTTCCATGACTCTCTCTTTGACAAACCTTTTGCCTTCTTTCATTCCTACTTCTATGTTTGTGACCTCTATAGAGTAATTGTCCATTAGTTCCCTCACATGTTTTGACCACCCCGTTTCTATATTAGAATTCCAAATGGTATCGAGCATCAATTTGCACCACCGGTTGTCAGGCAGGTTTCTCAAGTAGTTAAAGTAACACAGTTTTCCCAAATCTACTCTGTCCTTGATTTTCATCCACCCAAGCTCCCCCCTTACTGCTTCCAAAGCTGCAGCATTACTCGACCCTGTTATCCATCTGCCGGCATCATTTTGAGTATTTTCCAACTTCTTAGTAACGGTTTGGTTTAATGGAATCACGTCCGTGCCATACGTTATACTTGGTAAACCCACCCTCTCCCACAGTGTTTTCCCCACAAAGACCTTGTTGAAACTATTTTTCCCTAAAAGTTTTAGTTGGTTCAGAATTCTTTTCCCCTTCAGAATCAGTTTGGCTGAGTAATTTCTGTACACCCCTCTTCCCGTTATATTTATGCTTACCCCTAGATACTCATACTCTCCCGTTTCTCCTACAGTGATTTGTTTGCTTTCCCCTTCGGGGATTGAGAACTCCCCCACTCTCCATCTCTTCGTCATATCTACCTTGCGTCCAGCGGGTATTACCTTGCTTTTATTTTCATTTAGTTCGAGCCGCCAAGTGTTCCCATATCTACCAACAATTTCCAGCAGTTTCTCTAGCCCCTGTTCAGTTCTAGACATTAACACCATGTCGTCCGCAAAGAATAAGCCTGGTATCTTTATGTCTCCAACATTTACCCCCTCCGCACTCTGAATTAGTTCGTCCCCTAAATCTTTAACATACAATGCAAACAAAATCGGTGAAAAGATACACCCCTGCTTGAGGCCTATATCCATAGGGACTCGTTTTGTAGTGATACTCCCTAGACTGAGTTGGCTTTGCACATCTGTATACAGTGCTTTCATGATTCCCACAAAGTCACCCCCCAGTCCGATGCCCTCGAGCTTCCGCCACATACCTTCCCTCCACACTCGGTCGTACGCTTGCTTTTTTCACATCTAGAAATGCCAGAAACATCTTTTTCTTTTCAGCCTTTGTTGATTCTATCAGTTGGGTGAGTGTAAATAGGTGATCAGTGACTCTTCGTCCTTTCCTGAAACCATTTTGAATTTCTCCTAAAAAACCTTTCTCTTCTATAACTTCCTCTAGTCTACCGTATATGACCTTACAGAATACTTTTCCGATGTTACTACTAACTGATATCCCCCTATAGTTATCTAGAACTTCCTTATCCCCCTTTTTGTGTATGAACGACACCTTACTTTCCCTCCACTCTCTGGGGACCTCTTGCTTTCGCAGAGCCAGGTTGAAAAGGTTTGTCAGGACTTCAATAAGTGCCTCCCCTCCATTTTTGAGGAATTCGTTCGGAATTTCATCAGTCCCTCCCGCTTTACCATTTTTTTAATTTCGAGACCACGTTCCGCACTTCTTCTGCCGTTATTTCGCTACATACACGATTGGATAGGTTCTCCTCCACCAGTGTATTTCTTTTTGGTGGGGACCCACTGCCCCATCGCCTATCGTTTATCTTTTCCCAGTGCTTGACTAACTCTGAAGCGATACGGCCTTTATCTTCTGTACTTTCCCCATCCACTTTGATACTCTGCACACTACTTTTCCCCCGTTTATTTACCCAGTTCCAAAATACGTTTGAGCTCGAACCCCCCGTTTTCTTTATTGTTCTGGCAAGACTGCAATTGCGCTCCTTCCTATTATTATCCTTTATCTCATTCACCTTTTTCCGTGCCAGTTCATATTCTCCTTTCATTAGTCTCGTGTCATTGTTATCCACCCCTTTAAGCTTCCTACTTCTTCTGTAAGCAGCGCATTTTACCTTCCTTTCTTTTATACCCTTTTTCAGTCCCTCGTTAACCCTGTATCCAAGCTCTCTCGTTGGGACCCTCACCCTTCCTATACACTCCTTCCCTGCCTCTGTTAGGCTATTTACTATGCCATCTGAAATACTCTGGACATTTGCATCCCTAGGTATACATTCAAGATTTGGTCTTAGTTTTTCCCGAAACTGCTTCCAGTCGGCTCCTTGTTTTAGTCCCCAAACTTCCTTGAAGGTATTTCTGTCTCTATTAGTCTTTTTGCCCATAATCTTAACTGTTATCAGGTTGTGATCACTATCCAAGTCATTTTTTCCCTCGTCATCTATTTCTACATCTATAACCTCCCTCCATACGCAAATGTCAGTGAGTATATAATCAATTATTGTTTTCTTATCGTTCCTCTCCCAGGTCCATTTACCCTTACATTTCGCATCCCTGTTCAGGATCTTTAAACCAAGCTCTTTTGATAGGTCCAACATCTTCCTCCCATTCGTGTTAATTTTCCTATCACCTCCCTGTATGCCCTCCTCCTTATCCCCGATGTGCCCATTGAAGTCCCCCATTAGGACAATACTGAACCCTCTGCTCCCAAGCTCTGTGATATTCGATCTAAGAGTTGTATATATTGAATCATTCCACTCGGGCTTACTTCCCTCCACTGCTAAGTATACAACACCAACGGCAACACTCCTGCTTCCTAACTTGATTTTTGCCCAGACTATTTCGTTGGATACTGGAATCTGAGTCCTTGCTTCTATGAGATCTGTAATCAATGAGGGCTGTAATTTCTCTTTAGCGTAGATGCCAACACCCCCACCCCGTTTCTGACCCTCAGTTCGCCCAGCTCCTATCCACACGCAACCCTTCATCTGATCAACCCGCTCATCCCGTCGTATCCACGTCTCACTTAGAGCAATTATATCGAAGTCTCCTTCGTCCATCATTGTTGATATTTCGCTTACTTTCTTGTGCAGACCCTGGATGTTACAGTACCCAAACTTAATGAATCTTTGTTTTTTTGTCATCACTGGCACATTATTATAACCCTGGTATGTCCCTGTATTGTGCATGTTTGTTGTTCTTCCTATGTTCCCAGCATTTGTGCCACTCTGGGTTACCGGCTGTGGTCCCCTACCCCCCTTTTCTCCAAAAAAGGCCCAGCCACCTGTAAGATTTTTTGGCCCAACAGGTCTGTACCCATCCTACTTAAATGCAATCCGTCTCGCCCATACAACTCTCCTTGTCCCCAGAATGTAGCAATAGTATAATTGAACTTGGTTTGGTTTCAGTACTTTACCTTCACCTCTTTATTCTCTCTCTCTCCTTCTTTCCCACTAACCGTCCAGTACTTTGTCCTTCTTTCTATTCTAGTATTGGTCTCTTCTTCTTTTGCCCTGTTTAAGCAATATATTACGTTGAAAATATTACTTCCACCTAACTTAGTAACTGATTTAAACTTACTGGGAGACAGCTCACATAAGCTTATAGCTTCCTGTTGAATCCTAACACTATATTAGCTGTAATTGTACCAAATGCATTGTTGTTATACATACAATTTTGTCAATTCCTTCGTTTCTTTATTCTTCATTATTACGTTTTTGTATGTATTGTACCACAATTTGTTCTTCAGAAATAAAATATTGTTTAAACTAAAGGCTGTTTTACTAATCTCTTTGCAAACGTCCGAAAGACTGGTGTCCATGTGTTTCTTCATTATGCTGAAAATAGAGCCAGCCATTAGAGTACACATGGAATAAGGGGAAGATGAGTTCTCGACATTACTTACATTTAGAGCTTTTTGTTTTAACTTTTTTGAAGTGGCTACACCCTCGGTAGTTGCTGGGGTGTTGACCACCACAATTGGGGCATTTCAGAGTTGTTGCACTACATGCCTTCGCGATGTGTTTGTCATAGCACTTCATACATAGTTGCTCCCCGATGCATTTGTGTGACAAGTGTCCAAATTTCTGACACTTGTGACACTGAACGGGTTGCGGAAGAACACGATATTCCTCGGTTTCGTATTTTTTGCCGTTGATAATTACCCCTTTGCTTATCAGATTTAATTTCGTTGCTCTATTAGGACATTTTACTTTTATTTTCCAAGTATGGTTGCCCGTGGCTTTGGAGATTAGTCTCTCCCACGAGCATCCTGGAAGGGCTTTATCAATCGAGTTTTTTTCCGTTTTGGGGTGGACTCGTGTGATTACGACACAGGGGTTTGGTTGCGGTGTCTTCCATGTAGACCAATTCCACTTAGACCAATTCCAGGTAGACCAACTCAGTTTAAATTAATTTAGATTAATTCCAAGTAGACCATTTCCAGGTAGACCAATTTGATATAAAGAGTAATTCAGAGTTGGCCTACTTGGAATTTTTCTATTGTCATTTTTTTCAGATATTATTTTGTATTTTGTCAATGGGTGGGGGGGGGGGGGGATTTGCGTAAAAATATTTTTGTATATTGTTTGTTTGTTAACAAGCTAACATGTTGTTTGAAGTGTCATTTTGTTTCCACTGTGAATCCAAAACAGTTTGTCACAGTTTGGGTGTTTACACTACACTTGGGGTACTGGAGAATGGGATCAGACAATGACCATTGTTTTATTCAGTAACACATCACCCACATCAAAGATTTTTATCAGTCCACATTTTGGGTGTTTACACTACACTTGGGGTACTGGAGAATGGGACCAAACAATGACCATTGTTTTATTCAGTAACACATCACCCACATCAAAGATTTTTATCAGTCCACATTTTGGTATATATGATAACCTGGCCACCCAAATGGCCCATGGTGGGACTCAAACCTCTACCATCGCCTAGCTGGAACCGAATAGAGCCCACTCTCTAATAGTCTTAATGGCGTTGAGGGTTTGGTCTTTGACAATCTATCACTCCAATGCAAACTGCCGGGAATTCTAACCGCGTGCATACCCCTTCAGACCCCATTTGAGGCAATAGGAAAGCTAGGCTTGTGTGATCCAAGATCCAAGTGAAATAAAATAAGGCTAACCGGGTCGCAAGGGATTTGTAAATCCCACATCGTCCCTGCACGCCTTCGGCGCGCTAAAACCTTTCATTCATCATATATATCATCTTAAAATTGCCATCGCACAACATTATATTCTGGTTCGCCACCATGGTGGGACTCAAACCTCTACCATCGCCAAGCTGGAACCGAATAGAGCCCACTCTCTAATAGTGTTGATGGCGTTGAGGGTTTGGTCTTTGACAATCTATCACTCCAATGCAAACTGTCGGGAATTCTAACCGCGTGCATACCCCTTCAGACCCCATTTGAGGCAATCGGAAAGCTGGGCCTGTGTGATCCAAGATCCAAGTGAAATAAAATAAGGCTAACCGGGTCGCAAGGGATTTGTAAATCCCACATCTTCCCTGCGCTCCTTCGGCGCGTTAAACCTTTCATTCATCAAATGGCAAATCATGAAATCATGGATAAGGAGATACATTTCTTCCAAAAAATTATTTTAGTGCTTAAGAATTTCAATTTTGTAGATAAAATTATAGAAATGTGGGTTGTCTTGAGGGGGGTTTGTCCTGTTACCCCTGAAACAAGCTTCATGAGCATGTTCCACTAATATCCACATCTGTATGATTTTATTGCTTAAAGTGTTTTTCTTTTTGTGATGTCAGCCACCTAATCAAGGTTTTTATTGCAACTTTTATTTAATTGCCATTCTCCATATTGTTATCTAAACACCAAGTAAATGGCACTCACAGACAACAATTACCAAAGCAGTAAATAAATTGCATATCAATGCTATGCTAATCCTGTGACTAATGAGGCTATTACTTTTCTTAATCCTTTTCAAGAATGGCTCATTGAAACCTCTCTAAGCCATCATGTTCTGTAACATTATTTGTTAATTATTTTAAAATAATATTCAATAAAGATTCATCAAATAATTTGAAACTGTTTTTATTTATTAAGTTCCTCTGAAATCAACAGCAATCCTCAACAAAAGTTTTATATTTATTAAGTTTCTTTGTAATCAACAGCAATCCTTAACAAAACTGAAAATAAAAAAAGTTTATTTTTTAAAAAAATAATCATTCCATGTAGAACAATTCCAGGAAGACCAACCGTTGGTCTACCTGGAATTGGTCTAAATGGAATTGGTCTACCTGGATTTGGTCTATCTGGAATTGGTCTAAGTGGAATTGGTCTACATGGAATAAACCTTGGTTGCGGATGGCTCTGTGTCTTGTTGGTTTTATTGGTCATCTTAGGGGGCGTTTTGGCTTTTACTTTATCGGCGTACGTCGAGCTATCGGTTGGGCTAGCTGTCGATGTCGCATTCACTATTTCCGGTGATGTAGGCTCTGTTGCGTTAACAGAGCCCTCATTTTCTAGGTGTGACCACCGAGTCCTTTTCAGTAGCGGGTGTGGGAAAGTATTACTTGGCCCAATTTATATACCCAAAAGGTTGTTTTTACATAAGCCCATGGTTTCAAAATAGTGCTGAGGTTTGTTTTAGAGTAAAGCCCATGGCTTTAAATTATCACCTCTTAGTGCTTATAGTACCATTAAAGTCTTCATCTCACAATATATCAAAGCACATATCATCCAGCCTACTGTTTATACAGCAATACAACTTGATATTGTTATGCCATACAGCACACTGTGTGTGACAGATCGACTAGCTTACTGTTTATACAGTTATTGAACTTGATATTGTATGAATTATCTGTGCCTATTTTATTTTTATTTAGTACTTTGAAAATAGTGTGACATTAAATGGAACAAATTCTTTCTTTTTCTTGTAATAAAATCTTGAAATTCAATTTTTTTTAGTTTGGGGAAAATGTCCTCTCTTTTCTTCCTAACTAGGGGGAAGTGTCCACCCACTCATTTGAAATTAGGGGAAAATGCCCTAGGTGACACGTTTTTTAGGGGAAAATGTCCTAGGGGAAACTGTCCGGAACCCCACCCTATTTTTCACGCGTCAATACAAATTCTCTTTACGAGCACAATTCGGCGGATCAGTGATTAAAATGGTGGTTGAAATAAGATGACGACAAAGATTAATGATAAAATGTCACTTACACAGTGAATATAGGGAGGGGTAGAAAAACGGCTCACGGATGGCAAGGCAAGAGATGCGGGGCACAGACGGGTGGACGGACAGACGGTCGGAGGACAGCTCGACAGACAGACGTAGGTTTACCGATAACAAGCACACATTGCATATTTTTACACATATCAGCGTTTGTATTCTAAACAGTTAACATCACACCCTCCTCGTGGGAACCCCGGAAAGTGGAGCATTGCTGCTTACCGTGTGCTGAACAAGTTCTGCTTTACTGGTAAAATGGGACCCGGAACCAACGCTCTCGGAGAAAGTCCTCTAAACTGAGCAGCATGGGAATGAACGATTGGCTAAACTTGTCTGCATACCAATGTTGTGGTCATGATATAGTGAGACAACAATAACTACCTTTCTAAGGTAAACGATAAGCGATGGGGCATGGGAAGCCCACATGAGTGTCCGAATCAGGTCGAGGAAAACCTATCGAACTTCGTGTGCAGCGAAATTAAAACGGAGGAGGTGCGAAAGATGATATCAAAATTAAGGAATGGAAAAGCGGGAGGAGTGGATGAAATTCCTAACGAGTTTATCAAAAAAGGGGGAGAGGAATTCGTGGAAAGCCTAACTGCCCTATTCAATCTAGCCATAGAAAATCAAGAGGTCCCAAAGGAGTGGAGAGAAAGCAAAGTGACATTTATTCACAAAAAGGGGGAAAAAGACGTTTTGGATAACGCGGGATCTCTGTCAGTAGCAACATTGGAAAGGTTTTCTGTAAAGTCCTGTATGGGAGACTAGAGGAGGTGATTGAAGAGAAGGTTTTTTTGGGGCGAAATCCAGAATGGCTTCAGGAAGGGAAGGAGAGTTACTGACCATCTTTTCACGCTATCCCAAATGATAGCATCCGCGAACGCAAAAAAGAAAACGATGTTGATGGCCTTTTTGGATGTCAAAAAGGCATACGATAGAGCATGGAGGGAGGGTATGTGGCGCAAGCTGGAAGCTCTGGGCTTGTTGAAATTATGAAAGCATTATATAAAGATGTACAGAGTGAACTTAGCCTGGGAAACATTACAACAAAACGTGTGCCTATGGAGATAGGCCTAAAAGGGGTGTATCCTTTCGCCAATCCTGTTTGAATTGTAAATCAATGGTTTAGGAGATGAACTCCTGCGTAGCGACGAGGGAGCAGCAGTTGGGGACTTGAAGATCCCAAGGCTATTTTTGCAGACGATATGGTTCTAGTGTCAGAAAGCGAAGAGGGGCTAACGAAAATGCTGGGAATTGTTGGGAAATATGGGAGCAAATGGAGACTCGAACTTAATGAAAGCAAGAGCAAAGTTATACCTGTGGGCCGCAAAGTGGACCCCACCCGATGGTGGAGAGTGGGTGAATTCTGCATTCCGGAAGGGGGCAGCAAACTTCTCAGTGTAGGAGAGACAGGTGATTACGAGTATGATGTTACTGTGTATCTTGCATATCCTATTCATTCATTCGGTGTCCTGATGAGCTGCACGGATGAAGCACCTTCCGATTCTCTCGAATACAAGGTTTCCAAGTATAGTCTTCTGATCCTACGTTCACCCCCCCCCCCCCCCCCCAACCACCCCCCACCCCCAACCCCCGCGCTATGCCATTGTAAATAATCTCAGCGTCCTTTCTTGATTCTATGGCACTCGGAGAATTTGAAAAAGAGACGTTCTCTCCGATTTCCATGTACTACAGTATGTAGAATCACTGATGCAATTTCATGATGAATAATGCAAAGTAATTACTTCGATAGTGACAAATACTTCAGTTTAAAAGCCATCTGTGGATAATCAACGAAATTAGTCTCCCGCGAAACAAAAAACAAAACACTCAGCTTTCCACTGAAGGCAACACAGAAACTTTAATGGGTATGAATTTAATACCCAAATAACGATAACAACAACTTATCACCATAATAATATAATAATAACACTTTGGTCGGCCGCTGATTTGTCGCGGTTCTCAGGTGAGAGGGCCATGAATAGTCCTGTTCTCTCAAATTCCTCCTTATCCCCACGCCTCTTCTCTCCTCCCAACACTCTGAGACGAACTACTTGATGACATCCCAAAACACATTCTTCCCAGCCTCTCCGATAAGCACACTAACCCGCCCCTTTATGGTCCCCACTAACCACATGTCCTTCATTGTCCCATCCCACTCCCCCATCATATTCCTGCTGAAACTTATTCTGTTAGATTGGTATTTTGGACATTCTAATAGGAAGTGTTCCAGGTCTCCACTACGCCTAAATTACACATTTGTCACTCCTTTTCGCTGTCTTTTCCAGTTTTTCCCCTAAGCTCCAGCGACCGCGACCTCATCTTGGACAACAGTGACCTACCAAAGGTGTCATCAAGGTACACTTCAAACTTGGCTTCTCTCTATCACTAAGACCACCCAGAGACATCTTGCTTTGACCCCCTCTCGCCAATTCCGGTTACAATTCACCAGGATTCTTTCTGAAATAGTAAACATCTCCCACTTTAAAAACATTTTACCGAGTTTATTTCGTGTTCCTTGATACTAATTTTCAATTGCGATTCGCCGGTAGTATGATTAATTTGGCTAGAGATTTAACTTTTCATCTACTTAATATCAGAAAGATACGACAAGTTATTGATGTGAAAACTGCTGAGCAGCTTGTGCATGCTTTCGTTTCGAGTCGCCTTGATTACTCTAACTCCATGCTGTTTGGGTGCAAAATATCTCTACTTGACAAGTTTTAGAATGTCTAAAATTGCTCAGCAGGGTAGAACTCGTAACCACAAATTCTTCAGGATAACTCCGATTCTTAGGGACCCCCTCTGGCTTCCTGCCCACCAGAGAATATTTTATAAATTAATATATTTGTCACTTTTAAATGTATTAACAGAATCGCACCGTCATTCCTGACGGAGCTTATATCACCTTATGCTCCAAACCCTAACCTACGCTCAGCCGACTTGAGCAATCTTGCCCAGTCACCATCTAAATCTGTCTTCGCTGGAGAGAGGGCCTTTTCGGTTGCAGCCCCAGTCCTTTGGAATTCTCTGCCAAGTATTTTAAAATCTGAACAAAGTATTGGAACCTTAAAATTGGGATTAAAATCCCACTTATATCGAAAAGCATTTCACGTGTAAATGTAATTTTGTACTTTTCTTTCATTATATAGCCATAGAGCACCTTTGGGTGGACTTTAGGCTTAAACATTATTTATTATACGCCTCTTCTCTGAAATCCCCATCTACAGAAACACTAAACCATGCGGAAAATGAAAATCCGGGCCGCACACATGTGCGGAACGGAAATCGTTGACGGACTGTTTTTAACCCCCTACACACTGATGTTGAAATATCTAAAGTTCAAAGTGCAAATTTTTCCCATAATGCAACTAGAAATTTAACCAATTCAATCTTGTTTGACAGAGCTCATTGAGCTCTGTCAAACAAAATTGAATTGGTTAAATTCCCAGTTGCATTATGGGAAAAATGGCTACTTGAAATTTGGATATTTTGACATCAGAGTGAAGGGAGTTAAACAGAAGCGGAATTTCACTGGGATTTTCTACAAATCGTACACCGCAATTACAATTTGAATTGCTAGCGATTTCTAAAATTAGTAACACGGGTTCCTCTTGCAAATTTGGTTGACGCAAAAAATATGTTCGTTTTGTTGATAGTACGTCCACTGAGTTCCAATTTGTTCTGCGTGCCTACTGGCACATACAACACATTGGAACTCAGGGGTCGACCAGTCAAATGAATTTCCGAGTGACCTTCTAGTAATTGCTTTTAAAGACATGAAGGCGTGTAATAAACACAAAACAACACTTGCGTGTGAATGGGTTAATCGATATGGCACTTGTGCCATCGCGGAATGATAAAACACGAGGCCTGAGGCTTCTCGTTTTGTCCTTCCGCGCTGGCACTCGTGTCATATCGATTAACCCGTTCACACGCGCGTGTCGTCTTTGTGTATTTATTATTATTATGAGTACCTATAGTGAAAAAATCAATCTTTAAATAGTGTAATCGTATGTGTTGGGTCGGCCAAGATGAAAAATGCGACGTCTATGTTTCCAGTATTTCTTTATGTTTTCGGCGGAAGCATAAATGAAGTAATTTATTTTATCTAGACGTTTTACTTGAAAATAAATGCTCGTGGTAAGATAGATATATTTATACCGCGATTGCTGTGCGTATTCAACGTTGCGCGATACAACACAGCTATTGCGCAATGTGCTAGTTACACTACGCGTGGAATCTGGATTACACGAGAGAACATCAAGAACGCATCTGATTGGGCGTTACGCGTCTGAATTGCGTTATGACGTGAATGAAATGCTTCCATACAAAACAATGTCAAGCAAGAACGGTATCAGACCGCCGAAGACGATATTTTTATGTCAAAAATATCAGCTTCATTCTCTCGATTTAAGTGTAATCGTGGTATAAATACAGAACATTCAGCGCTAGTGAAATACATGAAAAACTCAACGTTGGGGCGTTGATTTCAGTCCCCGTACTCCACCTCGTTGAGTTCTGTCCTTAGACCGTCAGGTGCACATTTTAAATCCAAAGGCGTGTTTAGACAACTCTCAGAATGATATGGGTCGATCTCAATTAGGCAATCAATGTTTACCAAATCTCCCTCGTCTTCTTGTGTTTAATTAACAGAATCAAGTCTGAAGGCTGCTTGTTATATATGTAACAGGTAATAGATTCGGTATGTTTCCTCAAGGGAAAAAACTAAAATATTAATAAAAACAATCGAAGCAAAGTATCTCTAGGTGTTCCTTTTTACCACTGACAACGCATATCTCAGTAGACTGAGTAAACAACAACCTGACAAGCAGAAACAATCTTCAGAGAACTGTGTAAATAACAGAAGTGGCTTCATTACCGCTCTCACCTGTTCAGAGATACCGCAAACAAACTGGAAAAAGAAATGTTTCGTGACCAATTTCTGCTCAATTACGCTTTCTTAAGCGTCTTAAAATATCAGATCATTATGGACATTTTTAGCTGACTGGATTCACCCTCTACCTAAGCCTAAGAAAACGTCTATATCTGTAGTACAGTACTGAGATCACAAAAGCGGACAAAAACATTTCGACTTGGTCGTTATTAGGTTGAATTTTTTCTGTGTTCTTTTTAGACAGTCAGTTACTATAGTCCACTTGTTGGACTACACTTCAATACGGCCGCCGAGGATTGGCCACTTTCCACACGTGGGCAATATTTCCACGGACACACTAATATTAGATTCCAAATACTAGTTATAGGAATAATCATCAAAAGTGTAATCAATGAAGCACCGGGCACAACCCGGTGCTTCATTAATTGCAATTTTGCTGATGATGATTTTTATTACCTTCTAAATACGGCGACTGTACTCTAACATTACTTACTGCTAGCATTTTTTCCAACTTTTTTTCTACTTCAGCCTTCATTCCTGTATATTTTATTTGAACAACCCGCGATGCGATCTGTCCATATCGACTTGAAGCCCGGTATTTTAATCGCATTATCGTATGTCACACGATAAAGTGACTCAAGTGTAGTAGCCAGGTTTTGAAGAGTACCTTGATGGCACCTTTGGTGGGTCACTGTTGTTCAAGATGAGGTCGCAGTCGCTGCAGCTAAGAGGAAAAACTGGGAAAGACAATGAAAAGGAGTGTCAAATGTGTAATTTAGGCATAGTGGGGACCCTGGAACACTTTCTGTTAGAATGTCCAAAATACCAGTCTAACAGAATAAGGTTCACCGGGATTATGATAGAGATGTGGAATGGAAGAATAAAGGACATGTGGTTAGTGGGTGACACAAAGGATATGGTTATTATGCTTATCGGAGAGATTGGGAGGAATGGGGGCACGGGATATCATCAATAAGTTTGTATCATACTGTTGGGAGGAGAGATGAGGCGTGGGGATAAGGAGGCACTTTGGAGAATCGAGGCCTTCTCACATGAGAACTTCGACAAATCAGCAGACTGTCAAAGTATTATTATTATTAGGAGTAGTAGTAGGATGAGGAGGAGAGGAGGAGTAGGAGGAGGAGGGGTGGAATGGAAAGATTGCGGACTTAAACCGTTGATCCGAAGTTGTATTAGACTTTTTCTACAAAAGTAAGTGTATTTATAAAACCCCTGTACAATGAGAGGGCTGAAAAGTCTTTCCGACTGCGTCATTAATAATAACACTTTGGCCGGCCGCTGATTTTTCGCGGTTCTCTGGTGAGAAGGCCTTGGTTACCCCTGTGCTCCCAACTGCCTCCCTGTTCCCACGCTTCTTCTGTTCTCCCAACACTCGGAGACGAACTGCTTGATGACTTTCTTTGCCCCATTTTTCCCAATCTCTCCGATAGCATATTAACCCTCTCCTTAGAGTCACTTACTACCCCCGTGTCGTTCATTTCCCCATCCCACTTCCCCACTATACTCCCTATGAATCTTATTCTTTTAGATTTGTATTTTGGGCATTCTAGAAGAAAGTGTTCCAGGGTCTCCACCACGAGTTACCGTTACTTCTGTCGATGTTTTATGTTTTCATCTGCATTTCACTGATTGATAGAAAGTTTTGAAAATTTCATGAAAATCCTTTTAGTGTTTCTTAATTTAATACTCAAAGGGTGTAAAGGTGTGAGGGTGCTGGGTGGAGGTGTCAAACTTGTAAAATTGCTTGCACACATAAACATTATCAGAACTTATTGGATTCATTTTACAGTAACCTTAATGGTCAGCAGCATCTAACAAAATTACAGCCAATCTTCTCGCTATTCAGAAATTTGTTGGCCCTAAGTGGAAATTTTGTTCAATGCCAAATGAATTTCATTGTGTGCCAAATGAAAGATTTTTGTGCCGAAGCATCGCAGATGGCGCAATATTACACTCAAAGTACGATATTTTAATTTAGTATCACGTGACTTTTTTAAATATTTTAATTTCACCAAAAAAAAAATCCACAAATGCTAAAAAGATAGATAATAAACTAAACCCAATAAATAATAAAGCAAAATGTTATTATTGACGCTAATTAAATAATTTCATGATTATTATTTACTCTCTGTTCAAATTAACTTGTAGTAAATAATTTATTATCTTCTGGAAGGATTATAAAAAAGATTAAAAATGATTAAGCAAAATAAAAAAAAGCAAAAATTAAACGTTCTCATAAGAATCAGATTAACCCTTTGAACCCTCGTTTCCTTAAATGGTATCGCCTTTGTGTACACTTATAGTTAACCAAATGAAGCTTATAGGGAGAAACAGTTTCAATAAGGTTTTCGTGGGGAAAACCATTTGGGAAATGGTGGGTCTGCCAAGTTTCACATACGGTACGGAAGTTGTACCCCTAAACCAGACAGCTGTTAAGAGCTTGGAAATCCTGCAGAACGATGCAGGCCGATGGATAACGGGGTCGAGTAATGCCGCAGCGCTAGAAGCAATCAGGGGTGAGCTTGGGTGGATGAGGATCAAGGACAGGATAGACCTATTGAAACTCGGTTATCTTAAATATTTGGTAAATCTCCCCGATAGCCGATGGTGTAACATAATGTTCCTGAGAACTTTCAACTCAAATATCAAGACGGGGTGGATGGTCCAGGTGAGGGAGCTAGTAGAAAACTACTCATTGGAGATCTCGGACCTTGACGTTGGGGCAAACCAGGGTAAAAAGATCGTCACAGAAAGGTCATGGAGGATTGTAGCCGTAATTAGCGAGAGGGGGTCAAATCAAAGAGATCTTTAGGTGGCCTGCGTGATAAAGAGAAGCCTGGTTTTGAAGAGTACCTTGATGGCACCTTTGGGGGGTCGCTGTTGTTCAAGCTGAGGTCGCGGTCCCTGGAGCTGAGGGGAAAAATTGGGAAAAACAGTGAAAAGGAGTGCCAGATGTGTAACTCGGGCGTGGTGGAGACCCTGGAACACTTTCTTCTAGAATGCCCAAAATACCAGTCTAAAAGAACAAGATTCGCGGGGAGTATAATGGGGAAGTGGGATGGGAGAATGAAGGACATGTGGTTAGGGGGCGACTCAAAGGAGAGGGTTAATATACTAATCGGAGAGATTGGGAAGAATGGGGCAAGGGATGTCATCAAGCAGTTCGTCTCCGAGTGTTGGGAGGAGAGAAGAAGCGTGGGAATAGGGAGGCAGTAAGTAGAACATGGGTAACCAAGACCTTCTTATACGAGAACCGCGACAAATCAGCGGCCGGCCGAAGTGTTATTATTGTTAGTCCAATATCAATATACAGGGAGGATAAAATAATAACTGCAGCCTGCTGCTGGTTGCAGTTAATATTTTATCATCAGTGCCCCGTGTATAGACCTCTTACAATAAGACAACAATGTGACGAAATTATGCCTTGGACCGACAAATCGGTCTTACGGGTTCAAGGGGTTAAATGGATACACTGTTCATTCATTTGACCCATAAAAAGAGCCATGGATAAGTCTGTTACCAAACGATTATCTGACAGGCGTAAATTCTGTTTCGACTGTGTCGTCAGACAGCGATTTTATCGAAAACGACACACTGAAATAATAAACCACAAAACTTTTGAGACCTACCAAAATTTTATTTTTGGTGCCAAATTTTGGTACCAAATTCTGTATTTCTGGTGCCAAACGAATTCTTTAATGGAAGTAGCACCATTGGCATCCGGCAGCGTAAATACACAGAATGACAGACGCTTGTGAATGGGTTAATCGGTATGGCACGAGTGCAAGCGCGGAAGGATAAACCGAGAGGCTGCAGGCCTCGAGTTTTATCCTTCCGCGATGGTACAAGTGCCATATCGATAAACCCATTCACACGTGATTGTCGTTCTATGTTTATTACACGTCTTCACGTCTATAAAAACAATTATTAGAAGGATACTTAGCAATTCATTTGACAACTATCAACAAAAACAACATATTTTATCGCCAACCAAATCTGCGAGGAGAACCCGTGTTACTCTTTCATCCCCTGAGTTCCAATGTGTTCTATGTGCCTACTGGCACATAGAACACAATGGAACTCAGGGAAGGATTTTCAGCTACCACTTGCGATTCAAATTGTAATTGCGTTGCATGATTTGTACAAAATTCCAGTGAAATTTCGCTTCTATTTAAAAATAGTCAGTCAACGATTTCCGTTCCACACATATGTGCGGAACAGAGTTTCATTTTCCGCATGGTTTAGTTTTGCTGTAGATGGGGATTTCACAGAATAGGCATGTAATAAATACTGATAACAGATGAGATTAGACAGAGGTAAGAAAAAAAGGCGTAGCGTCTGATGTACCCCCCTCCAAACTGATGTCAAAAAATCGAAAATTCATGCAGGCAAAATTTTCCAATAGGACATAACGCAACTAAAAATTTAACCACCAATTCAATCTTATTTTATAGAGTTCATTTGCATTATGGGAAAATGTTGCCTGCTTAAAATGTCGGTATTCTGACAGCGCTGTTTAAGGGGTTCAAAATGGATGGGAGAAAACATAGAATAAAGGCGAGAGTGAAATAAATGGTGAATGAAAATAATAACGATAAACGTATATGCGTTGATAAACTCTAAATCTAGTCAACTGTGCATGAAAGTATGTGTACTCAGCATTCGATCTAAAATGTTCTGCTGTAATGAAGTGAAGTATAATTTGAGACACCAATAGTCTGTCCCTCCAGAACACCACGGCAAACTGAATATTTGTCTGTGGCTAATCAAGGGAACCACCTAATAATAATATAATAACACTTCGGCCGGCCGCTGATTTGTCGCGGTTCTCGTATGAGAAGGCCTTGGTTACCCATGTTCTACCAACTGCCTCCCAATTCCCGCGCTTCTTCTCTCATCCCAACACTCGGAGACGAACTGCTTGATGACATCCCTTGCCCCATTCTTCCCAATCTCTTCGATTAGTAGATTAACCCTCTCATTTGAGTCGCCCCCTAACCGCATGTCCTTCATTCTCCCATCCCACTTCCCCATTATACTCCCCGTGAATCTTGTTCTTTTAGACTGGTATGTTGGGCATTCTATAACAAAGTGTATTATTTCAGTGTGTCGTTTTCGATAAAATCGCTGTCTGACGACACAGTCGAGACAGAATTTACGCCTGTCAGATAATCGTTTGGTAACAGACTTATCCGTGGCTCTTTTTATGGGTCAAATGAATGAACAGTGTATCCATTTAACCCCTTGAACCCGTAAGACCGATTTGTCGGTCCAAGGCATAATTTCGTCACATTGTTGTCTTATTGTAAGAGGTCTATACACGGGGCACTGATGATAAAATATTAACTGCAACCAGCAGCAGGCTGCAGTTATTATTTTATCCTCCCTGTATATTGATATTGGACTAACAATAATAACACTTCGGCCGGCCGCTGATTTGTCGCGGTTCTCGTATAAGAAGGTCTTGGTTACCCATGTTCTACTTACTGCCTCCCTATTCCCACGCTTCTTCTCTCCTCCCAACACTCGGAGACGAACTGCTTGATGACATCCCTTGCCCCATTCTTCCCAATCTCTCCGATTAGTATATTAACCCTCTCCTTTGAGTCGCCCCCTAACCACATGTCCTTCATTCTCCCATCCCACTTCCCCATTATACTCCCCGCGAATCTTGTTCTTTTAGACTGGTATTTTGGGCATTCTAGAAGAAAGTGTTCCAGGGTCTCCACCACGCCCAAGTTACACATCTGGCACTCCTTTTCACTGTTTTTCCCAATTGTTCCCCTCAGCTCCAGGGACCTTGACCTCAGCTTGAACAACAGTGACCCCCCAAAGGTGCCATCAAGGTACTCTTCAAAACAAGGCTTCTCTTTATCACGCAGGCCACCCAAAGATCTCTTTGATTTGACCCCTCTCGCCAATTACGGTTACAATCCTCCATGACCCTTTCCCTGACGATCTTTTTGCCCTGGTTTGCCCCAACGTCAAGGTCCGAGATCTCCAATGGGTAGTTTTCTACTAGCTCCCTCACTTGGACCATCCACCCCGTCTTGATATTTGAGTTGAAAGTTCTCAGGAACATTACTTTACACCATCGGCTATCGGGGAGATTTACCAAATAATTAAGATAACTGAGTTTCAATAGGTCTATCCTGTCCTTGATCCTCATCCATCCAAGCTCAGCCCTGATCGCTTCTGGCGCTGCGGCATTACTCGAGCCTGTTATCCATCGGCCTGCATCGTTCTGCAGGATTTCCAAGCTCTTAACAGCTGTGTGGTTTAGGGGTACAACTTCCGTACCGTATGTTATACTTGGCAGACCCACCATTTCCCAAATAGTTTTCCCCACGAAAACCTTATTGAAACTGTTCCTCCCTATAAGTTTCATTTGGTTAAGGATTCACTTCCCCTTCAGAATCAATTTATTTGTGTGGTTTCGGTAGATGCCTCTTCCTGTGATGTACCCCCAGGTACTCATAGTCACTAGTCTCTCCTACACTAAGAAGTCTACTGCTACCTTCCGGAATGCAGAACTCCCCCACTCTCCACCTTCGAGTGGGGTCCACTTTGCGGCCCACGGGTATAACTTTGCTCTTGCTTTCATTAAGTTCGAGTCTCCATTTGCACCCATATTTCCCAACAATTCCCAGCATCTTCGCTAGCCCCTCTTTGCTTTCTGACACTAGCACCATATCGTCTGCAAAATATAGCCCTGGGATCTTCAAGTCACCAACTGCAACCCCCTCGTCGCTATGCAGGAGTTCATCTCCTAAACCTTTGATGTACAATGCAAAAAGAATTGGCGAAAGGATACACCCCTGTGTTAGGCCTATCTCCATAGGCACACGTTTTGTTGTAATGTTTCCCAGGCTAAGTTCACTCTGTACATCTTTATATTATGCTTTCATAATCCCAACAAACTCGCCCCCAAGCCCAGAGCCTCCCTCCAGCTTGCGCCACATACCCTCACTCCATACTCTATCATATGCCTTTTTAACATCCAAAAAGGCTATGAACATCCTTTTTTTTTGCTTTCGCGGATTCTATCATTGGGATAGCGTGAAAAGATGGTCAGTCACTCTCCTTCCCTTCCTGAAGCCATTGTGGATTTCTCCCCAAAAAACCCTTCTCTTCGACCACCTCCTCTAATCTCACATACAGGACTTTACAAAAGACTTTTCCACTGTTGCTGCTGACAGAGATCCCTCGATAGTTATCCAAGACGTCTTTTTCCCCCTTTTTGTGAATAAATGTCACTTTACTTTCCCTCCACTCCTTTGGGACCTCTTGTTTTTCTATGGCTAAATTGAATAGGGCAGTTAAGCTTTCCAAGAGTTCCTCTCCCCCTTTTTTGATAAACTCGTTAGGAATTTCGTCCACCCTCCCGCTTTTCCATTCCTTAATTTTGAGATCACCCTTCGCATCTCCTCAGTTTTGATTTCGCTGCACACGAAGTTCGATAGATTTTCCTCGACCTGATTCGGACACTCGGGTGGGTTCCCCATGCCCCATCGCTTATCGTTTACCTTTTTCCAGTGCTTGACTAGTTCT
Source organism: Pictodentalium vernedei (assembly GCA_031216915.1). Lineage (NCBI taxonomy): Eukaryota > Metazoa > Mollusca > Scaphopoda > Dentaliida > Dentaliidae > Pictodentalium > Pictodentalium vernedei. The sequence goes on along the minus strand of CM062296.1, from coordinate 640,431,536 downwards.
AATGCGATTTGATCTCGCTCTTCTGTAACTCTGCCGTCTACTTTAATGCTCTGTGGGTTATTCCCTTTGTTACGTTTGTTCACCCATTTCCAAAATACGCTCGAACTCGACCCCCCTGTCGTTCTTATCGTCCTAATAAGGCTGCTATTTCGCACTCTCCGGTTGTCGTCTTTAATCTTGTTTACTTTATTTCGTGCTTGTTGGTATTCTTCCTTTGCTACCATGGCCTCATTGCTTTCCACCCCCTTAAGTTTTCTACTTCTCCTGTATGCAGCACATTTAGCTTTTCTAACCTTTATGGCCCTTTTCAGTTCTTCGTTCACTCTGTACCCAAGTTCCCGTGTTGGCACCCTAATCTTTCCTACACTTTCCTTCCCTGCCTCCACTAGGCTCGCAACTATGGCGTCGGCCATCTTCTGGACACTGCCCCCCCCCCCCCTTGTGTACGGCTGCAAGCTTTGGTTTCAGTTTTTCTTCGAACTTCGCCCAGTCGGCATCCTTTTTGAATTCCCAAACCTCCTTCAAGCTTCCTTTGCTTTTCTCTAGGTTTTTGGCCCTCATCGTCACTGTAATCAAGTTGTGATCACTATCCAACTCCATTTTGCCCTCATCATCCACTTCTACCCCTATCACCTCCCTCCATAAATTCATATCTGTGATAATATAGTCAATTACTGATTTTCTGTCGTTTCTCTCCCAGGTCCTTTTCCCCTTACATCTGGCGTCCCAGTTCAGAATCTTCAGACCGAGCTCATTTGTGAAGTTCAACAGCTTCTTTCCATTCCTGATGACTTTCTTGTCCCCACCTCTGTGCTTTCTTTCTTATCACCTATGTGTCCATTAAAGTCGCCCATCAGAATTATACCGAGCCCCCTGTTATCTAGTTCGGTGATATTGGACCTTAGCGTTGAGTATATCGAGTCATTCCACTCGGGTTTACTTCCCTCCATTGCACAGTACACAATCCCAAGGGCAATAAGGGAATATTTTTCTGTGGCTAATCATGGGAACCACCTATTGTAAACGTGGAGAAGATCGGATAAGAAAAACAAAGCATTTAACTTTACTAAAAACTAAACTGCCCACCAGGGTAATATGAACAAAAATGTAATCTCTCATTTCACAATTTTCCTCTGTAAATTCGAGAAAACCTCCGACTCTTATTCGACCGCTAGGTCACTAATTCCCATATTAATTGCTTCTCTTGAACTTGGCCGCTATAGGTCTGTCTTAATTTAAAATTCCGTCAAGGTGATAGCCAAAACTTGCGATTTTGTTGTATAAATGTGTAAATATTTTCGATAATATTTCTGCCTGGGTTAAATGTAAAACGAGAAGATAGGTATATGGCGGACCCCGAAAACAGATCGGCAAATAATTCAAACTCTGCTAATTAAGCAAGAAATTTAATGTCCACTATGGCGCACGTGTTGAACAGATCAGTACTAACAGAGACAATATTCCCTCCGGTTATCATTATCTCGGTAATTAAAGCCAGTTAAAATCTAATTGTAGAATACAGTGCATCACATATGTTTTGGACACACACCCATATTACGCACCTATCCTGTCTCCGAAACGTCAAAAGATACCTAAATGCGAGTATTTCAAAGGAACTTTAAAGCGAGTGGTAAATTAAGATAGATCTAAGCGACCAAGTTCAAGAGAAGCGATTAACTGAGAATAAATGTTTTGGCTATTTGAATAAAAATCGGGGGATTTCTCGAAAAATTCATTCCAGGCAATTCCAGTCGGAAAGTGTGTAAAGATGTGGGTCGTTGCGAGCCGGTTGGCCTGGAGGCACTCTTGGAACGACCGAATTTAGCCTTGGCCGTCGAGGGTCATAGGCACCGAGATTGAAAGTCCGCGTATTGTCGTAACCCTGTGAGAGTTGTAAGGAACCGATTGTAGTGTGGTAACTGTTGCGAACCGTAGTGGCATAGTAGCGAAAGAAGTAAAAGCTGTAACGTTGAGGTCTAGAAACCGTGTTAAGAGCTTGAGTAAGCGCTGGAACAGCTCTCGAGATAAGATAGTTTTAGGCGGTGCGAGAATTGGTGATGTTGTGAACACTTTGCAGAATATTGTTATGTAAGCTTTGTTAAGTATATATCTGAAGGCGAAGAATAACTTAACCCCGTGAGAGCCGAATCAAGGCGCAAAGTGATCGTGAACTGTGGCAGACGCCGATTGAATTGTGATTGAACTGTGAGAACGCTGGTAGAGTCATACAAGCAGAACATTATATGTGTTAAGCCCGACTGACGGTGAAGTTAACCCTGCGAGGAGGAAGCAACGAGAAATGAATAGACACTTTGTATTTGTCACAAACCGTGGGAGGATGAAGATGATGTGAGGTTGAACCAGCGGACATAGCTAGCTGTGGGAGACGTTGAGGGACTTAAAGAATAAACTTTTATTCGCGTAATTAGTGTGTTCTTGTGGATAATTTTGTGAGTAATTTGTTTCATGTTATATTTCTTCGTAGATGTAAATAAATAATCTTTCAGTGAATTATCGTTGATCACCCTTTGGTGTTGTAAGCCACAGGCACATTCAGGAATCCTGAGAGTCCCAAGCAAATAGGGCATTGATAAGGTGGGAAGGTTTACGTTCAAACTGGGGTTCAGACGACAATCACTGGCTGTCGGCTGAGCACTGATAAGAACATAAATTTTCCTCCATCACTCAACCCCGCAATCCTGCGACAAATTTTCTTTCACATTCTTTTAAGGTGTCGTACTTTCACTACACATTGACACTTATGACAGTTCCCTGTCCGAAATTGAGAATGTACATACAACACAGGCCCTAAAAGTGCGCTACTTATGACTGGGAGATTATCGACACTAATAACCTGATAATTAGATGACCGACCACCTTGGATGGCTAAACGATTCCAAATCAAATGGTTTCCCGCGCCGAAGGCGCGCAGGGACGGTTTGGGTGGCAAGCCCCTTTCGACCCTCTTTAGCAGTAGAATTTTGAAGTGTCAGACCGTGTAAAGGAGGAGAAGTTGTGGGTTGTCAGCGGCGCTTATTTCTTTTCTGCTTCTTTTTCAGAGGTGGGGGGTTTGGAAGGAGAGACAGTGGTAGTCGGTGCTGTTGGTGGGCTGCCTGATGGTGATTGGTGAGCTTTGTAGGGTCTGGTCCTGGCCGAGTCTGGAGTGGTTGTGGGTGGTTGCTGAGTCTTTTGTTGTTGTAGGTTTCTGGCGTCTATTAGGTTTTTGGCTTCTTCGACTTGTTGGAGGAATAGTTGGTAATTCCTGTCCATCTCTTGCTTATGAAGGTCTCCTTGTATCTTGTTTTCCCTTAAGATGTTCTCCAGTCTGTCGTCCGCGTCCTGGCATTTTGGTTTAGAAGGAAGAGGCGAGTGGGGATCAGGAAGAGGCGAGAGGGCAGTTTCCATTTTCCGCAGACTGTTCCACATCCGACAATACCGGCTGGGAAGCCGGCATTTGGATGGGGCTACCTGTGGGAGTGGGAGGAAAAGTGGTGGCCTCCTCTGGCTCTTTCTTTTCCTCGCCGTTCTCTTTCTTCATGTCCAAGAATGCCTCCAAGCGTCGGGCATCCCACCGCTTGGTGGACGGGATCTTTCTTCTCGGTTTCCTTATCTTTTCAGGGCCTCCAGACCCCCTTGGGTGAGGACCAGTGTGAGAGGGCATCCTCTCACCAAAGGTACTACCTCTCTCCGAGGAGGGTGGTGTTTTGGTGCTTTCTACTGCTTCTACTTTAAATTCCAGATTCAGATGGACGCTCTCGCCTATTTCCTGGATAGTCCAGGAGATGGGACAAGAGACGCCCAGAGCTGAGATGGCTTTCTTGAGACGAGCTGGTAATTCCAGGTTTTCCATAATTTCAATCCGGTGTTCACACTCTGATGTCTGAAGTGTGTGTGTCGTAGATCTGGTCCGATGGCTAAACGATTTCTGTTGTTTAAAGCTTATAAGGCAAGATCGTTGTTTCAAACCAGATAAGCGCAAAATGGCGTTATAGGCACCTATTGAGATTCCGCTCCATTAAAGTTATCACTCTTTATTGCGCCTTCACTGATTTATTTCTAATTAAATAAACATATGATCTACTTGACAAATCCTTTTTTCGGGATTCGTCTATTTATTTATCCCAGTGAGAAAGATAATATATACACTTTTAAACAACAAAATCGTAAATTTAAGCTATCACCTTGACAATTTTCACGGCACTTCGTTACATCTTTCCATTTATTAAATTATGAAATGATAAAATGATATATTGTGGCAGGCTTTTTAAAGGGGCTCGGGGAGTTGTTCAAGAGTATGTTACATAACAGCATAATTTAGACAGGGACAAATATACAGCAAGTTTTTATCATAAAAAGGGAATGAACGGATCGTGGAACTGAGTCCAATGCCTCACAGAATTTGTAGTAATTTCCCCCAAAACGCGTGTTTGTTGAAAACATCAATTCATCACAATAACCTGGGAGTATAATGGGGAAGTGGGGTGGGAGAATGAAGGATATGTGGTTAAGGGGAGACTCCAAGGAGAGGGTTAATATGCTAATCGGAGAGATTGGGAAGAAAGGGGCAAGGGATGTCATTAAACAGTTCGTCTCCGAGTGTTGGGAGGAGAGGAGAAGCGTGGGAATAGGGAGGCTGTTGGGTGTACAGAGGTAACCGAAGCCTTCTCATCCGAGAACCGCGACAAATCAGCGGCTGGCCAAAGTGTTATTATTATTGTTACCTGTATGTTCCAAAAAGACCCTACCCGTAGCCAAAACCCCAAATTATGAAATGAACTGTGCAACTTTAACGATATTAAGTTTAGTAAATAAACTCCCCGTGTACCCCAAGACATCATTGGACAAATATTCAATAAATCAGATAAAGGTCGAGGTCACTCCATCTTAATTCAATTCATAAACTGATTTGTAATTTAAGCAACAATTCATTCGAAACATCATCTGCTGCTCGTGTGAAATATCTAGAAGAATTTAGCGGTTAGAAAGTCACCATGTTGATGAAATAATTACGAAACGGACAACGTCATTACCAATATTTCGCGTTGTGACGTCAGACTGTAACATATGCTACTGGTACTTAAACATAGAAGAAATTATGGCGAGCTTTCATCCAATCAGAGGGCGAGGATTTATTATTGGAACAAAAAATATGCTTGAACTTTGCTTTCGATCGTGTTATTATATATTTCGAGTCGCCGTTACTTCCGTCCATTTCTTATTGCATTTTTACAGCTTCAAGATCGCGAATACCGTTTTTCGAGCGATAAGTCTCTGAAAACCATTGGAATTTTGAAATTTCGTGCAAGCGGTATAAAAAACGTGGATCAAACTTGTTGGCCTTCAACATCGCTACACAAATGATGAATATTTAAGCGGACTGTGTTAAGTTTACATTAGTTTAAACAATATTTATTGAAAAGAAACAAGTTAACTGTATACATGCGAACAAATGTAAACGGATTGAATGTTTTGTGCATTACTTTCAGTGAATACAATTAACACATAATGTATCAAACTAAATTGTTGTAGTAAGGGATTCGGAAGAAAGCTGAAAGCTTATGTGAACTGTCCCCCAAGTCTTTAAGGTTACACAGTTTCAGTTAGTTTAAACATTATTTATTTCAAGAGTACAAAAATAATATAAAACTTTGTTACATACATTAATGTGGATTGTAGAGAACGTTGAATTCAGGCTGTTTCCCTGTTTCCTAGTTAACCATTTTCCCAATGTAACGGTCAGTGTTACCCATGAAAATTGCCATTTAAATCCTTTTATATTTTCAATCGTCGTCTCGAGAACATGGCTTATGACCCCTCATTGGAATGAGCTCGACGAGCTCGTTCCCATGAGGGATGGTGAGCTGTGTTTTTGAGACTGACATTGGAAATTTCCAGTTATTCAAAAATCTATTCTTCAAATGTCGCCTGCTACACGTGTTGGGTGAGGGGTTCAACTTCCTTTTTCTTTTCATTCTCTCATTCTCTCCCTTGCTCTCCGTACTCTCTCTGTTTTCTATGTTTAAACAATATTTCACGTAGTGTTTGCAGCTACTATTAAACTTCGTCAGCAATCCAAAGGAGACGGCTTATACAAGCTAAACGCTTACTGCTGAATCCTTTCAACAAATCTCGTTCTTGACTCATTACTTTAATGTATACCAATGTATTGCGCACTCTGTATGACAATTATGTTGTAGTTTATTATATGTATGCATCATACTTTTTCATGAATAAATATTGTTTATACTAATGAGGATTCGACAGGAAGCTATAAGCTTATACTGGCCGTTTCCACCAAGAACAAGATTACCAAGAGTTACCAATTACAATGGCAGATATGCGTGATTTTAGTATTTAGTTTAAACAGTATGTGTATACATTACACAAGCGTCTGGTATAAGTCAGTAGTAGAGCTCACACATCGTCGCCTGGGGGCTCCCGCCTCACGTCCACCAGGTTAACCCAGTGCCCAACGCGGATAGAATACAGTCGTTGCACAGAAGACTTCTTGAATAACTAGATATTCTTAACTTCACCTCTAAAACACAGTTCTTGACCTCAGTTTCAATTGGACAGAGAGAAAGGGTGGGTTGGTTGGATATTGTTTAAATATTGAAAAAAAATGAACAGAGCAGAACGAGAGGACGAGTGAAAGAGAAGGAAGACATTTGAAAAAGGCCAACTTGAATGTACAAGATATCAACATTGATCAACAACAGTTTGGGAACTGACTGAGATCGCAGCCTGACACTAGTATGACAGGAGAGTATTGTTATTGGCAGCAGGGGGGGGGGGGGGGTGCGTGCACTGTTAAGGTTTTTCAATCCAGGACGGAACCCGACTCCGGAGGACCGCCGCCAGCACCAAGCACCGTCGGGAAACGAGCAATGTACAATGTCTCGCAAGTGGAAGATGCACTATTTTATTAGCATGCAATACATTGTCAAATAATATATGAAACACAGTTCGCCCTCGTGGCACACGGCGCCAGAAACAATCCTCCGGAACCCCGCTCTCCTTGAACGAGAGTGTGAGAAGCGGATAGTGAATCAGGCACTCACCCAGCAGATATGTCATTTGATGTGGGTTTTCACTAAAACTCACGTAAAACAGACAAGCAAACCCTCCGCCACCCGACCATCAGGTTAGCTTGATGGTCCATTAACAGAAGAGCCAATTGTTGCTCGTTTAGAAGAGATAGTTGTAGTGAGAGATCACCCAGAGGGCGACTTGGCCCAGGTTCCCCCCATTGTAAACTATAAGGTGAGTAGGGGTACGGCTGCAATTATTGGCATCTGGTGCAAATGGAAGTGATTTTATTGTTAGTTTAAACAGTATTTATTAAAGCATTTGTTTCAATGTATACACTTCACAATAATTGTTCAAAGAAGTAAATCGTCAATGTACATGATACAGTAGTATACAGAAAGGCAATAAATATAAGAAAACAGGTTACTGAGTAGAAAAGGGATTCGACAGAAAGCTTACAGCTTATGTAAGTCGTCTCCCCAGCACATTTGAAAAATTACTCCTTCAGGTGGTATAAATCTGTAATAGAGCTCACGTATCGTTGCGTGAAGGTCCGGTCCCCTCCAATCTGAAAAGGAGGAAGACGACCCCGACCGCCAGTCAACGATACGTGAGATTGTTTAAACTTTAGATTGAATAGGGTAAGGAAAGAAAGAGCCGGAAGAAGAGATGATCAAAGAAAGAGAGGAGAAGATTCAGAAAAATAACAGAGCAAAACCTAATTTGGCCAACTTGAACACTAAATATGTTAACTTAAAACTCCATAGCGTAATAAGTACGGTATTTGATTCTTACTTTTAATTCCTTTGATAAGAGTTTTGCATACTAGACTCGGTGGTGTTGAGGCGTGAGTGGGCCTTCCACTCAAGACATAGGTCAGTGGGTCCTATTTCACCAGTTGTACATAACTTGATTACCGAGGTACAGAAAGAGCAATGCTTCAGGAACGGTGTTCCCGCGTGGGGCAGGGTGGGGTACAGTAATTGAGCGGTAACTCAATGGAATCGCTTGCTTGATAGAATGAAGTCATGTACCGTTTCAAAGATAAGACGGTTGTCCTCATTATTCAAGAACTCGGAGCCAAACAGGAGCGTGGATGAGTCTACTGCAAAGGGGAGTAAATTAATCGTATAGTTGCGAGCGTTTGAGAACACCGGACAATGCAGGAGGAAGTGATCAGTAGTTTCGCGCTCTCCACACTGACAAGAGGGGTTGGGTGATAAGTGATTATCATATAGGTGAGAATTAAGACTACTGCAGTGCAATCGAAGCCTGCAATGATAAACTTGAGCCGCTCGAGATTTCGCGTCACTGTAGAACCTTGGGGGTCTTTGGTTCCCATTGCTCAGGAAGGTCTTAAAGTTGATCAATGATGAGTTCTCGCGTACAGGTAAGGGTAGCTTATTCCATAGGTCTGTAACGCTTGGGATGAACGAGGACTGATACAATTGGGTTCGGCAAAAGGGAACGCGGTGGTTTTGACTTGATCGAAGACTAAATGATGAGTTCGTCTCGGAGACGAGTGGGGGGACTTTATTGGAAATATGTGGAGGTGACATACGGTGATACATTTTGAAAAACTGAGTTAATTTATGTTTGCGGCGTCTTTCTTGAAGGGAGTCCCATCGTGTTTCAGAATACAGCAAGGACTTACTGGCACTAATTGTTGCTCCCGTAATGATTCGGGCTGCTGCAATCTGTATTTTTTCTAGTTCCGCAATATTGGATACGGAACAATTATCCCAGACAGTATCCGCATATTCCAAAAGGGGTCTAATGAAGGCAAAGTATATTTTTTCTAAGACACTTCGATCGAGATAAAATTTGGGTCTCCTCAGCATGTCTAACCGAGACCAGGCTTTCGAGCAAATGTGGTCAACGTGGTCGTTCCATGTACATGTGCTATTTAGTATGACCCCCAGATGTTTATGTTCGGAAACTTCCGATATCTGTGAACCCCCTAGATATAAGGGTGGGTGAGAGTTGGGATTGTTTTTACGTGATATGAGCAAACTCTCTGTCTTATTGGGATTGAAGTCAACCAACCATGTTTTGGCCCAATGCTCAATTGTCGCCAAATCATGATTGATTATGTTTGAGGCTTGCTCTGGGTTCTCAATGATGAGATATAATGAAGTATCATCTGCAAACAGGCGTATAGAGCTAAGTAGGTCTTTGGTTATGTCGTTAATGTATATCAAGAACAGTAAGGGCCCAAGTATCGACCCCTGAGGTACACCGGCATTGATGGGCCTCCATGAAGATGTCTCCGAGGCTATCACAACTCGCTGCGATCTATCGGCAAGATATGATTTTAAAAATAGCAATAACTCCCCCGAAACCCCATACTCTCCAGTTTGTGGATAAGACCAGCATGCCATACTTTATCAAAGGCCTTACTGACATCACAGAAAACTACCCTAACTTCTTTGCCTTCATCGAATGCACGACAAAATTCATCATATATGTCAGTCAGTTGAAGGACGGTTGAATCTCGAGGTGTAAAACCTGACTGGAATTGACTGAGAACATTATTTTCACTTAGAAACAGCCACAGGCGTTTGAAAACGCATTTTTCGAATATTTTGCCAACACAGCTGATCAATGATATCGGACGATAGCTAGTAACTGAGTTTGAGGTTTGTTTTTTTAGGATAGGGGAGACATTTGCTTTTTTCCAGAGTGAAGGGAAGTATGAGCTATACAGAAGTATGTTAAATAAGATTAACAGTGGCTCGCATAGAGAGGATTTACATTCTTTAAGGAGACGCGGGCTTATTTGATCGGGGCCAGACGCCTTGGATACCTTTATCGACTTCATTGCAGCATACACCTCGCTGCAGTGTAGGGTAATACTATCAATACGCTGAGAGACATGTAGTAGTGGGTCTGGAAGGGAGGCGTTCGAATCATCAACTGTTGAAATCGAACTGAAGTATTCGTTGAACACTTCAGCTTTCTCAAGACATGATGAGTATATTTTGTTAAAATGGATCAAGGTAGGAATTCCTGTTGTGTTACTGCTACTGATGAGTGCTTTTAATGTCTTCCACCAAAGTGATGCTGGGGTATCTTTGCTTCTCAATGTGAACTGAATTTTTGAAAGATGCATGGCTTTGGCCTTCCTAATAGCTGATATAACTTCATTCCGTTTAAGTTTATATTTATCCCAGGCGTGCGGGTGATTTGTTCGTTTGGCAGTGCGATACAAGCGTTTTCTTTGTCTTATCAGAAGTCTTAGTTCATTGTGCATCCATTTCGGTTGGCCAGTCCTCGAAGTAACTATTTTGTTGGGTATATGTCTGGATGCTGTATCGAGTATTCTTTCGGTGAAATTAGAGACTATAGTATCAAGGCATGGGTTATCAAAGACAGAGTTCCAGTCGGTGTTCGAGAGAGACTGGTTCAATACTTCGTAATTACCCTGAAAATAAATCCACATCCTTCTTTTGAAAGAGGAAGGGTTAGGTTTTAAAAAATCGACTTCAATTGAGATTGGACAGTGATAGCGGATCATGTCTGGGATAATTGGTTCAAGCACCTCGCATGCTTTCACGTTGATTGTGTCACTGACTGCAAAGAGATCTAGCAATGTAGCAGACGTCTCAGTGAAACAAGTTGGTTCACTCACAATCTGTTTAAGGTTAAAGTAATTAGCTAGCTCGAAAAAGCTACTTCTCGAGGGAGCCATTTGGTTGTCATTAAAATCTCCTGTGACAATTAAGTTCCTAATTGACGTGTCTCTGGCTTTTTAGATGGATGCTGCTATAGCATCCCATGTATCCGGAGGACTGTTGGGTGGACGGTAGAATACGCCTAACAATAATGACCTACTCCGTCTTGTGAATATTTCGGCCCATATGCACTCCGTATTCAGAGTATCGAGGTCCGGTCGGTGTCGAAATGAAATACCGTCTTTAATGTAAATGGCAACCCCTCCTCCCCTTGACGAGCGGTTGAATCTCAGTGGTTGGTGGAACCCATGGAGTTGAACATCGGAAGTGGGATCGTCACTTTGCAGCCATGTCTCAAAGCCAAAATGTCAAATGATGCGAATTCACATTGTATAATATCTAATTTAGGTTTAAGGCTTTGGATGTTAAGATGGACAATTTTTAGGGTATTCTGATCGTGATCTGAATTAAAAGAGTTTGGACCAGGGTTGGTTTCAATGTCACCGGACAATAATAAAATTATGACCAAACAGAGGGAAAACAACGTGAAAAGAAAGGCCGATGCTACTGCTTTCAATATCGACGTGGCCTTCGAGAGATTCAAGGACCTGCAACGGTTTGGGATTGCATCGGCGGAATTTACTAAGAGGGATGTAACAGATTCGCTGCTGGATTGCTCAAAGAATAAAGCAGACATAGCAGTAAAGCTATAGTGCAGCTCAACACCACCGAGGCGCAAGAGTAAGTAAATTAAGATACAAGTAGATCTATCTTTTGGCAAACAGTGCTTTAAGCCACTGGAATAGACTGTAAGGTTGAAATTGCCAATTCTGGCGCGGTATAGTTCAACTGTGCACATTGAAAATGAACTTGGTTTTGGGAACAAACTGTGTTCAAGTTAGCTTGAGAAGAAATGATGTAGTGTAGAATATAAAGTGTTGAAGTATTAGACTTGAGGGTAGAAGATACAGTAGTCAATAAAACAAACAAAAAAAAACAAAAAAAAAATAAGTGCAAGTAAATATATACAAAATAACTGAGTAGTGTTTATATATAGGTATGGGTTGTAGTTCTGCTTATGCAAAGTCAAGGGTTACCCTTGACACGTAGAGGATGTTATTGTTGACCTGCGTGCCTCTTCAAAGACAGGACAGAACAAAATAAAATGTTCGCTAGTCTCGAGGTCACCACACTGACATAGGGGCGATGACGATAGATGGTTATTGAATAAATGGGTGCCAAGATTACTGAAACACAACCACAATTTGCAGTGATAGATTTGCCCTACTCGTGATTTTGCATGGCCATAGAATGTCGCAGAATGTCCTTGTTGAGATAACTTGCGAAATTACTCACCTTTGAGTTTTCTATGATTGATATATTAGCTTGTATGGCGAGAGATCGCGGAGATTTGACAGACTGATAAACAAAATGGTACAGTGACTGTAATTTCTAGGATAGGTAGAGAGCAATACATAATGAATCCCGAATGAGGAACATAACGGTATCACAGTACTAAATATTTTCCCATAGGCGACCATTATAACATTTGGTCGCCAGAGAGAAAAATTAACAGGAAGGAAACTACCAATCACGGGCATATTTTTGCGGGAAATTTCCTACAAAAACACACCAATGGTCAATGTATTTTTAAGCCCCAACATTAAACAAATCCCCCCTGTTTTTCTCTGCAATATTCTGCAATATTGAAAGCTTTCAGTACACTGCTTCAAGGGTTTTTTAAATCAATACTTTCTTTACCAAGGCTGCTTAGTTTCGGAGATTGCATCATTTTCGAGTGAAATGTTCAAGGCGAATAACTGTAATTGTAATATTTAGTACAGTGATATCAAACAGCCCAAATTACTGATGATAAACGTAAAGGTATTGATAAACTCTATACTTCTCATCAGCTGTCGCTGATAATATCACAACTGAGATTTGGAAGAGTGAAGGACAGAATGGTCAAGTGACTAATGTCTAAAATAGGTAGAGGAAAACAAAGAACGGGATCGGAGTGAACAAAACATCGGACAAAAATACTGCTGATAGATGTAAAGGTTTAATGAGCGCTAATTCTAGTCATCTGTTGCTGATATTATTACAACTGTTATTCGAAAAAGTGAAGAACAGAATGAACTAATGTCATGAACAGGCAGATAGAGGCAAACACAGAACGAAATCGGAGTGAACAAAATAACGAAAAAGTACTGGTTATATACGTAAAGGTATTGATAAGCCGTAATTCTAGTCTACCCTGCGAGAAAGTGTGTGTTCTTGAGTTGAGAGACAGGACAGAAGCCAGTGGGAGTGCAAGGTGGCACCCCCCCCCCCCCCCCTCATTGACAGTCTCCGTCGGAAATTTTCAATAGCCGTCGAAGAAAATTTTCTGACCGACAAAGCCCAGTCGTACGGATGTTCATTTCTGACAGATTCTCTCGATCTTTCAGCAATATTCCGAATATTACCGAAAGATCGAGAGAATCTGGCGGAAATGAACATCGGTACGATATTATATTCCTCTTCTGCATAACAGTCTAGCTACAAAACACCCGGTTACCCCCTCATTCTCAGAGGCACCAAAAACACTTTATCTTAACCGTGCCCTATTGAGCAGCTGGAAAAGTCAGGTATCATAAGCCAAGCTACTCTAGAATCGTTATCAGAGGCTTGTCTTTTACAAACTTTTCTCGTGGGAGGTCCCCCAAACCATCACCAATGGAAGGGGGCTACGCAGCTAGGTGAGGAGAGTATAGGTGGTGGTCGCCCCCTGAGTGGGCGACCACCTCCCATACTCTCCCCATCCCGTTGCTACGCACTTTCAGGTATACACTCGGCATATAGCTGCTACTTCGCCCCCCCCCCCCCCCTGCCTGTTGGGAGAAGAATCGATGGCAAGCGCAGAGGGATCAAAGAAGGAACATTAATCAATGAAGCAACATAATCATTGTAGAGATAGGGAAGTGCGGGGATAAATGGCGACTTGAGTTGAATGAAAAGAAGAGTACGGTAATATCCGTGAACTGTAGGGTAGATGAGTCCCGAAGTTGGAGGGTGGGTAAAGTTTCTATTGCTGAAGAGGAAAGCAAGGATATAACATTGTGGGAAACAGGAGAATATATATACTTAGGGGTGAATTTATGTGTCACAAGCAAACAACAAACCTACCACAAAAGGGAAAAGACTATTCAATCAGTTAAACCTCCTTGGAGGGAATTGCTTTAACAACATGTACGACGGAAATTTATTTGGAAGAAGGTGGGATTACCAGGTAAAGTGGAACGGATACGACCCCTTTGAACAAAACGGTAGTGAGTAACATGGAGATTCTGCAAAATGATGTGGGTCGGTGGATAACCGGGTCAAGTAAGGCAGCCGCAGTGGAAGTAGTCAGAGGGGAACTTGGTTGGATGCCTGTTAAAAATAGAATAGATAAGAGGAAACTATGTTACTTGAATTACATGGTAAAACCTTCCAAACAGCTTCAAAGCTGTGGTGTAAGACGACATTTAACTACATGTGTGATTCCAACGTTCAGACAGGAGAGACAAGGCATGTTAGGGAGTGAATGGAGAATTATTTATTCCATTGAGACTGGAGAGCTAGAAGGGTTGAAGGAAGGGTAGGTTACCAGAGAAAGGGTTCCAGAGCCGAGGGTTGCAGCAGAAACCGGCGAGCTGGAGATAGGGGCAAGAGCTCTTTGGACGGGTTGTACAAGAAATATGCGCCAGCTTTCGAGGAGTACCTCGTTGGGTCGATTGGGGTGGGGGGGGGGGGGTTGTTGTCCAGAGTGGGACCAAAGTCACCCAAACTGAGGTGGAATCGGGAAAGGCAAGGAAAGGGGGTGCCAAATGTGAATCTTAGGGGTAACTAAGACCTCGGAACATTTCATTTTAGAATGCCCTAAATATGTACCTAAAAGAATCAGATACCTTGAAAAACTAATTGAAAAATGAGATTAAAGCATGAGAGATAAGTGGATGAGGGATAATATAAGGGAAAGAGTCACTATCACAGTTGGGAAGATTGAGAACGCGCCAGTGATGGAAATAATACAACAGTTTGTGTCAGAATGCTGGGATGTTACTTGAATTACATGGTGGGATAATGGTAGGGGCGAGTGGATGTTTAACAGAGTAGATGTATCCTCGTTAGAGGGCCACGGAAAATCAGTGGAAAACCAAAGAATTATTATCATTATTGTGCTGAAAGTTCTGCTGCTCTACTGAATACATTCACATGTGGGATTAAGTACCTGCCTACCACAGTATCGCAGCTATGAATCAGTTCAGAATTTTAAATCTTAAAGTCTATTTATGGTAGAAGCCGTCTATTGCAAATGTTATAAACAAAGCGCATTAACAATATGGAAAGGACTCAGAACAATACAACTGGCATAATCCATGCACGCGTGTCACCAGCTATACAATTAGTATTACCGTACATATTCCCTGGAGGAATAATGGGGAAGTGGGATGGAAGAGTGAAGGGCAGGCAGGTGGGTATTGGGTGACACAAAGGAGAGGGCTAGTGTTCTTATCGGAGAGATTGGGAAGAAGGGATATCTTCAACAGTTCGTTTCTGAGTGTTAGGGAGGGGGGGGGTTACGAGGTGTGGGGATAGTGAGACATTTGGGAGCACAGGATTAATTAAGGCCTTGTCACCTCAGAAACGCGACAAATCAGCGTCCGGCCAAAAACATTTCATTTTAGAATGCCCTAAATATGTACCTAAAAGAATCAGATACCTTGAAAAACTAATTGAAAAATGAGATTAAAGCATGAGAGATAAGTGGATGAGGGATAATATAAGGGAAAGAGTCACTATCACAGTTGGGAAGATTGAGAACGCGCCAGTGATGGAAATAATACAACAGTTTGTGTCAGAATGCTGGGATATTAGGTGGGATAATGGTAGGGGCGAGTGGATGTTTAACAGAGTAGATGTATCCTCGTTAGAGGGCCACGGAAAATCAGTGGAAAACCAAAGAATTATTATCATTATTGTGCTGAAAGTTCTGCTGCTCTACTGAATACATTCACATGTGGGATTAAGTACCTGCCTACCACAGTATCGCAGCTATGAATCAGTTCAGAATTTTAAATCTTAAAGTCTATTTATGGTAGAAGCCGTCTATTGCAAATGTTATAAACAAAGCGCATTAACAATATGGAAAGGACTCAGAACAATACAACTGGCATAATCCATGCACGCGTGTCACCAGCTATACAATTAGTATTACCGTACATATTCCCTGGAGGAATAATGGGGAAGTGGGATGGAAGAGTGAAGGGCAGGCAGGTGGGTATTGGGTGACACAAAGGAGAGGGCTAGTGTTCTTATCGGAGAGATTGGGAAGAAGGGATATCTTCAACAGTTCGTTTCTGAGTGTTAGGGAGGGGGGGGGGGTTACGAGGTGTGGGGATAGTGAGACATTTGGGAGCACAGGATTAATTAAGGCCTTGTCACCTCAGAAACGCGACAAATCAGCGTCCGGCCAAAAACATTTCATTTTAGAATGCCCTAAATATGTACCTAAAAGAATCAGATACCTTGAAAAACTAATTGAAAAATGAGATTAAAGCATGAGAGATAAGTGGATGAGGGATAATATAAGGGAAAGAGTCACTATCACAGTTGGGAAGATTGAGAACGCGCCAGTGATGGAAATAATACAACAGTTTGTGTCAGAATGCTGGGATATTAGGTGGGATAATGGTAGGGGCGAGTGGATGTTTAACAGAGTAGATGTATCCTCGTTAGAGGGCCACGGAAAATCAGTGGAAAACCAAAGAATTATTATCATTATTGTGCTGAAAGTTCTGCTGCTCTACTGAATACATTCACATGTGGGATTAAGTACCTGCCTACCACAGTATCGCAGCTATGAATCAGTTCAGAATTTTAAATCTTAAAGTCTATTTATGGTAGAAGCCGTCTATTGCAAATGTTATAAACAAAGCGCATTAACAATATGGAAAGGACTCAGAACAATACAACTGGCATAATCCATGCACGCGTGTCACCAGCTATACAATTAGTATTACCGTACATATTCCCTGGAGGAATAATGGGGAAGTGGGATGGAAGAGTGAAGGGCAGGCAGGTGGGTATTGGGTGACACAAAGGAGAGGGCTAGTGTTCTTATCGGAGAGATTGGGAAGAAGGGATATCTTCAACAGTTCGGTTCTGAGTGTTAGGGAGGGGGGGGGGGGTTACGAGGTGTGGGGATAGTGAGACATTTGGGAGCACAGGATTAATTAAGGCCTTGTCACCTCAGAAACGCGACAAATCAGCGTCCGGCCAAAATGTTATTATTATGACTTACTACAGTATCGCTCTCTGTACACAGTGCCTTTGTCCGACTAAACCGTAGGGGCAAAAAGATTGGATAACTAGCTTTATCAGGAAAACAACTCATTTTATCTGTTGATCATTTTTATAGCCATGCGGTCAAATTCGCTATATATTCAAAATAGTCATTCCAGCAATTCCAGCAGTGGCGGCGCTACGGGGGGGGGGGGGGGGGGGGGGGGTGGTTTGCCCCCCCCAACAAAGGCTTTGCCCCCAGTTGCCCCCCCCCCCCCCCCAACCATCTCGCATGCATTTCCATCCACCCTCACACACAAACACATTCAGTCACTCTCTCTCTCACACACACACACCCCTCTCTTTTTTTTATTCCCAATAATTTCCCATACACACTTAGCCCAAAGCCTCAGGCTAGCTGATGAACACATCCAGGCAGTAGAGATTTAAAGACTCGGATGCAGATACTTATAAGTTATAATTAAGTTATGAGCCAACAAAGGCATGTCTATCCATATCCCTTGTCTAAAAAAATTCATGGATTTCGCATTATGACAGACGGGAGTTATGAGTCTCTCTCTCTCTCTCTCTCTCTCTCTCTCTCTCTCTCTCTCTCTCTCTCTCTCTCACACACTCACTCACGCACAGACCCACAAGACGCGGTTCCAGGATTTTTTGAAAGGAGGACCGCTAATTACCATTACATTTAGTCGAAACTTGGACCCAAAGTCCGTAATATAATTTTTTGGTTTGGTACGTCCACAGGACGTACCAAACCAAAAAAGTATATTACGGACTTTGGGTCCAAGTTTGGACTACCTCATAACAAAGTAATGATATGATCCTTTACGTATTTGCCCCCCTTCATGGGAGTCTGCCCCCCCTAGTTGCCCCCCCCCCCCCACAAAAAAATTTCTGGCGCCGCCACTGCATTCCAGTCGTTTTATTTTTCAGATGGATAGCTTACGAATGCTCAGTGGAAAGAGCTCGTTGAGCTTGTTCCACTTAGGGTTCGTAAGCAATATATCCGAAGAAAATAAAATAATATATTTGGATTCTTCAGCAATAATTATGACAGCAGCATTTCAGGTTTGTACCGAAAGTATTCTCGCGCATATAGCCAGAATGTGAAATTGTTTCCAAACAAAACACGAAACTGACGCCGTAAACAGGCGGGTAATTTTCAAAGAATTTCTTTTAAAGTTCAGCATCGTTAGACATTAATAGATTATAAAATAACAAACTTTCTCGCTAAATATCAAAGGCACGGGATGATATAATAACGAACGTATAACGACTTGCAATCAACACACGCCACACGCTCCGAGGTTACGGTTTTGACAACACACGTTCAGGGATGTTATTCTAGTCGAGTGGATTTAATATTTATTCGCCTTCACTTTTCAACAATTTTGGTGTAATTGGGAAGAAAATTAATTCTTGTGTATCATTAATGTCGTATGTATTTGATTCAAATTTCTTTACTCTCATGGAAGGGCACATAAAATGTGTATTAGAAAATGTCAACATGATCGTGATACATCTGGAGCAAGCCAGAAAATAAGCAGACTGTCATCAGCAAAATGAGGTTCCCAGAGGGTGCATTTAGTGATGCTACCCTGCACAGCAGGGTAGCATCACTAAATTTACCCTCTGTGAACCTCAATCTGAATCAGGGTCTCAAAAACTAAAGAGAAAGAGGTGCCCATAGGAGAAATTGACCCACTGTATGGGATAGCATCATCAAATCCGCCCTCCGGGGACCTCATTTTGCAAATGTCAGACTGCTTATCTTCAGGCCTGGTCTGGAGATCGAGAAAATTGTCGGTACAACCTAGATGAGATCCGCCAGAGTGTCTTTGTAGCAGTGCCTGCTGAGTGGGTGGACGGTTGTACTTGTTTCGCTGGACTGACATGACCTCTCTCTCTTTCTCTCTCTCTCTCTCTCTCTCTCTCTCTCTCTCTCTGTTTGCCTGCGTCTCTGCCTTTAATCTTTATCTATAATTAATCGCTCGCGCTCGCAACACACACTCTCATTTCTCGTCACTTCTTTTTGCATTGTACGAAAAAGATTTCGGAAATGAACCCCTGTATCGCGACGAGGAGGGGGAGGGGTGTAGGTGGGGACCTGACGATCCCAGGTCCATTTTTCGCAAAAATGATATGGAACTGGTGTCAGAAAGTGAAGAGGGGCAAGAGAAAATGCTGGCAATTGTTGGGATATATGGGAAGAAATGGAGACTCGAACTAAATGAAAACAAAAGCAAAGTTATACCCGTGGGTCGTAAAGTGGAACCCACTCGAAGGTGGAGAGTGGGTGAGTTTTGTTTTCCGGAAGACAGTAGTGTGATAGAGACGGGTGACTAAGAGTATTTGGGTAGGTACAAACATCACTGGAAGGGGCAGCTACTAACACCACACGAACAAACCAACTGTGAAGGGGAAGAATTCCTGATCAAATAAAACTTTTAGAGAGGAACAGCTTCAATAAGAGTTTCATGGGAAAACCATTTGAACAATGGTGGGTGTTTCAAGTATAATATATGGTACGGAAGTAATACCTTTAAACCAAACGGTTGTAAAGAGCCAGGAAGCTCTACAGAATGATGCAGACCGATGGATAACAGGGTCGAGTAATGCCACAACACTAGAAGCATTCAGGGATGAGTTTGGGTGGATGACGATCAAGGACAGGATAGACTTAATGAAACTCTGTTGTCTTTACTATTTGGTAAATCTCCCCGATAGCCGATGGTGCAAACTGATGTTCCAAAATATTTTGAATTCAAATACAAAGGCAGGGTGGATTGGCCAAATGAGGGAGTTGATAGATAACTATTCAATGGAACTCTCAGGGTAAAAAAAAAACAATCGTCAGATTATTATATTGGGGGAGTGAGATGAGAGAATGAAGGATATGTGGTTATTCGGTGACATAAAAGAGAGGGTTAGTATGCTTATCGGAGAGATTGGGAAGAATGGGGTACGAGATGTGATCAGACAGTTGTTTCTGGGTGTTGGGAAGGTGTGAAGGTGATAGCTAAAAATTGCGAAATTCTTGTTTATAAGTGTAAATATTTTCGATAATATTTCTGCCTGGGTTAAATGTAAAACGTAAAGATAGGTATATGACGGACCCCGAAAACCGACTCGTCATTTAAACAGACCAGCAATAGTTCAAGTGCTGCTAAATTAAGCGTGAAGTTTAATGTCCATTATTGCGCATTTGTCGAACGCCACATGAGCTATCTGATAAATATTAAGAGAGAGAGATACCAAGTCATTATCTATGTAATTATGGCCAGTTAAAGGGTAAATATGGTGAAAACACTACATCGCATATGTTCCGGCCACACACCCATATTATACCTAGGGATGCAAATGTCCAGAGTATTTCAGATGGCATAGTAAATAGCCTAACAGAGGCAGGGAAGGATTGTATAGGAAGGGTGAGGGTACCAACGAGAGAGCTTGGATACAGGGTTATCGAGGGACTGAAAAAGGCTATAAAAGAAAGGAAGGTAAAATGCGCTGCTTACAGAAGAAGTAGGAAGCTTAAAGGGGTGGATAACAATGACACGAGACGAATGAAAGGAGAATATGAACTGGCACGGAAAAAGGTGAATGAGATAAAGAATAATAATAGGAAGGAGCGCAATTGCAGTCTTGCCAGAACAATAAAGAAAACGGGGGGTTCGAGCTCAAACGTATTTTGGAACTGGGTAAATAAACGGGGGAAAAGTAGTGTGCAGAGTATCAAAGTGGATGGGGAAAGTACAGAAGATAAAGGCCGTATCGCTTCAGAGTTAGTCAAGCACTGGGAAAAGATAAACGATAGGCGATGGGGCAGTGGGTCCCCACCAAAAAGAAATACACTGGTGGAGGAGAACCTATCCAATCGTGTATGTAGCGAAATAACGGCAGAAGAAGTGCGGAACGTGGTCTCGAAATTAAAAAATGGTAAAGCGGGAGGGACTGATGAAATTCCGAACGAATTCCTCAAAATGGAGGGGAGGCACTTATTGAAGTCCTGACAAACCTTTTCAACCTGGCTCTGCGAAAGCAAGAGGTCCCCAGAGAGTGGAGGGAAAGTAAGGTGTCGTTCATACACAAAAAGGGGGATAAGGAAGTTCTAGATAACTATAGGGGGATATCAGTTAGTAGTAACATCGGAAAAGTATTCTGTAAGGTCATATACGGTAGACTAGAGGAAGTTATTGAAGAGAAAGGCTTTTTAGGAGAAATTCAAAATGGTTTCAGGAAAGGACGAAGAGCACTGATCACCTATTTACACTCACCCAACTGATAGAATCAACAAAGGCTGAAAAGAAAAAGATGTTTCTGGCATTTCTAGATGTGAAAAAAGCGTACGACCGAGTGTGGAGGGAAGGTATGTGGCGAAAGCTCGAGGGCATCGGACTGGGGGTGACTTTGTGGGAATCATGAAAGCACTGTATACAGATGTGCAAAGCCAACTCAGTCTAGGGAGTATCACTACAAAACGAGTCCCTATGGATATAGGCCTCAAGCAGGGGTGTATCTTTTCACCGATTTTGTTTGCATTGTATGTTAAAGATTTAGGGGACGAACTAATTCAGAGTGCGGAGGGGGTAAATGTTGGAGACATAAAGATACCAGGCTTATTCTTTGCGGACGACATGTCTAGAACTGAACAGGGGCTAGAGAAATTGCTGGAAATTGTTGGTAGATATGGGAACACTTGGCGGCTCGAATTAAATGAAAATAAAAACAAGGTAATACCCGTTGGACGCAAGGTAGATATGACGAAGAGATGGAGAGTGGGGGAGTTCTCAATCCCCGAAGGAGAAAGCAAACAAATCACTGTAGGAGAAACGGGAGAGTATGAGTATCTAGGGGTAAGCATAAATATAACGGGAAGAGGGGTGTACAGAAATTACTCAGCCAAACTGATTCTGAAGGGGAAAAGAATTCTGAACCAACTAAAACTTTTAGGGAAAAATAGTTTCAACAAGGTCTTTGTGGGGAAAACACTGTGGGAGAGGGTGGGTTTACCAAGTATCACGTATGGCACGGACGTGATTCCATTAAACCAAACCGTTATTAAGAAGTTGGAAAGTACTCAGAATGATGCCGGCAGATGGATAACAGGGTCGAGTAATGCTGCAGCTTTGGAAGCAGTAAGGGGGGAGCTTGGGTGGATGAAAATCAAGGACAGGGTAGATTTGGGAAAACTGTGTTACTTTAACTACTTGAGAAACCTGCCTGACAACCGGTGGTGCAAGTTGATGCTCGATACCATTTGGAAATCTAATATAGAAACGGGGTGGTCAAAACATGTGAGGGAACTAATGGACAATTACTCTATAGAGGTCACAAACATAGAAGTAGGAATGAAAGAAGGCAAAAGGTTTGTCAAAGAGAGAGTCATGGAAGATTGCAATCGAAACTGGCGAGCAGGGGTTAGCGTGAAAAGATCACTGCAGGGGTTACAATATAAAGAAAAGCCAGCTTTTGAGAAGTACCTAGATGGCACCTTTGGAGGGTCACTGCTTTTCAAACTGAGATCAAGATCACTGGAGCTTCGGGGAAGAATTGGGAGAGATGGGGAAAAGGGATGCCAAATGTGCCACTCTGGAGTAGTGGAGACCCTGGAACATTTTCTCTTGGAATGTCCACAGTATATACCTCATAGAATAAAATTTACTGGAAGAATAATGCAGAAGTGGGGTGAAGAAACAAAGGATAGATGGCTGAAGGGGGACACGAGGGAGAGGGTAGGAATGCTTATTGAAGAAATTGAAAAAGAGGAAGTGAGGGACACTATTAAGCAGTTTATATCTGAATGCTGGGAGGAGAGGAGGGGAAGAGGGGGTGGGGTGCAGGGGGAATGATGGCCTTCTCTTATGAGGACCGCGACAAATCAGCGGCTGGCCAAAGAGTTATTATTATTATTACGCATCTAGCCTGTGACGCATGTCAGGAAATATCTAAATGTTCGTCTTTCAAATGAACTTAAAAGCGAGTATTAAATTAAGATAGATCTAAGCCAAGTTCAAGAGAAGCGATCAAACTGAGAATTAATGTTCTGGCTATGGAAATAAAAATCGGGGGGGGGAGGGGGTTCTCGAAAATTTCATTCCAGTCTGAAGGTGTGTAAGGTTGTGGGTCGTTACGTGTAGGCGGAGATGTCCCATGCAATAGGTTAGAAGAGGTGCCGCATCGGTGCGAATGTATAGGCACGTTGTGACGTAGGGGAGCCATAGAGCTCATATTTAGAATAGGAGCAGTCGCGGGCCAAGTCGGTGGCCATATATGAGAATAGGATCAGAAACACGAAGTACGAGCCCAGGGAGCTAATTTGCATTTAGTTTAAACAATATTTATTCAATAATTGATAAATGCATACAGCAATTGTTGAATAACCAAAAAAATATGAACAACAAAGATACAATATTATAATGAAACAATAAAGACAGTGAAATTTGTTACTGTTTAAAGGAGGGATTTGCATTTAGGTAAACGGTATTACCTGTTTTAGAAGACAGGCAATACATATGGCAGAGAAGGCTTTGCTTGTATGAACATTATTCTGAGATAGATGTAGGGGAGAGTTTAACCCCAATGGTGGCGACTGCTTAAATGAAAAGCGTTCAGCAAAGAGGCAATAAGGTAGTGGTCGTGCGACGACAGCGGTAGAGTGACGTTCCGTCACTTGTTGGAGGAAAGGCTTCCCGATAAAGTGACAATACGTTAGTGGCCGTGCGACGGCAGTGAAAGGGTGAAGTGAAGAGGCGACCAAGGAAGAAATACCAGCGAAAAGGAGGAAAAACCAGCGACTACAGAGAATGCGAGCCCGCAAGTGACTCAAAAACCGAGTGGCTAGGGGGTGATTGACGGTTTGTTTTCTTATTCTTTTTTGATTCAATGTATGTCACAAATTATCATATTTATTTTTTTATATATGTATTAAAATTGTTGTTTTCAGTGAACCCCTGTTGATTTATGCTTTTCGAGGAAAAGTTATTAACCGCTCCAGGATAAGAACCACCCCAACAAAAGTGAAACGGGTGGGTTCGTCACGGTGAGACATACGTTCACGCAAGGATTTTGGCAACACTCCTTGAGTTTTGGCTGAATACACGGCGTGAATCTATTTCTTCCAGCAGTGACAAAGGCCGGTTTCCGACATCTGGCGAGGCTAACACCAGGATCTTCCTAAAAGGTAACAACTGAAAAGTTCAAAATCAACAGGATCACTCAATGACAATTTTAATACATGCTTCAGTTTTAATGTTCATACAATTGCCGCATTGAAATGTTAATAATTTTCATAAGTTGTGTAGGGGTTAACCATTGGTTAAATTAGCTTTTAACCCTCTACTCAACGCAGACGATATCAAAATTTATTATTTTAAATATCATTTTTTTAAATTTTTCAAAAAAGTTTAACAAAGCCATATCATGTGACCCCTCGTTGGAACGAGCTCGTCGAGCTCGTTCCAACGAGGGGTCACATGATATGGTTTTGTGGTTTTGTCGATATGTTTTGAACAATAATATTTTTTCAACTGCTGAATTTGCATATTACGCGGGCGGATGCGGCCGATTCGTTGGGTAAAGGGTTAAATTCGATCCTCGAATTTAAAATAACAGTGGTGGAAATTCTCGCGTAATAATAGGACGCAGTGTGGGATAGGCAATAATTAACCCTTCAGGTCAAAAAAATATTTTTTGTGTAGGATTTTTAGTGATAAATCTCAGTGATGGACACCACAAGCTTTGAACAATTGATTAGTACGGGAGAGCGGTTGGGCTTCGCGGGTAGTGAATTTCAAATTTTTTTGAGAGATGAACAAAAGCGTGTGGCGAAAGAAATGTCTGCAGAGTTAGAGCGTCAGGTTACGTTGAAGGGCGAGGAGGCTGTCTTACGGGCAGCCGAACGCGAAAAAGAGGTTGAGGGGGCTGAGAGAGAGGCAGCACAAAGAGCTGCAGAGTGATAGAAAGAATTACAGGTAGAGCGAGAAAGAGCTGCGTTAGAGCGTGAAAGGAGAGAGAGCGGCAGCACTAAGAGCTGTAGTGTGGGATAAAGAAATTCTGGTTGAGCGCGAAAGAGCTGAATGTAAATGTGATAGCTAAAAGTTGCGATTTTCTTGTTTAAAAGTGTAAATATTTTCGATAATCTTTCTGAATGGGTTAAACATAAAACGTAAAGATAGGTATATGAGGACCCCGAAAACCGATTTGTCATTTAAACAGACCAGCAATAAGTCGAGCGGTGGTAATAAAGCGTGAAATTTAATGTCCATTATGGCGCATTTGTTGAACGCCACATGGGCTATCTGATACCTGATCAAAGGAGTATTCTCCTGTAGTCATTATCTGGGTAATTATGGCCAGTTAATATGTAATTGTTGGAAAACAGTGCATCACACATGTTCTGGACACACACCCATATTACGCATCTATCCTGTCACCGAATGTC
Organism: Pictodentalium vernedei; assembly: GCA_031216915.1. Classification (NCBI taxonomy): domain Eukaryota; kingdom Metazoa; phylum Mollusca; class Scaphopoda; order Dentaliida; family Dentaliidae; genus Pictodentalium; species Pictodentalium vernedei. The sequence continues at coordinate 640,406,060 of CM062296.1, read as the reverse complement.
ACGGAGATACCAAAATTCGAGCCTTTCAAAGGAACTTTAAAGCGAGTATTAAATAAAGATGGATCTAAGCGGCCGAGTTCAAGAGAAGCTATTAAACTGAGAATAAATGTTCTGGCTACGGAAATAAAAATCGGGGGATTTCTCAAAAAAAATCATTCCAATCTGAAGGTGTGAAAGGCTGTGGATCGTTGCGTGTAGGTGGGGATGTCCCATGCTATAGGTTAGAGGAGGTGCTGCATCGGTGCGAAAATATAGGCACGTTGTTAGCTAGGCGAGCCACATAGCTCATATTTAGAATAGGAGCAGTCGCGGGCCAAGTCGGTGGCCATATATGAGAATAAGATCAGAAACACGAAGTACGAGCTCATGGAGCTATTTGCATTTAGGTAAACGGCATAACCTGTTTTAGAATGCAAGCCTGTTGTATGCGGTAAGACCTAGTTTGCGCTCCTGTATGAACAACATTATTATTCTGAGACAAACGTAAGGGAGAGTTTAACTTCATTGGTGGCGACTGCTTGTATGAAAAGCGTCAAGTAAAGTGACAATAAGCTAGTGGCCGTGCGACGGCAGCGGTAGAGTGACATTCCGTCACATGTTAGAGCAGAGGCGTCCGATAAAGTGACAATACGTTAGTGGCCGTGCGACGGCAGTGAAAGGGTGAATTGAAGGGGCGACCAAGGAGCCAATACCAGCGAAGAGGAGGAAAAATCAACGCCAACAGAAAATGCGGGCCCTCAAGTGACTCAAAAGCTGTGTGGATAGGGGGTGGTTGACGTTTTGTTTTTTTATTCTTTTGGATTCAATGTAAGTCCACAAATTATCATATTTATTTTTATATATATGTGTTAAAATTGTTGTTTTCAGTGAACCCCTGTTGATTTATGCTTTTCGAGGAAAACTTCGGGATAAGAACCACCCCAACAAAAGTGGAACGGGCGGGTTTGTTACGGAGAGACATGCGTTCACGCACGGATTCAGACGGCACTCCTTGTGTTTTGGTCGAATACGCGGAGTGAATCTATTTGCCCCAGCAGCGACAAAGCTCCGGTTTCCGACAGAGGGGGGGACGAGATGTGGGGATAGGGAGGCATTTGGGAGCGGTTTATTAAGAGCCTTCTCGTCTGAGAACTGCGACCGGCGATAGTATTCTTATTATTATTATTATTATTATTATTATTATTATTATTATTATTATTATTATTATTATTGTAATGAATGTCATCGCGATCTAATATGCCCTAGAATTTGGGATTCTCTATCTATAACAGTGGCGTAGCTGGGGGTGGGGGTGAACTGCCCCCCCCCCCTAACATTACTATTGTCCACCCCCAAGTCATTGGCTCAATGCAAGTTTCACACAACACAGAGCTCCAAAATGGTCTGTAATATAGGGGCTACACACGCTACAAATACCTCAGATTCGCTCTTTGAGCATTAAATTTTGCCAAATTTTCTCGATGTTGTGGGTGGACTAGGTCCCTCCAGTCCATGCCCACCTCCAATTTCCCTTCAGGAAGTGGAAGGCGGGGGCAACGACCGCAGGGTCCTAGTTAGGACCAGGGGAGGCCGCCGAAACCCCACACAATTACCTTTCAAATATCATCCTTGCGCCCTCCTCCCCCACCTCAAAAAATGGCTAGACAAAATTCTTCATGTTTCCATTTTTGTTTTAAATAACTTATTTTATCTGTGTGCATTTCCTTATGAATTTATGAAAAAAGACTGACTGCGGTAGCTTTAAAGTTAAAAATATATATTAACCATCAATAGCATGCATTCCGCGTACATCATTCGGAATAAAGTAAACTTTAAATTATTTGATTCTATAAAAATATTTCAATTATGGTTTTGTTTTAATGTTTCCATTTCACTTTGAAAATAGTGATTTTTATATTTATGCGGTTTCAACAGACGATTCTCCACGGCTAATATTGTCTTCACTGACGTGAATGAAAGGACTTGAAAGCTTCATCAATCGAATGGAATGGTTTAACGCGCCGAAGGCGCGCAGGGACGGCATGGGGAACAAGCCCCTTTCGACCCTCGTTGACTGTAAATGACTAATTTCCACATGTCTACTCGTGTTGAAGGAGGAACAGGTTCAGGTACTCGGCAGGTGTCACCGGTATATACTTTCAAAAAAAGGTGTCATCCCAACAAGCCGAATCCCACCCAATAAGACGAGTGGGTAAAATATCCCAACAAGCCGAATCCCAACAAGACGAACATTTATATTTCTAAATAATGATCTCCGGAATTTAGACATAAGAAGCAAAAGGTTTGTGCTATGCGATTTTGGGAGGTTTTGAGGCATTTTTTACTCTCAACTTTCAATATCTAAGAAAGAGCATAAAAACCGCTTGCAAGCTTGCTATTAATGACTCGCCGTGTTTACTCGGTGGTGCATTAACAAAAAAATATGCGTGCGGTTCTTCTTTCTTAGATATTGAAAGTTGAGAGGAATATCTACCTGTGGGTGTGCAGTTGAAGGTTTATTTTCCTGGATGGAAATTATAGTCTGGAAAGGTCTTGTGGTAATCCTATTTCTCCCCACTGTAGGTTTCCATTCGACAGAGGTGTTAACTAATGATTATATGGCTCACAATGAAGATGAATTACTTCTGTTTTGTAGGGCATTAAATAGTTATGATTGTGTGCAAGAATTAACGTGGCGAAGTCTGCTCATTCTGTGGTGACGCTGAGTACTGTCCCGCAAGACGGTGATCAGTACTTAGTCCAAGTCCACCATGGGTGGGGGTATGAGAGTCTGTAAGGATTAGCGTGGAGAAGTCTGCTCATTCTGTGGTGGCGCTAAGTATCATCCTGCAAGACGATAATATATTAATAAGTCACGTCGTTGTAGCTAGTATTATTGGTCGATTGACTCCCTACACATACATGTTACAAAAGTGCACCCTTGCTGCAGTAGTACATCCTTGTATGTTGCAGGCGCCCTCAAACACCCCCGCCCCACCACCACACCGCGGTCCACTCCATCAGTGTCCAAAAACGTGCTACAACAGTCTTTTGTTCTTATGTAAATACGTGTAAAAACATGTATGCTCTTTATAAAGATGTATACATAATTTTGTTGTTGATATTGTGCTAAGATATTTTGCTTTAAATAGTGTGTGAAATGAGAAAAAGTTGTTTATTTCCCAATTTACTACAATTTGTACGGTTTTTTTCTAAATGATAAATTGATAAATTGCAGTGCAAGGTAACTATCGTTCTGTTGTTTATATATGAAGAGAATACGTAAATAGGTTGCCCTTCTTACCTCGCATTTGCGGAGGAAATCATTCACTTTTGAGGCCAAATATATTTTTGAGCAAGTTCAGCATCCACACACACTTACATGATTCTAGGGAGCCAATTTTTAGGGCAGCCAAAGTTGTAAAGTTGCACTGTAAAAATCGATTTTTTCGGGCGATGTTCATATTTGGGGGGGGGGGGGGGGGGACACAAACTTGCCCGAAACAAAATGAAACTGCCCTAAAAAATCCCTTTCTCGAGCTATAAAATTGTTCTCAAATGCATTTTGCTCTACTATTGCAAACCAAGAATTCAAAAATTAAAATATGAAGAGCACCACCCCTCTCCTTCCAATCCAAGCCCTCACATCCCTTTATTTAAGATTTGCGTGTGCTTTTGGAATATAGTTGTTTGTAAATATTTACTTATTTGTTGTGTTTAAGTTTTTGAATTTTAATAATAAAAACATTTCACATCAAATTTTTGTCTTTGCTTTTCATTTTGTACATTTGCAGTTTTGCAGATGACGCGACCGACAGCCAACTGTAAAGTTGTGAATTGCATTCAATTCCAAACATACAAGTATACCGAGATATGCATACGATGTGCAGGTAACGAATGGTCGCCGACTTTTGGTAATCACATTTCGTTTTCATATTCCAATGTGCTTGTACGTTCGAGACGACTGTAAATTAGTTACTTCATCGATGGTACACAGCGAGGTGCGAAGCTTTTTAATTATTACCCGTGCAGTCAAGTGTGAAAAAAATAGGGGCGACAGCTCGAAATTTAATGTCTGACTCAGGCAATAGAAATAGTTCAGTATGTGTATGGGTTGGAAAGATTGAGAGAAATGTCGATGTGGAACCTCGCGTCAGGGCGGTAGGGCGATGCTCATGTCGTGAAACCACAGTCTGTTTGAATTCTTTAAGGATAACAACAAAAATTGTTAGAGGCTTGACCCTTTACCCAACGTAACGGCCAAAAATCGGCCAGCGCTATTCACAAAAATCGCTAATTAATTTTCATATTATTTTTTAATTTTTTGTCTCAAAACATAGGTTATGACCCCTCTTTGGAACGAGTTCGCCGAGCTCGTTCCAATGAGGGGTCCTAACCTATGTTTTTGAGACAAAAAATGAAAAAAATAGTTATTCAAGAATTTTTTTTGCAGGTGTCGTCTGCTTTTCATGTTAGGTAAAGGGTTAAAGATGTCATCATGAAATGACTATACCAATAAATATTGGACAAACTGGTTGATCGTAAACTGCACGAGTCAAGACATTGGCGTGAAAAACATAATGAGTCGGTTAAATTTAGCGCAACGGTTTGAGTTGGTCACCCATCAACCCATTTTGCAAAAGTTTGGAGTAACGAACAGTTTAAGAAATTACACGACACGACACTATTGTATCCAAATCGGTACGATGGCTAATCGTGACCGTGACAGTTTTACGGGTGGAGGAAGTCTGAGTACCCGGAGAGAACCACCGAGCAACGACGAGCAACTGTTAGCTCCTCAACATTCTAACTTTGTTCAAGCTCCGCCCAAGCAGGGTTACAGTGGTTGACGACATGTGCACCATCGACATGCAGTACGACTTAGTACACGGCGTCATCGTGCCCCCATGTAAGCAACCGGGATAAAGTGCCTTGCCCAAGGTCACAACACGGGTCGTCCCGGACGGGGATCGAACTCGGCACCTCTAGCATAGAAATCCAACAGTCTACCACTGAGCCAGCGCGCTCCCCAAATCGGTAAGAAGGCCCATTGATATTAATTATATAACTCCGGCCAGCCGCTGATTTGTCGCTGTTCATATATGAAAAGGCAACAATTACACCTCTTCCCTCATAGCTGCCCATCACCTCGGTCCCTTCACTCCTCTACAACTAAATGTCGTATGGTGTCTCTTACTTCCTTCTTCTCAATTCTGATAATAAGCGTACAAACCTCTCTCTCGTGTCACTGATTACCCCCATCAATCATTAATTATCTCATCCGTATCCTCTATAAGCTCAAGTTGAATTCCATTGTATAACAAACATTTTGGATATTCGTCGTCCTGGAAGGCTCGTAATCCACGCGTGGGCAGTGATGTCCTCACATACGTTTACCGGATAATAAAAATCGTAATCAGAAAAATGTTAATTAATGAAGCACCGGGATGTAACAGGTGCTTCATTAATTAAATTTTTGCTGATTATTCCTATAATTAATGTTTGGAATCTAATATTATTGCATCCGTGGAAATATTACCCACCCGTGGAAAGTGACCAGTCCACGGCGACCGTACTGTAAATGAAAGTGTTCCAGGATCTCCATAACTGCAGAACTACACATCTGTGGAATTCCTTATCACTGTCTTTACCAATTTCTTCCATGCTGCGGTGGCCTAGACATCAATATGATCTGCAGTTCCCACCAAATAGGGATGAAGGAATACATTCTTACTTTGTCTCGCCCATCCATTTTGTTACTGTTTGTATAGGACGATACCAGGAAACATGATTGAAGAGGTCGAGGTATAGGGGAACTGTATACTAATATCTTACAAAACATTAGGGCACGTAACACAAAAAAGTTGCCTGATGGGTTTGCGTTAAGATTAACACAATGTGGAAGAGTTAGGATCGCTGTGGCTCAGTGGTTAGATCATTGGACTTTAAACGGAAAGGTAGACTGTTTATTCCTGAGCAGCTGTAACTGCATTTTGTCCTTGGGTAAGATACTTAAACCCGATTGCCCACGTGGTGTCACGGCGACGCTGTGTACAAATGGAATATTACACGTCAATCGTGCACTTGCCGTCAAACGCTGCTGATTCAGCTTGGGCATTCTAAAATCAGTTGATCTGAATATCAACCCAAATCAAACGGGTTGAGTGAATATGAACACAGTTAATTTGGGTTAATTTTAACCCAACTGATTTTAGAGTAAGTTGGGGAGTCAAACAGTTTCTCGCCGCTGCTCGGTGGTTCGTTCCGGGTACTCCCGACTTCTTCCATCTGAAAAACACGACGAGGCCTTGTCTGTTAAAATTATCGTTAAACCCCAATAAACTTTGAAGAAGATATATTAATGCTCTTAAAAGAGAAACACGACACTGAAGAAAAAAGTGTTCTTGCGGGGCTGAGAATGTTATTTATTTATTTATTTATTTATTTATTTATTGGGGTTTAACGACACTTTCGGTCACCTCGTGTCAGACAGTTTTACGGGTGGAGGAAGCAGGAGTACCCTGTGAGAACCACCGAGCAGCGGTGATCAGCTGTCAAATTTCCCAACGTACTAACTCCACACAAGCAGGGTTAGCATTGGTTGAAGACAAGTGCACCGTCGACGTGCAGTACACCTAAGAACGCGGCGTCACCGTGTCCTACTCTCTTTCAGTTTTAACGTTTGACTCGGTGTGCTGTATTTCTTGGTTTTTCTTCACGGCGAGTATAAGTATTACCACGTTTTGTCTGCAAGCTTTTTATGCAACTCTTGTCATAATGTTCCAGTGCTGGTTTCAGGCCACGCGTCGCATGTCGCATGTCGTGTGCAAAGACCTTAGCTTGTTCAGCCAGATATGTCACCCCTGACTTATATCGTCTCGAAAATCACTTTCGATAAAGTTATCTCCCTTGAAAGTATTAGACCAGCGAATAAAGCCAAGTCTCCTCTGTTACTTTTAATAAACGAAAACAACAGACAGCCCTCTGAGCTGTCTGTTGTTTTGGTTTATTAAAGTCACAAAAGGAATCTTTTGATATATGATTATCTGTATCGCACCAACCAACATTCAGTAAGGTCAACTTTGGATCTTTGTTTGACGAATGTGTCTTTCCCGAAATTTGCAAATTTTTATTCTTCACTGGAAAATTCTTTTAGCAACTCTCACCTCCGATTCTTTTATATTAATTGCAAGGACAGTGTCAATGTTATATGTCACGTTGCGCACACTATTGATATCATAAACAGAAAAAGTTACAGAACATCAAACGATGGTGAATACGCCGTTTTCTTATTTTTAAATTTATTTATTTATTTATTGGTGTTTAAGGTCACATACGTATGCACAATGGCTAATCATGATCGTGACAGTTTTACGGGTGGAGGAAGCAGGAGTACCCGGAGAGAACCACCGAGCAACGACGAGCAGCTGCCAGCTCCCCAACATCGTAACTCCGCACTGCAGCTCAGGCAGGGCTAGATTGGTTGAAGACATGCGCACCATCGACGTGAAGTACGCCTTAGTACACGGCGTCATCATGCCCCCATATGGACAATCGGGGCTAAGTGCCTTGCCCAAGGACACAACGCGGGAGTCCAAATCGATCGCTCATACGGTCACCCATCCGAGGATTAACCGGGCTCGACGTTGCTTAACTTCGGTGATCTGACGAGAACCGGTTACCACAACGCCACCGCGCCCCCTCTTATTTTTAAATGGGTTTCAGTAGAATATAATAGCCAAACAGTCACACTGATTGGGAAGAAAATCTAAAAAGCCACCCTTGTATTTGTTTACTACTCTATAAAGGAAAAATGCCTGACGTTTTTGAAATGATGCGCACATCGATGGTAGAAATTCGCTAACATTTCGAAATTTTATTTTCCATGAAATTTCCATACCCTTTACTGGCAGCTTTGGGAAATTTAAGGGGTGCTAACAGTCTTGTAAATCTCTTCCAGTGATGAAAACGGTCAGCCGTGATAACTGTTTTTCGTGAATAAAAATCTGTCAGTTGACGAACTGATGACACAACGAACGGCATAGTCCATGCGAGGATCCGTTATAATTTAACTGATCTCCCTTCCGATACTGAATAGGTTGGGTCGTTTGCTATTCACAATATTATACGGCGACCACATTCTGGGCAAAAGGTCTGAATGGGTTAATGCTAATAGAGAAGCATTTTTTTTATGAAAGCTGAATTTCCATTTACTTATCTCTACCCCGCAGGGAAGTGGTCAACTGAGAGATGAAGACACGGGAATCAATCACAAATTATTTGTAAAAGCCCATCTAAAGATTAGACTAATAAATTCTTTACGATATTTCGTTATTCGTAGATAAAAATGTTCATCGCCCATTGCATTTGATTTATTAAAGGAATTCAGACATATGTACGATTTTTGTCTGTACACTCTATTATCGTTACATTAACATTCAGTTCAGTCGTATAACTGATAATTCTGACGAATTGTTTGAATATAACCTGTGAAGTGGATTTCGAATGAAGCACAATGAAGTATATTTTCCATCGGACGTGTCTTTACCATTGTTAGTAAAAAGGCTCAATAAGCCGCAGTGAACTTGAGTAAACTTTCAGTTGAAGACTGTTCAGCGCTGAACGCGGTATCGATACCGTTGAAAGTGGAGCAACACAATAATCATCAGAACGGACGTGTGTATAAATTCCGCCTTGCAGTCGAACAAATTCAACAATTACGGAAACCGACTCCACTATCCAAGGTAGTATCGCGAGGGCTCGTTGTCTAGAGCATTGACTTTAAACCGAAAGGTCGACGGTTCGATCCTGAAACGCGCCATCTGCGTTGTGTCCTTGGGAAAGACACTCAATCTCAATTACCCACGTGGGTGCACATTGTCGCGGTGTATTGAGAAGTACTGCAGATCGGTGGAGCACTTGCCTTCATCCGCTGCTGACTCTGCTTGTGTCGGGTTAGTAAGTTGGAGATCCTGACAGTTGTTCAAAAAACAATGGTTGTAAACTGCAGGGAGTGCCATAGCCTAACTGGCTGTGTTCCTGGTACTCCCTGTAGGCTAGTAAATTATGTTTGACGGCATTTTGGTAATTTAGAAGTTCGAGTGCTACACTTTGTTGTAAGGCTGAGTCAGAAGGCTGAGGTGGCTACAAGGCAGAAAGAAAGGGGCGTGACAACCGTTACTTATTCCCAGTTCCTTATTCTACATTCGTTATCAACCGATAAAATCGGTTGATAACGAATGTCGAATAAGAAACTGTAAGTAACGGTTGTCACGCCAGTCAGAAAAAAATGTATAAAATATATTTTACACACGAATTAAATCAGATTACCAAGGGCAATGAGATAGGAATAATTAGTTTAGACTCTTGCACTCTGACGCCGAAATGTCCAAGCCAAAAGTAGCAAACCCCGCACACTATCCAACTAGGAACCCAGCCAATACAGTCCCATTCAACAGTGAAGTGCGTCAGACAAGACCGGATCTGTAAAATTCCCAGCCTTACCATAGGTTCCTCCTCCCGTAAAACTATTCGACATCATATGACCCTGGCTGTTGAAAGTATCGTTAAACCCCAATAAACAAACTACCCAATGTGAAACACACAATCATTTATTATAAGTTTTACGTAACGATTCGTTACGCCGAAATTATAATCAATATTTTTTTGTTTCTGTTTGTACTTTAACTTCCGTGCAGCCAGTATCTATGTTTGTTTGACATCAAAGCTCAAACATATCGAGAATGTCCAGGAAAGGAAGTCGATTATCTCCCCCGACCCTCTTTTCTCTTCACTAGCTTTTCGCGACCCTAGGTTGAAGAACCCTCACATTTTGAACTTTGTGAGAAGTCAATAAGATATCTTGTTTTGTTGGTTACCTGGCTATGTTGGTAACACCTGGGTAGACTGTGCAGCAAAACAGGCCTTGAACAAACCTCTCACCGATTTTAGAATTCCATTTAGTAATTTTAAACCACATATCAATAAGTACGCCAAATCTGAGTAGCAAGCAGAATGGGATGGTGCAGCAAAGGACAAGCTCCCTCGCTTCCGACCTAATAATAGTGATAATCATACTCGTCTGGTAACTTTTTTAGGAAAGGCTATTACTTTGACACGTTGTCTTATTGGTCATACAAGACTTTCGCATTACTTTTTGTTGGAGGGTAATATGCGATCAGAATGTGTTTATATCCAGCAAGAGTTGACACTTAGTGTACATTCGTTTGCACTGTACAGATTTTAATATTGTCAGCCGGCAGTACTTCACTGTAGCGTCTCTTTGGAGACTTGTTTTTCAACACAAACTCTCATAAAATTCTATTGTTTCTCACGAAAATCAACCGCTTTAATATATTTTAAATTGTTTTTATTCTTTTAACCCTTTACCTAACATGAAAAGCAGACGACACTTGCAAAAAAAAAAATTATTGAATAACTATTATATTCATTATTTGTCTCAAAAACATAGGTTATGACCCCTCATTGGAACGAGCTCAATGAGCTCGTTCCAATGAGGGGTCGTAACCTATGTTTTAGAGACAAAAAAATGAAAATTAATTGGCGATTTTTGAGAATAGCGCTGGCCGGTTTTGCCCGTTACGATAGGAAAAGGGTTAAATTCTCATATTTTTATATGTATTCAATAGGTTGATTTACACGGTATTCTTTAAACAACTGGTCTCGGTTTTACATTATTCTTTTCACAACTCATTTTTATTCCTCGTGTTCTTTCCAGATTTCATCGACTCGTTTTTATTTCATAGAATGTAATGACCTCCTTTATAATTCATATTTTCCATCGCCACGATATAACCTTAGATGCCGATGTGGCGTTAATCACAGTAAATAAACCAATAAATATATACATATATAAGTTTCATCATGTGATAATGAATGTTCAACATGTTGAATGGTTAACTTTACTGTCGCTAAATTTGGCTTACATCAAAGGTTCAGTTGTTTTTCACTCTTGAATTTCACTCTCAGGGTAAATTCTGCCATCACTTGCATTTGTATCGCAAAGGGTGATGTATCTCTCCTCTAGGTAGTAGCGGTATTTAGTATAAAATTTGTGTAAACCACACAACCGTAATCCACATAACCGTAATCTGATGTTTTGACATCAGATTACGGTTGTGTGGTTTACGGTTCGGTGAGAAAGTCGTACCTCAAACCACTTGATGCAGTTCATAAGAGTGGTGTTAGAACTAGTCTGAGCGCATTTAGAATATCACCTATTGATTCACTGCTCGTTGAATCGGGGGGGGGGGGGGGGGGGTGCGGAACCTTCTGTTGAGAAGTGTCACTTAAAATTGTATCGCAAAAGGTGATGTATCTCTGCCCATGTACTAGCGATATTTAGAACAAGATTTGTTGTGCAGTGGGCTATTTGGGTACCGTCACCAGTCCATCGGCTGGTATATAGGGGAGATAACTTCCGAAAGCTAGCTCAACAGACGCAGTCATTGAAAATGCGGTTCGATTCAATGTGAAACCTTTCGCCTTAATCGCTTCTATTCGATTCAAGCAAGATCGTGATTCCCTGGGCCCTACTGACAAAGTACCAAAGTACTTGATTTCATAATATGCACCGACAAAAACGTAATCACAAAGTGTATACGTATCCTCAAATGTTAACCTCGGGATTGACGTCATTTAAAAAAAAAATCCGATTGGGGGAGGATTTTTGGGGAGTGGGGACAGGTCGCTATATGCCACAGGCATATCCGAAGGCCTTGTCCTGAGGTGGGAGTGGGTATGGCGCTCCCATTGGTTGGGGTTCAGGAGGCTCCCAGAATCCACCGCCAATGGGTGCGCCATACTCAACCCCACCTCAGGTCTACGGTATCCCTCTCCCATTGGGGATGGGGGCTCCCCCGAGAAAATTTTGAAAATTCAATACACTGTGACTGGATCTGGGAGGCACTGGTGCTTTAATTTTCCCATTTTGAGGGGGGCGGGAGGGCATTGTAATTTTTAGGGAGGTCATGGGCACTCTATGCCCCCTCGCTGGCTGCTACGCCATTGAATGGCAGTCTCTTAGGAAGGCACTTTTTACACTTTGTTGGACTGAATGTTTCATTGATTTATTAGAGTTCCCCCTACTCTTATGTCTGTTCTATTCGCTCATTAAATTGTCATATAAGAATATTTATCGCACCGCTGTAATGCTTCTTAGAATTAGTTCCAGATACTATTCCAACCATTAACCGTATTCTGGAAATTATAATGAACACAACTTTATTGACCATGACGCGGCCAGACAATAAAATCAATCGTGGAATCAAAGACAAAAGCCCACTGTTAGTCCTTTCCATGAATTATTTCGCTCTAGGTCTTCTATACCAAATTTGACATCATTTATAGATTAACGAATAATTCTATGAAACGATAACATAATCATTTTTGTGCTAGGTTTCTTGTGTGTATTCAACACTACCCGATATACAGTGCAGTCGCCATGGACTGGTCGAAATTGTTGGAAGCCGGGCGTGGTTGTTGCTGGAAGAAATGGATTTACGCCACGTCTTCAGCCTAGACTCGAGTGTCACCTGAATCCGTGCGTGAACGTATGTCTCACCAGATCGAACCCGCGGATTTCGTTTTTGTTAGGGTGGTTCTTTTCGTGCAGGGGTCAGTGTCTTTTCATCAAAAAGCATAATCAACAGGGGTTCATTGAAACTAACAATTTTAGTACAATAAAATATAGTAACTTGTGACTTACATGAAATTCAATGAATAAAACATAAAATGTCAATCACACCCCACCCACACAGGTTTTGAGTCACTTTGCGGGCCCGCGTTCTCTGTTGTCGCTGGTTGGTTCTCCCTTGTTGCTGGTTGCTTCTTCCTTGTCGCTGGTGTTTGGTCTTCTCGGCTCAATGTAGGGTCTTTGATCTCTGGTCGCCTTTTCACGAACATACAACTGGAACTTCACTCTATCGCTGCCATCGCACGGCCACTAACGTATTATCACTTTACTGACCCCTTTACTCTAACATGTAATGGAATGTCACTCTACTACCGCCGTCGCACGGCCACTAACGTATTGCCACTTTACTGGATGCCTTTACTCCAACATCCGCTAGTGTGAGGGTTAACTGCTTCCCTCTAGTTACCTCAAAGAAATCTTCATAAAGGCAAAGTCTACTCTGTCTACGTATGGCTTGCCCTCTACAACAAGTAATACCGTCTACCTAAATGCAAATATTCGCGAGCTCCCGGAGCTCGTACTTCCTATTTCTGATCCTACACTCATATATGGCCCCGACTTAGCACGCGACTGTTCCTTCTCTAAATATGAGCTCTGTGGTTCCCTTTACATCGGAACGTGCCTAACTTTCTCACCAATTCGGCACCTCATCTAACCTATAGCATAGGACATCTCCAGCTCCGCGCCCACGACCTACAATCTAACACGCCTTGAGTCTGGAATGGAATTTTCGAGAAAACCTCCGACTCTTATTCGATCGCAAAGACATTAATTTCAATTTTAGTGACTTCTCTTGAACTTGGCCGCTATAGATTTGTCTTAATTTGAAACTGACATACGTTGACAGACCAGATGCGTATATGGATGTGTGTCCAGAACCTGCGGGATGTACTGTTTTTACGACAAATACCTATTAACTGGACATAATTACATAGATAATGACCGCACGAGACTACTGGATTTTACTTCCTTTATTCTTTTATCAGCGAGCTCATTATGACGTTCACCGGACGCGCAGTAATGGGCATGAAATTCCGTGCTTAATGAGCAGCGCGCGAATAATATGTGCTGGTCTGTTGAAGTGACAAATATGTTTTTGGAGCTTATCATACAGACACACATTCTTGTGCATCTGGCCCGAGCGCGACAAATTATCAAAAATATATATACTTAGAGAAAACAAAATCGTAAATTTGAGCTATTACTTTGACAGTAATTTACGCGTGTGCAGTAATGTACACGCATGCGTTTTCCAAGTCATAAAAATCATATTCAGCAAAATTTTAATTAATGAAACACCGGGTTGTACACGGTGCTTCATTAATTAATCGTTTGTTCATTATTCCTATAATTAGTGTTTGGAATCTAATATTATTGCGTCCGTGAATATATTGTTCACCCGTGGAAAGCGACCAGTCCAAGACGGCCGTACCTTAATAGAGGCACTGAAGAAAGAGTTTGGGAAACCACGCGTGGAATCCGGCCTATATGTAATAACGACATATAAGAACACATCTGATTGGTCGTTGCCCGTTTGATTGACGTTATGACGTGAATGAAATGCTTCGACACAATACCACACAAGAAGGGTGATATTTGCACTGAAAGATTTAATCATCATTTAGTTAATTTAAGTTAAATTGCGGTGGAAATACAGAACAAAACTCGGGTATAGAGTACGTGGGGTCGGAGTACGGAGCTCGTGATACACCTGAAAAACTCCATCTGAGGTCGCTGGCCATTTTCCGCGCATGCTTCCACCGTCACATTTTAAATGCCTGTATTGTATTGGGTAATGTTGAATATACACAGCAATCGTGGTATATCGTCGCCCGAGTTCTAGAATGTCACATGTCCCATATTCTAGCACTCAGACGACGATATACCGAAAGCCCAGGACAAAAACTATTAACGCGGTATCAACTTTCTAATATAAACACATGTGTTTTGCCAGAATATCCAAGATACGCCTTGAATATTTATTTTGCATAGTCGTGAAAAATGTGTGCACCCCAAACATAATTATAACTCAGTTTTATTACCCGCTGTCTTTGCGCGACAGCGATGCTCAAATTACAGGGATCACACTGTGTCCGAATACAAAACCGAGAAGAAAAATATTCAATTATTGCTTTATGGCACCGCTCGCAACATCCGCATCGCTTCGAATTGTAACAGCCTTTGTATATTTGCACAAACGGGAGTGGTGTTACGTCGGGAATAGGATGACTGGCTCGTTCTGTGACCTAACATGTACTCTCTGACATGTATTTACCCGTTAAAAGTGGTTGATTCCCCAACTTTGAAACGTTTTAGAAATACCTTCCCAACAGCGTAATCCCCTTGACTCTGACAGTTCCCACTCAATTCTAACATGAAAGTACTACCGAGCAACTGAAACAATCCGACTGAACTCTGAATGTCCGAAAAAAGAGTTGAGAGGGAGTGGCCGACAATAGACAAAGCAGTTCGTAAACTGTCGGTTATTATTTTCATTTTAAAGAATAATTTTCGTTTAACGGAAGTAATTCTTTAAAGTAACAATAAAACACATTGTTCTCGTGTCCATGACTGTGTGACAGTCATATATATTTTAACGAGCACTTTCATACAAAAGGTATTTGACACATAAAGGTATTTTTTTGTAAAACGAAAATTGTGGTTCCGCCAAATGGTGAACAATTTTTTTCTTCAAATTTTCGGTTTTCAGAGAAAATTTTAGCATTCGAGCAACCAACAATTTTTCTGACGGACAACAAAAATTTCCAACATAGTCCTTGGAGCGGCAGAGGTGTAGCGCCCTGCCGCCTCCCGACACACTCACTAGGTTTGGACTTCTAATTTCAGATTTTATTTTCGACAACCAATATTGTTGATATGTTGTCCACATATTTAGAAAGTTTTGGAGGAGAGACTTAGAAATTAATGAGAATAAATCTCAGTCAACGTGATCTCCAGAACGGAGTACACCGTGCAGAGTCAATAACAATACACCGTTTTAGCTTGAATATGAAAAGTCGCATATTCGCTGTTTTTGTTTTTTTTTTGGTTTTTTGTTTTGTTTTTTTTTGGGGCCGCAATGCGTGACAAATTAGCAGTCTATCGGGTAAAAAAAGGTTTCTAATTAGGGATTTTACTATTTGGGGCTAATTAATAGACAGTCTTAGTGTAAATTGTATCGACATTTCACACTTGTCAAGAAAAAGAACTATTCTTGTTTAGCGTCAAAGAAAATGAAGTTAATGTGACCTGAAAATTCTCCAAGATTATTCATTACCCACAATATACTGTTTATTCTCATCTAATCTGAAATCACGATATTTGCATTGTTTAGTCCTTTGGATGAGTGGGATGTAGAGTTTTTTCTAGTGCATAGTCGAGACCAGGGTGTCGCGAACATGGCTGATGGGGGGGGGGGGGGGGGGGCTGTGAACTCAATATGTCCCGACTGTTATGACTTAAGTCCTGACTGAACAAATATTCCGTTTTACATCATCAAGGCATGTCTTCCTCGAAGGCATGCCTTGATGATGTAGTTGGAATATTTGTCAATGGGGATCACAGTTTAAAAAAAACTCAGGAAATATCTGGTCAAAGCCATAAATATGCTTTAGCATTGCAGTTGGCACCTTCGTGCTTTCAAGGGACGATATTTACATACCAGGATCTGGCAATTGAAATTCGGAGATGTTGAGCCCTTGGCTGTTCGAAACGTCATTGGTGTTCTTGGTACGTTGTCGAAATGGTTCAATTGGTTTCTCAGCTAGCTTGAGATTCCCGATGCAACAGCCAGGTGCAGATGAGTGTTCTATTAGGTACTACCGGGATACTGGTGAGCGCACTGAATTTCTAAGATCTCGCGAGGAGACTTGACGTGTCAGTGAACTTTAACCCAACATAACACGTCCGTTGCTGCTGAGACTCAGTTAAGGTTATTGCACTTCTTGAACAGCTATAATCAGTCCACTACCCAGAATAACGCACATTTACATTGACGTGGTTCCTGGTCTGAGTAGTTACCCGATAGGGAACGAAACTAAAAGGAGTGACGCCTTCGCCATAGTCGGTCCCAAGCCCAACTTTTGTTGGAAGAATTTAATGCACATAGCCCTCTTTGGGGCGGCTCCTGCAGATGAGAGGACAACAGAGGGAAAACAGTAGAATAGCTTATTTCGAAATATGATTTGTGCTTGTTCGATGATGGTTCATACACCTATTTGTACCCCGCATCTGCTTATTACACTTCAGTTGTTCTTATAATTGCATGTCCTTCAGTCTTCCTTGATTTGTCTTTGAGGGTTGAAGATGACTTGTGCGGGAGCGACCACTTTCCGGTAGTATTGGATAGAGTGGTCCCGGCTGATGTTGAGAGAGTGCCCCAATGGAACTTTAAAAATGCCAACTGGGACACTTTCTCGTCACTTTGTTCTGAACGTCACACCAGGGAGAAATTTGTAGACAGTGCTGATCAAGTAGAACAGTTTATTAAAGAGTTGCTTGACATTGCAGGCACTGCCATTCCAAAAACCTCAGCTAATCTAAAGATTGTAAACAGGCTATAAAGGAACGCCAGAAAACTGAACGGGAATTTAATAAGGCACCAACAACACTTAATTTAGACAAACTACTTATCAGTCGGACGAAGGTCAGACGTCTTATGAAACAGAAAAAGAAACCTTTGTGGGAAACGTATGTTCAATAAAATTTGGAAAATGGTTAAAAAAATGGAAAGAAACAAAATCAAATGTACAACACATAAAAGATAACAATTACTTTAAAAGATGAAATATCGAACAAACTGGCCTCAGCATTTTCAAAACATTTGTTGTCTGGAAATTGTAAACACTTTGCATAAAGCAAAAGTTACTGCCACTGAACCAGACGAAATACACTGTCATCTTTTAACCCTTTACCTAACATGAAAAGCAGACGACACTTGCAAAAACAAATTCTTGAATAACTATTTTTTTATTTTTTGTCTCAAAAACATAGGCTATGACCCCCATTGGAACGAGCTTGACGAGCTCGTTCCAATGAGGTGTCATAACCTATGTTTTTGAAACAAAAGAATGAAAAAATAATGACAATTAATTGGCGAATTTTGAGAATAGCGCCTGTCGGTTTTGCCCGTAATGTCGGGTAAAGGGTTAAAACATCTGCCTCAAACTTCTCTTGAACTTTTACTTTCAATTTTCAATGACATATGGGTGACTGACCAATTTCCACCGTCCTGACGAAAAGCAACAATAATTCCTATTACAAAGCTCAATAAAGACCACTGCAATCCAAGTAATTACAGTCCTATTCCAATAACAAGTTGTTGGCACAAAACCATGGTGAGGATGATTAATGGTCGACTTGTCTGGTTCTGGAATCGAACAATCAACTTGCGAATGTTCAGTGTGATTTTAGAAGCCAGAGAAGCACAGTGGATCAGTTGGTTAGACTTGAAACGTTCATCAGAAATGCCTTTACCAGAAAAGAACATGTTGTCGCCATCTTCTTTGATCTGGAGAAGGCATATGATAACCATGGAAGTATGGGACTTAAAAAGATCTTTTTTTAAAAATGGGGTTGATACGGCGTGTGCCTCATTTATAGAATATTTTTTAAAGGTTTCAAGTTCGTGTTGGGTCTACATAATCTGATTCACACGAGCAGGAGCGCGCAGTGGTTACGGCATTTGACTTATGCCGTAACCACTGCGCGCTCCTGCTCGCAGTGGTTACGGCATAACCCCTGGCGGGTTCGTTTCCCCCCAGGGGTAACTGCGTTGTGTTCTTGGGTACGGCACTTAATTCCGATTGCCCGCGCGGGGGCAAAGTGGCGTTGTCTACTAAGACGTACTGCACGTCGATGATGCAGCCGTGTTGAACCAATGCTGACCTTGCTTGTGTGGAGTTAGTACGTTGGGGAGCCTGACAGTTGCTCGCTGTTTCTCGGTGGTTCTCTCAGGGTACTCGGCTTCCTCCACCCGTAAAACTGTACGACACAAGGTGACCCCAGCTGTCGAAAGTATCGTCAAAATCCAATAAATGAATAAATAATACATAAATTAAATAAATAAATAAATAAATAAATAAATAAATAAATAAATAAATAAATAAATAAATGGGCTGCAGAAAACGGTTTAAAGTTTTTGAAGACCAAAACGAATTGTGTTCATTTCTGCGAGCTCCGGAAGCACCATCACGATCCGGAATTGAAAATAGATGGCAGTACCAGTAAATTGTAAAGGAAGTGAAATAGTTGTATTTATTGTTTGACAAGAAACTGAATTTCACTTGTCATATCAAACAACTACGTGTGAGATGTAAAAAGGCACTTAACCTCTTTACGGTAGTTGCTAGCACTGATTGGAATGTTGACCAAAAACACTACTCCATCGGTATAGAGCACTTCTTTGATCAAAATTAGATTACAGTTGTGTGGTTTACGGTTCTGCGACAAAATCGTGACTCAAACCACTTTTAGCAAATAGTGGTAATAGTGGTATCAGAATAATTAGCTCGGGTGCTTTTAGAATATCACCTACAGATTCGATGCTCCTTGAGGTAGAGGAATTAAATTATCACGTGAATATGTTTCGAAATGGCTGGCTAATCCATCCAAACCTGCTTATAACTGTGTCGCCGAACCTCAAAATCTTGAATTTTTTAACAGATACCAGAAACATATTCCTCCATTGGGAATTAAGCCCCATATGGAGTTCCCCACACCTGAATCTGATACGATAAGCGAGAACCGTGAGCCACATATTCCTCTTTGGCATCTGAGAAAACCTACTGTTTTTTTTAACCTTGCTTCTTCCAAAAACTCCGAGACAATCCTTTGCAGTTCAAACAAAAATATACCGAAATTAAATCAAAGTATGGAGCATATAAAAGAATCTATACAAATGGATCGAAAGATGGTGACAAAGTATCATCAGCTGTTGTTACTGAAGATCAGGTCACGATCACTTCACGTCTGTCTAAATACCAAATAAAAGTTATATTTCTACAGCTGAATTTAAAACCTTACAACTTGCGCTTGAACACATCGAAAATGTGCAGGAAAGTAAGTCGATTATCTTTTTCGACTCCTTTCCTCTTTGCTAGCTTTACTCAACTCCAAGCTGAAGAATCGTCTTATTTTGGTACTTCGTGAGAAGTTGAATACTCTCATGTATTACCAATATGATATCGTGTTTTGCTGGTTACCTGGACGTGTTTGTATCCCTGTTAACACCATGGCAGACAGTGCAGCAAAACAGGCTTTAAACAAGTCTCTAACTGATTTTGAAATTTCTTTCAGCGATTTTAAACCACAGAACAATAAGTACACCAAATCTGTGTGACAGATTGAATGGGATGAAGCGACAAATAACAATCCGGATATCTGGACATATTGGTATCTCGGGTAACACCAGGGCAGACAGTGTAGCAAAACAGGCTTTAAACAAGTCTCTCACTGATTTCGAGATAGTTCCAATGAGGGGTCATAACCTTTGTTTTTGAGACAAAAAATGAAAAAAAATAGTTATTCAAGAATTTTGTTTGTAAGTGTCGTTTGCTTTTCATGTTAGGTAAAGGGTTAATAAATTTTAAATTGTTCTTATACTTTTACATTCTCGTCTATTCATATTTGTACCATGGTTACCAAGTCTACTATATATGAAAAGCCTATGACATTAATTTTAGCTTTAAACACACTGTGGTGAACACGCCAGCAATGGGTTTTCAATAGTTAAAATTTACACCTACAGTGAAACTACATTCTTGACCTTTGGTGACGTCGACCTGAATGCGAACTTGTCTAAATTTATCGCACGTCGCCTCGCGAAGACTGAAATGAAAGTGGCAATTTTTTATTACGTTTTAAATGAGTTTACCCCATAATACACCAAAAATTAACAAACATGCATTGTCTCATGTTAATAAAGCATCCATAACTCGAAATGGTGTGTTATTATGTTATTACAATGAAGAAGGTCCTGTTTCTTTTTCTATTTCGTTTCGGTGATAAAATTGACAGCGGAAGAACCGTCCATCAGTGCTCATGTAAACAAAACAGATTCGCACGTGTGTACGTCTGCTGCTCAGTAAAATCGAGAAAAAATAATAGTGACTCTTGATAATCTGACGATCATGGTATAAATAAAATATACTCAAAGTAGCTTGGCGTACCAAATGTTCACCACTCGTGGTGAAGTGGTGTTAACCGCGCGCCGAAGGCTCGCGGTTAACACCACTTCACCACTCTTCCAATAACATGATTTTGGAGGGCGTTACGGTTTATTAGCTGCCCGACAGGAATGAGTAACAGCCAAAGGGTTTATTAACAGCCCGAGACGAAGTCGAGGGCTGTTTACGGCCCGAGGGCTGTTAATCATTCCCGGAGGGCCGTTAATAAACAGGGACGCCCAACAAAATCTTGTTATTACTATTATTACCACTTCTAAAATGGTTAAATCCAAAGATTCTTCATCAAGTTTACTTGATTGTGTGACATCTCGAGTTTTCACAATGACATTTAACCAAAATACATGTGTCGTCTCTTTCTAGATAAACAAAACTTCACGTGGTCAGTCACATGATAGCTAAATTTAAATATTTTTGTATGCCACCTGAACTCTTCCATATCTATTAATTCATGACCAAATGGTGAAAGTTCACAAATGTGTGATATTCATTACATTTATACGCGCGTTTGAAATTTCAATCGGAGCCGAGGCGTTTTCGAAATATTTATCTGGAGGTTTGAGACTGCGCATTATACACTTTTTCCGTAAAGGTAAAATCGTTTTAATCTGATAGAGAACGCCCTGTGAAGTGCTAATAATCGTGGTGAACATTTGGTACACCAAGCTGCTATGGGTATATTCTGTATCTATTCAACAGGTTGATTTACATTGTATTCTTTAAACCACTGGTCTCATTTTCTCATTATTGTATTCATTAATTATTTGTTTCTCGTGTTTCTTCCAGGGGCCAATACTAGTACTATAAAACTTTTACAATTGTATCTTCTAGAATTAATTGTATTTCTCCATAATCCTGACCCAACCATCGGTTTTCCAATTCAACCCACAAAATGACACAATAACACAGAATTAGGTTACCTGGCGATACGGCAAAATTTATTCACATAATTGTTCACTTGTACTATTACTGTTTGTACACATCAAGACACAGACGTATTCTCAAGGCTCGTCAGCCTGGAATTACATCTACAGTTTGATGTCTATACACCTTATGCCACGAGATCTCAAGGCTCGTCAGCCTGGAAGCTGCACATCCAGCTTCCTTCAAAAACCTCTTCCTCATCGAAGATGGTATCAATTTATAAATGTGGCCAAACGCAGTCTCCGCCAATTTCAACACAGTCTGAAAGTAAATAACACACGTTACAAATCAAATTCAATCCAGTAAACCGTCAACAAACGGAAAGTAAAATATGGTGGTGTCGATTTGCCGTATTGCCCAAAGAGGACATACAGGTCATCCAAATACCCGTATATCATGCTTCGATGATCTCCCTTGATATGCCAATCGGGTATCTCACACTAAATTTTCGCCCTCAGTCGATCGAACCTGACAGTCAACCAATGTGCCTGCCAAAATTATGGAGACAACTGTTTCCGTTCAATTCGTACCTCACCCAACGGAAACAGTATTTTTCCATGATCCCGGTCAAACCATCGGTTTTCCAATACAACCCACAAAATGACACAATAACACAGAATTTGGTTACCTGGCGATACGGCAAAATTACAAAGACGGCTAAAAACCCAAGGATAACGATATTTCCAACGTTTGTCTACTTCATCCTGTACTTAACCGTCCTTGGCAGTTTCACTCCGCCTACGACCATGTTTTTTTAACAAACGATCCGGTACACCAGCGTTTGCTACCAAAGTGTACCCCGCCCCCCCCCCCCCCCCCCCCCTGCCCGTAAACTGTGAAAAACAAAATCATTAATATTTGGTACAAACGGAGAAAAGACGTCTCGAAATATTTCGCGAATTCGGGAATACGTCATTGGGATATTTCTAATTACCCAGATCGACTCGAATTTGTAGCGTGTATATTATGTAAAATAAATGATTCTTTGATCCGTGGTTAGCAGAAGCCAGCTGTTAATCTCTTAATTAGTCGGACATCAACATTATCCATGAAAACAGGTGAACATGTAATTATTTTTATCCCGCAGACAGGCAAACGGGCAAAGATAATCAACCTCGCTGAGAACGCACAGTAATACTGCATGGTGCAGTCTCGCTGCCTCCGAACTCAATAGAGTCAAAGGTCTCCATAAATCAGGACTTCAAAGGGATACCGCTCAGATTCCCCCGGGGTATTCCTTGATAATATAAAAGGAATAGCAAGATTTGGAAAAGCAGTGTTGATCGTAAGTTTCAAAATCCAGCCCGGTGACTGTTTTTGGTTATGGACGTGTTAATAAATTGTGAGACTTTCGGGTCCAACATATATTTTAGAATAGATGAGAAGTTATTAGGCTAAGTGGCGCGGGAGGGCTTTGAGAGCCATAAGCGAAGTTTATCGTATAACGTGAAGTAAAGTTTGCTTGAAGGAGCTATCGAGAGCTCGAACATTTTACTTAATTGGAGGGAGTTATCGAGAGCTCGAATAGTTGACCTAATTGGAGCTATCAAGAGCTCGAACATTTTTCTTAAGCTAGGAGCTCGGAGTGAGCTTAGTGGAAGCCAGGCAAACCGCAGGCATGAACATTATTGGTTTAAACGGTAGACGGAGAGTGGTTTAGGCGGTACAAAACTGAAAAGTGGAGTGACAATATATTATCACACGTGTAAAGTGAGATAGATTGAGGAGTTGGTTAGAGAAGTTGACAGACAAATTGAGCGTACTTAAAGGTGGAAGCGACTATAAATGAATTATACGCTATGTGTACAATTGCATGGGAAGTGAGAGGACCACCAGGAGCTGAGGAACAAGAGACAACCAGGCGACAGCATTGAACGCGGGGTGGGGAAAATTCATCTGTGCTTTGTTTTGCGATCTGTGTATATTTTCATGGATTGTTCATGATAAGTACATGTGAGGACATAATAGTAATACACGTCAATCATATTTTTAAATATCAAGTCACTGACACCTAAAGATGACGAATCTGCCCCAACACAACCACAACACCGCGAGGTAGAGAGACGTATCTTCACTCGAAATACCTTGTAAATCCTCCTCGGTTCGCGAAACCAGCGCGGATCCGACGTGGCATATTCCTCACCAAACGTCCGATATCAGCTTGATTGATGTTATTCCATTCTTCATGCAGTGCGGCGGCGAGTTCCTGGACATTGGTAGGGGCTGTTGGCGTTGTCGTAGGCATGTCCAAGCATATCCCATGCAGACGTGCTCGATCGGTGAAAGGTCCCGGACTTAGTGCTTTCCAAGGCAGTGTACATGTAGTGATATTCTGCCCCTGGGGGAACTCCGTAGCGACACGGGTCCAGTGTGCTCTTGCATTGTCATCTTGGAAAATAAATCGACGGCCGTGACGTCGCGCATATGGCACCACATACGCTGCTAACATGTTGTCACGGTAGTACTTCCCTGTGACACGCCCTTGGATGACATGTAATGCTGTTCTGCTTGCCATGGTTATGCCTCCACACACCATAATCGATCCACCACCAAGACGATCGCGCTGCCTAACGGTTACGTCATGGTACCGTTCGTTCCGCCGCCACCACACTCTGTTTCGCCTGAAGTGGAAGTCGAGAGTGAACCTCGATTCATCGGAAAACATGGCGTTGCTCCACCGACGATTGTCCCAGCAATGTCGTGCTCCACACAAATTACGCCTTGCTGCGATGTGACGTTCAGTCAAACGTGGAATTATTCGAGGTCGTCGAGCGTACAAATTCCAGCTGTGTAGGCGATTTCGGATAGTCTGACCACTGACTCGCACATCTGTCGCTCGGTGCAGCTGCTGTCCAATTTCTGAGGCACTTTGATGGCGGTTACGTAATGCGGTGGTTCGGAGGAAACGATCCTGGTTAGCAGTTGTCGCACTTGGACGACCTGACCGACGTCTGTCATCAACATTGCCTGTCTGACGCTAGCGTGACCACAACCTGCTAATCACTGAGTGGGTAACGTTGAGAATTTGAGCCAACGCAGTCTGTCTGTTGCCAGCTTCCAACATGCTAACGGCACGTAAACGTTCGTCACGTATCAGTCTTTGCATACCTCAAAATTTACGTTTCAACCAGAAACTATTGATGAACGAGTTTATACCAAGAAACGAACGACAAGACCTCCGAAAAAGCCAGTCCAGTCCAAATGAAAATTTCAAAACGTACCCCACAGACATTAACGCGGCGCTCGTGCGAAAAAACTGCTCGAAGTTTTCGTGGGCCGGTGACATTCGTGATCCACTCTAAACTTGGTAACATTGATGTGTCCAATCACGCGTATGCAATACCATTTTCCGAAAATGTCAACATCAGTTTGTATATCCCCTACTTTTTGGGAATAGTACATATCAGTTTTTGACATTTCTATAGATATAGAGGATATGGAATGAGTGTTTTTCTCATATAATATTTATGAAACGAGTCTAAGAATTTTCCGTTTTGGCGAGCCTCTGGCGAGTTTCATAAATATTATATGCGAAAAACACTCATTTCATATTCTATTTATCATATGACACACACAAGCACAAATTAGCCACTTGGTATGACTTTTTAACCCATCACCTAACTTGAGTTGCAGACGGCACTTGGAAAAAACATCCTCGTATAACTAAAAATTTTCACTATTTGCTTCCAAAACATAGAATATGACCCCCTCATTGGAACGAGCTCGTCGTGCTCGTTCCAATGAGGGACCATAACCTATGTTGTGGAAGCAAAAAGTGAAAATATAAAAAAAATGAATGGTGTTTTTCTTGTAGGTAAAAGATTAATACAATATAACCCACCCTAAATAGGACAGATAACGTAAATTCTCCCTACTGAAATTATGCAAATGTCACCCAGTTGTATTTTGTTTAGCCAATCAAATTGTCCAGTTTTGAAATTGACCAATGAAAGCTCCAAACTCTAATTATGCAAATTATGAAAATGTGACCCAGTTTTATTTTGTTCAGCCAATCAAATTGTCTCGTTTTGAAATTGACCAATGAAATTGACGGAAGGCTTTATCTATCACTGATTAATATGAAAGCAAAATATCAAATGTTTTAAAGTGAACAAACCAGACGAGTAATATGATAAAAAGAAATATGTGTTGAGTGAAAATTTATGTCGCACGTTTGATGTGTCGTAATTCCTGAATTCGCAAGAAACCTGCGAAGGATAAAAGGCATATTGTTAAAGTTTTTTGGGCTTGAAAGGTTAAAATTTCTCACGGTGGACTCTGAAAGCTGTCGAAGAAGGTCAACGGTGAGAGGAGTTTTCTTTTTGATGGGTTTAGACAGTCTTCTCTTCGCTCCCTCCAAAACATTAATGACCATGAATGATCGGTGGGACTCTCTTCCCCGAATAGTTTGTGTATGTGACTAACACCGTAAAATGCGGTTATCACTGGACTGGGGTGTCCGATTATTGACAAAGAGAAAGTAAATAGATTGAAAAGGTAAATGCTTTGGAGGTAAAATGTCAGTGAGAGAATGTGTTGCTGCCCATCTATGCCATCTCCTGAATCCAAAAATATACTTTTTGCATGTACTCTCTGCCCTGGAATCTTTTAGCAGAGAATCTACACCAGGTACGCTAGATTTCAAATGTTGCGGTAAGGAATCAATACCGTGTCCATAGAAATGGGAGAACAAGCCTGTAAAAATAACACCAAAATTAAGCATAACTGGCTACCTGCAATCAATTTTAATAGCTATCATTTCAAAATTTTAATTTCTCTCCCCAAAATTCCCCGGGTATCCTACTGGGTGTATAATATTCCCTTAAGGTTGGTAAATTCATCCAGTCTTTAACAAAATATCTCCAATTCCCTCCTGGACATAGCAACGGCCAAAAAGGTGCAGAAGAAACAAAAGAATTACAAGTGTGCCAAAAGCACGATCTTCAATAAGCTTTTTGATAACCCTGCCTACCTGTTATAGGTGGGACCATCCAATTCAATTCCGTCCCCAGAATACAGTAAATGAATCTACTTCACTGCATCCTGGATTCCAGACTCGGGAATTGAATACCTTGGTTTTTGCATTGTGAAAGGACGCAAGCAAGTCGCGTCTTTGCGGTTCCCATTTAGCATCCACAAAAGAGAACAAATCACTGCGTAATCCCTAACCATCGTAGCCTTGTAACCTACTTAAAAAAGCAGCCTGATCATTCAGTACCCTGGGAATCCATTCACTCTGCAAATAAATTCGTTTAGAAAGACATAATTTATAAATTTCGACAGCTACGTACTGTAACTTCTTACTTATACTACCTTTAGTTATTATGAGTAGAACGTTTTGATTATCGGTAAACCATTTGATATTGCACACTGGCAACTGTGTGGGGAAACTGATCAACACATAATACACAGCTTTTAATTTACGGTCCGTTGAACTGCACGCCTTTTAAGACAAAACAAGGTTAATTAATTGTTTAAGCTTTTCAGTTTTGATATCGGGTATTGTTAACACCCTACTTTTACAACTGACGGTATCAATTGTAAAACCTACTGAAAGTTCAAGTACCGGTTTCGGTCCCCAAGAACATTTTTGAAATTTTGGCACGAACCGCCTCGCCACTTAAAAACCAACCCCAGCAGGAATTACACCTACACTGTTTCCTTGGGGTTGATAACATGGTAAACGATTTGCTCAGTTGGTTCAATCACTGACATTTTAGCCTAGGCATTCATTCCTTCCGCTTCAGATACCGCCGTATTTTTGTCTGCAAGTTTCCATATCTAACATACGCCTTTTGCATCCTCACTGTCTTCAGAATCTAACCATGAAGACTCAGCTCGTCAAATTCTAGAATATCCGAGAACAAATTGTTTTATTCGTGACATTCAACCAAAGTTCGCCGATGCGTGTTCACATTGTTATAGACACAAATGTGCTTTCCCCCTCTTTTATACTCAGTCTTCACTTCCTCCGAATTTGTACAGCGAGAGCGAGAGAATGTTCTGGGTACTGCTTCACGACTATTCCATTCACCTTTACTCGCTCCTCGTACGCTAATTGAGGGAATCTGTGCGAATGGAATAGACCCCTCGCATCAAGATTAACTACTCGTGGGCGTGGTTTCAAGTGCTGTACCAAAGGCTGAAAAACGCGACATTTATTGAATAAGTGTCAAATCGAGTTTCAGTATATCCCTTTTTAAACAAAAGTGGGTCACGTCCGGATTTATTGTTAATTTTTAATCAGCTGATTCGCGCGGTTCATTCGCTTCTAATTAGTTTTAGATGAAATCATAAGCTTATTTGAATACAGCTATTAATCACTTTCATGTGGAGTGTTGTAGGATAGGATAATAAATAACTGATTTTAAAAATGCATATCAATAGCAGACGAACATTTTCAGATATTCAAAATGATCGTGATTTCACCCATTTTTAAAGATTGAAGATCAACTCGCCCTTACACTGGATTCTTAAATCGGAGAATAACTATTTTATTTTGTTCTTCACGTTGTTTTTTTTCACCTTACTGACCATTAACTAATTATTTTCAATTCTTAATAACATGGGGCCTAGAAAGATAAGATGTACGATTTTTTATGAAAACTAGGTGAAGCTCACGAATAAGGTTCGGGGCACAGAATGGATGGAAACCTTTATATCGGGTGTGATAACCGTTACTTATTCCCAGTTCCTTATTCAACATTCGTTATCAACGGATCTTATTCCCAGCTCCTTATTCGACATTCGTTTATCAGTTGATAACGAATGTGGAATTAGGAATAAGTATGTCGGAAACCCGGCTTTGTTGTTGCTGGGGAAAATAGATTCACACCGCGTACTCAGCCAAAACTCCAGAAGTGTCGCCTGAATCTGTGCGTGAAAATATTTCTCACCGTGACGAACCTGCACGTTTCGTATTTGTTGGGGTGGTTCTTATCCTGAAGGGGTCAATGACTTTTCCGCAAAAAGCATAAATCAACAGGGGTTCACTAAAAACTACAATTTTAATACATATATGTTTAAAAGTAAAAATATGGTATTTTGTGACTTACATGAAATCCAATGAACTAGAAAAGCACAACGTCAATCACACCCCACCCACACAGTTTTTGAGTCACTTGCGGGCCCGCATTCTCTATTATCACTGGTTTCCCTTCCTTGTCGCAAGTGTTTGGACTTTGGTCGCCTTTTCACTTCACTCCTTCACTGCCGTCGCACGGCCACTAACGTATTATCACTCTACCGGACGCCGTTGCTCTAATACGTGACGAAATGTCACGCTACCACTGTCGTCGAACGGCCACTAACGTGTTGTCACTTTACTATGTCGCCTTTCCTCTAACAATTGACGGAATGTCACTCTATCACTGCCGTCGCACGTCCATTAATTTATTGTCACTTTACTGGACGCTTTTCACTCAAGCAATTGCCATCATGGGGTTAAATGCTCCCATCCATTATCTCATAATAATGTTCACAGAGGCAAATCCTACTCTGCCTACGTATGGCTCGCCTTCTACAACAGGCAATCCCATCTACCTAAATGCAAATAGCTCCCTGAGCCCGCACTTCCTATTTCTGATCCGACACTCCGATATGGCCACCGGCTTGGCCCGCGACTGTTCCTACTCTAAATATGAGGTCTGTGGCTCCCTTTAGGTTACAACGTGGCTACACTTTCGCACCGATGCGGCAGCTCCTCTAACCTATAGTATGGGACATCCCCAGCGACTCGCCTACGACCCACACTCTTACACGCCTTCAGACTGGAATCAATTTTTCGAGGAATCCCTTGATTTTTATTTCGCACGCCAGAACATTAATTCTCATTTAATTGCTTCTCTTGATCTTGACCGCTTAAATCTATCTTAATTTAATATTCGCTTTTAAGTTCCTTTGAAAGCCTCGAAATTCCGGTATATCCTGACATTCGGTGACAGACCAGACACGTCATATGGGTGTGTGTGCAGAATCTGTGGGATGTACTGTTTTTACAACAATTACATAATAAATGGACATAATTACCTAGATAATGACTGCAGGAGAACACTTGTCTTCTCTCGCTTTAATCTTTTATCAGACAGCTCATATGGCATTCACTAAACGCGCACTTTATTGCCAATAAATTTCATGCTTAATTAGCAGCGCGTGAATTATTGCTGGTCTGTTTAAGTGACAAATCGGTTTTCCAGTGTCCTTCACTTACCCATCTTTTCGCTCTTAAATCGGTTTTCCAGTGTCCTTCACTTACCCATCTTTTCGCTCTTAGCCCGAGTGAGAAATATTATCAAAAATATATACACTTTTTAAACCACAAAATCATAAGTTTAAGCTATCACCTTGACAAAGTAACTGTTGTCACATCGCCGCTGTCGGAAACCGGGGATTCGTCGCTGGTGGAAAAAATAGATTCACGTTGCGTACTCAAGGAGTGTCGCCTGAATCCGTGCGTGAACGTATGTCTCACCGTGACGAGCCAGTCCGTTTCACTTTTGATGGGGTGGTTCTTATCCTGAAGGGGTCTGTGACATTTCGTCAAAAAGCATGAATCAACAGGGTTTCACTGAAAACAACAACTTTAATACATATACATATAAATAAATATGGTAATTTGTGACTTCTGTGGAATCCAGTGAATATGATAAACAAAACGTCAATCATCCCCTACCCACACAGTTTTTGCAGTCACTTGCAGGTCCGCATTCTCTGTTGTCGCTGGTTTTCCCCCTTTTCGCTGGTGTTTTTGTTTGGTCCCCTCTTCACTTCACACGATAACTGCCGACGCACGGCTACTAACTTATTGTTACTTTACCGGACGTTTTTACTCAACATGTGACGGAATGTCACTGTCCGCCTGTCGTCGCACGGCCGCTAACGTATTGTCACTTTACTATGTCGCCTTCCCTCTAACAAGTGACGGACTGTCACTCTTCCACTGCGACGGCCACAAGCTTTTTGTCACTTTACTGGACGTTTTTTTTTCACGCAAGCAGTCGCCACCAATGGGGTTGAACTCTCCCCTATGTTTATCTCAGAATAATGTTCATACAGGAGAAGCCTACTCCGCCTACGCATGGCTTGCCTTCTACAACGGGTAATGCAGTTTACCTAAATACAAATAGCTCCCTGAGCTCGTACTTCGTGTTTCTGATCCTATTCTCGTATATGGTCACCGACCTGACACGCGACTGCCCCTATTCTAAATATGAGCGCTGTGGCTCCCCTAACATTACAACGTGCCTATGCTTTCGCACCGATGCGGCACCTCCTCTAACCTATAGCATGGGACACCCCCATCCGCTCGCAACGACCTACAGCCTTGCACACCTTCAGACTGGAATGAATTTTTCGAGAAACCCCCCGATTTTTATTTCGATAGCCAGAACTTCAATTCTCAGTTTACTCGCTTCTCTTGAACTTGGCCGCACAGATCTATCTTAATTTAATATTCGATTTATTTAAAGTTCCTTTGAAAGACTCACACTTCGGCATATTTGGACATTCGGTGACAGGGTAGACGCGTAATATGGGTGTGTGTCCAGAACATGTGGGATGTACTGTTTTCACCATAATTACCTATTAATTGGCCATAAATACGTAGATATTGACTTGCAGGGGAACAGTGTCTCTTTTACTCATTTAATCAGTTATCAGATAGCCCATGTGGCGTTCAACAAGTGCGCCACAATGGCAATTAAATTTCACGCTTTATTAGCAGCGCTTGAATTATTGCTGGTCTGTTTAAGTGACAAATCGGTTTTCGGGGTATAAACGCACATTCTTATACCTTTGGCCCGAACGAGAAAAATTATCGAAGATACATACACTTTTGTACAAACAAAATCGAAACATCAAGCTATCACCTTGACACCCGCCTTTATACAAAAATAATTTGTGAAATTTCCAGATTTTTTTAACAATTTGTCTCTCGCAAACTTAACCACTGTTCTGGGCTTTGATTTTGGGGGTCTTTCGGTATGTGTTTTGGGGGAGACTGAATAACATATAGCAACAAACAGAAATTATTTTGCAATTAATGGCATGGGAATGTCGATGTGCCAAGCAAAACACCTTGAGCAGCGACAAATAACTGCCAGGATCAGGCCCGTAGCCGGGATTTCATAATAAGGGGTGCCGTAGCCAGTTTTGGGGAGCCATCGATGATATTTAAAAGGCCGTTGTGTGAGGTTTCGGGAGGATGGGGCTCCCTTAGTCCAAACTAAGATCCTCAGATCGTTGCCCCCTCGTCCCACTTCCCGGAAGGGAAAGTGGGAGGAGGGGCATCGACCCGAGGAACCTACTTAAGACTAGCCCCTCTCCCACCACCACCGAGAAAAGTTTGCAAAATGTAGTGCTTTAAGAGGTATTTGTAGCGTGTTTCGCCCCTATGTGGGAGACCATTTCGAAGTTCTATATTATGTGAAAGTTGCATTGGGTTGGTGTGGGGTTTTTTTTTGGGGGGGGGCATTGAAAATTTTAAGGGGCTGCCAGCCCCCCCCCCCCTCCACCCATAGCTACTGGCCGGGATGGTCTGTATAGTTCATGATTACAGGCAAAGTCTCATTTAGGTTCCGTTCGTGTACATCGCCACGCCACTTCTAAAGGAACAAGAGATGTTAAATACTGGTTTACCTTGTCTGATTTTAAGGTAGAAAGGCCACAGACCGGGAGTAACCTTCCCACCACACTTTTTATCTCCTTCAAAATGACGATTCTGCCCTAGATTTGTTGAGGGGTTCAGCTTTACAGGCTTGTAGCTTAAATGTTTATCCTGAACATCCTTTCCGATTATGTCGTCCGCTCACCAACGGCGCAATATTTGCATTGTGCAATTCAAATAAAGCATGGTGAATAATGGCCATTGATTGTTGAATCACATATCACCTGGGATGTAACATTTATAACTGTCGAATAAAGCTTTTCTCCCGTCGAGAGTTCCAAACACACACACATCGGGCGAACTAATACTAACGTGCCCGGTTGGACACTACAAGAATCTTATGTCGGCGTTGTCGTAATTTGTTAATTGTTACAATTTTGATCGAATTGTTGACTGTGTGATGTATGTGACTCGAACCATTTCTTCGATGCCATTTTCCACACGTTGGTTATCTCGTTAAATAAAAAAGTTGTTTGTCCACATTTCTGACTTGTTTCTCTTCAACTAAAGTCGCTGAGTATACATGGTGAACCTTGTGGGCAGATCAAATGTGTATGTTATAACTACTCATGTGCAACTATCCCATAATGCATAAAATCTACTAAAGTTCCTTTCTTCTTTGAATAAGATTAAGACAGAACAAAACGAGGGTGGAATACGGAGGGATGGCATCAACGACCCGAATTAGTGTTTTTTCCCGTATTTCACGAGCGCCGATGGAAATACAGGAAAAACTACAAGGACCGTTAATTTCAGTTCCCCGTACTCTACCTGAGTTGTGTTTTGTATTTATGCCACGATTAAGCATGGAATTAAATGAATGGAGCCGATAGTTTTTTAACCCTGGCGGGCGGTATCGTCCATGTCATTTCAATGGTAGCAGTTGGAAGAGTCAATATTCATTATCTCGCTGCGGACCAATTAATATTTTCAACGTGCAGCCTTGGAGCTGCACGTTGAAAATATTAATTGGTCTACTCCACACATTCTCTTAGCCACCATCCTACTTAATGAAATTATGACGTACCACGTCCATGAGCCAGAAAAGGCGCTCGTTCGTGTTCAAATGGTTAAAGAAAAGTATAATCTTCGGCTGTTTATTTCTTGATTGATGCTGTTTTGTGTCAATGCATTTTATTGACGTCATAACGGTAATCAGATGCGTAACGACTAATCAGTTATGGTCTTACATGGCGTTCTTATATGTAGGGCGGATTCCACGCATGGTCTATCTACCACATTTCTCAATGTCTGTATTGTATCGGCTAACTTTGAATATACACAGCAATCGTGATATAAACAAGGATTACTTACTCAATCTCTCTCATATCAGTCAGTTTTCAAGTAAAGGTGAACGTCTCTATTTTAACAAAACACATCCAGCAGAGATGTGCATTATTCAATTATTAACAATCAAACGTTGTTTTAATATTTGGTCAGAATGAAAAACGACAGCAACATGATATAACACCCCTGCATATTCTTTCGCGTCCCGGTCAATTACGCCCAAGTGAGAACTAACACTATAATAAACTCGAGTAATTGACACAAATTAGCAATTAAAAACAAAAATCGCGAACGGTGAGAGGAGGTCATGGAAAACTGAGCTGCCAACGAGACCTAAAAAGTTTAGGGACAGATTTTAAATTGTTAACATGGCAAAAATTCAAAAGATCAAATAGTTCTCCACTCAATCGACCGACTACAAAAAAGTTCTTCACGACAAGGCAAAGGTTGACACCGTAAAACACACGAAAGCGTTAACTTCAACGGCGACTTCAAAGATGAACTTAAAGAGTTTGTAAACCACAATAAACAAATTTTCGAAGCATACTTCAGCCCAACACAGAAACCTCGCGACGATGGGGATCTCGCCGCCCGGATGCTCGCCACCAGAGTCATCATCCGTAAGTGCAAAACTCGTCCTCGACGGCCGATAACGAAATAACATATCCTTAAACAGAATCTCCACCTCTCGCCTTTATCGAAAGACTCACTGAAATCTTTAACCGCTGTCCCCGGGCAGGCCACTTCCCGAAATGCTGGAAAGTGGCCACAGGGGTGATCATCCCCAAACCTGATAAAGAACCCAACAACCCATCAGGCTCCAGGCTCATTAGTCCACTTAGCTGTTTGGGCAAAGTATTTGAACTTTATTTTGAACTCATGTAGAATCAATTGACTTTTTTAAACAATCGGCAGAGAGCCTATCGTAACAACAAGGAGGTCGTAAAGCATGTATACCGATTGAGTGACTACATGTAGACCTCTTTGTCTCCAAAGGAAATTACGACAGCGAAGGTCCTTGACGTCGAAAAGGCGTTTGACTCAGTTTGGCACGATGATATGAGATATAAACTGGCCAAAATGAACCTCCCAAACAAAATACTTCAAGTTATCTCGTCTTTCCTAACACATTGGAATATTAAAGGTAAGTCTAACTGCGAACAATCGCACATTATGGAGCTCTCAGTCGGTGTGCCCCCGGACTCGGTCCTCAGCCTGTTTCCTTTTACAATTTATGTTTCGACTTTCACAAAGTGGGTGAATATCAGGTCGACATTTCCCAGTTTGCCGATGACAAGTGACTCTATACGGATAGTGGAGTCCGTGACATTTCAGAATATCGCCCTGGTGGACATACAAGACTGGGGAGCAAAGTGGCGAATCAAAGGTCAATCCTAATAAAACCCCAAAACTAATCATAACTAAAAAAAACACATATACCTCTATAATACCAAGCTCAAAACTTCCAACGAGGCCAAGTTTCTTGGAATGACTATTGATACGAAACTGGCCCAAAACACAAACATATCCAATGGTGTTACCCGAGGAAACAAACATAAACTTATTAAAATGATAAGAGGTAAGGACTGAGGTAAAATAAAAACAGGCTACTGAAACTTTATCAATCATCCATCATACCACTCCTCGAATATGGGGCTATTGTCACAAAACAATCTCAGTAAAACAAATCTAACCAGATTCTAACGTGTCCAAAACCACTCTCTACGCGTAGCCCTCCGAGCCCTCAACCACAGCCTCCCCCGAATGGGCTGACATTGACACAATAGAAACGCTGTTTAAAAACATCGCGGATAAACCATTAATAAGCTTAAAGACAGCAAACTTATCTGCGAAATAAATGAGTACCGAAAAAACAACTTAACCCTTTACCCAACGAATCGCCCGCATCCGCCCGCGTAATGTGTAAATTCAGCAGTTGAAAAAAATATTATTTTTCACAAAATTTTAACAAAACCATATCATGTGACCCCTCGTTAGAACGAGCTCGTCGAGCTCGTTCCAAAGAGGGGTCACATGATATGGTTTTGTTAAAAAAAAAATTCAAATTTTAGAAAATGATATTTAAAATAATAAATTTTGATATCGTCTGCGTTGGGTAAAGGGTTGAGGGCACCAACTCACACACACACGCACACACAAACCGGCTTTACCCGCAAGCAACAGTCCGTCCGTTGTCACACCTGGTTTGGACTTCAGAATATTATTTCCTATTTGTCATAGGCCCAATTAATATGAACAGCATATCAACACCTCGTGTGAGTTAAATGTAGGAGAGATTTCGAATTCATCGGATTAGGGCGTCGGTGCGTATGGTGTGCAATTTTTCCAGTGGAGTCTATAAGGCGTTTGCGTTGATGCTGTAGATGGAATATTTGATCTGTCGGGACTTGTGCCATCACAGTCAGTAGAAATCAGGTTTACTCATCCCACCCCCTCCAATCGGTCATCTTCGCAATGCCCATGGATTTGGTCGATCAATTTGTTCTTAATCGGTAACACGGAGTTCGTAAATGGAACTTTAAATTAAGACAAGTTCACACACAGTCAATGGTATATTGGTCCGGTTATTATGTGAATGGGCGAAAAGTGACAAATAGGGCTGGGAGGTTTTTTATCTTTCCGGTTCGGTTCCGGTTTTTGCGACAAACCGCAAATCCGAACCGCAAACCCAAAACAAATCGAACGGGTTTACTGTGTTTGTGCCTAAACTGATCAAACTACCTTACTTGGACGGAGCTGGACTAGCGATCAGTTCAGAGTCAGTTAGGTAGTAAATGTAACAATGAAAATACAACATAGTTAATGTTATAGGCTGGCTTATGCAGTAATTACAGTGTTGCATAAACTGATAATCGCTGATTAGTCCTTCAGATAACTGCTCCACGCTGCGTGGCAAATCTTGTATTTATAAAAGGTTTAATTTCTGTTTTGGAGTTATGTATATCCACCG
This sequence comes from Pictodentalium vernedei, assembly GCA_031216915.1. Lineage (NCBI taxonomy): Eukaryota > Metazoa > Mollusca > Scaphopoda > Dentaliida > Dentaliidae > Pictodentalium > Pictodentalium vernedei. The sequence goes on along the minus strand of CM062296.1, from coordinate 640,369,338 downwards.
TTGTTATGAGTAATTGTTTTGTATAAAATGTTGTTAATTTCTTGTTACCAGTAGTCTGGCTATACCGGCTGATAAAGAAGTACGGTTGGTTATTCCGCCGCTAAATGTAAATAAATGTTTAAAGTTGACAAGCGCTTTGAGTGAGCTAATTTCCCCACAGTATATGCTTTACGACATTTGGTGGAGAGATCCTGGCAGACTAACTTTTTAGCTTAGTCACGATCCAAAAGATGGACACGATTCCAGAACACGTCAAACAGCTCATCGGACGTCTCGACGTGAAAAATATGTCGCTGTCCTGGAGAATTCAAGAAGATGAAACATCCCTGAATGTCTCGTTCAGATGGAAAAAATTGTCAGAGGAGCGAATAAACAAACGTAGGTCAAGAGCTAAGATGGAACGAGACAACAGACGCAAGGTGATATACTTGGAACGAAAGGAAAAACAATCAGCCACATGCGACGACGGCACAAGGAATCGAGAAAGTGAACGCACGGTGGAAATTAACGTCGCTGGGGAAAAGAAGCATATTAATGTGAGTACCGCCACACAAACTAACTTGCTGTCATTGACTGACGTCGGTGTAAACGCCGTTGTCAAAACGGCAGACAGACAAACCCAGTGTCAAAAGTATCTTACCGAAAATTCAACTCAGACTATGCCTTCATTAAATTGTGCAGAAATCAACGTACATGGAAATTCTGACAATGTTTCGAAACGTTTTCAAAATGCCCAAGACAGTTTCGAAAAACGCATTTCACAGAATTCTTTTAAGGCAGAAAAACCAATCGAGAGCAGTGACAAAACAAACAGTTCAATCAAAAATACAAGCAAAACGATTCCTCACAAGGTCCTCAAAACCAAGTGTATAAATGGGATCAGACACTATCTCGTTAAATGGATAGATTACCATCAAAACACATGGGAACTACAAGAAAACATTGGTCCGTTTTTCATATGGGAGTTTTTCCAGGAGAAAGGCCGCTATTTAACAATTTCAAAGAGTACGAGTGAGCCGTGACGGAATGATCCATATTACTAACTACCGGTTCAGCTTGAAAACTTTGCTAGAATTTTCAAATTGAAACGCCATAAACTGAGAGAGAAAAAAAACGATAAAAAAACTCTCTGTTTTTGTTTTGAAACATTGTATGATCAGTCAGTTACTCAAGTTCTTCTTAGGGCTCGAATGAATTTCGTAATGCAAAAATACTTTCGTAATTTCGTGTTAAGAAGGACTTAACCCCATTATACCTAGAGTGGATGCTGATTCGTTTTTTTTTTCTGTTGTTCTCTTTGGAGGACCAAAGATTTTTCAGGCAGAGTGTGCTGTTATAGGCTGGCTTATGCAGTAATTACAGTGTTGCATAAACTGATAATCGCTGATTAGTCCTTCAGATAACTGCTCCACGCTGCGTGGCAAATCTTGTATTTATAAAAGGTTTAATTTCTGTTTTGGAGTTATGTATATCCACCGTTGTTATGAGTAATTGTTTTGTATAAAATGTTGTTAATTTCTTGTTACCAGTAGTCTGGCTATACCGGCTGATAAAGAAGTACGGTTGGTTATTCCGCCGCTAAATGTAAATAAATGTTTAAAGTTGACAAGCGCTTTGAGTGAGCTAATTTCCCCACAGTATACGCTTTACGACATTAATATGAACCTTATTCATTTCTTACTTTGATTCATGCTGTTTTTTTTAACTGAATAAACATAGCAGCTGATCCCCTAGAACCCAAAGAGAGGTTAGTCGGAAACCAATGCAGAGAGGGTTTTTTGTGGTGAATGGTGTCGTGCAATCTATTGCGGTTTTGTCCAACTTAAGGAGCCAAAATTTAATGTGTAATTTACTATCTGTTCGTAATTGGAAGAATGCTAAATTATTTTTGGTCATCAAAATTTGTTCACATATCTTTGCCTTGTTACAATTTATGGGAGAGTGCCTACAGGCACTCTCCCATAAATTGTAACAAGACAAGTCCTTACAGACTAAATAATATCACTTTAAAGATAATATGAAGCACATCCACTGAGTGTGAAGCCTTCAAGTTGCAGTACCTTTCACCTCAGAGTAAAGCCCAAAAAGGGGCTTCCAGCACTCTACCAGTTAACACATAGAAAAATTGAACGGAAGCCGAGGTTTTCTCCTGAAACCGAAGCGAAACCGAATCTGAAAAATCAAACCCCGCAGCTCTAGTGGTTACAATACACTGTTTTGATGCAAACGGCGCCACTAGCGGTTTGCACCCCAACCTTTAATGGAGGATACAAGTTCCCTGATTCATCCGTGCATGTTTTGAAAAAAATATGAAATATTGGTGGCAGTTGTCTTCTGAAAAGTGAGAGAAGATAAAAATCGGGTGGGGGTAAGTAAAAATATGTCTATTTCATTCAGTGCGAAACTGGACGGGAGTATTGGAATCACCCAATTTAAAGGCAGCCTATATTTTTTCAATATATCTTTTTCATGAGATGATAAACTAAATGGATAGATGGTTGTTTTTGCCCAAATCAGCTTGATAAGATGGGGAGAGGAGGAACGATTAGCACTGTCGTCAATGGGAAAAAAACAGTGTACTGTAACCAAAAGTGGTACGACATTTCTTGTGATTTTTAAAAAAATTGTTTTGGATGTTGGATCTACCGGTGTTATTACTTGATGACTGGAGCCAAGTCGGTTTGTAAATGGGTGGAAATTTTAGAGAAAAGGTAATTCTGAAGACGTTGTATGCCCATTTTTATGAAAAACAGCTCATTTTAGAGTGCCCATATGCATAAAATGCTGGCCAAATGAACAGTGAATCTAAGGTGGAGAAAAGATGATACAATTTGGTTATTTTGTTGTGTTTCTAGTCAATCTGAGGCAGGCCAATATGAAATGGCAGTATTAATTGAGCTAAATGTTGTTATCTGTGCAAAATAAGCAGGTTTTAACCCACCCTGGCCAAAATTGGAATGGAGCATATTTTCAATCTAGATAACGTTCAGTCAAGTTTATTATTGATTTCCACTTTCTAACTAACCGCCATCCCCAAATATAGTCAGTAGAAGTATAATTTCTTCCTATTTCAGAATTTAACCCCTCCTGTCTATATATGCTTGCTGAAAGTGTGATTTTCTGCATTTTGGTGTGTGAGAAACAGTCCTTGAACAGAGATTTTTCTTTATTTTGGCAGGTGTGATGGTCAAATTAATGAGAACTATTCTGTTTTAGCCTGTGATTTGATTCAAATGTTGTTTTGATGAGATGCTCGGGAGGCTTTTACTCCATGAGAGCAATTCGGGTGTGGCGCTACTTGATTTTTCTATGTTGAAATAATAACTGTTTTCCCTTATTTTTGAACAGAACTGTAGCTACATTATTACCCTTGATTGCTGGATACATCTAGGCAACTTTCTGATCTTATTTTGTTGTACACAAGATTGCAAAAACTATCTTTTTGGCAATTTCTAGATGGAAAAGTTCACTGCACTGTGAATAACTGCTCCCCTCATATTCACAACATTCACTGGGTTAAACATTTCTATTTTCACAATCAAACTTGCAGCTCCAATGGTGTTAATCAGTAATAGTTTGGTCCACTATATGTGCTTTGTTATTCACAAAGAGAAGCTTTCACAAGAACGTAGAAATCTGTCATATAAATGGCATTTTGTGTGCTTCCTCTCTCCTTGGTCTTTCATTTGTCATTTTTCTTACCTAGTACTACTATAACCACCATAAAAACTTGCATGATGTTCATGTAGAAGGTAATGTGACATCATTTGTTATAAACCAATAAAGAGAGACGCCTTGCAGTTTATAAGACTGTTGCATTAGGAAGATTTCAGTTAAAATAAGTTGTTGGACCTGGCTGGAATGAGCTACTATGCTGTTCCCATGCAGGTTCAGCAACTTTTTTTGGAAAATGTCAAACAAGTGGAGATAGAGTAGATTGGGCATGTGGCTAAATGTAATATCCTGGCTTGATGCTTGAGAATGTGGGTTAAATGAAGAAAAGTTGTGATATTGTACAGAATTGAGAGACTCCAAATTGAATTGTGGTTTTTTTTGGGAGACTTCTCTTTTTCATCCCCCACCACCAAGTTTCGTTTATCCTGATCACTATAGTTTGAAAATTTGGCACCCGTGAGTACCACTGGATCCTTTGTGTGGTTAGTACTCACACGTTTTTTTATAACATGGAGGTTCAGCCCAATGTGTAGAGTGCACACCAGTTCTTAATCTGGTATCAGTACAAAACCAGGTGAAGTTTCCACTTTCATCTCATTTTGGCAGTGTCTGTATCACCCAAATGTATGATTTATTAATTTTCCAAGTATCTTGTTAACTCTGTGCGCTGCATATGTGGGAAACAGTTGGGGATTCTGTCACTGGAATTGAAGTTTGTGAACTTAACTGGATTGGGTGTAGGCTTTTCTGCTAATCTGGTGGCAGGGGTGGGGGGTCATATAGGCAGCACTGTTTGTTCGTCTGTTTCTTTCTTCATTGAAGTCGTATGCTTATCTCATGTTAGAGTGTGCTTCTGTCATGTGGTGTAAATTACTACTGTAAATTGTACTTCATCCAAACACCTTTATGAAACAAAAGTACATTCTTTTTCTTTTTTATTTTGAGAATAATGGAAGGTGGTTAATCTTTTTGGCTTTCATTTCTCTGATAACGACTTTTTGACCTTGGTAGTTTATATAGCTACTCTGTTGGTATACTGAATCAAAGTGATAAAAGCTTGAGGACAACAAATTCATTAAACTTGTTGTTTGGAAGCAGTTTGTAGGGAAAAATGTAAAAGTGACACATGATTCTTTTTTCACTCAAACAACCGGGGTGGGTTAATTGTAATGTTGATAGATCAGGCAAAGAGCATTGAAATTTAAAGAGAAAAGATATTTAATACATTAGACAGTATTTGTCCTTTAATTTAAACTCTAAATTACATATATTTTTATCGACTCTGTAAAAGGTTTAGGTTACAATACACTGTTTGGTGCAAACAGCGCCTCTGCGTTTAATGGAGGATAAAAGTTCCCCGATTTATCCGATTGGTGGAAAATGAACTGAGCTTGCAAATGTGAATTTTAATGGTGGATAAAAGTTCCCTGATTTATCCGATTGGTGGAAAATGAACTGAGCCTGTAAATGTGAATAAAATTTTAAAGTCCATGTTTTGAAAACAATATCAAATATTGGTGACAATTGTCGTCTGAAAAGAGTGAGAGAAGATAAAAAATCGGGTGGGGGTAGGTTAAAATAAGTCTGTTCCATTCTGTGCGAAACTGGACGAGTGTATAGGAATCACCAAATTTAAAGGCAAAAGTCATATGGCGACCTATATTTTTTCATTATTTTTTTTTTCTTGAGATGATAAACTAAATGGATAGATGGTTGTTTTTGCCCAAATCAGCTTGATGAGATTGGGAGAGGAGGAAAGATTAACGCTGTCGTCAATGGAAAAAAACAGTGTATTGTAACCTAGTGACAAAGACAACGGATAAAGATACCGAATGAACAAAATATTGACTTCATGATATATACAGATGATCATGATAATGTGCATGTCCTGTGATTTGTATCAGATTCGAGGCAGTGTCCAGAATGGGATCTCAACGAGCCGGCTTTACCGGCGAGTTGTGATCCCATTTTTGGACACCACCGAGAATCTGATGCAAATCACAGGACATGCACATTATCATGATAATTCATTTATCTAACAATTCTGTCACATACACAGATCAAATCTTAACCCTTTTACCCAACATAAATGCCAAAACCGGTCAACGCTATTCTCTAAAATCGCCAGTTGATTTTCATTTTTTGTCTCAAAAACATAGGTTATGACCCCTCGTTGGAACGAGCTCGTCGAGTTCGTTCCAACGAGTGGTCATAACCTATGTTTTTGAGACAAAAAATTAAAAAAATTTAGTTATTCAAGAATTTTTTTTTGCAAGTGTCGTCTGCTTTTCATGTTTGGTAAATTATTTTTAAACATTTTTGGGACATAATGTTCGGTCGATCACTGAAACGCACATAGAATGTATCCATGCGCCTGTTATGATAGCTCGTAGCGCTACCGGAAACGAGTCGTCTATATGATACGGAATCAGAATGAGTCGTCTATATGATACGGAATCGGAACACATTATGTGATACGTACCGTTTATCGTGGTTTTCATGCCAAAATCTATATGATTGTTAGATAAATTTTTAACATCGATGGAAATAGTTTATTACTGAAGTTCAATGAACACTGACCTGATCTGGAATAGAAATCTCTTGAATCTTTGCTTTCGATTGACATATACTTAATTCTAATATCAAATCAATAGACTATGTCGTTACATCCGTCAGCTATTATCAAGAGACATCCCCAAATACCATCGTAGTATTAGCTTTAATTTGCTTTACAGCAGAACTGACGGGTCGACAGAAACATTAATCAGATAAGTCAATGAAAGCTGGATCTAGCTTTCCGTTATATTTATCATTATGTATTCTCCTCTATCTGTCATGTAAATTTTGATTGAATCGGTTGTACAAAAGTCCCAACGCCAATTAACAATGCATACTCTCATGCGATTATTCTTACCAATCTTATTAAAGGCGTTCACTGTTTGTGATGAATGACATTTTAATTTGTGTGATTGTACATGTCACCTGTCACGTGCATTTGACAGGGACGTAGCAACCGGGAAACATCTGCCTACCCACCCATACCTTCCTAAAAATGGTTGGAAGATATAGAGAGAGACGGGGAGAGGCTAGGTAAATTAATTTGCCTCTGTTTTACGGCTTCTTCAGTCGCAGAAATTGCATGTTTTTTATCTATATTTACAAAACTTACACATCGGCCCGAAATATTACAGCCCGGTAGTGAAATTTGGATGTTGTGCTTCAATAAATTCAATTTGCGCAGTTTAGACATGCGATAGTCCCAGTCGCATCTCTGTGTATAGTAATCCTACTATCCTACCAAGTCACCTGTGCCCCCACCGATATGTACTACATAAAAAAATGTTGAACCACCCCCACCACCCCCCCTCCCAAAAAAAAAAATCCGTGTAAATGACAGAAAATAAATTGAAACGATAATAAAACGAATTACTACGCCAGTCCGATCGATTAACTGGTGATCAAGAACTGAGGAAAGCGCCGGCAATGATGGTCAGCAGTGACTCCAGCACTGGCGGTATATTAATTGTCACTGTTCGCCATTTTGTTTTTATCCCAAAAGTCTGAATTCGGCTAAAAGGCACTTGTTTTGGGTTCAAAGCAACGGAAAGTGGGCAGAATTGTACATGAGGCCAAAAATGTCAGAGGTAATAAATTAATAATGTACTTAGCAATGAATGAATGAGATGGTGGCTCTCTCCCCTTCTACTACCCGTCTGCTTTTGTAAACAAATGAATGTCGATAGGAAAATACAATGAAAACACGAAACGGTTTGCAGTCAGAATTGATGACGAAATTTCGGAGAAAAAAGGCTGGCAAAATAAATACGTTACGGGGCATTTACTAGGTGGATACGGCTAAAGCCTCGCTTAATGTTGTTCCCACTTTGCCTCATGTGATACCTATCCGTCAATTAAACGTCCCATAATTTATAATATATCACGTGAAAGTTAATTCATTTACTGACTAACGATTGATTGTTTCTGACAAATTCATTGAAGAGATGCCATGACATCACCCGACACGTGCACGAGGGGCCAGTATCCAAAAATCCCATATTCACAAATCAGTATCGGGTGTGTCCACCTTTGATTTGTAAACACACTAGTCATCTCTGCCTCATGTTGTCAATGGTACAGCCAACTTGATCCTGACAAATTTGGTCCCATTCCTGTATGGACAAGAATGTTACACCACATTTCTCGTCATTCTTCATGTGCGCGTACGCGCGCGTATACCAATTTGGTATTGCCTGTAGACACGGGTTATCTCACGAGCAGATACTATTCTACTCGGAAACATTGTTTTTGTGTTTAATGTGCACAAAAGTCGCACCGTAAACAGATCTGACGATGAAATGCATAGCGATCTCATGTAATACATGTTTCTAGTCATCTTGTGATTTTCAAAGCACTACCCCTGTCCTACTTATTGGGTCCCGTGGTGGACAGAAGTGCACGTAGGCTATTATTTTCTTGTGAAGCTATTGGGATCCATGCCTTACATTTCATAAAACATTTGGCAAAATATGCGTTCGCAAATGTTGAGAAAACCTGAGTGGTTCAACTCTAACGTTCTGTGTTATCACAATCAATGTGCGGGTACACTTCTATGATAGTGCTCTACCCCTTCTTACTTTGAAATTGTTTCTGCCTATCTGAAACAACTAATCCCTGTCAGTACTTATCTCCTAATCTACTTTGGTGTGGAACATAGAGATACAAAGAATGTGAGGAGTTTGAAACAACTCCTCAAAAACAAATTCAGGATTTATAACTGACGGAGTCTACACAGACCTGGATGGAAATATTTTGTATCAACGGATTCAGGCAATGAGAAAAAAACACAGAGTTAAACTTATACAAATCTTGTACTGAACATTCTGACCTGACAAAATTTAACTTGTGTGCAAATCTCGCTTAAAATACTCGGGCCTGGGGATTGGCATCGAGTATTATGTGCAAGATTTGCATTAGCAAGAGTTTGCCAATTACCAATTTTCTGAATCCACTGATACATAAAGATTATTGTGACATTAAAGTGACCTGGTTTGTCGTATTCCGCCGAGATGACGACTCTCAATCGCCGGATCACACGACCTGCCGAAGGCGGGAAAAATCATCTGGCTATCTGACCTCGTCAACGACACGTAATGTGACACACCAGATCACTTTACTATTATAATGATTTGTTTATTATATGCCGTAATGGAAATTCACCTTTCACGCGAGAAATTAATACAAAAATTGGTTAAGAACAATATTAGAAATTCACGTTATTCGATAGTGTTTATTTACATAAATGAAGCGTACCGAGAAACAGTTGGTAATCTTGGTGGACTCGATAGCCGTTCTCCAATGCCGTCCTCGTTCTGAGACCAACCATCTGATACGGAATCGGAAAACCTCTCACTGTGATAAGGCGATCAGGATTCGATGGGTCAAAGACACGGCGTATCATTGGTAGGTATATAATAAATACAGATTATCAGGGCAGTAACTGGTGACTTGAATTCCGTAGACTTAACGAGAGCTGAACAGTCGCATCTCACGATTACCGAAGGATGCGGTTGATATTCTCTCATCAACTAGATGGAATACAGAACACTGTACTGTCATAATAATCATTTATTATATACCTTTACAAAGAGGTAAAACACATGAATAATAATCGATATTGGCCTGTACAAGTAAATGAATTCTTGAATACGTTGCATGAATAGTATTCTATTACGTCATTATTTTTGTCGGAAACCGGGCTTGGTAGTTTCTGGGGGAAATAGATTCACGCCGCGTATTCAGCCAACACTCAAGGCGTGTCGCCTGAATCCGCGCGTGAACGTATGTCTCACCGTGACGAACCCCCCGTTATGTTTTTGTTGGGCTGGTTCTTATCATGAAGGGGTCATTGACTTTTCCCCCAAAAGCATAAATCAACAGGAGTTCACTGAAATTCACAATGTTAATACATATACAAAAATATGGTAATTTGTAACTTATATACAATCCAATGAATAACACAAACGTCAATCACACTCCACCCACACTGTTTTGGGGTCACTTTGCGGGCCTGCGTTTTCTATTGTCACTGGTTGCTCCTTCCTTGTCGATGGTGTTTGGTCCTCTCGGCTCAGTGTAGTGTCATTGGAATCTGACCCCCTTTTCACACAACTGAAATTTCACTATACGACTGCCATCGCATGTCCACAAACGTATTGTCACTTTATTTAGGTGCCTTTCCTTTAACACTTGACGGAATATCACTCTACCATTGCCGTCGCACGGCCAGTAATGTATCGTCACTTGACTGGACGCTTTTCACTCAAGCAGTCGCCACTTAGGAAGTTAAGTGCTTCCTCCATTTATCTCAGAACAATGTCCATATAGGCAAAGCCTTCGCTGTCTATGTATGATTTGCCTTCTACAACAGGTAATACCGTCTACCTAAATGTCAACACTAGTTAGCTGCCTGAGCTCGTACTTCCAACTTCTGATCCTAAACTCATATATGGCCACCGGCATGGCCCGCGACTGTTCCTATTCTAAATATAAGCTCTGTGGCTCCCCTTACACTACAACGTGCCTATACTTTCGCATCGACGCGGCACCTCCTCTAGCCTATAACGTGGGTCATCCCCAGCTCCTCGCCTACGACCCACAATCTTACACGCCTTGAGACTGGAATGATTTTTTTCGAGAAACCCCCGACCTTTATTCGATCGCCAGAACATTAATTCCCGTCTTAATTGCTTCTGCTGAACTAGGTCGCTAAGATGTATCTTAATTTAATATTCGCTTTTAACTTTCTTTGAAAGTCTCACATTTTCCGTACATACTGACATTCGGTCACAGACCAGGTACGTAATATTTGTGTGTGTCAAGAGCATGTGCAATGTACTGTTTTTACAACAATTACATATTAACTGGACATAGATAATGACTGCACGAGACCACTGGTCTCTCTTCCTTTTAATCTTTTATCAGACAGCTCATATGGCATTCAGTAAACGCACACGAATGGACATTAAATGTCATGCTTAAGTAGCAGCGCATAAATTATTTCTGGTCTGTTTAAATGACAAATATGTTTTCAGGGTCCGTCATATACCTATCTTTTTCCCATTTAGCCCAACTGAGAAAGATTATAAAAATTATATATACATTTTTAAACAGCAAAATCGTAAATCTAAGCTATCACCTTGACAATTGTCATGTCATTCATCCATAAAGTAAATAAAGTAGTAAATACAAGTAGTCATCACAATCAGAGACGGCTCACCCATTGGGAGTGGTTTGGGGTGGAGGTGCAGCCAAAAAGCCCTGAGATACGCTAAGGGTATTGATCTTTTTTTAATTTTCCCGACGGAGCAACCCCCCTCTCCCGGACTCTCACCAATAGGAGTGGAACACCCCCTCATATAACCACCCCCACATCAGCCTGCGGCTTTCGGGTATGCCTTTGGCATATACGGCCCCCTTGTTAAACTATGTCCAGGGGGCAGACACCCTTGAGCCGCCACTGATCACAATACGTAATTCACTGATGAAGGTACCGTTATCTTTCAATTGTATCTCGCTGTCACAGCTATCACAGATAACAAAGACTGTTTGTATTTTATGTGATTTTAATTAATGGTATTGAATTTAATGTTAAAATTTTCGACTTAAAATAAAAATACAATTCCCCCTCTCTCATTGAATTGAAAAAATAATTTAGAATCTGAGAATCAAATCTATTTTTTATTTTTTTTTTTGCCTCATCAATCATTTTTTATCTCGCGATGTCTTTTGATTTGTTTTGTTGATTTTTCTTCTGCTGTGCCACCAACAACACAGAACTTATTTATTACAGTGTGCACCTAAACAATAACTAATAATCATACGATGAAAAAAAACGTACAGACAGACCGTACAAAAGATTACGGTTCCGCGGAATGTGGCGGTTCAATACCCATATGAGAACTCTATACACAGAACGAGTGCCAGCGCGGAAGGATAAAACGAGAGGCCGCAGGCCTCACGTTTTATCCTTCCGCGGTGGCACAAGTGCCATATCGATTAACCCATTCACACGCATGTCGTTCTGTGTGTATTACACGCCTTAGCAATTCCTTGGACAACTATCAACAAAAAGAACACATATTATCGCCAAGCAAATTTGCGAGGGGAACCCGTGCTACTATTTCGTCCCCTGAGTTCCAATATGTTCTGTGTGCCTACTGGCACATAGAACACATTGGAACTCAGGGGACGATTTTTGGCTATCTCTAGTGATTCAAATTGTAATTGCGGTGTACGATTTGTTGAAAATTCCAGTGACATTTCGCTTCTTTTTAAAAATAGTCCTTCAACGATTTCCGTTCCACACATATGTGCGGGACGGATTTTCATTTTCCGCATGGTTTACTGTTGCTGTAGTTGTGGATTTCATAGAATAGGCGTGTAATAAAAAATATATCCCGTAGCCTTCGTGACCTCATGTGATGGCAAAAAGGTTTGTACAAGCATAGAGAGGCAACATCATTGAATTCCAAAAGAGGGATTCCAAGACGAGTCCGTTGAATGAATTCTGTAATCTGACATAAACCCGCGGGGTGTTTTCTTCCCTACTAAAAAGTAATCGGCTGACGTTTGAAAAGTTAATGAGTTCAAATTTTGTTAAAGTCCAAAGTTTGTTATTGAGTTTAGTCTTTTTTCACTTCTACCTTCTCTTCCATCTTCGTTCTGTTCATTTGGTTTCTTTCTGTTCCACTCTGTTCCATGTTCGTTTCTATTCGTCGGTTATGTATCTTCGTCGTCATCGGTTACGACGTTGCAGCTTTGTTGTACAATTTTCAGTAACACCGAAGTATGTAGTTGTATATTCGTTTGTGTGGTTTTTTTCTTTTGTTTTGTTTTTCTATTCTGTTGTCTATTTAATGTCTATGTCTAATTCCGAAGCAGTCCCTCTCTTTACTGCATGATGTCATTCTTGCATGTGTTCCAAGAGGTTGGCTTCCAACAAGACGTCGTTCTCACAGAATAGGGTGTGAATAACTTTCTAGAGTTGGGAGATCTACATTTTCGCTAGTGGCACTGCCATAGACCAGAGGCTGTCGTTTGGGCACCGGTTCGAACGTAAGTCTTGCTCACCTATCAATCTCTTTGGGAATCTTCTTGCTCCTGAAGGGGTCATTGACTTGAAGAATTAAAGGTGACCGACGCGAACTCACAGCAAATATAATTTATTTACATGCATAGAGGAATAAATGGTACAATTTACTTACAAATACACCATCAGTCCGACAACATATATATATATATATATAGTTTACACACAATAAAAGTTCGCACTATGTGGACCCAGTTTGTCTATCACAGCTAGCTGTGTCCACCTGGTCTTCAGTTCCTTCACGCGGTTTTGCTTTTAGTATTACATGATAGAGCTCATGCACATTTTTCATCAACACTTCTCTCACAGGGTTAAAGCCGTCCTCAAATGGAGTTGTGTTATTGGCATGACCTTGTCGGCGTCTCCATATGCTTGTTTCCCTGTTGCCGTATTACACAGCTCAGTTACAAGTTCACCGATCTTACCATCCCACGGTTACATTGTCCACCACCTACCAAGCAATCATTGATTCAAAATTCACGTAAAGCGTTTTCACAATCTGTTATGAACATCTACCAGCCCCCCCCCCCCCCACCCCCTCAAATATATGTAATACTAAAATATCTATCTAACGAACTCACCCGTGTCTCCGCAGTTCTTTATCAATCATAACTAATGTTCAGTAACCCTCTGCGGTCCACAGCTGTTCCCAGACACGACTTTGTGGACCTCCACGCCGAACTCCCTGGGGAATGAGACGCTGACATCTTGGTCTATTCTTCGAATATATACAGAAAGTAATTTTAAAATATAAAAGTACGCTTTAAAATTTACCAAATATCTTTATTACGCAGTTTACATTCATGGAAGAATGAGTTTCGACATTTTAATGACACTCTAAAATCAGTTGAGTTAAAACTCAACCCAAATCAACTGGGTTTAGTGAATATAATTTGGGTTAATATTTTCCCAACAGATTTTAGAGTGGATGTTCCTGCAATGTAGTTTTGTTTTCTGGTATTGACGTGTATCAGATGATTTATACAAAGGGCGATTATGTTGAACATTACAAAGCGCAGATGGTTTTCAGAAACTGACAGAAAGCATCACGTCCTCATCAAATGAAATCGGGCATTACAGATTTGATCTAATGGTGTGCACTAATTACTTCATTCAAACGAATGTGGGCATTACACGCAACTGGACTATTCGCGAATTATCGCCAAACTTCTGTTAGAGGTGTATAACGTATTAAGCATCCACGTTTCCTGTTGGCTGCTTCTCTCCGTTATTCGTTTAACACATGAGTGTATAGACCATTTATCACACGATATTTACATAAATGAGGGAATTTTGTCTTGTCATCTCTTAACCCATTGACAGTCGTTCTTCTTATCTCGCTTCTCAGCTGTTGAATCTATACTGCTGCAAATGTTCGTCACGTGGTATATGTTCTTTCTTCTTTGTTCGTGGCTATCTGCCTGTTATGGCTAAGGCTCTTCCGTCTGTTCTAAATGGTTTATCTTAGGTTCGTGGTTTTCTCTTTAAGCCTTTCGTTTTCACTGGTTTCTGGTTGATTCAACATTCTCTCATCAGAACCGATGTGGTAGTTTCATTGGTCTGCTATGTGAGTGGATCTTCTGGAGTCTGGTTAAACGATGTCTCCTTTTAAACATTTTTGCACATCCGAAGCATTGAAACCTCTTTAGTTCGTGAATGGTTCATCTCTGAAGCAGGAAACATTTAAAATAACTGATGGATTTTCGGTCCTCATCAAAATTGTGATGTTGATCCATTGCGGGTCAGAAACTAAATGAGAAAACCTGGGATATATATCCCTTTTCGTATTCACCAGCGGTGATACCAGATTACGGAATCTCATTTCACGGAATTAGCTGATAATCCCGCATTCGAACACTCTTCTATTGTCTGTACATGCTTGCAGATTCTTCTTTTTCGGTTTTGAGAAAATAACTCATTTAGATCTAAACTCAAGTCTATCATATCTTCATCTTGATACTTAAGCATGCTTATGACGTAGCTATCCACTATCAGCGGACAATAATCCGGGGATAATACCCCTAGAAGGCTATGAGTCCCGCAGTTGCGTTCTATAGGAGGGGGGGGGGGGGGCGTGAGGACATGCCTCAGGGAAATCTGCCAGCGTTAGAAACCCCTTTAGTTCGTGAATGAAACCAAGATGGCGGCCTCCAGTACAAAATGGACGACGGAAACACGCATCACCCTAACAACACTTGCTGCGCATGCGTACTAACACCACGTATCACGATGGGGGTGACGTCACAAGATGGACACTCACGCGGGTTACCATGACAACACAACATGACGTCACTAGGTCACGTGACTATGATGTCACTTCCGGGGTCCCCGCCGGGGACCCCCTGAATAGGGCCGTTTCATCGCTCTCCTACAACTACCATGAATAAAAAACATATAAATAAATATGGTAATTTGTGACTCACATGGAATCCAATGAATATGAAAAATAAAACATCAATCACCCCCTACCCACACAGTTTTTGAGTCACTTGCGGGCCCGCCTTCTCTGCTGTCGCTGGTTTTTCCTCCTTCTCGCTGGTGTTTGTTCTTTGGTCGCCTCTTCACTCCACCCTTTCACGGCCGTCGCACTGCCACTAAAGTATTGTCACTTTATCTGGACGCCTTTGGTATAACCAGTGACGGAATGTCACTCTACCACTGCCGTCGCACGGCCACTAACGTATTGTCACTTCACTATATCGCTTTCCCTCTAACAAGTAACGGAATGTCACTCTTCCACTGCCGTCGCACGGACACTAGCTCATTGTCACTTTATTGGACGCTTTTCACTCACGCATTCGCCACCAATGGGGTTAAACTCTTCCCTGCGTTTATCTCAGAATAATTTTCATACAGGCAAAGCCTACTCTGCCTACGTAAGGCTTGCCTTCTAAAACAGGTAATGCCGTTTACCTAAGTACAAAAAGCTCCCTGAGCTCGTACTTCGTGTTTCTGATCCTATTCTCATATGTGGCCACCGACGTGGCCCGCGACTGCTCCTATTCTAAATGTGAGCTCTGTGGCTCCCCTACATGAAAACGTGCCTGTACTTTCGCACCGATGCGGCATTTCCTCTAACCTATAGCATGGGACATCCCTATCTACTCGCAACGACCCACAGCCTTACACACCTTCAGACTGCAATGGATTTTTCGAGAAATTCTCCGATTTTTATTTAGATAGCCAGAACATTAATTCTCAGTTTAACCGCTTCTCTTGAACTTGGCTGCTTAGATCTATCTTAATTTAATATTCACTTTAAAGTTCCTTTGAAAGACACACATTTTGGTATGCCCTGACATTTCGGTGACAGCCAAGATGCGTAATATGAGTGTGTGTCTAGAACATGCGCTATGTACTGTTTTTCCACCAATTACCCATAAACTGGCCATAATTACATAGATAATGACTGCATGAGGAAATTGGCGTTACTATCTTTAATGTTTTATCCAGGCCGCCCATGTGGTGTTCAACAAATGCTCAATAATGGACATTAAATTTCATGACTAATTAACAACGATTGAATTATTGCTGGTCTGTTTAAGTGGCAAATCGGTTTTCGGAGTCCGTCATATAAACGCACGAGAAAAGTTATCAAAGATATATACACTTTTATACAACAAAAATCGAAAATTCAAGCTATCATCTTGACAGCACCCACCTGTCACCATAGAAACCAAAATAAAATGTACCTGAAAGCACGTGTCACCCTAATATTTCGCACTGGGCTTGCAAGCGCACTACCCTTACGCATTACTATATGCATGACGTCACAACGCGGCAGCTCACGCGGACTGCCAAGACAACCAAAATAATGCCACCGGTCAGATGACAAAGTACATCTATTCCGAGCTTCTGCATAAGATTCTGGCTAGTCCATTAGGGTACGAGGTAAACTACTCACCGTTAATTTTACGGTAAGAAATGTCGTCTTTTGAGCGATGGACACACAAAGTAATTATACATTGGTACCCATATTCAGTGAAGCAAGTTTTCTTGCAGAACAAACGAATTTACTTCTTTAATCCCTGCTTTTGTGTGATGGCATCGCCCACACCGAAAGATGACGTGTCTATAGGAGGAGTTTATTTATCAGAAAGAAT
This sequence comes from Pictodentalium vernedei, assembly GCA_031216915.1. NCBI lineage: Eukaryota > Metazoa > Mollusca > Scaphopoda > Dentaliida > Dentaliidae > Pictodentalium > Pictodentalium vernedei. The sequence goes on along the minus strand of CM062296.1, from coordinate 640,352,412 downwards.
AATTAATATTTCTAATATGAAGACTTGGGACTGCAGGTTAAAAATATTAATTGTTCTCGTCTTGGCGACTATTGAATAGCCCTCTGGTGTAATGAAACCAAACCATCTAGATCGTACAGAGAGCTCTTCCATTCAACAGAACTGTCGTTTTCGCTGATAATCATAAACTTAAAACACATGTTTTACATCTATCTTCTGTAGTCGCTATGACCGGTTAATAGCAAGGATGCATTCTGATAATCCCATTTTAACCCTCAATTTTGCGTCAAAAAAATACATGTAGCTTACGATCCATGATTGGAACGAGCTTAATGTCGCAGGATTTTGGGGGTTAAGTGATGGAGGAAAATTTATGTTCTTATCAGTGCTCAGCCGACAGCCAGTGACTGTCGTCTGAACCCCAGTTCGAACGTAAACCTTGCCACCTTATCAATGCCCTATCCGCTCGGGACTCTTAGGATTACTGAAGGTGTTCGTGGCTTACAACGCCAAAGGGTGATCAACGATAATTCACTGAAAATATTATTTATTTACATGTACGGAGAAATATAATATGAAAATAATTACTCACAAAATTATCCATAGGAATACACAAATTACGCGGATAAAAGTTTATTATTTAGGGCCCTCGACGTCTCCCACAGCTTGCTGTGGCCGCTGGATCGACCTCACATCATCTTCATCTTCTCACGGTTTGTGATAAATACAAAGTGTATATTCACTTCTCGTTGCTTCCTCCTCGCAGGGTTAACTTCGCCGTCAGACGGGCTTAACTTATATAATGCTCTGCTTGTGTGACTCTATCAGCGTTCTCACAGTTCAATCACAATTCAATCGGCGTCTACCACAGCTCACGATCACTTTGCGCCTTGCCTGATTCTCACGGGGTTAAGTTATTCTTCGCCTTCAGATATATACTTAACAAAACTTACATAATAATATTCTGCAAAGTGTTCTCAACATCACCAATTCTCACACCGCCTAAAATTATCTTATCTCGCGAGCTATTCCAGCGCTTACGCAAGCTCTTAATACGGTTTCCAGTCCTCAACGTTACAGCTTTTACTTCTTTGGCTAGTATGCCACTATGGTTCGCAACCGTTAACAAACTGCTATCGGTTCCTTACAACCCTCACGGGGTTACGACAATACGCGGACTTTCAGTTTCGGTGCCTATGACCCTCGACGGCCAAGGCTAAATTCGGACCTTCTCTGAGTTCCCTCAGGCCAACTGCCTATGTATGTCTTGCCTTCTAAAACAGGTAATGCCGTTTACCTATATGCATATAGCTCCCTGAGCTCGTACTTCCTGTTCCTGTTCCTATTCTCATATATGGCCATCGATTTGGCCCGCAACTGCTCCTATTCTAAATATGAGCTCTGTGGCTCCCCCTACATCACAACGGGCCTTTACTTTCGCACCGATGCGGCACCTTCTCTAACCTATAGCATGGGATCTCCCCATCTACTCGCAACGACCCACAGCCTTACAACCTTCCGACTGGAATTGGCTGGAATGAATTTTTCGAGAAATCCCTCGATTTTTATTTAGATAGCCAGAACATTTATTCTCAGTTAATTGCTTGTCTTGAACTTGGCCGCTTAGCTGTATCTTAATTTAACACTCGCTTTAAAGTTCCTTTGAAAGACTCGCATTTTGGTATCTTTTGACATTTCGGAGACAGGATAGATATCCTCAGACCACCCTCTGTATTTCTCACAGTTCGCCTTCTCAAAATGTCAGTGACTTCAAGGGGATCACGATGGTTCACGAAAACTAATTTATTTGCATAGAAACAAAAAAGTATGCTCAGTGAGTTCAAGGATTTACAGCATACACGTTTTTAAACAAGTTGCCATTTATATTATTCGAACCCCCATCGTTTTGTTGATATCTGGCATCCGTTGGTGCAACGTGAAACGTTTTGTTATTCTACGGTATTTGGTTTGGTATCTGTTTTATAACTTTTGCGTTCGTTCATGTAATATTCTCCAGCTGGAGCTTGGATTGCATCAACTTTCAAATACATTCTAAACGACTTCCCATCCACAAAGTTAATTCAGATGTCGTTTCAAATTGACACTTATCAAAGTTCAACGGCATTTCATTGTGAATCCCAATTACAGCGTTAATTATATCGTCGCTTCTATTTGTCACACGTCAAAGTTACAAAATCATTTCACACTGAGGTAATACATGCAGGGTTAATTCTGCCTCTGTCTTATCGAAATGCACTGTTCGGAATGCCATGCCCATACAACCGACCAGCAACTCGAAAATTTTACACAACGGCCTCATATTCTGTGAAGCTATCCAAGCTGTTTTAACTTCGTCTGATGTATTTCACTTTCCTCACTGAGCCATTCCAGTAAAAGACTGCTACTTCTTGGCAGACTGCAGCTTTTGATCCATGGCCCTCAACATCAGCTATGCCTCATGACTGTACCCATCATATCATTTGGATACTCCAACAGAGTGTTTCGCAGTGCCAAAGTATCGGTGAATGTTCAGTCTTATTTATTCATTTACTGGGGTTTAACGACACTTTCGACAGCGAGGGTCACCTCGTGTCGGACAGTTTTACGGGTAGAGTAAGCCGGAGTACCCGGAGCAACTGTCAGACTCCCCGAGGTACTCACTACACACAAGCAGGGCTAGCATTAGTTGAAGACACGTGTAACACCTCCACGTAGGGCGCCTTGGTACATAGCGCCACCATGCCCCCATGCACAAGGAATAGAACAAGTTATAAAATTTCTTTCATGAACTGGTGAAAATATGAATCAGGAAACTGGAGGAACGGCGGTTTAGTTGCTGTTAAAGGGGTGTTCGGCTATAAGATAGCCCCGACCACTGAACACACCGACTGAACAGCACATTCGCATGGGGAACTTTCTGGTTTCTGTCAATCGCGGGCATTTCTGATGGGAGATGTATGTCCATATCAGACTAAGAAGAGCCCATGTTTGAACGTATATCTGGCCATCTTACAGACACCTTCGTATTTCATTTGTCACAGTTCCTTGCCAAAAGGTGTCAGTGACTCTTAGTGTTATTTGGAGCTGAAGCATTGCAGTTCACGTCTTTTTCCACCCAGGTGATGTTATGAAACTTAGACTTCTACGCACATTGACCTTACCCAGACTACAATTCCTACACTATTTTGGAAAGTTTTGCACAAGCAGGTCGTAATTACGGCAGCGTGGAAGCGTCAGTCGATGTTTAGTTAATAATTTGAATTAACAAATTTGTAAATTGTTTATTTAAATCATGAATTTATTATTTCAATCTTAAGCCCCTAGCAGCTCTTGTTAGTACATAATAGACGACAAGTCTATTAACCCTTTACCCAACGTAACGGTAAAAAACCGGCCAGCGCTATTCACAAAAATCGGCAATTAATTTTCATTGTTTATTTCATTTTTTGTCTCAAAAACATAGGTTATGACCCTCTTTGGAACGAGCTCGTCGAGCCTGTTCCAAAGAGGGGTAATAACCTATGTTTTTGAGACAAAAATGAAATAAAATATTTACTCAAGAATTTTGGTTGCAATTGTCGTCTGCTTTTCATGTTAGGTAAAGGGTTAAAAGTAAAATTTTGATGCTGGATGGTTGTATGTTGTTTTTTTTTTTGTTTGTTTGTTGTTTTTTTTTTCTATTTGACATATTTGGAGCTATGATACTTCTTGGCCAGTGAAGGATGATTCGAAAATTGATGACACTGGGATTTTCAGAAATGTTGCAGTTTTCTCTTACGTTCTTCAGAAATACACTTTCATAATTCTTTGATGGTCACTGTTCTTTTCACATTTGAAAAGTAGACAACAATTTTTCCTCCCACTTCGTTCCACTTAACCCGGTCTTCATGGCTGGATGCATTTTCGGCACAGTGTCAGACATTACTTCATTGCTCAATCTTTATTTCGTTGCTCAATCTACTTATTTTTTGCTTCCTTTTTACTTTCTTGTGTATGGTAGCTCGGTGGTGAAGGACATGGAGCAATGCAACGACAAGATATTCCATCGCCTCGGAATATAGCTCTATAGCTTTGTCATTCTGTAAGAGATCGCCGCTGTAGAGCTTGGGAACGATATTACATTGCAGGACTACCACAAGAGCACCTCCTTTGCTGTTGTAGTTTGCCTATCGATTCCATTTCAGACGTTTAATTTATTTTTGTTTACATTTAAAGGTGTATTTATGTTTTATATATGCATTGTCGTATTGTAAACGAATTATTACAACAGTTAACCAGTCTGGGTTGTCATACTCCATCTTGTTGACGACACCAGATCGGCAAGATCAAACAAGAATGCATTACTCTTGAATATTCAAGATCGAAAAGAGGGTGATTTTGATTACTTTTGGACCCAAAAGGTGTTTTTATCGGGACTTCCCTGAAAAATATGTACACGTGAACCGTACTTCCCTTCCTGTCAGTTTTTTCCTCTTATTTGTTGCTTGACCCCCTGTTTTCGAGTCAGAAAAAGTTGTCTGGAGGGCTATACTTGATAAAGATATTTGAATGCCAAAATTAAAGTGATGCGATCATATTTCTTTCGCTTGAACGTTATAATGGTCGCCTTTTGGAACATATTTAGTTCGGTGACACCTTCACTCATTTGCCCAGCCGTGCAACAAAAGAATCAGTCGATTGAGCTGCCAAGGGATGTTTAAAACTTGACTCCATCCATGCACGATCCTAGTCGCTGACTATTTTTCACCCCGGTACAAAAGTGCAGTAATTCCACAGCTGACAGAATGCCATCTTGATTTCTGTTCAAGAAAATGGGCTGTGGTATCTATCGATAACTTGTAGTGTGCAGACCGATTAACATGTTTCCTGCATGGAGGCTGAGATCTTTTCTATTAACTGGTAGAGTACTTTTAACCCATATTTGGGCTTTATTTTGATGTGCGGGTACCGCTTTTCAGGGGCTTCATATTCTGTGGATGTGCTTCACGTTATCTTTGAAATGAACTTATCTAGTCTATGCCTTTTAGGCACTCTCCCATGAATTGTAACAAGGCAATGACCTAAGAATAAATTTTGTTGACTAAAAATAATTCAGCCCTTTAACCGGTTAAATTACAGACTCATTTCAATCATGTAAATACGTTTTGCTGCTAGTTATCCAAATGATGGGAGAGCTGATGACGATGGGGGTATCTTGGGCAGTTGAGTTTAATTGCTGAAGGTAATATATCGTATGCAACAAGGCGCCAGCTAAAGCATTACACATGGCGCCTGTTGCACTTCAAGGGATGATATCTTCAATAACCTCGAACACAGCTGTAGTTTATAGACCGTTTATTATTCAGAACAATTACGGCAGATGATTCCATAAAAAGGATTTCTACGATGTCTCTAACTACTTTTCCTCCAAACTATGACTCCTGTGATTACACGTGAAGCCTGATTTACAAGCGTTTTACGTTTTTATAGCAATAACCTCTTGAAGGCTAAAGTATTGTAAGACGGTAATGACCTAAACATGGGAAATATGGTATTTTACGATGATCGACAGCTGTTGTATCACGCATGCCACAACATTTAACTCTTCGAGACCGATTTTCTTCTGCACAGTCTCTGTGTGCATGCTTTGGATTGGGAATATTTGTCTGTATTTTTTTAATATCTCCCGGCAATCTAGCGGTTGGGAAACTCATTTCATTGACGAATTTCAATGCACCGTGTCATTTACAATGAAGCGAAACGAGCAAACGTTGTTATGAGAGATTATCGACGCCAAGTTGTACTAATTTTATTAAATGATATAACTCTTTCGTGAATATTTCAATCATCAAGGTTCTCTCTCACTGCGAACCCTGGAGCCCGGTGGCCCATTGGTTAGAGCACTGGGCTTAAATCGAAAAGTTGTCGATTTGAACCTAGTCTCGTCGTCTAGGCTGTGCCATTGGACAAGATACCTAATTCCGATTGGCCACGTGTGTGTTTGGGGGAGGTGGGGACGAGATAGCATTGTGTACTGAGGCGTATTGCACGTCGTATGGCATTTGCCTTCAACCGCTACTAACTCTGCTTGTGCGGAATAGAGAGTTACACGCCGCAGCTGAGTGGTTCTCTCTGGGTACTCGGATTTCTTCACTCGTAAAACTATTCAACACGATATTTCCCTGGGTGTTGAAAGTGTCATTAAATCCCAATATACAAACAAACATTGCAGAACTCGTTTGTGGTAATCTCGAGCACTCTTTAACGGGTTGCGTTATTGCTGGAGTGATAAGTTTTTCTCGTCTATTTGTCACGACGAGTGAAAAAAATATTTCTCCGACGCTCTGACAGACGAGTATAAATCTATGTATATATAGGTATTATTTCCTGCGAAGTGTCATTTTTTACTCGTGAAATAAAATGTTCACTCTGAAACCGGTTATCGTCTTTAACCCTTTAACCAACGCGCCGCTGTGTCCTTGGGCAAGGCACTTTATCCCGGTCGTCCTACATGGGGGCACGATGACGCCATGTGCCAAGGCGTACTGCACGTCGATGGTGCACATGTCTTCAACCGCTGTAACCCTGCTTGAGCGGAGCTTGAACAAAGTTACAATGTTGAAGAGCTGACAGTTGCTCGTCGATGCTCGGTGGTTCTCTCCGAGTACTCCGGCTTCCTCTACCCGTAAAACTGTCACGGTCACGATTAGCCATTGTGCATAAATATGTGACCTTAAACACCAATAAATAAATATACCCAACGCACAGAATATCAAAATCTATTATTTTAATTATTTTTTTAAAAAAACTTTCACGAAATGTTTTTTAAAAGACTATGTCAGGTGACCCCGTCATAGGAACGAGCTCGGCGATGATATGGTTTTGTTGAAATTTGTTGAAATATATATTGTTTTCAACTGCTTAATTTAAAAATTTCGCGGAGGACGCTACCAATTTTGTTAGGTAAAGGGTTAACCCTTTACGTACCAACTCGGCTGTATCCGTTCGCCTTATTTACAAACAGATTAGTTGGAAAAACATTTTTTTTTAAACTTTTCAACCAAACCACATCGTATGACCCATCGAGAGCGCGGTGGCTGAACGGTTACAACGTTGGACTTCAAACCGATGGGTCCACGGTTAAATTCCCACTTGAGGCAACTGCGTTGTGTCACTGGGCAAGACACTTAATCCCGATTGCCCACACGTGTACTAAGGCGGACTCACGTAAGTGGTGCACTTGTCTTCAACCAATGTGAAACCTGCTCGTGCGGAGTTAGTACGTTGGGGAATCGGACAGTTGCACGCCGATGTCCGATTGTACTCGGCTTTCTTCACCCGTAAAACTGCCCGACGCGAGGTGACCCTGGCTGTCGAAAGTGTAGTTAAATACCAAGAAAAAAAATCATATGACCCCCTCATTGGATTGAGCTCGTTCCATTTTGGGGTCACATGATATGGTTTTGTTGAAAAAAAGTTGAAAAAAATGATTAAAATAACAAATTTTGATACCTTGTGCGTTGGGCAAACGGTAGGGTATACACTAAAATGGTATCGACCATTTTCGTTATCCGTCAGGGCCGTTTGTCTTCAAACGTTTATCGTCTAGTGGCAGAAAAAAATCGTGTTATCCTCTTTCAACGGGGGCGACGGAACGATTTTCAAAGTGTGTGGGGAGCTGGGGGGGGGGGCGAAGAATGGTCGTCGGTATGGCGGGCTGACCATGGTTGGACACCGTTTTACGATAATTTTAAATTCCAGGGTCCCCAAACCCCCATTTCCATGCATCTGAGAGGATATTTTTATATTTTTCAGGGGATGTATTTGAAAGATTTCACACTTCGAGAGCCGTTAAAAAACTTCGGTAAAACATACAGGTGAGGTCTATTTATTAGCTTTGGTCGTAACGACAAAAGCTGATAAATAGACCTCACCTGTATGCTTTACCAGACGTTAACAGCAATTATACTGTCTGTGGATTATCTTGTCTGGGGGTGGATTTGGTACTTGTATGTCTGTAAGATTACGATCTATTTCAGCTAACGGATTTTTTAGCAGACTGAATACATTTTAGTGTTTGCTGCCACTTACTGAAAAAATGATCCGAAATCCATCGAAACTGAACCAGTACGAGAGAAACATAGCTGGCAAAAATATGGGGGAGGCTCTGGATCCGCCCCTTGTTTCACCAGTCATTAAAAATATGTGTTAAAAATATGCATACAATAAAACATTGCCCGGAAAAAAATGGGGGGTGGGGGTGGGGTGAGGGTTGGGGCTCCAGACTCCCCTCCCCCGGTTCCACCGCCCCTGTTCAAACAATAAAAATAAATAAAGTAGATTATTTTGTAATCTCAAGCTAATTTCCAGAAGTTATCCAAGAAACACGACCACCGAAGGTTTGGTCCACATCAAAAGAAAGGAGTATGTCGCCTTTTAACGTATCAAACTCCCCGTTAACTCTACCGCCAAGGCTTCCAATCGCTTTCAACATGTGCGTATCTGACACTTGGAATACAGTACCGTCCGTTTAACCCTTTACCCAACGTAATGGTCAAAACTGGCCAGCGCTATTCATAAAAATCGCCAATTAATTTTTATTATTTTTTCATTTTTTGTCTCAAAAACATAGGTTATGACCCCTCTTTGAGGGGTCATAACCTATGTTTTTGAGTCAAAAATGAAAAAATTAGTTATTCAACAATTTTGTTCCCAAGTGACGTCTGCTTTTTGTGTTAGGTAAAGGGTTCAAGTAAGCTGTAGTTAAAGTTCTTTATTCTTGCGTTTATTCTAAGAGCTCTATCGAGCTTGGCATGCCGCTTGGGACTGCAGAAAACGCAACTGTGCCCATTGGATACTCTATGTCCATGTGCAGACTTTCTTTTCCTATTCGACATAACAAATGCGGGTTTCGTGTTGAAAAAGCGATGACATCATTTCAAGTATTCATGTAGGAGCATGCAAAATAATATAGCGGTATGTGTTAAAATTCTTGGGGTAGGGGTGCTCATAAATACAAGGATGATGCCCAGGCGTGGTTTATGTCATGTCTCCGGTTGCTGACGTCGGATTTTCAAACTGTTTTCGATTTAGTATTTGGGACCATGAGTACTAAAGGTGAAGAATTTCAACTTCGTGCTCTGAAGTTTATTTTTAACGTTTCCCGGCCGCTAGTGGAAATTTCGTCGAAGGGTTAAATGTCGATCGACAATGTGAATTCAGATGCAACGAGACGCCACTACAACAATTGCTGTAGGAGCATGGGAAATATTAAAGTTGCAGGCGTTGTAGTTTTGGGGTCAGGGGTGTCACACGACAATGTGAATTCAGATGCAACGAGACGTCACTATAACAATTGCTGTTGGAGTATGGTTAATATTAAGGTAGGTGTTGTAGTTTTTGGGTCAGGGGTGCTCACAAAATGGGGTTGTTTACATCATACCTCCGGTATCTGATGTCGGATGTTCACATTTTCTTTCGTCTCAGTATTTGCGACCATGAATACTGTCATGTCCTAGAATTTCAACTTCGTGCCGTGAAATTTAATTTTTAACGTTGTGCGGCCGTTGATGTGAATTTCATCGTAGAGTTAAATTTTAGACCGAAAATGTGAAAATGTGACGAGACATCAACTATTGTTCTTGGATTATGTAAAATATTATGGGGGTATCTCCCGTATCCTCATTTTAATGTTTTTACTCTGCCCAAAGAGAACAAAAAAAACGACAATCAAAATGGATTTGAAGAGCACAATGAATAATTACAAGATCAAATGACGTTACTTTCCCGTCTTACTTATTCATTGCCTTAAATTATATTATTAGTAGCAATGGTTGATTCATATCCACCACTGTATATTCACAAAGCATTAAAGTTATACGCCAGGTGTGAATCAGTTTAGTTTTTTTCCTGATTACTTGCTTTTTAAAGAACTCAAAATGTTCGGATTCTTGACAACTGCAGTAACATGGAACAGCTGTACTCACTTACTGCACTCCCTTTTGCTATAGTTCATCTTTAATGCCGCGAAATGATAACACCCTGCAGTAATGGCATCAATATGTTTGGCGTTGAACACAAAAGAATAATTTGTGTATAACCTTTACTTATGTTAAGCTCTGATATTTCTAAAGACTTTAATTAACCCATCAAGGTCGATCCTGTGGAAACGAGAAACAATCATTTCCACCACTTGTGGTTGGTAAATTTCTGTAGGACTATTTCGTGTGCATGAAATAACAGTCGTGTCCGACTAGCGACATTTAAAAAAAATCACCATTCAAATTTTAATATTTTTTTTTCAAATTTTTGCCCCCACAACATAGTCAATGATCCCTTATTGGAACGAGCTCGTCGAGCTCGTTCCAATGAGGGATCATTAACTATGTGTTTGAGGCAAAAATTGAAAATGTTTTGTTATATGAAGGATTTTGTTTTTTGCAGGTGTCCTCGGCTTGTCTCGTGAGGAAAAAATAAATCAAAATGAGCGTTTTTGCACTTGTGTAAAAAGATCTTTTGTTTATCAGTGTATTCTTAGAGTAATAATGGGAATACAAAATGTATTTGCTCACAAGCAAATCAAATTTATATGCTGTGTATTTTGTACCATGTGAACATAGAAAACGTTTATTGTGTGTGTGATGTTCCTGCATCATAGTATCGTCAGATAGTGCCATTGACATCAGTTAAAACCTACCATTCATATTCTGCTGGTTGCATTACGAGGAGAGGCGCATTGATTTGATTTCTCAAATCCACTTCCGCTCAAAAGATTCCCAAACGCCAACCATGTTTCCCAGGGTCTAGAAGCCAACACATACAGTTGTTCACTTGGTTACACCGGTCATCTCATTTAGTTCTAAAAGATGAATTTTCGAAGTTCGGGGTACGATATGTCCCTAATAGTAAAACAGAAAAGTGACAGTCTTATTGCCACTCGAAAAAAAGAACTCGCCTGTGATTAGTGAATGTGTCTTTAACCTTGTCATTCTCCAACGCCCAGACACGTGGTTTCACCAACACTTAATGGACCACTGTCAATTCAGGTGCTGGAAAATTACGGAAAAACGCTTTGTATGGAGTAATATTACAATTATCACAGCATATAACGATGGTGGTTATTTTGTATATGTTACACTTTTTTAAATGGGCGCATAATATTTAAACTTTTAATAGCACTCGTCTGTTTACAACTTATGTAAAATGCTGTTGTTTATCTTTTTCGGCATGAAGACATCAGGTAGTCAAATTTTCTCGAGAGTGGGGTAGCACTTTCAAAGGCGGTGGCGTGGCTTGGAAGTGATCGAGCGTTGGACATACAGTAACTGCAAGGGAGGCCAGGTTGACACTCAAACACCAGACACCATTCAGTAACCTTTTTCCTACGCACATAACGCACCATTCAATTATACGTTGTATTGTTTAATAGCTTCCCTGTTTTGCTTGATTCGTTGTGGCCTAAGGCCTGCGGGGTTCAATACACAACAGTTAACTCGTTCAACACATAAGTCCATTTTCCGAGTCAGGTTCATAAAATCTAATTTGGGAGCAGAACAAGCAAAATTTTTAATGTGCAGCCCAAGGGCTGCACGTTGAGAATATTGATTGATCCACCCCAAATAGTGAATATGGACACTTCCAAGTGAGGCAATTAAACTGAAATGGAAGATGCTATCAGGGTATAAAGAGATAAACTAGGCCGAAGCTTAAGGCACATTTGAACAATAAAAATTGGTTCAAGTAGTTCAGCTATTTATCACTGTCCCTTTGTTTCACACGGCGACGCTGATGTTTGATATTAGATTACTTTTAACTGGAGGTGGGCGTGCTACCCCTCGGACATGTCCCTGAATGGGTAGGATTTCAGTTTGAAAACAAGTGAAGTGTAAATCAAAGTTAACCGTATCCAGTCCCTCCGTCCCGCAAACTGTGCTACCGGGTGGGTCCACATAATCCAACTTTGTGACATCATTATGTAACATCTTCACGAATTTTCCAGTTCCGGGAATCGGAAAAAGAATGGATTAATTAAAATAGTATATGTGATTATTTGGGTATACAGTTAACAGCATAAATGAAGAGCATAGCTTTAACATGATAACACAATATAGATATTTCATTTCAACCATTGTTTCTAACCAGAAGTGTAAAAAAGAAAAACGCTCTGAACATACAGTTTGTTTCAATCTGAAAAGCTGAGTAACTATAATGCACTGTTGTTGGGTTGAGCGTGTATCTTGTCCGATGTTACTAGTTAAAAAGGAAAACATGCTCGAGCAACTGTTTTTGATGAACCATAATAGCTCACGCATGTGCTATCTACCATCAGTTAATTGTCCGAGCTGACGTGCAACAATTGAAACTTTCAAATGGGCGTCAGTTGTTCTACTTTTGGATTTGTTGTCTTAACCCATGAGGCCAACAAACGGTAACGGATATAGGAACAGCTAAGATAACATGTTTTTCAGTAGCATGACGGCACAGTGAGCTTGGCGGCTTTTCATTTATAATCGTGTGGGGTCAGCTGACTCCTTGTGGGGGTTTGGGTGCATCACACCCCAGTCAGAGCTCCATTGCCGGGGAAAGCCTCGGTTGTCGGGAAATCAGAACACCTCTTTATAAGTCATAAAGTACAATCGCTGTGGAGTGGTTGTAATCCACGCATGGGCGGTGGAAAAATCATCATCAGCAAACTTTTAATGGTTGTACCCGGTGTTTCATTAATTAAATGTTTGATGATTACGCTTATAATTAGTGTTTGGAATCTAATAATATCTTAATTCCTACAGGTATCTGGGAATTTCATTGGTTCAAAGATGTCACATGCAGACTGCATATAAAACCATATACAGCCTGTCATCATCAAGAAACGCGACAGCTATAGGTAATCTCCCCTTTGTTCATTGATTATTCAAAATGGCGACAGCCGATAAACGCTTCAAGTTGAAAGATTGAGTGTTGGAAGCCCATATTTGGTCTGAAGTGCAGGTTAGGCAACTTAAAAAGCTTCATATTCTGTGGATGTGTGTCATGTTACCTTTTAAATGAAACTGTTTGGTATGTATGAATTTGCCTTGTTACAATTTATGTGAGAGTGCCTGTAGGCACTCTCCCATAAATTGTAACAAGGCAAAGACACGTGAACACATTGTGAGAATTCTCTCATTTAATTTTGATCGCTGTTGTCATTAGTTCTGTGCATCGATGCAGCAGTCGGTAAAATATTCGCTCTCGTCCAATATGGAATTAACTGACACCATATATACCATATTAGGCCACCAACAAACTGTGTAACAAATATTATTTCGGTCATGGAAATATTCGCCATCCGTGGAGAGTGACCAGTTCACTGCTGCCGTACTGTATATACTGTAAGCAAGGCGACTCTTCCTTATGACTTTCTTTTTCAAGAGTTGGGTAAAATGTATGCATTGAGTTGGAGGGTCCGAAAGGAAATGAACTGCCAAACGAGGCGAACCATGACTAAATCGACAGTAATAAGTTAAAGTGGGCGTCACTGCCAACTAAAGAAGTATACAATATATCAAATGCAAGGAATTAGCATTTCATGGAGCAAAAGCATCCCTCCAGTGGGGTGTATTCCCCGAAAATCCACATTAAGTACGCATTTTAGCATTGCATACCTATCGGTACTGGCCGTCGCTTCATACAAAATCAGTACAAAAATCTCAGATGCAAGGAAATCAGATTTCATCGATTGACATTCTGAAAAGGTTTCCCCGAATGGGGCGAAGTTTCCGGCATCACTGCCTTCACAATAAGTACACAAATTGTAAAGTTCTATCCTCAGTTGCAAGAAATTACTTCTCGTTTATTCAAAATTTTCAAATCGAGCGAACCATGGTGCCCTGCTTAAAGAAAAGGAAGACCTGAATTTTTCACTTTCGAGATATATCATGGTCGAGCCCCTCCCTAGTTATTTATCGGAAAAAAATCGGGAACCCTCTAAGTTGCTGTCCTCCGGTGAAACTGCAAAGTGCGGTCCCTGAACCACTGGGTCGACCATGGTTCAAATGCTAAAGTGTTACAGCGGGGGCCGGGAACTTCTGTTATAGATACGGATACCAGAGAAAAGTACATGCTGTGTTACATATTTCGAGGGCCCGGGTATCTCTGCCTCAGACGTGTACTCACTTTGGGTCTCGCAGTCACCGGAGCCGTGTATGAGAATAATGTAGGAAGATATTACGGCATACAAAGGAGATAATAACTCCTACGTAGGAGAGAGTATGTCCAACGATGGAGATATTATGTTATGTAGAAGATATTAGCAGCCACGTCAGAGATAGTATATCCCACGAAAGAGGTGATATGTCTACATAGGGCATATTAAGACATTCGTATCCGATACTATGTCCCACGTGGGAGATAGTATGCCTAACGTAGGGGATATATACAAAGTCCAACGTTGGGGATTTTTATGTCCAGCATAGTAGATAATGAAGAGATGGTATGTCCCGCGCAGGAGATAATGCATCATACGTAGGAGATATATTTATTTATTTATTGGGGTGTAATGACACTTTCGACAGCAAGGGTCACCTTGTATCGGACAGATTTGCTTGTGGAGAAGACAGAGTAACCGGCGAGTAACTGTTAGACTCACCAGCATATTAATTCCGCACAAGAAAGGTCAGCATTGGTTGAACGCAAGTGCAGCATCGACGTGCAGTACACCTTATTACAAGGCGCTATCGTGTCCCCACGTGGGCATTCGGGATTAAGGGCCTGGTCGAAAATCATAACGCAATGGACTTTTCTGTGTGAAGTTCAATTCTCTACCCACTCAGACACCCCAAACCCTCATACATAGACGATAAGGCATATGTAGATAACGGTATGACCTACATGGGGGTGTGGTGGGGGGGGGGTTATTTGCAGCGTAGAAGACATTAGTGTTCTACGTTGGAGATCATGTGCCTTACGTAGAAGACGTTGACACGAAAACAAGAATGTCAGGCTGGTCCCATTACGCGGCAGATGAAGATTCAAAATATCCTGTATATTTTCGCTTTTCAGCTGTACAGGAAATGAATGACATTGGCAGTATGGTGTGCTGCATGTGAAAGACAAAGAGGTAAATAGATGTTTCATTCTTACACTTTTCAAGTCATGATTTCTGGACGTTTTATTTATGGGCATTTATTTTTTGTTAAGCCTTCACCTGACAAATCGACTAAATCCACAGCACGCTATACACTAAAGTCACCGCGAAAATGTTGTTATTTTTTCTTCGAAACCATAGTTCATACCACTCTATTGAGGGGGTCATAAACTATGATTTATTAGTAAAGGATTTTTCGTGATATTCCAAAAATATATATTGGTACGTCTAAAAGTAGTGTTAAGTGAAAGGGTAGATTGAAACCTTCCTTATGAGTCGATTACTCCACTGTTTACTGATACTCACTGAAAGACTGACTGAATATTCGATGTGAATAGCTCTCCCTCTACCAGCACCCACCCCTTCACACTTAACCTCAACTATTTACCTAACGTGAGGTCAATAAACTGCCAGCGCTATTTACTGAAATCGCCATACAGTTTTTTTTATAATACTGGTACAGGGACTGGGCGAATCCAGTTTATATTTATAGGAAGGTTCACAGTGGCGGCGCCAGAAATTTTTTTGTGGGGGGGGGGGGGCAACTAGGGGGGAAGACTCCCATGAAGGGGGGCAAAAAATACGTAAAGGATCATATCATTACTTTGTTATGAGGTAGTCCAAAATTGGACCCAAAGTCCGTAATATACTTTTTTGGTTTGGTACGTCCTGTGGGCGTACCAAACCAAAAAATTATATTACGGACTTTGGGTCCAAGTTTCGACTAAATGTAATGGTAATTAGCGGTCCTCCTTTCAAAAAATCCTGGATCCGCGTCTGGTGGGTCTGTGCGTGAGAGAGAGAGAGAGAGAGAGAGAGAGAGAGAGAGAGAGAGACTGGATAGACATGCCTTTGTTGGCGCATAACTTAATTATAACTTATAAGTATCTGCATCCGAGTCTTTAAAACTCTACTGCCTGGATGTGTTTATCAGCTGGACTGAGGCTAAGTGTGTATGGGAAATTATTGGGAATAAAAAAAGAGAGGGGTGTGTGTGTGCGAGAGAGAGTGACTGAATGTGTTTGTGTGTGAGGGTGGATGGAAATGCATGCGAGATGGTTGGGGGCAACTGGGGGGGGAGGGCAAAGCCTTCGTTTGGGGGGGGGGGGGGGGGGGCAAATGCCCCCCCCCCCCCCCCGTAGCGTCGCCACTGGAGGTTCAGTAGTCATTTAATCCTACAGCCATGTGGGGCTGTTGGATTAAATTAGTTCTGACATTCGTTAGTGATTAGTTGTCCACTGTGTTGTTTCCACACAACCGAGTCTTCTCTTACGCAAAAATGTATGCGCACTTGTTTAACCCTTTACCTAACGTAACGACCAAAACCGGCCAGCGCTATTCTCAAAAATCGCCAATTAATTTTCATTATTTTTTTCATTTTTTGTCTCAAAAACATAGGTTATGACCCCTCGTTGGAACGAGCTCGTTCCAACGAGGGGTCATAACCTATGTTTTTGAGACAAAAAATGAAAAAAATTAGTTATTCAAGAATTATTTTTGCAAGTGTCGTCTGCTTTTCAGGTTAGGTAAAGGGTTAAAAGCGTTAAGAAATGGAAATGTTGAGACCATGATGAACAGATGAGATAGTAAAATCGGCTGATGTATTGTTTCTGCTGTTCTCATTGTTGCATTATTGAATAGGCACTTAACAGTATTCTTCGAAGCAATTAACATTGTGTTGCAGATGGAAAGGTCTTTGTACGAATTTAGCGTCAGCCATCAGGGAAAAGCAAGTACATCATGTTTTGAAAAAAATAATATTTGCTCACCGGATGGTGCGGAACTGGCGTTAGACACAAAGTGGCGAGAACTTACCTTACAACGAAATTTTACAGTATACGCATTAGCTTTGCATTTACTATAAAATATGTTCTCTTTAACCTTTTACCTAACATGAAAAGCAGACGAAACTTGCAAACAAAATTCTTGAGTAACTAATTTTTTTCATTTTTTGTCTCAAAACCATAGGTTATGACCCCTCATTGGAACGAGCTCGTTCCAACGAGGGGTCATAACCTATGTTTTTGAGACAAAAAATGAAAATATAATGAAAATTAATTGGCGATTTTTGAGAATAGCGCTGGCCGGTTTCGACCGTTACGTTGGGTAAAGAGTTAAATATAGTCAGTTGTTCGATTCGCTACCATTTGCACAACTACCTATTTCTGGTTTGCTAACGTTTTTTCTTGCTTCAATCGTTTGGATACTGTAAAAACTCAACAGTCTCAGGTGAATGTCAGTACTAAGATTTCCACAACTGCAAATCGGCAGGATCTTTGCGAAGTGGCCCCATCATGTATTTTCTCAGTTTAACTTTGATTTTTAGAAAGCCCGTTGGGAGGGTAATGATGTTTGAAGTAGTACAGAATATGTTTATACAATGGAAAATCAGACAATGATGCACTCTTTCTTACACAAAAACATACATATGTATAGGTACAATCTCCCGACGTCAGATGTACAAAGTGCAACGCCTGCAGCCACACATATTCGAGATGAGTCCTAACAAGGCATGTTGCTGTGATGGATTTTTTTCACGATGACAACGGTCGAATGCAATGTATTCTGACAGTTAAATACACAATCGGCCGACGGTCATCGGTGGTGAATAAACCGCAGGAGATGACCGTCGTCCGCTTTTGCGCTCAACTGTTGCGATGAGATCCATTTTGGAGTTACCGGAAGCTGAAGAAACTACATGTAGTCTCTCATCGCAGTATGCCGCTAGAATATGTCATCCCCCCACCCCCCACTCCCACTATAGGAAGAGGTATCTCCTTCAAAAAGCACACAGACCCGGCGATATGCAAATAGGTGCCGCTTTTCACACGGTGACATATTCTATCTGAGAAGTCACTGTTTGGCCTTACAGTTATTACAGGCCCTGCAACACCCCTGAGTGTCGATCGTTCTTTTGAAAAACATAGAAAGTGCACAAGTCATACCCACACCGAAAGGTCTCAATGTATCGCTAAATGGAGGTTAGTCAGATATTGGAATGGCCAGAGGAGCAATGGTTACCCCATCAAGGATTGTGCCAAAAATTAACTAACAAAATGTAGTCGATTCACGTCAAATATAATTACCACCTCTGATCAAAAAGAGTCTTGGAGATGTCCATTTGTCAAAACATATTGTAAGCTACATGTAATAGGGTAAGACCCCTTTTAAATCGGAAGGCGGGCAAGATCGATGAAATTCTTACAAAAATTACGCTGCGATCCGTTGCTTTTCTCATTCCTGTCGAAAATGTCACGATTTCGATCCAACATGGAATAATCTATTCCACCGGGTTTTAACCCTTTACCTAACATGAAAAGCAGACGACACTTGCAAATAAAATTCTTGAATAACTATTTTTTTTTCATTTTTTGTCGCAAAAAACATTGGTTATGACCCCTCTTTGGAACGAGCTGGTCGAGCTCGTTCCAAAGAGGGGTTATAACGTATGTTTTTGAACAAAAAATGAAAAAAAAAATAATGAAAATTATTTGGCGATTTTTGTGAATAGCGCTGGCCGGTTTTGGGCGTTACGTTGGGTAAAGGGTTAATACAGTGACGGTGCTAGAAGTGACTGGCGTAGTAATATGGAACTCAGATAACACGTTATTGGAACGTTGTTGGAAATCTACCTCCTGTAACGTTGTAACCTGTTTTTGTTGGCTTAGTGACGGCACTGGTTCACTGCATCATGCAGTTTGTTGGTTTCATATCATGGTGGCGTCTCTCGTCCTTCTGAATGGAACATTGTGCACATGAATTGTTGAAGTAGAAAGCAACTCCTGGAACTGTCCTTAAGTCACTCTTTTTGCCGACAGACTGCGTTGCCGATCCTCTGAGACATCCACTCTACTTGGCAGGCCAACGACTCGAGCGAGTTGATTGCACAATATTGACTGACTGTACTCCAAAACCCTGAAGGCCTGGCTTGCATTACTTCACTTTGTCTTTCGGTTATGTAATACGTACAGAGGTTGCTATCTTTCATTCTCTGCAGCTTGGCTGACCAATGAACTAGTTTTCCGCGTCTGTAAGGTGCCGGTTGAGCAAATGCGGAGCAATTTCTCTAATCGGACTTCTTTGTCAGACTGAACGAGACTATTGGAAAAAAGAATGTCATTCCTCCACGATTGTGGATAAATGTACACTACATCCAATGATATCCTCATGGCCTATAGAAACTTCATTGTTGTGTTAAGTTCTTAAACCTTTTTATTGGTCAGTATTTATTAATTTTGGTTCAGATTCAGATTCAGATTCAGATTCTTTATTCACGGTACACATACATGTAAAATGGTTACAAATAAACATATTGCACAAATGTAATGTGAAGTATACCGTAGGAAGTGGCATAGCCAGATTGGCTGTCTACCTGCTACCCCCTGGAAGAAGATGGGGTGATTGCAAACAGACTGTGACTGAAAGAATGAACAGAGAGCCAATTATGTGACACATGATGGAGAATGACGATCGAGTCATTACTTTTCTGATATTAGAGTATTAGTGTTTCATTTTCGCCAGCGGAAAGACGGTGATTCAAGGTAGGCAAGAAGCAACCTGCCTATGGGACTCCCTCCACTACTTATCATAACACATGAGGGCGGCAACAAGTCCCATCGTGAAGTTCGTATCGTTTAGACTGCGACAAGGAGGTTGGTCATGATGTTTGGGTGTGGTGTCTACGTTAGCTGCATCATCATCGTAGGATGACGAATGTTATTGATTTATTTGTGTAGACTTTTATTTGCAAGTTCATACTTATATCCATATAGTATTTTACATAGCACCACTGTAAGGAGGAAGCGCGACAGGTTGCACAAGACGAGGATTCCAGATTTAGACGCGGACCACGACTTTGACAATTTACGAAGTTTACGAAGTGCAATCAGGACAGTAGGGATTGTTGCAGCTGACATAACTGGAATATGAGGAAATGAATGTGGAAGTTAGCTTGTTCTTAAGCATGCTTCTGTCGCTAATATTACGAGTTGTGTCGTCCAGAGCATGCCATAGTTTCGGGAAGGAGTATAAAGGAAATTTATCCAGAGTTTGGGTCCGTGTTTTTTCTATGTATAGGAGGCCTGACTGTCTAGTTCTCCTACCAGATGGATTGTCAGTAATTTTAAATATATCATTGGTTTGTTTTGTTACACTTTATTGGAGAGTGCTTGTAGGCGTTTCCCAATCAATGTTAAGAAGACATTCATGTGAACACACTTATTTTGCTTCTAACTGAACTGTTTAACTCTTTTAAGTAATGTAACGGCAAAAATAGCTAGCGCTATTCACTAACCTCCCACTTCAAATCTGATTACGTTTTCATTTCTGTTTCTAAAACATAGCTTAAAACACAGCGTTGGAACAATCTCGTTGAGCTCGTTCCAATGAGGTGTCATAAGCTATGTTTTAGAGACAAATGATACCATTATTAGTTTTTGAAGAAATGTTTTTGTATGTGTCGTCTACAATTCGCATTGGGTATAGGGTTAATTGAGGTAGCTGTTTCGAAAAAGTAGGTTTCCGGCACTTAACCTGTTGAGTTAACTGTTATAAAATAATTCGCACTTAAGTTGTAGAAAAGATGTTTCGCCGTTAGAAAACAAATTTACAACAATTTGGAAAAGATTGTCCGAGATAGAGTGTCCTCCAGTGTCTTGATATGTTCTCCGGTTTATGGTAAATTTTGCCTCATCCCATCACCTATTCTAATTCATCGGTTAAATTCGCCCTCGTTGTTCTTTCTGAACCCGTAATTTGATTGGCTGAGAGCCGGTCGGCTCCGTGCTCTTATCCCAGGTAAATTTTCCCTTACCGTGCTCTAATTTGCCGGAAGCGGATCAATTAGAACATGTCTGTATCCACACTACGCGCGTACAACAACGCTAAACCACTCTTATCACACATCGAACACACCCTAGAGTTGTTTTCTGTAAATTCGATCATGGAAAATAGACCGAGATCGAAAATGACATGTTTTTGACTGAGTCGTCTTCTCTAAATAAAACGGGTTTTGAGAATTTTTTCACTTCTAACGATGACAGGAATGACAATGGAGATAAACGTCTCGTATTTTGTTAGACATTCGGGAATTTGCCTACGGAAAACTATTTGTTGACCAGCCCCAAAGGGGGAGTTAACAAATGGTTTTCCATAGTCAAATTTTCGAATTTAACGAAACAAGAGACGTTTATCTCCTAAATGTAACGTGCATAAACCACCTACGCAACAGTCACAGAAATGGACATTTATGTTTTTTTAGAATAGCTTGTGACAGCCCTCCCCATCCCCATTAAAACGAGCTTGCGGAGCTTTTTTCAAGTGGGATGATGGTGGATCATCAGCTGTGTTTTCACCCGAAAATGAAAATATTTATATTAAGCAGCGAGTATCGTCTTCAGTTGTGTTTGGTAAAGGTATATTTTTAGTGTTTGTCAGATATTGCTTAGCGAGTGGCATGCAAAGACTCTTGGTAGCGCCACATATTTTCGGTACGGTTATGATCCAAACACCACTCCTACATTAAGAGGGGTACTTCGTTTTAAAGCGAAAGGGATTTTTTTTTGTAAAATGGGTGATATCGAAAGACATAACATTCTTGAATCCTGTTGATAATTGATGGTAATTTTCGCATGAACTTCAATAATTTAATTTAAACAAAACTTCAACAGAATTCATAAATTTCCGACATAATCACTGGTAAAGAGCACCCCCCCCCCCCCCCCCAACCCTTCCATATATATAAAAAATGCACATTCCCTTCCATATATTAAAGGCACTGATAGTCACTGAATACAGATTGTTTGGTGACGTATGTTCTTTTTTCTATTACTAATATTTTTGGGAAATGTCTCTTCGATTAAAGCTGTATTTTTGAATTTCATAGCAACAATATGATTACAATTTCCATAATTAGTGTACTTAAACATCAGTTGACTATAAAACGATACATCAGACAAGTACAGACATCATAAACAATGCGCTGGTTTGTCCAATGGATACCGATCTCCAAAGAAGACGTCGGAAAACTTTCCTCAGTTAGCGCGTCGGCCCTATGTGTGCGTGATCTCATTCCCTGCCCCAACCACCGTTCGCTATCGATATACATCTCGATTGCTGGAACGCTCATTGTCTCAAATAAAAAAGTGTTTCAACTTCAAAGTATCCGGGCGGGGAGGGGGTGAAGGTGTGTGTGTGTGGGGGGGGGGGGGCATTTGTTCTTATTAATAGATAATGCTCAACCACAACTTTTTTTCTCGATAGTATTCAATTTTCTAAGCCCTCGAATACGGCGATTGCTTTTAACCCTTTTCCTGACATGAAAAGCAGACGACACTTGCAAAAAGAATTCTTGAATAATTAATTTGTTTCATTTTTTGTCTCAAAAACATAGGTTATGACTCCTCGTTGTAACGAGCTCGACGAGCTCGTTCCAACGAGGGGTCATAACCTATGTTTTTGAGACAAAAAATTAAAAAATAATGAAAATTAATTGGCGATTTTTGAGAATAGCGCTGGCCGTTTTGGCAGTTACGTTGGGTAAAGGGTTAAA
Source organism: Pictodentalium vernedei (assembly GCA_031216915.1). Lineage (NCBI taxonomy): Eukaryota > Metazoa > Mollusca > Scaphopoda > Dentaliida > Dentaliidae > Pictodentalium > Pictodentalium vernedei. The sequence continues at coordinate 640,329,781 of CM062296.1, read as the reverse complement.
GGAATGAATTTTAGGATGACCATATTTTCTCGAAAATGCAAATGGAATATTTGCTGCATATGTTAGTTATGATTGACAAAAACGTCATTCTTTTGAAAAGCTGATGCTGAGTTACGAGTTTTCGTACTAGACGTTCGGTATACACCAAGACGTTTGGTGATGCGAAAACTATGACACTGTGACTCCAACTACGGCAAAACAGCTCTCGCGTCATCAAACGTCACCGATGGGAAGATCTCCAATTGTTGACTGGCTGAACGCCAGCTTGAAGGGATGGGGCAGAATGAGTTGCGACGCTTTTCGTTGACGTTCCATAAATCCCGTTGTAAAATTTATTTATTTATTTAATGGGGTTTTAATTACACTTTCGACAGCTAGGGTCATCTCGTGTCGGAAATCCCGTAGTATAAAGATCAGCGAGTTAAACTTATGGCGTGAAACTCATTGAGTGGGTCCAGTGGTGTAGCCATGTGGTGGCTTAGGGGGAACATGCGCCCCAAATTTTAGTCATGCCCCCCCCCCCCCCCCCCCCAGGTGACGTGGCCTAATTATTGATGCCTTTCACAACTTATAAATTATGGACACAAACGGACTCAGAGTCAAGGAAATTGCGGGTTTTTCTGTCGCGGATTTTAAATAATTTTCCGTGGGAGGCCCCCACCAGTGAGAGAGAGAGAGCCCCCTCTTGTGCTCACCCCTATCTCGCCACTATAATGTACGTGGCTCGGGTGAAGCTGCGCATCCTATTATGTATGCCCCCGTAGTAGTTCAGCGATCTGAACGTAGCGGCTACCCCCTTCCCCCGAAAGTGTGTGTGTGGGGGGGTGGGGGGGGGTAGCCGCAACGTTCAGATCGCTGAACTATCCCCCCACCCCCTAGATATTACTCTTCCCCCCCCCCCTAACTTTGATAACCTGGCTACACGCCTGTGTTGGCCCATGTACACCTTGTACCTTGTTCCAGCTCGTCCCAACTCTGTGGTCATAGCCTTTTAAGGGATAAAAGAGAAAATACATTTAGAAACAATGCTCGCTTCTGTTATAGACAACGCGTTGTTGAAATATTGGGATCCAGATTAAATTTCCCTCTCCATGTAATGTTAGTATACAACTGAATGTAGAGTCTTTGAGATAATTATGAACCAAACGTAGCGATATCTATCCGTTCGGAAACGATAATTATTACACTGCTGTGTTAATCTGCAATGATGCTAGTTGGAATATTCCAGCATCACAAATTGATCAAAGCGTAAGCAAAGCATTTGATTGTTTTATTGCAATAATTGTACACTTTTCCACGCATATTAAGGTTTTAGTTTCACATGCATCCATTACATCAGTGTTTATGTCAGCTGGGTAATTCATAACGACGTACCTATAACAACATATATCATCGTCTCAACTCTATAGCCAAGCTTTCGATCCGAACTGGATCTTCATCAGGACACTCGAATTAGGAAGAACTACATGTCAACAGTACGAAAAACAATTGCAAAATGAACCAGTTCCGTTACACGTCGTGTAACGTGTAACGGAACTGGTTTATTTTGCAATTGTGTTTCGTACTGCTGACATGTAGTTCTTCCTAATTCGAGTGTCCTGATGAAGATCCAGTTCGGATCGAAAGCTTGGCTATAGAGTTGAGACGACGATATATGTTGTTATAATAGCGTCCCAAACCTGGAGGACAATGGTTGAAATAAATAATTTTCATAACGACGTAGTTTATATGTCATCTATATGACGTTCTAGCAATCCAATTGCATAAAGATCACTGATTCCGACATAGTCGATGGAAATTCAATACACGTGGCCATTCAGCTGACTTGGGAATAGAAAAATAGAAACTTTTTTTCAGGTGCGCAGCCAGGTTTTTATAACAACATATTTTATGTCGTAAATGAGATGCAGAAGTGGCCTTTTGATAAGACATAAATGATTAAATTTCACTCTATAAAAAAGCACTATAAGCAGGAGACAAAACGTAAGCGCAGAGAATTTTCTGAATGTATCTCTGATAAATTATCTAACATGGAGACAGCTAATCCTGTCGAGTACTGGAGTATTATTAACAGATTTCGTGCTAAGAAAGAAGAGCCCAGTTATTTACACCCAGATGAAACTGTAGAATTTTTTAAAACATTTCTTTGTCCGAAAAGGTCTGAGTCTGAAATATGTCATCTTCCGATGACAATTAAGGAGCCAGATATCAAATTAAACAACCGCTAGAGAAATAGTAGACGCTGTAAGGCTGCTCCAAAACCAAAAAAGTCATCGGCTGTAGATAACATTCCGAATGAATTATTAAAACTTATTGTTCCAGTTATTATAGATGATGTTGTCAAGCTATGTCATCAAATATTATTATCAGGTCATTACCCTGTGTGTTGGAGTAAGTCTTTAATAAAAACTCTCTATAAGAAAGGCGATCAACATGATCCTAACAATTACAGACGACCGATTGCGCTGAGTAGCAGTTTCGGAAAATTATTTAATAAAGTAATAAACTCGAGGCTGAATGAGTATTTTGAACTCGATTTAATAAGCGATAACCAATTTGGATTCAGAAAGTATCGTGGAACAATTGACAGTGCATTGATTTTGCGCATGTTGGCAAATAAATATAAAGAAGAGAAGAAACCAATGTACGCGGCTTTTGTTGATTTTAAGAAAGCATTTGATTCGGTAGATAGGTCGTTACTTTTTGAGAAAATGAAGTCATTGCGTATCGGTGGGAAAGTCCTCAAAATTCTTGGCTCTGTTTATGAGTCCAGTTACTATTCTATAGATACTTCTGTCGGATTGAGCCCACCTTTACTCTCAATAGTGGGGGTTATACAAGGATGTTCTATATTCCCCACTCTTTTCAAAATTTTTATTGATGACAAATGTGGGATATTTGATGAATCCTGTTCACCTGTTAATGTGAATGGACAACGACTCAATCACCTACCTTTTGCCGATGACTTGGTAATGTTATCAGAGTCCCCAGTCGGATTGAATAAATGTGTTCAGAAGTTAGAACAATATGCGGATAAAAACAAACTTCGTTTCAATATTAATAAAACAAAATGCATGATTTTCAAAAAGAGAAAAGAAAAAAAGATCCTACGTTATGTATTGGAACAGCGAAATTAGATATCGTAGATCAACATAAATACTTAGATCTTGAATTCACATAAAATGGAAACACAAAACAGGTCCAAGAGAATTTAAGTACAAAAGGAACGAAAGCAATGTTTTCCTTACAAATTCTCTCAGAAAGTCCCTTGACTTAACTCTTGATGTGAAATGTAAACTTTTTGATAAATTGATTAAGTCTATTTTACTATATGGTTGCGAGATATGGTCCCCTGACCTTAATACTCCTTTTGCGGACACTACAGCCCGTGAACAAATCCACTTGAAATTTTGTAAACAAATATTAATGTTGAATAGAAAAGCATCTAACCACGCAGCACGAGGAGAGTTGGGTAGATATCCTATTGTGAATGATGCCATCTTACATCTCCATAAATATGTCGATAAATTGTCCAAAATTAACATACTCGCCAACTCATTCAAGGAGTTGCTCAAATGTCAACTTCCGAAAACTTGGATAACTCAGTTATCTCGTTATAACATCAGTTTCCGATACTAATACGTTAACCGATAGTAATGGAATATGCCTGAAAGATGTACTAGCATCTCAGCATAGAGAAAGATTTACTAAAGGTATGTTTAATGATGACAAAATGAAAGGCAGTAATAAGTTACGAACGTATCGATTAGTTAGAAATGAATACAACTTTAAACCTTCTCTGAAAATCACCAGATTTCGACAGACCAGTGAACTGTTTACTAGTCTTAGGGTTAGTAATCATAATTTAGAAATAGAAAAGGATAGACATAAACAACCCCCAAATCCCCTAAATGATAGGAGATGCCAGGTGTGCGATGCCGGTGAAATAGAGAGCGAAAAACATTTTGTTAGGGATTGTGAGGCATATGTCAAAATTAGGGAAACGGGGTTCGAAGAAATTATAAAAGAAAACAAAGAATTTGAACAATTAAATGATTCGGAGAAATACTATTATACATTGAAAAACTGTGATAGTAAATCGATTCATATTTTTTCTAACATGATTTGGTCATTCCTTTGTAAGCGGGATCACCTTGTTAAAGAAAAACGTTTTTAGTCCTTTGCATAAAACATCGTGTTTATTATATCTTCTTATTTCTTATGTTTGTATTGTGCAACTGCCATTATGGTGTTATGCATTAAACTATTAAACTTAAACTGAACTAAACTAACGGGGGGGGGGGGGGGTGGTTAGCCAGTTTTTGAGGGGGTGGGTGGGCAATGATGATATTTGAAAGGCCGTTGTGTGAGGTTTCAGGGACTCCACTAGTCCTAACAAGTGCTCTCCAGCCGTTCCCCCTACACACACTTCCTAGAGGGGCAGTGGGACGGGAAGAAAACGACCAGAGCGTCCTAGTTAGGATTCTCCACATCGACACCCGACAGAATTTGTCAACTTTAGTGCTCTAAAAGCGAATCTGAGGTTTTGTAGCGTGTGTAGCCCCTATATTGGAGAATATTTGGGGGCTTTATGTTGGGTGAAAGTTGCGTTGGGCCCATGGTGTTGTTTTAATTTTTTTGGGGCGAGGGGGCATCGCAAATTTAGGCGCAATGGTCCCCCAGCCCCCACACCGTAGCTACCCTACTGGCTCATGTATACTGTAATCTAAGAGTGTAATTCGCAGCTCTCTCTCTCTCTTTCTCTCTCTCTCTCTCTCTCTCTCTCTCTCTCTCTCTCTCTCTCTCTCTCTCTCTCTCTCTCTCTCTCTCTCTCTCTCTCTCTGCCTCCCTCTCTCTCTCTATTTCATCTGTTTTCTATATATAGTATCTACATTGCGCTAGCAGAAAAAAACGACTGCACTACAAATTTTGTATTTATATTGTACTGATGTGTAGTGTTACTTAACTCTTTACTTAACCCTTTACCTAACATGAAAAGCAGACGACACTTGCAAAAAAAATTCTTGAATAACTAATTTTTTTCATTTTTTGTCTCAAAAACATAGGTTATGACCCCTCGTTGGAACGAGCTCGACGAGCTCGTTCCAACGAGGGGTCATAACCTATGTTTTTGAGACAAAAAATGAAAAAATAATAAAAATTCATTGGCGATTTTTGAGAATCGCGCTGGCCGGTTTTGGCCGTTACGTTGGGTAAAGGGTTAACGAATCGGCCGCAGGAGGCATAAGCTACAATTGGGACACAAAAATGAAAAGTGTTGGTATGTATTTTGGCAAATGTCTTCTAGTAAGGTATAGAGTTTAAATTGTCAGAATAACAAGGAGGACCACTCAAGAACTTGATAATGATACACATTCGGACTAGTGGTAATAAAATTATTGTTCAGTATCGCATCAACCTTACTAAAAGTACTCTAAAATAAATATTGATTGACGAAATTTGTGAACACGCACCCAATGCACATTCATATAGTTATTGCAACTTTAAATCGACGTTTAACCATTCTGAAACCGAAAAGCCGCTTTTTCGTGCCAGGATCATGATATGTCGTACTTTCATAAATTAACACTTTGAAACTGGTGGTATCTTTCATGCCAGTGCAATGGTAGCAATTTGAAGACTCATATTCATTATTTGGAGGCAGACCAATTAATATTTTCAACGTGCAGCTTTGGGGCTGCACGTTGAAAATATTAATTGGTCAACTCCACACATTCACTTAGCTGCCATCCTACCTAATGAAATTATGACGTATCATGTTCCTGGACCGGAAAAGTGGTTTTTCGAGTTCATGGTGTTAAATTACTGCTCCGTGAATGTGTGTGCTTTATCAATCAGAATTTTAAACGTACAGCCCGTGAGTTAGCACGCTGAAAATATTAATTGGTCAATCCACAGATAATCAATATGGAATCTTACAAATGATGCCATTGAAATATATCATTAGGTCTCCAAAAGGGTTTAAAAGTAGATTTTGCAGGATCTATCTAAACACTCGGTGCTTTGCTTAGGAGCTGCGCATTCTTTCGAACAGGCCCCTCTTAAAGAAACAATAAGTCATTTATAGAGGACATCCAACGAGTCCCTAGTTCATATCGGAATTAACCAAATGAGTTCAGTAAATTAGGTCTGGAGCGAAATTTAAGGCGGTCCCCACCTAATTTATACTGGACGAGTTTGGTAAATTTCGTATAAACTGGGGACGAGTGGCAGATTTTTTTATTATATGATCAAAAAAACTCTTAAAGGACACTTTGGTGGAACAGGGGCAAGTAGAAGCTTCAAATTAGGACTGTCAAGGCGATAGCTAAAAGTTGCGATTTTGTTGTATAAAAGTGTAAATATTTTCGATAATATTTCTGCCTGGGTTAAATGTAAAGCAAGATAGATATGTGACGGACCCCGAAAACAGGTTTGTCAGAGATTCTAAATGAGGCATGGAATTTAATGTCCATTATGGCGCACGTGTTGAACACCATATGGGCTATTCTAATAACAGATCAACAGTAAGAAGGACAATATTCCGTCTTCTGTAATAATTATCTGGGTAATTAAAGCCAGTTAAAATCTAATTGTAGAATACAGTGCATCACATATGTTCTGGACACACACCCATATTACGCATCTATCCTGTCTCCGAAATGTTAAAATACACCAAAATGCGAGTATTTCAAAGGAACTTTAAAGCGAGTGTTAAATTAAGATAAATCTAAGCGGCCCAGTTCAAGGGAAGCGATTAACTGAGAATAAATGTTCTAGCTATCTAAATAAAAATCGGGGGATTTCTCGAAAATTTCATTCCAGCCAATTCCAGTCGGAAGCTGTGTAAGGCTGTGGGTCGTTGCGAGTAGATGGGGAGGTCCCATGCTATAGGTTAGAGAAGGTGCCGCATCGGTGCGAAAGTAAAGGCACGTTGTGATGTTGGGGGAGCCACAGAGCTCATATTTAGAATAGGAGCAGTCGCGGGCCAAGTCGGTGGCCATATATGAGAATAGGCTCAGGAACAGGAAGTACGAGCTCAGGGAGCTATATGCATTTAGGTAAACGGCATTACCTGTTTTAGAAGCAGAATTCTGAGAGGCAGTTGGCCTGAGGGCACTCAGAGAAGGTCCGAATTTAGCCTTGGCCGTCGAGGGTCATAGGTACCGAAATTGGAAGTTCGCGTTTTGTCGTAACCCTGTTAGGGTTGTAAGGAACCGATAGTAGTTTGTTAACGGTTGCGAACCGTAGTGGCATAGTAGCCAAAGAAGTAAAAGCTGTGACGTTGAGGTCTAGAAACCGTGTTAAGAGCTTGAGTAAGCGCTGGAATAGCTCGAGAGATAAGATAGTTTTAGGCGGTGCGAGAATTGGTGATGTTGAGCACACTTTGCAGAATATTATTATGTAAGCTTTGTTAAGTATATATCTGAAGGCGAAGAATAACTTAATCCCGTGAGAGCCAGACAAGGCGCAAAGTGATCGTGAACTTTGGTAGACGCCGATTGAATTCTGATTGAACTGTGAGAACGATGATAGAGTCACACAAGCAAAACATTATATGTGTTAAGCCCGACTGACGGTGAAGTTAACCCTGCGAGGAGGGAGCAACGAGAAGTGAATAGACACTTTGTATTTATCGCAAACCCTGAGAAGATGAAGATGAAGTGATGTTGATCCAGCGGACACAGCTAGCTGTAGGATACGTCGAGGGCCCTAAAGAATAAACTTTTATCCGCGTAATTAGTGTATTCTTATGGATAATTTTGTGAGTAATTTGTTTCATATTATATTTCTTCGTACATGTAAATAAATAATCTTTTCAGTGAATTATCGTCGATCACCCTTTGGCGTTGTAAGCCACAGGCACCTTCAGAAACCCTAAGAGTCCCAAGCGGATAGGGCATTGATAAGGTGGCAAGGTTTACGTTCGAACTGGGGTTCAGACGACAGTCACTGGCTTCCGGCTGAGCACTGATAAGAACATAAATTTTCCTCCATCAATTTCAACCCCGTAATCCTGCGACACTGGCGAGGCGTACACATGATGTTCTAAAATATAACATTTTTAAAGGTAAAGATCAACGATCCACTCAACGATAATTTATTTCATGGAGCATGCTTTTTGAAGTTTACATATGAATTTTTGCAAATGGTTATCAACATGCACTGGGGAAATAGTGAAGAGCCGTAAAGGGTTAAAGTTTTGCAATTTTTAAATTTAAGCGGATTTAGAAGTGACGCGGTAGCTAAATAATTATCCGCCGTAGAAAGGTTAAGCGCGACGATAGGCGAGAAGAAATTGTTATTTACAGTAACTGTGTAGATTAAAAGTATTTACAAGTGAAATAATGGAGGCTCCCATGACTTTGGACCAGTTAGTTTCGGCGGGGGAACGCCTGGGTTTTTCTGGGAGTGAGCTGCAAAAGTTTGTCAGGGACGAACAAAAATGAGTGGCGAAAGAGTTAGCGGCCGAAAGAGAGCGAGGGAATGAGAGCGCGGAACGCGAGAGGGCAAAGGCCCGGGAAGAAGCCGCGGCCGAATTGGAACGGCAGGTGACTTTGAAACGCGAGGAGGCAGCACACAGAGCTGCAGAGCGAGAGAAAGAAATTCAGGTGGAGCGCGAAAGAGCTGAGAGAGAATTCGCGTTAGACCGAGAAAGAGCTGAAAGGGGTGAGAGGCAGGCCGAGATTGAAAGGGAAAGAGCCGAACGAGAACACGAGAGAGAGCTCGAATTGATAAGAGCTAGGGTCCAAGTTCAGGAAACCAACGGGAGGCAAGTGGAAACGAACGGGAGTGGTCATGGTAGGACCCCTTTCCCAAAACTCTCTAAATTCTCAGAGGGTTCTGATGATATCGATGCATACCTTCGAAGGTTTGAAAGGTTTGCATCGTGTCATGAGGGGCCTGAGGATTCATGGGGAGTAAACTTAAGCCCGTTGTTAACGGGGAAATCCTTGCAAGTATATGCAAGTATGCCTCCTGATTTGGCAAATGATTATGGTGAGCTAAAGAAAGCTATTTTAAAGAGATACCAGCTCACCGAAGATGGATTCCGGGCTCAGTTCAGGGAATGTAAGCCCGAGAGAGGGGAAAGTGTATTCCAATTTGTGGCGCGGTCTACTAGGTATTTTGACCGCTGGGTTGAGATGTCGGAAATCGACGAAGATTTTCCGTCCCTCAAAGATCTGCTCATCCGAGAGCAGTTTATTTCAACTTGCGCCCCAGAGTTGGCCCTCTTTGTTAAGGAGAGGAGGCCAAACAGTGTTGATGAAATGACTAAGGTAGCCGAACAGTACTTGGAAGCCCATGGAGGTAATATAACCCAGTCCCGGCCAGGAAGATTTTGGGGGAACCAGGTTGCAAAGGCACCGGTTAGGATTAACCCCCCAGAGCCGACTGGTAACAGGGGTAAAACTGGGCCACAGAGCCCTAAAGATTTGTCTTGTTTTGTTTGTGGGCGGAAGGGGCACCTAGCGAGGGACTGTTGGAAGAAAACTCCTCCCTCAAAGCCAAATGGAGGACCCCATAGGAATGGAAGGAGAGACCCTTCACCAAAGAATTGGAGAAACGGAAGTAGCGGCGGTCAGACCTGGGACAAAAGGCAGACAGCCGCGTTCTGCCAGACAGTTGGGCCAGAAAGTAGTCCACTCTGGGGTGCTATTGAGAAGGGAAGCTCGTGTTAGAGGGTGGAAAGGTCCTCCCTATCATTAGTGGAATGTGCGAGGAAGTCACAGCCTCAGAAGATGGAGGAAAATTCCCGTGTAATCGGGGTATGTAGGTAAAAATGAAGTGCGGATGTTTCGCGACACAAGATGCAGTAGCGTAGCAGTGTGTAGGCAACTAGTCAAGGACGACCAGCTATTGGGCTGCGACCACATGTGCATGCTAATAGATGGAACGATTAGGAGGTTCCCCCTTGCGAGGGTGAGGGTGAATACCCCTTTCTGTAGCGGTGAGGTAGAGGCAATGTGTATTGAGGCGCCCATCTATGACCTCGTACTTGGGAACATACCCGGGGTATGTTCAGAACCCGACATGACATGGTCGGAGAGGAAGGCACCCAAAGGGGCATCGGGGGAGGTCACCCGAGCCCATGCCGCAGATGCAAGGAGGCCGGTAAAATCACTGGAGGGACCAGTGGAGTTGAGTAAGGAGGCACGTGTAGAGTGCACAATGGAGGCACCAAAGGTTAACCCTTTGAAGACGGAAGTCAAGGGAGTGGCTGAACGGAAGCAGCCAATGTATGTGGACGAGAGGGGGCATGATGAGGGTCGGCACGTGAGTAGACGAAAGGTTCGGAACTTTTGGGTCGGTCAAAATGTGACCGTGATCCGGCCGACACGGTTAGGTAGACCGCGGTTACAGTGGAGGGGGCCATACGCTGTAACAAAAATAATGGGTAGCGGTCATTATCGAGTGGACATAGATGGCCGTGGACTGTTTTACCACCCAAGGTTTTTGCGGAGGTGCCAAAGTATGAAGGACACCGAACCCACGCGAACAGCGGAGGAAGGAACATTGGGCCAGGAGAGGCCACAAGAGGTGGCCGGAGTAACCACAAAATGGCAGCAGAGGCGTAAAGGTAGGAGGGACCCAGGAACTTGGAGTGGGGCACCCAGGGAGAGATTGGCAGGAGTTAATCTACAGAGCGTTGCGTCTGAGGCAGCGGGCTCTGGTACGACAGGCATCGCCTGTGGGCATGTAGGTGTTGCGTGTGAAGATGACTGGGGTTCTTGGTGGAGGACGCGCCCAAGGAACAGGTCCCGGTGGAGGGGACAGAGGGGCTCTCTATGGAATAGTAAGGGTCCCACCATAAATGGAAGTATTTAAAGTTGGTGCCTAATGGGGCAGGTAACCCGCTGACGGGGTTGAGCCGGGCGGGACACCCTAACCAAGGATGGGGCAAGTTAGCGAGATAATGGAAGTTGGGGCAACGGGCCCATCGGCTGGCTTGGGCCAGGTTGGATACCTCTTGCTAATATTTTTTTTTACGCAGGAGTTGCGTGAGCGTGTATGATAGATTACTGTTATATTTTGCAATAGAGAGGATGTGAGTGTATAGGGGGACCTGTTGGCTGCGTGTGTACCAACGGACCATCCCCTATTGTGCGCCAGTTGAAGTGTGCGCGCGAAGGTGACGCAATATGTGTATAGACTCATGAGGTTCCAAAGGGGAACCGAGCCAAATTACTGGGAGTCATTTGTGGTGCGTATCAGTGTGCGCATGTGTATGACTGTGTGGGTGAAAATTATAAGTATACCGGTGTAATAGTAGAGCGAGATTGAGAGATAGCTCTAAAAGAGAAGTATTAAAGGTGGATGCACGTGAATGCTATCCCCTTGGTGTTTTTGGATCAACCGAGAGTATGTTCCTGGGTAGGGTGTTGTCAAGGTGATAGCTAAAAGTTGCGATTTTGTTGTATAAAAGTGTAAATATTTTTGACAATATTTCTGCCTGGGTTAAATGTGAAGCAAGATAGATATGTGACGGACCCCGAAAACAGGTTTGTCAGAGCTTCTATATGAGGCATGAAATTTAATGTCCATTATGGCGCACGTGTTGAACACCATATGGGCTATTCTAATAACAGATCAATAGTAAGAGAGACAATATTCCGTCTTCTGTAATAATTATCTGGGTAATTAAAGCCAGTTAAAATCTAATTGTAGACTACAGTACATCACATATGTTCTGGACACACACCCATATTACGCATCTATCCTGTCTCCGAAATGTCAAAATAACCAAAATGCGAGTATTTCAAAGGAACTTTAAAGCGAGTTTTAAATTAAGATAGATCTAAGCGGCCAAGTTCAAGAGAAGCGATTAAATGAGAATAAATGTTCTGGCTATCTAAATAAAAATCGGGAGATTTCTCGAAAATTTCATTCCAGCCAATTCCATTCGGAAGGTGTGTAAGGCTGTGGGTCGTTGCGAGTAGATGGGGAGGTCCCATGCTATAGGTTAGAGAAGGTGCCACATCGGTGCGAAAGTAAAGGCACGTTGTAATGTAGGGGGGGGGGGGGGGGGGCACAGAGCTCATATTTAGAATAGGAGCAGTCGCGGGCCAAGTCGGTGGCCATATATGAAAACAGGAAGTACGAGCTCAGGGAGCTATATGCATTTAAGTAAACGCCATTACCTGTTTTAGAAGCAGAATTTTGAGAGGCAGTTGGCCTGAGGGCACTCAGAGAAGGTCCGAATTTAGCCTTGGCCGTCGAGGGTCATAGGCACCGAAATTGAAAGTTCGCGTATTGTCGTAACCCTGTGAGGGTTGTAAGGAACCGATAGTAGTTTGTTAACGGTTGCGAACCGTAGTGTCATAGTAGCCAAATAAGTAAAAGCTGTGACTTTGAGGTCTAGAAACCGTGTTAAGAGCTTGAGTAAGCGCTGGAATAGCTCGCGAGATAAGATAGTTTTAGGCGGTGCGAGAATTGGTGATGTTGAGAACACTTTGCAGAATATTATTATGTAAGCTTTGTTAAGTATATATCTGAAGGCGAAGAATAACTTAACCCCGTGAGAACCAGACAAGATTCAAAGTGACCGTGAATTGTGGTAGACGCCGATTGAATTTTGATTGAACTGTGAGAACGCTGAAAGAGTCACACAAGCAGAACATTATATGTATTAAGCCCGACTGACGGTGAAGTTAACCCTGCGAGGAGGAAATAACGAGAAGTGAATAGACACTTTGTATTTATCACAAACCATGAGAAGATGAAGATGAAGTGATGTTGATCCAACGGACACAGCTAGCTGTGGGATACGTCGAGGGCACTAAAGAATAAACTTTTATCCGCGTAATTAGTGTATTCTTACGGATAATGTTGTGAGTAATTTGTTTCATATTGTATTTCTTCGTACATGTAAATAAATAATCTTTTCAGTGAATTATCGTTAAATACCCTTTGGCGTTGTAAGTCACAGGCACCTTCAGAAACCCTAAGAGTCCCATGCGGATAGGGCATTGATAAGGTGGCAAGTTTTACGTTCGAACTGGGGTTCAGACGACAGTCACTGGCTGCCGGCTGAGCACTGATAAGAACATAAATTTTCCTCCATCAATTTCAACCCCGTAATCCTGCGACAAGGACTGTCATCACGTTACACCTTAAGATGCGTTGTGTTTCGTCAGTGTCTGCGTGGGGAAATAGTCCCAGATAAAGAATAGATTGCTAGCTTTTTAATAACACAATGGAATAATTTTCAAATAAACTCTAAGTACTGTCACAGAAAACAGATGTTTATCATTCCAAGTCTGAATCTACGATTTTTCTCCGGCACCTGTTAGCACGTGCATTATCATGTTTGGTGAATGGCCTCAATTACCGGAAGAAGGGTTTGATCATTTTATGAAGTAATTTATACTTTTCACACCAGTCTAATGAGTCTATTCTGGTGTGACTTTATTTGAATAGAAGAAACTTCACAAAACCCGTGTCCAATTATCATGATGTGATCCAATATAAGGTGTTGTCATAAATATAGCTGATCAACAGCAATGTGTCACAGCTGCGCAGATGTAGTGAGATACTGTCGTGTTAGGTCTCTTTTTATGTCTTGTATCCACCACAGATTTAGTAACAAATTTTTAACTGGTAGAGTGTTAAATTATTTTTGGTCATCCAAATTTGTCCACGTCTCTTTGCCTTGTTACAATTTATGGGAGAGTGCCTTGTGGCACTCTCCCATAAACTGTAACAAGGCAAAAACCTCAGAGACGTAATAATTCCTATTAAAAAATAATACGAAGCACATCCACAGAATATGAAGCCATTAAGCTGCGGCACTTGCACTTCAGAATGAAGCCCAAATATGAGCTTCCAGCACTCTACCAGTTAAATAAGAGTATTCTATATACTTCTTTTTAGTGCTTCATCTTTTTCAATATGATGATTCACAAATTTTGGACTATTTCTAAATGTAGGTTGAAAGTGGTTTTTGGGAGTTTTTTTTTTTTGTTTTATTTCTAAATATAGGTTTAAACTGGTTTTTGGGGTATTTTTTTTTTTTTTTTTTCTTTTTTGTAAGGATGGAACTGTATTTATATTTCCAATTAATACCATCGATTATGTGGGCTCGGAGATATAATCTAAAACTTCGTCGGTAGAGCCGTAATTATGTACGCCCATATATATTTTTTTACAACATTACACCGATAATCTAATTTGAATGACAGCTGGAATGATGACAAGCCATCATGAAGGAAAAGGCTACTGATACAAGAGAGGGTTACAACTCTTTATCTGATAACCATAGAGTATAACAACCGTTGTATATACTTGAAGTATATACAACGGGTGTTGTATGTAATTATAATTTATGCGAACGACCTCTGACCTCTTTCAATTCCATTTTCATTCATTCATTCATGAAACATCGTTATATCACAGGGCAGGTTTTAATTGTACGCTTATTGCACTTTGTCAAAATCCTCTGATGGTGTCATTTCTTATGTATTTTGCTTCAATAAAGGCAACCTAAAATTTTGCTTCAAAACATTGTAGAAATTACTTGTATGTTAATAGTAATTAGTATGCGGCGACTGCGAACTATTTATAGTCACGGCCTCGATCAAAAGTACTCGCGGAACTGCGCTAATTAAAAGTTCGTCTGCTCTACCTGAAAAAAAAACACTTCGTAAAAATTGTAAACAAACGCAAAATTATTTTTTTTGGGACTACAGCATAAAACACGGAAGAAAACTGGAACTAAGTCAAAAAAAGAATAACTCTACTGAAACACCGTTTTGTTACTGTTAATAAAATAGTTGAAATTTATTTTGTTCCAGCGCAGTTACATGATGCAAGAAGTGCAATCGCACTTTACAATCGCCGTCATCGATTTTGTAATGTAAGGGACACAACTCTATGCGTCTTGTCCTATTTCTTTTGTCTCGTAGACTGGTTTTCTTTGGAGGCCCGTGGGAAGCATATATAAGTCGGGTAGACGCACGAGACGGGTGTCTGTTTGTTATCAGATAAAAACAATAAACATATAGTGTGTTTTTATATCTGTGTTATACAACTCGTTGAAATATGGTTTATTTTTTCTCGGCGAAGCCTCGAAAAAATAAACCATATTTCAACTCGTTGTATAACACAGATATAAAAACACACTATATGTTTATTGTCCATTTATATAATGAATTTTATGTCTGTACAAACCTCTTGTGTCGTATATCAACCATCGAAAATCCAATTTTACTACTATTTAGAATGATGATGGACTAACATGGGGAAAATCTATCCAAATGGGACGCGGTGTGTTCCCCCATCCATACCAGAGTTATATCCTTTGCTGGACTTTGAAATATAATGGCATCTCAAACACGAATAGTCATATGTGAATGCCGTCTGATAGGACGAAACACCGGGAAGGGGAAAGGCTATAAACATAGGGGGAATCTCACCCGCTTATTTTTGTCAGAGTTATTGCCCTTGCTGTACACTGAAATGCAGTAGAGATTTTCTGTTTGAACAAAAAGTTGTTTATCGCAACTCAAGTGTCGATAATTCAATTTAAATTTTCTTCATGCTGATGGACAAGCTTGAGATAAAGGCAATCGGTGGCTTTCGTGTCCTTATTCTGACCAGAGTTACGGCTCATTTTGAACTGATAACGTAATTAAATTTTGACGTCGGGCGCATATGCACACCCTTTGTGTTGCTTTAAATACAATAGCTCACACGACGTTGATTTATGTGAAATAGGTTACTGAAGTTTCTACAGTGTGAGAACTACAGTTTAAATGCATTTGAGTAACCGCGTTAGCTGTTCCGGCATTTGTGCTTTCGCCACTAAGAGGATTTTCGGGAGATGACATAATTGTTTCATGCTAAATATGATTTAGGGGATTTCATTTGCTAACCTTCTAAATGTACTCTACTAAAATCATTACTTATGTTCTTTTCCACACCTCATGAACGACGAATGTTGATGGTTTTATACGCTGTTATGCTTTGAATTTTTTTTAAACCAACATTCTCTCAGAAGTCATAGTTTCCAGTTTATGATGAGATTGGTATTGTGAGTTACACACGTGTAATCTTAAACAACTTATTTTGCACAACCAGGTAAAAGAATATTTTTCGAAGGTGTGGTTTTTATGCATTTTGTCACAACATCTATTTTATTTCTATTTTCTTTTTAATGTTTTCTCTTCTTATTCTTCTTTTTCGGACTTCTTTTATTCAAATGTTGCAGCACTTATGTTTCATTTCATATTAATTTTTATGTCAAAATATTTTACCCCTTCAACCCAGTACGTTTACGTAAAAGAAATGTTTTTAAACAAACACAATGGAAAAACCAAGAGTTAAGGAGTGTCAGTTTTAATTTAATCCAACAGCCCCACAGCTGTGGATTAAATTATCAAGGAACCTCCTTATAAATACAAAATATATTTCCCCAATCGTTATATCCAGAATTGTATACGAAATCCCACCCAGGAACTAAGTGCTTCTGGGGAAAATGTACGTTCATCCCTTAAGTATTACAACATACATCACGAGCGTATTTTTGTTGGTCGTTGGACACCTCCAACAATACTTATTTCTGTGAATGGACTTTCATAAATGAAAACTTGAGTTGTCTTTTCTTGTTTAATAACCTTTTTACTGTTTTATGTTTTATTAAAAATAGGACCTAAGTTCTGATTACCCAGAGCTTGTTTCAGTATGTCGAACGGGTTCTTTTACCGTCCGCATGTTTCGACAAACATGGATAAAACGAATACATATGTTGAAAATACATCAAAGGTCAAATGTATAGTTTGATAACGATTTTGATCATTCTTTGTTTGTACACTTTGTGATCGTCCCAAAACAACCTGCCATTGATAACATGCATTATCGTTTTTCGTCTTGAAAACTTTTTTACAAATGCTTTTTTAATGCATACCTCATTTAAACTTTCAAACATTAAAACGTTGACTGAGTTTTTGGTTTATTGTTCGGGCGAACAGTCTCGTACAATGTTTGCACATGAATATAAAAGGCAGTATTTCTTGTACTGTAATATGACTACATATATATATATGATAATATAAAATAATGACCTGACTTGAGGATGACATAATAGATTATCTCCTAGAGGAACCATTGTCTCACGAGGCGAGAGCCGAGGGAGACCTTGGTTCCAAGAGGAGGCAATCTGCAGTGTTATCTGCAAGACAGGGCATTAATATTTTTATTGTATCGACTGGTTTTGAATTTGTAAAACCTATATCCAACAACTCTACGCTAGTACTTGAGCACCAGGTTCAGGGGCGTAAATCTTGGGGGGGGGGGGGTTAGATGCTACACCCCCACCCGAAAAAATACGCAGATCTTCTGTTCGCAGGGCAGTGAGGAGAGCCTAACCTCTGTCCGGCCCACGAAACTACTGCCCTGCCAAGGAATTATTTGCCAGAATGTTGCCCTGTCAACCAGAATAGAGCTGAACAGGTAGGGCACACTGGGCACCTGATATATGATGGTCTTGTACAACTTCCATCTCAGGTCATATTGCCCTGTTGCCCATGCAAAAGGAGGCCGGGGCAAGCATACTATGGGTCGGTGTGGTGATATATATGTAGAGCATTATGTGCTGACAGTAGGGCAGAATGATGGTACACCCCCAATGTTTTTTCGGTAGCTACAGGCCTGACTAGGTTTCATGTTCAACTCAAGAGTTTCAACTAGCCGGGAAACAATATTAAATGAAAGAATATTGAATAATTTAATGTGAATGGTTAAATAGAATGATCATAGATCTGATCCCGCATCATTTTCGGGGAACCTCGGCCCGACCATTGACATTGCCGAAAATGTCACACGGGAATTACCCACGAAGAGAATATTGTGGAATAGCAAATCAAATCGAATAGCAGTTTACTACAGGCCTTCAGAATGAGGTATCATAAGAAGCAAATGTTCCGTGCTTCCCATTTTAGAGAAATTTCTCGCTTTGTTTGAAATATATGTCGTCTACAGCCTTTGAAATTCCCAATTTTATAGTGTGACTTCAAATACTGCCTTGTGACGCATTTTTATGTGACTGCATTTAAATTTTTATTTATCCCTTTCGGCCGGAAGTCAAAATTACCCAATCATTTTTTGTTGCTCACTTGGATAAATGACTCACAAGGTATTGGTTACTGGGTTCTCCAAGGAGCTAAGGTGCTCACTGTTTAGCACATTTCGATCCCTGTCTTCTGTGTCATATGAAATTGCTGTGAAAATAAAACTTGATATACTGTTTTCATATTTTGTCAACATATGAGTCCCCAAAACTTGTAATGTGATTAGGTCACTGATCTCTATATAACTGGATTGCTGGAATATCATCGAAAAACTTCGCAATTCCATCAAGTTCCCCCTCCCCCCAAGATGGTGTGAAGTCAATCAATGTGATAACTCCTTCTGATCGATGAAGTGACAACTATTGGGCTGTGACTGCAGTCACAGCGTAACAGCTTTTACTTCAACGAATGGCATGGGTTTAACTGGCACGAATATTAATAACACGGTAGGAAGCACGGTGATTCAGTGGTTACGGTATTTTTTATTATTAAACATGACGTACTGTTTTCATATTTTGCCAACTTAAGAATCTCCAGAATTTGTAAGTGAGGAGATCACTGATTTCCATAGAACTGGATTGCTGGAATGTCAGCGAAAAACATCGCAACCCAATCTACCCCCTCCCCCGAACACCCCACTCCCCACCCCACTCCCCATCACCACCCCTCACCACCACCCCACCACAAGATGGCGTCAAGTCAATCAATACGATAACTCCTCCCAATTGATGAAGTGACAGTTGTTATGCTGTGACTTTAGTCACAGCGTGATAGCTTTCACTTCATCAAATGGCGTGGTGTTTACCAAGCACGAAAACTAGGAACGTGGTATCAACTTTCCATTCTCGGCACTTGTAATTTCGTAAATATTAGCTAAAATATGTTGTAAATATTTAATTTGTATTGCCGCGGAAGTGTGCACACTATCAACATTCTCATTTTTCACAGGCATCAAAGTATGTCCTTTAAAACCCTTTACCCAACGTAACGGCCAAAACCTAAAGGTACTATTCACAAAAATTGTCATTCAATTTTCATTATTTATTCATTTTTCATAGCTTCTGACACCTCATTGGAACGAGCTCTTTGACGGGTCTGTCAGGACACCTGAGGCCCCGTAGGCCTGGGCTGACGTGGGGTTATTTAGTCTCGCTGATGAAATTGCGGGAAAATTAGACCAACGTGGAGGGTCGGAATCCAAGTGTCGCGAACTCGGCGCTGGGAGCTGAGTTAGACCGACGCCGTGATTCCTTCACTGCCAAATTGGCCTGAAATAGGTTCGATTTCCGTTAGGTGTGATTCCTAATCACTTCAGGCTGTGTAATAGAAAGAATGACAAAGTAACAACGATTCTTTTATTTACACATAAAAATAAAGCCGTTTCAATATTTCAACAATCAACAATTCGATTCTTTTCACAGAAAATGGGTTGCTAGGGTTAAAGAATTCTCAACAATCATATAGTCATTCTATAGCCATGTACTGGCACTATAGTCTACACACTGGAAATGTTACTACCGTGAGCTCGCCAAAAGAGCTTCACAAATCTGAAATGTTATTACCGCGAGCTCGCCATAAGAGCTTCACCCGCTTAGGCCGAAATGTCAACGTCTGCGCGTAACTGTACCTCTGGCTGTCGGAGGGTTCCGATCAGCAATGTTTGTCATCTATAAAGCCACCGTACTTCTGATTTGGGTCAGATATTGTCTACTCATACCTTATGTGCCTTTTGAAAGTCCTCAGTGAAAGTCCTATTGAAATATTCACTGTTCCTGGTTGAATTCACAATTCACAAATGCCCCTTTTTGTGCTAGGGCGAAATGTCACTCACACCGATCTCCAGTCGGTATTACGATGCTTCGACAGCAAAACAAACTACTCACAACGCAATCAGTCTGACGCTTCAAAGGGTTAATACGCACAATACAATTAAATTACACTTCTGACTATTGCAGGCTGATATCTGCTACTCGACAATCTAAACTTTAACGTTTCACCTTGGGTTTTCCTTCTCAACGAATTTGGCACCGTAGCCGCCTATCAACCTTAAGCTAAATCAATCGTGGAATGCTCTGTCTGGCGATTCCAGCCGTTTCAGGGTCCTGTGATCGAAGGTACCCCTATGCCAGGAAACAGATTCCGCCTGCCCTGGACTTCACCAACGTGTGTGTGACCCCAAGTGTGTGTCTAAAGCTCTGCTCTTCAAGGTATATATACTTTTTACCCTAAACTGTCAGGTGGACAGACGCTCATCTGTCCATCTGCCAAAACGGTGGGAGATGACGTATATCGAGGCAGAATCAATACAAGTCATCTCGCGCGTGACTTAACGGTGATTTCACTTGTCGAGAGAACCGATTCGTTCCTGCCAGTCATTGCTGTACTAATGATCAGGTGACGACACGACAGACATTTCTATCTTTTAGAATCTCGTTTCTCAATTGGCCGTGACGATATCCTGCCACCAACCGATTACGTCTCGTAAGACTCGCGACTACTGTATAAATTAAATGAGATTAGACCTTATCTAACATACCGTTTCTCCCCTGGGTCCCTGCCCTGAAGCTGGATATACACCACGTGTGTTTTTTCCATGTCCAGCTTCACAGAGAAGTGTAATTCACGTAGGTTTTTCGCCTTGATAGGGAATATCTTTTGAACTTACAATATCTTTATATATTAGGCCCCCTGCCCCTATATTTAGGCTGGCTTTGCCCTGACAGGGTCATAAGCTATGTGTTGGCGTAAAACAATAACAAAAGTTAGTTATTCAATCATTTTGTTTGCAAGTGTCGTCTGCTTTCATGTTAGGTAAAGGGTTAAAAAGCGATCGGCGATTGCGAGACGTCGGATATTTTTTTATGTGTTCATCATTGTTTATTTATAGAAACGACTGCCCCAATCCAAGATGGACACCGGTGAGACATATTTCTATATGTGACCAATGAGCGTTCCAGCATTACAGTTAGAGAGATCAGTAGATTAGATGAGATCGTCTGTGCATTTTCGTAGGCCTTTGAGAAAAAACATCTGCAAACATCCATCCAGCACTAAATACAAAAATGACAATTTGGTTGTCTTCCTCAACTTTTCTTACAAAACATAACATAAGACCCTTAACTGGAGAAATATTACTGCCCTCCGACCAGTGTGCGGTTATAAGCAATGTTCAGAATGTCAAGGTGATAGCTTAAAGTTGCGATTTTCTTGTACAAAAGTGTATATATTTTAAATAATCTTTCTCACTCGGGCTAAATGTAAAGTGTAAAGATAGGTATATGACGTACCCCGAAAACTAATTCGTCACTTAAACAGACCAGCAATAATTCACATGCTGCTAATTAAGCAATAATTTATGTCCACTTCTGCATTTCTGTTTAACGCCATAATGGGCGGTCTGATAAGAGATTAAAGGAAAGAGAGACCAGTCGTCTCCTGCAGTCATTATCTGTGTAATTATGGTCAGTTAATAGGTAATTGTTGGAAAAACAGTACATCGCACATGCTTTGGACACAAACCCATATTACGCATCTAGTCTGTCACCGAATGTCAGGATATACCGAAATGCGAGTCTTTCAAAGGAACTTTAAAGCGAATATTAAATTAGGATAGATCTAAGCGGCCAAGTTCAAGAGAAGCAATTAAACTGAGAATTAATGATCTGGCTATCGAAACAAAAAACGGGGAATTTCTGGAAAATTTCATTCCAATCTGAAGGTGTGTAAGACTGTGGGTCTCAGGCGAGGATATGGGGATGTCCCATCCTATAGATTATAGGAGGTGCCGCATAGGTGCGAAAGTATAGGCACGTTGTAGTGAAGGGGAGAGGGGCTCAGAGCTCATATTTAGAATAGGGGCAGTCGCTGTCCAAGTCGGTGGCCATATCTGAGTGTAGGACCATAAATAGAGAGTGCGAGCTCAGGGAGCTATTAGTGTTTAGGAAGACGGCATTCCTGTTGCAGAAGGCATGACATACGTAGGCAGAGTAGGCTTACCTGTATGAACATTATTCTGAGATGAACGTAGGGGAGAGTTTAACCCCATTGGTGAAAAATACGTTAGTGGCCGTGCGACGACAGTGGCAGAGTGACATTCCGTCACGCGTTAGGAGGGAAGCGATATAGTAAAGTGACAATACGCGAGTGGCCGTGCGACGGCAATGGTACAGTGACATTCCGCCACATGTTAGAGCAAAGGTGTCCGGTGAAGTGATAATACGTTAGTGGCCGTGTGACGGCAGTAAAAGAGTGAAGTGAAGAGGCGACCAAAGAACAAACACCATCGAGGAGGAGGAAAAACCAGCGACAAAAGAGAATGCGGGCCCTCAAGTGACTCAAATCTGTGTGGGTAGGGGGTGATTGAGGTTCTGTTTCTCTTACTTATTTGAATTTCATGTAATTCACTAATTACCATATTTATTTATATATATATGTATTAAAATGTTGCTTCCAATGAACCCCAATTGGCTTATGCTTTTCAAGGAAAGGTCATTGACCCCTTCAGGATAAGAACCACCCCAACAAAACTGAAACGGGCGGGTTCCTCACAGTGAAACATACGTTAACGCACGGATTCAGGCGACACTCCTTGAGTCTTCCCCCAGCAACGACAAAGCCCGGTTTCCGACAAAGAAAACAATGAATTCTCTTTCTTCATAAAATATGGAAGAGCAGAGGTAATTTCTAGAGGATGCTGAATAAAACGGAGGCCAGTTTTCCGCCACTTCAGAGAATCACGATCAAATCAAAGCTTCACTTGTGCTTTGGATGCACATTTGATATGTTTCTAAGTCCGTTCACATCCAAACCTATAGCTCCAAAGGAGTCAAGCTGATACCACTAAATTCACTCTAGGGGTCAATGTATAGGCCTCACTTGGTCCCCAGTGGAATTCGTTCCAACACGGAATTCGTAGCCTGTAAAGGGATAACAGCACAATGTCATACACAAAGAAATGGTGCTTCTTCCATGGACAAAGTGTTGTTGAAATAACCCTTTACCCAACGTAACGGCCAAAACCGGCCAGCGCTATTCTCAAAAATCGCCTATTAATTTTAATTATTTTTTTCATTTTTTGTCTCAAAAACATAGGTTATGACCCCTCATTGGAACGAGCTCGTCGAGCTCGTTCCAATGAGGGGTCATAACCTATGTTTTTGAGACCAAAAATGAAAAAAATAGTTATTCAAGAATTTTTTTTTCAAGTGTCGTCTGCTTTTCATGTTAGGTAAAGGGTTAATGGGGTTCAGACTCAATTTTCCTCCTCAAGTAACGTTAATACACAACTGATTGTGTAGTCTTTGATGTAATTTTCTTTTAAATGAACAAAACGTAGCGATATCTATCTGTTGTTGAGCAATAATTATTACACTTCTGTGTAAATTCTGCAATTATGCTACTTGGAAATCCCCATCAGCAAAAATTGATCAAAGAGTAAGCAGTGCATTTGACTGTTTGGTGCATATGTTCCACTACATTTTAGTTTTATTGTTATAATTGTACACTTTTCTACACACATTTGTTTTCAGGTTTAACCAGAAATGTTGCTTTTCCGATCCAGGACCGCGATACGACCTGAATTCATCAAGTGGATTGTTGCTCATCGAACTTGTGTGGTAGACCAGTTAAGATTTTCAAAGTGCAGCCTGGCGACTGCACGTTGAAAATATTGTTTGGTCTTCACTTAAGTAACGAATGTAGACTCTACCAGTTGTTGCCTCTGAACTGTCATGCGATATACCATCAGGACCGGGGAGAGGAAATTCGGCGACGCGCCCCCTTTCGAAAGTGTCGGGATACTGATGCAGATGCCGAAGACACGAGCAGTGATAGGGGACTTTAGGTGGGGGGGGGGGAGTTCCCCACCCTCCAAAACATTTTGAAATCGGTTATTAAATGGAGACTTCTGACGGCTTTTGGGATGAAAAATCCCTTTATTTTTTTGGCCTTCAAAATGACGTTTTGTAGCAGCATGTATCAAATATGCAGACTCATGACTGTTCATCAGTGATTGTCCAGTGACCAAGAGTTATAGCTTCTGACTGCACAATTCTTGAAGTGCTAACGTTATTAGGTCAAGTTGATTAAATAAAGTTATCGCTTCAAAAATCATGCAGTCCAAATTTACAATCGTTTTCCGTTTGCCAAGTGCAGAGCTCCGATCGCGATACAGCTGCCCTCTTTAATTTAGCTCTTCGTAACTATAGAACTAGTGGTTCTTAGTTGAAATAAGTGAATAGTTAGACCCACTTTATGCTTTAATTTTGAAACGTGAGGGCAGACACCAAAGATTACTTCTTTACATGTGTGGTAACTAATATTCCAATACGACGGGCAACTTATCTTGCTGGTTCTCGCTCGGGGATCGGGTGACCCAGGCTTGGCATAGGAGTCATGACTTTGGAGACCCAGGCCTGATCCAAGAATCCTGGACTCCTGGGCCAAGCCCGGGCCCTCCAAAATTCCGGGCCCCGGGGTTACTACCCCGGGACACTACCCTCTCCACGACCCTGTATATCATCAAGGTTCAAAAGGTTATATGTACTCATTACATTAGTCTTTATGATAGCTGAGTAATTCATAACGACGTAGCTTATATATTGTCGCTTTGTAACAATGCACTGTTTATTTTGAAGAAAAGTACATTGGCGAGTATGCATTATTTACGACGAGGCCCTTCATTTATAAGATCTCAACAAAGCAGTTACGTTCTCAATTTGCAATGCTTGTTTATCGAACAGAGTATATTTTAAGTAACTCTCCCAACACAAAAGTATTTCCTGTTCAGAAATTTTGATGGCACTTGACTGTTACTCCCACGTTTGTCATAACTGACGAGTGGTTGGTGGATGGTTCTTGGAGCACAGGAGTCTTCAAAAAGATGTGCCAGTTTGTTGGGAAGTTCCTCGGTACCGGTAACTGATATGGCCAGCAAGCCAGCCTCACTTTTTTATTACAGTTTCATCAATATTAATCTGAAGATGGAAGGCGAAATATAATTTGAAACTGACGAGTCGAGTTTTGTCAGAACTCTCACTTTTGAAATAAAAATCGCCTGGTTTTGTTGCAGCTTATTACTTTTGTAATAAAATCGCCAGGTTCTGTCACAAATTGGGGTTACCAGCTTTGTTATACAAATCGGCAGGTTTTGTCCCTTCAGGTTAGGTGTTACTGGTTATTGCTGAGTAAAGGATAGTGAGTTGAACGAAATTACAAATTTCAGATTCGAAAATTATAAAATCGTCCCTTTGAGTTCAACAATGCACCATCTGCAATGCTTTAGCATTGCAGATGGCGCGTCTTTGCACTCGGAGGACGAAATGACGCTATAGATAACATCGTAGTACCGTATCTTGTTGTGCAGCTACAATTTGAAGATAAAAGATTAGAAACCCAATACTCATTACCCGCATGTCACTATCGTACAACTACGGTTTCGCGATACAAATTGAGAAATTTAATACCAATTACAAACATATTGCCTGTATCATGTAACCACTGCCTCTGTTTCATCCATTTAATTAGAAAATTTATGGCTTCAAGGCTGAAAATGACGTTCGTGACGCACGTAATTAACCTAGCTGCATGCTGCTAATGAAACTCTAGTGGAAATGTAACTATTCTAATACAAAACGTAACGCTAACAGGGTTTTGGCCACTTATATTATAAACATTTGCGGTGGGTGAATCTTGTGCATTTTTATTGAGTGTTGTATGGAGATTCTTTTTTTGGATCAGCTGATTGAATATGCCAATTGTCATATTATAAGAGTCGAAGAACGTCCTGTATATGATAAAAGGAAAGCAAAGTCAGCAACTCTGGTGTCAAAGATGCGTGCTCGAAGATACAGCATGACTCGTTGACTGAATGAACGTGACACTACCTTAAATGTGACGTAATTTCCAAAAGCTAAGCAGTCGTGAAAACAATAGTTTTTTTTAATGTTTTGAAACATTTTATTCAATTTTGCCTCATTTTTTTTCAGAAAGAGAAAAGTGGATGAAAGGGTGAACTTTTATTTGATTTTCGTTATGGGCATATGTGATCAGAAGAATTGCAAACAAGAATGGAGCTTCCCCTTTTAAGACTCCCTTTTCTATCTTTCTCGTGTACAAAACAGTTGTTGAAGTCACCACATTACGAATGGTGAAATCCATCCACTGCCCGATCAATCTCCTCGAGACAAGGATCCATTTTTCACCGACCACATAAACTATACAAAGCTTTCGTGCGCCCAGTCCTCGAGTGTGGTGCACTCGTCCTCACCGACTTAAATAAACCCAATATAGGGAAACTCCAAAATGTCCAGAACTACACGCTCAGGGTCGCCGACTTAAATAAACCAAATATAGGGAAACTCCAAAATGTCCAGAACTACACGCTCAGGGTCGCCCTCCGTGCCCCCTGGGATATTCCCATCAAACTACTCCACGACAGAGCCGGAATTCCAACCATAGAGGACCACCTCGCCTCCCTAGCCGCGAAAAATCGCGATCGCCTCACTGAAAGTAACATAATATCCGAACTCCAGGACATTTGAGCCAGTCGGCAAAAAGCTAAAAATGCCATAAATTAATCACCCCATAAATAGGAACCAAACTGCGGAGGAAAGAGCAGGAAACTCCCCAGAGTATGGCATTTAAGCGTGAAAACCTGCTCTCCTCCCGTAATCTTGACCTCAACCTACCTAATTAAGATGATCAACTCAAATAGGAATCAAACCGCAGAGGTAAAGAGAAGGAAACACCCTCGGGTGTGGCATATAAGCGTAATAGCCTGCTCCCCCCCCCCCCCCCTTATTCGCGATAGCCTGCATATAAGCGTGATATATCACTCTATCAAGATGGCCTTATATGATAAGCTTATTTACTCTACTATATACAACCTACTAATTTCGTTCTTTCTATGTTAAGCAGGTACCGACAGATGTTTTTTTTTTGATCGTCCACCTCCCAATAACCGCTATGGATTATCTCTAACCACTATGGTTTAACTCTAACCACTATGGACTTTGGACATCCTTCACTCCATCCTTAGAAGTGGTCTTTCACCTCCTGGGAGGCGAGCGTTGGTCCTGCGTCCCACCTGTAGACCCTTTTTGTAATCGCCAATAGTGCGCATTCGTGCCCGGCCAAATAGGTTACCATGCAGGCCTGCTCTCAAACCCTGGAAGTTGGGGTCGTTCTCTGGGTGGTCCCCGAAAGGGGCCGTTGTTGTTTTTTATCCTCGGTCAGATCCAACCCTGAAAACAGAATCTAACTCAACCACCATCGATTGCCTGAGGCAGACTATACTTGCCAATGATGGCCCACCACAAAAACATCCCATAAGTGGCAGACTTACTTGCCTTAAACTATCATCACCGCGCCCTCAGGAGAGGTAGCACCTTTGTTGAGAGGACTCCCTGTCGCACTGGTCCTCACCCGAGGATCTAGATCAAAGAACATCAGGAGACCACCACAACCCCAAAGAACACCATGATCCCGGACATCCGCTGAGTACCCCACCTTTTCCTCCGTTGACGCGCCCGGAAATGTTGCAAGAAACCTTATTCAACAGTCAAAGAGGGTCGAAAGGGGCTTACCGCACACCGTCCTTGCGCGCCTTCGGCGCGCGAAACTATTTCATCCGAGATTGGGGAGTACCTCAATGGAGTTGAGGGGGGAATCGGGAAAGACCAGGAAAGATGGTGCCAACTGTGCAGCTTGGGAATAACGGAGAACCTGATACATTTCATTTTAGAATGCCCTAAATCCCTAGAAGAATAAGACTTCCAGAAAAATTAATGGAAGAATGGGATGAAAACATGAGAGAAAAGTTGATGAGGAATGATATGATGGAAAGAATCAATATAATAGTTGGGGAGATTGAGAATTCCCCATTGAGGGGAAATTATAAAACAGTTTGTGTCATAATGCTGGGCGGTTAGAAGCAACAGTGGAGGAGGAATGACCAGGCAGCCACAGGGTGGATATAGGCCTCCTCGTTAGAGGAACGCAGTAAATCAGAGGAAGGCCAAAAAATTATTGTTAATTTAAGAGAACTGCTCTACTCTTTCTGTGGTTGGTGGATGGTTCTTGGAGCACAGGGATCTTCAGAAAGATGTGCCAGTTGGGAAATTCCTCGGTAACTGATATGACCAGCAAGCCAGCCTCACTTTTTTACCACAGTTTCATCAATATTGATCTGAAGATGGAAGACGAAATATAATTTGAAACTGTCTTCAGAAATACTGAACAAACTTATAGAAAAAAAACAGTGAGGGTCAAGCAATTTGATACATTCTTTATTTTTTTTTACCTTTCGTGTCAGTGTTATTTATTTTTAGATGATTCTTTTAAGACTCAAGCTCAGATAGAGCGCCATTGAATAATTTCGCCATTCAATCCTAACCATAGCTTACTCCCCCTCACCCCCACTCCCACCCCCCACCCCCATCATTGTAACAAACTTGTCAAGCCCATTGCAATGAGTGGTCATTTGCTGCGTATTTCAGGCAAAATTAAACAATTTTAGGAAGTCCAGAAAGCATTTGCATGTAGCGCCCAAATGTAAGGATCTTATGTGGTTTGTGATATTCACTATCATCACGCAAAAGTCTGAAAACCCTATTTCGATTTTTGCATCCAAAACATAGCTTTTGACCACTCATTGGAACCAGCTCTTCGAGCTTGTTACAGTAAGTGGTCTTAGCCCTTTGAACCCTAGCGGCCGTTTTCCGCCCAGGAACATGATACGCCATAACGTTGTTAAATAGGCTGGCTGTTCAGTAAACATGTGAGGTAGACCAATCAATATTTTCAACGTGCAGCCCAGAGGCTGCACGTTGAAAATATTGATTGATCTACCCCAAATAATGAATATGGACTCTTCTAATTGCTGCCATTGAACTGGCATGGAAGATACCACCAGTGTTCAAAGGGTTAAGTTACGTTTTAAAGCAAAAAGGAACATTATTTTAAGTGCCGGCTACTGGTCGAGATATCACCCGACAAACTTCATATCAGCTATTAAACCAAAACAAATAAATATAAAATGTTAAATCTGTTACAGATTTTTGACAGTGTTATTGTTACTGTTTTATTCACAAAGTCTGTAGTTTCATATTCTCCTTGTTCAGTTTTCAGTGTGAGAGCCGCGTCGCTAGGATAACTGTACTATCTCCTCTCACAATTCGACAAATCTCCGATTACGACTCTGAATCTTAGTTTCAGTTGAATTTTCTGTATAACTCTCTTCTTTTTTCTCTTCGTCCACTTAATATTTTCTTATTTACATCATTAATTCCTCACCATACAAAAATTCACACTACTCCATTATGCCTGATAAGACGATTTTTCCGATGGCGTGCGACGAATAGCGGTGAACGATTTCGGTGTAAACAAATTGGTTGCGTGTCGTAACGGATCAAGGGGACAAATCTAGCTTGGTTCATATCAGCGGAGATCGGCGTCATATCAGACGAGTTTGAAGTCATATCTGTCGAGTTTGATAATGTGCAATTCTGGGAGAGAAAATCCCATCTCTTTATAACTGCATATATTACCCCTACCATTATAGCAGATTCCGGTGCATTACATAATGGACCCTATGGTTAACTGTCAACCCAATATGACCAACGCTTTCTATTGGCATTCGAAATAACGTGCTGGAGGCGCGGTGTCTCAGTAGGTAGAGGTGCAAGCTGCAAACCGAGGGGTCCTCGGTTCGAATCCTACCAACGGTAACCGCGTTGTGTACTTGGGCAAGACACTTCACACCATTGCACACGTGGGGGCACGGTGACGTTGTGTACTAAGGCGTACTGCACGTCGATGGTGCATTTTTCTTCAACTAATGCTACCTTTGTTTGTGTACAGTTAGTTTGTCGGGGATTTGACAGTTGCTCACCGTTGCTCGCCATTGCTCGGTGGTTCTCTCCGGGTACGTCGGCTTCTTCCATCCGTGAGACTGTCTGACACGCGGTGACCCTGGCTGTCGAAAGTGTCGTTAAATCCCAATAAATAAATAAATATAAATAAATAACGTGCTAATTGGATAATTTTAGAAAACAAAATGACCCTACCACCATAATAAGGAAACATATCACCTTCTCAGCCATTCCCATCTTCAGCGACAAATCCAACATAGGCTAAAGATGGCGTCAGGTCAATCACCGCTGTAACGCCTATCATCGATGACGTTTGGTGACGTGGAAGCTGTTGGGCTGTAACTGCAGTCACAGCTTTCACATCATCAGATATCAAATGAAAGTCTTGCACGAAAACTAGTAACATAGTGCCAGCTTTCTAATACTGGTACCTGTCTTTTACCTCTACTAACTCAAACATGTTGTAAATATTCTACTTCTATTGCATTAATGCTATCGCACTAATCTTTTCGTATTAATCTTATCGTAGCAACTGTAACAGTAGGGTTGTTCCTTCCGGGCCGTCCCCGCGGGAACCCCGGGAAGTGAAGCGGTGCCTGTTTTACTGGTAAAATAGGATCCAGTCACCAATATTTGGGTGGTGCGTACCATCTCTAAAATGGGCAACATGGCTTATTAACGCTCACCCCTGGTCTTGAGTTGATACTCATACTGTGTTCATGATTAGCCATTGTGCAAATATATGTGACCTTAAACACCAATAAATAAATAAATAAATAAATAAATAAATAAATAAATAAATAAATAAATAAATAAATAACCTTCCGGGTCGCAATGGTGCACCAACACCACCGAATAAGTTTAGCAGACAGGTGTCAAATTTATTCTTTTCCCCAAACTGTGCACGTGTGTGAGAGCGTGTGCTGGAAGGTAGCAGAGGTGTCCTTGTCCTCCTTGGTATCACGTCCAAGTTCAGAATAATACTCAGTTGCTGTATATCTTCAAGAAACAAGTCTCACCTGGAAAAGTAAATTAGGTTCTGTAATTTGGGGACAGCAGTTTGAATTAAGTGATGGTAGCTATCATAATTTAACACTTTACCGAAGCTAACGGCCATATCGGACCAAGGCTTTACACAAAATTATCGCCATTAAATCCTTTCCCTCCACAATATAGCTTTGGATCCCGCTTTCGAACGACACTGTCCCAATGTGTGGTTACAAGCTATGTTTTTAAAGCAAGAGAAATAATAAAATTTTTGAGTTATTCACAAAAAAATGTAAGTGTGGTCTGCTGGTCATGTTAGTTAATCCTTTACCCAACACAAAATATTATTGTTTCAAATGTTTCGAAAAAATTCAACAAAACCATATCATGTGATCCCCTCATTGGAACGAGCTCGACGAGCTCGTTCCAATGAGGGGGTCTCATGTTATGGTTTGTTGAATTTTTTTTTAAATAATGTTTTTCTAATGCTGCATTTGCATATTGCGCTGGCGGATGCGGCGGATTCGTAAGGTAAAGGGTTAAGGAGTTCACGTATCGCGTTATATAGGGAAAATGCATAAGTAAAATTGCATGACAATACACTCGTAAATGTTCTATTCTTAGTTAGTAATACTGAGTGAATTTAAATTTTAACAGCAGATACTTATATCTCACTTTCATTCTGACCGAAAGGTGAACTGTTGTGCATTGTTCGTGATATTGCATTCTGCGTTACAATAGATGCGGCGTGTTTTTCTGTTTTACGTGACGCAAAAGATTCGGAAGTGTTTAACGCTTTCAACACTGGCGCCCTGGAAGAGTATCGTTTCAATCAATACTGTCAACGTCGAAATGGGTGAAACCATTCTGGTTTGTCAGGAGGTTCAGTTATAATTTAATCCAACAGCTCTGTCCAGCTGTTGGATTAAATTATTACCAAGCCTCGCTTCAGTTTTTTTTTCCTCTGTGTATCGTCTGCTCGACCACTACCAATTTTTTCTTCATGCAAAAATTTATGCGCAGCGGGTTGAAAAGGATAAGTCCCAGGTGCACAACATTCCGTTCAAATTTAAGTCCCGGTAGAGTTATGATACCCTGTAAATAGTGGTGTTCAAATTTTGAACGCGTCATCCTCTTAACATGTTCAATATTTTGATACCAAGTGTTCACTCGGGTACACTAGTGTTCAAATTATCTTTTTTGGTGTTATTTTGAACACCAATGTTTAAGTGAAGGCAGTGGTGTTAAACACAGAAATATACATGTGTTCAGTGGAAATGTATACTTATAGAGAACTAAATATTTTACTGTACATGTATATTTTATAAAATATAAAATTAAATATCAATGCGTTATTTTTGGTCACCGCGTTACATAAAAGGCTGATCATATTGAATGAAGTTTATCAGAGATTATTTTCCCGTGGCACCCCCAGAAAGTGAAACAGTGCTTGTTTTTGGTGGTAAACAAGTGTGTTACTGGTAAGAAAGGTCCCGGTTACCAATGCGTGGGGTGGAAGTAATCTGAAATAGGCAACATGGCTATACATTATTGGCTGCATTTGATTTTATATCTGTGTTGCGATCAAGATTGGCCATTGTGCAGAAATATGTGACCTTAAGCACCAATAAATAAATGAATTAGAGATCATTGTTTGACTAAATTGTTATTGTCGCAGAAGCTCTTTTTGAGTAATGTAATATCACAAGTGCATTGAAAAATTGTTTTTCTCCTCGTGGTTGTAGGTTTGGAGGCGTTCTCTAACAAAAGTGGAATATTACAAATATCTAGATCGATGTTTGTTTAACACTTTGAATACTGGTGGTATATTCCATATTAGTTCAATGACAGCAACTGGAAGAGTCCATGTTCATTATTTAGGGGTAGACCAATTAATATTTTCAACGTGCAGCCTTGAGGCTGCACGTTGAAAATATTGATTGGTCTACCACACACATGCACTTGGCATCCATCCTATTTAATGAAATTATGACGTATCAAGTCCCTGGCCGAAAAAAAAACCGCCGCTAGTATTCAAAGGGTTAAATGCACTAGGTGGTATTTCTGCTGAATTGAATTTCCATTGGTTTGGTTCAATATCTGCGAAAGAGAATTCTTCCCTAGGGTTTCATTTCCTCTGACAACTCCTCTCACTTCTCGTATCTATCTATTTATTTATTTATTGGTGTTTGAGGTCACATATTTGAATTTCTGCACAATGGCTAATCATGACCGCGACAGTTTTACGGGTGGAGGAAGCCGGAGTACCCGGAGAGAACCGCCGAGCAACTGTCAGCTCCCCAACCTACGAACTCCACACATGCAGGGTTAGCATTGGTTGAAGACAGGTGCACCATCGACGTGCAGTACGCCTTAGTACACAACGTCACCGTGCCCCCACGTAGGCAATGGGGGTGAAGTGTCTTGCCCAAGGACACAACGCGGTTGCCGCAGGTGGGAATCGAACCGAGGACCTCTCGGCTCTCGTATCTTTCATCTTTATATCTGCTATCACCACCGGGCCAATACTATAAAACTTTTACAATTGCATTTTCTAGAATTGTATTTTCTAGTTATGACTTTAAATGGGTTCAAATGAACCATTATCATTTTCAAAAATGTGGCAATGTGCCAGTTGGCAAAATACCATATCTTTTAAAATGCTAATGATTTATTTTAGACAGTTTTATTAATTGGTAGAAAATATAATTCTAGAAAATACAGTTGTAAAAGTGTTATAGCATTGGCTC
Organism: Pictodentalium vernedei; assembly: GCA_031216915.1. Taxonomy (NCBI): domain Eukaryota; kingdom Metazoa; phylum Mollusca; class Scaphopoda; order Dentaliida; family Dentaliidae; genus Pictodentalium; species Pictodentalium vernedei. The sequence goes on along the minus strand of CM062296.1, from coordinate 640,296,106 downwards.
CAGCTGGAGTCGTTATGTTATCTAAAAGTTGAAATTACACATAATGTGATGAAAAGAATCCCCAATTCGTCACGATTTGACAGGACTTTAAGGATTATTCTGAACCTCGTTCACAAAAATCGATCTGAGACGAGGTAAACCTCGGCTCAGATCGATTGTTGTGAACTTGGTATAGAAAGTTCATATGAAATCGTAGCTCATCAGAGAGTCTCTATTTCTATGTACGCCTATTTATTTATTTATTTATTTATTTATTTATTTATTGGGGTTTAACGACACTTTAGAGTCAAGGTCATATCGTGTCGGTGACAGTTTTAGGGGTGGAGGAAGCCGGAGTACCCGAAGAGAACTAACGAGCAGCTGCCAGCTCCCCAACATTGTAACTCCGCACTGCAGCACTGGCAGGGTTAGAATGGTTGACGACATGTGCACCATCGACGTGCAGTACGCCTTAGTGCACGGCGTCATCGTTCCCCCATGTGGACAATCTGGGTTAAGTGCCTTGCCCAAGGACACAACGCGGGAGTCCGAATCGATCGGTCAGGCGGTCACCCATCCAAGGACAAACCGGGCTCGACGTTGCTTAACTTCGGTGATCTGACGAGAACCGGTTACCGCAACGCCATGAGAAGATGGCAATAAAGAACTGAAAAAATAGAATGAGGGTGACATTTTTGTATCTGCAGTTTCATTGGCTTCACCGGTCGGAATTTTTTTTACATGTTGGCGGCTCCCTACTTCCTGTCAAGTGTCTGACCGCTGGGTTTCTAGTTCCCCTGAAAACAAAAGTCCAACACATTACCTGTGGTTTTACAAATCGCATTGCAGTACGCGCAAAAAATCGCTTTTACATTTTTCATGTTTTTTTCGAACCATGCTTTCTTACGCGTCATTGGGGCGAGCTTATCAAAGCGTTCCAATGATTTGCCAAATATCATTGTTGTAAGAAAAAATATTGAGTTGTGGATAAATTAAGGGAAATGATTGATTTTTGTCGTATAAAACTACCTGTGTAGTTAAAACGGGGTTAACTAATAATTGGATCGTTACTGTAAACACCTTTTTTCTCTAAGAGATACGAGGAATTCTAAAACGACCACCAGTCAGGGAAAGCTACCTTAAACAAGGCAAATATACCACATTGTTTACTGTCTGCTCGAAATAAATCGTCTCTGATTCCGGTGATTATCGTGTTAGCGCTCGTTAAACAAGAAAAGTTAAAGGCGATAATAGAGGGTGAATTACACCAATGTTAGCAATAATGATCACATTCATATCGGTTATATAGGATGCACATGTCCAATAAACATGCTGCCTCTTGCGCAAACATCGACTTTTAATACACCCTTTTCTGACCATTGCCGCTAACTTAAAAAAGTAGTTTTATCCAGTAGATACAAAAGTTCTGGAGGAGATGAATGCGTAATGATTATCCCCAGTCCGTCCAACTTCAGTTTCTCTTTAACTCTTTACCCAGCGTAATGGCCAAAACCGGCCAGCGCTATTCACAAAGGTATCCAATTAATTTTCATTATTCTTTTCATTTTTTGTCTCAAAAACATAGGTTATGACCCCTCTTTGGAACGAGCTCGTCGAGCTCGTTCCAATGAGGGGTCATAACCTATGTTTTTGAGACAAAAAATGAAAAAAAAAACTTTATTCAAGAATTTTGTTTGCATGTGTCGTCTGCTTTTCATGTTAGGTAAAGGGTTAATGTAAGTAATGTTGCAGATATTTTTATATGTATCCCTTGCACTCACCGAGTACATGAATGTATGCTGGTAGGATGATCATTGATTGATTCCTCATCTTTTCATGTGTGTGCGCGTGGTGTGGGGAACTGTTAGTAGTTAAGGGTATCCCCCGGCACCTTTAGAAGAAGTTTTTTTTTGCTATTACTTCAACTCAGCGCCTTGTGACTCGACGAGGTTTTCAATAGTAAATATCAGTAAATGTCTTCGCTAGGAATTACACTGTGGGTACCAGCTTGTACAGAAACAGTTTAGTACCACAATATTTGTATAGTAAATTTTGCACCACCGTGCAAAAGTTACAATAGGAATTCCCACATGACTTGTGACTCTTGCACGCTAGTTCAAAATGTACTATAGGAATTCCCATTACTTGTGAATAACTTGCACAGCCATAACCAGATTAGGTGTCGTCTCCAGATGATATCTTAAGTCTGAGGATATCCCGGACACTAACAAACCTCAATGCAACAATTTATAGCTGCCTGGTCTACTTATCTCATAATGTCACCTTTTATTTCGTCGCGTAACTTGAGCTGTAGTGTTGGAAAGAGTCGCGGAAGGTTCTACCAAGGAAACTGTCGACCCTAGACTTTGACCGGGAAGGTTCGGAATCCTCGGCGAGACCGAATATCCCATCGATTGACAAAGATATATTGAAAGGGGTTGGGACGGACCAAATTTTAGGGAGAGGGTGGACACTTCCATCGCGTTACACCCAAACGTTCCTAAGGCCTGTCAATTCCACTTTCCATTATCTGTACATGTATCCCTATTCAGTCAATCAAATTTACTTCATTATATCGCCACAAGGCACACGTAATATCACAAATTTTTGTACTCTCGAGTAGCGTACGTTTAGAACTTCTTCAATGGGGAACGGTGGTTCCTTGGCTAACGCACTGAACATGAAATCGACGGTTGGACCCTAACCCGCGTTATATGTACTATGTCCTTGGGAAAACACTTAAACCACATTGCCCAAGTGGGAGCACGTACAGTACACCGAAAATACGCATACCCTTAAACCATTCTTAATCCCACTTACACCGGCTTAGAAAGCCGGAGAGTCCGACAGTTGGCCGCCGCTGCTTGGTACTTCAACTTCGTCCGACACGATATCGTCGCCTGAGTGCTAGAATGTCCCATGTCGCATAGGGGCCATAGGACATTCTAGCACCCAGGCGACTATATGACTCTGGCTGTTGAACATGTTGTTAAATCTCAATAAACAAACATGCAAAAATACTACTCCGCCAATGTAAACACCCGAAACGGGGTCCATGTTTGTAGATGGGAAACTATGTCTGTGTCTAGTGTAATTATTAAATCAATCAAAGAAAATATAAATAAAAAATAAATAGCTTGTGGTGGGGATGGGGCAGTCAAATCTGATTGTGCTGTAATTTACATCCCCTCAGCGGCAAGAAAGCCAGTGTCCGATAACTTATGCAAGGGTTAATGACTGCCCAAGCGCATATTATTTATTTGTAAATACCCAGGGATATTTTTCTCGTATTTTCTGTGTACAGGTCTGGAACATTGTTAGAAGACAGCAAATATAGAGAATTTCACAAGTGACGACTAGTATGGGAACACCACGTTGTCGGAATGGGACACATTATGAGTCATGCATTCCTACTGATGATTTGCAGAATCAGTTAATTCCCAAATCCATAATCAAGGATATTTTTCTCATATTTTTAGTGCACAAGTTTCGACTATTATTAGAAATGTGAATATTTTTTTCATTTTGTGGTCATTAAATTGCCACGTTATCGGAATGGGGCAGATTATGTGTTGTACGCTACTTATGATGGTTTACTAAATCAATTAAGGCGTGCAAGACAGTTGATAATTTATGCCTTCGGACATACGAAACGGCACATGCCTGTCCTAGCAAGCCTTCGCCGGTTACATATGTGAAATTAATAAGTGCTTGAAATTGAAAATGAAATTCGTCTTTGAATTTTATATGATGCGTTGATACGTCTGGTCCGCATTCCACACGTGGTGTGCCTAGCACAATTGTCAATGTCCGTATTGTATCGGGTGATGATGAATACACACAGCAATCGTGCAATGAAGTACAATAGTAGGTAATAATTGAGAGTTTACGACCACTTGTACATGTACGTGTACAACATACGTACACGATGCGTTCACCAACGTGGAATTCAGTGTTAAATCACACGCTTGTTCACAAAAACTGTACATGGTCTTGAATCCCCCCCCCCCCCTCCCCCATGTACAGTTGTGACTCCTAGATGGCACTTTTAACGTTCAAATACTCATGGTGAACGCGCGTTTTTAAAAAAGGGTGAAATTGTACATTTTCACTTGTATCTTGTACGTAATTTTTTGTCGACGTTCCCATCGCAGATCAGACCCATCGATGCATCGTTGGCGAACGCGATCAACAGCAAAAAATTCTGGGTCATCATCAAAAAACAGTTTGGGGGACTCTAGACCAGCGGTCCAGAACCCGCAATTGTGTTGAGACAGATGGTCCAGAACCCGCAATTGTTTTGAGGCGGTGGGTTTTTTTTTCTCCCATTTATGACATTATTAGGGGAATTCCTCCACTATGAGAAATTCTCAAAAACTCAGCTGATCGAGCGATCGGATCGCTTGATTCTCGTAAAAACTCGATCTGAACGAAGAGTGTTGTTGTCGTCGGTGTGTTGGAAATTCGCGAGCCCGCTGTCACATTTTTGTTTGATATATATAGGGGAGAAAAAAAATATAAATAAATAGTTATTTAGAAAATTAAATATATCAAATCGAATAGATAATAAAAAAAAAATACGTAAATCATGAGCGATTCTCAGACTATTAGAGCGAGGTTTCTTTTAAACATGCTGATGAGAGCATACGCAATCTGCGTGAACGAACAACTACGTCCCATCTTGTTAGAACGATGCGTCGGATGTCGGGATTATCTAGACTTCGATCACGAGAATCATTCGTGTCTGACGATGGAAAGGGAAGATATGGTCGTCATGTATTTTGAACCAGCGTTCGAACGCGTTAAATTGAACGATGTGATCACGTTTCGGAAGAGATTAGTCTTCTGTAAGAATCGAGACAGGCCCACAGATTCGGAAGAACTGAAATTGGCGCGTAGAAGTTTGACTTTAGAAGACAAGGGATGCATCAAGAAATTATTGCTGAACGAAGCATACGTCTAAGTTTTTTTCGTTGATATAAAATAAGGGAGAGTAGAAAATAAAAAAAAAAATAAATACACACATAAATTTTTTTTATCTAATATTAGAAAGAAAAAAAAACACAAAATGAGAACCAGAAATAAATTGTATCCGACGTTAGTGGAGGACGAGGACGAGAAGCCGAACGGCGTTTTGCCGACGGCGCCGTCGCTAGAAGAAAGAGAAAGAGGAGAGAGGTATCGCATCGATCAAATCAGTAGAATCCAATTGTATCTGACTCGAGAGAGAGATTCTCGTCGTTCCCTCAAGAAGAAGTATTCGCGTTTCGTGAAATTCGTCAACGCGATCGACACGACACTCATCACGATTTCCATGGGTTTACACGCGGCCGGCATTGGATTGTTGTCGACCGCGGTCGGCATTCCGATCGTGTTGACCGTAGAAGGAGTGGCTCTCGCCGCCGGATTGTTTAGCACGCTCGAAAACTTTTTGCGTAGGAAATTATATCTGAAGGCGAGGAAACACGACAAGATTCGCGTCTTGGCCGACTCCAAGATCGACACGATATCCGAAATGATCTCTATGGCGTTGAAAGACGGTAGGATATCGGACGGTGAATACTTCGCGATATTGAGCGAGAAAACGAAATACGATGCTATGAAAGAAGCCGTGAGAATCAAGACTCGTCAGATCATCAAGGAAGAGATGAAGGATTCTCTCGTGGAAAAGGGGAGGAAAGAGGCTAGGGAGGAATTCAGTAAGATGATAGAACTCAAGAGCAGCGATTGAAACAAAATAAATATATATATATATAAAAAGAACAGAATTTAAAAAAAAAATATTAAATTTATATATAAAATAAAAAACGAAATTAATTTAAATAACTCTTAAAAAATGTATTGCGTAAAGTGTAAGAGAGTTACCGAGACGAGTAATTCTAGAGAAGTGCGAACTAAAAACGATAGACGGATGCTTCGCGGAATTTGCGACGTGTGTGGTTCTGTCAAGACGCGATTCGTCAAACAAAAGAACGCGAGCAAAGGTAAAGGCATCGTGAATAAAATGATCAACAATCTACCTTTCGAAATGCATCTGCCCGGTCACAGTTTCACGGGACCCGGAACGAAATTGAACAAGAGACTCAACGCCGATCTGACTCCCAAATCTTGGAGCAAACCCGTGAATAGGGTGGACGCGCGGCCGCGTACGATCACGATCTGTGCTACGCCGGACATCCCGACACCAAGACTCGCAACGACGTCTGCGACAAAAACATGTTGGGGAGATTGAGAGGCATATCGAATCCGACCAGGAGAGAGAAGATGGAACGTTCGCTGGTCGGCAATCTGATCGGTGCGAAACGTTGATTCGGATGGGGCGTTCAAAAACAAAAAGCGCATCTGAAAAGAAGAAGAAATGATTATTGACGAGCGAATTGGCCGAGGAGTTACACAAACCCATAGTGCGTAAATTTCGAAAGAGAAGGGTGTTCGTGAAGGGTCTGGATGACATTTGGTCTGCCGACTTGGTCGACATGAGATCGTTTTCGAGGTGGAACGAGGGCGTCAAATATCTATTGACGGTCATCGACGTGTTTTCCAAATACGGTTGGATCAGAGCTTTGAAGATAAATCGGGACCTTGCGTCGCCGAGGCTCTGAAGAGCGTGTTCGACTCGTCTTCTCGAAAACCGAGTAAATTGTGGGTGGACAAGGGAAAGGAATTCTACAACAAACACGTTCGTCGATTGGTAGACCTCTACTCGGTCGAAAACGAAGAGAAAGCCAGCGTGGTGGAACGTTGGAATCGAACGATGAAGGAGAAGATGTACAGATACTTCACGGCGAATTCGACCAAAAAATACATATACGCTCTGAACGGTCTGGTCAAAGATTACAACAACACGCGACACAGATCGATCAAGATGACTCCCGCGGAAGCTAGCGATCCTCGAAACGAAAAACGGGTCTACGCGAATCTATATCCCGAGAGATCTAAGATCAGGAAGAAGTCTAGAACGCCAAAATTTGCGGTCGGCGATCGAGTGAGAATCTACGCTTATAAGAAGCACTTCGAAAAGGGTTATACTCCTCGATGGACCTCGGAAATTTTCGTGATCATCAAAATATTTTACACCGATCCGGTGACTTACGAAATCGAAGCTTTGGATGGAGAAGAGATCATTGGAAAGTTTTACGAACAACAATTACAGAAGACGAAGTTTTGATGAAGAACACAAATTTTTTTTTTATTTACTCTCTTTAACATTTTCTTGTTTACACACATATATATATAAGAGAGAAAAAAATAATAATAAAAAATAATTAAAAACTATTTTTTTAGATAAAGAAAGCAAGTGAAATAATAAACAAAAAAAAAACAACTAAAAATCCTTTAAAATGACAAATATACTAGATAAAGCACAAAGCATAGTGAAAGATGAAAGTATTCAAGAATATGAGGTTTACGAATATGAACCGGTAACCGGGACGAGTTTGAACAATGCGGGAGAGATAAGAATCAATGTCGAAACTCAAGATCTATCCATACATCCTAGCGAGAGTTACATAGTGGTGCAGGGATGTCTCACCAAGGAAGATGGGAGCGACTACGCCGACGCCGACACGGTTACTCTAGCCAATAATGGCATCATGCATCTATTCAGTAACATAAAATACATGCTATCCGGACAAGAGATAGAATCTGTGTTTCATCCCGGTCAGGCCACCATGATGTTCGGACTCTTGACGTATCCTGATGATTTTTCGAAATCCAGAGGACTTAATCAGTTGTGGGTGAAAGACACCGTAGGCCCTGCTAGCGCAGGCGCCGCTGCGATATTCGACTACGTCGTCAAGACGTCCAGACCTGAAGGAACGTTTTCGTTCAGGATACCTTTGAAACACATCTTCGGATTTGCGGATGATTACAACAAGATCATGTACGGATTGAAACACAATCTGATGTTGATTCGAAAAGGAAACGACGACGCAATAGTGAGATTCACTGCGACCGATGCGGGTAAGATAACTCTACTCAAGATATCGTGGTTCGTTCCACACGTGGAGCCTTCGATCGTGGAGAAAGCGTGTCTCTACAAGATCATAGAATCCAAGAGTAAATTACCCATGGGATTTAGAATGAGACAGTGCAACACGGCTAGCATTCCTCTCTCCACGAATCACTTCGATTGGAGATTGACGGTGAAATCCGCTTCCGAGAGACCGCATTTCATCGTGGTTGCGTTTCAGACCGACAGGGACGGGTTTCAGGAAAAGAATGCGTCGCTGTTTGATCACTGCCATTTGAGAAACATGCAAGTGTTTCTGAACGGCACGAGATATCCAGCAATCGATTACAATGCGTCATTCGACTAGAACGATTTCTCCAGACTGTACGGCGACGCCGCTGATTTTAGAAAGAAGTATCACAGTCTAGACGAATTGATGAGCAATCCCAACATATCTCCCGGCGAATACAAGTCGATGTATCCCATGTTCGTATTCGACGTCAGTAAACAGAGTGAACGACTCAAGAGTAGCGTTTTAGACATTCAGATCAAGATGCAATTCGATAGGAACGTGCTGAGAAAAACCGAAGCCTTCACCCTGGTCCTGTCGGACAGAGAATTACAATTCGAATCGGACAGAAATAAGATGTCGATCATTCGATGAGAGACGAGTGTGTGAAAAAAAAAATAAAAAGTAATGTGTGATTATTAAAAACAAAACAAAAAAAAATAAATAAAGTAATGTGATCTAGAGAGATTGAACATCTCTCTATATCTCATTACTTTTTTTTTTGTTTTTAATAATCACACATTATTTTTTTTTAATTCATTATTTTCCACGCGTTCACTGTTTGTTCAAAGGATCTAGTTCGATCAGTACACTCACCACGGAAGTGGCGGCTTCGGGATTATTGGTTTTTGTGACGAAATTAATCCTGTCTCCGGCGTTCACTTTGAGAGGCGTGCCGAACGTGCTAACATTCGCGTGTTGATTCTCGGTCTTTTCGACACTGTATCTCTTATCACTCTCCACACCATTCACCATGAGATTGACGACTGCTCTGTTATTCAAATCCGAGGAAGCCAGACTCATTCGAAGGATTTCACCTCCCAACGGCATGGGATATCCAACCTGACCATGTTTCGATCCGCTACCTCCATTTCCGAAAGACCACTCGGCTTTTCCCTCATCTAAGGTGCCGGCCTCTTTGGCCCACATGGTGATCAATTGTCTAGCATATTTGACTTTCTCCACCACCGAAATCAGGGTGCAGGCATCCGTCATGTTCACAGGATCCAGTAGATTCGTGAGTGCGTGTCCACCCATGTCTAGTTTACCTTCCATGATGTTGCCCTTTCTCCAGACCGAGTTGTCGTCCACGTACTTCCTGCTGACCACACTGGAATCGAATTCGGGATCGTGATCGAGACCGAATAAATTGTGACCGTTCATGTTGATGCCACCCTCCATGGTTCCGCCAGATTCTTTGTTCAGGTAGAGATCGTCCACTTGCGATTCTAGGTATTCTTGTGATTGTATCATGGCAGAATCTACGTAGCCCTTGTTGACCGCGGTTGAGTCTGCATCTGTGTCGTCGATCTTCGACAGATTCAATATCTTGTGGAATCCCGCATTCAGATCCGATTTCATTTCTCGTCTGTCAGACTTTCTCTGTTCCAGATCTACGTAGTGTTTGGTCGCCACGTCCTTGGGATTCGTGGGAGTGGCCACGTTCGTTATCTTGTTAGAATTGGCGTTCAATTCCGAGTGCATCGTTTTCAGAACGTATCTATTTCTCAGGTGTTCGCTGAATCTTGCGTGAGAGTCGTCCGCGTATTTCTTGGTCGCGGCATCGGTGGGATCTATGGGATTTGCGATGTTCACCAAACGTTTGGATTTCAGATCGAGATCGTCGGTCATGGTTTTATCCACGTAATTATCTAGCAGGATTCGTTTGAAATCGGCGTTCCCCCTGTCGACGTATTTTTTAGTCGCAGCATCTGCGAGATCTATCGGCTCAGGAAGATTGTAGAGCTTCTTATCGTTCATGTTCAAAGGTTCTTCTCGAGGTTCGTATCTCTGAACGTAACGTTCATCCAAGTTGGCAACATCGTAACCATCGTCGACTTCGAACGTCTTCCTCTTCTTTCTCGGGTTGACTTTTTCGTCGTCACTTCTACCAAATTTATCGACTGGCATGTTGTTGTGGGATTTTTTTGTTTTTAGAAAAAATATATTCAAAACGCAGTTTATTAAAAATGAACTATGTTATTTTATTTTTCGTTTTTATTCGATTAAAATTTTTTTTTAAATAATTTTTTATCTTTATATATACTATAAAAAAAAAAAAATTTCTCTCTATTGTAAATCATTGAGAATGTCTTGAAATCGATCTCCTTCAGACCATCTCTTGAGAACGTAGAGACACAGGTGACCGCAAAACACTTGATGTGGTGATTGCACTTGTTCCGTGTTGTAACGAACCATCGATTTGTTGAAATAGTTCTTTATTTCTTTTGGCGGCGAGATTCCGTAGCTGTCGAAATAATCATTTTTCTTCTTCCCGTTCTTCATCCACGCCACCCAGTGAGTGCCTTCACCCAATGAATCATCTAGATTTAAAATTCCGCATTCCGATTGTCGAGGTCTTCTCTTCGGCAAGGCATCTCTGGAAACACTCCTAGAAAATCTTTGATTTTCAAATCTTTTGCCGCATTCAACAGATCGATGTTGGATAGGGGTTCGTTGGGTAAGACGACACCTTCTACGGATATCTTTATTTTCTTATTCATAAATGCGTATATATATTTTTTTTTTATTTATTTTATTATAATTTACTAAAAATGATGTTATTTTTTTTTCTATTTTTTTCTTTTTCTTTTTAAACTAACTTTCTCGATGTCACTATCCATTTCTATAATTTTGTGTTCATCTAATTCTTCTTGATTTTCTGGAATCCTATCATCCACAATCGTATCTGGAATCTTATCATCCACAATCGCATCTAGAATCCATTCATCCCCATTCATATCATCTAAAATTAGATCCAAAGTCCAATGTCCGAGTGCCAAAGTGCTTATTTTATCGTCTAATATGAATCTCTTGTCATCGTCGGCCGTCAGCAAAATCTTGTTGACTATTTCGGTATACAAGTCGTGATTTTCGCTTCGAATCGATTTCATAGTCTTATACACCGGACCACTTCCTAACAGACAATCTTTATACTCTTGGAAAGAGATGTTTTTCTTCACCACGCACGCTTTAACTCCTTTGCACTTCTTGATCTCTTCATCATCTTCTAGACAATAAACATAGAGTTTAGGTTTCAAGCCCATGAATTCGACGATCTGTTTACCACCACTCTCGTCCTTAAATTTACCCAACACCTTCTTGTTGTCGTTCGAGTGAATGTTGGACGGGTGGTCGATGGGATAATTGCTCGTGTCGAACCAATCGGCCACATCCGGAGATATATCTCGGTAGACGTCTTTCGTCTCTATCTCGTAAACTAAACTGTCTGTGTCGGTGAACAGTAGTTTGGCTTTGTCACCAAATTTTCGTTGGACATAATCGTAGTGAAACTCATACATCAATCGCTTGCTGATATCTAATATGATTGGTCCGAGATAATACGGTTTGTCGAACTTCAGGTTCGTCTTTTGCATGTGAACGGCCACTAGATTTTCGTTGAATATGGTTCGGTGTTTGTAATTGGGTTTCGCCACTAATTTTTTAGCTCTTTTCTCAGACGTGACGAGTCGAACGTCGGTTCTCTTCCTGATGTTTTCCATCGATTTGCCGTACACGCAGTTGTTCATGAGTTTGAAGAAATCTTTTTCGAAATCGTTCTCGGCTCGAGTTCTGAGATTAGTGTTGAGATCGATGTATTTTTTCATCCAAGGCTCTTCGTCGAATCGAATGATGCAATGTATGTCGACTAATTTCATCCTGTAATCGACGTACTGTTTCAAATTCTCGCTGTAGATGACGTAGTTACATTTGTTAAATAAATTGGGAATGAGTTTTTCCTCGTCTCCTTCGTTCGGTTCCATTCATTCGGGAGCCAGCGGATAATCATTGTGTGGACCATGTAATTCTTCCAGATAGTTCAAATCGACCTCTAAAATGCAAGGATAGTCTCTCCATTTTTGCATCTCTTCTGGTTCCTTCACCCATTCGAAATTTCTAATCAGTAAAGGATGACTCATAGCCCAACCGTACAAATTATTGGCGTCCCAATACTGTATGTATTTAGTCGACCGTTTCAAATCGAAACCTTCTTTCATGTAAGGATTGTTAGCTTCAGAATATCTGTGAGAGATCATCGAGATGCCACCTCTCGCAGCCCTTTCGAACATGAGCAACATGTCCACGTCGGATAATAATTCCAATTGGACTTCGGTGGTCTTCAACAGAGTGTCCCACGCCAGACCGGGTGTGGTGAAATACCAAGCGGGATCCAGATCGTAATTTCGACGACAGACGTCTCGAAAATTTTCGAACACGTCTGCCAAGAGCAGAACATCGGTCTTCAGATAGAGATCGTGATAATCTCTCATGGTTTTCATATCGAATGATTTCCACACGTTTTTGGCGTGTTCGTAATTCTCGTCAGAAATGTCGGATTCGTATAATTTCGAATAAAAATCATCTTTCGAAGGTAGTGCGGTGTCTTCGAATCTCTTTAGATCATTCATGTAATCATAAGGATAGACTCCTTTCCTCAACATGACATCTACTCATTCTCCGAAATGTTCGCTCGTGATTTTAAATTTATCCTTGCTCATGTTATCGACTAATTTTTCCAGAGCGGTCGACATGAATTTAAAACTGTCGATGAAACGTATGCATCTACGAATGGATTTCGTTTTTTCTTTCAACGTATTTCCATCGATTACTCTTTTCCTCTCCATGAGCTTCCATTTCATGAAGGAAATGTATCTTTCTTCGCTGTTCGCGATGCAATTTAATTCTTCATGTGAGGTGCCGAGATTTTTCACGAACAGATGACTGTCGTAACCTGAGAGATTGTGAAACATCACCGGATAGAAAGTGGTGTCTCGATATTTTAAATTACACTTGCTGTGAGCCGGACCACGATACAGACCCGTGTAATGATCGTGGTCTCTGACCTTCTTATTTTCCTCTGAATTCTAGTCGAACGATTTTCTGCATATGTGACATTCGGTGGCTCTGTTATTTTCGTCCTGCTGCTCTCACGTGATGATCATTTTCACCGGAGTTTTGAATTTGTCGTATAACATTTGAATTTTCGATTCTAACTCTTCCACGAATCTTTGAGCCACGTCGTCGTCTTCGCGCTGTTTCGTGAAGGTGAAGGGACCCATGTCGTGTTGCGAGTCGAAAGCGCATTTCACGTAAATGCAATAGCCCGAAGGTATGTGTTTTTGATATTTTTCGACGTAACTTTGAAGAGCGTTGGGTTGACAGGAACTCATTTTCGTGGTGAAACATTCGAAATCAGCGTACACGACGAATGGTACTTTTAACCTTCTATTGTGATTTTCAAACTTCACGATGGTGTTGGGTTTGGGCATTTCGACGGTGACACCTTGATTTTCGTTGCAATATTCCTGATGTTTCGCCAATGAGTCTTCGCTGTGAAACACGTTCATGCAATTGTAACATAAAGATATCTTTCCGTTATGATTATTATTTTGTTTCAACAGTAATCAGGTCGGATGTTTAACCCAACAATAATGATGATTGTCACCATTCGAAATCAATAATAAAATAATCGTCTTTTCTCTTCCGCGATACAAAGTCTGTCTGAGAGGATAGATCGTTCGATTTTCGTCGTCGTATCCTAAGACATTCACCGCTATGGTGGGATTTTGAACCTCGAAGCGTTCGATGTGTTTTAACTCTGTTGGAAAAGTCATTCCGGTCCAATCGAGAGTTTTAGAAGTTTCCTCATAACGAGAAACTCTATCGGTGTGTATTTCGACAGGGTATAAAGCGGAGGTGACTGCCCATTTAAAACACTGATCATCTTTATTTCTCACGTTGACCACGGCGTGTTTCTTAGTCAAGAAATACGGTAATTCCAAGTAGGAAGATCCTTTCAACGGTTCGTTTTTATTCATGTGAATTTCGAGTTTCAACACCTCACCAAACGTCCAATTACTACCTTCATGTTGATAATTCGCGAGAGACATCAACATCTTGTCTTTCATCTTTTTGAAAACGTCCGATAGATCTGAACCTCGAAATACGGGTTCGACGTTAGATCTGAAATATGCATTTTTCACGATGCTCTCGCCGGACTTCACGTCGATTTTATTCATTATGCAATGGAGTATCATCTTAATTTTTAATCCCACATTCATGTATTCATGAAACAAATCCAATACTTCTTTCTTCACCCATTCCATGAACAATTTCGGATCGACTTTCTTCAACGAGGGAATCACGTCGAAAGTTTTAAAAATGCCTTTGATCGCACTCTCCCGTTCTATGGGTTTCGATTGGAATAGTTCTGCAACGAGTCGTGTTACATATTCTTCTCCTTTCTCTTCGTTGATTGCTCATTGAATTTCGCTCGATATATCTCGTTTGTCTTGAATCTGAAGTGCATCACTCGTTTTCGTTTTAGTTGTTTTTTTCTTTTCTTTGGAAACTTGATGTTCTTCAATGGCTTTTCGTTTAGTCGTCTTCTTATTTTTCACAACCGATGCATCTTTTGACGTCGTTGCTATGGACATTTCGTTTGCCTTTCTAGCGTTTCGCAAATATTCTTGTATGACTTCAATTTCTTTTGATTTAGTTCTATGCTTTCTGAAATCTGAAATTTGTAATAGTTTACAAATCTCGTTTAACTGAGGTATGGTTTTCTCATTTAAATTTACCATTGTTTTATCTGTTTGCTTCATTTGTAAGAATATTTTTTTTTTTTGGAATTTTGTATTAAATAATTTGTTAAAAAAGTTTTGCTTTTTTACTCTTTTTATATATATATAATAGAAAAAAAAAAAAAAGTTCAATTTTAAATTCAATTTTTTTTCTTTAATGTGTTTTTATTCAAAAACAATTTAAGACCGCTTTTATTTCTCGCTCGCAAACCGAACACGTTTTCCCGTCTTCGGAATGACATTCTCTACAGTAACGCAGGTGTGCACACGGTAGAAACAAGATGTTTGTGACACCTTCGCAGACCAGACACTTGGTTGTGGACGTTTTACTCGGTTTGTTTTCGACGAGTGACGATAACTCGTCCGCTTCCGCCATGAATTTGATGAGATGTTCTAAAGTTATGAATTGAGACAGGGTCTTGTTCGCTTTGTTTAACGCATCATACAATTGTTCTCTGGTGTATCCGAGCTGTAAGATATCCATTAATCATTTTTGGTTTTTATCTCTATCTCTCTCTTCGTCTTGGATTTTGATCAATCCCAACGGTAGGATCTTGTTCAAATAATCGCATTCGCCTTTTTCAATATTACTTATGTGTTCTAGTAAAGGTACGTCGTGAGGTTCCCAATTCATCAAATGTATGTCACAACAAAAACATTTGACTTTGTCATCTCTACCCACGTAAACGAAACCTGCGGCAGCTAAGTCTTCGGGTTTTTGAGCGAGATGCGAAGGCCAATTTTTAAACGTTTGAAGTCTTGCACGTTCTAGACTATAATTCGGATGTTTGGACTTGATCATTGCTTTTACCTCAAAATTGAGTTTGTAAGAATTTTTTTTTTTTAACTTTTATTTATATATAAAGAGAAATAAAGAGAAACTTTTTTTTTAACAAATTATTATTTAAATACAAAATTTAAAATATACATTATTTGCAAGAATTCATAAAAACCAAATAATCGATCATGACAACAACACCTAAAAGATGCGAATTGAAATTGAAACGAGACGAAAAGTATGAGAAATCCAGTTTTAATATCTATACATTACAACCACACGATCCCATCGAATTGAATGAGGTTGAGATGGTGGACTTAGAGCGCTACTACCACAAATATCGAATGTGTTTGAAAGTGGATGAAGCCACGCTCGATTTGTTTTACGAGTACCAAAGCGAACTGCTGATTAAGATCATCATTGCCGAAGACAGAGAATTCGATAGGGGTGATTTATTGTTGTCCTATGGAGGTTACATATATCCAATAATCTCACCCGAACTCGTGAAGAAATCGGGTGGTGAGAGCGCATTCGCCTATGAAAAAAAACTCAAAAGAGTAAAGATAAACATTCACACCATTTTCGTATGTGGAAAAATGACGAATGTCAACTTGCTAATAACGGACTTGGAAATATAAACAATAGAAAGATTGAAATTAAAATTTAACTTTTTATATATATATATAAAGAGAAAAAAAACTTTTACTAAAAAACTTTTACATTAAAGAAAATTAAAAATTAAAAAAACAACTTTTTTATAGAATAGAATAGAATAGAATAGAATAGAATTTATTCAACAATATACCAAATCATGCTATTTACATAATACATATAAAACAGAATTAACAGAACTTATGGTACATCGTTAGGAGAAAGCATAGCCCGTTTAGGCTGTCTTCCTGCAATCTCCTTATAAACAAAATTTCAAGTAACACAATGGAATAGAAAGATCTAACTACTTTTATCACTACCTAGGGTGAAATGGCTACGTGTCAAATCACTAATCCAGTACTACGGAGCTTATAGATATTGTTTAGGATGAGATAACAGCTAAACTTACTTTCGGTTGGCCCTATAAAAAAGTATCGGGTTTTTGATTGCACATGCGGGGGTGTGAGGTGATAGAGAAAACGTGGAATTTTGGCACCAGTATTCAAAAAATTAAACGCCGGGTCTGCAGTCAGGACACATGCGATACGAGCATGTTACGCTTGACGAGTAGCTGTCTATATATTTCTCAAATAGTTGTTTTTTAAACGCGCGTCTGGAGGAAATTGAGCGTAAGGCAGTCTCAAGCTCGTTCCAAATTTTTGGAAAATTATGTTTTGGAAGTTTTGCAGAAAATTGAGTCCTGGCTTTATCTATATTAATTAATCCCGCCTGTCTGGTAAGACTCCCGGTTGTTGAGCGAATCGTAAAAAAAGTCCTGAAGGATACAGGCAAGATCATGGTCTTCCAGTCAAACATGAACAGGGAAACGTTTAATTTGTATAAATCATTAAATTTTAATACACGATTGGCCTTGAATAATGGATCAGTGTGGCTATTATATTTTTTACGGCTAATAACTCGCATCGCACGCTTCTGTAAAGAGTATATTTTACTGGTAAATAACGAATGCCCCCAGGCCTGTATTGCATACATTAGGTGACTATGAACAAGGGCATAGTATAGTGTCTTTAGTGCTTTGGCTGGAAGAATATTCTTTACTTTGTTCAGGCAGTAGATTGCGTTAGACATTTTGGAGCATATTTTTGATATGTGGTGTTTGAACGTGAGGTTTTCATCGAAGTAAACTCCTAAAAATTTAACCACGGTCTCGTTTAAGGAGTTCCCTACAGATGAAAGTTTAGTACTATTGAGGAGTATATTTAAATTATTAGCCTTTAATGGACTGTTTTGCGGGTGCAAAACAATATACTTGCACTTGTTCTCGTTCACCTGGAGTTTATTGCAGCAACACCAATTAAATATATTTGTTAGCTCAGTGTTGACCGTCGTCTCCAGATCTTTCAGATCATACCCAGCTGTATATGGCGTTGTGTCATCAGCATAAGAGAGCAGATTAAGAGAAGTAGAGAATCTCATGTCGTTTACGTACAGAAGAAACAGGATCGGCCCCAACACAGATCCTTGTGGAACACCGCAACTAACGACCCTAGTCGGGGATTTGTGCGAACTATAATCAACGAATTGTTGCCTATCCGATAAATAACTTTGGAACCACTTGTTACCCACACCCCTGATGCCGTAATATTCTAATTTTTTTAGTAATATATCATGGCTGATTGAATCAAATGCCTTAGACAAGTCTAAGAACACAGCCAGAGTAGAGTCCTTCGTTGGTTTGTTGTTATATTCTGCAACATGTTGTAATAGGTGCAGTATGGGATGGGAGGTAGAGTGATTTTTACGGAAGCCATACTGGTGTTCGTAAAGAATTCCAAATTCATCTAAAAAACCGAGGAGTCTTTGACACATTATTTTTTCAAGAATCTTGGAGAAGACCGGTAATATGCTTATAGGTCTGTAGTTTCCTAATTCGTTCGGACTACCTGCTTTAAATATTGGAATTACTCTGGCTATTTTCATTTTTTCTGGCACTCTGCCCTCAGTAAGTGATAGATTAAAAATGTATTCCAATGGTTTAGCAATTTCTGATATGGATTGTTTAACAATCTCAGTGGACAAGTTGTTGCAATCGAGGCTAGTTTTTCCTTTCAGTTTGTTAGTTATTAACATAATTTCCTGTTCTGTTGTTGGGGCAATGAAGAAAGTATTGGGGTAATTATCGTTTAAAAAGTCGCTGAAAACGTTGTTTGAGGTTGGTACCTTGTCATTGATGGACTGCCCAATTTCTATTTTTTTATTATATATATAAAGAGTAAAAAAAAAAAACTTTTTAAACAAATTATTATTTAAATACTAAATAATCAATCATGAAGACAACAACACCTAAAAGATGCAAATTGAAATTGAAATGAGTCGAAACGTATAAAAATTCGGTCATAAAATCTATAGATTACAACGACACGATCCCATTGAATTGAACGAGGTCGAGACGAAGGGCTTAGAGCACAAATATGAGAAATATAAGATGCCTTTGAAATTGGACGAAGCCACGCTCGATTTGATTTACGAGTACCAAAGTGATCTGCAGAACATCGTCATCGCCGAAGATAGAGAATTCGACAAGGACGATTTGTCGTTGCCCTATGGAAATTACATATTTCCAAACATCTCATTCGAACTCATGAAGAAATTGGGTGGTGAGAGCGAGTTGACCGATGTAAAAAACTCAAAAGAGTAAAGATAAACATTCAACACGTTTTCGAAAAAGGAGAAGACACGAGTGTCAACATGCTAATAACGGACTTGGAAATATAAACAATAGAGTGGTTGATTTTTAGCGAAGAAAAATGAAAAAAAAAATAAAAATAAGATCATCTTTATATCTCATTACTTTTTTTTTTTTTTTTTTTTTTTTTCCTTCTTCTTCACTATCATCATAATATATTATAATAACGTTTCATTTTCTCTCAAATTTCAGCGTTGATTCTTCTTTTCTTTTTTTCTTTTTCTTTGTGATGTGATACGTTTATGGTAACATTTTTGTTTATCCGAATCATAATTATGAACGAATGTTGTGCATCTCTTGGTAACACTCGCATCATTACCATTCTCTTCAGAAGGTAGTGGTGACCGTGGAAAACATCGTCTCATTCTCAACTGTCTATCTCGCGCTTTATCTATCTCTTTCATCAGTTCTTTCCTTAGATATCCATCATTAGCGTCTAACCATTTTTTTATTTTTTCGCTCTCTGACTCTCGATGTTCGTCATTATCGTCAAATTGTTTCTCCACCTTTTCATCCAGGTGATAAATTTGTTTCTCCACCTTTTTATCCATTTTAAATATATTATTTTATACTTTCTATGATTTTTATATTTTATATAATTTTATATTATAATAACATATTCAAAATCGGTATGTTCTTAAATGGCGAATTCTCACCGAGCAACAAACCCTTGCCGAGTCGCTCGACGTTCCGTCCACTCTTCAGATAGAGACCGTTTCCTCTCAGAGAGTTACCACCTCTAACGGGTTCTAGATACAATCCTTTACTGCTGTCGTCTACGTGGACGCGACACACGGCTCCTCCCTTCTTCAAAAACAGTCCGCTGCCACCCATTAATTTCTCAACCGCCGAACTAGCGAGTCCCATGAGAGCTCCCACGCCGAGAGTCTTTCCAAGAAAGGGTAGCGCCTTTGCGACGAAGGGTAATGCTTTTGCAGCTATTCCTGCCAATAGCGGTAGGAAACCACCTTTCATTCTCAAATTGTATCTCAATTGAGCGGGACTCATTCTCACCATCAACCCTCTTCCATCACGAATCGCTTTCTCCATCCTTTTGATTTGACTTCTGGTCCAGGCGATTGAATCCTGACCGCCTCTCGTCAGATCTTCGTGAGTGAATTTGAATCTCACCGCCTCGCCTCGAGTTGTTAACGCTCTCTTAAGTTTCTTCCTCTGTCCTGCGGATATGTTCACGTTTTTAACCACGTATTCTGCCATAATTCTGGGGTTTTTTTTAAATATATTTACTTCAATTGTTTCTTGTTTAATAATTATATTAAAATAATTTTGTAAAATTAATATTGCATTTATTTTATTTTTGTTGTCTATATATATAATATTTTCTTTTTTTTTTTTCTTTTGCTTTTATATTTCTCTTATGTGAAATCGTATCGTCACTCTCTCTCCGCGAAGATCTAACAGTTCACCATTTTGATCCGTCAACATGGTTTTGAGACTATACAACGTGTCTAAAATCACTGGTAGATAAACTAAATTTCGAGGTCGCTCCACAATCTTATAACCCGGCGACACGTTTGGAAAGAAGGAATAGATCGTCGGTTGAGCGCTACCATTCACGTAGCTTCCAGCAATCACGTCCACGTTCACCAGAATGCTATTGACTGCGAGAATGTCGACCGTATTTTCAGATGCCACGTGGCCTCGATACATCTTTCGATCGAATCCCAACATCTTGCCTATAGAATCGACCGTGTTGAAATCCACTCGAAAATTATCTTCCAAATCCAACATCGTCTGTAAGGTATTAGGATTGGGAGCGAGTCTGATCTTGTTGCTTCCCTTTCCATCCGTCTTCATTCGCGTCTGAATGTAATCATTCAAATCGTCTATGTCGTAACTCCCTTTGGGAATTCGAATCTCCAACCAATCCACTCCGTTGGAATACTTGAACGAGTTATTCTTTTCGGTGACGTTGGGAAAGGAATAATAAGTCTCCAGATTCACCAACGCCATCTCGTAACTTTTCTCTCTATTCAATTCGATGGAAGGTTCGAATTTCGTAGCGAATCGAGTCGAATCGCCACTCACCACGATTTGAATGGATTGTTTTGCAGCCGTATTCTCGGCTATCCGTCCTAACAATTCTCCATGTTCGAACATTATATTTAATTTTATTTTTTTTTATTCAAAACTAATTATTTGAAGATTTATTATTTTCTAAATTTTTATTTTCACGCTCTATCTTATTATTATCATCGGAAACATAAAACTTGTCGAATCCGCACCGATATTTTCCGCGATTAAATTCGCTTGTCAAATCGATCACGACGAAATTGTAAAGTCCACCATCCCAAACCCTCTTGCAGAATCTCCTGAATTCCGCAGCGCTCATGTCATTTGCGATGTGATCGCCGTAGATGTGATTGAGATTCTTGAGATCTTGGCGAAAGAGACATAGAAAATTTGCGTTCTCCCTTATCGTCTGTCTGGGCAATCGAAAATAATTCTGCGACAGGTAGAAACAGTCCACGTTGCTGTGTCGACCCCTAACGTAATACGATTTGCATCGGTTCTGTCTCTCCAAAAGCAGATCGTCGAAAATCATGAGATTCTTATCTTCCGATTTCAGTTCTCTAGGATCCAGAACGTCGCTAGCGTTCTCATAAAATCGACACTCGACGTTCGAAGATGCATTTCTCTTCATCAGCTCCGTCGCCGCGCCGTCCAAAATGGTCGAGAGTGGAGCTCCACTCTTGTCGAATTCCTCCCTACTGTCAAAGATTCTGGATATGACGTCCTTGGGCAATCTGCGATCCATGCACTCTCGAAGCAATCTGTATTCGGGTTGAAACAAGCTCTTGCCAAACACGAACAATCTGTCGTAATCCAACCAGTCGGGTCGGGACAACAGATTCATCAACAGATTGGTCTTTCCACAATTCGATTTTCCCACTATCAAACCTCTTATGCTCTTGGGAAAGAACTCGTTATTCGACCTCTTGGTCGCGGCGTCGTTCCAAGACATATCTTTAATGTTCATCTTTGTTTTTATTTTGTTTGTTATTTTAGATTCTTTTCAAACACAAATTTTTTTTATGTTTTTCAAACTCTGTTTTTAATGTTATTATTATTATTTATTTATATCGCACCGTCGCGAGTTCTCTTCAATCCGGATCCACTCGTCATTTTGGCTAAATCTTGTATGGGCACCACAGCATCCTTAAAATCTTTCCAACTTATCGGCGTTCGCTCTAACGCAGCTCGCTTCGCCGGCGGACTGATCAACTTGTCGATCAACGCGTCGGCTGCCCTCTTGCCAGCCACAGAAGCTATCCTACCACTGGCTTCGGAAGCGGCTTTCTTACCAGCATCCAAAGCCGTCTTCTTACCGACCTCAAACGCGGTCGATGCGAGTTTTCTACCCGCATTGCTCGTGAACGCTCGCATTATAGAATCGACGATGCCAGAACCGCATTGAACGTAAGTTCTGACGTATCCCCTGTTCTTTATCACCAGCATATTTTATTTTTATGATAAATTTTTGTTTTTTTCACTGGTAAATCGTTTTTTGCCGTTTAAAAACTTTTATTATTCTAGTGTAAGAATTTACTGTTTTATTTGTGTTTGTTTGTTTGTTTGTTTCTCTCTACTTATTATATACACATCAATCCTTCAATTCGTTCATCAGCCTTTTATACTGGCTTTTATTCAAAACCGTCTGTCTTAACAATTCGTCAGATATAGCAACTACCTGATTATCTAATCCCGTGTTACCAGCCCGTCTCCTCGCCATCAACAAACTCAATCTCTAAGACAGAGCGTCGGAATCGCTCGGAAGAAAAGTGGTTTTCACCCCTTTGCCGGTCACCGATTCGACGAACTTCTTGTTCATGTCCCATATGGGTTTCACCACTTTCGTCCACTTGTAACCTCTGTTGGCTTTGGGTCTCGTCTCTCTGGCATCGTTATTTCTCTTCATGGCGTGGGTCTGGACCAGAATGTCTCCGTAATTGTCGAAATCCTGTTCCTTGTAATCGCCGGGCTTGTCGTAAAGGAGCAATCTCCGCAGACCATCAGTTACTTTATATTTATTCGAACCCACGATCAATTCATCATCATCCATTTCCACTTCCGTATCACCTACAAGAGTTCTACCCTCAGAATCCTTATAAATTCCATACGACTGATCTCTCTTACCGCCATCATCATCGGACGATGCGACGCTACTAGTGGTGATAGTCGAAGCCGTATCGTCACTCTCGCTCAAATCTGTTTGAATTCCCGTGGGAACGTAATCCGGTGCAGATTGAACGGAATACCGATTTCCAAAACTAGGAGGCAACGAACCCATTATCAAAGAACTCTCCTTTATGGGTCTCAATTCTTCGACTATTTCCTTCCTGCTTCGCTCTTGACCCTCCGTCACGGGTTTAAATATTTTTGTGGCTTCGCTTCTGAGTTCCATCTCACCAAGACGTCTGCTCCGGTCAGCAGACTGAAAGCTCTTCTTAGCACGTTCATACTCGCCTAAAATTAAATCTCGGCGTCTAGGATCCATCTGTAAAAACATCTTTCGTTTTTAAATGTTTTTATTATTTTCAAAATTAAATGTTTAATTATATTTTTTATGTTTTTAAGTAATAAAAAAAACTCTTTCCATCTTAATATATAATAATCTGAAAATATTCACATCTCAACTGACTGTGTTAATTGAAGTTTAAAAAAATACGTTTAAACAGTACATGACAAACCGGTTTCTGATTTAACGCATTTTGACAGTAGTTTTTACATTTGTCAAAAGATTTTTCATTCACACATCAATTCACTGAGTGTCGAATTAAGAGAGAATCCTTTTGATGACTGCGATTGCTATCATGAATATATTAAAAATTTTACCACTCAAAACCTAATTGAGTGGAAAATGCATTTTAATTTTCTCATAGTGGAGGAATTCCCCTAATAATGTCATAAATGGGAAAAAACCCACCGCCTCAAAAAACAAGGGAGAGTTCTGGACCATCTGTCTCAACACAATTGCGGGTTCTGGACCGCTGGTCTAGAGTCCCCAAAACTGTTTTTTGATGATGACCCAGAATTTTTTGCTTTTGATCGCGTTCGCCAACGATGGATCGATGGGTCTGATCTGCGATGGGAACGTCGACGAAAAATTAGTACAAGATACAAGTGAAGATGTACAATTTTACCCTTTTTTTAAAAACGCGCGTTCACCACGAGTATTTGAACGTTAAAAGTGCGATCTAGGAGTCACAACTGTACATGGGAGGGATTCAAGACCATGTACAGTTTTTGTGAACAAGCGTGTGATTTAACACTGAATTCCACGTTGGTGAACGCATCGTGTGCGTATGTTTGTACCCGTACATGTACAAGTGGTCGTAAACTCTCAAATATTACCTACTTACAATGACTAACAGAGTTCAATGAAGTTTGTTACGTTTGGCCAAATCTGATGCAGAACCCATCACACCGTTGTCACTGTGCACTTAAACATGTACTTGATGATGTATTCTATGCTATTTTGGTTTGATGTGGTGGGAGAAGGGGTTTCTATAGCCCACCCCACCTCACTCCCATCCCTAAATTTTCAAGAGTCAGAAATTGTACGTTTCAATCCACCAAGAGTTAGAAATTCCATGCACTACGGTAGTACATTATCTGTGGCTGTTACTGTTTCTAACAGACCAAGACAACAGACATTTAGCGATTTTTGAACCACATTTCATGGGATTTTCCAACTAGAGTCATTATTTCCTCCCTTGAGAGCAATAAGGAGCCATATGCAATCATAAAACATTGTTGATGGCGCCTTATTGCACTCAAGAGACGATTCCAACTCTAGAACCCAAAGGTCATATTTTCCAAAACAAAGGGAGAAGATGAATTCTGATTTTTTTTTTTCACAGGTAGCAGTTCGAAACATTCTCACTCAAGGTGAAAGGGGGTGGGGGGACTTGTAAAAGGTTTTCTCAGAAGTTGGATGTTCGGCAACTAGAAGAAATTTAGAGGACAGACATACCGAACCAAGACCCTCTAACCACGTTCCTGACAAAAATATTAGTACGGGCAATTTTCTGATATTCAATTCTGTTTTACGTTCCCTGCGAATAAATCCTATTTAATTAGAAAAACGTCTGTGTCAGTAACATTCATACGCTCTGCCCAAACATTCGATAACAGAAAAACAACAATTAATTAAGAAGTGAAATTGAGAGTACATTCTAACACTGAAAAATCAGTATGATCAAGACTTATTCCAGCTAACGTCCGTTATTCGCTCCATCACTATAATTAACCCTTTGTATCAGATCTGCCCCTTTTACGGTCCAGGATCGTGATACGCCCCGAATACATAATGTTGATATCCACTCAGTGAATTTGTGTGGTAGATCACAATCAAGATTTTCAACATGCAGACCTAAGGATGCACTTTGAAAATATTTATCGGTCTTTCCCCAGTAGCGAATATAGGCTCTTCGAACTGATGACATTGAACTGATGTGAAAAAACAACACCAGGTTTCAAAGGTTTAAGAGCAGTTGCACAATAGATCTGAACAAGGCAGCATTCAGCGAATTTAGCTCAAGTTTCAAGGTTGATATTGTCTGTTTCACGGTCACGGAGGCTCATTTTAGAGGAACGTGTTCGTGGCATCACCAAAATGACTGATTGGATGGTGGAGGCTGTAAATTTGATTTCTCCCAGTAGTGCTGGCCAAAGTACCGAATGAAGAAGTCAGGCCTTGATGATGAAGTTGAAATATTATCAGCCATGATTTGTAATTCAAACGCTTCTTGGACATTTATTTGTGTATAAATATATGAAGAAGTACTGAGCCACTGACGCACGGGGTTTCCATTTTTTTATTTAACCCTTTACTCGGCGCAAACGATTTCAAAATTCATTATTTCAAATGTTTTTTTTTTTAATTTCGCAAAACATTTCAACAATACCATGTCGTGTGTCCCCTTATTGGAACGAGCTCGACGTAGACAAGCTCGTTCCGATGAGTGGTCGCACGATATGGTTTTGTTGAATTTTTTTTAAAAATAACATTTTTTCTTCTTCCGAATTTGTTAATTACGCGGGCGGATGCTCCCGATTCGTTGGATAAACGTTTAATCAGCGCATACCTATCTCAAAACTAGTCATACTCGGCACCCAACGGCCACAATCTGGTACCACCCCTGTATGACCGACTGTGTGTGATATAAATCCTAAGCATCAAATTCAGTCTCGAAAGAAAGTGAGCGATTAATATGAAAAGCGAATCGATATCTGAAGACTCTAATACAGACGGAAATGTACCGCTGGGAAAAAATGATCAAGTTAGCGCCACAGTTATTTAGTTATTGGTGTTTAAGGTCACATACTTATGCACAATGGCTAATCGTGACCGTGACAGTTTTACGGGTGGAGGAAGCCGGAGTACCCGGAGAGAACCACCGAGCAACGACGAGCAGCTGTCAGCTCCCCAACATCGTAACTCTGAACTCTGCACCGCAGCACAGGCAGGGTTAGATGGGTTGAAGACATGCGCACCATCGACGTGCAGTACGCCTCAGTACACAGCGTCATCGTGCCCCCATGTAGGCAATCGGGGTGAAGTGTCTTGCCCAAGGACACAACGCGGGTGCCGCATGTGGGATTCGAACCGAGGACCTCTCGGCTTGCAGCCTGCACCTCTACCAACTGAGCCACCGCGCCCCCCAGTTAGCGCCACACGCTCTCCTACTACCCCACCGGTAATTACGACCCTAGGTTAAGTTTAAACAATATTTATTCAAGAAAATACTACTATACATTCAGGCATTACATAATAATATAATAGAACAGCAACAGTTTACATAGTTGTACAGGGTATAACAATAACAGTAAATATCAAGTTAATAAGTTGACGAGGATTCGACAGAAATCCTTAGTCTTTTTTGAGTCGTCTGCCTCTTTCAAGAGCACTTTTCATAAGGATGATGGCATGAATCCTAGGTTTGCGCCCCCACACGGAAGCCTAAGGATATGTATATTACCAGTTTAAACTATTAGTTACAGCGTGTTCGTTGGAACCGAACCATTGTCTTCTCCATTTCAATACACTGAGAAATGTGGAGAGCAGCGTTATTTACTTTTGTAACAGAGTTATTGAATAAGATCATACGATTTGCTTACTAGTTGTACTGAGATTTTCACTCCACGAAAACGCTGCTCTTTGTTATGATGATGCGTTGTGGAATTATTCCAAGTACAAAGGGTACACAAGGAGTAACAAATAGTCCGATAAAATCTTACGAAGCTAGCATAATCAGTCCCTTCGACAGGCAAATCATTCGGAATAGTCTACAAAAATACATCAATACTGCTGCCAACGACAATTACTCACGGCTTCATTAAGATTGAGCTGATCTTATACAGTGATGTTGATAATAATACGCACTGGGATACCAGAATCCAGTTATCCATATATTACATGCGTATTATGAGGGTATTGATGTGGTGGGTTTTAACCCTTTACCTAACCTGAAAAGCAGACGACACTTGCAAAAATAATTCTTGAAGAACTAATTTTTTTCATTTTTTGTCTCAAAAATATAGGTTGTGACACCTCGTTGGAACGAGCTCGACGAGCTCGTTCCAACGAGGGGTCATAACCTATTTTTTTGAGACAAAAAATGAAAAATATAATGAAAATTAATTGGCGATTTTTGAGAATAGCGCTGGCCGGTTTTGGCGGTTACGTTAGGTAAAGAGTTAATCCGCTGAGTTTATAGGAGCAAATAAACCAAAGCTGCAAACGGGAGGCCAAAGGCCTATTGACAGAGATGGCGATGGGTGCGGGATAAAACACTGGATCAAAGGTTTCATGTTAATAACATAATCCAGAATTGTAACCCTTTACCCAACGAATCGGCCGTATCCGCCCCTGTAATATGCAAATTCAGCAGTTGAAAAAATATTAACTTTCAACAAATTTCAACAAAACCATATCATATGACTCCTCATTGGAACGAGCTCGTCGAGCTTGTTCCAATGAGGGGTCACATGATATGGTTTTGTTTACATTTTTTTGGAAAAAATTGTAAAAAATGATATTGAAAATAAGAAATTTTGATATCGTGTGCGTTGGATTAAGGGTTAAGGCAAATATGAAACATTTCAGTTATTCAAGAATTTTTTTTGTAGTGTTCTTGTCGTGTTTGATATAAAATGAAAATTTCTAGACAAAATAGAAACCTGTATTGAGGGAAGTAACGGCACATGTGGTCATTCGTTCAGAAAGAAAACGTTTTTCCTGCACTCATCGAAAATTGTTTACCCATGTCGAGGCCACTGTTTTTTATAACAGTAATTAAATAAAAGATAAATAACCAACTCAACGAAATAAATTTGACTAGATTATTTTTTGCTACAATGATATATTATACAGCCCTACCATGCATTAAACCTGACAAATAAAACAAAGAAACACACCGCTGAAACGCTGCTATAAACTACGACGGCAAGAGAGAAAAAGTAGACGAATTTTGGGGATTACGTCATGCATAGCTCTAGAACGCAAAACCTTGACGTCATGATTTTCATTCACAAAAAATCACCTCGTAGATGCTGAACGATTCAAGAAAAGGGGAATATTGTAAGATATAATTTGATATTACCGCCAAGTGGGTTTCCGAGATTTTGTATTGACGTCTCGATCTCCGCTCTTTGTCATATAAGTACTCGTCTTAACGGACTCGCCAATACATGTCCAGAGACGAGGTATCGACCTCAATGCACCATATCAGAAACCCACAAGGTGGTAATATGACAGGGTGGCTAAAATAATTCCACTCCCACCCCAATAAAATGAAAATAAAATGTCGACAGGGGTGTAGTCTCTATTTCTGTATAATTTTTCCCGTATTATTTGTCCACAGTATTCACAGGGACTTGATAAGCATGTTGTATTGGAAAACATCTGCAAAATATGGTGAATTCTCTGCAAATTTGTGGTCTATAGATTCATATCCTCGCAGATTTGAGGATTTACAGTTTGGGTCAAGGGGCAAGGTTAATCAAATGATGACAATTGCTTAGATGTTGAAAAACGATTTGATTTTCACAAATCCTAACTTCCAGAATTGAACATAGAGTTGACTGCTTGTATCCATGTTAAACAAACATGGACTATGCGATACCTAAACTGACCAATGTATTAATATATATATAGATATATATATGTTACAGTCAAACTGTGAAATTAGTCATTTCGTGAAATGCCTAAAACTTTCAGTCATTTCACGAAATGCCTGTGGGGGTCAGTCATTTCGTGAAATGACTAAAATTTCCAGGCATTTCATGAAATGTCTGAAGTAATGCCATATTTGTTACACTATTTGTCTACCATGTTCAGTCAAAGCGTGAAATGGCCAAAATTACCAGTTATTTCATGATTTTTTACACTGTATGACTACTAGGTTCAGTCAAAGTGTGAAATACCTGGTGCCGCATTAGTAGAAGTCCATATCTTGCTCCTGTAACCAAGCCTCTGCAGCAGCAGTAAGTTCCTCATCATCTTGAAATCCTTGACCACGTAAGTGTTTCTTCAAATTTGGAAAGAGATGGTAGTCACCAAGTGACTACCATCTCTTTCCAAATTTGAAGAAACACTTACGTGGTCATTGATTTTTTGTAATTTCTTCCCTCATTTCACTCAAAACCAGAAGTGCATTGAAACAAAGAGGTATCAGTCATTTCGTGAAATGCCTAGACACAAATTCTAGTCATGTCATGAAATGACTAGAAATTTTAGTAAGTTCACGAAATGACTGACCTCCACAGGCATTTCATGAAATGACTGAAAGTTTTACGGCGTTTCACGAAATGACTAATTTCACAGTTTGACTGTAACATATATATATATATATATATATATATATATATATATATATATATATATATATATATATATATATATATATATATATATATATATATATATATATATAATGGTCTATATTCTGATAAAACAAATCTGTTTCAAGTGTGCGGGATCTTAGAGATGCAAGAGCCTAAAGCGTAAGAATTCGTTTAAATAAAGCTCAAACAGCACAGCAAAAAACAATTTTCAGCTAGCTTTCTGTCTGGTGAAGACCTTCTTCGGGGTACAGACACAACAAGAACAAATACACACAGACTACGAAAGAAATGAAATGTGGCGATAAAAGTTCTCGTAAGCCAAGTTCTGACTAAACGGGTGTGTAATACAACCCGAAAAGAAAAGAAACCGGGGTAAAAGTAGAAAGCAAAAGGTAAAAAAAAATACTGTTAGACAAATTCTGAAAGGTAATCTAGTAAGTCCAAGCTCCCGGTAAAACCTGATATTAATGTACCGTTCGAAACTTAAAAGGAACTGGAATTTTAGAAATGTCAAGATGCTTTCATGTATTACATGAAAGTATGAAAACTGGATGATTTTTTTTCAAAAACCTTTTGCAGTCTGTCGCCTTAAAATGCACCAAGGTGCCAGCTAGGAGGAAATTTTAGAGTTTGGTGTTTTTCTAGATGGTGCGAAACGACATGGGGATGTGCTAGGGCTGCCCCCGCTATGGGATAGTTCCACTAGAGGCTTGTTATTCACTGGTACTGGTGCAGGGAAGCGTCTAAGTAAAACTTGCATCTACAAGATCATTGCTAGTTGGTTCCGACGCTGCCTATAAAACACATAGATGATCACCAGAAGTTGAAGGTGAACAGATTTCGCGGTAGGACTAATGGCGAAAAATGTGTAAATAGGCCAAACAGACATTGAAGATGATGAAAATAGAAGCGTTGGGCAACACAAATGTGACCGCTAAGTGCTGTTGCTTGAAATTACATACATATCCTTGGTATGTCTTGCTAATAAGTCTCTTCTGTTTTCATCCATATATCAGATGTCACTACTACTAACATTCTTGGGTAATAAGCTAACAAAAAGTTTAAACTGGTTGAAGAAAAGTGTCTAATGACTCATTGAATGATTCCTACAAATCTATAAAAATGACAAAATCAACATTTATATGGATGTACCTGTCCTAAAAAGCATATAAAATCATTGACAGAATGAAAGGAAAATAATTTTAGACCATGGAAAAAACTGATTTTTGACCACCCCGACCACCCATCCCATCCCATCCTACGTTATTGGAAAAAGCATTTACCCCCCCCCCCCCCCACCCACCCA
This sequence comes from Pictodentalium vernedei, assembly GCA_031216915.1. Classification (NCBI taxonomy): domain Eukaryota; kingdom Metazoa; phylum Mollusca; class Scaphopoda; order Dentaliida; family Dentaliidae; genus Pictodentalium; species Pictodentalium vernedei. Next base: position 640,264,989 of record CM062296.1, on the reverse strand, counting down.
CCCACCCTTTCACAAACGGCTATTAACCATCGGTTTCAAAGCGAATCATCACCATTGTCATCGCCGCCCTTGTTGTTATCATCTTTGACACAATCTCACAGAGTGTTATCAAAAGGAGCATTTTGTGGTTTATTGACTGGTTCGGAAATCGAGTGTCCGTCCTCATAGAGTATTTACAGTATGGTCGCAATGAACTGGCTACTTTCCACGGATGGGAAATATTTCCACGGATGCATTAATATAAGATTCCAAGCACTAATTATATGAATAATCAACAAAAATTTAATTAATGAAGCACCGGGTTCAACCTGGTGCTTCATTAATTACACTTTTGCTGATGATGATTTTTATTACCTGGAAAACGCATGCGTGGGCATTACTGTGTGGATTACTATCAGTCCACGGTGACTGTACCTCAGATATCGTTATTAATTTCATGACTCCTCAAATATCTCCTCAGTATCGCTACAGTTTACTCACTAATTCTGGTTCGCCAAAACCTGAGAGCCTTCTCCAAATTAATATCGTGCATGTGTCAGACGAGGTACAAGTGACGTCACTGACGTGCGAACGTTTCGATGAAACTATTTTATAAACTCGAAAGGAATACAACTAACACCCCGCAAATAATAACTGCAGTAATAATCTGTACAATTCGTTTATCTTATCGTATCGCTTTATTTATAATACCACAAATAGATGCTCCGTGGAAAAACGGAATTTTGAATTTCAAAACTCGACACAATATCGATTTTGTCAGACAAGTTTGTAAATAATTTACTCCAGTACACAAATGACATTACAATGTAATGTGAATTGAAGACAATACTGAGTGTTGGAAAGCTCTGGAGGATTAGATCTTTGTAGTGTTTATTAAAAGATAAGTTTTATCACACGGAGAGCGCATTACCTATAAAATACCCTGAAGGGGAGTCTTATCCAAAATAATTAGGCCGGGGAAAAATAATTAATTTGTTCAGGTAACCCGACCGACCCTATTTTTGCCGCCGACCCTAAATATTTTTTGCACAGAAAAAAAATTTTAAAAAGAAAAAATAATGAAATCGCTATCGCCTAACGAAATAATAGCACCAACTTTGCGTGGTACGACTGTCCCTGGAACGTTTCTCATGTTAAAGGGCGCGGATTTCTGTTGCACCGACATCGGCCCGATATAAAATCAACTAGCATGCTGGCAGGGTCCTTTGTCAAACCATTCAGTTTTTTACAGTACGCAAGTGACCTCCCTCTTCCCCTGACTCGCAATATAGCCCATTTTCCTCAAGAACTGCAATATAGCTTGACCGACATGTTTGTTCGGCTATGAAAGGGCGTGGAATTTTATTTTCACACCTAAATTCTCTCCATCTTCCACACCTAAAACATGACCGCAAAGTGTGATCACGTTCTTGACCTGACAAAGAAACAATGGAACAATCGTACGTAGCCGCGATCTTCGAATTCTGGAGTCTCGTTACTGGTTTCAATTTAAGAAATGAAAACGCATAGAAAAATGGTTTATAGTTTTATTTACTGATGCAAATCGTATAAAATAATCAAACAAATAGGACATGAGGGATAAATAGGGATATACAGGTTGATTTCTGAGACACTTGAAAGGCATTCATTGTAAAAAATAATTGTGAAAAAAAAAAAAAAATCCCGACCGACCGACCCTATTTTTTTTCAGCATGTTACCTGAACAAATTAATTATTTTTCCCCGGCCTTAGTCTCAACTTCTGTGATACGGCCAAACAAGTACAATACAAGCAGAGATTCAGCTGGAGGATGTGCGATTTTGCTGATTCTCCATGTAGGTATTTTCACAGGTTTTGAGTTATACTAAGATCACACTGTTTCATAAGCTATACGCCATGTAACATATTTATTATGTCAAAAGTCCATGTAAATCAAGGGATTAAATAATTTTTCACGAGAAACAAAGAACGACCGGATGTTTATTTTTTAGAAACAGCCATTGGCAGCAACGCGCAGAATCATCAACAGTAACCGGCACCGGTACGTATCCATGGTGGCAGTAAACAATCGTCGCTGTTCGAAGTTCGATATTGGTTTACAAAATAAAACGTTTTGCTACAGTCATATCTAAAATACCACTACATACATGTACTGTCATTACCACCGGAAAAGGGTTAACAATGCTCTTTTAAACGTTCAAAAAATCACTTTTAATCTCTTGAATAAACTGTAAAGAAAATATTTTTGGTACTTACCTGTTTTAATTCAAATTTATTTGAAAAATCTGAAACGAGATACTCACACGAGATCAAATAATATGAGGTGAGTTACCTAATACGGCGGAACCCTTAGATGGTATTCCAGCGTTCTGATTAGACAAACTAACTTTGAGGCACAATAATAGTGTTTCCGTGTCAGTCCTCTGACCCTTAGTCCAAAGCCTGAATAGGAGAGTCAACGTTTAATTAATTGCTGAAATAGGTTATAATTATAGCCTGTCGGGGTTAGGCGAGCTCCAAATATTCAAAATCTGAAAGTATCTAAAAGATATTTTTATATTTTAATGAATAAATGTTGAAAATATAAAGGGATAAATAAAACAAATGAGCGTGAAAAAATAAATAATAAAGTTTATAAGCCAGTGGAAGTGGAAGATACGAGCATAAGAAATTTCATAAACTGGAAAAGCGGTTGGTTAGCTGTACGTTACTTAAGATGTGTCAGAAGTGACCGAATTGGCATTAAATGGTCAGGCGTCTTAAGATAATGTTGCTCTATCTGTCTAGCTAATTAGCCGAGACCAGCAATAATTAGATAATTATAACTGGTTACGCTTTATTTAAATTTGTAAGCCATATGGGGTCTTCGACTTCTGACGATTACCAAATTATAATGTGATTGTCTTTAGTCTAAACAGTTTTTATTAATGATACTTAATGAATACATTCGCCAGGTACAGTTTACAATACATGTGTGTACATCAGCAATACACGTAACATGGATTGATTTTGCTAATGAGTAATAATAATGGGATTCGTCATCAAGCTACGAGTTTATGTGAGTCGTCTTTTTGGATGTAGAAGTCTTCTCAGAGTAGTCACTTTAAATTAAAAATATATGTGTCATCCATGACAGAGTTTGTAACAGACGCGCACTGGAATTTACACGTGCCCAAAAGAGACAACCAGAATATTTAGTGAAAATATTAACCTGTGAGAGTGGTGCCGAGTATAGCTATAATACAATAATTAAATAAACACCCATCTGTTTTTGGGGAAGCATAGAATTCCAAAATGTAAGCAAACTTTTAATTTATCACTCATTACAATTGTATATGTTGAGTGATGGAAGTCAGGGTCGAATCTCTGGGAAGTTAAACTACAGGAGTGGAAGTACTGTAGGTTAAAGCGGAGCAGTGGATACAGTTCACCTGCCATTCACACGTAGTTCTTTCGCCGATTTATGCAGGAACGTGCCTACAAAATTGTTTAGGGTACAATATGGGGAGTCTTCAATAAAATTTCCGCACACTGAGGTGGGTGTGGGTTGGTCGTTCAAGGCATGAAAAATGGTGCAACGGGGTGTGTGCAAATTTTTAGCCGAGAGGCTTTAGAATGTCACCAATTTAACAGAATTCTTATAAATCACTTCTCTGGTCTGTAATTAATCCGAAAACACTATAATACCTGCGTAGAGAGGGGTAGGCCACATCTCAGACCGATTGTAGTGATATGGAATATTATGCGACCACCGGATATACTAAGAAACTTGAACCTTTTCAAAGCAGATTCAGACATGGTTCCGATATATCGTTATGAACAAAACACTCCCTTTAAGGAATTACATTTATATTGATGAACTGATAAAGAGTAGATAACAAATCACATAGCTGCAATCTGGAGGTAAGTGTTATTGGTGTAATATGCAGGAAACGTTATAGTTCATAATACACAGATACAACATGCTCTCCTCTGTTCAGTTTGTGAAATTCTGAATAGTTTGCAGCACAAAATTTTATATTCTCAATATTGTTGGGAACAGACATGGATAGACTTCAAAAGCTTCCAGAAATATAATTGAGATTCTGCGGTTGGTTATCGTTAAATGAACTTCATATCCAATTGCCATGGGTGCAAGACTTTCATTTCAGAGGGCTCGCCTCAGTTATATACAACTGCAGAGTACTGTTGCCTGTCTGCACTGGTTTACATTGACCACACAATATTGCAACTCTCTCAGTTCAGCCATTCCATCGTGGTTTATACTCCACTCCCTACACAGAACACAATGGAGTACCGGACCACATGAAGGACTCAAAATGGTGGTGTTCCAAGAGAGGGGAAGGGGCCATATGCTGTTATTGTTGTTTAAAAAAAATAAAAATTTAGATACTTCTTCCCATTATCATTCTTTATCCAAGGTTGCTCCAGTGTGTGTTTTCTCATTCCAAAACACTCTAACATTATAAATGGCTAACATAAAAAATAGGAAACTTAAATTTCCGGGCACTGTCCTCGGAACAAAATAAGCAGCGTGACATTTTCTGCAGATGCCAAAATAAATATGCTCTACTGGTAAAAACCTGTAAAAAGGAGGAACATACGTCGCGGAACGAATGAGGTTAAGAAGCAACCTTTAATTCCTACTCCAGTCCCACGAGGAACCACAATTCTAATCAAGAACAGCTTTAGCTACTGTGCACACAAATGCATCACGAATAGTGAATCCAGAACACAGACGACGTTATACTTAGAGAGGCAGGGAAAATAAAATGGCCCGCTTGGATAATTTTCTTGTATCTTCAGACTCATATTTATTTATAAAAGGCACCGATATTCAAATTACATACAGAACAGATCTCATCCCAATAGATATAACATTCTCCTTTTTAATTCAACCTAGGAGAAAGGGATTTTGGAAAATCAAAAACAGACTCCTAACCGACGTAACTATAGGAAAGTCAGTCATAGGGAAACTATAAAGCAGTACTGCCAGGGGAATAGTACCAATAACGATAATAATATTACAGAAAACTATACCATCAACGACCAACTGTTTTAGGAAACACTCAAAATGATGATAAAGGAAAAACAATATTTACACTCCTCCCACATTAAACAAAATAGAAACAAACGACAGTTAGAAATAGAAAATAAAATTCCAGAACTAACTGCAGAGCTCGAAAACAGTGCTCTTTCAGTCAGTAAAGAAACTGAAACATTAGTAACAGAACTAAAAACAATGCGCGATACTAAAAGAAAAGGTATGATATTACGAACTAAAGCCAAATGGAAAGTGGAAGGTGAAAAATCTACAACGTACTTCTACAACCTTCAAAAAAGTCACTATGCTGGAAAAGTAATAATTAAGTTACTGAAATCGGACGTCACAGAAACGTCTAATTTAAAAGAAATTTTATCAGAACAAAAATCTTTCTACCAAAATTTGTATTCATCAAAAATAAGAAGAAAACGACGACGAAAACAAAAAAAAAATTAGATGAAAATAACCACTTTCTACAATCTTTAGCCCTTTACCTAACATGAAAAGCAGACGACACTTGCAAAAAAAATTCTTGAATAACTAATTTTTTTCGTTTTTTGTCTCAAAAACATAGGTTATGACCCCTCGTTGGAACGAGCTCGACGAGCTCGTTCCAACGAGGGGTCATAACCTATGTTTTTGAGACAAAAAATGAAAATATTTTGAAAATTAATTGGCGATTTTTGAAAATAGCGCTGGCCGGTTTTGGCCGTTACGTTGGGTAAAGGGTTAGAAGAAGAAGAAAGAGAATCTCTGTGGGGACCTCTGTCACTGTTCGAAAGTCCGACTGCGCTCAAATCTATGAAAAATAATAAGACACTAGGATCGAATGAATTTACAGTTGAGTTTTAGATATTTTGGGGGGAAGAAAAATTACCTTTCCTAGTTAGTTCCCCTAATCACGGCTATGCAGTTGGAGAACTCTCTATTACACAACGATGATGTATAATATAGCCCAAGAACATTAGGTTTCACTAGGGAAAAAAATCGGAGAAAGCTGATTTTTTCAGGGAATGTCGAGTACATGTCACTGAACGATTAGACAAAAGTCCCCTAAAATCCCAGTTGAGCTTTTTTTTCTACAGCCTTTTTTCGAAAACGCGTTTGAAAAAAATCAAAAAAAATCGCACGAACTTTGTAACCTCGAATTTATCCAACTGTATTTTTTGTTTACGCGTATTTCGAGCTACATAATGTCTAATATACATTTACCTAGAGGAAAATGTGCATTCTGTGACAATTTCTGCGAAAAATTATTGAAAATTCACAAAACAGTATCGGATTTACGCAAAAAATGACGATTTTCCTAACGGATTTGCCCAAAGGGTCGTAGTACAGAACGGGATGTTAGTTGGACAGACGATAAAAAATCCACCACCATTTGAAGACTTTTATTATTGCTTACAAAATAGACATTATGGAAGACCCCCTCTGCTTCTGGCCGAGTTCCCCTTTTGGCATAAAATTCGTCAGCATGAGAACTCAACTATTTTCGGGCTTGGGACCGATCAGACACGTCTGTGTCTGGCAGCATTAGATCAATAAATAATATTTACAGAATGTACAAAAATCAATAAATAATATTTACAGAATGTACAAATCAATCAACATGGATTAAGTTACATTGACTATTATCAACGCTATATACAGAAATGACATGACCTATATACATATTATTCATCGAACTCAGAAATTTCCGACAGGACAGTGTTTCTGTGGTTGTTACAAGAATCCGAACTGCAATTACACAAACCTGAGCAAGAGAGTCCTGCCTTCTTACACCCACACCTTTTTGTACAAGCACTCTTGCAACCACAACTGATCAGATTCAGTAGGTTATCGGGGGCACATGGCTTTGTGGCTGCAGTCGGTACAAGAAGTCCATTGTCTAGCGACCACCCCCAATCCGTCGGAGGAAGCGAAGTGCCCAGCCATTGTTGGACCTGGAGATAACATCTGTAGACATGTTGTTGTGCAGCATCGCTGCTTGGTGGGAGTGAGGCTAGGTCGATGGGTTTATTCAGTTTAGATTTTGCTACATAACGCTTGTAAGTGACATATCTATATTGGTCGAGAGAGGAAACAGTTTTACTCCCGTATAAGATCAGGAGAAGTTGTTCCCCGGCAGCGGCTACTGCACTTGGTGTACTGTCATCCGCCAAAATTGTGTTGACATACTGTTGTGAGTCGCTAGTAACATCGGAGACAATTGTACTGAATACTTTCTTGTTACCAACTCGAAAGAGTGCAGAAGTAGTGTCACAACCACTTATAGAATGTGCTACAAGGAGGTTGCTTCTATGGTCACCCATTTTGGTTGCTATTTCACTAACTGAAACTAGTAAGTTTGGGGTAATAGAATACATCATGTGAATATTACATCCCGGTTGAACTCGAGAGGTAAGAATGACTAACAAGTCTGTGTCTGTTCCCACAACGACAACATTGTTGTCATCTTGAGCGATGTCAAGTGCAGTTTCGGCTATCAGTACATCAGCATCAGCCTCGGCCTGCTTGGACTGAATACTGATAGCAGATAGCTCCTGCATTAGAAGATCTATCAGTTGGGTTTTGTTCTTGGCATTTGCAAGGAAATCGGATTGGGGTGTGGTGGCTGGTAACTCGGGTGAGATATTGATATCAATGGAATACCTGTCTTTAGATCTACGGGCTTGTTCCATGCCCTTTGTCGACATTGTACAAGCATAACCATCAAAAACAACCACGACGTTCGCCCCAAAATGTCTCACTAGATAATTGGAATATGATGTGCATATGTCCTTATATGACGACTGTTTAGGCCATACAACTGCCCTCAATAAAAATCCACCATCTACAACAAACAGAGAATGTTCTGGGATTTTAGTTTGCTCGGAACCGTATGTTTTGAGGATCTTACCGAGCGTGCTTTTCTGTGTCTTCCTCATTCCAGCAGAATCAAACAATGCTGGTGGTTTCGGGGCGAGTTCATATTTGAGATACTCTTCCATCTCTGCTTGTGACTGAATAACACATGTGATGCGGTTGAACAGAATTGTGGGGTCAATCACTACCTTACTTCCACGGACTTTGATGCTATTTGCCATCGATGCGAAAGACTTCACAGTGTCAACACGTCGTAGTTTGATGCTGTTGAACGTTTTGCTTACAACATTCGATACGCAACATTCACCAATTTTGCGAACTTGTTCACAGTTCACAGTTTCGTCGGCCACAAGCCCGGTCGCTATTAGAGACTAGTTGTAGTGGATCTCTATTCTGAAAGGGGGAATGCACTCTGAGCCAGTTCAATAATTTGGTGATATCATTGGCATCAGTCAATTGTGAACTTTGACGGAGATCCCGATGTTGTTCGCCATGACCAGCGTGAACATGAACAAAATTTTCGAGAGCATTACATATCGGAAGGCAAAGAGGTAGTCCATGTACCCATTTCGCAACAGTGCTATCGGTTATTCCCCTGCCATGTGTGAGACCACCAGGGAGCTTGAACATTCTCATTAAACACTGCTCTATGGTCTGATCAGAATATATCCCGTCCCAGAATTTATCTGAGCGCCTTATGGTAAAGTAACCTTTCTCAGTGAACAACTTCATCCTGTTGCATTATTTCTGTTAGCTCATTCATCTGCTGCAAATAGAGATGAGAACTTTTTGCGTATGCAAAATGACCACCTGCGTGAAATACTATAATAATATGTGTGGAGTTCCCAGTCGCCTGTGCGCTCTGCTCTCAAGAACAACTGGAGAAGACCTATTTGCTCGTAGTATTGTACCCAAAGCTTTCCTGTGCGTCCTACGGACGCATTCTGGAGCAGTTCGTGTAATTTTGACAGTAGATGGTTGACACTTTCTTGATTGACAGCGTCAGCTGTTGTACAGTCACCTCTGGCAAGTCCACAGAATATTTCATTGACTTCTGTGCAGTCTATGTTATCTAGTGTTCGGCTTTCTTCAAACACAAGTTTTGTAATGGCAATTTGTGTTAGCAAATGGGCACGAACTGCTCTTGAATATGCATGACCACTGATCAAATGATGGATTGACCCACCAGCATAAACAGTCCCCCAAAGTTTTATCCAAGCCGCTACCAGCCATGATCGAACCAATTGCCCCTAAATACAAATTTGTTTATGAGTACACATCAAGGGCGTGCACACATTACATGCCAATGCATCTTGAGTGTAGGCGAACACCACATTATGTGATTTAATCGAACATGGAAATTGAAACAATGATGCTATAATACGGTATTTGAATGAGAAAAGTCGATGCCGTTTGAATTTGAGTTTAGGGGGTATGGTTAATATTTCACACGTTTCACCAGTTCATTATGGAATAAATGACTATTGTTATATATCATTATAAAGCCACTGCTTTTCTGCAATTTTTGATATATAATTTAACTCCCAAAGTAGTCGTGGATTTGATTTAATGGACGTTGTGTACCGTTGTGTGTATGAAAACAATAAAAAAAATTTCGTAATTTTGTACATTTTCGTGAATATTTCACCATTGAATGTGAGGATTGGTACAAAGTTGGCATTTTCTGTTGGGGATATGTATTCTCAATATAATTCAGCACGATATTTATGATTCTCACCCTACTAAGGCGAATAAGAATGAGAAATATGGAGCTGGGTCGAATTTTTTTAAAATTTTTTTTTTTCATCAAAAAAACGCTATAACTAAAAAAGCTCAACTCGGATTCGCGGGGACCTTTCACACTTTATCCGCAATGTGTGTCCCGGAAACATATAAAAAAATCAGCTTTCTCCGATTTTTTTCCTTGCTTTCTCATTTTTATGTCTAATGTGCCTGGACTAATAACATGCACCCCAGAACAAAATAAACCAAAGATATTTATAAAGATTTGGCGACCCATATCGTTAAAAAATGTAGACGTAAAATTGGATCAGCTGCTATAGCCACCCGTAGCAAAATGTTTTCCCAAATCTAATTTCTGATACCCAACTCGGCTTTTTGTCAGGAAAATGCATTGGTAAATCTACCTGCCTAATATTCGATTTCATAAAAAATGCGAAGAATTAAACTTATCAAGGCTACTTGCACTGTTAGATTTTGAGAACGCATTTAACTCACTGGAATGGTCTTTTATTAAAAAGAACATTAAGATTTCTCAGATTTGGCCCAGCTATTATGCAGTGGTTCCCAACATTTTACAATAATATTTTTAACTCTGTTGTAAATAACAGTCATTACTCAGAAACATTTGACCTAAACATGGAGTACAACAGAGAGGTCCAGTTTTATCTTATCTTTTTTATAATAAGTGTGGAAATACTTCGAGAAGCACTTTAATATAACCCCAGTATAAATGGTACATCTATAAATAATTCTTATCTCACAAATCACTCTGCAGATGACAGATGACTCTTTCTAAAGGATGACGGACACACTTTAAACAACACAATACATATCTTTTCAAACATTTCCGGGTTGAAAGTAAATTTTGATAAAACATAAATCATATGGATTGGATCAAAAAATGGCGCAATACAGAAACGTATACCGGCCAAAAAGTTTACAATTCTAGGAATTACAATTTTTATAATGATAACTACATATTAAATAATTACCTAAAGAAGATGGAAAAATCGGTAAGGTTTTAAGTGACAGGTCCTTTAGATTTTTAACATTACTTGGCAGAGTAACAGTGGTGAAAACTATCGCATTGTCCAACTTGATACGTTGTCTGCTAATCCTTCCAAATCATTCCGAAGAGCTATATAAAAAACTACAGTCTCAGGTGTTCAGCCATTTTTCACAAAAACTGAGACAAAAGTGACGTTTTCCTCATAAAAGATTTATTAAGTGGTAACAAAAGCTTTCTTATCTTTTCTGAATATTCAGAAAAGTTTAATATTAAATCTGCGTTCATTGTCCACCGGGGGGTAATGGATGTAATGCCCAGATCTTTGAAAGAAGTAATAAAACAAACGCCTGACCTCGAGACAGACAGTTACCAACAATTTTATAGAGAAACTTGAAAGCTCCCCAAAATGTTATAAAAGTTCAACTGCCTCCCCCCCCCCCCCCCCACCTCACATTCCACCCACTCCGGCTAATGCACAAAATTAGGCAGTTCTGGAATTCAACATTCAATGGCAAGATTTGGAGATGTACAGAAGTGCCTTTCATATAACTGATGATACCTACTTACAAACTTTACAATATACAATTTTTCGGCGAACTTTGTTCACAAATTCAAAACTACATAAGTATAAACTTTCTGAAACAGAGCTTTGAACATTCTGCAAAAACACAAAAGAGACAATACCTCATTTATTTTTTCAATGTTCACTTTCAAAACCTGTCCTCTTAAATTTCTCAGAGTTGCTAAAAGACAAATGCAATTTATCTCTCCCCATGAACATCCCTTTCGACCTTTTAGATTTTTAAGAGACTAGATCAGAAGATATACAAACTTTATCTATGTTAATGTATAAAAAATACATCTTAGCCTGTAAATTGGGAAAATACACGCGGAATATTTTCTCCTTCATTGAACAGCTGAAAGTGTATTAAAACTGGATTTACTGTCTACGTGGTTATACTCTTTGAAAAAGCCCAACAACATAAAACTGGGATGGAATATGATAAAGAATTGTTTTGTCGGCTAACATTTGGCTGATAAAACAATTATTATCCAGTCCGGTTTGGACTTTTATATGCTCATATGCGCGCGGAGATCTGTTCGCGTGATTATGTGTGCGCGTGTGTACGCATTTCCTTGCGTGCCTTGGCGTTTGCGTACGTGAATACATAAGTGCATGCGCGTGCTTTTGTCTGTGCACGCGTGCACATGTGTATATCTGATATACATACATGTATGCGTATGAGCATCTATTTTGTATGTGTACATACGTACACGCGGACTTTTCACACAATTAAAGGAAAAATAATTCCCAATATTTTTAAGACAAACGACAGACCCAAAAGACAATGTTTCCACCATTCACGAATATCTATGAAAGCACGCTCTACTTAGTGAAAACTCTTCAATTCAAAACATCTTTAGAGTAAATACATTTTGTAAAACGCCATTTGGGGTATTTTTGTAACTCCTGCTTCTGTCAACCTGTTATGAATTTGTGAATATTCGTTATTTATTTCTCAATATTTATCTTAATAAAAAACAAAACTGTAAAAGAAGAACCGAGAGAGCTTAAAGATATAGCTGTCAAATCATCGTTTGAAGCTGTAGATCAACGGCGAATTGGTATGTACATGGTCAGCAAAATGGACGTTAACGTTTGAGGAAGAGTTAAGGCCTTGAATATGGCTTATGTGCACAGTTTGGCGAAACATTACTTGAGGGAATTGGATTTGATATGATAACTTACCATGGAAGTGAAACGTCGGTATAAGATACGTCTGCTTTTTGATGTCAGCTAATCAGAGTGACAACAAGACGTAACCATTTGATGCAGTTGTCAGTGAGGCAGCGAGGAGGCAAATGAGCTTTATCGTAACTCAAGGTGTGGCAAGAAAACCAAGTTAACAGCAGCTACAATGTTACCCGCAAAACAAAGAGAATACGACGTGAGCCGAGAGAACTGTGAACTGTCTGTTCCAAATAGTATAAATATCTGCAGAAATCGTAGACGATTAATGTGAGTAAAAATTCTAGTTGATTCGGACACGGGTGAAAAGGCAATTTTCAGTAAACTTCTTTACCCTTTCAATATTTTAGGTCACTGAATACGAACAGCCCCAATTCGAATGCGGATGGCCGGGGAACGTTCTTGTGGTATTCGATTGTAACAGGGTTCAGTCGACAGTGCTCGGGAGTCGGCTAGGCTCTTGTTGATTTGTACAGCTCCCTCCACCTTGAATTAACCCTCACCTCAACATAACCTTTGCCAAGGTGATAGCGAAAAGTTGCGATTTTCTTGTTTAAAAGTTTATCAATCTTTGATGATTTTTTATCGTTCGGGCTAAATGTAGAGCGCAAATATAGGTATATGGCGGACCCCGAAAACGATTTGTCATGTAAACAGACCAGCAATAATTCAAGCGCTGCTAAATTAAGCCTGAAGTTTAATGTCCATTATTGCGCATTTGTCGAATGCCACGTGGGCTATTTGATAAAGATTGAAAGAGCAAGAGAGACCAGTATTCTCCTGCAAGTCGTTATCTATGTAATTATGGCCACTTAATACGTAATTATTGTAAGAACTATACATCGCACATGTTCTGGACACACTCCCATATTACGCATCCAGCTTGTCACCGAAACGTCAGGATATGCCGAAATGTATGTCTTTCAAAGGAACTTTAATGCAAGTATTAAATTATGATAGATCTAAGCGGACAAGTTTAAGAGAAGCGATTAAATAAAAATCGTGGGGGGGGGGAGGTGGGTTCTCGAAAAATTCATTCCAGTCTGAAGGTGTGTAAGGTTGTGTGTCGTTGCGAGTAGCTGGGGATGTTTCCATGCTATAGGTTAGAGGTGGTTCGCACCATTTGAAAACAACACAATATAGGCAATCGGTGGGCGTCTTCTACAATTCCATGTACTCCAAAGTAAAGGTTTGTTATAGATGCTATACTGCGTCATCGTACGCAAATATCTTGTTTTTGTTCACAATTTTTCTATTTTCTATTTCTGTCGTCGTGAACCTAATAATCGTTCGATGTGGAGACATCCAAGTAAATCCCGGCCCGACAAACACATCAGTTGCCGAATCATTTACTATAACAATACTAAACTACAACATTCGGAGTATTCGTCACAAACTGCTTCTTCATATTGATGATATTGACGATTTTGACACACTTTGCTTCACGGAAACTCACCTTGACGATGAGTATGATATTAGCAATATTTTATTACCTAACTTTTCAATTCCTGTCAATCACAACAGGAACCAGTTCGGTGGTGGCATCGCAGTGTATTTCTCAGACAAAATTTATCACAAGCAAATAGACCGTCTCTCGTTCAACGACGACATTCTCTGGTTCTAGGTTGGAACCAGCCACAAATTCCTTTTATGTGTGACGTACAGGTCCGAGAGAGAAAGTATTGCAGACTATTGGTCTCAATTAGAAGAGAAAATAGATCTTGCATTAACCATTAACACGGCAATAGTTATTACAGGAGATATCAACTCTGATCTCCTGAAGCCCCAAAGTAAACTGTACACTCTCAAGACATCATTCAACCTAAACAACGAAATAACGGAACCCTCTAGAGTAACTACTACGTCGCAGTCTCTGCTAGATCCGATAATTGTAAGTGACACCGTCAGCGTGGTCAATTCAGGAACACTTGAACTGGGGTTATTCGATCATAGAGCTACATATGCCCATAGTTCTCATTCACATTTCAGCCACATCTAGCACATCTGTGACCACGCGCGACGTTTGGCTTTACAATAAACCCCATTGAAAGAATGAATATTATCATAGTTGAAACAAATTGGGAAAAACTAATATGTAAAGCCCCAACAGTAAACGATTCTGTATCCAACTTTCTTTCTGAATTCCTGAAAATAGCATAATATTGCATTCCCAATTCCACAATAACAGTACGGAAAAAATGACAAACCATGGTTTGATAGCGCCATTTGAAGCGAGCTACGCCATCGTGACCGACTAAGGATATCAGCCTTGAAAAATAATAAGCCCCAACTATGGGCAAAGTATTAGTCAGCCAGGAGCAAGGTCAACAGCATGAAAAAAATGCCAAAAATGCGTATTTGGAAAAAGTTGACGATTCCTTATCTCATGATACGGAACCTCGGCAGTTTTGGTATTTGGAAAAAGTTGACGATTCCTTATCTCATGATACGGAACCTCGGCAGTTTTGGCATGTTGTTAAGACGTTTTTGAACAACTTTTCCAGCTCTGCAGGCATCCCCCACCGTGAATCTGATGAGGGGTGTGAAATAATCGAAAATGACACAGAAAAAGCAAACCTCCTAAACGAGACTTTTGTTATTAACAGTGAATTAAACACACATTCCAAAAAACTCCCACCCTTTATACGTAGATGTTCACAATCCATCAGTAACATATCTTTTTCTGCACAGGACATCATCGACATTCTAAAACGCTTGAAAACCAACAAGTCAAATGGTCACGATGGAATAGGCCATAACATGTTAAAGAAACAAAGTTTTCTGTCAGTAGACCACTTTTCCTTCTTTATAAAAAATCCCTATCAGAGTGTGCCTACCCAGACCTGTGGAAATTAGCTGATGTGATTTCACTTTTTAAAAAGTGGGACAAATACGGTCCCAAAAAATACAGGCCTATATCCGTATTATGCTGTATTCGAAAAATCATGGAACGAGTTGTTTTTAAAGATATTCACAAATACTTCCTTAATAGCAGGTTATTTTATAAATTTCAGTCTGGATTTTTACCGAACAATAGTACCGTATTCCAATTAATAGAAGTCTGTCACAACCTTTGCAACGCAATAGACAAAAACATGGCGTTTTCTGTGATATTCCCAAGGCTTTTAATAGGGTATGGCACAAAGGATTAGTTTTTTAAACTAAAGTAGTATGGGGTTTAAAGCAGTATGGGGTTTCTAGTCCACTCCTACGATGGTTTCACAGTTATTTTACAAACCGAAGGCAAAGGGTGAAAATTAACGGCTGCAAATCGGATTATAAGGATATAGAGGCTGGAGTCTCACAAGGTTCCGTTCTTGGCCCTTTTTCATTTCTGGTGTACTTCAACGATATAGCCGACTGTATCGAGTCTGTTGTTCGACTCTTCGCTGATGATACTTGTCTGACAGAGTCATAGAATTCAGTCTAAAATGAACGCCGAACTCAAAAAATTAACAAATGGGCTGACACGTGGCTGGTCACATTTAATGCTAAAAAAACTAACGTTATACCATTTACACTCAGCAGGGATGTTATATTTCCAAATGTTGTTTTCAACAGCGAAACACTAGATTTTGTTGCTGTCCACAAACATTTGGGGTTATCTATCCAATCCAACTTAAGTTGGGAAGCCCACATTGATGATATATATAAGAAAGCTTGTGCAAGACTTTCTCAGTTGAGAAAATTAAAGCACATTTTTAACCGACGGATCCTGGGAAGGATGTATAATGCTTTCGTACTACCAATATTAGAGTACGATAGTCCTGTTTGGTGCGGTGCTCCGCAACATTTAATGAAGTGCATTGATGATATACACTGCGATGCCGCACGAATCGTATCTGGCCTGACACGATCAGTATCACGCGATAGCCTCTTGTTAGAAGTTGGGTGGAATAATCTAGAAACAGGAAGATACGTTCAAAAGATGTGTATATTTTACAAAATCATACACAACGATGCGCCAGATTTTCTCTATGAACTTCTACCAATACGTGTGTGTGACACATCGTCTTATAACCTCCGCAATTCGTCTAATTTCATGCCTTACAGCATGCAAACTGAGCTATTTAAATGATCATTCTTTCCGTCTTGCACGGAAACGTGGAACAATTTATCCCAATCAGTACGAAATTGCTCATCGCTTATTGAATTCACAAAACTCATATCACCCCCCCCCCCCCCCCTCCCCGTATGCAGACCACCTGTATACTTCTCGCATGGTTCTAGAAAACACAATATTATTCACAGTAGAATTAGAACTGGTTGTAGTGATCTGTGAAGAGATAAATTCCTCAATTACATCTCCGAATGTCCATATTGTCCACATTGTATAACTGTTGTTGAGGACGCAGAACATTATTTCCTTGTATTCAACACTCGTAACGCTCTTATTGGCAATTTATCAAATCTTAATATTACTTTGAATTCGGTGAATAATCTATTGTACGGTGATCCGGTGTTAGAAACCCAAACTAACACTTTGTTTTTTAAATCTGTGCAACAAAGCACCGGGAGGTTCGACAACGAGTTTCCCATCTAGCAATATTTGCAAAACAATGCTGTCTCAAGGTATCCATTTCAATACAGAATGCGTATGGAGGGGTCACGGAATGGACGCGTCATCGGTGTGTGACGTTGAGCCAGCGCCTCGTACACAGATTGTGCAGTCACGATGATAGTCACGGTTGCGCTGTTTGTGGCCTGAGTCGCTGACGCGGCGTTTCCCCTACATCTTGTGTGAACTAGGATGGATCTAATGAGGCACACCCCTAAGCTGCAGTACAGAAGACGAAGAGATGATGATGATGATTATTATTATTATTTTATTATTATTATTATTATTATTATTATTATTATTATTATTATTATTATTATTATTATTATTATTATTATTATTATTATTATTATTATTATTATTTTAACACATCCTAATCAGAACAGCGCCCAAGCGGCCTTTGGCTTTGAATATTAATTGATTCAAATCGGGAGAGACACAGAATGTAAAAGGGACATCAACAGCTTTTCTTTCCTTCTTTCTTCTTTTTTTCTGTCTTTGTTTACTGCTACATATTCATATTTATTTATACACATACACACACACATATATATATAAATCCTTTCAAATAGTTTATTTTACATTTATGAATTTCAAAAACTTGTTTGTTTCGCCATTGTAACATTTTCTGTATTCATGTTATGGGAGCGGATGTTTCTACTAAGTGGAAAGCACTTGTCCTCCTATCCCTTTTTGTTTAATAGTTATGGCAAATAAAGATATATTTATCGTAAGGTATCGTCGCCCTGTAAATTGGGGCCCACGAGCACAGTAGCTCGTTTAGTTGGGCGTCTCAGAATCATAGGAAGATTAGCTGACCGTCCCAGGAGCGGACGTCTGGAGTTACGTCGCTACGTCAAGATAGAGGCATATGTCTCTCACACCTCCGTAACCGATTTCAGACGGCGAGTCAGGTTATAGGTCGCCGAAAATGGCAAAGAACAGTTAGGACTTAGGAATCATTTGCGGGAATTCAATTTAAGGCCAAGGCGTCCCTACGTTTGTCCGCAATTTACACCCAGGCGACGTGAACGTCGATTGCAATGGCTGCGGTCACATGCACCAAATCAGTTTCACTTGGCCTATTGGAGACGTGTGATATTCACTGGCGAGTCTCTGTTCACGCTTTACAGGTCAGATGGACGACAACGTTGCTATCGACGTGTGAGCTAAGGAAAACGACGACGATTCGGTGGAGGGTCTGTTATGGTTTGGGTGGGATTTTTCATGATGTGAACACACCTCTCGTGAGATATCGGGATCAGGTCCCCATGCCTCACGTCCTTCCACTTATCCATGCGCATAACCTTATGTTGCTGCAGGATAATGTGAGGCAGCATGTTGCTAGGGTTTGTCGTGACTTTCTGAACCAAACCAATGTCCCAGTTCTCGATTGGCCACCCTACAGTCCAGATTTTCGAGCATTTGTGGGGCGAGCTGGACAAGAGGACCAGGGAGGCCCTTCTCAAGAAGTGGAATAACATCCCACAAATTACCATAATCAACTTGCTGGGGCCAATGGTAAGAAGAGTTATAGAAGCGACTGAAGCCTGGGGTGGGCACATCCGCTATTGATTTTGAACAGGAAATGGTGGAGGGTACCCACGTTTGAACGTTATCCATGCAAACGCCGTCTGTGTTAAGACAACAAAACTCGTCAGAATTTAATCAGTAATGAAGAAGGTGTCATCAAAATCAAAACAATAAAATAATCATCCATAATACATTTGAAATATTTACCACAGAAAAAAAAACTTGCGTTTCTTTTTTCCGCTAGTATATAATAATACTTGAGTGGAGACTGACAATATTTACGGTTGTAAGAAGGTGTAATATTTCAAATGTGTAAAACCGCGAAATTCTATTCTAGATTATATTCGATTCGAAATCCTCTTCGTCACTCAATCCCGATTCAAATTATCCCGCAATTTGAAATTCACAGGGCTCTAGGTAAAGAGATAATAACATAAAGAAAAGAACATACCTAAAGAATTGTTCCTTGCGTCAAGCCTAGAGAAACATATCTTGTGGTATGTTATGTGTCTCCACTCAGTTATCCGCTAACAGATCAGAAATAAACATCACCCAACGTGAAAGTTGATTGCCTCAACTGATAGACTAAATGGACATAGTTTACCGTAATAACTTACGCTACGTAGATGATATTCTGGCTTCCTGACAAGGGGTCGGCCCGGGTCCAGGTCTCCGATATAAATGTGTGTATATGATTGTTTGGTCATGCATGTGGGCATGTGAGTATGTTTTTGTGAATGTGTGAGGATGTGTGTGCGTCTGTCTGATATACTCTGGTGCCTAAGCCGCAGCAAAACCAAGTCTTTTTATTGTTTACTTTCTGTGTTGCTCAATACGATATTTTGTGTAATACCATACCATTTGTACACTATGGTCGCGCAATTATTCTCTTCTAAACATTGAAAGTACCATGTAAGCAAAAATGCATGAACCTCACGCCATAGCACATTTCACCAATGTGAAAGGTTTATTTATATTCATCCAGAAAGTGCAGCTTACATTCTTTCAAAACATTTGAGCCATAAATTAGAGACTAGAATCTTTTTCTTAGCGCATCTGTTGGTGAGCGGTGATAATGAAATGATACGCAAGAGCTTACTTCCGCGTACATTACCGAAATCGGGAAACTAAATGAGACAAGGTGTCAAACAAAAGCATAAAATGTGTTTTATTGTCGGAACATCCTTACAGATGACATGATTAAATTTTAATCCAAAGTGAAGGTTGAATGTCTGCGAAGTGAAATAACTCGAGAAATAAATAGTCCGTTGGATGCTGAGTTGCAAATCGGACCGAACTGTCATCGAGGTACCACTTCGGATCAGTTTAAACTCGCCCTTTGAAAAAGATTTTTTTCTTAGCACATAGAGTACCCTGCTGTAGGAGGGTGGGGCATGCAGGGAAATGGCTGACTTTGGAGTGACACTACTCCGGCTGACGGATGGATAATGTAAAAACGAAACTATGGTCACCACGCATGAATTAAAGTCGATTTGTGCACAGATGTAGGTTCTATACAAATCCTAATTGGGTTTTTCAACTTCTCACTGTGGCGGAACCAATCAAGAATCACGGTATAACCAAAATGAAGAGCCAAATGGTTCTATCGAACCAAGCAGGAACCTAGAAGCAACCAAGTGAAGAACCATGTGGAACCGAGCAAGAGCCAACAAAGAACCAAATAAATAACTAACTTGATAACTTGGTCCTATATGGAACCCGCCTGATTTTAGGTGACGAACCGAATCCTTCAGTTTTGAACTCAACAATAACCCAGTTTGTTTCCAAATGGAGACAAACAAGAACCCAACATCCCTGATTTTTTCGTCATGAAAATCGACTTTCGATAAAGATGTCTCCCTTGAAATTATTAGACGCGCGAGCAGAATCCAGTTAAGAAGCAAGTAATTGTTGAGGAAAGACCTATGACATCAGTAGAAAATAAAGCCAAGTTTCCTTTTGGTACTTTTAATAAAGGAAAACAACAGGCAGCTCTTGGAGCTGTCTGTTGTTTCCGTTTATTAAAGGTAAGAAATAAATCTTAGCGTTTAAGGAAAGCTAATTAAGCATCGGTCACAATGCGTGCGCTGTTGACATAAATAGTCAAACGTTCATGCTAAGGCGATACCTTAAAGTTGCGATTTTCTTGTTTAAATGTGTATATATTTTTGATAATCTTTCTCACTCGGCCTAAATATAAAGAGTATTGATAGGTATAAGACGGACCCCGAAAACTTTGTCACTTAAGCAGACCAGCAATAATTCATGCGCTGCTAATTAAGCATGGAATTTTATGTCCATTACCGCGTTTCTGTTTAACGCCATAATGAGCGGCCTGGTAAAATATTAAAGCGAGGGACGACCAGTGTTCTCCTGCAGTCATTATCTATTGTAAGTATGGCCAGTTAATAGGTAACTGTTGTAAACACAGCACATCGCACATGTTCTGAACACACATCCATATTACGTATCTGGTCTGTCACCGAATGTCAGTATATACCAAAACAATGTGAGACTTTCAGATAGATCTAAGTTACCAAGTTCAAGAGAAACAACTAAGATGAGAATTAATGTTCTGGCTATCTAACAAATGTCGTGGCATTTCTCGAAATTTCATTCCAGTCTGAAGGCGTGTAAGACTGTGGGTCGTAGGCGAGGAGCTGGGGGTGTCCAATGTTATTGGTTAGAGGAGGTGCCGCATCGGTGTGAAAGTAAAGCACATTGTAATGTAGAGGAGCCACAGAGCTCACATTTAGAGTGGGAACAGTCGCGGTCCTCGTCGGTGGCCATATACGAGTGTAGGAGTAGAAGTACGAGCTCCTTGAGCTCACGACCTTGATATTTAGGTAGAAGGTATCACCTGTTGTAGAAGGCAAGCCATACGTAGGCAGAGTAGGATTTGCCTGTATGAACATCATTCTGAGATAAATGGAGAGGAGCATATAACTCCATGAGGGGCGACAGATTGAGTGAAAAGTGTCCAATCAAGTGACGATGTATTAGTGTCCGTGCCCCGGCAGTGGTAGGGTGACATTCTGCCACTGGTTTGAGGAAAGGCATCCTGTAAAGTGACAATACGTTAGTGATCGTGCGACGGCAGTGGAAGAGTGACATTCCGTCACCTGTTAGAGCAAAGGCGTCCGGTGAAGAGGCAATACCTTAGTGGCCGTGCGACGGCAGTGAAAGGATGAACTTCCGGTTGTGTGTTCGTGAATAAGTAAACACCAGCGACAAGGAAATGGAAACCAGCAACAGCAGAGAACGCAGGCCCGCGGGTGACTCTAAAACTGTGTGGGTGGGTGTGATTGGCGTTTGTGTTTCATTCATTGGACTCTATGTAAGTTACAAATTCCTATATATTTCTATATGAATTAAGATTGCTAATTTCAGTGTTGCTTTATGCTTTTTGAGGAAAAGTCATTGATCCCTTCAGGGTAAGAACCACCCCAACATTAACGAACGGGAGGTTCGTCACGGTGAGACATACGTTCACGCACGGATTCAGGCGACACTCCTTGAGTTTTGGCTGAATACGCGGTGTGAATCTATTTCTCCCAGCAGCGACAACCCCTGGTTTCCCAACAGTTCAAACTGATTAGCAAAAATTTGGAGAAAGTCAGCTTCCGTATTTTTCCACTTCACAGGAAAATGCCTGAAGTTTGTGAAAGGATCCGCACATCCATGATACAAGTTCGCTAACATTTCGAAATTTCAATGTTTTTATGAAATGCAAATATCCTTAGCTTAGTGTTAAATTTACTCACTCTTTTAAGGAATTAAGGGGAGCTAAAGTCTGCTTAAATCACTTCCAATGACGAAAATTGTCAGCCAAGTTTATAAAGTCAAAGAACCAAAATTTTACCGATATCACCTCTCCCTGCCTCCTTTCCTACAATCAAGCCTTCACGAGCTGGAACGCCAAGAGAAAAATGAAAAGGGGCGGGGGCTTGCGTTAAATGGGATGTGGGGCTCAATAGTCTACCCGCGGAAATGTCTGGAAAAAAGGCATAAATGTGCATTTTCACGGCTAGCCACCGATAGTATGTCAATGTCTGTGTTTGAATCGCATGAAAAGACAATTGAATGTGTACAATTTGAATGTTGCGGCCAAAAATATTTTTACAAGCACAATAAATTCATTTAAATCCTACAAACGTTCGTTTTTGTGACATCCATGTAAATTGAAACCTATCAGTTTTCCCCGTCGATATGCACACATTTATCCTTCTCTGTCATATCAAAAATGGCTCCAAAACGACCTTTTGAGCTGAGAATCTTGGATAATTTTGGTACGGTTAAATTAATTGTGTACCACCTGCTGTTAAGGAATACTTTTCTAATCAAGAACCCAGAAAGATAACAGAGAAAATTATACAACCAAGGGTAATCAGTAGAGTAGAACATGATTAGAAAACATGGTCCTTTATAGACTCCTTCGGTTCAAAATGGAACCTCAAAAAATCCAAATTTCTAAGAAGGTGTTTAAAGATCAGTTATATGAAACAGGCAATGTTGGAACAGGAAATTTCTTGGTCTGATCGTAAAATATTTCGTTTATAGGACGATTCAGCAGTAGTTTTCCGGTTTCGGCGTATCCTGCGCACGCCCCTTCTAACATTTTCCTAATTTTCTAATTGCAAATGAATTGGCACAATCGAGAAATTTGTTTCTTTTTCAGGAAACAGTGTCACAATATAATCTTTACATCTATTTTAGCAGCAAAATGTTAATCTTAATAGCCACGCCCATAATACTGTAAGGAATTCGACACTGTTTGTGGACTGTCCGAAAACCCGCTTTTCTTGGAGGTTGCGCAAAGTCTACTGCTGATGAAAAGCGATGCCCTCTTACTCGCAAAGATATGGAGATGCTTGTGCTCCAGTTATAGATATTCCAACCAAATAGTATTCATTTCACCTTGCAAGACGTCAAGATATAAACACAATAAGTGGATCTTCGCGGCATAATCATAGCACTGCGTCCCCGTGGGAACCCCAGTAAGTGGCGCAGTGGTTGTTTACTACAGTAAACACGCTCTGCTTTACTTGTAAAATAGGACCCGGAACCAACACATCGAATACATCTGGAGTGGGTAGCATAGGTGTAACCGATTGGCTACACTTGATTTCATCATTATGCTGTAGTCATGAGACAGTCTAAGGTACCGAATGTGACCTTAAACATCAATAAACAAACAAATACATAGAACTTCGAATGAGATTTGTCTTAATTCATAATTGTCTCGCTTCAGAAATATTTCAGAAAATGGGTCCTTATGGTACTTTGGATTCAATCGTTTGGAATATTTCAGTTGGTCGGAAAAGCGAACACTTTTCCGACTAACTGAAATATTTCAGATGAGCGAATCTCAACATAGGCGATGGAATATTGGGTCCGGAATTTTTTTGGTGGCTTGAGGAATTGCTTAATAGCGTCCATTGCCCGTTACCTCAAGTATGTTTCCAGCGAGCCCTTATAAAAGAGTATCATGGTACAACGTGGTTCTTTCCAAAAATATGTAAAAATGTGTACCAGCCTAATAGTCTGCT
The DNA here is from genome assembly GCA_031216915.1 of Pictodentalium vernedei. NCBI lineage: Eukaryota > Metazoa > Mollusca > Scaphopoda > Dentaliida > Dentaliidae > Pictodentalium > Pictodentalium vernedei. The sequence goes on along the minus strand of CM062296.1, from coordinate 640,240,959 downwards.
ATTATAATATTAGAACGTTTCTTTTCATGTTCTATCGGTCGATAGTACCTGAGTTTGTGTGATTTCTGAAATAAAACCTGAAGCAGCGAAGCTGCTGAAGGTTTTATTTCAAAAATCACACAAACTCAGGTACTCAGGTTTCAAAAATCACACAAACTCAGCGAAGCTGCTGAAGGTTTTATTTCAAAAATCACACAAACTCAGGTACTATCGACCGATAGAACATGAAAAGAAACGTTCTAATTATTTTATTATGCCGACAAAAAAAATAACTTTCATTGTTATTGTTAAGCGTTAACTGCAATGTTCATGCCATCAATCTTGTAATAACAATGTAGTCGAATCCAAAAACATGACGTCATTTCGAACGAATGACGTCTCTTCAAAAATGACTTGTGATAAGTGCCGTCCCTTTGGAAGTTTCTATATCACCAGTGTTTACAACTGCATCATGCTGTTCATGTTATATTATAATTCATTATTAAAGCTTGTGTGATAAGTGGTATAAATTAATGGAATATAAATTCATGTTTCTTTGACGACGATAGTTGTTAGAATTAAGCGGAGTAAAACAATTTTTTATTTTGAACTTGAGGGCTCAGGCGGAGGCTCAGTGAGGTCGAGGAGTACTAAACTTGTGGAAATAATTGATTGAAGTCATAACTCATATTCAGGATTCACTGAAGTGGTGAACAACACGTGAGTTTGTAATATTTCTGTTTCTTTTGAATTCATTGTTTGCAGTTAAAATTAAAAATACACCCACTGAAGATGATATATTTGTTGGTAAGTTTGTGTGTTTCGGTGACGAAAAGAAGTTACATGTAATCAGACACAGCGCCAGCGTGCGTAATCGACGCTGATCAATGGTAGTGGGGCTTACATTTTCTTTGTTCCCTTGTCTCCAGGGAAGAACGTTCCGATAGTACACGTCTTTTGCCCCAAAACTCCAGTACTATGACTTTTAGAAGGTGTCAAATTAACCAATCACAGCTGATGTTACAAACGTGAGGCATAATAAACCATGTTATTTCTTGGATATAATTTTCTTTCCCAGAATTACTCATTATCAGACTCCGCTAATATGGTATCAAACTCTACTGATATGACGCCGATCTCGGCTGTTATGAACCAAAGCTAAATTTGCCACCCTTGATGCGACATTTTGTTTGCATTGAAATGTTCACACTTAACCTTCGAACGCAATCAAGAAAATTTGCGTTACCAGGCGTGATGGAGTGGTTATTTATCTATTGAGGTTTAACGACACTTTCGATAGCTAGGCTCACCTCGTGTTGGACATGGAGTGGTTTGAACTAGAGTTTTTGTATGATGAGGAATTAATCATGGCAATAAGTAATGATTGGGGGGATGAAGAGGAGAGAAAGAAGAGAGATGTACAGAAAATGCATCGCATACTAAGATTTATTATGCCTCAAGTTTGTAACATCAGCCGTGATTGGTTAATTTGACACCTTCTAAAAGTCATAGTACTGGAGTTTTGGGGCAAAACACGGGTACTATCGGAACATTTTCCCTGGAAACAAGAGAACGAAGAAAATGTAAGCGCCGCTTCCATTGATCAGCTTCGATTGGAATTTCTCAACACCAAACGCTGGCTCCGTGTCCGTTTAACTTTTTTCAACACCAGTAGACACAAACTTACCAACAAATATATCATCTTCAGTGGGTGTGTTTTCAATTTTAACTGCAAACAATGAATTCAAAAGAATCAGAAATATCAAAAAACTCACTCACGTGTTGTTCACCACTTCAGTGAATCCTGAATATGAGTCTCAGTTATGACTTCAGTCAATTATATTTAAGAAATAACTATTGTTTTCCTTCGGTTTATGCGATATAAACCGAACATTTTCAGCACAAGCTTCATAACAAGCATTAACAATGAATTATAACATGAACAGCATGATGCAGTTGTAAACATTCGCATTTGTTGATATAGAAACACCCAAAGCGACGGCACTTGTGTCAATTCATTTTTGAAGAGACGTCATTCGTTCGAAATGACGTCATGTTTTTGGATTCGACTACATTGTTGTTGCAAGATTGATGGCATGTTGCAGTTAACGCTTAACAATGAAATTCATATTTTGTTCGGCATAATAAAATAATTAGAACGTTTCTTTTCATGTTCTATCGGTCGATAGTACCTGAGTTTGTGTGATTTCTGAAATAAAACCTGAAGCAGCGAAGCTGCTTCAGGTTTTATTTCAGAAATCACACAAACCCAGGTACTATCGACCGATAGAACATGAAAAGGAACGTTCTAATATTATATTAGAGTCGTAAGAGGAGATTCGCCGAAGTGGGAGAAGAGGAAGTTCAACTTTCAGAACGTCGCGGCTTCCCAATGGTGACGGACGTTCGGATAGCTGAAATAGCAGCAAGAGAAGAGGAAACATCTGAACTGGGTAAAAAAATGAGAAACAATATCACTGTTAAAAACTGTAACAGATCTGATATTTGTTGTAATTATTTGTTTTGATTTATTAAATAAAGAGGTTATCACTTGGTTAGTTTCATATCAGTCGAGATATCAGCCCTCGATGATTTGTGATGGACTCTAAAACGCTCTTAGTCCCGATTCCCTAATCCACCCCTTGGGCAGGCAGCTGTTTTCCAGTCATCTTTCCAAATTTGATTGTGTATGGTGCACTGTGCCAATCGTGTTACCCTGCCAGAATTTCACAATATGACTTCAATCTCTGAATGGTCAGCAACCGGAAGAGAACTCCAATACTACAGCTCATGAAAATCGTTCTACCTTCGAGAGATATCATAAACTATGAATATTGGTATGAATAACATAAGTGTAAAATCAAAGTCTGTTTTTAGAGGAAGGGCTAATATTATAGAAACAAACACGTCGAAGCAATCGAACCTACAAGGTGGGGCGCATTCTATTTTGGTACATGTTTACGGTGGCCTCTTTCAAGATCCTGCGCAAAACAGACCCTCCCCCCCCCCCCCCTTCCCCCAATCAGCGCAACCATTGAAAAGTCATCAGAGAATCGTTTAGAGTGACATTATTTGATTGGGATTGAATCAATAGTTCAATAAAATTCGGTAAAAAATACTTAAAATATTTAAGTACCGGTATGTCACAAGAAACCATTTTTGGGGTGGATGCTCTGAAAAACCACGCATTGTTTTCAGAAATGTAATTCGAGACCTTATCGAAAGCATCGTTTGTTTTTCGATCGATCTAGACATTTGGATCGAGATTTGCAAAAAATTCAACTCGTTATGCATAAATTTTGGCATAATGAAATACGTTGGCCGTCCGTAGTCTGACAATAAAGTAAATATGAAATTGGGAAGCTGGGTCAGTAATAATTTAACCCTACAGCCCTATTGTATTTCTAAGGAGGTTCAGTCATAGTTTAATCCTACAGCCCTATAGGGCTGTAGGATTAAACTATGACTGAACCTCCTTAGAAATACAAAACAGACTCGTCTGTTTCTATGTCGACAGTAGTTTACAAGACAATACCATTCAGGTCGGAAAGGTTAAGTTCATGGGAGCCTTTTGGCTCAGTGGTTAGAGCACAGGACCTCAAACCGATAAGTCGGTTGTTCGATCCTGATCAGCGGTAACGGCGTTGTGTCCTTGGCCAAGACTCTTGAACCGCGTGCAGAGTTAGTACGTTGGAGAGTCTGACAGTTGGTCGCCTTTGCTCTATGGTTCTTTTCGGATCCCCCGGCTTCCTCCTGCCGTAAAACTATTCGACGCTATGTGACGCTGGCTGTTTAATGTGTCGTTAAACTCCAATAAGCAAGCATGCGAACATATAGTGAAATTTATGAAACATTTCAACTAATGTAGGTATCAGTCGAGCTAAAAACTTGGTCCAACATAATTAACATTTTTTTTTTTAAATTTCACAATAAACCTGAAACTCGTTGGACACGTCATTACCTTATTTTGAGATATTTAGTAGGCTGCATGATAAATGAACCAGCAGTGACGATTTGATGTAATAATGTGTCGTTGACAAATTTCATGAGAATTTTATTGGTTCATTACGTCAGAATGTCATAAAGGAAAATAATTCGTATTTATATGAAAACTTTCACCCGACTTTTGTTACACGACTATTGTTAGGCATTTCCCTGTAGAGAAGTATAAAAATACAGAAGCTGGCTTTTTCTCAAATTTTTTCTCCATCAGTTTGAACGTTCGACTACTATTCTCCATTGAACACCATTTAAAAATACGAAAACTGCGTTTTTACCACCTTTGATGCTCTGTAAATGTTTGCTGTTCATTATATCAAGACTGTGTGCATCGTAGCATATATGCTACTCAAAGTTTGCTGAGCACCAAATATTTGACACATCATTGTGAAATTTGCTTGTAACATATTTGCGATATTTTTGGTGGTTATGATTGAGGAATGTATTGAGATGGTCCACAATGTTTTCATTAGCTCTCTTGACAGGCAGACTTTTCGTGACAGTCATGGAAAGTATGTACCCCTTGATTTTCATGTACTTTCTACATGTACATGACATGTGTAGGGTATTCAGTCTTTATTTCAACACATACTCTTGCGATTTAATGATTGAATATGGCAAATGCAAATATAAGAAGACATTTGTCTGAAGCAGAAATGTGGCGGGCTGTAGGGATGGTGGAGCAAGGGGCTACCCATCCTCAGGTTGGTGAAGCCCTTGGTGTGCACCATACGGAGATCATCAGAGCCTGGGCAAGATTTCAGCAGTATGGCACACCAGTAAGATGGCATGGTGGTGGCGGAGACAGGGCAACATCTGCAGCTGAAGACCGGTTTTTTATCATTCAGGCCCGTAAGAACCGATTTGACACAGCAACCCAGCTTCGCAGTAACCTTCAGAATGCATCCGGGGTAAATGTTTCGACGCAGACTATCCGGGCAAGGTTGCACGAATGTGGTCTCAGATCGAGAAGACCGTGTATTTGCATTCCGCTGTCCCAGAACCACCGCCAGACACGCTATGAATGGGCCATGGACCACGTTGGATGGACCAGAGAAGATTAGCGACCTGTCCTTTTTACATATGAGTCAGGGTACTGCGTAGACCACACAGATAGGCGTTCTAGGGTATGGAGAAGACCAGGAGAGCGATTCCATGCAGCCAACATTGCTGAGCATGACCGCTATGGTGGAGGGTCAATCATGGTCTGGGGCGGCATCAGCAGGGATGGACGTACAGAGCTCTGTGTCCTTGAACGTGGTGTATTGACTGCACGGCGGTATATTGATGAGATCCTGGATGTCCACGTCAGATTGTATGCAGGTGCAGTGGGTGATAGATTCATTCTGATGGACGATAATGCCCGTCCTCATGTTGCCCATGCTGTCGGGGAGTACCGACAGAGGGAGGGGAGTGGGCGTATGGCCTGGCCAACAAGATCCCCTGACCTCAGTCCAATCGAACATGTCTGGAAGTTGCAGCTTGCAATTTCAGCCCGTCTAGTCCAGCCAAGAAGTGTCCAGGAGCTTGGTGCCATGCTGGTCCAAGAATGGAACAACATCTCACAAAGGACCACCAGGAACCTGATTGATTCCTCTTTTACCAATAATATCCATCTTCCATGGTGATCGTATTCAAAAGCTAAAAAATAATGTCAAACACAAATAAAATCTTAATTCTGTACTTAAATCATTAAAGATATAATTAAATAAAAAATATATACTCTTTTTATTACAATATTTCAACTAAAACGTAAAACAGGTAGTTGGATATACTTAGTGCTTAGCAAACTTTGAGTAGTATATTATACAGACACTTGTCTTTCCATTGACTGATTGAGCGCTATATTATATTTGGTGGTCCGTATTTGTTCATCAAAATTTGTTTTATTACAAATTATTGGAGAATGCCCACTGGCACTCTCCAATAATTTGTAATAAAACAAACTTATATAAACAAAATATTATTGGTGTTTGACCGAATATGAAACATGAGCAGAGAAAATGTTGGCTTTTGCTTTGGTGCCCTCATTTGTTGGAAAGCCCTGATAGTGGCTTCTAGCACTCAACTAGTTAATATAAAAGTATTGGAGGTGATTTTTTTTCAATTTTCATAGGAACCATAAAAACTTTGAAATTACGCTAAAACACATTCGCTAAACAAAGAGACCAAGTGGACGCTCAGTGTTGGCAGGTATGGTACTGATAGATATTCCTAATGATGGATTATCTGTGAGCAAGTTGCTTTAAGTTGGCTTACCATAAAAGCCAAGTATTATTTTATTACTTTTAATAAATAACAACAAGATACGAGCTGTCGGTTGTTTTCTTTTTTAGAGTAAGAAAAGGAAAATTGGCTTTATTTTCTGCTGATGTCATAGGTGGTCTGTCAACAATTACTTGCTTCTTAATTGGATCTTCGTCGCTCATCAAATAATTTTAGTTTAAACAATATTTATTTCCAACTTTCGATGGGTACAGCATAGAGTGTAAAGATGTTTGTGGATTCGACAGAAAGCCAATGACTTGTACAAGGTCGTTTCCACAAATAATTTTACGGGAAAGAACTTTATCGAAACTCGATGTTCATGTCGATATAAGAGTTAGCGATGAAAAAAAGGTGTTTAAATTGGTTTATGGTGTTTCATGCTTTAACCCCCTACACACTGACGTCAAAATATCCAGATTTGAAGTAGCCATTTTTTCCCATAATGCAACTGGGAATTTAACCAATTCAATCTTGTTTGACAGAGCTCAGTGAGCTCTGTCAAACAAGATTGAATTGCCTAAATTTCTAGTTGCATTATGGGAAATATTTGCACCCTGAACTTTAGATATTTCGACATCAGTGTGTAGGGGGTTAAAGTGATATTGTGGTGGCGGGAACGCCCATAAGCCTCTATAATGCCAGCTTCTGGTTAACAATTTTGAACTCTGAGTCACGCATTATAATTGTATCACTTTCACTGGTCTACGCTAACTCGATAGAAATTATCTTTCGCCAAGTAGCTATTATATGCCAATGAGATATGGCCAGGCTTAACTTGTCTTAGATTGATGACATGGCAAATCACTATAACTTCGACAGAAATAATACATCTTCCACACTGAACTCTAACATTAAGATTTCCATATTAGCTTGCATGCTTTTCTCACCTAACATTTTCAACATTTCTTCATTAGAACTATAAGATTGTCCCCTGTATAGGTAATTACAAATAAAGACCTGAGCCGATTATACCCTGACAACGATGGCGTCCAATCAACCTGCGAACGCGGCGGTTCTTTGATTAGCGCACTGAAGTTGTTAAATTCTATTCCCAAAGAAAGTAAAATAATCAGACATTTTGGCTGTGTATACAGTCCGAATATTGGTGTACATTTTCACCCCAAATAAGAGCTAATTTCATGTCCAATATATTTAACTATACTAGCTTTATGCCGAGTGAGAACGTGTTTTAGACCTTGCAACCTCCCAGCGACGGTATATGGTTACTTGGAGAGCAATTTGGTGAGTTGGGAAAGCCCGAGTACATGGATCGAGCAGGTTGGCTGCCGTTAGAAACTGCAACATTCCAGTATGTAAACTTCATAAGAGCAAACTGATTCTCGGACATGTGATGATTTGAAATGCTGTGCCACCGAGCTCCCGTTAGAGTATATGTGGGTTTAGGTGTCTTGCTGAGTGACTCGACGCAAGTGTCGCAGGCCATAATAATAATAATATTAATAATAATGCAATGTTAACGTCTAGAATCCACCGCAGTGCTCTCTGACTTACATTATTACCCCGTATCACGGGTGTTCACACACTTTGTTCATTCTATGATATTCTCAGCTCAACTCAAAGGAGCATACTGCCGGTGCTCCACAGACGGGCGCACAAGGCAAGCACCTCAACAGGTCCCTATTTTACACCTAGGTACGGTGGGGATTGCGTAGTACTTGTGAACATTCCCAACGTTCAAAGGTGTCATCTTATGCAACGTCGCAGAATCACACATTCAAACTTCGCTGATCGCACACCAGCCACCACTACGGGAAGCACCTGAATCAATCACCGAATGGTCACCCATCCAAGGATTAACAGGGCTCAACGTTGCTTAACTTTGGTGATCTGACGAGAACCCGTCTCGCTTCGCTAGTGCTCCCCATATTCGAACTCAAGACCTCTCGATCAGAAGTTCGACTCGCTATCCAACGATAGCTGATTTGAAGTCTTTTAACCCTTTACCCAACGAATCGCACGCATCCGCCCGCGTAATATGCAAATTCAGCAGTTGAAAAAATATTATTTACAAAAAATGTCAACAAAACCATATCATGTGACCCCTCGTTGGAACGAGCTCGCCGAGCTCGTTCCAACGAAGGGTCACATGATATGGTTTTGTTGAAACTTTTTGAAAAATTTCAAAAAATGATATTTAAAATAATAAATTTTGGTATCGTCTGCGTTGGGTAAAGGGTTAAATAAATTGCTCTGATACGACGCAGTTGTTTGGATTGTACATTTTTTTCAGTGTACAGTAGGATTACTGTTTTATGCAATATACAGTCAGAAAAGCCTAACCTACACTTTTCAGCAGTTTTGTTTTACTGAGAAGGTATATTATAAATTGGACAATGGATTCGAAAGGTATAGATTTAATGCTTTCAACGATCTCGACGCTAAGGTGCTCAGGCATATAGGACATTAATATCGAAGGATTTACAAGTCAGTATCCATTCTGCTTTACGGGTGCGATGAAAAGCAGATTCTCAACTGGTAGAGTGCTGGATGCCCACATTTGGGCTTTATTCTGAAATGCAGGTGCTGCAACTTGAATGTGTCATATTCTATAGATAAGCTTCATATTACATTTGCAGTTAAATAAATTTGTCTGTTAGGATTTGCTTTGTTAAAATTTATGAGCACTCTCCCACTCTCCCATAAATTGTAACCAGGCAAAGACACCGTAAACAAATTTTGATGACCAAAAATAATTTAGCACTCTACCATTTAAATTTTAATGTCCGTAGCGTCTTGGCGATGAGGACATTGAAATCAGTGAATCTGTACCACCAGATAGTCCATATATATTTATTAATTAATTGGGATTTAACGACACTTTTGACATCCAGGGTCATCTCGTGTTGGACAGTTTTACGGGTGGAAGAAGCTAGAGTACCCGGAGAGAACCGCCGAACAACTATCAGACTCCTCAACATACTAACCCCCCACAAGCAGGGTTAGCATTGATTGAAGATAAGTGCAACATAGACGTACAGTGCGCCTTATTGCACAGCGCCACCGGGCCCCTACGTGGGGAATTGGGATTAAGTGTATTGCCCGAGGACTTAACGCAGTTACCCCGGGAGAACCGTGGACTTTTCAAGTTGAAGTCCAATGCCGTAACCACTGAGCCACCGTTCTCCCCCTATAATCCATTGAATTTGTCGTGAATCTATTGCTCATAAATACAGTACTGTTTTATGTAACCTACAGATGGCAACTCGTAATCTACACTTTTCATTAATTTTGTTTTACTGAGATGGAGTATTTCAAGTTAGACTATGAACAATGGGATAAAAATAGATTATTTGATTTATCGCACATTTGCCTTACATAAAGTCCTCTATTTAAGAGTTGCATGAAGTTGTATTTATCTGGGTGGGATGCAGAGGGAGGGGGGCGGAAGCTCAACGGTAGTAGGGGACAATGGGGAGAAGACAGTGGTAGAATGACATGCCGCCACTTGTTGGAGGAAAGGCGTCCTGATAAAGTAACACTAACATCAAGACACACCCCAACTACATCTGCCATTTGAAAGAAAATTCGAAAAATAGTTCTACTGAAATGTCATTTCCTTGTTTTTCGAGTTTAATGAGAGTGAAGGGAGGTGTTAAAAAGTATGTGTGTAGTGAGTGGGTTCGGGAAATAGGCTATGATAAATGAACTATACCTTTAACCCTTTACCAAACGTAACGGACAAAACCGGTCAGAGTTCTCCTCACAAATCGCCAATTAATTTTCATTATTTTTTCATTTTTTGTCTCAAAAACATAGGTTATGACCCCTCGTTCCAACGAGGGATCATAACTTATGTTTTTGAGACAAAAATAAAAAAATTAGTTATTCAAGAATTTTGTTTGCAAGTGTCGTCTGCTTTCATGTTGGGTATAGGGTTAAAACAGCTGATCACCTCCGTACGTGTTACGCTAGGTGTTATGCGAGTGTACCAGCACATGTACAATCAGATACTCGCTTGTCTCTGTTTTTAAAGTGCCCGCCACAATTTACATACAGACCCCTTGTTCCAAAAAGAGGTGAATGACTTAGTAATACTTCAGGCCTGTTTTTCGTGTTTGATTTGAAACAAGACATACTTCTCCGCCCCTAATAAATACTTTTGTATCCTACATAATCCAACAACCTATGCGAACACCAGGCAGACGGGACAAATCCAGGTAAAAAGAGCACGAACGAAATCGTTAGATTAATTACCGCTCTCTCTCTCTCTCTCTCTCTCTCTCTCTCTCTCTCTCTCTCTCTCTCTCTCTCTCTCTCTCTCTCTCTCTATCTCGCTCTGTCTCTCTCTTGAAAAAATACTGCGATGGGGCACGTGCTTCCTGTGATCTCATTCCAGTCCCTTAGTCCCTGGTTAAGACATTGCCAACCGTTCGACCTGGACCTTATTTATTTAACTCGTTCCACTTTATCAGTTGGTACTAGTTGGAGATACCTTGTCCATAATGTCATTTATATACTTATTTTTCAAAACTGTATCCACTTCCAACTTGCTCATTACTCATACACCTCTGACACCCATTGTTTCAGTTCAGAGTAGTGCCGTGAATACCAAGCTACATTATAAAGCGAACCATTCAGACGCAGTGGTACAGCTAGCCTTACACCTGGAACTTAGTAAGGCACCCCTGTTTTTTCGCAGTGATGTTAATAGAAACCGTCATGACTATCTTTCAGATGGCCAAAAGTGATTGTTCGCGGAAAGAATGGTTTATTGACAAATGAAAGACAACACAATGATGAAAATATGCAGTATTTTAATGGGGGTGGAGGTGGGGGGTGGAGCTGGATTAGTAGGTAGAGGTGCAGGCTACAAACCGAGAGGTCCTCGGTTCGAATCCCACCCGCGGCAACCGCGTTGTGTCCTTGGGCAAGACACACCACCCCCACTGCCCACGTGGGGGCACAGTTGCGTTGGTTACTAGGGCGTACTGCGCGCCTATGATGCACTTGTCTTCAACCAATTCTAACCCTGCTTGTGTGGAGTTAGTATGTTATGGAGTTAACAGTTGCTCGACGTTGCTCGGTGGTTTCCTCCGAGTACTCCGGCTTCCTCCACCCGCAAAACTGTTGTGGACATGATTAGCCATTGTGCAGAAGTATGTGACCTTGAACACCAATAAATAATAAAAAATGTTCTCTCTACATGTATGGTGGTGGAACTACTGCCGGTAATTACTGACAAAAAATGTAACTTGTGATCTGCTGAACACAATAGCAGTGTTTGGCGTCAGTAGCGAGTGTACCCATCACGTGCCAGGATGACAGCCTGAACCCTCCTCCTAATGCTACCAGTGGGCCTTCTGATACGGTCCAGAGGCAACTGCTGCCACTCCTCGTGCAATGCAGCTTCCAAATCGGCCATATTCTGTACAGGCGGATCCCTTGTTTGCACACGACGTCCAAGAAAGTCCCAGATGTGTTCTAAGGGATTCAAATTGGGGCTCATTACAGGCCAAGGTAGTGATGTAAAAGCGTTGTTCTGAAAAAGCTCTCACAGCATGGGAACGACGTGGTCTTGCATTGTCGTCCATGAATACAGGACGAGAAGACAACGGGTGGTTTTTAAAATGAGGTACGACAACCGGATTGAGAATGTCCTGTATATACTAATGACCATTGTGATTCCCACGTACAGTCACCATATCAATTTACAATCATGAAAGAAGCATCCCCAGATCATTACTAATCCTCCACCATAAGGAACAGTAGGTTTGTTGTTCCTGGGCACGTAAGCAGTATTTCTATGCCTCCACACTCTTATGCGACCATCTGTGACGTGAAGCAGGAACCTACTCTCGTCTGACTAATGGACTCTCCTCCACGTCCCGAGACTCCAATGTTGTCGTGTGATACGCCACTCCAAACGTCGTCTTCGATGCCGATCGGACAGAGATGGACGTTTGATGATCCTTCTGGACCTCATGCCCAGTGCTTTGAGACGGTTTCAGACAGTTCTGCTGCACAAACGCCTGTTGGGAAGCCAGAGGCGTTTCAAAAATCCCCACTTGAAGCAAAGGGTTCACGCCTAACGAGGCGTGCCAGACTTGAATCTTCCCGAGGAGAGGTCTTTTGGGGTTGTCCAGGCCTTGATCGCCCCTTAACATCGTTGGTTTGTTGATGTTTTCGGACATGTCTGCTGATGACAAAATGCCTATAGCCAAATTGAATTCTAATAGCTTTGAATTACATGTCTGTTGCATGCATGCCAACGAGGTGCCATCTCAGCGCTTCTGACAGTCTCCTCCTTGCCATGTCAACATTTATTGATAAACGAAGTGACAAATTTTCTCGTTTTATACCCAGATATTGCATGTGGATGATAGTGGGTTTTTGTGACATTCGTGGGAAGCATGCTTCACGTGGACGAGAGGATGTGTTTGGGGTACGCTATCAACCAGAAACATCATGTTTCACTAGATGAAATGTACTGCAAAACATAGCACGCATTAAAAACATAATAATAACTAACAGCAACTTGAATGAAACATTTCAGGGGGTGCTTAATTAAGTTCCAGGTGGATATAATAAGTCTGCGATGACAGGTTGATAGAGATGGTGTTAGCCTAATCACTCTCTCTCTCTCTCTCTCTCTCTCTCTCTCTCTCTCTCTCTCCCTTACTCTCTCTCTCTCTCTCTCTCTCTCTCTCTCTCTCTCTCTCTCTCTCTCTCAAACTCTCTCTCTCACTATCTCGAGCTCTCTCTCTCTCTGTTTTGAAAATGAAAATACATGTTTATACGGTACAAAATAAAAGCTGCATGAATCTAACCATGGGGTTGGATTGTTTCTTCTATACCTTGTCAAAGTGATAGCAAACAAATTGCGATTTTTGGGTGGTTTATAAGTGTAAATATTTTCGATAATATTTCTGCCTGGGTTAAATGTAAAGCGTAAAGATAGGTTTACGACGGAACCCGAAAGCCGATTTGTCAGACCAGCAATAATTCAAGAGCTGCTAAATGAAGTTTGAAATTTAATGTCCATTATGGCGCACTTGTTGAACGCCACATTGGCTATCTGATAACAGATCAATAGTAAGAGAGACAATATTCTCCTGCAAATCGTTATCTATGTAATTATGGCCAGTTAATAGCTAATTATTGGGAAACAGTGCATCACACATGTTCTGGATACACACCCATATTACGCATCTATCCTGTCACCGAATGTCACGGAGATACCAAAATTCGAGTCTTTCAAAGGAACTTTAAAGCGAGAATGAAATTAAGATAGATCTTCAAGAGAAGCGATTAAACTGAGAATTAATGTTCTGGCTATCCAAATAAAAATCGGGGGATTTCTCGAAAAATTCATTCCAGCCAATTCCAGTCTGAAGGTGTGTGAGGCTGTGGGTCGTTGCGTGTAGATGGTGATGTCCCATGCTATAGAGGAGGTGGCGCATCGCTGCGAAAGTATACGCACGTTGTGACGTGGGGGGGGGGGGGGGGGCACGGAGCTCATATTTAGAATAGGAGCAGTCGCGGGCCAAGCCGGTGGCCATATATAAGAATAGGATCTGAAACATGAAGTACGAGTTCAGGGAGCTAATTTGCAGTGGCCGTGCGAAGGCAGTGGTAGAGTGACATGCCGTCACTTGTTGGAGGAAAGCCGTCCCGATAAAGTGACAATACGTTAGTGGCCGTGCGACGGCACTGAAAGGAGTGAAGTGAAGAGGCGACCAAGGAACAAACACCAGCGAAAAGGAGCAAAAACCCGCGACAACAGAGAATGCGGGCCCGCAAGTGGCTCAAAAACTGTGTGGGTAGGGGGTGATTGACGTTTTGTTTTCTTATTCTTTTGGATTCCATGTAAGTCACAAATTATCATATTTATTTTTTTATATATGTATTAAAATTGTTGTTTTCAGTGAACTCCTGTTGATTTATGCTTTTCGAGGAAAAGTTATTAACCCCTTCAGGATAAGAACCACCCCATCAAAAGTGAAAATGGCGGGTTCGTCACGGTGAGACATACGTTCACACACGGATTCAAGCAACACTCCTTGAGTTTCGACTGAATACGCGGCGTGAATCTATTTCTCCCAGCAGCGACAAAGCACCGGTTTCCGACATACCTGAACCATTTTCCTTCGGGTTGGAATATAGCGGAAGTAACAGAAATAGAGCAAACGAGTCGGAGATTCAATTCATTGGTCAGATGCAATTGTATTTGTTTACATATTTGAATATAGAGAGTAATCGCTTGACTGGACTGGTTACGTGAAATAATTCATGAGAGGCGAGGAACGTTGTACAAACACGAGTGCGCGAATGCGCACGAGTGTTTTACACTATAGTCCCTCGCCTCGACGTGCAGCACGCCTTAGTTCACAGCTCCACCGTTCCTCTGCCTGGGCAATCGGGATTAAGGGCCTTACCCAGGGACACAAGGCAGTTACTCCTGGCGGGGATCCAACCGTGAACCTTTCGGTTTGAAGTCCAATTCTGTAATCAATGAGCCACCGCGCTCCCGATCTGTTAGATAAGATCGTCTGATTATAGCGCGTTGAACTATGGGACTAAATATGTCATGTTTAACACTATATACAACGCAAAGAATTAGGTAGACCCATTCACGAGCTATTTCTAAAAAACAAAACACCATGTGTTACTGTAAGGAAATCGCTGTTACATGGCGTACACTATTTGTTTACGAATCGGAGATTCTCAAACCCTTGACAAACTAACAGTGATACACTTATACAGAGTGTCCTGTGCACGCAAAGTATGCCCTGCAAAGGGAGTGCGGTGACTCAGTGCGTACAGCACTGGACATTGAAATGAGAAGTCAGTATTTTGATCCTGACCAGCACTAACTGTGTTGTGTACATTGGAAATTCACTCAATCCTGATTGTCCATGTGGCTGCACGGTTGCGTTGTGTACTGGGCTGTACTGCGCGTCGATGGTGCTCTAGCACGGGAAAGTCACACTTTTATAGGAAGGAAACAGGTTGCTAGACCGCTCGAAAGGACAAACTTCAAAATTAGTCTTCAAGTGGGGGGGTTCCTCATGTGCATTTTATGTCCATGCCGTTGACGTAACGCAAATTTAATATTCGCCACGCGGAAATAAGAAAATTACAAATACAGTTCTATGAAGATGTTTGTGTACTTCTAATTTCTACATTTTCCGGTGCTCTGGGGAGACCCATTAATGGCAGTGACATTTACTGCCAGTATTTCTTTCTCATAACAGTCCCCACTGTAACAGCATAAATCGTTATGTCAGTAACATAAATTGTTACAGAATATAAACTTTCATGTAAAGACGAGTAAAAGATTAATTCCCTTTTTGAAATAAATGGTTATAAACAATAATGTTTTTGGAGCCAGGTTGAAACGGACGACGGAAACACATTTCACCCTCACAACACGCGCTGTGCATTCGCGCTGATTATCACCGTGACAATGACGTCCCCACATGGCCACTCACACGGGCTACCATGCCAACTCTAGATAAAACCTACAAGCACCGCGACATGACAAATTGCTCAAAATGGAATTTCGCGTACTGTCACCTCGATGACCCACGTTTTGTCGCAAACCTGTTCCGCGTTTCCCACTCCCCCTCCGATGATTAAACCAGTCGAAAAGACGGAAGCTTCTAATATCATTCACCAATCTTTAAGCATACTTTATCGTATGTAATATCATAATAAGCAGCCAGCACGCCCCCCCCCCCCCCCCCCACATGATAAAACCGAAAACGCGCCCGCCGCATAGCCGCCCGAGCACGATCATCCGCCCAAAATCGCCCGCCTGTCTGTCTGCCTGCCTCTCACGCAAGTTGTTCATATACGTATAGCACATGGACTCTTCACGTGTCTCTAACCAATGCTAACTCTGCTTGCGTTAGGATAGTAAACTAGTGAGTCCGGCAGTTGCTGGCCATTGCTCAGCGATTCTCCCCGGGTATTCAAGCTTCCACCGCCCGTAAAATTGCCCGAAATAATACCTCACATGGTGTTGAAATTGTCTTTAAACCCTAATGTTCAAATCAAAATGAACAAACATAAAAATGTGCACATTTACCTTTGATGTACAAATATGTAGATGGTGTCAAGGTGATAGCTTAAATGTACGATTTTGTGTTTTAAAAGTAAGTATATAATTTTGATAATTTTTCCGTAAATATAGGCTTGTGACGGACCCCGAAAAAACAGATTTGTCAAGTAAGCCATATGTGTATCTAAACAGAAATAAATCAGACAAACGTGATAACTTTAATGGAGAGGAATCTCAATAGGAGTCTGTAACGCCAATTAGCGTTTATCTGGTCCGAAACAACGACCTTGCCATATAAGCTTGAAAAAAGACACTCGTTTAGCCATCCAATGTAATCAGTCATCTAATTATATAGTAATTAGTGGCGATTATCTCCTATTCGTAGGTAACGCACGTGGTACGCTTGGTAGCATCACTTTTTGACAACAGACTGTCTGAAGTGTCAAGGTATAATTTGAAAGGAATATTAAATTAAGACAGATCTATAGCGGCCAAGTTCACGAGAAGCAATTAAAGTGGGAATTAATGTCCTTGCGATCGAATAAGAGTCTGGGATTTTCTCGAAACTTTCATTGCAGTCTCAAGGCGTGTAAGACTGTGGGTCGTAGGCGAGGAGCTGGGGATGTTCCATGTTATAAATTAGCGGAAAAGCCACATCGGTGCGAAAAAGACATGTTATAATGTAAGGGGAGCCACATAGCTCATATTTAGAGTAGGAACAGTCGCGAGCCAGGTCGGTGGCCATAGATGAGTGTAGGATCAGAAATAGGAAGTACGAACTCGGGAGCTCACGAATACATGCATTTAGGTACACGGTATTACCTGTTCTAGAAGGAAAGCCACACGCAGACAGAGTAAGCTTTTCCCGTATGAACATCATTCTGAGATAAATGGAGTGGAGCACTTAACCCCCAAAGTGGCTACTGCTTGAGTGAAAAACTGCATTGAGCCGAGAGGACCAAACATCAGCAACAAGGAAGAAGCAACCAGTGACAACAGAGAAATCGGGCCCGCAAAGTGACTGAAAAGATGTGTCGGTGGGGTGTAATTGAAGTTTGTGTTTTATTCATTGGATTTTATGTGAGTTACAAATTACTATATTTTTTCTCTTTGTATTAAAATTGTTAATTTCAGTGAACCCCTGTTGATTTATGTGTTTTGAGGAAAAGTCATTGACCCCTCAGGTTAAGAACCACCCCAACAAAAACGAAACGGGCGGCTTCGACACGGTGAGACATACGTTCACGCACGGATTCAGGTGACACTCCTGGTGTCTAGGCTGAAGACATGCCGTGAATCTATTTCCCCCAGCAACGACAACGCCCGGTTTCCGACAGATGGGTAGGAGTGATCCTTGGCAAATTGTGATTAGTATATACACTAAAAAAATGAGCAACAAAAGTTTTGCAAATATTTTATATGTGCGACATGAGTTGCAGACCACTGAGACAGTATTCATATGATCAACTGATTTTTTTTTTATTTCTCCCTTTTAAAACAGAGTTTCTAAACCCTAAATGAGCTGAGCAGCTTGGTCATAATCGATGATTTTGTAGGAGAAAAAAAGAAAGAAGTAAAACTTGAATGGCGAGTTTTGCATACAATGCATATTCGATAGATAGAGAGATAAATCGTTTTTAGATCTGCTCGCTGATGTAATATTTAACCCGTTACCTTCCGCAGCTGATATCAAAATTCGTTATTTTAAGTTGTTTTCAATTTTTTCATAAACTTTCATCAAAAACGAAGATATGACCCTTATTGAAACGATAATTGGAATAAAAAAAATGAGGGGTCACATTATATGGTTTAATGGAGATATTTTGTGATAGTCTGAGCGATCGATTCAGACTACCGCGTTGTGTCCTTGGGCAAGGCACTTCACCCCGATTGTCCACATGGGTGCACGATGACGCCGTGTACTAAGGCGTAATACGCGTCGATGGTGCGCATGTCTTCAACCACTCTAACCCCGCCTGTGCTGCAGTGCGGAGTTACGATGTTGGGGAGCTGGCAGCTGCTCGTCGTTGCTCGGTGGTTCTCTCCGGGTACTCCGGCTTCATCCACCCGTAAAACTGTCACGGACACGACATGACCTCGGCTCTTAATGTATCGTTAAAACTTAATAAACAAATAAATAAATAAATGGAGATTTTTTTTAAATTTTCATTTTCAGCTGCTCACTTTGGAAATTACGCGGAAGGATGCGTTATCCATCAGGTGAAGTGTTAAATATTCTTCTCGACGTAGTTTGAGATATGAGCCTTACTGTAAAACAACAGAAATATTGACACCACTGGAAGAAAAATGTGCAAATTCAAACATGGGTGGGTGGGTGAGTTTGGGGTCTTGGGTGTTTTTTATGGGTGGGTGGGTGGGTGGGTGTGTGGGTGTGTGGGAGGGTTTTTGGCCTTTGAGAGAGAGAGAGAGAGAGTATGCGCTATCGAGCTGTAATCCTGACTAGCCCGTGACATATAGGCCAAATTGACCGGTGCGATCTGTAGTGAATTGATCTTGATTTAAAATTTTGCATGCACATGTCACGTAAATAAAGAAATACTTACTTACATTTGAATTACTGTTTTCTTTCATTCAATAGCAAGACTAAAATCACAGGAATCACATTGTGTCAAAATTAAAAATTTAAAAGAAAAATGGTCAATTAGTATTTTTTCGCATCTCGCGCAACGATCTATAATTAAAGAGACCGTCTTATCCGGACTGCGATTTTGAAATTTTCTAATTTTTAAAAAATTTTACCTTCAAAATAAAGCTTGTGACCCCGCATCGGAACGAGGTCCTAGAGCTCGTTCCGTTGATGGGTCATAAGCTATGCTTTATAGAAAAGACAAAATAATTCAATGTTCAGTTATTTAACACACTTTTATATACATGTGGTGTCTTCTGGTAGTGCTTTGTCAAGGATTACTCGAGTAAGGCTGTTTTGATCCAGTAGATGTGGTGGCCGTGAGAAAAATAGCTAGAAAGGCTCACTCAATTATCCGGCTAAGATGCTTCCCGCACCAGCTTTGAACGAATGCTCCACAGATGACGACCTAGTTTGAATTAGAAAGGCAGCGCCTTGTTATACTCAACTGGAGATTTGCATGTCATTGTCCACAACGAGACCTTGTTTCTCATTCAGCTTTGTGACAAGACTTCTTTTCATTAACAGAACTCATGTTTGTAAGATCTCTGCTGCACAAGTTCAAATAACGATAGAGGAGGCATTGCGTGTTACTATCTCGAAAAGTATAATACATATCAGAAGCAAGTGACCCGATAGGCAATTTTGTTCTGTGGGTAGTGTTTGGTGGAAGTATCTCCAACGTTGAAGCAAGTGTCATCTTTCTGTCCATTTATATCCCACCCAGTAATTCAAGTCACTGGAGACCTTAACAAGCTTTTAGGTTCCTACTCTTCGGAACTCGTCATTTTGGAAGAGATTTTAAGTCACATACCGGGCATAAGCCTGATCATGTTACAGATGATAATGATAAGCACATACCACTCCCACTCAACTGCACTAGTGATATCTCGACATCACGGAACAGTGTTGATATGCATGCTAACGCATTTAAACGACTGTTATTAGCTTGCGAAACTGATGATACTAAATGGGCGTGCACCATGCGATAATCTCGGAAATTTCACAAGTTATCAGTACAATGGAAGTAGTAATGTTGACTCAGTACTAATTTCCGATAAACACCACCCAAATTTTAATTACTTTTGCGTAACAACGCCGAACGAATACTCGACGCATTGCCAATTGTCCATACATTTGGGGTACAATATTTATATCTATTTATTTATTGATTAGGGTTTAACGACACTTTCACAGCCAAGGTCATATAGTGTCGGTGAAAGTTTTACGGGTGGAGGAAGCTGGAGTACCCGGAGAGAACCACCCAGCAACGACGAGCAGCTGCCAGCTCCCCAACATCGTAACTCCACAATGCAGCACAGGCAGGATTAGATTGGTTGAAGACATGCGCACCATCGACGCGCAGTACGCCTTAGTACACGGCGTCATCGTGTCCCCATGTGGACAATCAGGGTCAAGTGCTTTGTCCAAGGACACACAACGCGAGAGTCCGAATCGATCTCTCAAACGATCACCCATCCAAGGACTAACCGGGTTCGACGTTGCTTAATATCGGTGACGAGAATCGTTTACCGCAACGCCACCGCGCCTCCTAGGGGTACAATAGGTGATACAGTACAGCCGCCGAGGACTGGTCGTAATCCGCGGCTGGGTAGTGATGCCCAAGCAAGCGTTCACTGGGTAATACAAATCATCATCAGCAAAATTTTAATTAACGAAGCAGCGGGTTGTACCTTTGCTTCATTAACCCTTTACCTAACGAATCGCTCGCATCCGCCCGCGTAATATGCAAATTGAGCAGTTGAAAAAATTAAATTTTTCAAAATATTTCAACAAAACCATATCATGTGACCCCTCATTGGAACGAGCTCACTGAGCTCGTTCCAATGAGGGGTCACATGATATGGTTTTGTTGAAATTTTTTGAAAAATTTTAAAAAATTATATTTAAAATAATAAATTTTGATATCGTCTGCGTTGGGTAAAGGGTTAATTAAAGTTTTGTTTGGAATCTAATACTATTGCGTCCGTGGAAATATTGTCCACCTGTGGAAAGTGACCATTTCACGGCTGCCGTACTGTACCTGAAACCACTCAGTCAAAATATAAGTACTCAAGGCTGAAATTATCTCTCAGAGAGACTGAGGGGAGTGTCACAGAACTCAGGTATTTTAGTGAACAAGTTGAATTGTCGGGGTTAACTGAAATTCGACGTTCTCATGACTTTCCCTTTCTTCCACTACATCAGCAGAAGGTCTGGAACATTAGAATCATAACTGCCATTGACAGGTCATTTTTATTTCATTTTTTCATTTTCTTTCCTATTGATATGTTTCAAATAAATACTCGTGAGAGAACGTTCTGAGAGGAGTGTGTGTGTTGTCGTGCGTCGAGGGCAGACAAGAAGTTAGGGAGGTATGCGCGCTGTACAAGCGCCCTGTATGAAGTTGATTTCACACTCGACAGTGGAGTATCAACGATAATGATAAAACTCACCATTTTGTGCAACAAGTGGAAGAGACATTTTAACTACATTACGTATATCCAGTGAAGCTCGACATCATGGACACCATCAAACAACATCAGTTTTGTGTAAAGAGCTAACCAAGCTCTTTGAACTTACAGAACATTGGAGTAAATCATGCAATGCTTTTAGGAAATGAGCTCCTTCAGCTACACAACATTGTAGTTAGTGTGCAGTGCTTTAAGAAAGTGCGAAGTACCGTTCCTGCGTAACAAACAAGGAAGATCAGTTATATCAGTCACTCTTCATATTTCGCCGCATACAGAACAAAATCAGATCATCACACCCATCAACTGGCACCGAAGATTCAACAAGTGAACAAGGACTTTGAACTTTTCTCTTAGGACTTTATTCAAATGAGGAATGTGAGTTCTATGAATGTTTGTGAGTTGTTTTGTCTATTACATTATTCAACATATTAATTCCTTTCAGGTTAGTCAGTAGTTTAATTAAATTTTATAAGTTTTATATGAGCTTCATTTTATGGGAAACACAAGCACACAGAACGTGCACTTCGGAAAGGACCTGGATCCCAAACATTTTTCACCTTATGTGTTAAACAAAGTCGCATCTTGTAACACATGGCGAGGCTAGAAGGATTTGTTTTTAATTTTGGTTGCAAAGTTTTAAAAATTACTTTTCCAAAAGATTTCATTGTTAATCCATAAAACGATAAAACGAGGTTCGAACAACCCATATTTTTTCTCTCCTTTCTACGGTTAACTTGCATAGGCAAGTATCAAAAGTTATGATTGTTGTGTTACAGATTCACACGAAGGCCAATTTCTAAAGAGGTTCTCAAAGAAAATTAATTTACCAGTTGAAAATACCAAGATATTTCTTTTGAAAAATTGTCTGGCATAGGTTTGGAAACTGCAACCCAGCAAGTAGAGTTGGGGCAAAAGATGGGTCTAAGTGGTGAGGGGTTATCTGGAACAGGAAACGTGAGGCCAAAAAAGAAGAATTGCATAGGCACACGGCTGTTAAACGGGAAGGGGCGAAAGCCAGAAAAGAGGAGGAACAACTTAAAATCGAAGAAACTAAAAAGGAGATAGAATTACTAAGGTTGCGGTCAGTGTTAGGTATCAGTGAGCAAACCTCAAGACAAAGGGGCAACGTTTGTCCTGGAGTTAGGGCACTGCGCCCAATACTTCCCAAGTTTGAAGAAAATAAAGATGATATGGACGCATTTTTAGAGCATTTTGAAAGATTTGCCACTGGGCAGAATTAGGAAGAAGAGCATTGGGTAATATCTTTATCTCATCTCCTCACTTGGAAGGGGTTAGATGCATACACTTCACTCCTACCATCTGGGGCAACCAATTACACTGTGTTACAAAGATCTCTTCTCAAACGTTAAGAGTTCACTGAAGAGGGACCTAGAGTTAAATTTCGTCAAGTAAAGCCTGATAAGGGGGAAAACGGTTTTCCAGTTCATGGCTAGGTTGTGCAGATTTTTCAGCAGATGGGTACAGCTAGCTGACGTTGAAGAGACATTTGAACCTTTAAAAGATCTCATGATAAGGGAACAATTTTTATCTAGTTGTTCAAGTGAAATGTATTTATTTCTAAAGGAAAGAAGGCCCAAGAGTTTTGGAAGAATTAACTGACCTGGGGCAAAAGTACACAGAAGCACATGACAGTTTGATTAGTTTAAGTGGGCACGTGTATGGCCATAATGACAAGGTAAGTAAGAGGATGTGGCAGGGTGACTAGTGGAAGGAAATTCCTATGAATAAGCAGGTACGAGACGAGCGCTCCTGTTTTCTCTGTGGAAGGCTTCGCCATCTTGCACGGGAGTGCCGTGACAGGCGACAGACGTCATCTTGTGGATCAGTGAACACAAGTAAACCCCGCAACAATGAAAACAGATCAGGTAACGGTAATAGTTTCAATAATAAGAAACAAGTGAGTGCTGCCTGTGTTGATATTAAGAAAAATATCAAACATAGTCATCTGTTATTAGCTAATGGGAAAAGAGTTCCAAGAGTGGTTTGTGTCTTGAGCCAGCAGTTGAGAATGGTATGCCAACAACTAGAGGATATGTGGTTACAGTTTTAAGAGATAGAGACTGGCTGTTCCGGTGTGATGGTTAGCAGGGAATTGGTGACAGAAGATCAGATGACTGATAAGGAGCAATTATGCTTACTCATGGACATTACATTAAGAAGGGTCCCATTACCAGAATTGAAGTTGAAACTCCTTTCTTTGAGGGGCATGTTGAAGAAATTTGTGTTAAGAATCCAATTTATGACCTTGTTATTGATAATTTACCAGGGGTAACAAATACCCTGGACGTAAATTGGGATGAGAGGGGGAACCGGTAGAGGAAATTTCCATGAGAAAGATGGGCAAGAATTTCCAAAGGCAGCAAAGTGACCCTCAAAGAGAGAAGGTCGATGGTCTTAGTACTGTGTCTGGAAGCCAGATAGAACAGGTAAGTGGTAATGAGATAAAGAATTGTGATAGTGTGTGCAAAAGACATGTACAAGCGAGACGGGTAAGGTCAGAATGAGAGCTTCATTCAACAGAGTCCAAAGTCTAAGAAGCTTCAGCCATAGTGACCCGGGCACAGGGAAAAGCAGCTGATCAAACCACTTATCACCCCACATGATAAGGTAGGTAGTGTGGATGTGGAGCAATTAAAGAAAGCACAATGTGGAGATGAATCGTTGTGTAAAATTAGAGAAGCCACCAAGGAAGTCCAAGCCATGTTTACTAGAGGCGGTCACAAATATATATTTCAGATGAGAAAAGGGGTGCTGTATGAGTTTACAACCAACCCACGGGTGAGTCACAAATAGAGTTGAAACAGATAGTAGTGCCTGAGAAGTTTAGAAAACAGGTTATGTCCTTGGTTCACGAGGCTATAGTGGGGGGACATTTGGGTCAAAAGAAGACTTTGGATAGAATAACAATGAGTTTTTATTGGCCAGGAATAAACAATGATATGAGTCAATTCTATAATCGTGTGTCAAAAAATGGTTCCTAGAGGAAGTGTGCCCAAGGTGCCTTTGGGAACGATGCCTATAATAGAGGAGCCATTCCAAAGGGTAGCAGTGGATCTTATTGGACCGATCAGTACAGTACTGGATAGAGGCAACAGGTACGTATTAGCAGTAGTAGACTATGCAATGAGGTATCCTGAAGCCATACCACTACCTAAAATGGAGACAGAGTGGATAGCAGAAGCATTGCTAGACGTTTTTGGAAGAGTTGGATTTCTGAAAGACATTTTGAGTGACTGAGGGAGTCAGTTCATCTCTAATGTAATGGCTGAGATGTGTAGACTGATGTCAGTTAAGCAACTTTTCAGCATCCCATACAACCCAAACTCTAATGGCTTGTGTGAGAGAATGAATGAATGAAGTGTTAAATGGAATGGTTAGAAAAATGTGCCAAGAAAGACCCTGGGGTTAGTACATGTATCTGCTGGTGGTACTCTTTGCCTACCATGAAGTGCCACAATCCAGCACGGGTACATCACTCTTTGAATTACTGTATGGCAGGGCAGTTAGGGAACCATAACAGGCACTGAAAGAACTCTGGACAGAAGAGGAATCTCTGGAGGTAAGGAATACTTATCAGTATATCCTAGACCTTAGGAACAGACTCGAGAAGGCATGTAAACTTGCTCGGGAGAGCTTATTACATGTACAAACATCACTATGACAAAAGGTCCAAGGGAAGAAAGCTGAAGGCTGGTCAAAAGGTAACTGTGCTGCTTTCAACTGATAACAATAAATTGTGACTGTGGTGGGGATGGCCGTATGTTGTCAACGAAGTTGTGAGAATTCGAGATTACGGAGTAGAGGTAGATGGAAAGGTTCAAATATACAATATTAACCTACTCAGGCCATATACGAAAGGACAGTTGCAGAGACTAGGGAAACCATCGGTGCCATTGCAGCCATCGAGCCAGAGGATGAAGGCGAACAGGGGGTGGTGGATAATGAGAGTTTACTTGAGTTGAGCAGTGTAGGCAGTCATGAGACGTATTCTGATGTGAAGGTAAGTTCAGAGCTGACCGATGTCCAGCAGAAAGAAGCTTTAGACCTGATATTCGAGTTCAGGTATATTTTCTCAGAACATCCCAGAATGACAGATGTAGTTGAAGATGCAATAGATTTGACAATGAAGGAACCTATAAAGGTAAGGTTGTATGAGATTCCCTATGCAAAAAGGGAGGCAGTCAAGGCTGAAGTGGATAAAATGCTCGAAGCTGGCATCATTGAGCCATCTAATTTGACATATAATTCACCGGTTGTGTTGGTAAAAGAGAAAGACCGATCCACGCGGTTTTGTATCGATTTCCATAAAATCAACGTGGTGACGAAATTTGATAATGAGCCCATGTGTGACACGTAAAGTATCCTAAGCAAGCTTCATGAGGTTAAGTATTTCGGTAAAGTTGACTTCAGCAAAGGCTATTGACAAATACTTTTGAAAAAAAGAGCACAAGATGATAACAGCGTTCACAACACACGCCGCATGCTTTCAATTCTGGAAGATGCCATTTGGTTTGTTGACAGCGGGTGCCTCATTCAATCGAATGATGAGGATATTGTTGAAAGACTGTACAGGCGTCGAACACTATGTCAGCGATGTCCTAGCTCATGCTACCAATTGGAAACGCCATTTAGAAAGCTTCAGGAACTTGTTTAGCAGAGTTAAAGCAACAGGGTTAACCATAAAGCCAGCAAAATGCCTGAGTGGGTATAAGGAAGTAGATCTTCTGAGACACCGAGTGGGTAAGGGTCAGGTTACCATGGATGATGAAAAACTGGAGAAAATAAGACATGCTGACCCCCAACAACTAAGAAACAGGAACGTTCATTCTTTGGGCTGGCAGGGTATTATTGGTGGTTTGTACCCAGTTTCTCAAAAACTGCTGTTCCATTGAGAGACTTAACCAAAAAGCAGCAGTCCAATGTAGTAAAATGGGGACCCCCACAGGAGAAATCTATTCGATTGTTAAAAGAGCTTTTATGTAAAGCCCTGATTCTCAGGTTACCGGATTTCAATAGAAAATTTATAGTGCAAGCAGATGCTTCAGATATGGGGTGGGTGCAGCTCTCTTACAAGAATATGAAGACAGACAGTTTCTGGTCGATAATGTGAGCAAGAAGCTGTTACCAAGGGAAAGGAACTACTCGGTGATTGAGAGGGTGTACTTGGGAATGATCTTTGGAGTACGGAAATTCCAGTACTATCTGTATGGCAAAGATTTTGTGTTTCAGACCGACCATGCTCCTTTGTCATATCTAAGGGATTCAAAGTCTCAAAAGAGAAGACTACTGAGATGGGCAATGCTCCTTCAGAATTACAACTTCAGGATAGAAGCAATAAAAGGGTTCCATAATATGTCAGCAGACTATTTGAGTAGGCAGTAATCCATCATGCTTTCAAGTTATAATATGTTTAAATGTTAGTGTTATTCATTTAATATTATTAGTATCCAGTAGAGTAGTGACAGTTTTGATGTGTTAGTATAATTGTCCTAGGTCATATCAAATTTGGTGGAGTTCTGTGTTTTATGTGAACTAGAAATGTCCATCTTAGGTGGGGGTGTGTGTCACAGAGCTCAGGTATTTTAGTGAACAAGTTGAATTGTCGGGGTTAACTGAAATTCGAAGTTCTCACGACTTTCCCTTACTTCCACTACATCAACAGAATTGGTAGGTCTGGAACATTATAATCATAACTGCCACTGACAGGTCATTTTTATTTAATCTTTTTCTGTTCCTTTCCTACTAATATGTTTCACATAAATACACATGAGAGAATGTTCTGAGAGAAGTATGTGTGTTTTGTCGCCCGTCGAGGGCAGACAAGAAGTTAGGAAGGTTTGAATGCTGTACAAGTGCCCTGTCTGCAGTAGATTTCACCCTCAACAGTGGAGTATCAATGAAAATGATCAAACTCAAACTAAAAAGTACTGTTCCTGCATAACAAACAAGGAAGATCAGTTATATCAGTCACTCTTCATATTTTGCCGCATACAAAACAAAATCCGATCATCACACCCATCAACTGGTGCCGAAGATTCAACAAGTGAAAAATGCCTTTAAACTTTTTTCTTAGGACTTTATTCAAATGAGGAATGTGAGTTCTATGAATGTTTGTGAGTTGTTTTGTTTATTACATTATCCAACATATTAATTCCTTTCAGGTTAGTCAGTAGTTTAATTAAATTTTATAAGTTTTACATGAGCTTCGTTTTATGGGAAACACAAGCACACAGAAAGTGCACCTCGGAAAGGACCTGGACTCCAAACGTTTTGCACCTTATGTGTTAAACAAAGTCGCATCTTTTGACAGAAAGTAGTGAAAGAGCCAGATTATCCCTGATTTCTCAGTGCATTAACATGCAAATTTCACAATTCCATATGAATTCACAAAATGCGAGGGGAACAGAAAGTGTTGTTCATAACTTGCTGAATACAATGTGCGCTGTGAATAATAATGTTTGTAAACTCATTCCACACTAAAAACTAAAATGTTGCCAAAAAAGAAAATTGTTTGCAAAGAACAGAAACAACAAATGCATGGCATGATACTAGATATGAAACAACATCCATTTGAAACGTTTCAGGTACAAAATGTTTTCCCTGCAAAAAAAGTATAAAAAGAAGTCAAACGAAAATGACGGCTCAACTTTAGAAATTTATGTAACCAACTTGATGCTCTGGAAAGTACGGATCTAAAGGTGTAGTGGGAAATTGTCCATAAAATATGATCAAAGGCGTCCGAGTCAAATGAACTCGATCCGGCCACAATGGTAGGTTTCCTTATTCGGTTACTCTGCTCTAAGAACTCATCGCCAGTCAGAGCCATCATGAATGTGCCTGACCTGTTTATACATTCGCCCACCATTAACCTGAACATAACAACAAGCAAAATTTTGTCTTTGCTAAA
Organism: Pictodentalium vernedei; assembly: GCA_031216915.1. NCBI lineage: Eukaryota > Metazoa > Mollusca > Scaphopoda > Dentaliida > Dentaliidae > Pictodentalium > Pictodentalium vernedei. The sequence goes on along the minus strand of CM062296.1, from coordinate 640,212,640 downwards.
AGAACCGAAAAGGGGAAAATCAGTTGGACTGAACAAAGTTTCAAATTTATAGTTCCATTATTAACAGATGAAGTAACTAAACATTTCAACCAGGTTCTGTCCTCAGGCCATTATCCGACCAGTCAGAGTGAGTCAGTACTTAGTCTGGTTTACAAGAAAGGACATAGACAGAAGCTAAATAATTATAGAGCTATTCCTTGATCTCTTATGCTGGCAAGTTATTCAACAAAATTATAATAGCAGGCTCAACACATACCTACATAAAATAAGCAGATCAGTGACAATCAGTTTCAATGATAGTGGTTTTGTTACCAAAAACAACTATAATAAATGCAAGCCCTGAATAAAACCAATTCATGTTGTCTTTGTTGACTTTCGTAATGTCTTTGATACAGCTGACCGATCACTGCTTTTCCTGAAATGAATACAAGTGGATTACTGCTCCATTTCTAATATAGTGCGATCACTGAATGATTCCAGTTTCTACCTCACCAGGACCAAAAAGGAATCAGAGCCACCCCAGTTGTCATCAATCGATGTGAGACAGGGGTGGGTCTTGTCCCCCACCCTGTTCAGATCTTTATTGACAATATTGGAGTGATGTTTCATAGTCAATGCACACCAGGAAGTATAGACGGTAGAAGGGTACACCATCTTTTATTCACAGATGATATGAAACTTACAGCCCACACACCGCATTGAATTCAAACTTGTATAAAAGGTTTAGAATTGTGTTCAAAGTCAACAGTCTAACAGTAAATAAAGAATATATATATGTTATTTTCTCATCACAAAAACAGAAACACGTTACAATATTTCACTTCACTGACACTATTCCTAACATTTCAACACAGTATACTTATCTTGGTATAACGTTTCCGTCTTACGGAAAATTGGTAAATGCACAAACATACTTTGCTATAAAGGGTTTGAATGCCACGTAACAGATGCATAAGTCCTTCAAAGCTAGATCTCTACCATCAGTTTCAGTTTTTTTAAAACTGTTTGTTAAAATGGTTAAGCCAATATTCTTATATGGAAGTGATTTGTGGGGTTCTGAAATGAATATGGACCAAGGAGATAAACTTCCTTGTGAACAGGTTCATATCAAACTCTGTAAACAGCTGTTAGATGTTAACATAATGCATTAAATCATGTCATACGGGCAGAACTTGGGCGTTAACCTGTTACCTTGGATGCTATGTTACACATGGCTAAATTCGTTCACAAATTATCATGCCCGTGCCTATGGCCGAATTCACAGCTAAGCGGTGCGGTGCGGTGTTTTAATATAAAATGCACAGTGTTTATGACTCTCTTTTTTTTTTAAAAAAAGCGTGTTTACTAGGGTTGCTAGGCTTGCAGTTCATATCAAGCTTCGAGAGACGGCTACATGGAATTGGAATGAACGAACAATTAATGGACGAATATATTTCTCGCTTCACTGGTGATTTACATGATGATAACAAGCGTTCTGGGGAAAAATAAACACGGTTCCGCGTGAGTAACCATGCCCTTGCAATTGAACAAGGTCGTCACAAGCAACGAAGAAAGTGTGTAACCTTGACGATGTTGAGAATACATTTCCTGATGGACTGTCAATCTTATTCATCCTTGAAAAACATTCTGTGTATTCTTATGTCAAATAAAAATGGAGAGCTCAAATGATGAATAGGGAAGTCAACTCAACATGATTATGCAAAGCAATCAGAAAACATGCTGTGCATTGATGTGCAGCAGGATCCGTAGCTTCCTCCAGTTATTGGAGTCAAGACTGACTTCAGTACAGTCTAACGGCACCGATAGATTTTGTATTCAACAGATTTATTTATTCTTAATGAAAGTTTATACTCTTAATTACATAAAATATTTACTTATACTTCTGATCATTTGATGTCTAACTTTTAATCCACTGAGTATTTTCAAAATATATTTCATCAGACCCAGTCATGGCTGCTGTGAAGCAGCCATAGCTAAATTTGATGAAAAATTCATTTAAATTTAGGTTAAAAAATTATTAGTCAAAAATGTTATTCCATTTACAGAGGGGAGTTTGGTTAAATGTGCCCAAATTGTACTTATTTCAGTGGAAAGATATTTTGTGTCCTGGGCCAGCAGCATACAAGGAGTTAATGTTGTATTATCAAGTGGCAATCTGTCTCTATTAGGGGGGGGGGGGTGTAGGATTGCAAATAAATCAACTTCTGTATCCATCTACCAACTATATCGTACAGCAACATTTTTAGAATGAATAACAGCAACACGACGTCACTTGGCTTGATGTTCATATTTCGTTCTACCTAAAGATTATTTCAAAGTAGATATTAATTTAGTGATGTGCTGTCATTTGGGTTTTCTTACACTATTTGCAGTTATTGACGTTCTATGTTAGCATTCAAAGACAAAGCCATAAAAATAATACATTATGACAAAACCAATCCCTTGAAGATATTTAATTATCGCCCACAGAAAGTTCAAAATAACTCTAAAATACTTCCTTCATATAAAAATCAATAAACAGCGATCGTATTTATTGAAAGATGATTAAGTTGGGAGAAACATGTTTGCAAATACATTGGATGGCAATGGTGTCGTTTTGACGTTTCTCGTTTGCGGATATTAACTTATTAAGTGCCCATGAAATTGGAAGTGAGCTTCGGGAATGTACAATATTACTCAGCAGGAGGTGCAAACTTAACAAAGCCAGTTTTTCTATATGTGTATTACACAACTCTGATCACAAAATCGGCTCTTTCGCGATTAATTCGGTTTTCGATCGCGACGCTCTCACACTGGTCAGTCGAGATTTTCTGAATAAAATACTGCATGGTCAAGACAGCATCAAGAAAAATAAACGAAAATGGCATCTCAAGATTCAATGTTCTGTTTCTTTTTAAACGGTTGAGATCGTACAGTGTCGCAGAGAAGAAATCGGACAGAGAATTTCTATCCGGTTGAAATTTTCTGTCAGCTTTTGTGATCGCGGTACTGTAACAAAATGAGTTGGAATCTTATCATTGGAATCCGTTCGTGTCTCTATTTTCGTTGTGAAAACGTCTCGAAGAATCTCTGTAAGGCTCTGTTTCAAGACCTTATGAGAAGAAAATCCCTGTCATTCAACTCAAAGCCGTTTGAGCAGTAGAATATCACCCTTGTACCACTTAGAACACCGCCACTAGTCCACTTCCCCCTGTTTCGTGCACATACCGAAGATAAGTGGGAACGCGGTGGCTCTATGGTTAGGCATTAGATTTTCTTTATATTGGTTCGTGTTTTTTTGTCGTTACAGGTGTTCCATTGCGCGCCTCCAAACTCTTCACGATCAAGACTAAGATTTTATCCTTGAGTCAACTGTTTTCATCCTCGCTCTATTTCATATTTGCATGCAGCATATAGCGTTTCGTTTGTTTCGAAGGCTGTGTCCGAACCACAGATGACGGAAGCTCCAAGAAAGTGGAGAGGCACAAATTTCAAAGACTACTGCGGTTCGGCTCGGTGGGAGAAATCTTATAAAAGTATCGGGAAAAATACGATTACCGAAGTCTCTAGTTTAGATGAGCTGCTGTCCACCCTTCTCTCAACCTACTTGGTCGAGCGGGGCAGGACACGTCCTTTTGTCGCCGAGAGAAAACTTGTTCGGTCCAAATTGATCCTATGTTGAAACGCGTGACCGACAATCTCTGTACGAACGCCAACAGACATGCGTAAAGACGCAAAATCGGCATCGAATTAAAGGTTCCTTCTTCTCCGAGGTCTTGGTCAATTCTGTGACCGGCGACAGGAAGAATGTAACAGGTAAATATATGACATCAAGTCAATCGGCATTACAACTGTATGCCGTGTTGGCAATTGAGTAACATAAATGCCCTTTTACTGGATGCCAGGGATGCTCCCGGCGCCGCTGTTGTTGGGCATGCCGCGGTGTGATGACTATCTGGTCTTTTTCTTTCACTCCAGTCATATTACAACCCCAAGGCTAGCCGAAGAGACAGATCGAAGCGGCCGAAGGGGAAATTATTTGGTTGTGAAGCAACAAAATCTGTTTGGATGTGCAGGTGATATTACAATAATGCCTGTATATTGACACGTTTCCTAGAGGTAATTGTTTAAGTCATTGTTTAACCGCATAACATTGTCTGGGGAAAAATGGACAGGCACGTGCCGCCTGCGCACCCCCCCCCCCCCCCCCCACCTGGTTGCGCTGTCTATAGTCCCAACATCCATGGTCTATCTGCCACAACAGTAAATGTTTTGACTTTATCTCATGACATCCATGTTAGTGTGTTTGTGTTTGGGCCGTAAATAGCGACATTATGCAGTTGCTGGCGGTATTTTTTCTTTTTTGAGGAGATTGGGGTTGGGGTGGGGGTGTAGGTGTTTGTTTGTTGTTCTTTCTCCTTTTTGCATTCAGCTGATTGTAATTTAGTTTAAGCTTGCTGTGTTGAAAGGCCGCGTGACCAATTAACGTATATTAATGTCTCGCCTTTGGCCAATGACGCCTGTTTGTTTTCTGAGTTTGACCCACGCATCGGCATCTTCTTGCTCTCGCTGTGCCCATATGTGCTGCGTAGGGGTTTGAACCTGCACGGACTCGATCTCGATTCATACAAATGGGGGAGGGGGCCCGAATCCATATGCACGGTATTCAGTCACAAAATAAATCCAATTTGTGTTTCCTGTTTGTGTTCGAACATCCTGAGAATCTTTTTCTTCAGTGTGTTACATAACAACGTTTCATCATTAAAAGCAAATATACTCAAACATGTATTCACAATTCTAGAATAAATCACGACAGTAAAACAGTTGAACTAGATTTCTGTAAAAAACAATATCGCTAAAGTGGTGAATAACACAGAAACAAATGCTTTGAATCCAGCGTCTCGTAACTTCAAGTTTTCCTCATCCAACTATTAGTAACGATTAATGAAATTGTCTTGATAAAGACGCATTCTGCTTGAAAACGTAGATTACTAAGGTTTATTTGCAACCCTGTTGCCAGATGCGTATCTTTCAGACTTGCTGGCACCAGCTAGCTCATTTATAATTTTACTTTCCCCGTTTTTATGATCGCATATTTGTAAGGAATTATCCTAATGTTGCATCGCCGTATCCGTTTTGAAAATACCTGGATATTCATAGAAAAACATCCAACGTACGTATCTGTTTTGTTTGTGTGACCTAACCATTGGAGCCCGAAAGACCGTTTTCCATTCCATGGACACAACCGAACGAACTAACGAACGAACGAACGAACGAACGAACGAACGAACGAACACGAACGAACACGAACGAACGGGAACGGCTAACATTTGCATTTTCTGGCACGAAAGCCCTTTCGTTTTTGTCCACGGGGTTTCGGTCTTCATAAAAATATTCCTTATGCGCGGACCAGAGGCACTTATTCCTTTGGTCGCACAAGTATAAAAGTTTAATAGTTTGCAAAAAAGTAATACGTCATTTGAAAAATGCGCTCTCTTTATGTGGAGATGCGGATGGGACAAAGGAGATTACCACAAGTTATAAAGGAAGAATGCGAATTTATAGAGGATATCTAGTGTTTTAAGTGGATACCTAAAATTATCTCATGAGTGACCGAGACAAATGTCTATTTTTCGCGAACGCTTGCCTCTCAATAACACTAGATTTTCTTTTTCATTATACGCTTTTTAAAAAAATCTGATCATTCCTATCGATAATTCCACGCGTTTCAACCTTGAATTGAAACGTGAAGTAAATTGATACTGGGAAGTGATTTGATCGATACACGGAACAGGTATCGTCTTGCGATCTGATTCAGCTGGCGGGTTTCATAGATCAATTCAGGGTGAATACTTGTTGAATTATTGCTGGAAATGATCGGTATCCACTCAAAAACACTAGATTTTGTTTTCATTATACGTTTTTAGAACAAATTGATCATTTCCAGTGATAATTTGATTCGTATTCACCTTGAAGTGATGCTTTGAAAGCCGCCATTTTGATTGATGCCATGAAAGTGAAAATGTCTATATCTTCACAGTGGGAGATACGATTTCTATCTTTCCGCAAGTTTTTCGATAATCTATCGCTTAGCGTATAATAAAATGCTGTATTGATGTTTGCCCTTTTAAACAGGGGCCCACTGCATTGCTGTATATCCGGGTTTAAATCGCTCCAAATGTTTGGAGAAGAATTAGCAGGAGGTCCGCCGTGAATCGCGTTAGTTTAAACATATTTTATTCTCCACAAATAAAGCAGAATTGGATTGGAGTTCAAGTTATTCAGCTTATTAACAACTCCTCTCCGAACACATGAACATAATTATAAAACAATGTTGGCAACAAGCTAGTTGTGTGAAAGGAAACCAACAAAAAAACAAAATAAGAAAAAGGAGAGAATAAAAGCGAAAGAAACCAGAAATTCAGAGATTAAAATTAGCCGAAGTTGCCTTCATCAAAGCTGCTAACTAAAAGGAGGCCGGCAACGAGTAACACTGGACAGAATGGTTATGCAAACATTGGTCAGAATGTTATGCAAACCTCACCCTGGATGTAAAAAGATAACTGGGTTTTCTTGAAAATTAATTCGTTTTGTTGCTCAGTGACCTCTGGTTTTCCATACAGGAGATCTTCCATAGGACCCATCTCCAGCGTTTGCGGACTGCTTAGAAACATTAGTCGCAGACCTATATAATGGGGACAGGCAAAGAAAAAGTGGTGTGCACCCTCACAGGGATGTCCACATGAACTCTGAGGTGACGGGGATGTATGGTTTCGAAATTCGCCACCGTTCAAACTACTGCAGTTGTTTAGGAGTTTACAATCGATAATGTTAGCAGTTCTCTTCCCCAATTAGATAGTATAATGGAGGCATTGGGTTGGGATTTAACAATGAATAATTATATTTGAATTCGGAGAAACTTTGATCGTTGATCAACTGAGAGGGGAGACTCTTCCACAGTCGTGTTGTTGATGGAAAAAATATCGTCTAAACCACCCAGTTCTTGTTTTTTGGTGAGGGAGTGAAGTAGGTAGGATTACGCAGGTTATAAATGGGGACATCAGCAGTGCGAGTGGGAAGCAGGTTGCTAAGGAACAAGGGTGTTTCGTTATGGGTGGTTTTGAAAAGCGTACATAGTCTCTCTACCCGAGTTGTAGCAGAAATCGTTCATTTGAGGTAGAGAGCGTGATTCCAGTTATTATACGAGCTGCGTGATATTGCAGATTATCAAGATCGTGGAGTAGGTAACAGGAGGCAGAGTCCCAAATAATATCTCCGTAGTCCATGAGCGGCAAAATATATGCTGAGTATATATGTTCAAGGGTTTTCCTGTCAAGTTTAAGTTCAAGTTTTCGCATTTGTGCTAGCCGGGCGTTTCCTTTCTTACATATTCCGTTAATTTGAGAGTTCCAGTCTAGATTCGATTGTAATACTATACCAAGGTGTTTGTGTGTGTCAACTACGCTATATTGGACCGTTATCGAATTCTAAGCAAGGGTTGTGGTCATCTGTGGTACTTAATGAAAATCTAATAGCTTTACTTTTGTTCGGGTTAAAGGTTACTAACTATTGGTACGACAATTTGCTTATGTTTTCAATGCCTTTATTTAGTTCAGATACGAGATCTGTGTACATGGGTTCTGATTTTGTAAGGCATGTATCGTCAGCGTACATTCTTCTAACAGCTTAAAAAGCTCTAATATGTCATTTATATATACCAGGAAAAGAAAGGGACCCAGGACGAATCCTTGAGGAATACCTGCTTCTAGTTTCTGATTATTAACGAAAGTTCTATTGACAAGTATACGTTGTTGCCGATGGGACAGATAACCTGATAGCCACCCAAGGAGTGAGTCAGATATTCCGTATTGCTGGAGTTTAAAGAGGAGTCCTTTACGCCACACTCGTTCAAAAGCTTTGGATATATCACAAAAAATGGAACAAGTATTCAATTGCTTGTCAAGAACGAGATGGAGGGAGTGGTAGAAGTCGAGTAACTGGAAAGTGGTACTATTTCCGGGTTGGAATCCAGACTGAAGTTGGTAAAGAATTTCGTATTCGTGAATGTGATGAAAGAGGAATTTCAATGTCACCAACATGGGAGCAGGGAATGGGTCAAAAGTTCATTCTTTTGTACGCTTCACCATTTCTGAATGTCGGGATGACATCCGCATATATCTGGAAATATTTATGGATCGATTGACTTTCGGAAAAGTATACTGGGAGGGAGGGCTACAGCGTGTGCTGTTCCTTTGAGCATCCTTACCCTGATTCCGTCGTGACCGTCAGCTTTATCTGCTTTTAATGTGTTAATTGCATCTATTATGTCCTGTTCACAAAAATCGATATTGCTCAGACCGTGTTCGCATTTTAATGTAAAGTTGGGGAGACTATGACCAATTTCATTGATACGGCCGTCTTCTATAAATATTAAGTTTAGCATTTCCGCTTTTTAGAGTCGGTGAAACACATAGTCTAGGAATCGTCCTGATAATTTTGAGAGGGGGATGAGATGGTGGTTGCTTTTGGTGAAGAGATAGTGTCCCTATTAAGTTGTCAGAAAAGTTTAGGGGAGGGCGCGGATGTTATTTGTTCTTGTATATGGAGTTCATACTGGGCCTTAGCATATTTTGTCATGTTGTTGAGAGTGTTTCGGGAACTTCGGTAATTATTTCAGTCATTTTCTTTTCCAAAATTTAAAGCCCTTTTCCTAAACCTATTTCGACGACGGATTTCAGTACGAAGGTCGGGAGTAAACCAACGTTTGTCTTTTGGGCGTATCAGGACATTTCAATTTTGTATGCACTGATTCATTATACTCAGGTATATTTCTGTAAATTTTTCAGCAAAAGTGTTGATATTGTTAGATGAATGGAACAATGAATCCCCGTCGACGGCACTTATATGTTCATTAGATTGGATAAAGTCTGCTATTTTGTAGTTCAGCACATTACGTAGTAAAGGTTGTCTGTGCTCGTTATCAAATATTACACATGTATGAACGGCAAAGTGATCAGATACACTAAGACCCATAGTATATGAATCCAGAGTTTGGACAGAGTCACTAACAAGAATGGGGTCAAGTAAACTTTGGGTTGAGGATGTTATGCGAGTAATGATTACGTTACTCAAGTTATAATGTGTGATACTTTTGTGTAGTTTCGCTTCCGGACTCCGAAGATTCGAGTTGAAATCGGCCACAAGGATCAGGGAAGGACTGATTGCCAATGCATCGCCAATAGACCTATCTAGTAACTCCCAACAGTCATAGTGTGAAAACTGTTGTGATCTATAAGACACCCCAAACATGAACCTAAAAGACTTGGATTCTTTCGAACCCAGTGGAGATGTTTATTGAAGTAGATTGTAATTCCACCACCGCGATGGTCCCTGTCGTTTCTAACGGGTAAGGAAAAATTGCGAATTTGATGTATCAAAATCGAAATCATTGGCGACGTGTGTTTCAGTGAAACAGATAATGTCAAATTCTCTTCAACTATATCTGTTACTTGGGACAGCTTATTGCGGATGCAACGTATGTTATAATGGAGGACAGAAAGCACCTTGCGATGTTCGATTTGAAGTGAGTAGTCGAGCCCGGTGTTAAGTTCTATGTCTCCAGCAAGGAGGATGATGAGATGTATTACCACTTTAAGAAGTTTTGTAATTGAACATTTCAATCCAATGTACCTCGTTGTAGGTCGGGAGAAGATTCTTGATTTCTTGTGAGAACGACGCGTTCTTAGTTTGAGTGTGCGCACTGAGAATTTTTGTTTCAAATTTTCAAATTTCAAAAGTGCAGTCAGAAGACAGAGCCAATTTATTATGATGCCTGTCACACATAAAAATAACATGAAACTTGTATAGGTAGTCAAATTTCAGTATTCCACAATTTGTAAATAAGGTTTCGGTGTATAAGGTATATTTTCTGTTCGTTATAGCCTTGTTTGCAAAGTAAGAATTCTACTTGTTGACGGTACATTATCCCAATAAGTATACCATACAACTAATGTCTATGTATGAGTGAAAAAGATAATGTTTTTTTCCAGGGGCTTAAATTTATAAGCTTTATTCAAGGTTGAAACTTACCTAGCCATTTTTAAGAAAACCATATCAGTATGCTGTCAAGATTGTTTTTAATTTCATAAAAAATAGTTTCTCACTGAATTTGTTACGTTGTCCAATCAATATTTTCAACGTGCAGCCTAAAGGTCCACCCCAAACAACGCATGTGGACTCCTCCAATCTAAATCATTGAACTAACATGGAAGATGCAATCAGAGGGAAAAGGGTTAAATTTTAAGAGCTAAATTATCAGTCAAAGAAATATCCGAAAATCACTGTTTGAGAAGGTAGTATATCTCGTAAAGGAATTAATGGACGTTGTGCGGAGAAACACTTACACGCGAGATTTCCTACATGTAGCAAATCGCCAAGTAATTAGCGGTGAATAAGAGGATCCGATCATTATAAACCGATCTGTCTCTCGAGCCATATAAGCTTCTAGAAACAACAATTTGCTATTTCGTCAAATGACTTCAAAACGCCGCCAGAAGGGAATGTATAGCTTATTTTTTTCATGCCGTCACTTGTACTTTTACACAAGGAATTGTCGAGTGTACAAGAAATATTTATGCACGAAAAAATAATGCTACGCAAACTTGCTTATTATGTTCACCTATCGTGTATTTTTTTATCTGGGAGACAAGTGTAATACATCCAGTGTGAGATAATGAAACAACTGACTTGTGGATATATAATACAATACGATACAATACTTTTGTTGTCTTTTATCAAACAATCAAATTGATTTTAACTTTAAAACCACGAGAAACGGTACGTATCAAATAATGTGTTCCGATTCCGTATCATATAGACGACTCATTCTGATTCCGTATCATGTAGACGACTCCTTTCCGGGAACGCAACGGGCTATCATAACAGGCGCATGAATACATTCTATGTGCGCTTCGATGATCGACTCGGCTGGTCGCATTCAAAACAAAACAAAACAAAATTCCTTACAATTAGCGACAGAACCATTAATAGCAAATAACCACCCCCTCCCTCACAATAAATAGAAACTGCACAAACTTTGTTAAAGAGCACAGCAATATTGTTCCATAAAATATGTGTTTGTTTTTTTTTTAACTTTTTCTCGCCCAACATTATGTCCCAAAACTGTATTAATAATTTAAGTTTTAATATGTTCATGTGACAGAATTGTTAGATAAATGAATTATCATGATAATGTGCATGCCCTGTCATTTGCATCAGATTCTCACTGGAATCCAAAAATCGGATCACAACTCGCCGGCAAAGCCGGCTCGTTGAGATCCCATTCTGAACACCACCGAGAATCTGATGCAAATCACAGGACATGCACATTATCGTGATAATCTGTATATACCAAATAGGAGATACATGACAAAACAGATCAGAGACACATAAATATTGATCACAAAATATAGAGACAAGGACAAAGGAGAGACTGGTGGATTAAATAATAATATTAATTTCGGGCATTTAAATATATATGGTGAACGTGCTTCCATCTCGAATAATATAATTCTTGCCTAAACAACGTTTCACTTCTCAGTTAATCCCTGCGGCGGTGTTCCATATACAAACGGAATACATTTAGCTCAACGAAGACAGTACAACAACACCTGGACCTTTTCGCTAGCTCCTTTAAGCCTAATGGTCCGTACTGAACAGTGAGAGCGCTGGTGAAAAGTTCAGACAGCGTATCACAACACGTTGGGGCACATATGTGAGATTTATGATCACTCTAGTATTCGGCCGTTCTCGGAGAGGACAGCCAGGCTTTTGAGTGAACATACGTCTCTCCACCTAGAGGTGTTGTGGTTGTGTTGGGGCAGATTCGTCATCTTAAAGTGTACATGACTTGATATTTAAAAATATAACCGGCAGGTACCATCTGAATATAATTTAATGAAAATAAAACACTATTATGTACTCACGTGTACGCGTCAAGAACAACCCATGAAAATATATACACAACACAAAACAAATCACAGATGAATTATATCCATCCCGAAAGTTCGAGCTCTTTCCGTGGTACCCCGCGTTCAATGCTGTCGCCTGGTTGTCGCTTGTTGTTCCTCAGTTCCTGGTCCTCTCACTTCCCATGCAATTGTACACATAACGTATAGTTTATTTATAGTCGCTTCCACCTTTAAGTATGCTTAATCTAACTAACTCAATCTATCTCACTTTACACGTGTGATAATGAATTGTTACTCCGCTTTACAGTTTTGTACCGCCTAAACCACACTCCGTCTATCGTTTAAACCAATACCGTTCATGCATGTGATTTGCCTGGCTTCCACTAAGCTCACTCCGAGCTCCTAGCTTAAGTCAAATGTTTGAGATCTCGATAGCTCCAATTAAGTCAACTGTTCGAGCTCTCGATAGCTGGCAACAATTAAGTAAAGTGTTCGAGCTCTCGATAGCTCCCTCCAACTAACTTTACTTCACGTTATACGTTAAATTTCACTTATGGCTCTCAAATTCCTCCCACGCCATTTAGCCTAATGACTTCTCGCCTATTCTAAACTATATGTTGGACCAGCTAGTCCCGCAAATCCTTAACACGTCCATAGCCAAAACCAGCCACCGGGCTGGAGTTTGAACCTTACGATCAACACTGCTTTTCCGAATCTTGCATCTCCTTATTATATTATCAAGAAATACCCCGGGAGAATCTGAGCGGTATCTCCTTGAAGCGCTCGGCATTGGTTCACGGAGACCTTTGAGTCTATTGGGTTCGCAGGCAGCGAGACAACGCCATGCTGTGTTACTGTGCGTTCTCAGGGAGGTTGATTATCTTTGCCCATTTGCCTATCTGCGGGATAAAAATAATTACATGTTCACCTGTTTTCATGGATAATGTTGATGTCCGATTAATTAAGAGATTAACAGCTGGCTTCTGCTAACCACGGATCAAAGAATAATTTATTTTACATAATATACACGCTACCAATGCGAGTCGATCCTGACACAGCGCTCGACTGTAGCCAGCGCGTTCCACACTTTCATGCTGCTGCCGAAATGAACATGAGCTAAGTAATCACGAGAACTTCATCTAAAAAGCTAGATTCCATCCTTCGTTTTTGCCGGTGTAAAATGGTCTAGTGGTTTAGGTGTTGGACTCGAGATTGTCAGGCGGAGTTGCCGATGGTTCGAATCCCGGCGGGGGATCAAAAACCAACATTCCAAATTCCTCTACAACATGATCGTGTCATTTGAAAAACACAAGGGCGCAATAATATTTCTTAACGACAGGAAAGCGCATCGACAACGAACTTGAGGATTAAAGGTGTCAATTCTAACTCAAAAGACTCTACCAGGTAGAAGAGCGACTCGTCAGTACTAAGCGTCTTGTAGTCGATTTCGGTGATGTTATTTATTTCACAAAATAGCCGGTCCCGCAGCGTAGTAGGACAAAAAGAGTCTGACAAAGGATACTGAGGTTTGTGGAAAGATAAGTCTCTCGTGGTTCAAAACAAGTTGCTGAAAAGATACGTTTTGAAACGGACACTATTACTAACGCTGGGGAAAATAGATTTCAAACGTTTAGTGACCGCAAAGGAAGATTTATAAGTGATTGGTTAGCAGATGGCATATTGTGGAGACGCCTTGGAATTCAGGATTAAGCTGGGCAAGGGATATTGAAACCAAAATGAGAAAGATATTGTCTGCGATCCTTCTGTTATACCCCAATCTCGAAGAGACTCTAGATTTAAACTTGGAAGCAATATGGTGACTTTTAATGATTATAAAATTAAGAATATATCTTTCTTTTCGTCTAGAAGCAATGTGCCATCCAAGTAGAATTTACAATTTAAGATTAGACTTTGCGGCTAAGACGAAATGGAAATAACACATGCCATAACACTTGTTTAACCCTTTACCTAACGTGAAAAGCAGACGACACTTGCAAACATAATTCTTGAATGACTAATTTTTTTCATTTTTTGTCTCAAAAACATAGGTTATGACCCCTCGTTGGAACGAGCTCGACGAGCTCGTTCCAACGAGGGGTCATAACCTATGTTTTTGAGACAAAAAATGAAAAAAATAATGAAAATTAATTGGCGATTTTTGAGAATAGCGCTGGCCGGTTTTGAACGTTACGTTAGGTAAAGGGTTAACAGAATGCCAAATAAAGAATTTAAAACGTCAAAGTAGTATCAAGTTAGGTCACATGAAACATCAATTCATTAACCCTTTGATCACTGGTTGTATCTTCCATATCAGTTCTATAACAATAACTGGAAGAGTCTCTTTTCATGGGTAGACCAATCGATATTTTTGTCTTTCCCACATTCACTAAGTTGTCATCTGACTTGAAGAAATTATGACGTATCATGTTTCTGTGATGGAAAAGCGGCTTCTCGGGTTCAAAAGGTTAAAAAAAAAGCTCATCTGTGTACTGGGAAGCGCAGACCTTTAAACAGCAAACTTAATTTTGCTGATTCATGTTAAAATTGAATATACTGGGGTGGGGGCTCAATCGACAGCCGTTCTTCTGAGAAGTTAAAAATCGTCAGTGCCGGGAATTTCTTATTTTTTGATGGGGGATGAGGGTAATCAATGGTGGAAGAAAAGGTACGATCAGTGACATGCGCAGTCGGCAGCCAAAGACTGCCGTCAGAACCAAGCACGATTGTTGCATGTATTCAACGTTACCCGATACAATACAGACATTGAGAAATATGCTAGATACATCGCGCGTAGAGTCCGGCTTACTTGTACAAGCGTCATCTTAGAACGCATCTGATTGATCGTACGCACCTGGCTGATGTTATGGCGTGAATGAAATGGTTCGATACAAGATAGTGACAAGCAAGAAAGTAAATAGATTACCAAAGGTGACATTTTTCTTTAACTCTTTACCCAACGTAACGGCCAAAACCGGCCAGCGCTATTCACAAAAATCGCCAATTAATTTTCAATATATTTTCATTTTTTGTCTCAAAAACATAGGTTATGCCCCTCGTTGGAACGAGCTCGTCGAGCTCGTTCCAACGAGGGGTCATAATCTATGTTTTTGAGACAAAAAATGAACAAAATTAGTTATTCAAGAATTATTTTTGCACGTGTCGTCTGCTTTTCAGGTTAGGTAAAGGGTTAAAAATAACAGCATCATTCACGTAATTCAAGTATAATCCTGGAATAAAGGTACCACACAACTGTGGTGGAGTACGAGAGATGGGAATCAACGACACTTTTGTAGTTTTTCCTATTTTTCACTCGCGGCTTCGGAGGTTGTGAAACACTTGAAAATCTCCACCTCGGGTCGTTGATTCCTGTCCCCCGTACTCCACCCTCGATGTGTTCTGTCTTAATATTTCATACCCTTACTCCCATCATCCGCGTTTCATTCTGGGATTGGATTTTTTTCTAAAGGGGCCAGTGACAAAATATTAAAAGAGCATTTACGACGATAGTTCACATGCATACAAACAAGTATTACTTACATAAATTGCAAGCTTACACAAACAAACACTTATGATGACAGTCATTTGCTGAAAAAATCATAAGTATTTAGGGCCACAACGTCTCCTCATAGCTACAGGCGTCTCCTTGGATCAGATCATATACTTCGATCGCTTGACATTTATGTTCAATTGTCTCAGCTGGTCTTTTTGACACTCCTCAGTCCGGATTACGACTGTACTTTAGAAGTCTAAGCGCCCATACTGTACCACAAACTGATTGTTGGTACAGATTTCCACTGTCGCCGTGAAAATCGTTCACAACCTGTGACGTCGCGATGGAAAGTGACTATTTGCAGTATTTACACCAAGATATATACATATACACACAAATTCATAGATTTCAAAAACCGATATCGATAGAATTTTTTTTATACGTTCCAAGATTAATAAAAATTTACCTTCCATGTCGGATGTGGGATGGGCGTGTTATGTTGTATCAAGTGCAACTTCACGCGTGTTCCGTTGAATGAAGTGCAACTTCACACCTATCCCACATTCATACTCCAATAAAGCAACAGATAATTCATTTCAATTGTTATAATTCAATTCAGAGTGGTTGCTTGTATTAGAATGTACCCTGTGGCTGTCGAAGTTTCCTCCATTTATATCATGGCAGTCATATCAACTTTTGTGCAGATGACAGTATTATTAACACCGGCTAATACATGCCGTTTCGAATTCTGAAGAAAAAAACTAGGGTGAACAACCCACGTGAATACTAATAATCCACCCACTGTAATGACAGTTTAATTCCATCGTTAGATGCGCCCACAATATTTTATTGGCCAAAAGGGACAGGACAAAGCAAAAACATTCATACGATCGAAAAAACTCACAATCATATGCAAGCAAAGGGGATATCATTCAATAAAATTAAATTATTTGGTTTTGTTCCAATAAGAGTAAAATCCTCGCCCTCTGATTGGATGAGAGCCGGCGTAGCTTCTTTTGTGTTTACGGTTCCAGTAGTAAATGTTACCGTCTGACGTCACCACGCGAAATATTTGAAATGACATCGCCCGTTTCGTAATTGCTTCATCAAGCAGCTTCATATTTTTGGATTTTTCACACGTGCAGCAGGCGGTGTTCCGGATGAACCGTTGTTTAAATTACAAACCGATTTACGATTTGAACTGAGATGGAATGAGTTTATCTGGTTTATTGATTATTTATCCAGTGCCGTCGTGGGGTGCACGAGAGGTTTATTTACTAACCCTGTGATTGTTAAAGGTTTCCTTGAACAAGGCAACTTTTAGCGATCACAAGTTTAGTAAATAAGCCTCTCGTGTTTCAGGATGTAGTTTTGGGGCTATGAGTAGTGTCTCATTGGAACATATACGTCTTGAAGTCTCGGTTGAACATAAGCTCCGAGCCGCAAACCCCGGACTGTGTTACCGTCAATTCCTCACAATAACTTATAATGTTAAGCGTATGTACGTAACAATCGCGACTTATTTCTATAAATGTGCTTCTCACTTTAATTGGCATTAAGATTGGATTTTCCAAACTATAAACGATAAAATACACAATAGTTACAGTAATATAAAGAAATTTGAACGTCTATCCATCTCAAAGAAAATAATTTTAAAACAAAATATGTTACATTTTTAAATATAAAGAACGTTCTGGGGGTGGGCAAGTCAAGGGACTCCTCAAATCCCTAACAGGCAGGTACACTGTGCACGTGGAAGTGAGTGCCGCATAAAGCAATGTATGGTTCAGTCATCATCACGTGAAGTCATAAACGCCAGGGGTAGTGTTTAAGCACAGGAAACGGAACAGAGCTAATCGGGGGAGGGGTGGGGTTAAAGCGTCGATAGATAAAAGCTTGTAGATCTCTAAGATATAGTTGGCAATTATCGGTTGAGGGTGAGAGAGAAGGCGAATTTGCATGTTGATGATCGATCGTGTTAATACGATCATTAAGTTTCGAATAGTGATTTTGGTAAAGTTGAAGCAGAGCTAACCCTGCTTGGGAGTTTCCGTGGGGAGTGTTGTAGACATCTAACGTAACTCTTGTCGTTGTGGCAGTTTAATCCAGTCAGCAGTATAGATGCAAGACCTACTCAAAATCATTGGCAGAATACAACGATACGACGTGAGCTCGAAGATTGTCGAATTATCTGTGTCTGGTAACTTCCTCCGCCTTGAACTCTTTCACCAGATCTCCTGTCCGGGTGATCTGTCGAAAGAAGAAGAGTTTAAGAGGAGACACTCTGTATGATTTTGAGAACATCCCAACGATTCGAATCTTTCCGAATCTGTGCGATTAGAATAGAATCAAATCGGATCATCGGGGCGATTTGGAGTCGAATCGAATTTCGAAGCTTTCTAAACAATGTAACATAGGGCCCTGCGAATGTTCGAAACTCAGTTCATTTCGAAATTGTTCCGATGATTCGACTCAAGTCGCGCCTCGTCGAGTCGCGCTGATTCGGAAATGTTCTAATCAAAGAGTTCTTCTCAAAATTCTACCCTATATCTCCTCTTGAACTTTTCTTCTTCTCATCAGATCTCCTGAGCAAGAAGATTCTACGTCCGTAGCTGCTTTCAGTCCATTCTAGAATCTTTCTCTTTTTATTGTTGTGCCCAAATCGACGAGTCGCCATTGAATCCATTGAATACAATACTTAAGTGGAGACTGGCAACATTTACGGCTGTGAGAAGATGCTGTATTTTCAACTAGAATAGAAGAACCATGAGACCTGATTCAATATTCGAATTAATTCGAAATTTTTTGCCTGATTTGATTCCGAATTCGGCTTGACCTGAAATCTGAGAATCGAAGGGCCCTGGTAAAATTCTAGTTTACTGGTTTATTGCATATAAATAAATTATTTTGAATGATCATTACTCACATCTTGTACGTAATGAAATGCCTCGTATCCGTTGAGTAAAATGGATAGTACGAATTTGTATTCGCTTTGCAGGGCAGATTATTTAACATTTTCATTCTGCTACATATTGAAATTACTGATTTACCTATATATTTTGTGGCTACATATTGAAATTACTGATTTACCTACCCTGCAACTCCTTGAGATGCCATTTAGTATTGCAGGGTTAAGAAATGTCCTGAGGTTGGCAATGGTTGACACTTGCCTTGAGACCGTCAACTCTTGAAGTCGGCAACTATAAAAGACTAAAGCTATTCAAGAAAGACTAATAAGATGACAGTGACAGGTAATGCTCTTCTAAACGTTTGACATTTTTCCAGTTGACAATGGAAAACATTTTTATTTTTACCAGTCGCGAGCAAGGTACAGCTGAAAAAAATAAACTGCCTCGAACCTCTTCTTTCAGTATGCAACTTTTGTGTTTCAAATTGAACGTCTTAACATTCTGACCTACTATCGAAAAATAGAAAAAAAAATCGTAACACCATTTTTGTCAGTAATTGGTTCACGTCACCAATGTATCACTGACCGAATATTTACATGATTCTTGCACTAAATTATTTCTATTAAAAGCCTTTCAGTTAGACAAAGAAACAAGACTGCTTGGTAACTACCTCAGTATTGAACGCTTCTATCAACAACTCTCTCCGAAGGAAGAAGAGCTCAAGCCGAGACACTTGGTAGTATTCTGAGAACATCTCTACGATTCGAAATTTTCCGAATCGGCGCGAGTGGAATCTAATCAAATCGAATCATCTGGACGATTTCGTGTCAAATCGAATTTCGAAAGTTCGCGCGGCTCCATACATCATACTGTGTCAAAATATCAAACTGGGATGCCAAATGTTAATTCGTCCATTAAGTGCAACAAGGCACCATCAGCAATGCTGAAGCATTGCAGATGGCGCTTTCGTGCACTCAATGGACGAATTACAACTTTATATCAACTCTTAAATCGCAATTAGGTTGTAATAGTGCCAGATCTCGAAATGTAAAGTGTGTATGTTCAAAAGAAAAATGCACCGATGGCCAAAAGAATTGGTGCTACTGAATCATCAAGTACAGGTCTCAAGATTATCCAGTATAAAAGTTAGCTTGAGAAATATTTTGAGGATATCTACGCTGTTTTATTGAATATCAGCGCGAGTGAAAAATAATATTTGCAGGACCACACGAATGAGATAATTCCCGATATTCATTAAAACTGCGTAGCTTTTCTTTTTATTATATGCACCGTGACATTTTACTGCGCAGTTTCAGCCCAATTCGACTGCAAACAGTTTCAAGACAATACCAAAAAGCTGCTGAGGTTCCGCTCTACAGTTTCGCACTATTGCACAGGGGTGAAATTCTAAACACAGGGCATATGTTGAAACTAAGGCCATGCAAAATAGATATATATTTTTAGTATCAGGTATATGATTACATTTGTTTTTTGTTGGACAAGAGAATTTGAAGTTTTGGTCCCAAAGTTGGAGTCTGATACATAGGGGTAAATTACCAGATGAATTATGGGAAACAGTGGCTTCGAAAAATTGGCTATTTTTTAAAATGTAATTTTTACACGGATTTTTTACCAGACATGTAACTAAAAAATGAAACGGGAACATATAAATTTTATTTTGCATTTTAGAAACACGGGATGCTCTGCTCCAGGGATAGATAGGTGGGGTGGTGCAAAAATTCTGCTTTTGAGACTACATGGTGGCTGAAAATGACTGGTTTCGGCATTTTTTCATGCATTTTTTCAGGTTGAAGTCTTGCCTTTGACAATAAATTATTCCACCACATTCAGATTGTTTATTTCTACTTAGTCAGATAGTGTAATATGTTTTTTTTGTGGATTTGGGAAATGTAATGCATCTTATGGGTTAGATAACTAAGTTTCAGAATATTTGCATTTGAAGAGAGTGTATGGTATGTCATTTTTTGGAAATTCCCGGAAAACTGTAGAGCGGAACCTTAAAGAGCATTTTGCCGTCGGTATCAATTCTTGAACCAGGAAGTTCCTTATTTGTGTTTGAGCTATAAATATACCATTTTTCAAAAAACGTTTCATTATTTCTGGTTTGTGGGCAATTGTTAGTGATAGTTAACATTCATCAAGTGATATCTCAGCACAACTGGAAAGAAATAAGTGGAAAGTTGGAGAAACGTATTGATGTAGCCTAATTTCGCACCTGTTTTGAAGTTTCGTCAAGGTTTCGAAAACACATTGAGGTAGAGCACTGCCTTTCCTAAACACCATGCCTTGTATTCATGACAGATATATGCAATTATGACCAGCCTGGCTGTTATTGTTCACCACAGATTTGCAGATATGGTGTCTACTTTTTCATTTTGGTCATTGGTGTCATGTCTGTGTGTCATCCACCCGTTAAGCTGTTTACACTTTCCAATCTAGAGAGCAATACCCCACCCCCCAAGCAATGGTTATTACTGCTTATTGTTTTACACTTTGATTGTATTTAACAGTGCTATTGTCAGGACCTGGGTAGTCAATGGGGCTGGTGGTAATAACAAAAATGCTCTCTGAAGTGGCTCAGAGAAATGGGAGGGTTGAGGAGGTGTGGCGTGGTTGTGAAAATCAGGCAAAAACTGGCCGCAAAAGCTATTTGGCAGTCAGAAAGCCCATGCTGTATCTGTTTACTGGTTGAAAATAGAGACTTGTGGTTTTTGTTCATTCCGCTCAGGATAGACTCCAGATTCTTTTGCCTGAGTGAAATCCAAGGGCAGATCACTCTTTGTGTTCTCTTAAGGTTCCGCTCTACAGTTTCGCACTATTGCACAGGGGGATGCTCTGCTCCAGGGATAGGGAGGTGGGGGGGGGGGTGAGAAAATTCTGCTTTTGAGGCTGCTGGGTGGGTGAAAATGACTGGTTTCGGCATTTTTACATGCAATTTTTCAGGTTGAAGTCTTGCCTTTGACAATAAATTATTCCACCCACATTCAGATTGTTTGTTTCTACTCAGCCAGATAGTGTTATATGTTTTTGTGGATTTGGGAACTGTAATGCATGTTATGGGTTAGATAACTATGTTATAGAATATTTGCATTTGAAGAGAGTGTATGGCATCTCATTTTTGGAAATGCCTGGAAAAGTGTGGAGCGGAACCTCATCGTTCCTTCAAGGCGACGATCAAGGCGACGTCATGCGCCGAAGCGTAGCGTCATTTAGGAAACAACTGAAAAAATTCATCGCGTGGACCTGAAAATATTATTTTTCACTCGCGCAATCGTTCGTAAAAATTAAAACTTTCACGGCCACACTCATGAGATAATTTCAGATACTGACTAAAATAGAGTAGATTTTCTTTTTTATTATATGCTACAAGACATTTTATTGCACAATATTCAACCCAATTCGACCCCAAATGCGTACGTTTCAAAACAATAACAATGATCAGCTGATCGTTCCTTCAAGGCGACGTGATGTGGCGTTGCGTGACGTCACATAGGAAGCTACTTAGGGATATTCCTCGATATCCATCGAGTCGATGGATATCGAGAAATATCTTTTAGATTATTTGCGTTAATTCACAGGCTAGCATATAATAAAAAGTTATTTGTGAAGAAACACTATAGATAAAACTTTACCAAAACGTTATGGATAAAATTGCATTATCTCTTTATTTTATGAAAATAATCAGTTCTTTTTTTTAAATGTGTCAACAATTTGATCAACAAACAGGGATGTGGCTAGAGGTTTCCGATTGGGGGTGTAGGGTAGTGAATTTCCAACTAGGGGAGGGGCCGACAGGGGGACCCCCCCCCCCTCCCGGTTCCTCTCCGTAGTTGGAAATTCACTACCGATCAAGATTTTGAAAATGAAGCCATGGAAGGGGGCATAAAATTGCTTCTAGTAACTAAAATGCCAACACATTTATGATAGAATTATCAGGTTATTATTATTTGGTATTATTCTTGAAATTGAATATTTGCTAAAGAAATGCTCAAGCTGAGAACTTTGAGCAATTCATATTCTCCTGACATTAAATCAGATCTTATGTAGGAATGATCAGTTTTATATGTTTCATCATTTGTAACTGTGAATGATGCAATTAACTCAGGAAAACGATTGTACATGATGTGATTTTCTTGAAGTGCATTTCGAGGATTTTTTTGTATTATGATAAGTAAACGTACTATAGAAATCTCGTACCGAGTGACATCATGCATACTTATGAAGCTCGATATTGCATACACTGTAGTTGCAAATAGTAAGAGTTGTAATTTTTGTCAATTTGAAACCGAATTGGAATTTTGGGAAGTAAAGGGGACATCAGCATTACTGAAGAAGCTCTAAAATCCACATAGATGGAATTTCCAACTACTCATGACTTGCCTTCCGAATTTCGAACTATACGAAATTTTGGCCATGATTTGTGGGCTGACACACCCCCACACCCCCTATCGCCACGTCCCTGTCAACAAACATATGAGCTAATTTCATCGAATGACACTTACTGTGCGGATTGTACTTCTCGCCTTGGGCGATGTATCCAACTTCAAAATAAGCCCTTATTCTATCCCGTCTGTACATGTTTCTATCGCTTCGCATTGCCAGGAAATCTTATCCACACTCTGAACTTTAGTTAGGTCTTTATTGTGATCGTATTAGGAGATTTCACTCACTAGCGCTCTTACTCCGTGCTAAACGGGTTTTGAAACTGAATTTTGACTTGCCATGCAAGGCCACATGCTTTACAAGCTGTGCAACAGAGCACCCTATCCCTTCCACCTCCAAACATAAAGGGATGTTTGTGTCCCAACAAACGTTTTATGTTATATTGTTTTACATGAAGCACTACCCCAAAAAACTAACACAAAACGATGATTGACTGTGTGCATAAACTTTGGCAGCTACCAACTATACCGATAATAAATTCTGGTCGTCATTCAGTATGGGCCTGAGACTGCAGAGACATTTTCTGGCCTTGTCATCTTTGAATAACATGACCTTGTCATGTCACTTAATAATGACATTGCCGATACATTTGTAGATCAAGCGTTTTGGGGATAAGTTTTTTTTTCCAGATAAAAAAATGAATGTCTAAATTCCGCCACCGGAGCGTGACATTGGACACTTTCCAAACACTTCTCTGTCAACTCATTGTGGTGTATTTCCATATCACATCCTATATCCAAACAGAGTCAAATCGACAAAATATATTCCCTTTAAAAAATACGGTAAAAAGATTTGCAACTATCTGCCGGTACTTCTCGCAAAATATTACTGTAAAATGCTGTATTTAACTATTTTTGGCAATGACGAACACTGTTCGATCTTGGAGCAAAATCGAGAAAACCATATTTGGTTTCTATTCACTACATCAAAAATATGTTCAATTGTCGTGAAGAATGGACGAATTAATGTCTTTAACTTGCAGCCATATGGCTGCAGGTTACAAATATTAATTAGTCTACTGTAACTTCAGAAAATTTTAAAATTAGGCAAGCTTCGACAAGGGCAATTCCCCTTTGCATAAGCAATAATTGAAGGGTTGAATACGTTCGTTTTGCAAGCATGTTGCGCCACTGTACACGACGACTCCTCCATTAGTCGCTCGCGTAACTGAACTTTTACCCTTTCAACGCCGACAGTCTTAATGGTATAGTGCTGTAAACTATTTATTGTTAAAAACGAAATGGGCGGGTCAAGAGTCTATTTTGTTTTTATGGAGAGGTTCCATATAAATTTAATCCTATAGACCTATATGGTTTGTGGGATTAACCCTTTACCCAACAAATCGCCCGCATCCGCCCGCGTAATTTGCAAATTCAGCAGTTGAAAAAATATTATTTTTCAAAAAATTTCAACAAAACCATATCCTGTGACCCCTCGTTGGAACGAGCTCGTCGAGCTCGTTCCAACGAAGGGTCACATGATATGGTTTTGTTGACATTTTTTGAAAAATTTGAAAAAATGATATTTAAAATAATAAATTCTGATATCGTCTTCGTTGGGTAAAGGGTTAAATTAATTATTCGATATGATTCTCTTTCTCAGAATTACCCATTATGAAACTCGGAAGATGTGGCTTCAAACTCGGCTGATATGATATTGATCATCGCCTATACGAACCAAGCCAGAGCATTCGTCGAAGTGGGAGAAGTGATAGTTCAACTATTCGAACGCCACGGTTTTCCCAGCAAGTAAACTGAGACGCCTGGACGGCTGAACTAGAAGAGGAAACTTTGGGTTTTGCGAAAAGAATAAGGAACAATAACACTGCCCGAAAACTGTAACAGATCTGGGAACGTTTTGTAATTATTTGTTTTGGTTAACTAAATAGAGAGGTTATTACTTGGTCAGTTTCATATCAGCGAAGATATCACCCCTAAGTAACTTCACATCTACCTTTAGTCTTGGGCTGAAACGAAACTAACCAATTAATAATCTCTGATGTAGTGTCTACTCACGGAAGCTAAAAATTGTTTCCTCAACAAATTATCCATCCCTGGTGAAAAATGTAAAACAGCAACAATTTCTATCGCAACATTTACGATAGAAGGACAGTCAGGTGATTGCCAGTATTTTGATAGTATTTTAACGGTAATGTTTTTCAGAATACAGAAGTTGAACTGATACAGTTTTCCAGAAAATACATTTTGAGGAAGACATTTTGTAAAAGGAAAACAACGAAACGGGTGACATTTTCATGTCATGGTGTATTTAGGCCCAACATATCATTTACAAACAATGTGATCCAAATCTGAATAATCAAGAGTAGGTCTAGTTTGGAGACACATTCAGACCTGGCGCTGTTCGAGTGTGATTTGTCATAAGCTACTTAAAAAGATAGCGGGAGATGTCTCCGGAAGTGACGCGGTAAGCAATTATTTTCTATCAAAATCATTGCGCGGTTTACGGCATTTCGTTGTTGCGACTGAAAACATATTTTAATTGTGTTTCACTGGTAGAGTGCTAAATTATTTTTGGTAGTCAAAATTTGTTCTCTTTCCTTTGCCTTGTTGCAAATTGAGACAAGGCTAATCCACACAGACTTAATAATTTCACTTGAAAGATAAGACAGACAGACAGACAGACAGACAGACAGACAGACAGACAGACAGACAGACAGACAGACAGACAGACAGACAGACAGACAGACAGACTTTATTCAGCAGCATTTGCATAACACAGAGTAATATGTTTGAAATAAACAAAAACATTTAATACATGCTGCAGGGAGATGGCATAGCCGGATTGGCTGTCTACCTGCCATCACCCTAAAGACTAGAACTATTTTACATTAAATTTAATTCATTTCAGACCAGGCTACACTTCCCGGTGAACCCTCATAACTTAAAACTGAAGTGCATCAAATAGAAAATAAAGCAAGCGACTGTGAACTGGTAAGAGAAGTATTTTCAAAAACCTAGCTAACTAAACGAGAATTTAACAATAATAATAGGTCAATCTGACTGATATCTGCAAATAAGATCTCAGTAACGTAGTGATTAATTTTGACTACAACAAATATTTGAACGGCGGTATGTACCATAGGCTGACGGATTCTGACAATGGGCACCACCTCCAGTTTATGAGGAACTCAAGACGGAGGCCACTGTTGTTGTTCCGATTTCTCAAACAGGAAAGACTTTCCCATTTGAGAAATCGGAACGCTGGGTCACATGTCATTAGCACTAATTTGCAACGCCTTTATAGAGAGGTTAGTAGAAAAGGAGCTCCTTACAAATAGAAATGGTTTATTGTCTAATCGCCTATGAATTTACGAAAATAAAATTTGGGTAGGGAAGCCAAGTCAGACGAGATACCAGATAAAGGCAAATATGACACACCACTCAAGGTTCAGGCACGGCGGACGTTACATAGGCAACTCACATCCACAGAGAATGAAGACTTGAAGTTGCAGCACTTGCACTTTAGAATAAAACCCAAATATGGGCTTCCACCACTCTACCAGTTAAAACATCGGAACGCATATGATAAAGAATACCGAATTTTTTTTGGTATGTACCATAGCGACTTCATTCGTTACTACAGCTTTAACTGGTAGAGTGCTGGAAGCCCATATTTGGTCTTTACTCTGAAGTACAGTTACCACAACTTAAAGGCCTCAAATTCGGTGGATGTGCTTCGCTTTACCTTTGAACTGAAATAATTTAGTCTGTTAGGATTTGCCTTGTTACAATTTATGGAAGAGTGCCTATTGGCACTCTCCCATAAATTGTAACAAAGCAAAGACATGTGAACAAATTCTGAAGACCAAAAATAACTTAGCACTCTACCAGTTAAGCCGCTCGTGAAAATTACATTTCCCATAATACAACTGGGAATTTAATCGATTCATTGATCTCAATGACCTGTGTCAAACAAGATTGAATTGCTTAAATTCGCAGTTGAATTATGGGAAACATTACAGCTTAAACGTGTTTATGGAAGGGGTTAAAGGGATTCGATGTGTCATAATATCAAACCAAGAGCCACACAAATTGACAAAGCCAAGAACAACAACAAGAGGCGACCTGGCTGACACCACTATTGTTGTTTTTCTCACAAATAAAGCTTCGATATTCAAAGTGGTATTCCCAATACTAACTCCATAAGAAAGTCGAAGGCAATGTGTTTAGGGCATACAACTGATAGCTGATGTGACTATGTCACCGGATAAAATTGAATGGGGTCACTCCGCCGAAGGGAACATACCCTATGTTTTAAAAACGTCACTTAATCTAGGGCAGATATTAGGAAGCGCGATTGCATTGGAGTTCAAACTGAAATGTCCACGGTTTAATTCTCGCCAGGGATAAAGGCACTTTATCCCGATTGCCCACGTGGGGACACGGTGGCGCTGTGTACTAAGGCGTACGCCTTGTTGGTGATGCACTTGTCTTCAACCAATACTAATCCTGAGGGTGCGGAGTTAGTACACTGGGGAGTCTGACAGTTGCTCGCCTTTTCTCTCCGAGTATTCCGGCTTCCCCACCCGTAAAACTGTCATGAGGTGACCCTAGCTGTCGAAAGTTCGTTAAATCCCATCAAAAAAGGACAGATATTGCTACTGTTTTCTGAAAAATGGTCCAGATTAAAATTTAACTGGTCCGTTTGAAAGATCGTTGTGTTTCAGTCTCAGTTGTATCAATAGATTTATTCAAACCATGATGCTTGTGCAGTGATTTAAATGGCAATAAATAGCAGATTCGAAATCAATAAATAATTTGTAAAGACGACAATTACGAATAACTCTACAAAACTAAGAAATCCGAATATAGCATCAGAACCTTAATGATGTATGTGATTGACAGGCGGCGTTCGATGTCTTTATTCTCGGTGCACCTATCCCAGATCTTCGGGTCGTTAAATGGTAGTAAGCATTTTCTGTGATTTTTAAATTCCTTCCATGTTGTTGTGTCAACAGATTGTTTCGACAAAATCTGACTGAACTTAACCCTGCACATATCGATGTCGAAATATTAAAACTTCGAAAGGTAATTTCTCACATAATGCAACGCGGAATATAACCATTTCTATCTTGTTTGACAGAGCTCATGGAGCTCTGTCAAAGAAGATTAAAATGTTTAAATTCATATTTGGATTATTGAATAAAATGGCTCCTTGATTTGAAAATTTAACATTTCGACATCAGTGTTGCCGGAAACCGGGCTTTGTCGCTGCTGGAAAAAAATAGATTCACGCCGCCTATTCAGCCAAAACTCAAGAGTGTCGCCTGAATCCGTGCGTGAGCGTATGTCTCACCGTGGCGAACCCGCCCGTTTCACTTTTGATGGGGTGATTCTTATCCTGAAGGAGTAAGTGACTTTTCGTCAAATAGCATGAATCAACAGGGGTTCACCAAAAACAACAATTTTAATACATATATATATATATAAATGAATATGATAATTTGTGACTTACATTAAATCTAATGAATCAGCAAACAAAACGTCAATCACCCCTACCCACACAATTTTTGAGTCACTTGCGGGCCCGCATTTTCTGTTGTCTCTGGTTTTTCCTCCTTCCCGCTGGTGTTGTTCTTTGGTCGCCTTTTCACCTCACTCTTTCACTGCCGTCGCACGGCCACTAACGTATTTTCACTTCACTGGACGCCTTTGCTCTAACATGTGACGGAATGTCACTGTACCTTTCCCATCGCACGACCACTAACGTATTGTCACTTTACAATATCGCTTTTTCTCTAACAAGTGACGGAATGTCACTCTACCACTGCCGTCGAACGGCCTCTGACGTATTGTCACTTTACTGAATGCTTTTCACTTAAGCAGTCGCCACCGATAGGGTTAAACACTCCCCTCCATTTATCTCAAAATAATGTTCATATACTACTCCGCCTATGTATGGCTTGCCTTCTACAACAGGTATGCCGTCTTCCTAAATACCAATAGCTCCCTGAGCTCGTACTTCCTATTTCTGATCCTACACTCAGATATAGCCACCGACTTGACCCACGACTGCCCCTATTCTAAATATGAGCTCTGTGGCTCCCCTAACATTACAACGTGTCTATACTTTCGCATCGATGCGGCACCTTCTCTAACCTATAGCATGGGACATCCCCATATTCTCGCTTCGCTTGAGACCCACACCTTCAGACTGGAATGAAATTTTCGAGAAATTCCCCGATTTATATTTCGAGAGCCAGTACATTAATTCTCAGTTTAATTGTTTCTCTTGAACTTGGCCGCTTAGATCTATCTTAATTTAATATTTGCTTTTAAGTTCCCTTCAAAGTCTCGCATTTTGGTATATCCTGACATTCGGTGACAGACTAGATGCGTATTATGAGTGTGTGGCCAGAACCTCTGCAGTGTACTGTTTTTACATCAATTATCTATTAACTGGCCATAATTACACAGATAATGACTGCAGGAATACACTGGTCTCTCTTACTTCTTTAATCAGTTATCAGATAGCTCCTAAATGGGTTCGCCAGATCTGCGATAATGAACATAAAATCCCACGCTCAATTAGCAGCGCATGAACTATTGCTGGTCTGTTTAAGTGACAAATCGGTTTTCAGCGTTCGTCATGTGCCTATCTTTACGCTTTATATTTAGCCCGGTGAGAAAGATTATCGAAAATGTATACACTTTTAAACAAAAAATCGCAACTTTAAGTTATCACCTTGACAAGTGTGCATAATGCTAAGTTCGCCCAGGAGGCTAGGAAGCTGGTAAAATACCTCAAGCACCATATTGAAAAGTCGCCATTATTTTTTAAATTGGTCACCTTGTCTTTCAATACACTGCGAGATGGCACTGGCTTTTATCAAGAAATATGTACGATCTACTGGAGATCTGAGAACGCCATCTGAACCCTGGATATAAGTGGCTTTAAGTATTAAAAGGGAGAAACGAAGGTTCACTAAAAATTTATTTGCATGTGTTTATAAGAAATGAAATACGCCCACATTAACAGAATGAAAAATACAAAGCACATACCGGTATCCACAATCATTACTTCGAAACGACTTTTAACAATCTATTCGCTATTTTTCGGGTCCATTACCTCGTACATGTATCGTTTGATCCAACTTCATCTTTCGGTTTTTGGTATCGCTTTGATAGCTTATTGCTTCTCGCATCACAATAATTTCACAACAACCTCTACTGGTTTATATCAAATACGTCTTACACTCACATTCTCGCAAAAGTTAATTTTACTGTCGCTTCAGTTTGGTTGGTATAAAAGTTTATTTTCATTTCACATAAAAGTCCCACTTTCATGGCTACGCGTGCTTCTAACTAGCGTAAACACACTTTTCAAAACATTATGTCTCCACGGCCGATAACCAGCTCGCCAATTTACTTTTGCATAACAACGCCAAACAGAATTTTGCCAACTCCATTCTCTTGAGCTTTAGCACCTCTCAGAGGTATTACCTTAACGATCTCTCACAGCTATTACCTGCTACTTTGGTTCAGACTTGCTCTCTGACTAAAAAAAGCATTAACAATGACTACGCCTAAATGACCTTACCTTGATTGCCATTGGGACATCGGTCTGCCCAATAAGTCGTTCACAGAAACGGCTCCCATTGCTCGCTGTGCACTCTTAGATATAACATTTACGGTGCCTTTTACAACAGAATGAAGCGGCTTCGCTGCCGTTCTAACTAACTGTCTTACGTTCTTGCAAAACCCTTGCTATACATTAATCAAGACCGGTGTGTTAATGATTAGATGTAGTTTCATGTGACGTTACTTTGACAGCTATGCATACATCTGGTAAATCTGATTTTATTCCATCTCGGGATGTACTGTCCACAAAGGTACATTATCAGACAAATTACATTTATCTCACTTCTGTATCATTCAGACTCCCCGAAGTACTAACTCCTGGCAGAGCCAGGGTCAGTTAGCATTGGTTGAAAACAAGTGAAGCAACGAAATGCAGTACGCCTATGTATACACAACGTCACCGTGTCCCCGCGTAGGCCGTTGGGATATAGTGCCTTGCCTAAGGACACAACACAGTTGCCCTTGGTAGGGACACAACCGTGGAACATTAGGTTTGAAGTCCAATGCTGTAACCACTAAGCCACCGCGCTCCGAAATTTGACATAAAAATAATCAGTACAGTTAAAACTAGAAGTCCTGTCACGAACTGTGTGCTTATCTAGTCTTAAATGCGCGTAGGAATTGCGCGCAATTGCCATATCGAATGGCATCCAAAGCATGGCAGGTTCTCCTGATTACTCATAGCAAACACAGGCAATGTTTCTGCCACTGGACCTCCGGGTTGCCCGGAGGTCCATTGTCTGAAGCATTGCTTGTGCACAGGCCATATGTACAGAATTTGATAGCCTTACTATGGTCATAACGCGTAGATTAACGCGCAGATCGACGTGCTATTTGTGCGCATTTCATGACAGGACTTCTAGTTTTAACTGTAGCTTTTTTTTTAAAGTGTGATGGGAAAGGGGTAAATGGAAATATCATTTTCGGTTAGTAATCCCATTACCATTTCTATCAGAACGAATCCTAACGTCTTCGTGTGCTCGTCATATTGCAACGTTTGGGAATCACTGAAAATGTCACCGCCCCTGAAGATTGCATTTTAAAATAAATAGAAGATGACTATCACAAATGCTAGGCACGTAGGGAAATCGATATTTCATTTTAAACTACAGGAATTAAATTTTAGAAGGAACATCAAGTAGTTGTATCACCCAGGGAGATGAGAGGCGATATCTTATTATTTATGACCTTTATCAAACCAATTTTTCTCTCTTTCGGAGCAATCTCTTGTCTTTAACTCTTTATTCAACAGTTGTTTTTTTAACAACGGAAACAAGATGTATTCTTGAAAAAGATATTCAGTTCTTCAGCCGACACAAGATAAAGAAGGCAAAACCATTATTTTTCAAAAATACCCAGAGGATTTTAATTTGGTTTTCCAACCCATAGGTTATGAGCTCTCACCCGAATCAGCCAAGGAGCTGGGACCAATATTATAAAGCGTTTACAATTGTTTTTTCCCGAATTGTATTTTCAACAAGTGAATATAAATGACGGAAATGAATCATTAGCATTTTGAAAGATATGGCAATTTGCCAGTTGGCAAATTGCCACATCTTTGAAAATGCTAATGGTTCATTACAATTACTTATTTCCTTAAACAGAGAAATACGATTCTTAAAAATACAACTGTAAAAGTTTTATAGTATTGGTCCACGGATTCCAATAACTGTCTGTGAGATGTGGTATGGGGGAAATAGGAATAAAAGAGTGTGAATGGATATCTGTGTGTACAGTCTTGCTGTGAGATGTGCGATTCTTTCGGTAAAATTTTAAAAAATCTAGTGAACTTTGAAATACTGCTTATTATTTTACGCGTGTTGTATCGAGATGGAAAAGGTATTGCGGAAGAACAAAATGAGAAATGAAATTCTGCAGAGTGGTTTCCAATGCTGTCTTATATTGGATGGAGAATGAGCCGCTCTGTTGGTGAAATAAAATGCACCAGAATTGAAATCACGCGTTTCTGAATGCGGATCATCTCCAATAAATTATTGTGAGG
Organism: Pictodentalium vernedei; assembly: GCA_031216915.1. Lineage (NCBI taxonomy): Eukaryota > Metazoa > Mollusca > Scaphopoda > Dentaliida > Dentaliidae > Pictodentalium > Pictodentalium vernedei. The sequence continues at coordinate 640,180,226 of CM062296.1, read as the reverse complement.
TGAAGGAGATTCAACATTCACATTTTATTATTTTTCTTTGGTCTCAAAAACATAATTTATGACCCGTCACTGGAGTGAGAACGTTAAGCTCGCTCCACTGAGGGGTAATAAGCTATGTTTTGGGAGCACAAAGGAAAATTTGTGCATATTGAAGATTCTTTTTTTTGCGCGCGCGTTGTCGGGTTGTGTAAATCTATATTTATATTCAACACTCCTGTCTGTGTTGAAGCTCTGGCGTCGTTTCGGAAAGATATTTTCCAGTCCGTGCCTAATGAACAAAAATGTGCATGTTGTTCAATGATTGTGAAGAGAAGGACGGAATATAACAACCGTATGATGACATAAACTGATATTATTAGTTTTTCACACTTAGCACAAGCTTACAAATTCTCATTACGTTCAAGGTATGAGAGTGAATTTTGGACACCTAAAATTCTTTGTCTTTCCGGGCAATAGTAGGGCCGCGTACTTTTTCCGAATCATGGTCTACTCAATCAGCAAGGTTATCTTAATCTATTATATAAATGGGAATTCTATAATTCCGTGACTCAGTCATTCCGTCAGTCTGTCCAGCTAGAAATTCTTGCTTTCATTATCTGCCTTGAGAGAGAGATCGGCCCGTTAGTTTGACATAAAGTTTTAATTTTTAGGCTTTGTCGAGCGAAACTGAGAATTCGGTATATGATATGGAATGAATGGTTCAAGTTTGGTGATGTGTGTGACTCAGAGTCACAACTCTCAAAATTAACAATGGTGTGATCTACTACGACTTCACAACGGTATTGTTGAGTGCTGCGACTAATTCCATTGACTGAAGACTACTTGCCTGAATACCTTGCCGAGAAGCAAAGGTATGTGCGCAGAATACCGCCAGGCAATTTTATGCCATGGTCGGGCAACATGGGCCATAAACACCAAATATCTGAAGATTGATGCGGGCCTGTTTAGTGGTGATACTGGGATACAGTGTATCGTCCTCTTTATACCACGATAGAAATATTCTACCCCAGATGTAGCATACAGAACAGTCGCCGTGGACTGGTCGTAATCCACGCGCAGGCAGTATAATATACACGCATGCTTTTTCCGGGAAATAAAAATCATCATGAACAAAATTTTAATTAATGATTGATTGATTGATTTTTTGTTGATTTACGCCTATAATTAGTGTTTGGAATCTAATATCGTTGCGTCCGATGAAATTTTGCCCATCCATGAAAAGAGACCAGTCCACTGCAACCGTACTGTACTGTTGGAAGCATACACTGTGTACTCCTCTTTTTGCCACAACAGAAATATCCTAACCCGGAAGTAGCATGCATGTGCTGTTGCAAGCATACAGAAATACTCCAAACTCAAGGCCGCCTTGCATGCATAAGCAATATTTCCCAGCGCAAGCGTTTACAATCTTTTTATCTTTTTTCAAATGTATCATTTTATTTTACGATCCTATATAATATCAAAATGGAGCCTCCAGACAGTGGCGTCATGCCAACGGTGCACGGTGGGGGAGGGGCCAAATATTTTTGGTGAAGCCCTGGGAAGTGCCATTTCCGGCAATCTGGAGGCATTTTTGCCAAAATTTTGGGGCACGCTACGCGCCAACCGGTGATGGCGCTCCGCTTAGATGGTGCACCCCCCCCCCCCCCCGAATTTTTCCTAGCATGACGCCCCTGCCTTCAGATGAACGATGCCCAGAGCATTTTCCTTTCTCATTCAACTCCTTGTCTGGTACTGTATCGATATCGATGTGTTCCGATTCTACACGTTTCACTGTTTTGAAGCATGCATTCGATGGGTGCCTGTGCTAATCAAAATACAAAAGCCGTATGCTTGCGGTCAACCTCTGACCCTTCAATGATGCTCAGTAACTTATCTAATCAACAGCCTATCGCAATTGTCACCTCCACTAGAACATGTGTTGGCTATTATTAGCTTGCCACCAGATATCATAATCACACTTCCGCTTAATCATAACGGGATTTGGAACAACCGCGGTTTGTTACAAGTGTTCGTTTAACCCGTTCCCAAACGATACAACCATATATGTCCAGCCCTATTCACAAATATTATAAATTATTGTGATGAATTGACAGTAACATAGTCTGAGGTTTGAGGCTCGGAGCTTATGTTCAACCGAGACGCGAAGCGTCGTTGTTGAACATACGCTTCGAGCCGCAAACCTCAGACCATGTTACCGTCAACTCATCACAATGAGGTATATGTTCCAATAAGACACTACCCATAGCCCAAAACCTACATCGTGAAACACGAGGGGCTTATTTACTGAGCTTGTGATCGTTAAAAGTTGCCTTGTTGAAGGCAACTTTTAACGATCACAAGTTTATTAAATAAACCTCTCGTGTACCCCACGACAGCAGTGAAAAAATAATCAATAAATCAAAGAAACTCATTCCATCTCAGTTCAAATCGTAAATCGGGTTGTAATTTAAACAGCACTTCATCCGGAACACCGTCTGCTGCACGTGTGGAAAATCCAGAAAAATAATGCGGCTTGCTTGTCGCTCTGTTGATGAAGCAATGACGAAACGGGAGACGTCATTTCAAATATTTCGGGTGGTGACGTCAGACGGTAACATTTGCTACTGGAGCCGTAAACATAAAAGAAACTACGCCAGCTCTCATCCAATCAGAGAGCGATGATTTTACTCTTATTGGAAAATTGCTATTTGGAGCTGTTCTTGTCGTGAACGGGTTAGTCACTGGAAATATTTACCCATTTACTGAACGCAACGTCAAAACCAGCCAGTGCTACTCAGAGAAAATCAACATTGAAATGTTAGCATATTTATAAAATTTCGCCCCCAAGATATAGCTATGACTCCTCTTCAAGCTCGTTATGGCATAAGCTAAGTTTTTAGAGGAAAAACTGAAATATTTGGTGATGCCATGTGTATTCCGCTGGGCGGTATACTTTTGGGTGTTTTTGTTGTTGTTGTTGTTGTTGTTTGTTGTTGTTGTTGTTGTTGTTGTTGTTGTTGTTGTTGTTGTTGTTGTTGTTTTAAAAGGAAATTTAAATGTTGTGATTGTGGTTGTCCCATTGTTATTGGCAAATGTTATTAATGCAAATGGGCCACCGTGTAAGTAAAAGCTTATGATATAACTGGGGGAGCGCGGTGGCTCAGTGGTAGATTGTTGCATTTCTATGCTAGAGGTCCCGAGTTCGATCCTCGTCCGGGACGACCCGCGTTGTGTCCTTGGGTAAGGCACTTTATCCCGGTTGCCTACATGGGGGCACGATGACGCCGTGTACTAAGGCGTACTGCACGTCGATGGTACGCTTGTCTTCAACCAATCTAACCCTGCCTGTGCTGCGGTGCAGAGTTCAGAGTTACGATGTTGGAGAGCTGACAGCTGCTCGTCGTTGCTCGGTGGTTCTCTCCGGGTACTCCGGCTTCCTCCACCCGTAAAACTGTCACGGTCACGATTAGCCATTGTGCATCAGTATGTGACCTTAAACACCAATAAATAATTATTAATAAATAAATAAATACATGGGGGCACGATGACGCCGTGTACTAAGGCGTACTGCACGTCGATGGTGCACATGTCTTCAACCGCTGTAACCCAGCTTGAGGGGCAGCTTGAACAGAGATAGAATGTTGAGGAGCTGACAGTTGCGCGTCGATGCTCGGTGGTTCTCAGCTGGTACTCCGGCTTCCTCCACTCGTAAAACTGTCACGGTCACGATTAGCCATTGTGCGTAAGTATCTGACCCTAAAATACCAATAAATAAATAAACATGATATAACTGGGGTTTAATCCAGGGAAAGGGAATTTTCTGGTTTTCGTTTATGAAAGTCAGTCACGATACCGGGAATTTTCCGGTTGTCGATTCTGAATATCAGTTCCGATACCCGGGAAATTCGTAAGACAGAATCGGAAATCATTTGATTCTCGATTCTAATCTATGAATTACCCGGGCATTAGCACTCATTTTCAGAACCGGTAACCGGGAAACGCCCGTTAGCGAGATTTAACCATAGCTCTAACGGCGATGCTGTTCTCGGAAGAAACTCCTATTCGCCGTAATCTCATAAAGTATTATCATTGTCAAGGTGATAGCCAAAAGTTGCGATTTTGTTGTATGAAAGTGTAAATATTTTCGATAATATTTCTGCCTGGGTTAAATGTAAAGCAATATAGATATGTGACGGACCCCGAAAACAGGTTTGTCAAACTGACTTTAATTCAAGAGATTCTAAATGAAGTATGAAATTCAATGTCCATTATGGCGCACGTGTTCAACGCCATATGGGCTTCTGATAACAGATCAATAGTAAGATAGACAGTATTCTCTTCTGTAATAATTATCTGGGTAATTAAAGCCAGTTAAAATCTAACTGTAGAATACAGTGCATTACATATGTTCTGTACACACACCCAAATTACGCATCTATCCTCTCTCCGAAATGTCAAAAGATACCAAAATGCGAGTCTTTCAAAGGAACTTTAAAGTGAGTGTTAAATTAAGATAGATCTTAGCGGCCCGGTTCAAGAGAAGCGATTAACTGAGAATAAATGTTCTGGCTATCTAAATAAGAATCGGGGGATTTCTCCAAAAATTCATTCCAGCCAATTCCAGTCGGAAGGTGTGTAAGGCTGTGGGTCGTTGCGAGGCAGTTGGCCTGAGGGCACTCAGAGAAGGTCCGAATTTAGCCTTGGCCGTCGAGGGTCATAGGCACCGAGATTGAAAGTCCGCGTATTGTCGTAACCCAGTGAGGGTCGTAAGGAACCGATTGTAGTTTGTTAACGGTTGCGAACCGTAGTGGCACAGTAGCCAAAGAAGTAAAAGCTGTAACGTTGAGGTCTAGAAACTGTGTCAAGAGCTTGAGTAAGCGCTGGAATAACTCGCGAGATAAGATAGTTTTAGGCGGTGCGAGAATTGGTGATGTTGAGAACACTTTGCAGAATATTTTATGTAAGCTTTGTTAAGTATATATCTGAACTCGAAGAATAACTTAACCCCGTAGGAGCTAGGCAAGGCGCAAAGTGAACGTGAACTGTGGTAGACGCCGATTGGATTCTGATTGAACTGTGAGAACGCTGATAGAGTCACACAAGCAGAACATTGTATGTGTTAAGCCCAACTCACGGTGAAGTTAACCTTGCGAGGAGGAAACAACGAGAAATGAATAGACACTTTGTATTTATCACAAACCGTGAGAAGATGAAGATGATGTGAGGTTGATCCAGAGTACACAGCTAGCTTTGGGAGACGTCGAGGGCCTTAAAGAATAAACTTTTATTCGCGTAATTAGTGTATTCTTATGGATACTTTTGTGAGTAACTTGTTTCATATTATATTTCTTCGTAAATGTAAATAAATAATCTTTTCAGTCAATTATCGTTGATCACCCTTTGGCGTTGTAAGCCACATGCACCTTCAGGAATCCTAAGAGTCCCAAGCAGATAGGACATTGATAAGGGGACAAGGTTTGAACTGAGGTTCAGACGACAGTCACTGGCTGTCGGATGAGCACTGATAAGAACATAAATTTTCTTCCATCACTTAACCCCCGTAATCCTGTGACAATCATTGACACCATAATCTAGGAATTTCCCGTGTATCGTGATGGACTTTCATCAGAACCTGGAGCCGCTGAGCTGTGAAATTCCTGTTCTTGGTATTAACCCTTTACCCAACGTAGACGATATCAAAATTTATTACTTTAAATATCATTTTTTCAAATTTTTCAAAAAATTTCAACAAAACCATATCATGTGACCCCTCGTTGGAACGAGCTCGTCGAGCTCGTTCCAATGAGGGGTCACATGATATGGTTTTGTTGAAAATATTTGAAAAATAATATTTTTTCAGCTACTAAATTTGCATATTACGCGGGCGGATGCGGCCGATTCGTTGGGTAAAGGGTTAAACCTTAGATATAACTCCAAATTTCGACAAAATCATTGCTTGGGATTCCTTTACCCCCACCCCCCCCCCCCACCCCCATCCCTAACCCCCACCCCCAGTGTCTCTTGTATGAGTGCTCGCTTCCTTGAGATCGCATATGATATGTTTTGGAAGAATGTTAGAAACAGTAGTCTGAAACTTGTATTATGTGAAAAATAAATAGTAAAGATGGGGGATAGGGCTTCCGGTAGCCTCATTACACAGGGTATACAGACGTTGATCTAATCTCTCACTTCAATTTGGGGACTAGAAAAATAATTGCCACGAAGTTTGAGACAGGACTATCATTCGTCCCACTGATAGGTACTGGAATGGATATCAGGTTTGGATTAATACTAAACACTCACGGAGTGGGGGCTTTACCTGTAAACAGTAAGTATTGAATTCTGCGAAAAAGCGAACCAATCACAGCCACAGTTTCGACTAATTGTCAAGTCCAATCCGATGGTCCATTGGCAGAAATGTGCTCGTGTTCCTATGCTTTTTTCAATAGAATCTGATTTAATGTCAGTGGAAACGTTATTCCACAGTTGTTTTAGTGGTGCTCCACCTCGACATGATGTATGGGCAGTGTAGGATACTTGGCCCGATTTTATCGTACATAGCCTTCAAACCGTATTGGACTATGCTGGTCAAGCGGGTCAATGTGTGCTTGCGGGAACACGACAATGATGAATACAGATTCGTTGACAACACTTGAAATAAATTGGACGTTCTGACAGGAAACAATCAATTAGAGATGTCAGTTAGAGTAATCTGTCAATTGTATCGAACTTGGCCTCACAAAATAATGTCCACAAATCGATACTAATCCATCTCCGTTCATTACTATGGACAGAAAAGATTTCAAACTCTTCAGGAGACGAAAAGATTTCCGTTCACGTCCAATTGAATTGCTAAACTCATGTGATTATGGTCCCAGATACAGCCTAACCTTTGTATTTTTTCTGCCATAGTGTTAACTGTTATTTTTGGTGTTCTTCTTTTCCTGAAATCAAGGACGAGGAAGAACAAATGTTCAGCGCTTGTGGGGTGGGGAGTGGCAAGGAATTAAGAGATGTCAAGACAAAATTCCTTATTTTTTTGTAAAAACCTTTGGCTCAACTTTTAAATCTTCTCATATTTGTGATAAAAAATGGTAAAAAGTAGTCAATATTGTGAAGTTTAGGAACAACAAGCTACATGGAGCCTAAATGGTGTATGTCAATCAAATGATCAACATTATTTTGTCGCTGTAACAATTAGGGGACAGTGCAGTTCTGTATAATGTTCACAAAGATCTAAATAAAATTACTAGACCAGCAAAGGTGAGTTGAGCAGTATGTGTGACGGCCGATTTCACTTCATAATGTCAGGTGCGCATTGAAACGTCTACTAGAATCTCCAGTCGTATATATCGGCTGATGCAAGTCTTCTGGGATGCGATTAAAATGTCGAGATCTGTCGAAGTATCTTCAACGAAAGCTAAAAATCTTTAAAAAAATTAACTATATTGGTTGAGGTGTTATTTATTTGTTTATTTATTTATTTATTAGGGTTTAACGACACTTTAACAGCCATGGTATTATCATGTTGGTGACAGTATTACGGGTGGAGGAAGCCGGAGTACCCTGAGAGAACCACCGAGCAACGACGAGCAGCTGTCAGCTCTCCAACATCGTAACTCTAAACTCTGCACCGCGGCACAGGCAGGGTTAGATTGGTAGAAGACATGCGTACCATCGACGTGCAGTACGCCTTAGCACACGGCGTCATCGTGCCCCATGTAGGCAATCGAGTTAAGCGCCTTGCCTAAGGACACAACGCGGAAGCGCGAATCAGTCGCTGAAATGGTCACCCATTCAACTGCTAACCGCGCGCGACGTTGCTTAACTTAGGTGATCTCACGAGAACAGGTTTCCCCGACGCCACCGCGCCCTCGGTTGAGGTGTTAGATTTCAAAGAGTGTATTTATTGTTAAATTGCTTTCTTTCAAAACGTATACAATCTCGTGATGAATCAGATATAGTCAGTTTCTCATGTCTAAGGGAGCTCGTAGGCTGTGTTGGGCTCTATTCGTAGATCTGTAAAGGTTCATAAAGCTGATTGAACAGTCAACAATTGCGAAGGGTTCGGGAGCGCTAATTGCAATCGTTAAATAGCTAACAGCTGTGAAGAGCTGGATGAGCTCCCTATATAGAAAAATTGGGGACAGAAATGGTTGGTGGTATGGAGCTGGAAGACGTTCATAATAATTCATTACATACGATTTTCTTTCCCAGAAATGCCCATTATCGAGCTCGGCCGATGTAAACCAAACTAGAGTTGTCCACCTGATGTGTTACTAGGCGTAATCATTTTGTGTGCAGTGGAATGGTTCACAGTTATTTGTTGAAAGCAATCAATCAGTAAAATTGGCGTTACCAGTGTTGTTTTTGCATGTAAGGAATTAATGATGGCAGTAAGTCAAGATAAGGTGGATGTAGAGAAAAAAGTAGAGAGTTGTTCATAAAATTCAACACAAACTAAGATTCCTGGTCGTTAGCGGAGATTCGTCGAAGTGAGAGAGGAGACAGTTCAGGTATCCAAATGTCGCGGCTTCCCCATTGGGGAAGCCACGACGTACGGATAGCTGAACTAGGCGAAGAGGAATTTTCGAAGTTTATGGACAGAATGAGAAAAAAATAATACTGTCAGAAAATTGTGACAGATCTGAGAATATTTTATAATTATTTTATTTGGTTTAATAAATGGAGATGTTATTACTTGGTTACTTTTCTCGGTGAGATATCAGCCCTCGGTAAGTTCACATCAACAATCGACCTGATATCGCGACCGATAAAGAGTGAGAACTTAGGGCCTAAATTTTGAAAATGTATTTGCTTGGTCAGTAAAGGCCAGGTTGACCCTACGAGTACAGAGTCAGTGAAGTGCATCCGAACTTTGTAAGATGTAATCGTGGTGACTGCGGCAGTGAAACAAGTGAGAGAAAACATCGACGAGTGTGTACGATAGCTGAGTAAACCAAGTCCAGGTGACAGTGGCTTTAATCCTGTGAAATAAATGCCTGTTAGAAACGACCATAAACACTAGCGTTAATACGGAATCCAAATCCGTACGGAAAAACCGATGGCAGAGACCGAAGCCACATGCGTCAGTCGGGGGAGGGGTTAAAGCTGGCTGTGATAGATGATGTAGCTACACACAGTGCGAAATGCAATTGCGTTATATGTAAAGTCTCAGACTGCTGATGAATGTGCAAGTAAATTTTACCATATATTCGTTTATGCATGTACATAAATTATCTTTTCAGTGAGTTCTCGTCGATCACCTCATATAAATGTCTAAAATCATTGAGACCTTTAGGAGTACGAAGAGTCCCCAACAAACAGGGCATTGATAAGGTGGTGAGACTTTAGAGTTAAGACGACAGCCGCCGAGGGACGATTGCGCCATTAGCGATACCGTTGATCTCCCATCTCTTGAATGTTCTTACCCCTATTCCGTGACGGGATGGGGGGCTGGGGATGGCGACTCAACTTTTAAAAATGCACTTTTGGTGGCTGAACTAGGCACGTGGGGTTAAACATTGGCTATTCAGTTAGACCATGTAGTTTGTAGAATATTTTTCCTGCCACTGTGGGATATATAATTAAATTACGATTCTCAAGTGATTCAAGTTGTGTATAACTCAACAATAATCGAGGGCGAATTTCACGATTGACTTAATTAACTTCCTCCACGACTTTTTCCGAAATTTACCTACCCAGGCCAAATGCAAACAACCCGGAGCCTCCAAGCCCACATCCCTTCGCTGGCACTCCTGTCGGGAGTTTAGGTTACTGATTGTCAAGGTGATAGCTAAAAGTTGCGATTTTCTTGTTTAAAAGTGTAAATATTTTCGATAATCTTTCTGAATGGGTTAAACATAAAACGTAAAGATAGGTATATGACGGACCCTGAAAACCGATTTTTCAATAATTCGAGCGGTGGTAATAAAGCGTGAAATTTATTGTCCATTATTGAGCATTTGTTGAACATCACATGGGCGGTCTGGATAAAACATTGTAGTAAAAGCCAATTCTCTCCTGTAATCGTTATCTATGTAATTATGGCCAGTTAATAGCTAATTATTGGGAAACAGTGCATCACACATGTTCTGGACATACACCCATATTACGCATCTACCCTGTCGTCGAATGTCACGGAGATACCGAAATTCGAGTCGTTCAAGGGAACTTTAAAGCGAGTACTAAATTAAGATAGATGTGAGCGGCCAAGTTCAAGAGAAGCGATTAAACTGAGAATTAATGTTGTGGCTATCTAAATAAAAATCGGGGGATTTCTCGAAAAATTCATTCCAGCCAATTCCAGTCTGAAGGTGTGTAAGGCTGTGGGTCTCAGGCGAGGATATGGGGATGTCCTATGCTATAGGTTAGAGGAGGTGCCGCATCGGTGCGAAAGCATAGGCACGTTGTGACGTAGGGGAGCCACAGAGCTCATATTTAGAATAGGAGCAGTCGATCAGAAACACGAAGTACGAGCTCATGGGGCTAATTTTCATTTATGTAAACGGCATTACCCGTTTTAGAAGGCAAACCATACATAGGCAGAGTAGGCTTTGCCTGTATGAACATTATTCTGAGACAAACGTAAGGGGGGAGTTTAACCCCATTGGTGGAGACTGCTTGTGTGAAAAGCGTCAAGTAAAGTGACAATACGCTAGTGGCCGTGCGACGGCAGTGGTAGAGTGACATCCCGTCACTTGTTGGAGGAAAGGCGCCCCGATAAAGTGACAAAACGTTAGTGGCCGTGCGACGGCAGTGAAAGGAATGAAGTGAAGAGGCGACCAAGGAATAAACACCTGCGAAAAAGGAGGAAACACCAGCAACAATAGACAATGTGGGCCCGCAAGGGACTCGAAAACTGTGTGGGTAGGGGGTGATTGAAGTTTTGTTTTCTTATTCTTTTGATTCCATGTAAGTCACCAATTATCATATTTATTTTCTCATATATATGTATTGAACCCCTGTTGATTTATGTTTTTCGGGGAAAAGTTATTAAACCCTTCAGGATAAGAACCACCCCAAGAAAAGTGAAACGGGCGGGTTCGTCACGGTGAGGCATACGTTCTCGTACGGATTCAGGAAACACTCCTTGAGTTTTGGCTGAATACGCGGTGTGAATCTATTTCTTCCAGCAGCGACAAAGCCCGGTTTCCGACACTGATACTTGTTTTGTTTGATCGTTTATTGCGGTTTAACAGCTGGAGAAAGCCAGAGTACCCAACAAGAATCAAGCGCAGTTGAAGTAAGTGCCAGACTATCAGCCTATAAATCAATGATGAGCGGAGCGCCTTGGTTGAAGCCACGTGTATCGTGAACATGCAACACACATTTATCTCAAAAACATAGCTCATGGCCCTTTTTGTAACGAGCTCAATGAACTCGTTCCAATGAGGGTCATAAGCATTGTTTTTGAAACAAAAGAAAATGACAAAATAATACAATTTCAATGCTGAATTTTGTGAGCAGCGCTGGCCGCTTTAGACCGTAAGTTGGTAAGAGGTTAAACAAAAATAATTTTAGAATTTATACTCATTTGTAAAAAAATAAAATTCTGAAAATACATTGTAAAAGTTTGACAGTATTGCTTCCTCTTCCAAATATAAATAAATCGCCTTTTTGATTGACAGAAACTGTGCATATATTAATGAAAGAAGAGGTGCGCGATAAACTTAAAGGTGGGTATAATATTAAATATAAAATATAAAACATAAAGAACATCATTATCGTCACGTTTCGAGTTTACAATGACTATATGAGTTTTGTTTACTTCATTTCGAAGCAAAGTCAGTCTACATTAACCATTTGTTACCCGCTATGACAATAATGTCTGGTTTGTGCTATTTCCAAAACCGCCATTGAATTTTACAAGACATACCTCATTTGATCGATCGTTGGAACGAGTTGGTTGAGCTTGTTCCATTGAGGGTTTAGAATTTATTTTTGAAGGACAAAAAAAAAACAACAGAAAATTGTTAGTTATTCCGTAGAACAATTAGTAAGTGTCGACTTCTACTCGAGTTAACTGCAGAGCGTTAGTGGCCGGTCAGTCATAGGGAGAGGGTGGAGTAAGTCAAGTGAGACCGGGCTCCAAGGGAAGCTCAAGCGTTTAAAGAAAACAAATATTTAAAAAAAATGTTTTCCTCGAACATATTAGGCCTTTGGAATACGTGTTAGTTTCAAAGGAGCACTGTCTTTTTATAATACTCCATCCATTTTCTCTAATAACACACAAAATGTGTCCCGTATTTACAGTTCTTGCTTGTGAGGCCCTACTTTGAGCGGTATTCAGCCGCATATTAACGTAAACGGGCACAATTTTGTTGTGAGACACAAGCTATCCAAAAGGTCTAGAGTTAAGGATCTGGTGGATTTCAGACCAGGAAATCCTAATTTTCACACACCGAGAGAAACCAAGGCCAGCCCGGTGGGTCCGAGGCCCCTATTACTCCAGGGGGGGGGGGGCATTCCTCTCGTACCTGACTGTGCAGAGTTAAGTAACTGATATTGTTAGTGTACTACAACGCATACGTTAGTCACATTGAAATTTCAACTACATTATGTACCGAGGCGGTACTAGATCCGATATTCCCTTACCTAGGCCGTACTATATCCAAAAATGCCATAAACTCTCCAAGTACAGTACGGATATTTTTGCGTAAAGAAAAAGTTGGTCGTCCACGCAGCTGAATTATGGAGGAGGATGAATACTAATTTATTCCTGCAACCCAACTGAACGTCCATGTAAATATAATATAGACTCGACCACTCCCCTGTCGATAGTAGTGTAAAAGACCATACCGTTCGGGATTACATGGGTGAAAGGATTGAAGCACTTCTGTTCACGGTAGGGCATTAATTTTGCTAAATTACTGGTTACATTCACAATGGGGATGGGAGGAATCTCATGCCATACTTCACTCAGCTGGATCTATTGATCTGAAGAAGAATTCCATTCGAAATTCGTTTTGGAGATTTTAGCATGATTTTATTCATGATTTGATTTTATTGATAGATTCTTGGTTCGATTATATTGGTAGATTTAAGTATAATTTGATTTGTGATTCGATTCTCTTTGTAGATTTATAAATAACTAAATTCGTAATTCGATAGATTCCATTCGTAAACTTTAGCTTGATTTGAATGGTGATTCGCGATCTGGAGCCAATACTATAAACAATTGTATTCTCTAGAATTGTATTTTCTACCTATTAATATAACTGACTAAAATTGAATCATTAGCATTTTAAAAGATATGGCAATTTGCCAATTGGCAAATTGCCAGATCTTTAAAAATGCTAATGGTTCATTTTAACCCATTTAAAGTCATAATTACAAAATACAATTCTAGAATATACAGTTGTAAATGTTTTATAGGATTGGCCCTTGCTTGTAGATGTAAGGGTGATTTCATTCGTTATTTGATTATATTTGTAGATTTTAAAATTTAATTCGACTCTTCACGTTTAACAAAAATACAATTAGAAAGTTCCTTACTTGACCAAACAACAAAATATATATCGTCGTCGCCTTGGGGGCGGAGTGCCCAACACAATGCAGATACAATGTTTCTTGCTGCTTTGACGAAAACAGACTGCAAAAAGAAAGTGTTGTTGCAAGTACCGCTCACGTGCCAAAACAATAAAGAAGCCAACTCTTCGTCAGCATTCGACATATTTTATCCGATTTATTCGATCCGGTTTAACATCTTACATATTTTGTCTCAATCAGAGTGTTATTTTTATTGCTGTGGATATCACTAGCTTCTTTCTTTCAGACTTAGATTATTTCTGAATAACATCGTTCCTTAACTCATCACCTGAAACGACAAGCAGGCGAAACATCCAAACAAAGAGAATGTCCCATTCTGTGCCAAGCTATCGTACCCCCAGTCACCTTGTCAAACAAATCTGACGCTGCTATGGCTTAGGACCAGTCTATCCCTTAAATTATTCATCGCCATTTTTAGATTCAATCGACAGGAATATTTCAGACGGTTCGCTTATCAACCAACTGAAATATTCCAGCCGAACTAAAAATATTTTATTTGACACAACAAACGAATGTTTGTCAACCGACAGTCGTTTGCTGGTACTATTATAAAACATACAGTTTGTTTACTGCATATTACGACTCACCACCGCTGTAGTTTTATGCTTACGCCACATAGTCACTCGATTTTTGTCAATATCTTGGTGGTTTCAAAGTGAAATAAATACTAATTGACTGAAATACTTATATATAGGTGGAGCACGAACGAAACTCTGTACATCTTTGTGGGCAAAAGGACATTCCATCACAACACTGGTAGTCTCCACGAAAAGTGGGTAAACAAGTAGTTGATACGTCGAATTCCTTGCAGAATTAGACTGTGACCCATGGATTGATTTTGTACTTCAAAAACGTAGCGCACATGTTCCGTCTTTGGAACTCGTTCTAACGAGGGATCAAAGATAGGTTTCTGAAGCAAGAATTTTTCAAAAAATCAAACAACGATTTTTATATAGATTGACGTTCAGTTACAGGTAAAGAATATAAATACTGTCTCTTATAATTAATCGAATCTGTTTCAGATATCTTTAGATACACACTTTTTGAGACAATAGGTAAGGGGATTTCGGTTGTCCTAACATGTATGGCTTAAAACATCTATAAATACTATTTTATAAGTCCAAAATATACTTTCGTCATCTTGTATCTAAGCCATATACGAGAAAAATGAAAACTATCACTGGTAGTTTGTGGCACGTAATAATAAGTGACCACATTATAAGTTATTGTGGTGAATTGACGGTAACATGGTCTGAGGTTTGCGTCTCGGGGCTTATGTTCAAACGAGACGCGAAGCGTCGAGGTTGAACATATGCTCCGAGCCGCAAACCTCAGACCATGTTACCGTCAATTTATCATAACAACGAATATGTTACAATATGACCCTACCAACAGCCCAAAACCTACATCGTGTAACACGAGAGGCTTATTCACCGAACTTGTGATCGTTAAAAGTTGCATTGTTCAAGGCAACTTTCATCGATCACAAGTTTAGTAAATAAACCTCTCGTGTACCCCGCGACAGCAGTGAATAAATAATCAATAAATCATATAAACTCATTCCATCTTAGTTGAAATCGTAAATTTGTTTGTTATTTGAACGACACTTCATTCGGAACACTGTCTGCCACACGTGTGAAAAATCCAGAAAAATGAAGCGGCTTGCTAGTCACTCCGTTGATGAAACAATTACGAAACGGGCGATGTCATTTCAAATATTTCACGTTGTGACGTCAGACGGTAACATTTGCTACTGGAGTCCTAAACATAAAAGAAAGTACGCCAGCTCTCATCCAATCAGGATTTTACTCTTATTGGAACATACCATTATATAAGAAACATCTTATTCCTGCATGCATTTTCATCTAAATTGTTTCGTATGTTTATTACGTTACTCATTGCAGGCCTTTAACCCTTTGCACCCGGGTGGTATCTTCAATGTCAGTTCAATGGCAACAATTAGAAGAGTCCACATTCATTATTTGGGGTTAGAGAGGTTAGAGGGGATAGAGCAACTAATATTTTCAGCGTGCAGCCTTGCGTGGTCTTCTCCACATACTAACTTAGCAGGCATCAAACTTGATCAAATCATTAAGTATCCTGTTACTGGACGAAAAAGCGGTCTCGGGGGTTCAGAGGATTAACATAAAAAACTGTTCTCTTCTAACATAAAGGTTATTGGGTGATCTTTAGAAATAATTCAAACGATCTGACCTAACACCCCCCCCCCCCCCCCCCCCCCCACAATCCGCTAACCCCGAGCGCGATTAAGAAATAAAGTATGCGAAATCTGTGTTTGATATTAAGTGATCAGAAATTTGGAAATAAATGTATATGTAATTAGAACTCGTCGCCTGAGTGCTAGAATGTCCTATGTCCCCTATAGGGGACATAGGACATTCTAGACTCAGGCGACGAACTATCAGAAATATTCTTCAAAAGATGTGTTTGTATTATATAGTGTTCTATAAACAGAATTAGAACTGTTTGAGTATTCTTTTTTATTTCTGACCCATGGTTTATATAATAGACAATAGTTCACTGCTCGGATTCGAGTACGATTTTTATCCTCGACTGGGGCGAGTGGAGGATTATTTCACGAGGCGTTTCTCTTTATTTGTTTTCCCCAAAAACAGTCCTTCATCACGCCATCGTCGGTGCTTTCACACACTTGTTTGGCTCCCGCCGCCGCGGCTGTTCTTTCTTTTACACAGTGTGGTTACAAATTCTCCGATCTTGCCCTCGCAAGGTTAATTTGGCCTCCACCTACCAGGCAATTACTAATTCAAACTCACGTGAACAGTTCTCACAATCTACCGGCTCTCTCCTACCAGCCAGTTCTAACACTTATATCTCTTGTAACGAAATCAACAAGCTCGTCACAGTTATTGGTTACTTAACAATCATTACTAACTCTCAAGAACCGTCAGCGGTTCATGGCTCTCCACTGACATGACCTTGTGACCCTTACACCGAGATCCTTGGAGTATGAGAGAACAACCACCCCAGTACGGTCAGAATACATAACGTTTGATAGAAATTAATTCTAGCAATAGTAGATCTTTTTTGGAAAACAACACTTCCGCCACTATAAATAAGTTTATAACGAAGTTTACTTTTATTGAAGATACTTCAACAGAGCCTCAATATTTTAACGACATTTTCAGGGAATGCTTGTTATGCATGTTATTTGGGTGATCATTGCGCTTTTTATTCCAACCGACACTTGAGTGTCCACTGGCGATTCTGCTGAACGTTACAAAGGGCGTATGGTTTTCAGAAAACATTATCTCGTTATCAAATGAAGTCGGGCGTTACTTATAATAGCCAAATCGCATTATCTGGTGGGTACTGATCATATCACTTAAACGGATGTGGACATTACATGAAAGAGCACTATTCTCTAATTATTGCGAAAGCTTATTCAAACTCACATAAACCATTAAATCTTAACGTATCCTGCTGTTTATAAGCTTCACAATATTGTCTGCTCATCCGTAATTCATCGCGAACAGACTAATGTTTTGTTAGTCAAAGATGGAATGTATTACCAATCTGCAACTAAATTTGTTTTCATTTGCAGATAATGTTTTGCAGAAACTGCATATTGACATATTTCAATCTTTCCAAAATTTGGACACTCAGTGTTTAGTCATTCAGTTTTTATTTTGGTGGAGGGGGGCATCATCTGACCCCCACCCCAACCCACGGTGTCTCCGTCTCTGACATAATTAGCAGGACGTGTATGGATAAAAACGCGCCTTTAGTTCTTCCATATCAATTCTCAAAGCTGACCGAAGAGGTTTCGAATAAACGGAAACATCTGTCTAGTTTTCTGGTTTTGTCGCTGCTTTTTTTTTTTGTTTTTTTTTTTTTTTTGCTATTTGCAGTGTGTATTATGTAATCGGGATGTTCCTTACTATCATTATTGCATAAATACATTTTTTTGACTCTAGCACAATGTCTGGTGGAATCCTGCTTGACATAGGCGACATAAAATTAAATTCAAGCAGTTGCATCCTCGTGGCTCTTCCATTAATTGAGACTCCTCTGTTTAACCCTTTACCTAACACGAACGGCAGACCACAATTGCAAACAAAATTCTTGAATAACTATTTTTTTCATTTTTTTTTTTGGCATCCAAAACATAGTTTATGACCCCTCATTGGAACGAGCTCAACGAGCTCGTTCTAATGAGGGGTGATAAGCTATGTTTTTTTGTGATAAAAAATGAAAACAATCATGAAAATTGAATGGCAATTTTTGTGAATAGCGCTGGTCGGTTTTGCGTTGGGTAAAGGCTAAAACTGGAATCAAACCAATAAAAACGTCTTTTCGAAGATCTACACCGTTGTGCTTCATTGTGGTTTAGTTTAGATCGTTCGATAGTGTTACATAATAGAAAGGAAATCACTAAAAAACATTTTTTTTAAATCCTGTCTGTTTAAGCCTTGTTCTAGTCGTATTGCGACCTCCAACAACAGAAGATATTATATGAAGTATTTGCTCACATGAAGTGATTGGTATTCTAATTACATACGGCACCTTTGCATGATCCCATTTGTTAGATTTCATGCTGTTTTGTCTTCCAACTGAAAGAAGTATTGAGGTGCATGACTTTGCCTGAGTTGCTCATAGTATCACACTAATTTACAATTTTTGTCATACATCCATGAACTGACGCTGAAATATGGATGTGTCTTTTATGAAATTTATTATAAAAACACAACAACCGTAAAGTGGTTTGGTTAAGGAACGATCGTTGTTCTCTCTTGAGATTCGTCCTTAACTCTGTTAAGGCTGCTCGTGGGTATTCCTGCCCAGCAAATGGTTTCTCTTGACACTGAAATAAGTATAACTGGGGCACATTTAATCAAATGTCCAAACTGTAAATTGAATCGAATGTTTCACATATGATTTCTTATGTTACGTTTAAATTAATTTTCATCGACTTCAGTCATGGCTGCTTCACAGCAGCCATGACTAGATTTGGGGAAAAATATCCTGAAAATGCTCAGCGGGTTAAGAGTTAATAATACTTCCGCATCTCTTTCGAGAATAATAACCAACTTGTCTCCAGTTAATTTATATACATATGCAACTGCAACTCGTCGAGTATATTTTACCTGGATCGAGCCTTAGGCTCGATCAAGACCTTATATATTTGGCAAGTTTAGTAAATTAGGCTGTAAACTGGGATGACTTGACAATGCTGTTGATCCAAAATCTGATAAAGCATTCATAAAATGGATCGAGAAGCAAACAACACTTGCTATATGGCCTCAAATGCTTTATTTTGGAAAGAAGGCCTCTCCAAGGCAAGCTCCCATTAACACACATATTCTGTAGCGCAGTGCAGTCGTTGTGGACTGGTCGTAATCGACGCGTGGAAGTGATGTCTACACTTGCGTTCACCAGGTTACAAAAATCATCAGGAGCAAAATTTTAATTCATGTAGCACCAGGTTATACCCGGTGCTCCATTAATTAAACTGTTGGTGATTTTTCCTGTAATTAGTGTTTGGAATATAATATTATTGTGTCCGTGGAAATATTGCCCACTTGTGAAAGTGATCGGTCCACGGCGGTTGTACTGTAGTCATTCTGCCTCGATGGCCGTGTGTATTCAACGTCACCCTATACTGTACACACATTGAGATCATGTCTACTTAACGTCATGTAATAACGCATCCAATTGGTTGTCACGAATCTGATTGACGTAAATTAAATGCTTCGGCACCAAATAGTATCACACAAGAAAGTAACAGACCGCGGAAGATGATATTTTTCTATCAAAATTTTTGCTCCATTCTCTAATTAATTTTTAACCCTTTACCCCACGCAGACGATATCAAAATTTATTATTTTTAAATATCATTTTTTAAATTTTTTCAAAAATTTCAACAAAACCATATCATGTGGCCCCTCATTGGAACGAGCTCGACGAGCTCGTTCCAATGAGGGGTCACATGATACGGTTTTGTTGAAATCTGTTGAAAAATAATATTTTTGTAACTGCTGAATTTGCATATTACGCGGGTGGATGCGGTCGATTCGTTAGGTAAAGGGTTAAGCGTGGTATAAATACAAAACATAATTCAAGTAGAGTATGGTGGGCAGATCCAAGTTTCAAGGACAAATGCAGCAGTGTATACCTGGGTTCGCCTGGAATGTTAGCAAAAGTGTGAGTTTGTTAGTTGGGAAAAATGTCAAATCATATGATAAACATGTTTTCAATTCTTACTATTAAATTTCTAATCAGTTAAAAAAAAATACCACCGCTGCGGGTGAAATAACGGGGCTGCGCGCAACGCCTTGTCCCTAAAGACAGAATAGATTTCCATGCAACTGACAGGTCGATACAACATAATTACGGAAAATGTTCAACAAATGCTGATAGAATGTCTGGGGAGCAAAAAGTTGATGCTGTTCCTAACACGCGTGCTTGTAGAGACCAAATCGCGAGAGATTCGCTAATGTTTTAGATAAGAAGCTATGGAACTCATAAATTATGGAATTCTTAATTTAAGTGATAATGAACTTATCTCGTCATTCTCTCAATCACGTAAAACACGGGGGCTTCAGATATGCCACACAAACAATTACTCTACCTATGAATGAATAATTCCGTCCCTAACCGTCACGATAGTGGGTTTTTTTGGTGTATGTCAAATCTGTAGACTAGTTTTTAGCCCTAGGCCGCTTTTGGTTCGCCTCTATGCTCCTCTCTTCTGCCTCAGAACGTTTATTTTGGATAGCATTTACGTACATATCACCACATATGCTTTAGAAACATACGAATGTCATGTATAACAGCTATTAAGCCATTTTAACTCTTGTAGGCGCAATTTCAACATGAACCACATTTTTCTACAACAAAACAGGTGGCACAACATGAAATGTTGGGGTAAACTTGCAGATACATTCGAAGTGCCTTGGCAGTTGTTTCTAGGCAAGTCCAGGCTGCATATATAGTCAGTCAAGACTTGCCTAGAAACAATTGCAAAGTCACACAGTATTGTCTGTCAAAGTATACCAAAAATGCATACAAATCTCCACACCCTTTAGGGTTAGTCTGGTTTGCTTAAAGTTTGGCGCAAAAGAAAAAGTATTATTCGTTGATAAGACGATAATACAAAGAACGCTGCAAGGCGAACTAGAAAAAAAATTAATGGCATAACCCTACAGGCATGGCGTCACTAAGGGGGTGATAGGAGTGGGATCCATCGGCCCCATACTTTTTCCATTGGGGATATATTCGTTTGGGTGCGAATTGTAGACATGTATTCGTTCTTGCTACACTCTAAAATCAGTTGGGTTGAAAATTAATCCGAATCCACGTTGTTGATTGAATATGAGCCCGACTGGGTTCATATTCACTCAACCCAGTTGATTTGGGGTTGATTTTTAACCCAACTGATTTTAGAGTGTACAGTAATCATGTATTTTTATTTCGAGACACTGCTAACCCTGCTGGTGTGGAGATTCTACGTTGGGGAGTCTGACAGTTGCTCGCCTTTGCTCTGTGGGTCTCTCCGGGTACACCGGCTTCCTCCACCCATAAAACTGCCCGACACGAGGTGACCTGGCTGTCGAAACTATCGTTAAACCTCAGTAAATAAATAAATAAATAAATAAATAAATAAATAAATAAATAAATAAATAAATTCACCCCTCCCCCAAAATTGCTCATTATGGTGACGCCCCTACCTATAGGATCGGAGCACTTCATTATAACTGAACATTCCTACAAACAGAACTGAAAGGCTGTATTGTATATTATCACGTAATCCGACCTTTTTTTCTTACCATTAACCCTTTACCTAATGAATCGACCGCATCCGCTTGCGTAATTTACAAATTAGGCTGTTGAAAAAAAAATTATTTTTCCAAGAAATTAACAAAAACCATATAATGTGACCCCATATTTGAACGAGCTCGTCGAGCTCATTCCAATGAGGGATGACATGGTATGGTTTTGTTGAAATTGTTTGAACAAAAATGAAAAAACGATCATTGAAATAATAAATTTTGATATCATGTGCCTTGGGTAAAGGGTTTTAAAGTGGTAAATCACGATCGCTCAATAACACTTTGAAGGTGGCAGTAAGTGTTGGTTTTCTTCTGTTGTTCTAACACATGTAGAGCCAGCCATTAAAACAAGGACAAACAATTCGAATCCGTTGATCCTTCAAGGTCTTGTACTGTCTGTTTTAGAAAATATACACGGTGGCCACTTTCAAGTACACATGCATAACTTCAACAACCAGTCAGTGGCACCAAGGAATCATCGCCGGATAACAGACGACAGTGACTCAGAAGAGGACTGAAATAAACATATTTTCAATGGCATTATTTAATAAGTTGGTTCAATAAAATTGTGTTACTAAATGCTTCAGAATATCTGTGTCATTGAATTGGAGCTCTTTTCGGGAGCGGACGTTCTGCCAAACAACATATTGTTTTTGACAAAGAACTTCGAGGCCTTTTTGGTAGTGCTGTTTGTTTCCCGGGCCGTTTTGATGTCTTTTGTCGGTATTTGGATCATGCGACAAATTGAATCTTCAACTACCTCAACATTTTTAACTTACTTATCTTAAACGATATCCAGTTTCCTTGCATGATTGGTCGAGGTGAATAATTTTCCTGACGCAGGAATGTTTTCCTTGTCCGTCCCTTTTGTCAAATTAAAAATTGTGGGCGTGTCCATCGGTGCAATTAAACCGCAATTGCTGCAGGTGGGCTGTCAGTTAGTATTCAAGTGGGTTGTTCAAACTACTGTTTCTCTTCAATATATGAGACCGCGTGGATTAGCCTATGTTCCAATAAGACTAAAATCCTCCTCCTCTGATTGGACGAGAGCTGGGTCAGTATATTTTATGTTTACGGCTCAAGTGGCAAATGTAACCGTCTGACGCCACAACGAGAAATATATGAAATTACGTTACCCGTTTCGTAATAGTTTCATCAATGGAGTGACA
Organism: Pictodentalium vernedei; assembly: GCA_031216915.1. Lineage (NCBI taxonomy): Eukaryota > Metazoa > Mollusca > Scaphopoda > Dentaliida > Dentaliidae > Pictodentalium > Pictodentalium vernedei. The sequence continues at coordinate 640,157,713 of CM062296.1, read as the reverse complement.
AGCAAGACGCTTCATTTTTCTGTATTTTTCACACGTGCGGCAGACAGTGTTCCGAATGAAGAGTAGTTTGAATTACAAACAAATTTACGATTTGAAATTAAGATGGAATGAGTTTATCTGATATATTGATTATTTATTCACTGCTGTCGTGGGGTACACGAGATGTTTAATTACTAAACTTTTGATCGTTAAAAGTTGCCTTGAACAAGGCAACTTTTAACGACCACATGTTCAGTAAATAAGACTCTCGTGTTTCACAATGTAGGTTTTGGGCTAAGGTGGGGGTCGTATTGGAACATATACGTTATTGTGATGAGTTGACGGTAACATGGTCTGAGGTTTGCGGCTGGGAGCGTATGTTCAACCTCGATGCTTCGCGTCTCGATTAAACATAAGCTTCGAGCCGCAAACCCCAGACCATGTTACCATCAATTCATCACAATAACTTATAATGTTGAAAATAATAAAACTGTGAGCATAAAAGCTGATATGACCGCAATGATATAAAGGACAGACTCTTAGGTCAAATAATAATACCTTACAATACCAATAAACACTCTGAATTAAATTATAACCATGGAAATGAATTGTCTGTCGCTTTATCGGAGTATGAATGTAGGATGGGCGTATTAACTTTTTCTTGTGTAGGGAAAGTTTAGAAACCATCCAGGAAATTAGGTCTACACCAAATGATCGGCGCACACCAAATGGAAACCGGGTGCCGCATGTCCTCCCTTCGCAATTGTTTTAGAGAAAGAGAGAGAGAGAAAGAGAGAGCGAGATTAGCCGAACGTTATCTTTATCAACCCGCCATTGCAATTTTAATGGGAGTTAGGAGGAAAAAGTGTGCGCAAACTCTTTGTTCTTAAGATATGACCAAAGATTCCCTCGTTTGATTTGTCTCAACTACGGCCTTTAAAGAAGAGAAAACTACACATTTTTGGCTCTATATTACAGAAATTTCCGCAGCGAGCCGAAACGATGTTTCGGCCTGATGGCGAAAGTAGTTAAGTATGCAACCAAATATATGCATTTTCCCTAATGTACAGAGTCCAAAGCATAGTTTTCTGCATTGTAACCCTACCATGCTACTAAGGCACATAGGTCGCCCCTGGTATATATCAGTCTGTTGGCGTTCTTGTACGACCGGAACCGGAAGTTCGAAATAAAATAATTCCTGAATCCATGAATAAACGTAAACATCTCACATACTGTATTCGTCTGTCTTTGTTGAATCAGTCCTAGCTGATTTGAGTGCAATTTTTTACTTAAAATCCCCATTCACATGTGCAAATGTGTCGCGATCCCCGCTCCGCTGTGCCAGTTACTATAAAAATCATCGTCCTTTCTTGATTCTAATGCTTTCGGAAAATTTAAAGAGATTTTCTCGTAGATTTCCAGTGAGTGTAGTATGTGGAATTAAGTGATGCGATCTTCTGATTTAAACATGAAAAGTTTCCACGTCCAATGGCGTTATTTAATACATTGCAAGAAGGTAGCTTGGACGATAGATTTTTTGCGTATTGCGCCGTCTACCCGAATATAATGAAAATCAATTTCGTTGCCGGACAGGCGCCCTGCGTGGAACTTGACCACTTTCATTTGTGAGCTCCGTTTTGCAGGACACAGCGAACGCCAGAATTGATGGGCACGTTTGTCTTCAACAAAAACGAGTATGGATTGTTCGAAGAGAAAATAATGTAAGGTTCGGTATATATCAGGTAAGTCCATATTTGGGCGGAAGGGTCGTTATTTAGTTTTTGGCAGTACAATGAACTGGTAGGTCAGGCAATACCATACACCCAAATCATAAAAGAAAAACAAGATTCACTCAGGCAGTCCTACCTCGGATGCTATTAACCACAAAATTTTCTGATCGAAATCGTCTCAAATTTTAGAACACACCAAATACATACAGAGTAGAATAAGATTCCTTGAGAAACTAACTTAAAATAAGATAATAATAAGATAAGAGATAAGTGAAAGAGGAGTGGCATGAGGGAAGGGTCAATATTATACTTTGGGAGATCGAGAAAGCCCCAATAGTGGAAAACAGTTCGTGTCTAAATTCTGGGTGATTATGAGAAGTGCGTGGAACGGGGTTGGTCGAGGCCTTCTCGTTGAAGGACTGCGCAAATCGACTGAATGCTCAAGTATTATTATTTTTAATACTAAAGTTCAGCATTTGTGCAACACAACGGATACAATTTCTCGTATAGTGACTTGTCTTGTCTAGGTCTTTGTCGTTTCATCTCCGTTAGCTTTTACAGTACTATCATTTCAAAGGTTGACATAGAAGTTCGACTCTTCTGTCAGGAACAATGCGGATCTCACCTGTCTTTGATGACCATACCAATATGAATGAAAACTCCCAACAGCAGAAGGTTTATGATCACGCTGCGTTGTTCCACCAATTGTGTTAATATATTTATGTTTTCAAAGTGAATTAAATATTTTTATTGGAATATCTATAACTGCAGCCCGAAAGAATATATGTACATGTGTATCTTTGTGAGTAAAGAGACGTTATATTGTATCAATGATTGTCTGCGCGCAAACATCATGAACAGTGGGGAAACAAACAGCCCATAACAGCGTCGAGTTCAGAATAGAGTTAGACAGATTGGTTTGACCGATTGTATGTTTCGAACTCTACTCTGGCTCGATAATTTATTGATTATAATTTATAGTATATATTTGAAAGAATAATCTGTTCGGGGTGTTGGATCTGTGATACGCAAGAGCTTGAAAAGAAAAACATACATTCCATTTAAGCTTTGCGTAGCTTTGGGAAAAGAAAATTATGTTCGCAGCATTCGGTCATGTTTTGTGTCCCGAGGAAGATCGATCTTCGATTTTCCACTGAAATTTGCGCAGGATATCACCCCTTAAGTGCAACAAGACGCCATATACAATGCTTTAGCATTGCATATGGCGTCTCGTTGCACTCGAGAAACGATATCGTTGCGTTGCTAACACCATCAAACAAACTGGGTTGAACATATCACGACAGATCTTTAACTATCGTAACAATGTATGTAAATTTTCTCCTGTTCCAAAAACTCAAATGAAATCTCAGTCTCACGAAGTAGGCAAAGAATACTCTTCACTCCACATAAGTAATATGCATGGTCTTCTTTGTGACTTGTAATTCCTGCGTACCTGACAGTAATTTCAATTCGAATCACATGTCATTATCATTTGGAAGAAATGTCCACGGCAGACAAGTGCCAATTAGTAAAGTATTTCTTGAAGTTTATGTAGTTCTTATTCCCAGTAAATGATGAGCTAGATGGTATCCATTGACATAAATAGTTTCTGTTTATTAACCTTGGCATCAGATAAAATCTTTTGTTGAAACTCGTAAGGTTTGCGGCAAGAGAAAAGCAGTTACGGACCTCAACGGGACGGACCTGGAAAACGCCTCCTTTAGTATTTTCCAAACTTACTTGGGTTTCAGTTTCCAAGATGTACAAAATAATGAATTTTCCAAACATCGGTCTTCCTTGGTCGGCTGAATAGTAAACAAGATATAGATGTGTTTTTTTTATTTTTCATTACTCTAAACTTTGAAGATGAACATCTTGTGAATGATGAACTAGTATACAATAATATTGTGGAAACGTCATTTTAGCCTCGTTTTGAAAATTGACAAGATTTCAAAGAAATCAGAAAGGGTGCTTCAAAAATAACACATTAAAACGTATACATATTTCTAGACTATTTGTAAGAAAGAAGTACTTTGAATAGCGGACAGATAGAGTCGGAAATGGTACGAAAAATGCGGACTTTAAAAGTTTCAGTGCCCGCGACGGTGATATAATAGATTATAACCGGAAAGAACAGCTAGATCACGAAACAGAACACTTGATATTGTACAGCAAAACGTGTAGAAGACAGGGCTAATGATCATAGCAAACAAACAAGAAGATTTTGCAAGAATGCAGATTGGAACAACGCCGAATGAAATCTTTGCCGTGATTCATGCTAGAAAACATTGTCGAGAAAACATTATCAGAAAAAAAGATCTGGAACTCGCGTAACCCCGTGCTGACAGAAAGCATATGTTAGTTTCAATACGGGGTTTGAAGAAAAATACACATACCTCTGGTATACGCGTCTATGTATGTGAGGGCGAGTGTTGTGCAAAACAATTTGGCTCTACATAGAACCAAATCTGGTTCTAAACCTTGTCCTTGGGATGGAATCAGTTTTGGTTCGAGATGGAACCAAAAATGGAATGCTCTATACAACCGGTTTTGGTTCCATACATATAATCAGTTTGAGTTCAATAAAGAACCACAGTTTAGATTTGGGTTTCGTCTCAGGGGCAAAGTTTAGAACCAGTTTCGATTCAAATATAGGAAAACGGAATATGGAACCACTGTTTGGATTCTGGTTGTATCTGTCGGAAACCGGACTTTGTCGTTGCTGGTGGAAATAACTTCATGCCGCGTATTCAGCCAAAACTCGAGGAGTGTCGCCTGAATCCGTGCGTGGACATATGGCTCGTTTCGTTTTTGTTGGGATTGGTTCTTATCCTGAATGGGTCAATGACTTTTCCGCGAAAAGCATATTAAATTAACAGAGGTTCACTGAAAACAACAATTTTAAAACATATATAAAAGTAAATGTTTTTTGAGTCACCTGCGGGCTCACATTCTCTGTTGTCGCTGGTTTCCTTTCCTTGTCGCTAGTGTTTGGACTTTGGTCGTCTTTTCACTGCACGCTTTCACTGCCGTCGCACGGCCACTCACGTATTGTCACTTTATCGGACGCCTTTGCTCAAACATGTGACGGAATGTCATTCTCCCACTGCCGTCGCACGGCTACTAACGTATTGTCACTTTACTATATCGCCTTCCCTCTAACAAGTAACGGAATGTCACTCTACCACTGCCGTCGCATGGCCATTAGCTTATTGTCACTTTACTAGACGCTTTTCACTCGAGCAGTCGCCACTAATGGGGTTAACGCTCCCCTCCATTGGTCTCAGAATAATATTCTTACAGGCAAAGCCTACTCTACCTACGTATGACTTGCCTTCTACAACAGGTAATACCATCTACCTAAATGCATATAGCTCCCTGAGCTCGTACTTCCTATTTCTGATCCTACAATAGATATGACGACCGGGTTGACCCGCGACTGTTCCTAGTTTAAATATGAGATCGGTGGCTCCCCTTACGTTACAACGTGCCGCCTATACTATCGCACTGATGCGACACCTCCTCTAACCTATAGCATGGGACATCCCCAGCCCTCGCCTTCGACTCACAGTCTTACACGCCTTCAGACTGGAATGAAATTTTCGAGAAAACGCCCGATTTTTATTTCGATAACTAGAACATTAATTCTCATTTTAATTGCTTCTCTTGAACTTGGCCGATTAGATCTATCTTAATTTAATATTCGCTTTTAAATTCCTTTGAAAGCATCGCATTTTGGTATATATTGACATTTGTGACTGACCAGATGCGTAATATGGATGACGTGTGTCCAGAGCCTGTGCGATGTACTGTTTTTACAACAATTACCTATTAACTGGCCATAATTACACAGATAATGACTGCAGGAGAACACTGGCCTCTCTTACGCCTTTAATCTACTCAAAGACAGCTCGCCAATGGGTTCGCCAGACGCGCGATAATGGACATAAAATTCCATGCTTAATTAGAAGCGCATGAATTATTGCTGGTCTGTTTAAGTGATAAATCTGCTTTCGTCGATCAGTCATGCATCTATCTTTACGTTTGACATTTACCCCGGGTGAGAAAGGTGAACGAAAATATATACACTTTTAAACAAAATATTGCAAATTTAAGCTATCACTTTGACAGCATCTACGATGTAAAGTTTAAAGCCAGCTTTGGTTCCATACTTAGAACCACTTTTGGTTCAATATAGGCCCACTCTATACATTTCTGTTCTATCTTGGGGACAAGGTTTAAAACCAGTTTTGCTTTGAAATGTAGGATAAGTTTTTGTTTCATATATAGAACCTGTTTTGTATATAACCAGTTTGGGTTCCATACATTAAACCAGTTTCGCCTCTACCTATATTATGTTCTGTCCGATCCGAGTGTTTTCATCAAGATTTGCCTGATATACGTTCTGGTTATACCTAAACGGTTAGACGGTTACATGTCTACCTAACCATTTCGGCAGTATTTCTTACTTCTTGAACAGGCACAGTTATTCAGTATAACTACCGTGATATCTACTATTCTTTCTGACACATTAACTTTCTTCTCGATGACTACACAAACAGACAGACTGATAGACAAATGCACTTTCTCGCCACTTGAAATATTGCTACTGTGTAAGTATAGTTAAAATGTTTTGCGATAAAAAGAGATGCGTCTGTTTTGTTGCGTCAACCTGTTTATCCATATTCTCTGTTCCCAAGAAACGTCTGAGAGGATTAGTCGGTAAGGTAATGGTTATAACTAAACGGTTAGACGGTTACATGACTACTTAACCATTTCGGCACTATTTCTTACTTTCTTGTACAGGCACAGTTATTCAGTATAACTACCGTGATATCTACTATTCTTTCTGACACATTAACTTTTCTTCTCGATGACTATACAAACAGACAGACTGATAGACAAATACACTTTCTTGAAATATTGCTACTCTGTAAGTATAGTTAAAATGTTTTGCGATAAAAAGAAATGCGTCTGTTTTGTTGATGTCGCAATACACACTTCGTGTTCTGCAGTGTCAAAAAAACTGTTTATATCTTCCATTTTCTACGTGTTTCTCCTTGTACTTCGAAACGCTTTCCACTAAAATGAATTCTTCGTCCCCCTGAATTAAACCCGATGTCTATAATTCATGAACGGTGGAAGAAAGAAGTTATTATTATTCAATATTTAAAGTGGCTGACACCTTCAAGGGACAGACCAATCCCAAATCAAACGCTGATGGCTGGGATAAGGTTGTACTATACAGAGATTATCAGCACCGTGAAGTTTCCTGGTTTGGTGCATTGCGTCGAGTGGAGGGCCTTCAAACATGTAGCATCGCGCAAGTCGACGAAGCCGTCTCGTACGACACTACTTGATAAAGGTCCTCAACGAGACGTGATACAGCATATCAGAAGACTTCACTGTTCTGATGATATTTTTTATTATATACCTACCCTCCGATAATAATTAAATAGTAAACTTGCGTCTCGGTTGTGGATTCTGTCAATTCCAGTTTGCACAAAGGCAGGTTAGCGGAGACTTACTGCCGAGACTAGAGCCACCAGAAAAATAATTAACCTCCCTCCCCTGAAAAAAGAATGTCATAAAACAAAACTAGTCCCATATGCATAATTTTAACAGAACAAAAAACTTTCTATTTCATATACTGAAAATATTTAATCGGTCGGTTTCGTTCTTCGGGTCCGGGTGGCTGTGGGATGCGGTGGTCCCATGGTACATTCGCGCAAAAGCTAGGGGTTGCAATGTGAATGAACCTTTCGACATTACAACGGATAATCTGTGCCCAACGCTAAGCTCATGTCTCTGGGTATGGTGATGGGCATATATCACCTATCACCCCAAAAGAAATCATCCGTTTCGCATCCACTCTGTTTGACCAAGTCACCCATGGGACCCCCGGCCTTTCAAGGCTGCCCGGACTTGGGGCGCGGGACTGTCGGATCTAGATCGAGGTTTTTTTCTTGTGTGTGTTTTGTTTTTTCCTTTCCTCTCTTGTGTGTTTTGCTCTTCACCTCATATGGTAGATTATTTTGTTTAATAGTATTTATCATGTGACGTATACGTGTATGCTTGAAAAACAATAAAAACAAATTAAAAAAAAAAATAAAATAGATAATTATACTTGTTGCTTTACTTTTAGAAATTTGGGTTCTTTGTGGTTCCAAATTGAACCAATGCAGTATATATAGTAGCTCCAGGGTCAATAAAGAACCATGTTTTCTATATAGGTTCTACCTCGATCGCTTTGTTATATACAGGTTCCTCCTTATCTTTCTGTGTTCTTTCAGCAGCTGGGTTGCAATTAATTTAACGGCACCCAAATTACCCAAGCCTTTCAGTTTATCTGTCGGTTCAAATACTTATGTGTCTCTTACCACTGACATATCGTTGTTTTTGTAGCCGTTTTGTGAAACGAGAGAGAAGTGAAAATTATTATTTGTGCATCGACAGTGTAAACTGATACGGTTTGAATTTGCAAGTGTGAGTTTTGAATAAATGAATTGTTGGTCAAGGCATTGCATTGTCTTTTCACGTGACATCGACGAAAATTCGGGCGAGAATGTACATTTATGCCTGTTTGCAAACATTTCCCAGTGAAGGTTATTGAAATCCACGATTCCATTTTGGCCACATCTCTATTTGTGCCTCCAGGCCTCATTCTTCTTTTTTCTGTCGGCCTCCCAGCTCGGGGAATCAACTTCCGTTTCGCGTGTATTCAACAGCTTTTACAAACAACGTTCGCAAATATGTGTATTTTAAGATCCACTGGTCACTGTAAATTATATCTGTACTGAACCATATGCCTAAAACCACGTCCAGTAACTTAATTATTTATTTATTTAATGCGGTTTAACAACCCTTTCAACAGCCAGGGTCACCTCGTGTGGGAGAGATTTACAAACAACGTTCGCAAATATGTGTATTTTAAGATCCACTGGTCACTGTAAATTATATCTGTACTGAACCATATGCCTAAAACCACGTCCAGTAACTTAATTATTTATTTATTTAATGCGGTTTAACAACCCTTTCAACAGCCAGGGTCACCTCGTGTGGGAGAGATTTACGGGTGGAGGAAGACGGTGTACCCAGAGAGAACGACCGAGCAACGGCGAGCAACTGTCAGACTCCCCAACGTACTAACTCCACACAAGCAGGGTTAGCATTGAAGACAAGTGCACCATCGAAGTGCAGTACGCCTTAGTACACAACGCCACCGTGCCCCACGTTGGCAATTGGGATTAAGTACATTGAGCAAGGACACAACGCGTTTGCCGCGGGTGGGATTCGAACCGATGACCTATCGGCTTGCAGCCTGCATCTCTACCTACTGAACCACCGGGCCCCCACTTCTAGTAACACATTATCGGAACCAACGGTATCAGTTTGTTGAATTACCCCATTTTTTCCTTTTTATAAGATACATTCCTAAAAACAACTAAAGGGGTGAATAGTAGCGTAGAAATATGGGTATACGGACATAAACGTGCGATTAACACCGTACGTTTCAGTTTTCACGAATGTTTTCGGTCTGCCGGGAGCAGGGTCGTGGCTAGAGGTTTCCGATTGGGGGTGTAGGCTAGGGAAACCCCCTCCCAGTCCCTCCCCCTAGCTGGAAATTCACTTTCGAGAAAAACTTTTAAAAATGAAGCCATGAAAGGAGGCATAAAATTGATTCTAGTAACTGAAATGCCAATACATTTATGATAAAATTTTCAGGTTGTTATTATTATTTGGTATTATTTTGGGAATGGAATATGTGCTAAAGAAATTCTCAAGCTGAGAACTATGAGCAATTCATACTCTCCTATTACATTAAATCAGATCTTATGCAGGAATGATCAATTTTCGATATATCATCATTTTGTAACTGTGAGTGATGGAATTAACTCAGGATGACGATTTTACATGATGTGATTTTCTTGAAGTTCATTTCGAGTATTGTTTTTATTACGATAAGTAAACATACTACAGAAATCTCATACCGATTGACATCATGTATACTTATTAAGATCGATATTGTGTACACTGTAGTTGTAAATAGTAAGAGATGGAATTTTTGCCGATTTGAAACCGAATTGGAATTTTGGGAAGTAAAGGAGACATCAGCATCACCAAAGAAGCTCTACAATCCAGAGAGATGGAACTTCCAACTACTCATGACTTGCCCTCCGATTTTCTAACTATAGGAAATTTTGGCCAGGATTTGGGGGCGGGGTGATCCCCCATCTCGCCACGTCCCTGCCGCCGGGAGTTCATTCATCAGAAATTAGTCGGCGTGTAATTTACCAGTTGTTCGATTTTCCCCGCCAATGTTTTAACCCTTTACCCAACGTAACGGCCAAAACCGGCCAGCGCTATTCTCAAAAATCGCCTATTAATTTTAATTATTTTTTCATTTTTTGTCTCAAAAACATAGGTTATGACCCCTCATTGGAACGAGCTCGTCGAGCTCGTTCCAATGAGGGGTCATAACCTATGTTTTTGAGACAAAAAATGAAAAAAAATAGTTATTCAAGAATTTTTTTTGCAAGTGTCGTCTGCTTTTCATGTTAGGTAAAGGGTTAAAACAGCAATTCAATCATGACATACAACAGGCCAAAATCAAAGTTTTCGAGGCACCGTCAAATTTGACAAAGGATTTAGAAGTAAATATAAATATGTGTCTAATGGTTGGTAACCTGTATACAAGACATGCGAGTTTCAAAGCCATGCATCTTCTATAAGTGTGAAGTTCCCTGCATGAGGCTCAAATTTGAAATAATAAAGAACAAAGGAAACAACAACCTAAACTTACTGTTTATGTGTTTACTAAAAGACGCAGTGGTTGGCATACCTCTCTTGTCGGGACAGGTTGGTATTGAAATGCCTGCCCTTTCAAAATAGAAAGTAGGCAAGGAATTGTTTTGTTCGTCCAGTGCAGGAAAAGTGATTTGGTTCGGACGAAAGGCCCATGCTCAAACGACCCTAAGACGACAAAAGGTGAAGAGGAGAGCTAGATTGTCGAGGTGATAGCTCAAAGTTGCGATTTTCTTGTTTAAAAGTGTAAATATTTTCGATAATCTTTCCGAATGGGTTAAACATAAAACGTAAAAATAGGTATATGGCGGACCCCGAAAACAGATCGGCAATAATTCAAATTCTGCTAATTAGGCATGAAAATTTAATGGTCATTATGGCGTATTTGTTGAACGCCACATGGGCTATCTGATAACAGATCAGTACTAAGAGAGATAATATTCTCTCCGGTTATCATTATCTGGGTAATTAAAGCCAGTTAAAATCTAATTTTTGGAAACCAGTGCATCACATATGTTCTGGACACACACCCATATTACGCATCTATCCTGTCTCCGAAATGTCAAAAGATACCAAAATGCGAGTCTTTCAAAGAAACTTTAAAGCGAGTGTTAAATTAAGATAGATCTAAGCGGCCAAGTTCAAGAGAAGCGATTAACTGAGAATAAATGTTCTGGCTATCTAAATAAAAATCGGGGGATTTCTCGAAAAATTCATTCCAGCCAGTTCCAGTCGGGAGGTGTGTAAGGCTGTGGGTCGTTGCGAGTAGATGGGGAGGTCCCATGCTATAGGTTAGATTAGGTGCCGCATCGATGCGAAAGTACAGGCACGTTGTTACGTAAGGGAGCCACAGAGCTCATATTTAGAATAGGAGCAGTCGCGGGCCAAGTCGGTGGCCATATGTGAGAATAGGATCAGAAACACGAAGTACGAGTTCAGGGAGCTATATGCATTTAGGTAAACTGCATTACCTGTTTTGGAAGGCAAGCCATACGTAGTCAGAGTTGGCTTTGCCTGTATGAACCTTATCCTGAGATAGACGTAGGGGAGAGATTAACCCCATTGGTGGCGACTGCTTGTGTGAAAAGCGTCAAGTAAAGTGACAAGAAGCTAGTGGCCGTGCCACGGCAGTAGTGGAGTGACATTCCGTCACCTGTTAGAGCAGACGCGTCCGATAAAGTGACAATACGCTAACTAGTGGCCTGCGACGGCAGTGAAAGGGTGAAGAGAACAGGCGACCAAGGAACCAATACCAGCGAAGAAAAACCAGCGACAACAGAGAACGTGGGCCTGCAAGTGACTCAAAAACTGTGGGTGGGGGTGATTGATTGTTTATATTCTTATTCTTATGGATTCCATGTAAGTCACCGATTATCGTATTTATTTTTCTCATATGTTTGTTAAAATTGTTGTTTTCAGTGAACCCCTGTTGATTTATGCTTTTCGAGGAAGAGTTATTAACCCCTTCAGGATAAGAACCACCCCAACAGAAAGTGAAACGGGCGGGTTCGTCACGGTGAGACATACGTTCACGCACGGATTCAGGCGACACTCCTTGAGTTTGGCTGAATACGCGGCGTGAATCTATTTCCCCCATCAACGACAAAACCCCGGTTTCCGACATAGATGTACAATATTTTTATTAATAAATTAATTTTGTCCTCATCAATTTTTTCTGAATTAACTCATTCCATGTTTTAATTTTCGTAGGATTCTGAAATGAAGCCAATTCAAAAGAGGATTCAGAAGTGTTGAAGATGGAAAAGGAAATACTGGGATTAAATCACGAAAGATTAGTTTTGACAATGGCATTTGATAGATGACTGATAACACGGAACATTTCAAGTGTCGATATATTTTTTTTTTCTGCACATATACGTGTGAAATTCTTAATAAAATGGCTGAATGTGTGTTTCTCAAAAGAAGTTTGTGGCGAAGTTTGATTCTGTGTTGAAGGGTTTCTTCGTTCATTGTTTTTTTCAACTTCAAAAGGTTATTTATAATGTAATGTATAAAAATTGTTTATTTCTTTTTCTTTTTCTGTTTTTTTTTGGTTCACAGATTTGACGAGATTAGACAGAATGGGAAATGTTACCCCCCCCCCCCCCCCCCCCCACACACACACACCTTCTTCATAAATATCATTGATGATGAATACACTCGCTTATCCTATATTTCTTTTTCATCACAAACCCTCTGTCGTATACAGTTAGCTTGTATTTTATTGGATAATCTGTCCAAAATGGAAGTTGGTGAGCAATGGGTCAGAAAAAATGATTTTGTTATATCAGTATATATAAATGCTCACGAGATAAATCCAATTACTTACCTAATTAAATATTCCGATTTTCTTTTACTGCAACTTTTAGCACCGAAAATTTTGAAACGCAAGATTTCTTACATTTATCTAACAACTTATTCCATCTTTTTAAAAGAGATATCTACTCAAATGCAATTCACGTGTATTTCGGGTTTCGCGATATCGTATACATAATGTATATTATTACTTTCCAAAGTGTGATTTACTGGGATTTCCGGGTTTGATTATAAACGATAACTTCACAAGTGAATTTTGCAATCAACAGTTGTGTCATGTGTCCGTGCGCGCAAACGAAGACGTTTTGCCGTGGGTGTAATGGGGACTTCATTGTTTTTTGCTTTTTTAACCCTTTACCTGATAAGAAAAGCAGACGACACTTGCAAAAATAATTCTTGAATAGCTATTATTTTCAATTTTTGTCTCACAAACATAGGTTATGACCCCTCATTGGAACGAGCTCGGCGAGCTCGTTCCAATGAGGGGTCATAACCTGTGTTTTAGAGACAAAAATGAAAACATAATGAAAAATAATTGGCGATTTTTTAGAATAGCGCTGGCCGGTTTTGGCTGTTACGTTAGGTAAAGGATTAAATAATATAATTATCGTTAATATTGAAAAGTAATAAACAGAGTAATCGCTTGACTGGACTGGTTACGTGATATAATTCATTCGAGTCGAGGGACTATATTGTAAAACACTCGTGCGCATTCGCGCACTCGTGTTTGTACAACGTCCCTCACCTCTCATGAATTATTTCACGTAACCAGTTCAATCAAGCGATTGCTCTCTATCTATTTCGATAAAAAGCAAATCATTTATGACAGAATGAGAAGAATTTAGTCCTTGTATTTTTTTCCGGGAAAGTGTAAAGTATTGACAACTGCTCTTTGTGAATCGAAAACTCCAAACTTTGGATTAAACAATGATGGCAAGACATTTGTTTTAGGCTGGAGGTTGGCAAATAGGAAGGAGTGAGGGTCAATACTGATAAAATCTTGGCTTTTTGGTTTTGTAAATTGGTTTCATGATTGTTCCCATAAAAAATACCAAACAGGGTTATTGTTGGATTCCACACAGAACCAGGTTGGGTCTTTGCCTAAAATCACCCGGGTTCTAAATAGATCCCGCGTTATCACATGGGTTCTTTGTTTGATCCGATATTGTTTTCTTGCTTTGATCCATAATTGAGTTATCTTGATTGTTCCTGGAGTCCAGTTTGGTTAGCAAAAGAAATCGTTAGGATCCGTCTGTCTGGTTCTTGACAAGTTAAAGAACTCAGTTAGGTTCTTTATGGAACCTACATTTTTAGAGTGTACGGCGTGTTCTTTATCTCCATTCGAGAGTGGGTGAACTCGATCTATTTCAACATCACGGATTGATCGACTGAATGATTGATTTATTTACAGCATATAAATATACAATATAACAATAAGACAGGATACATATGAATACACTTCAAGGAAATGGTCTAGCCTAAAAGGCTGTATTCCTGCTTTTCCCTTTTGACAAAAGGAATATTCATGACAGCAAGGTTTGTGATGTTGGCACATTAGAGTTATGGTGGAACCTATTTTGGGAGAGATACTATGGTGGATAGTACATGGTTTGTGTGGGCAACGCCACCAATGCACGAGACGACATATCAACCATCCAAACAAAGCACACAAGAAGCGCCGACAAGCCACCAGTCCGCGAACCGTTGGATAAGACCAATCCCTCACGGGCCGAAGACTCATCCCCAGTTCCTGCAACCTACATTCGCGAGTTATAGAATATCGCAGGGTGGAGAATCCACCAGAGGTACCTCAGTAGCGTTCCCACCACTGTAAAACAAGGTGGTGAAGGGATACGACTTGATAATTGGTACAATAATTGATACAGTAATTGCTACAATAATTAATACAATAATTAATAATTAATATAGTAAGCAACAGTTCGGTGAGGGGTATAGTTTCTATCATTCTCACGTGGGCAAAGGAACGACAGGATCTGTTTGTAGACGTTTGATGTTATAAAAAATATGTTGATGGCTGTTTTGTCTTACTAATAGCAATATTCAACAAGAGTCCTCTTAAACTGAGCCCTGGTAAGATTTTGCAGTTGGGGCGTGACATGGTTCCATAAGTTTCGAAAGGTGCGGGGCGAGAGTTTAACGAAAAATTGCTTTCTTGGTTTAGAAGTCTGGAGTTTTCCTGATTGTCTTGCATCCCATACCTGGAGTATCTGCAAAAAATCAAATGTCCGTTCGATGGCATTACATTCGTTGAAAAATGAATTGGTGCATTTGTACAACGACTAAGATGCACGCTAAAATCAGTTGGGTTAAAAACAACCTAAATCAACTGGGTTGAGAGAGTATGAACCCATTTGGGTTCATATACGCTCATCCCATTTGATGTGGGTTGATTTTTAACCCAGCTGATTTTAGAGTGCGTAAACAATCTTAATTAATTGATAGTTTGTGTAGATAAAGCACACTTTATAGGTCAGGTTGAAGAAGAAAACACAATTCTGGAAGAGTCTCGTTTTCGATTTGGCAGTATGACACCTCGTGAGCTTTGCCTGTATAAACAGTATCACACTCCATCTGATACTGTAGGAGCGGTGTTATGATCCAAACCGTGTCCCTTTCAAATATAGGTATATAATAAATAGTATTATATATGATCGTGCCTGGGTTCAGGTGGCAGTGTCTAATTGCCGGGTGCACTCCGCGTTGGTTGTACACTACCCCCCCCCCCCCCCGCCCCCTCCTCGAGACCTTGTTTCTGTTCCTTATGCATCATGGGAAGTTTTTCACTGGCGTAGGGGTAGTAGAACCCGAAGTATATAGTGAGAAAAGTCAAGAGACGCTTTCTGGTTGTATCTGTGGACGACTGATAGCTGATAACACAAACTAAACATGAATTTACTGTCACTTCCTTTTTAAAAAAAAAAATGAAAATTTTTCGCAAAGGAACCGCAACGTCCGTGGTAGCAGACGACTGTTGGACCTGAGACAACTGTTTGGTTTTTATCTTCGAAATAATTATGATTGTACATGGGTTGTCAAAAACCAGGACCGAAGTAACCGAAAGATTGTTAATAAACCAACCTCAAAGGCCAGAAAGTAAACATTTAAAATCGTGTGTGAAAGGATACTACTCTTTTGGTATCACCCAGGTCGCCCAACGATACACTTCTGCACACTTTTTTTAGTGCATCGAGCTAATTTGTGGATGGAAACTTCGCTGCGCGCCGTAATCGGTTATGTTATCAGTATTTCTGTAAGCTTACGTGCACAGGAGAATATTGCAGAAACGTGTCTTAGAACCCTTGATAGACCTTCACAACACATGTTGAGCGCGGAAAATCTTCGTGCCGATATGTCCATCATGATAAAATGGATGAAATTGTTGGTGAAGTACAACAGTTAATTGAGTAAAAAAGTCTTTGATGGGGAGTTATAGTTGGGTTATCTGGTATTTATCGTGTGTAAATATTATTACCTTTATACAATAACATTTTTATCGCATCAATTCCGGTATTGAATGCGTGATGCGGAGCACTAAATCGTTGGTAATGAATCTAATAAAGAGAAAACATGTTCTTCCAGAATTCATTTTCTTGTAGAAAAATAATAACATACTCTTGTTTTGACCACGGACGTTGAATAAATAAGATTCGTTATTGGGCAATATACACGGAAACATACAGTCACAGGGGAAAAAATTAATTTTTACTCTTCTAACGGCTATTGACGCAGAGACACTGTATCTAGTGCATGGGTGAAAAGCAAGCGGGGGGGGGGGGGGGGGGGCTAAAACCCCCCGAAATCGGTTATTTGGGAGCCAGGGTCTGGCCCAGGGTTATCAACAAGTTGTACATTGGATTTGAATAAGAGCTTCTAGTCACTTATAGACGGAATTTAAAGGTCCCACATAGGCACTCAAATCCGTTATGAACACAATTTGAATCCTCTCGTGCAAATCTTCGAGGAAATGGCGATTTTTGCAGTCCATATCTGGGATCTGTAAAAGTTGCGGATGTTCGTCGTGCACCTAGTTATACCCTCTCGTACTCTTCCTCTCGCCGATTTGCGATTTGGATCATGTGTATGACACCATACATGAGTAAGAGACTATCAAGAGTCTCTGGCACCGTAAGAAAATTTCTCTAGTTGGTTCTGACCCATGCAGTGACAATTCTCATGGGAAATATTTTTCTTCCAAATTATAAATTCATGTGGTTTTTCTTCTGTGTATAGACACCAGGTGTAAAGATGTACGTGTGTTTGAAGAAAAGGTTCACCCGGTCGATTATGCCCACTAGCTGATTTTGTCCGCACGAGTCTAGTGTGTCCGCGATTGTATAATTACAATATTTAACTGGTAGAGTAACTGGAACCCCGCATTTGGGCTTTATTTTAAAGTGTAGGTACTGCCGCTTAAATGCTTCATGTTCTGTGGATGTGCTTCATATTATCTTTGAAATGAACTTTTTAGTATGTAATGATTTGTCTTGTTACAATTTATGGGAGAGTGCCCATAGGCACTCCCCCATAAATTGCAACAAAGCAAAAACACGTGAACCAATTTTGATGACCCAATATAATTTAGCCCTCCATCAGTTACAAACTAATAAGTTTTCCTGTCTTCAGTCCCAAAATACCGAGATCAGTCGTGTGTAATCACTCGTTCGAGCAATTGCTCAACAGCTCATTTGCTCGATGAGATTCAAGTCGCAAAACCATTTGCTCATGGAGCAATTCCTCTGATGGGTCTTTAGCTCATTAGATGTAATCATGATCCATGTTTCTCGGCATCCCACTTACAGAATCTCTTTTAGGATATAGAACCCCCTTTTTACCGAAATGAGTCGAAGGGTCGCAAGAGCATTTACTCATTGTGCAGTTGCGAGCAATTCCTTTATAGCTCATTTGCTCGATGGGGTTTCGAGTCGCAAGATCATTTGATCACTGAGCAATTACGCTCATGGTTCTTTAGCTCATTCGATGAAATTATCAACCATGTTTCTAGGCATCCCACTTACGGAATCCCTTTCAGGCCATAAATCCTTTTTTTCCGAAATGAGTCGAAGAGGCGCACGAGTACTTGAACATTCAGTAATTACCATCAAGGCTCTTAGGCTCATTCGAAGAATTCATCAACCACGTTTCTCGCCCCCCCCCCCCCCCCCCGACCCACACTACTTACAAAATCCCCTTTGGGCTATGGAATCCCTTTTTCCGAAATGAAATTGAGCAATTACGAGTAAGTCCTCTATAGCTCATTTGCCCGATGAGCTTCATGTCGCAAAAGCATGTGCGCATGGAGCAATTACTCCCGTGACTTTTAAGCTCGATGGACTTCAAATCGTCCGTGCGATGCCTGCTCCAATCATTACTCGATAGCTAATTTGCCGGATAGTATTCGGGGCGTTCGAGCAATGGCTGTTCCAGTCACTATTCGATTGCCACTTCAACATATTCTTAGAAACCCTCGTGTTAAATAATTGTGACAGCGGTGGGGGTTTAGATCAATGGAGTGATTTGATAGGTCGAAACCAGAGATAGCCAAGATCAAACAGAACGCTAGGATAATCACAAAAGGGTTTGTGATAGGTGAATCAGGGTATATATCGATAAAAGCAGAGGATCCCGAAGGAATCCGAACTAGATAAATAGGCAGAAAATGGGGATTCTGAGGTTTAAGTTTAAGTTTCCAGTTGCAGCAGCCACACAATTTAGGAAATTCACTGAGAATTGCTGATAGGCGAATCACGTCAACGCAAGAGATCACTCATTTTGGATTTGCATCTGGTTACCAATTTACATATTAGTCTGAAATGGGAAATCCACATTTGCTATAATCGTCTCACGTGATGGGGTGCGGGCATTCATGTCATGCCATACTATACTACACTCTAAAATCAGTTGGGTTAAAAATTAACCCAAATCAACTGCGTTGAGTGAATATGAACCCAATTGGGTATATATTCACTCAGCCCAGTTGACTTGGGTTGATAGTTCTAAATCCCGTTTATCAGTTTTCATTTTATTTTCATGTTGGAGGGCGAAATGATAAGAAAGACAAAAATATTTCCACATTGTGTATATCAGAGTTTTAAATCAACAGTTGTATTTCATGAGAGAGATACAGTCAAAGTCTAAATAAGTTGCAGATAACCACAATGAAACAACCAGTTCTACTTGTCCTTTGCAAACAGCGTTGGCTTAAAATTTTTCTTTGAGAAATCTTTTATCCCCTCTCCCCCCATCAAAAACAACCAACATGCCCCAAGGGGAATTAATAGCACACTTGAGAAAGAGGGATTTAAAATCACATTCAGCATCTGTGGCTAGCTAACACTGCAGTGCCCAAATAGGAGCCCAGTCACTTGATTTGAGCAAGCTTGCTGTATATCAGATATCAAAAGATTCTGATTGATGGTAGAAGAAGATTTTTTAAAGAACTTTTTTTTATATTGCACAGAGTTAAAGTTCAGGTCGCACAAAGAGCCCGAATATGGACCCAAGGGCCTAATTTTAACACATTTGAATCTGACCCTCCCTTATATACTAAATATGAAACGATTCTGAAACGACTCTGACAGGTGGATATGCAGAAAATGTTTACAGAATACTCCGCAAATTCTACCACGTAGGTTCACATAGGGAACCTAAATATGAACCCAACGAAATGATTTGAACAAACTTGAATTTGCTACCCACTCCCCATAAACATCATGCATACCACATATCAAACGATCCCTACTTGTGGAACCGAAGAAGACGATTGTTAACCCTTTACCCAACGCAGACGATATCAAAATTTATTATTTTAAATATCATTTTTTCAAATTTTTCAAAAAATTTCAACAAAACCATATCATGTGACACCTCTTTGGAACGAGCTCGACGAGCTCGTTCCAAAGAGGGGTCACATGATATGGTTTTGTTGACATTCTTCGAAAAATAATATTTTTTCAACTGCTGAATTTGCATATTACGCGGACGGATGCGGGCGATTCGTTGGGTAAAGGGTTAAAGAATGTTCCTCATATTACAAACACTAAATTAAAATTCAGTACCCTATAAGGAGCCTAAATATGAAACCAGGGACTTTATTTGAATAAACTTGAATCTGACCAATCTCCCCCTCCCCCACCCCACCCCACCCCCCCCCCCCCCCCACCCTGCAAAAAGTGTTTTTTTTTGTCATTCTAGTAAGAAGTAAGTACATTAGAACTAAAAATACAAATACAAAAGTAGTTTAGTTTAAACAATATTTATTTTCAATTATCAGAGAAAAGATATACAACAATGAAAATGTGTGTGGATTCGACAGTAAGCTGAAAGCTTATAAAGGTCGTTTCCACTTAAGGTACACTTACAAATGTGATGGCACGACGAGATGTTAACTAAATGACGTCTATAACCCAAACATTTACAATACATAGCTTCTGCTATGTCAAGTGTTTTCTATTCGATATAATAAAAGGTTGCAGTCATTATTTTGGAAACAAATATTACTACATTGGTTTTCAAGTTGAACAGAATGAAGAAGTTAGAACAGGTGGAAGAGATAGTACTGATGCGCTACAGTTTTAAGGGGCCTCATCAGTTCTCCGAGTCGAAGGCGAGCGAAGAAAGCCTAGGACAGATTCTATGGAATATATGGCCAGCGGGATGAGTAGTGATGGGCCAATCTTCGATAACTGCTTATCGGTATCGGTCGGATACTTGTATGCAGTTGTAATGGCATTAGTAGTGGCCGTCAACCAAGGGCTCCATTTTAAGTTCCAGAACCGTCGTGGTGTGCAATTTATCATGCACATTAATTCTTTTGTCGACGGAAAAACACTACAAGTTATTGTTGAATTGAGTCTTGGTAGCATGACGGTGCCAACTGCAATATTAGGGTATTACAGTTGGGGTCGACATGTCCTTAAGGGTCGTTCCGCAAGGACAAGAACTTATACCGAGACACAGCTTTTCAGTATTTATCTTTAAGTATCGGTAGTTGCATCAATATATTGCAAGGTATATTTGAAGATTGTATGATAAACGCCATACGCCCAGCAGGAGAGAGACGGGTAAGTAGGGCTTGGTCGAGTGCCTACGACATATGTTACAGCTTCGAGGAGTGATAGGTAGAGGCTCGGCGTTGGAATAACTCCAACAACTCTGAGAAGACAGGTATGACCTTATTAGCACCAAACTTATGAACAGCTCGATGCTACCACAGTACGTGTAGACTTTACCACCACCAAATCACCCGCGGAGTGGAGACTCCACACAAACAATAATTGCAAATTTGTTACCAAGCATAAGTCCAAGCGAAGTTCCAACCAGTGGGCCTCCCAGTTAAACCCGGAGGCCCATTGGTTCCAACATTGCCTGTGTTTTTTGTCAATATGTACAAAAGTTGAAAATGATACCTCAAAACTCCACTCCGCGGGCGAACGCGCTACAGCACACCCCCGACGTACCGTATGCATAGGAAGATTTCAACTTTTGGGTATCATATAAAAGTACTTAGGATAAACTTTGTCCTAGATTATGTTTATAATTCTGTTTTGGATTTTTCTGTTTGTATCTGCCTGACCCTCGGTGCCGGCGTGCACACGCGCAATATGGAGATGTTCCGCGTTATCGGAAACGTCCCAGTAGATTGCTCGTCCAGCTCTGAACCATTAATATTCTCGTCGGGGTTAACCATTTTAATCACAGAAACTGTTTTTATGGGACACGAACATTATACATCATGATTTCATTAGGCGGGACGACCACTAAATGAATGTGGGAAGTGGACAACTAAATGCTGTCAGCGTGCAAGACACGAAGTTCCACGCCGAGAACATCAACTGGTCTACACCACAATATTTAACATGGACCCCCCCCCCCCCCCCCCAACCGAGAGCACCAAACCGACACTGCAAACACCACCACCAGGGGCCCAAAGGTGTGAGCTCAAGCGAATCTTGTAGAATCAAGAACGAGTTTATGGACTGTTTCAAAAATAGTTTTATTATCCACTTCACAATGAAATTCCGAACCATACAGCAACAAATTACAATCAGGTGGATACGGAAGTTGGCGAAATTAGTGTCGCTCTGCGTTTTTGAGCATGAATGGGGCAGCTTAATAAAACGTGTTCGGGGGTTTCGTGCTTTACAGACGAGCAGTACGGGGAATCGACAAGGTGATTATCGTAGAAGTGTTCCTTCGGGTTACTACACCATAGACGCATCCTTGCAATGAAATATTTGTGCTTTACTAGTGGAAGAATGAAGGAAATACCGTGGTGGTCGGTTATCATTACGATTAAGATAATTTTTAAACTCTACCAAAGAAGAGTTGCCCCTGATGTGTGAAGGTAGCTCGTTCCGTAGTTTTGTTGTTACCTGTTCAAAAAGTAGTTTCTGAAGTATACTTCACAGTTCACAACACTCATTGTACATACTATTTACTGAATGTTGCACGTTTCAAGGAATTGTTGCAGGATAGAAAAACAAATAAAAAACATTGTATTTTTGGACAGAGATTTATTTACTCGTCAAAAAGACCTTTTACCGACTCCCATCTTAATCTTATATTATTCTGCTTCTTTTTTTTTTTTTCGTTTTTCTTTTTTTTTTTTTTTTTGTTTGGCGGGGGGAGGGGGGATTATAGAGTAACAAAAGCTCCACATCACGGTAAAATCGTAACTCAACCAAGAAACTTGGGAAGTTTGGCTGACACTTTCTCACCCTGTTGGAGTAAATGTATTTTTGAAGAGGAGTACGAGTAAACCTGTTACTTGTTTACCCACTGGCTTATTATAATTATGTTCCTTGAGTCCCAGAAGAATGTACTGTCCTGACAAAGTGAAAGAAATATTACATTTTTCCAGCAAAGCATCTATGATGTTCAGCAAAGCAGAACGAGAAACAGAGCATTCAAAGAACAGATGTAAGCTTGTTTCTCTTGTATTGAAACAGGGTGTGCAAAGCTCTGTTTCTGAGAGCTTACATTTGAAGAGTTTTGTGTTAGTGAATAACGCTCGGTGTATGATTTTATATTGGAGGCTTAGTAGAGACGTGTCGTCAATCGTGCTAAATGGACCTTTGTATATTGATTCCCAATCTCCGGAGTTATGTTTTATGTCCAAAAGTGTGGTCCATCTGTTCTGGAACGGTGTCGTAAATAGCTGCAAGAATAGCGGGTAAAATATTCTATTTCCGTCTCAATTTCTTTTGCTATTAGTGACCAGGCCTTGAGGACTGTTCACCAAAAATATCCTGTAATCGCCATACTTTTCAAAGTCAGCCAATATCAGCGTTTTTCATGGCGCAATAATATTAGGGTTTAAACGTTTCTTGATCCAAAATATTTTTAGCGAGTAACTGTATGATCTAATGTTCGGGAACTTGATGACACCCGGGATCTCCGATTTATAAGGATAATTCTTTTAATTTTTCCCTGCCCATAAAAACTGAAAGAACGAAGTTTGTAATTTGTTTTATATGTTTTCAGGAGGGTCTGGTAAGACAGATAGACAGTGTATTAAAATTGGTAATTCTTGGGTTTTTATCACTGTTATTTTCTCTATTAGGGACAGACTCCTGAGCGACCAGTCGTTGAGAAGTTTATCGATCCTTTTCCGCCTTATTACGGAAATTTTTTATCGTGTAGGGTGTAGTCTTCTGGGAATATGTCATACTGGATACCTAGTATTGTGAACTTGCCACTGTGGCCCAACAGGACCTTTTGCTTTGTTGAGATTATCTCGCCCGACTTCTTTCGTGGACCTATCCATACAATTTGCGACTTATCAAAATTAACTTTGAGACCCGAGAGAGCTTCGACAGCTGTTTTTAGGGAGTGACTATCGTCACTAAGAAAAAGCTCCGAGTCATCAGCATATTGGCTTATCAGATATTCTGAGTTATTTATTTTTAGTCCACTAATGTTTGGGTTGTATTAAAAAGAAGCACTAAGTATTTCGACACTCAAGATCAATAGATAGGGGAGAGTGTGTCACCCTGTCAGACTCCTCTTTGCAAATTAAATTTTTCTGAGCAGTGTCCATTGTTTAACTAAAAATATTATTGTAAAATGTTTTAAACCACTTCATAATGGATGGACCAAATTTGAAGAACTTTAGCGTTTTTTCTATAAAAACCCATTCCAAATATCGAAAGCTTTTTCAAAATCTGATAGAACAAGAAGTGGAAATTTATTTCCTTTTTCGCATTTTTCAATTAAATCTAATCTTAATCGAGTACACTCCTCAATTTATCTTCCTTTCATAAAATCTAACGGCGTTTCGGATATTAATTTTAAACGAATTATCAAATCCACATCGTACAGGTGTTATCACCAGCATTCCAAAGCCGAATAAACCATAACAGTTTATTAAAAAATTGGAGACTCATATCATTAATTAATGTCGATACAAAAATGGTTTCTGCAGTTATTGCTAATCGAATTAAAAAGGTCTTGCTAAAATTAATATCCGAAATGCAAAAAATGTTGAATACCAAATATAAAATCGGTTGGTAACGATTGTCGAATAAGGAACCGGGAATAAGTAACGGTTGTCACCTCAATTGTTGCATAGACAAACGAGACACGTGGAGGGAATTTATCCCTTTACCAAACACGACAAGAAGACGAAACTAATAAAAAAAAAATTCTTGACTGACTAAAACGACCATTTTGCCTTTTAAAAAAACATAGCTTATGACGCCTTTTTGGAACTTGCTTGACGAGCTCGTTCCAATAAGGGGTCATAAGCTATGTTTTGGAGGATAAAATTGAAAAAAAATTAAAACAACGAAAATCCTTTTTTTCCCCCATTTTTTTATGTTATTTCACAGGATGCAAGTAAAAATATAAATAGCTTAAACATTACAACAAACCCCAAAAAAGTTTTTTGGATATTTTTTTTTTCTTTTTTGTCGAAAAGAAAATCGACATTCAGATGCAAAATCAAGGGGGGGATGAGGGAAGGTACCGGGGGGTGGGGTAACGTAGTGGATACGCCCTTTAAGTATCCATCCCTAGTGGAATTTTCGTAGATCTACACCCCCCCCCCTCCCTCCCCCATTAAAAACCTCCTAGCTACGTCCCTGCGATAAGGGTTTTAACCACGAGGCTCTGCTGAGTAGTTAAAACCCTTATTCTATGAGTGGTTTAAATCTGATTACCGGCCCTAGTACCTATTTATTTTATTTATACAATGCTCTTAATACATAATCGACTTTGTCACTTGAAATGGAGAAAAAACTATACTTTCTATCGCAAACACATGGGTTTGTTTTGTTTACATCTGCGCCAGTGGGCATTACTTCCGGTTGCACGTGAATGCTTGATTGACAGCTAGACACATCGTCAAAGTTGATTGAATTTACCTTGTATTTTCAGTCAAATTATTATTAACAATTCTTAAATTTTATTTTAAATATTTAATTGTAGACATTTTAAACTTGAAAAGTCAATGCACATAGTAGATAGTATCGCAACACCTCCCTCGTATGTTTGAATGAAACGTCGCGAAGTGTACCACTATAGGTGTAAATTTTTGTAGTGGAATTCCCATTGAAAACGTTTTAACCGCAGTAGAACCTTTACACCGTGGGGTTAAAAGCTAAAATTTAACATACGGGCTTTTCACGGTTAGTAACATAGGTGAACACGGTATAATATACTTTACATACATCTGTGAAAAATGAATAAGTTGATGACGTGCATATACTTCGCAAGTTGAATAAATTGAATATTTACCACATCACCAGCTGTTATTATTGACAAGGGCCGGGATTGGAAAGTTGTCGTGTTACTAGTCTTCGTGCTAAGTAAACACCGTGACGTTTGATGACGTGAAAGCTGTTATACTGTGACTACACGTGCAATATGGAGATCTATAGTTAAAGGAAACGTCCCAGTACAGTCACAGTGTAACAGCTTTCACGTCATCAAACGTCATCTATTGGGGGGGGGGGGGGGGGGGTAGTTATCGCGTTGATTGACTTGACGCCATCTTGGAGGCAGACTGAGTTGCGACGTTTTTCGCTGATGTTTCAACAATCCAGCTGTATAGAGATCTGTGAATGCACTTAATCACTGGCAATGTATTCTCAGTACATATATTAAGTCCTGGACATGGCTATTCCATTTGTAGAAAACTGCGATCACTCAATGATCATTTATTATTTATTGTTGAAATTTACTGCGGGTTGGGAGAACCTTTATTTGAGCGTTATTGAATCTTCTCAGTTTCCGATTCTTCAAAACGAACCATAAATTAAACTAGTTGTATCGTCTTTGACAGAGCGCAATATAATTGTGGAATTTGCCATTGCATTTTGTGCTGAAAACTGTTTGTTCGACATCTGAGCGTAAAGAGACAATCTCAGTTTAGACACGAATCAGTTAAACTCTTACCACGCGAATCTGTAATAATCCGCCCGGTTGTATTAATAACATTAAATACGTTATTTGAAGTTGGTTTGTTTTAATTTATTCCAGCTTCCAAGTCATAGCATACAATCCCTACCAGCACCTGTTAAAGTAGGACAAGGAATCCTTCGCAGAGCTTCTGCAAAGCTTGATTGATGATACAAGATGGTGTGGAAACGTCGGATGTGAGCGATGAAGTACAGCCAGCGTTTTGCTGGTCGGTGGTGATGTAAAGC
Source organism: Pictodentalium vernedei (assembly GCA_031216915.1). NCBI lineage: Eukaryota > Metazoa > Mollusca > Scaphopoda > Dentaliida > Dentaliidae > Pictodentalium > Pictodentalium vernedei. The sequence goes on along the minus strand of CM062296.1, from coordinate 640,131,216 downwards.
AATTATTCCTGCTTTCAATTACCGTGTAGGGACCACTCGCAACTCTACTGGTCGTCGGGCAGCTCTGTGATTTTGAAAGATCTAGAATGGTTAGGGAACAAAAGTGAAAAATACAAAAAGATCGAATAGACAAGATCACAAAGTGCGGCTACCAGGTGATCGCGGGCCAATTGTGTGAAGCCATGCTTGAATCACAGAGGCTTCACAATGTTTATATATAAAAAGACACAATAAATTTATATAAATATCCCCCTTCTTCCCAATTTAAAAAGTATCAGAAAATAGCATCCTATATTCCTCTACAATATGCTTGCCTCCTTCAGAATATACATACATGATCAAGCTAGTCTTCGTCTGGGACCAGCCTGAGCACGTTTGTCGTATTGTGGTCAGCGCACTCCGCACTTCCATGTGGCAGTCATAAAGATATGTGAACTAAGTAGTCAGACACAAAGTTTTACGCGCCGCGCCGTAGATGCGAGGACGATGTTGGAGTGATCCGATTCCCTGCGACATCCTTTTATGTCAATTTTGAAGGACAATTTTAAAATCTGAGTCAGAAGGAAGACAAAAAGCCACAAGGATCTAGACCGTTACCGTCGGGTCAACACATGATTGACGCTGTCGAGGCTTCTGTTACACACGTGTCAAGCCATTGCGGCGCGGAACCTTGTGTCAAATAGTAAACTGGAATGTATGGCGCTTTTTATGTGTTCAGCTTGGGTAGTCAGACTTCTTCAACGCACAAGATACGAGTTGCTTTGGTGGTAAAGTAAAACCCAATCAAGAAACAAACAATTATTATGCGGACGATCGTATTTCTGTATGCGCCTCATTTCACTGTCCATCGTAACGGTTTAGTACAACGTCTGCTCCCCGTGCCATGGATCAGATACTGGTTGTCTGCAAATATCATTCGAAGTAGCAAATGTAGTTTTATAACTTCAGAACCAGAGAGTTTTATTTTTATACTAGAGGCTGAAATACCGTCATCCAATAAACATACCTGCTGTATTTATTGCAAGGCAAGCAACATTTCACTCGTCCGTTATTAAACCAGGTTAACCGCATTGTGTACTGGATAGTAACCGAGCATGTCTTCAAAACTGGGCGCCTTTTAATATATTGATATTATTCATACTGCTTTTTTTTAAGAAACCCTTAAAAATATGACTCTTAATGGAACAAAGTCTTTTAGCTTTGTTCCTTATTTGTATGGTTTTCGACAAATGTTAAAACAGTTTTTGTCGTTTCTCGTAATAGATGTGATGTCATTTGCAGTAACTGTATAAGGGTTATTAGGATGGAAAAAGTGGTTGTGCTGTATTGCGTCCAGTGTCCCCGACGAGTTGTTGATTATTCGCCCAATTTTAGTCTTCTGCAAGAATCAAATCCGAACGATTGAAAATTCACCGTTTCCTGTAACAAAAAACCTGCCATTCGCTTCCCTTTATGAATATGGCAATATTTCAGATTTGAATGGAAATGAACCCTGTGTTTTTCACCCATCGAATCCTGATCGCCAGACCACAATAAGTGGTTTTCCAATTCCGTAGCAGATGGTTGGTCTCAGAACGAGGATGGCAATAGAGAACGTCAGTCGAGTCCACCCAGGTAACCAACCGTTTCTAAGTACGCTTCATTTGTGTAAATAAACACTATCGAATAATGTGAATTTCTAATATTGTTCTTAACCAATTTCACATTGATTTCTCGTGTGAAAGGTGAATTTCCCTAACGGCATATAATAAACAGATCATTATGACAGTAAAGTGATCTGGTTTATCGCATTTCGTCTCGTTGAAGGTGGCGAGTGTGGTCCCGTGAACTGACTTCGTCAACTCGACGGAATACGACAAACCAGATCACTTTACTGTCATGGTGATCTCTGTTTATACCACGATTGCTGTGCGTATTTAAAGTTACGCGATACAATACAGACATGGGAAATAAATGTTTTAGATACACTACGCGTGGAATCTGAATTACGAGTAAGAACGTCATGTAAGAACGTGTTGTAGGTGCTTAAAACAGCGAGGTGGTGTTTCTGGTATCCAGTGAGAACAGTTCATCGGTTCGTGCAACTGGCCTAAAAAAGTGGTTTGGCGCGAGATTGGTCCTTGTCGTTGTTGTCAAGATACTGTGTAAAATGGTGGACGTTGCTGGCTTGCTCCCGGACGATAATAGAATCATGGTTTTATGTTAGAGGATTGCCTGTGTACAATCTTGATATTTGTCTGTGTGACAAAGTACTGCTGTGTGCGGTAAGAGTTATTGATGTATTTATATTCTCATGTTAAAACTATATAACCAATTTTGATTATTTCAATTGCCATTGTATTGAACACCGGAAAATACAACAATGGCGTCGCCGACGAAAAATTAATTTTTCAATTTCGGTCATTCAAATTTTATTAAATTAAATCTATTTCTATTCAATGTATAACACACATTTGAAGGTTATTAGCTTTCATAAGTTGTGATATTTTTTGTTTGTTGTTGTTATTTGGTAACTTTGAAATTATTCAATAAAATAAAATGTCGACGACACAACCAATTTTTGTGGACTCTGCCACTACAGAAGAATTTCGCAAATTACATAACATTGGGGAATCAAGAGCACGAAATTTGGTTCAATACAGACAAACTCAAGGCGTTCTTGATATATCTGCATTAGTTGAGGTTTCAGGTGTCTCTCGTGCAGTTTGGGAAGGGTGGCAAAGAGAGGGGATTGTTGTCTTGGGTGAAGAAACAAAAACTTCACAAGCATTTAATAATTCTAAAGGAAATGAACAGAAATCTTCACAGACTATTGACTTTGGTGCAGAATTAAATAAAATTGCCCATAATCAAGACCGATTAACGGCAATGTTAGAAGCTATGAAAATAGGACAAGAGCTTAGAGATAAAGAAATGAAATTAGTTCACATGAAACTGGCAACTGTTGATGAAAAATTGACAGCCTTAACATTATTAAAAAATGATACTTCAACTAGTATAGTTTCACAAGGTGTCAATAATGCAGTACCAAAATTTATGCCCCCCTACAATACTATACAAAATACAAATGTAACATCAACATTACATACTGTTAGTTCTGCACGATCAGGGGATATTCAGCCTTTTCAAACACAAGTACATTCCCCGGTACCAACATATCCATTATCATTTACAGATTTTCACATACCACCACCCAATTTCTCAACACCTGTTCCAAATTATCAACAGATTCCACCAATGCAAAATTTAGATCCGATGCGGTCATTTACTGCATCAATTCCAAGTGGAAATACACTCAATAAGAATCTTGATCCAATGGCAATGCAAAATTTAGATTCAATGCGGTCATTTACTGCATCAATTTCAAGTGGAAATGCACTTAATAAGAACCTTATTGGACAACAAAATCAATCTGTTGATAATGATACACACACACATCATCACAGATCTCGCAAATCAACATTGAAACACGGAAAACATAGAAAATACCGTTCTAGCTCTTCAGATTCTTCTGATCACCAACATTTCCAATTTTCAAATAAAAGTAGACATTCAAACAGATATCCTTCCACCTCGAGTGATTCAAGATCACGCTCAGACTCGCGTAATCGGCGTAGTCGTCATGCACGTCACTTTAAAAGTCCTCCCAGAGCTCGTATGGCCACTTACAATGGAGAAGGTAATTGGGATTCATTTTTATTCCAACATCAAAGAATGGTTGAGAGATATAGATGGAATACAAGCAGAGCTGAGCAAGAATTAATTGATGTCTTACGAGACAAAGCATTAGATTTTGCTAGGGATCTCCGGTATCGAGATTATAATGATCTCATTAAAAAAATGACTAGAAGATTTAGTAAGAAAGAGGTACCAATTGCTGCTAGACGGCAGTTACAATATATAAAACAAAATGAAACTGAAAGTTTAGAAGAGTTCTCACAGCGGGTTCACTTCTTAACCATGGATGCTCATCCAGAGGCTCTAGATGAAATTATTGAGCAAATTGCTGTTGAGTCCTTTCTTCGTGGTTGTAAAGAAAAAGATGCTGCTAAGTCGGCTATGGATAAAAACCCTAAAAATATTTATAAGGCTTTGAAATATGTAAAGGCATCAATAAACAACACAAGGGCATTGTTTGGTACACGGTCAAATGTAGCTCGACAAGTATCATTTTCCCATGATGTTGACTTTGTACCTCAGTGTGTACCTGAAGATAGTCTCTTGAGATCAGTACAACAATCATTTACTGAGTCAGATCAACAGGGTAAAGAAATTAATGATTTGATGGTAGCTGTTAACAACTTATTATCAGCTATAAATAAAAAAACGGTTAACACTTTTCAATCTAGGTCTAGGAGTCCGAGTCCCCAAAATGCATCACGATTGCAATGCTATAACTGCCATGGCTTTGGACATATTGCGAAAAATTGCAAGAAAAGTTCAGCCTCGGAAGTGTCAAAAAACGAATAGGGGTTAGCTCTTCTGGTCAGATACTAGCCCAACGTATTGTCGATGACCAGTTCTCTCTCAACTGTAAAAATGTAAATAGTTTTGAAACTGATTGTGATGATGTTGATTGGTCGCTTGGATTCAGCGATTTGTTTGAACATAAAACAGATGTTGTAAATTATGATAATGTACATAAAGATGATGTTAATAAATCACAAATGGCTGACATAGGTAATGCAATCATGGAAATTGTTGGACGACCCAAAATGAACAATATGAATCTCAAGGTTCCTTGTTGTATTGGGTATAAAAATGTCCTTGCTGTACTTGACACTGCGGCTCAAGTTACTGTAATGTCTGAGCAATTAGCCAAAGATCTAGAAATAAATCTACATGACAAATCTAAAGTTCGTCTTAGAGGAGCAGCAACTGATAGTATTATGTATGCATACTTTGTTCCAAACATAACTCTAAAAATAGCATCAATGACTTTCAGCTGGGATATTTATGTAGCACCAGTAACAGATTCTCTTTTATTGGGTTTAGACTTTTTGAGTTATCACAAATGTATTGTGAATCTTGAAAATAATACTCTCCATATAGGTGATAACAAAATTCAAGGACTAATGCAGTGTAACATTTCCACTAATTTACTGGTGCCCAGGCGAACAATTGTACCTCCAAATAGTATATTACGTACCACATTAGACATGGAGGAGCCTTATCGAATAAAAGACTTTGATTGTGTAGTAGAATCCTTAAAAAATTCAAATGAAGATACAAATCCACTTCAGACAGTTCTATTAGCATCAACTTTAGTCACTGGAAATGACTTTGTAACTGTAAGTTTGTTGAATCCCACTGAGAAAGGGGTAACACTAAAATCGGGTTCTAAAATAGGGACAGTAACACCAATACTAAAAATTATATCCGATTGTTCTATATCTGACACTGGAGATATAAGATCTATAGGTATCAACATGTCCACTGATAATAACCTCAATGAAAATGAAATGCCACTTCATCTTTGTGACTTATTTAAACGATCAAGTGAGGGCCTTTCAGAAAAAGAAAAACAAAAATTAATGGAATTACTTATCAATTATCAGGATGTTTTTGCTAAACATGACCTAGATCTCGGTTGTCTAACTGAAGTTGAGCATAAAATTAACACACAAGAAGCAACCCCAGTAAAACATAAAGTACGTCGTACTCCATATGGATTTGAAAAAGAGGAAGAGAAATATTTAGAAAAAATGTTAGAAGCCAAAGTAATTGTTCCATCAAAATCCGAATGGGCATCTGCTCCTGTGTTAGTGCGGAAAAAAGATGGCACAGTTCGATGGTGTATCGATTACCGCCAATTAAATAATAAAACAGTTAAAGATGTTTTTCCTCTTCCAAATATAAATGATTGTCTAACAGTCTTGTCAGGTGCTGTTTATTTTAGCACCCTTGATATGGCATCTGGTTATTATCAAATTCCTTTAGCCACTGAGGACAGAAAAAAAACTGCTTTCGTTACTCGATATGGCCTGTTCGAACATACTAGAATGCCAATGGGCCTTTGCAATAGTCCGGCAACTTTTCAGCGGGCAATTCAGTTGGTTTTACGAGGGTTGACATGGAAAGAAGTATTGGCTTATCTTGATGATATCAGTGTTTTGGGAAAAGATTTTGACGAACATTTGTTAAGACTAGAATAAGTCAGTATAATCTGAAGCTTAAACCTAAGAAATGCTTTTTGTTTAGAAAGGAATGTGAATTCTTGGGTAAACATATTAGTAGTGAAGGAGTTAGTATAGCACCAGACAAGTTAGATGTTATCAGACTATGGGTAGAACCATCAAATAAAAAGCAATTGGAGTCTTTTTTAGGATATGCAAACTATCACAGGGAACATGTTAGAGGGTTTGCAGGAATTTCAAAACCATTATATGAACTAACAAGTGCCACAGAGTTCAAATGGGATAAAAATCATCAACTGGCATTTGAAAAACTTAAACAAGAACTAACATCTGCACCATGTTTATCATTTCCGATCCCGGATGGTGAATTTATTTTAGACACTGACGCATCAAATACTGCAATAGGGGCTCAACTCTCACAAGTACAAGATAGCAATGAAAGGATAATAGCTTATAACAGTTTTGTATTAACTCCAGAGCAGAGGAAATACTGTACTACTCGAAAAGAGTTACTTGCAGTAGTTAAGTTTACAAGATATTTTAGGCATTATCTACTGGGTAGAAAATTTAAGCTTAGAACAGACCATAATAGCTTAACTTGGTTAACTCGATTCAAACATATTGAAGGGCAACTTGCACGTTGGTTAGAAGAATTAGCACAATTTGATATGGAAATCTGTCACCGAAGTGGAAAGAAACATTCAAATGCCGATGGTCTTTCCAGAGTGCCAGATATCTTGGAAAGCTGTGATTGCTATCAAGCAGGGTCAAGTCTTAGTACTCTTCCATGTCATGGTTGCCGTTACTGTACCAGAGCGCATAGTCATTGGGCTCGATTTGAAGAGGATGTTGATGATGTTGTTCCATTAGCTTGTATATGTAAACCTCTGTCATTGGAAAATAAAACTGATATAAACTTCACCAAAATACAGGCAATAGAATTAGATAATAAAGATTCTGCAACATTTGAAGTTAACTGGGCTCAGAGTAGAACTTCAGAAAACTTAAGAATGTTACAATTAGAAGACCCAGACCTTCGTACCATTATTATGTGGTTGGAAGAAGGTGGGCCGAGTGACCCTGAATTATTTTTTGCAAAGCCCTGCTGTCAAGTATTTATGGCTTTGTCGTGATCAATTACATCTCAAAAAAGGTGTTTTATATTACATCTGGTGTAATCAACCTGACGGGCGTTGTTGTCTGTTAGTTCCCAAATCATTGAAAGAGGAAATATTATTATACTGTCATGATAACAAGACATCTGGACATCTCGGACAGGAAAAAACATTAAACAACATGAAACGATCTTTTCTTTGGTATCAGATGGCCCGAGATTGTAGAGAATATGTTTCCTCATGTTCGGTATGTGCTATGAACAAAAAATCTTGTGTTAAACCAAAGGCTTCAATGCAACTTCATCATGCTGGTTTTCCAATGGAAAGAGTCCATTTGGATATACTTGGTCCATTCACTCCAAGTGATCAAGGCAATGTTTATGTTTTGGTAATGATTGATCAATTTTCTAAATGGATAGAGTGTGTAGCATTGCCTAATCAAACAGCTGAAGTGGTGGCTAGAGCGTTTTTGTTACATTTTATTGTGACCTTTGGTTGTCCCGTTTATGTACATACTGATCAGGGGCGAAATTTCGAGAGTGATTTGTTCAAATCTTTTTGTAATTTATTAGAAATAACAAAAACCCGAACTACACCCTATCATCCATCTTCAAACGGACAAGTGGAGCGTTACAATAGGGTAATATTACAAATGATAAGATGTTATATCGACAAGAAAATTACCCATTGGGATAGAGATTTACCTCTACTCACAATGGCTTTACATGCTACTGAGAATAAATCCACAGGCTTTACACCAAATCGTATGATGTTGGGAAGAGAGGTAATTATGCCAGTTGATATTCTCATGGGGATAGATAATATCCAAGATCAATTTTCATCACATACATGGGTTCAGCATTTGGACAAGCTTATGCAAGAAACACATACTTTTGCTCGAAAACATTTAGCTGATACTCAGAGATGTCAGAAAAAGCTATATGACATGAAATTGAGGGAATGCTTTTTTAACACGGGGGATATTGTTTATTGTCTCAATCATGCAACTAAAATAGGTCAAAGTACCAAGTTGCGATCCCCATGGAAAGGACCATTTTTAGTCATCAAATGTCATCCCCCTTTATATACAATTTTTGATCAACATAAAAAATCGGTTACAGTTCATCATGACAGATTGAAATATTCTAAGGACAGACATATACCATTGTGGTTAAAAAGGGCCCGTAGTCGGTTGTTTGATGAACATTCTGTGGCAAAAGACTATGAAAATGATTATAGTTTCACTCACATGGATGTTTCAGATGAACAACAGACTGGGGAAGATAAAGACAACCAAGAGGATCAGAACACAGAAGAATTTATTGAATCAGATTCTGATCAAACTTGTGATATTAGTCTAAAAAGTGACAGTGTCAGTCAAAGTCAAGATCAACAAAATGACACTGTTGATTCTGTGATCGATAGACAAAATGACAATGCCAGTTTGGCGGTCGATCAAACAAGTTGAAGGGGCGGCAAATAAAACCCCCTGGTTATTTGAAGGATTATGTGTAGAATGGATTTTAATAAGCTTCAGAGATGAGGTAAGTAGCTTCATTTCCTGTGGCTTAAACGAAGCTTGATTCATAATCAGATTAATAATTTGCACAAACTGAATAGTTGATTTTATTATTTGAAAAATTATCTGTAGAATGGATTCTAATGAGCTTCAAAGATGAGGTAACTGGCTTCATTTCTTGTGGCTAAAAAATAAAAAAAAATTGATTCATAATCAAATTAATCTACACATCATCCTTCAAGCTGAATTGATTGATTTTTCAAAATATGATTTTATTTTATTATTTGCATGTGTTAATAGAAAAAAAAAAAAAAAAGAAAAGAAAAAATGGTGAAGGGTTATTTTTGCATGTACATAGAATTCTAGTCACCACAGAACACTCCACTGACAAGAATTTGTCATATTCACTTCAAGAGTTTGGGCACTTTCACACAAGTCCTGCACAATATAATAGAAATTAATATTGTGCTTCTGTTCTGCTTGTAGACATGTCCTTCGATGACTTGGATGAGGCGTTATTTGTGCCCGATTATGATGAAATTGATTATACCTCTTCTGAGTCCACTAAAAACTCTCATGTTGAAAGTAAAATTGCAGTATCATCAGGGACTACAACATCTACATATAATTATTCTGCAACAAGTGGAAGAGTTGGTCAGAAAAGGCCATCATCTGGACGTCAGTGCCCACTTTGTGATGCGAACAGTAACCATCTGAAATCACATGTACAGAGGTCACATCTGCCTTGGTATGTGGGGGCTTTTACTGCTTGTTGGGAGTGTCAACAGCAAGAGGGACGAACATGTTTTTTAATCGCAAAACATAAAGAAACTTTAGTTCATGGCGATAAAGCCTGTATTAGTTTGAATCAATACAGACAGTGGGTAAATTTGATGAATGGTTTATTTCATTTCATTTGTTTCCATCTAGGAAAGAAAACTTTACAAGAGTTATTTCAGTTTGTTATCGCTGAACAATTATATCCCAGTCCACAGAAAGTGATTTCTTCTCCTTTCACAGATTCAGAGATCAAACTACTTTCTACCTTTCAATCTGTTAATTGTCAACCAGAGTTTCAACATTTCTCAATTTCACCACCCAATTGTCTGGCTGTTATGACCCATTGGCGAATACTTGCCAATCTGATTAATCTTTTGATACCACAAGTACAGAGAACTATCCTCACTTATACTCAGGAAACATTTTTGTCTGGTGTAGCATACAAGAATTTCAACATTACTTTAAAAGCTTTAGAAAAACCTTTATCTTTCATAGATTCCCATTTTCACTTGGACGCTCTTTTGAAAAGAACTGGTCATTCAAATTTCCATGACTTAAGTTTAGATGTGGCAGACAAAGATATTCATCCAGAAATGCTCATAGCAAATTATGTATATCCAGGCTATTGGTCATTACATCATACTCAAATGCATGGTTGTGACAATCTGAGGGTTTCTTTTGGTATACATCCCCATTTTGTGAAAAATTTTGTGCATTCACAACATCACCTTATGAAGTTGAAGTTTTTTCTAAAACAAACAAAATGTGTTGGTATAGGTGAAATAGGGTTAGATTTAACTTCAACATGTACCTGTAATCCCTCATGTACAGATAAAAAGTTGTGCCGTCAAGCAATAATTAAAGCTCAGAAAGATTTTCTTTCTGAAATTCTACCTTTTGCTCGAACATTAGGGAAGACACTTATTTTTCACTGCAGAGATTATGGAACAGGGCAAGCTGCTGATGCAGTATTAGAATTGGTACGTAAGTACAATCTTACCGGTGTACCCATCCATTGCCATTGTTTCAATGGTACTCAGAAACAACTTGATGAGTGGAGAAGTACTCTGGTAAATGTCAAATTTGGATTTACTGCATTAATTCTCAAATCATCAGCATTAGATTTTGCTCTAAAAACTCTTCCAATAGAACAAATTCTTCTTGAGTCTGACTCTCCATATTTATCTCCTGTTCCATCTATAGTGAACACTCCATGGCAATTAAAATCAGTTGCACAAAAAGTCGCCGAGGTAAAAAACCTCTCACTTGAAGAAGTTCTTTATAAAACATCCATTAATGTAAAGCAACTCTATTCAATATAATTGAAACACAGCGTGTACATAAATGTTTATATCATTACAATTCAATTTAAATAAGTTAGTTACAGAATTGGATGAAAAACCAAGATGAGGTAATTTGCTTCATCGGTTTTGATTTTTTATATATATACTTACATTCATGTTGGATTTTTGTGTTGACTAAGACATTAAATTTCACTCAAAATCAATGAGGTAATTAGCTTCATTAATATGAGTGATATAAATTGACCAATGTGGGATCAGTCTATTTACTGTCTTGGATGAGGTTATTGGCTTCATCTTTTGGGGACCTGACATGACTCACAGCAAATATATACCTATACATTTTTTTAAACAGGCTTGGTTCAATTTTCAATAATGACAGGGAGAGTGTTGTAGGTGCTTAAAACAGCGAGGTGGTGTTTCTGGTATCCAGTGAGAACAGTTCATCGGTTCGTGCAACTGGCCTAAAAAAGTGGTTTGGCGCGAGATTGGTCCTTGTCGTTGTTGTCAAGATACTGTGTAAAATGGTGGACGTTGCTGGCTTGCTCCCGGACGATAATAGAATCATGGTTTTATGTTAGAGGATTGCCTGTGTACAATCTTGATATTTGTCTGTGTGACAAAGTACTGCTGTGTGCGGTAAGAGTTATTGATGTATTTATATTCTCATGTTAAAACTATATAACCAATTTTGATTATTTCAATTGCCATTGTATTGAACACCGGAAAATACAACAAACGCATCTTATTGGGCGTTACGCGTCTGAGTGACATTATGATGTGAATGAAATGCTTCGAGACTAAGCAGTGTAAAGCAAGAAACATATCATACTGCCGAAGATGATAGTTTTCATTAAAACTGTCAGCTTCATTCAATTAATTCTATTTCATTACATTCCTCAGTTCGTTTTGCATTGAATTTAATGTTGATTAAAAAGTGGTAATGTCACGAGTGAATTATGTCACTTCAATAGTAACTTTGGAACGACTGACGTATATAAGCCACGCCCCCACCGATTTGTTGATGTTTTGTTTTTCAGTTCCACATCAGTTAATTAAAATGAATTTTCCTTCTGAATATTTTTAAAAATCCTTTCTTTCCTCTATGAACAGGTTCGTTAGCACAGTTGACAAAATCCAAATAGAAATGTTTTATCTTATGGCTGAATGCCATTCCCCAAATGCGACTGGAACGCCACATAAAATAGTAAAATATCGAACGAAAGTCACAAAAATAAAACTGGGCCATTTCCAATCGAAGATTTGACACAGAAAGTGATGTATTCATACGCGCTAATTTCAGAAGTATTTCAGAGTTGCATTTGCGAATATTTGGTGTTGAATTATTTTTAATGAGAGACATTTTGGTCTAAAATGTCATTTACTAAAGAGAGTGACCCATTCTTACGGCAAGTTACGGTATATAATTCGCCTCGAGACAGGACTATTTCGTATTTCCTTCCTGCTAATTTTAGAAATGTTTCCGTGTTTACACTAAATTGTTTACACTAAATTGGATTATATCTGACAATAGTCTGGGTTGAATTATTATAGTAAAAGACCTCTTTATTCCAAATGTCATGTAATAAACAGAGTAATCAATTTGTTTTGAGCGTTACGGTAAATAATTCATCTCGAGACGGGACTGTTTTACTCACGTCCCGTCTTTCGATGAATTATTTACCGTAACGCTCAAAACAAATTGATTATTCTATATTTAATCGTTCTGTAAATACAGAAGGCAACTTGGGTAGAATACGGCGCGCGTTATATACAGGAAAAACTACATCTTGGATCTTTGATTCCAGTTTCCCTTATTCCACCCTCGTTTTGTTCTGTCTTAGCATTCACGTCAAATAGAGGTAATAAACAGGCGATTATTATATTATTCGACGCTGCGGTAAATCAATTCGACGTGTTCGTGGGGTAATGCAGCACGAAGCGAATGATGAAGACAAGCTTAGTTGATAAGGAGATAAATATATCAAACGCAGCTACTCCACTAATTAAATATTGGTTTGCGACGCAACAATATCAATATTGTATTGATGAAGCGATAATAGGTGCCGTATCCACTAGTCAGTTGTGTCAATTCCAATCAGACAAAATGAATCGAGTTTCAGACTGTCCGTTGATTCAATGTCCGGCGCTCTATCAAGAAAAATAGGATATACTGTGCGTGGAATCCGACATATACTTTTTATGACCACTTCCATAAATAGAAGCTGATTACATTCATTTCAGTTATCGATACTATCCGATTTGCTCAAAACAAGTAGAAATGTGGAGCGATACAGCCCGAGTGGTTCAAAACAGGAAGAAAATGGACTGCTTTTCTTTTTGGTCTGCTCCATGTACGTCAGAGAACATGATTTGTTATACGTAATACTACGTGATATTGTTGCGATTGAATGTTTCGTAAATCTAATCTTGATCACGAAAACTGCAGGAACCGCAGAACGATTTTGAAAGTGAAGTGGATGAATCTTAGGTTCGAATATGTGTACATGTAACAAAAATGTCAAATGTTTAACCCTTTATCTTACAAATCGGCAGCATTCACCAAGTGATTTTCAAATTGAGCAGTTGAAAAAAAAAATTTAAAAACGAATCAACCAAACCATATTATGTGATCCCTCATTGGAACGAGCTCGTCGAGCTCGTTCCAATGAGGGGTCGCATGATATGGTTTTGTTGAAAAACTGAAGAAATAATATTTAAAATAACAAATTTTGATATCGTGCACGTTGGGTAAAGCGTTAAAACAACTGTGGACGATCGATCGTTGCCACTCCAGTAGCAACGGTCGTTCACGGTTGTTTTAAACATTCCATCCAAACGTTAATTCGAGTGAATGGTTTACCTCAAAGTGTGACTCGAAGCAAAGAGTAGTGGGCACCCAGGCGCGAGTAGTCGGACTTTATATATGGCTGTAGGTTCCACCAGGATATCTTGCTTTGTTCCCAACTGCTGTTCTCATGCAGAGGCTTTCGTTTGAACGTTCAATACCAACTTGATTGTAATTCTTGTAAAAAAACATTGACACTTTCTATAAAAAAAAATGCGGTGGGGGGGGGGGGGGCTACATTGACCACAACCCGTCTCCCTTCTGGTTCCACTATGTCTGCAGAGGCAAGGTATTCAACTATAGACTATAGAAATATTGAACTCCATGATGGCAGAATATTTGTATGGGCAATGTGGAAACGGACCTAGATGGTTTGTGTGATGTACGTAGGTGTTTCCCCTGTTTCAAGCTTAGCCAAATCAGGCAGGGCAGACGTCGAGAGCAAGGACATATCTGGAGGGGTAGCACCAGGAGTACGTGTTTTTTCGACTCCGTCCATTTGCCACACGTACGTGATATCAAATACCAGTAGCTCCTTATAAAACAAAGTACAGTCGTGTCCGAATGAATGAATGTTGAACGGTGTAGGGGGTGGTTGATACAAATACTTGAATTCAAAATTGTGTTAAGAACAAGAGACACAAATATAGCGCACACTATTCGGAGAGAGCATTGCCATATTGCTGCTGGCCCCATAGTACTAAAGGTATAGTCTGTGGTACTAGAGATGGCTGATATTGAACCTTCTTTTACAATGAAAGGCTCTTACCTAATGAACAATTTACGAACAGTGCGTTGCTTTGAAGGAGTCCAGACTGCACATTCTGTTGGCATTGGTCTTTTGTGTGTCCGTGCGTTTTGAAATATTGGCTCTGCGGGGTGCACTTAAGTATCACGATTTTAAAAACATAATTAAAAGATTAAACGGTAGTAAAACGAGATAACATGCGTGACTAAATTATCAATTACACCATTGTGGGTATTTTCTGTTGAACAATCTCTTTAAAGCAAACCATAATATGAAATAATGATGAGTTTGAGGTTAAAAAAGGAATATTTTTCTTATATGTTGGTCGAGATGGTGAATACAGTATGGCCGACGTGGACTGGTCACTTTCTACGGGTGGGCTATATTTCAACGGACGCAATAACATTAGATTCCAGACAATAATTTTTGGCATAATCATCAAAAAATTAATTAATGAAGCACCGGGTACAACCCGGTGCTTCATTAATTAAAACTTTGCTGATGATGATTTAAATTACCTGGTAAATGCATGTGAGGACATCACTGCCCACGCGTGGATTGCGATCACACAAAGGCAACAATATTATACATTCCTACTTCGAATATTTTCTATTTAGAGTTTGGTGGGCTGAAGAATATATACTTGCGCTTGATGTCGTTCAGTGCTAACAGTGTTAGTGCGACACCAAGAGACACATCATCGATTTCTGAATATACTAGCTATGACAGTCATTTCAAAACGTGGTCAGATGAGAACAAACTCGTATCATCAGCAAATGGCAGGAGTTTTAACAGTACTGAGATGCAAATATCGTTTATGTGTAACAGAAATAATGAGATGCAAATATCGTTTATGTGTAACAGAAATAAGGGGCACAATAATTCATCATTGATGGTCGCGGCATTTAATGTTCGAGAAGGTTCATTTATACCCCCGATAATCAACGTACTGTTTTTATTTTAAGGCGGTCTTAAATCGTTTGTAATTCATCTAATTACGTTTGCTTCCAGTTTGTTTGCTTGGATTTTTTGGGGGTGGGGGTGGTGGCGAGTTTTGTTTGTGTACATAGAGTACTGTGGTTTATTGTATCAAATGCCCTGGAAATTTAGATGTTCTTACCTGGTTAGTTTCACAAGGGACGAGATATCAGCCCGAGTTAACTTCAGATCAGTCTGAGACCGAAGGGTTGATATCGCGACCGATATTTATTTATTTATTTATTGGTTTTAAGGTCACATACTTATGCATCACATACTTATGCACAATGGCTAATCGTGACCGTGACAGTTTTACAGGCGGAGGAAGCCGGAGTACCCGAAGAGAACTACCGAGCATCGACGAGCAATTGTCAGCTCCTCAACATTCTAACTCCGTTCAAGCTCCGCCCAAGCAGAGTTACAGCGGTTCAAGACATGTGCACCACCGGCGTGCAGTACGCATTAGTAAACGGCGTCATCGTGCCCCCATGTAGGCAACCGGGATAAAGTGCCTTGCTCAAGGATACAACGCGGGTCGTCCCGGACGGGGATCGAACTCGGGACCTCTAGTATAGAAGTCCAACAGTCTACCACTGAGCCACCGCGCTCCTCGTGACCGATATGAAGCGGGCCAAGTAACAACCTCTTTATTTATCAAACCAAAACAAATAATTACAAAATTATGTTTCAGTTTTCTGACAGTGTTTTTGTTTCTTATTTTTTTCATAAAGTCCGAAGCTTCCTCTCCTCCTATATTCAGCTATCTTAACGTCTCGGCCACCCCAGTGGGAATAAATATCTGAACTATTTCTTCTCTCACTTCGACGAATCTCCTGTTACGACTCGGAATCTTAGTTTGCATTGACTTTTGTCCACCTGCCATCATTATTTCCTCACCATTCAAAAACTACTCCCTTTTGCCTGGTACCGCCAATTTCACGATTGCGTTCGGCGAATAACCCTGAACGATCGGGGGACAACACTAGTTTGGTTCATATCAGCCGAGATCAGCGTCATATCAGCCGAGTTTAAAGTCATATCAGCCGAGCGTGATAAGGGGCAATTATGAGAAAGATAATCATATCTAATAAATAAATATGAATAAAGTGTAGTCTCCAGGAGGTTTATCTTTATTGTCAGAAAGACTTTGTGATTGCAGAAGAATTGAATATAGGGATGATTTTTTTCAGAAGCCACAGTGGTGAAAATATTGGAACAGCCTTTTATAAACTACCTTTTCCAGGCGGTTTGAAAATATTAAAAGCATACCAATTGATCTATAATTATTGAGAATTTGTGGATTCTTAAGATTTAAAAAACACTGGAATGACTACAAATATTCATTTGGTCAGGAACTTGCCCTGCCTAAAAGAAATATTACTGACGCAGGGAGAAAGCTTGGCAATTTCGTCAATCATTAATAGTTTGTTTTAAAAGCATCGATGTTCGTTCACCGTTGTCTTTGCTATATTTGGGTTGAGTCCATCTGCTAAACTAACTAATTCCCCAAAGTTGTCAACGACATTAGACAGCTATGAAGGTTGAACCAGTGATCTCTGTACAACTGGATTGCCGGAACGAGAACGAAAAAGATCGAACTCATTCTGCCCCTCCCGCCCAAGATCGAAGATGGTAATAAGACAAGCAACGCTGTAACTCCTCCCAATCCATGACGTTTGATCATCAAACGTCATGGATTGGGAGTAGTTACCGCGTTGTTTTACGAGAATGTTGGTACGCCGTGACAGTTGTCACAGCGTAACAACTATTACTTCATCAAATGAATGGTGCTTATATAGCACGAAAATTAGTTACACGGAATCAACTTTCCATTCTCGGCACTTGTTTCCTGTCAGTACTAACCAAAAAAATGTTTTAAAAAATTTGCACATCAACGACATATTCATTTTTCACAGACATCAAAGTATATTCTTTAACCCTTTACCTAACCTGAAAAGCAGACAATACTTGCCAAAAAAAAATTCTTCAATAACTAATTTCTTTCATTTTTTGTCTCAAAAACATAGGTTATGACCCCTCGTTGGAACGAGCTCGTTCCAACGAGGGGTCATAACCTATGTTTTTGAGACAAAAAATGAAAAAATAATGAAAATTAATTGGCGATTTTTGAGAATAGCGCTGGACGGTTTTGGCCGTTACGTTGGGTAATGGTTTAAAACGCGATCGGCGATTGCGAATTGTCGGGTAACTGAAAACCCTCGAGAATTTTTTTTCTTAACACCCCCCCCCCCCCCCAAACCCCTTCCCTCGTGCCCTAATAAAGAAGGCGACAGTGAATACACTTTTCTATATGCGATCAATGAACGTTTCAGCAATATAGCTGAATTGTGAGATCAGTGAGATGAATATATTCATATATATTCGGTAAAGTGTTTGGCAGTATGCGGAGCTGTGTTACAAGCTTTGATAACCGATAAAAGAGTAGAGAGTACTAAATATTCGTGCAATTTCGTCTGTGGAAACTTGTCATTTACTCTACATTGTAAGTTATTCTGTCTAATTGACAGTAACATGGTCTGAGGTTTGCGGCGAAGCGTCTCGTTGGAACATAAGATCAGAGCCGCAAACCTCAGACCATGTTACCGTCAACTCATCACAATAATGCATATGTTCCAATAAGACCCTGCCTATAGCCCAAAACCTAAATCGTTAAAAGAACAAAGCAACTTGAATGAATAGGGCAACTTGACGATAACAAATTTAGTAAATAAACCTTTCGTGCAAGTTCGACGCCATTGGACAACAAAAAATCAATAACTTAGATAAAGGTCGAGGTTACTCTATCTCAGTTCAATTCATGAACTTATAAGTGGGTTGTGCGTATACATTCATGATCATTGCCCTCGAAAAATATGATTTTATAGGCAGTATGCACTTTGAATCCCCTCCCATTCTTATCCTCTTTTCAAATATTTCGCGTTGTGAGCAGGCATGTCAACCGGTACTTGTACCGGTACCTCCGGTTCCCTCATGCTCCAACCGGTACCGCTACTGAAGCTTTTGTCCCGCCGGTACCGGGACAAAATTATTTTATGCGGAAATTCCTAACTGAACGAGGGTAAATAGACTGATAAAAGTGTATGGCACACTTGCACGACATACTTTCAACTTATTTGTGAATAAACATGTCAAAACACTCTAAAGGTGCATGTTCTGTCTGCACAGCGTCCTCGATAAGGTCGACCATTTAGACTTTTCGAACGTGGCATCGAAGACAATGAAAGCGCAGTCATCGATTACTTCAAAGAAATTATTCTGTGGCGACATCAATGTAATCAAAAAGCACGATTTTCATGCTTTATGATTACTTTGATGTCGCCACAGAATAATTGACACGATGCCATGTTTGTCTTAGCGATCTTCGGGACTGGGTCGGTTTAAATGTGAATTTCTCCAATCTGATTGTGATATGTCACCCGATTGTTGATTTGTCCCGGTACCAGTACCGGTTTCGGCGGGACAGGCTCTGTCCCGTCCCCGTATCGGTTATGTTAGTACCGGCGATACTTTGACATGCCTGGTTGTGAGTCAGATGGTTACATAGAAAAAACTCGTCCAATCAGAGGGCGAGGATTTTAGACTTATTAGATAGAACATATAGGGTTTTTGTGCTAGGTGTGTCCACTGGAATTTATATATATACAGAACCACACTTATGTTTGAATGGGTAACGATTACTGGACGAGAGCGAGTGGCGCAGGGATACCACGAGAGCCGGTAGGCTCAAGTGGTTATCCCAGCGCCATACGTTCGAGTCCAGTAATCGTTAACCCATTCAAACATACGTGTGGTTCTGTATTTATTACACACCCAGGCAAGAAAAAGAATTCACTGTAATTAATCGCAAATTTAATTAAATAGTCGACAATTTGAACGGTTGAAAGAATTTTAGAGAGAAACGGGCAATTTTGTCAGAGAACCAGTCTTAAGTCTTTGACCTTGCCACCTGTAGAATCGCTGTTGATTCATTTTGTTCGCAAAAAATGTCGATCCGAACACTTAAAACTCAAAAGATTGCATTCAGCATATCGGAGGTCACAAATTATGAGGTCTCCAATGTGTTTTCAAAATTGTGTGTGCAGGCATCATTATATCTGGAGGATGGAAAATGTAGGCAAGGATTTTAATTTGAATACGGTGCGAACTGGCCTCTCTGTTTGAATTTCGTGCTTTTTAAACTGAAAGTGAAACTAAAAATATAAGTTTGAACTCGGCTTGACGATACATGCACTACTGGCTGTACCGCCACAAGGCTATCGCATGAGGACATCGGTCATTTCTGTTCTGCACTGTAACAAACGTACACACTGGACGAGAACTTACATTTTGTGCAATAATTAACCTTCCGGGGCTTTCGTTCATTCGATCGTTTGGAGTAACTGAGCCTGAGGCAGTTTGAGATTCCATTCTGACTCGGAGTGAACTCTGAGTCTTGGCGGTAAGTTTGCACTTTATTTTTCAACATTATAAAGACATTAAAGTTTCTGACTTGAAATTTAGCCTTCTTTTTATTTTACCTCAAGTCTTGATAACCTTTGTTTGAAATGGGCTGCACTTGCAAATAAAAGCTTTAGGTTGTCCACATAATACTACAGATACACAAAGCCAAAGGGAGAAATATATTGCATGATAACTGCAAGGAAATGTCATGTCTCCACAAGTAATTTAGTTTGTACACCTTTTTACAACCCCCCCCCCCCCGCCCCCACCCAACCCATCTATAACCTGTCAGCATTTTCCTGAAAGCTCACGAAATGAGTATCCAACAGTCTTAGGCAGAGGCTGAAAGAGAAATAAGGAGGGGAGGGGGTGTTCTCACCAGTAAGCTCCAACTTATTTTGGTTGATAATATTTTCAAAGATTGATTAATGTTTACATTATTTTGTACTAGTACTATACTTACCAGTTTGTTATCTGAACGGTTCTGTCAATATTTTTTTCTTGGTATCTGGTTCAAAACAAAATAATTTTTCATGTGTCTGCTCCAATATCTTGTCAGTCTTAATGTGGAATTTGGTATTCTGAATTTGCATTTAGTAAGTAGTTTTAACCATTTACCTAACATGAAAAGCAGAAGACACTTGCAAAACAAAATTCTTGAATAACTAATTTTTTTCATTTTTTGTCTCAAAAACATAGGTTATGAACCCTCGTTGGAACGAGCTCGACGAGCTCGTTCCAACGAGGGGTCATAACCTATGTTTTTGAGACAAAAAATGAAAAAATAATGAAAATTAATTGGCGATCTTTGAGAATAGCGCTGGCCGGTTTTGGCCGTTACGTTGGGTAAAGGGTTAAAGAGGACTGATAGAATGTGGCTAAAATGATAGGCTTTTGGAGAACATTTTCTTGGGGATGGGTGCTGACTAATCAAACAGCCCTGAACTTTTGTATAAAAATGAAAATACAGGCCCTTGCCTCGAATTTGCCTATGAAAATGCTCTTCCCACTGCCCTGATATTTGCCAAAATTATAAAAAAATACCCCCTTCCCTCTGAACAATCTGTTCTAAAAATATCAGTCCCTTTCAATGAAAACTGCAAAATTAACTGCTTATTGGTGAAGGGGGTGAGAGTGCCTCAACCCCCTCCCCATCTCATACACCCATGTAGCTAAGTCACATAGGTGGCATTCGATTTAAGTTTTGTTGCTGAGAATTAAAGCAAAATAATAAATATCCTTGTATAAAACAGAAATATTGGCAAAAATCCTAAATTAGTCATTTAAAAATACACATCAATCTGTGTCTGGAAAATATTGTCATATTGTCTGTGTTTTAAATATTCTAATAATTATTTTTGAATTTCATGGAAGTCATCTCATAAAATTGACAATATATTGCATTCATCAGACCACATGTATTTGCCACCCCTCCCCTCTTCATGGTCTCATTCCCAGCCTACTCGAGACTTTTCAGAATTTCTGTAGTGGGCAGCTGGAAACATTTTTTTTAATTTCCCCAGTACAAACTCCAGAAAGTCATATTTTAGCAATACTATATCCCCCTAAAAAGCCTTCCCCCCTGTCCCCACAAAAAAAAATAAATAAAATAAACCTGTTACTCCAACACCCACTAGCACGTAAAAAACATTGGTTCCACAAATGTAAAATACCGAGTTTTTTTTTTTTATAAAACCAGGCTTTTCATTCTTCCGAATTTATTTTCTTTATTCAGCTAGTGTGGGGCGGCGGGCGGGGGGGGGGAGTGGTCATCTAGTAATGGTGGAATTGGAGATAGTTAATTAGTAACTGCATGTACTAGCTGTCATTAGTGTCAAACATCTCCAGCCAGGTGCTGTCGGCGTCTGTTTTTCCGCTTCATGGTAACCAGTATTCAAGATTCCTTTAGTCTTGCTTCCTGAGAACTACTTCAACTTAAAATGCTTTTCAAAGTATGTTTGCGTTGGCAAACGTGCTGCTTCATTGCCGAAGTGTGAATCGAATAAGATTACAGTTACACATTAGGCCTCGTGTCGACTCGCTGGCAGCACGCAGCACTGAGGGCAACATTGTAACAAAGTTTTATAGGAACTGTACTAGTGGCTGGCTGCAATATCGAACCCAATTGGACTTTTTTGCACTAAAATTAATTAAGTTGTCCTCGATTTTCAATAACGAAAGCAAAGGTTGAGTTTCACTGTTCAATTTCTTGGCAGAGATCATGTGTCTTTCATGACTTTCAACAGTTTTTAGCATAGTTGTGCATCAAACATTTTGTAATGGGAATCGGTAATTCCGACAGATAAATATAGACGATGGTTCTCATTGGTTATATTCCACTGAACGCTGCAAACTATAAGAACCAGTCTAACGAGAGAACTTGTCCGCGCGAAGGGTACTTTTTATCGGATTGCACTAGAGCTTTCTGGTTAAAATTACCGCATGCCCCAAAAATTCATGTGATCGTGACAAATACAGTTACGGGTGTGTAATAAATTGTTTTTCTTAATACTTTCCAGTTTGTCACATTGCTTTTGCTTTCATACAGAGTTGTTAGTAATAAAGAGCTTTGTTGAATAACAATTAGAATTTTTCATACATTACTTTATTGTGTATGAACGGAAACTTTAGATAGTGTTCGTAGAATTTCTGTTTATTGAGAACGGTTTGTCATCCATAGATTCCTTTTAACCCTTTACCCAACGTAACGGCCAAAACCGGCCAGCGCTATTCTCAAAAATCGCCAATTAATTTTCAAAATATTTTCATTTTTTGTCTCAAAAACATAGGTTATGACCCCTCGTTGGAACGAGCTCGTCGAGCTCGTTCCAACGAGGGGTCATAACCTATGTTTTTGAGACAAAAAATGAAAAAAATTAGTTATTCAAGAATTTTTTTTGCAAGTGTCGTCTGCTTTTCATGTTAGGTAAAGGGTTAATGCATCATTTAGACTAACGGTTCTTAGAGGAAAAGGCAGCCTAACAAGAGTGTAAATAGATGCTTCTGGAGTCCCATCTGTAATATTAGAACACCGTATACTGTAAGAGGTGAAAGGCGCCGGTATCCAACAAGTTTTGACATTTATCACGTTCTGGTTACGAAATATTCTTTTTGTTATCTTGGACGCTCTTGTCCTTTCCATTATTGTTCATTCACAAACTAAGTACCAAAATGGTAAACTATATCAATAACTTAATTATTCATCAGATAGTTGCATCTAGGTACTTAATTCTACGAACTGCACCTCAGAAGAAATCAGCGACATTTGTCTTTTTCAAATTTCCCGGATGCCATAGAATTAAGAAAGGACGCTGGTTTTGTTTACACTGGTATGGCGGGGGTTCGAATCCACGCCGAGAGAGTTTCCTTCGGCACCAACCGCCTAGCGAACTATATTGAACCACGCACACCACTCAGCCACCGACAGGGGGTAACCCACGCCGAGAGAGTTTCCTTCGGCACCAACCGCCTAGTGAAACTATACTGAACCACGCACACCACTCGGTGGCCGAGTGGTGTGCGTGGTTCAGTATAGCTTCGCTAGGCGGTTGGCGGTTGGTACCGAAGGAAACTCCCTCAGCGTGGGTTCGAACCCCCGCCATGCCAATGTATATCAATAACGGTGGAGAAATAATCATGACCAATCAGTATAACAGAGTGATCAGTTACTCTTGCCTGTAGAGTTACGAGGGATGAAAGATCTTGAGTGAAAAGCGTATATACACATTCATCTGTCCTATTGTGTTTTCGAAATTCCAACAAATCAATGTTATATCACCTTGATAAAGGCATTTTGGTGCATCGTATCTGTTTTGTCAGAAATATTGGATTATGTATCAATAAACTGAAATATTTCAAATTGCTGACAATTTTCGTCATTGGAAGAGATTTACAGAAAAGTTAGCGCCCCTTAAATTTCTAAAGTTGTTGATAAATTTAATACTAACTGTATGGGATTTTCATATAAAAATTGAAATTTCGAAATGTTAGAGAATTTGTATCATCGATGTGCGCATCATTTCACAAACATCAGGAATTTCTCCTGCAGAGTAGCTTTAAAATATAGAAGCTGGCTTTTTACAAATTTTGTTCACAATCGGTTTGAACGCTTCACTATTATTCTCTGTTTAAACCCATTTAAAAATAAGAAAACGGAGCCGCTTACACCATCTTTTGATGTTCTGTAAACTTTTGTGTGTCCGTTATATCAACACTGTGCGCATCGTGACATATTATAAGACACTATCCTTTCCATTAATATAAAAAGTCTGGGGGTGACATTTCCTAGTTTTGTTCTTGGAAAGACACACATTCGCTGAACAAAGAGTCAAAGTGGACATTTACTTAGTTGCTTCTAATTAGCTTGCCATAAAGGCAAAGTTTCCCTTTGTAACTTTCAAAAAACGAAAAAAAAAACAGACAGCACCGATAGCTGTCTGTTGTTTTCGTTTATTAAAAGTAACAAAGGCCTTTATTTTCTGTTGATGTCATATATGTTTTTTCAATAAATACATGCTTCTAAATTGGATATTCCTCGCCCATCTAATAATATAAGTGGGGGAGATAAATTTACCTAAAGTCGATTTTCATGACGAAATAAGTGAGAGATGAGCGTTTGGTGAGATATTCTGCGTATATAGCTTTCTCTTACTGTTTCAGATCTTCCTTGTTCTTGTTCTTCTGTAAGAATATAGTAATTCAAAACATGTAGATAGACAAATCGTTTCGTTTTTAAAAGGCCATTAACAAAGGACGGACAAAATACATCCACAACCGTCATCGGTGTTTAACGTGTATTAGATAGGATTGGATGATATCCACCTGGAAGTCCTGAAAAACATTCAAATCGTAACTCGGTTGAACAATTTCTATTGTTATATGTGTTTTAGGCTTCCGGTTGGCCATACCGTTGTATGTAGATCCGCGTGGGCTCTGGGACTACGGGCATCAGTACTCATCAGTTCAGCAACTGAAGGATGTCTTGAGCAATTAAATAGTTTGTGTTCCTTGTTGAAAACAATGGGTACCAAATAAAGGGTGTGTCCAATATGTGATTGCATCCCTGGAACTTACCAAGCATTCAATGTTTGACCAAGGTGTGGTCCCCCCATGCTTCATCAACAGTCTTAAATTTGCTCCCTGCCAACCGCCCTGAAAATCTGAGGTCTGGTCTTATTTGTTTGTTTGTGTTTGTGTTTTTAGGTATGTTTTTTATACTTATTCTTCATATGTCTCTGTGTATTTACTTTTTTCATCATGTGTCTTTATTGCTTCGTATGATATATCATCAATTATTTTCAATTATAGATTATTTACGCGTGAATAATTTTTTCATCACTACATGGACGTCGAACAGTCATCATCAAGTTCTTACGTGTACACCCATTTCTATTGATAAACCAGGGTGAGTTACTAGTTAATTTTTGGATAGGAAATCAAGTCGTCTCAAGTCAGCAAAGTACCACATCGAATACCCATGCCAGTGGGAGAGGTGCTTCTGCTTTGTGGGTCATCTCCGGAAAGATTTGATTTTGATGTTACATCCAATGGGAAAAACGAATATTGTTGATTTTGGCAATCGCGAACGTAACTACAACAAGTAGGCGAATCTGTTTGGTATTGGGATTCTTACTGCGTGTTGTTCGTTATGTCGTCTGTCTTATGTATACCATGATTGTGTGTAGTCAAGGTTACCTGATACATATATATTATCATGACCATGTGCATGTCCTGAAATTTGTATCAGATTCGAGGTCGTGTTTACAACTGGATCGCAACGAGCCCGTAAGGGCGAGTTGCGATCCGATCGTAAACACAACCTCGAATCTCATACAAATTACTGGACATGCATTTGGTCATGATGATACATTTATCTGACAATCCCGTTGTATAAAGCCCGCTTTCCCCGGTTTTCAGTTTAAATTGGGTTGAAGATGGTCAAAAGTTTGAATTTCATATTTTGTCAAGGTGATAGCTTGAATTTTCGATTTTTTTGTTTAAAAGTGTATTTTTCTTTGATAATTTTTCTCGTTCGGGCCAAAGGTATAAGAATGTGTGTTTGTATGGTGAACCCCGATAAACGATTTGTCACTGAAATAGACCAGCAAAAATTCACGCGCTGCTAATTAAGCATGACATTTTATGTTCATTATCGTGCGTCTGGTGAACCCATTGATGAGCTATCTGATAACTGATTAAAAGCGTAAGAGAGGCCAGTATTCCCATACAGTAATTATCTGTGTAATTATGGCCAGTTAATAGGTAATTGTTGGAAAACAGTACATTGCACATGTTCTGAACACACACCCATATTACATGTCTGGTCTGTCACCGAATGTCTACATATACCAAAATGCGAGACTTTTAAAGGAACTTAAAAGCGAATATTAAATTAAGATAGATCAAAGCGGCTAAGTTCAAGAGAAGCAATTAAAATGAGAATTAA
Source organism: Pictodentalium vernedei (assembly GCA_031216915.1). Classification (NCBI taxonomy): domain Eukaryota; kingdom Metazoa; phylum Mollusca; class Scaphopoda; order Dentaliida; family Dentaliidae; genus Pictodentalium; species Pictodentalium vernedei. The sequence goes on along the minus strand of CM062296.1, from coordinate 640,104,884 downwards.
TGTTCTGGCTATCGAAATAAAAATCGGGGGATTTCTCGAAAAATTTATTCCAGTCTGAAGGCGTATAAGATTGTGGGTCGTAGGTGTGCGAGGAGCTGGGGATGTCCCATGCTACAGGTTATAGGAGGTGCCGCATCGGTGCGAAAGTATATACACGTTGTAACGTAAGGGGAGCCACAGAGCTCATATTTAGAATAGGAACAGTCGCGGGTCAAGCCGTTGGCCATATCTGAGTGTAGGATCAGAAATAGGAAGTTCGCGCTCCGGGATCTATTTAAATTTAGGCAGACAGTATTACCTGTTGTAGAAGGCAAGCCATACGTAGGCAGAGTCGGCTTTGCCTGTACGAATATTATTCTGAGATAAATGGAGGGGAGCGTTTAACCCCATTAGTGGCGACTGCTTGAGTGAAATGCGTCCAGTAAAGTGACAATAAGCTATTGGTCGTGCGACGGTAGTGGCAGCGTTACATTCCGTCACTTGTTAGAGGGAAGGCGATGTACTAAAGTGACAATATATTGGCCGTGCGGCGGCAGTGTTAGAGTGATATTGTTAGAGCAGAGGCGTCCGATAAAGTGACAATACGTTAGTGGCAGTGCGTCGGCGGTGAAAGAGTGAAGTGAAAAGGCGACCAGAGTCCAAACACCAACGACACGGAAGGGAAACCAGCGACAACAGAGAATGCGGGTCCGCAAGTGATTCAAAAACTGTGTGGCTGGGGTGTGATTGACATTCTGTTTTTCTTATTCATTTGGATTTCATGGAAGTCACAAATTACCATATTTATTTTTATATATATATGTATTAAAATTGTTGTTTCCAGTGAACCCCTGTTGGTTTATACTTTTTGAGGAAAAGTCATTGACCCCTTCAGGATAAGAACTACCCCAACAAAAACGAAACGGGCGGGTTCGTCCGCACGGATTCAGGCGACACTCCTTGAGTTTTGGCTGAATACGCCGCGTGATTATATTTCCCCCAGAAACGACAAAGCCCGGTTTCCGACATATTTTAATGCGTAATAACAATGCATATATGTGATAGTGCGGTGTTTACCGGACGTTGAATCTGTCTGATACGGAATCGGAACAGGGGGGGAGGGGGGCTGATATACACGTTTTTTCCGACTTTTTGGGTGCAAATTAAGTTGATTGTTCGATAAAATACGGACATAGTAAAATGTGCTAGATAAGATATGTGTAGAATGCGGCCTACGTGTCAGATGGTTATTTACGGATGCATCTGACTGGCCGTTGCGCATCTGGCTGACATCAGAGCATGAGTGGAATACTTCGACACTAAACAGGTCAAACCTGTGTAAATTATGGAGAGAAGTGCTTCTGCATTGTGGGTCATCTCCGGAAAGATTTGGTTTTGATGTTACGTCCAATTGGACAAAAACGAATATTGTTGACTTTGGCAATCGTGAACGTATCTACCGCAAGTACCACAAGTAGGCGAATCTACAGGAATTCCTATTGCATGCTGTTCTTTGCGTTGTCCATCCTTTTTAGACACAATTGTATGTTGTCAATGTTACCTGATGCAAGTGTGTTGTCAATGTTACCTGATGCAATACGGACAGTGAGAAATCTGCTAGATACCCCAGGGGTAGAATCCGGCCAATGTGTAAGATCGTCATTTATTTATTTATTTATTTATTTATTTATTTATTTATTTATTAATTTATTTATTTATTGGTGTTTAAGGCCACATATTTCTGCACAGTGGCTACTCATGACCACGACAGTTTTACGGGTGCAGAAAGCCGGAGTACTCGGAGAGAACCACCGAGCAAGGGCGCGCAACTCCCAGCTCTCCAACATATTAACTCTACACAAGCAGGGTTATCACTGGTTGAAGACATGTGCCCTATCGACGTGCAGTACGCCTTAGCACACAACGCCACTGTGCACCCACGGGGGCAATGGGTGTGAAGTGTCTTGCCCAAGGACACAACGCAGTTGCCTCAGGTGGGATTAGAACCGAGGACCTCTCGATTGCAGCCTGCACCTCTACCTACTGAGCCATCGCGCCTCCAGATCGTCATTTAAGAATGCACTTGGTTGGTCGTTACGCAACTGGCTGCCGTTATGACGTGAATGACTCGACACAAAACAGCCGTCAAGTAAGTAAGTAAACAGATCGCCAAAGGTGATATGTTAATCCTAGTATAAATACAGAACACAATTCAGCAAGGCCTGAGAGTGGGATATTAAGACAGAACACAGCGAGGGTGGAGTACGGGGAACAGGAATCAACGGCCCTTGTAGGAGTTTTTCCTGTATTTCACGCGCGCCTTCGTCGCTTGTGAAATACTGGAAAAATTCCAACTCTGGTCGTTGATTCCTGTCTCCTGGACTCCACTGTCACTGTGCTCTGTCTTAATATACCGCTCTCTAACATTCTATTGATCCATAAGCAGATCAACCCTCCGAAAATTAGATGAGCATTTGACCCATTAATATGTCCCGACAGAGGCGGCTGAACAGGAGGTGGGTTTAGTTTAAACATATTTTATTTGCCATAATGGTGCAAAAAGGATTGGAGAACAAGTTATACAACTTAGTTAAACTCCGTTCCTGTGAATAAATACAAATTTGAGATTGCGGCATAACAATACGTACAAACCAAAATATAAACTAGAACAGTGATTCAGAATAACAGAACCGTTTTTCATTGTGATTGATATTGCGAGAAGTAGAAAATTGTAGAACAATAGTGCGAAAAAAACAAGAATTAGAGAAAAAGGAGTAGATTATCGTCGGAGCAAAGGAATTGAAGGTCAAATGGACATAAAATGAGTGTAAGGAAATCGGGCACACAGCATAGTAATTATTTCATATCAAGCTGTTAAACGTACATTCATCACTGGCATCTCGAAGTTTACGGGGCCGAATGGCTACCTCAGCTTATCCCGATGCTCCAGTGATGGACTCATGGTGTAAATTTGGATTTGGCAGCACAGAAGGCGAGAACACGAGGAGCTTCGAATTTGGACCCTGAAACACCACCCCGCTCCTCCCAGGGTGTGCAGACCGTCGTCGACGTTGTCAAAGGCAGTCTGCACTTCATGGGAGGAACGGACGAGTGTTTCTGGAAATTGATTTCTGAGACCGATCGTCAACTTTGTGCCATCCTACATATTAGTCTCGGCTATACAATGATGAGTTCCTTTCTGTTTTGTAAACAGAATGTAGATTGATGATCAGTGGGATCAGTTAAAACGACCGCTGGAGACGAGGAATTTCTGTACTTTCGAAAAGAGTAGAACATTGTGTTTTTCCGAGAGATTAGTGATACCAAAAAGTAAATCATTGGCACACGTTATGTTGCAGAAATGTAGGTCGTTCAGCATTTCTCTCCTCTGGGTATCATAGTTAGGACAGTCGAAAAGGAAATGGGCGGCATCCTCTTTCATATGACCACATGCACACTGGGAAGTCGAGGAGATAAAGTTAAGGAACATGTCATGACATAAGTCGCTACAACCATTTCGCAACCGACAGTGTAAGATATTCGCTTTTCTGTTTCCAATGCAGAAGTAACTAGGAGGTCTAAGTATGGGGTCATGACACAGAATAGAGTACTTGAATTCCCGCAGATTGGGTGCATTCTGCGTTTCTCGGGGAAGACTGTTCCATAAATCTGTTGTAGAGGGGAAAAATGAATTTCTAAAGTGTTCAGTTCTACATTGGTATGATTTGAATTTGGAAGGGTTTCGGAAATTGTAGGCCGCGCTGTCTCCTGTTCGCGGTGGTAGCAGTTCAGATAAAAACTCGGGGGCTTCGTGGTTGATGATTTTATGCAATGTACAGAGTTTATGAAACTTCCTCCGGTCACGGAGATTTGTCCACCCAAGCTCTAGCAGGAGACAATCCGAAGATGTGGAACGCGTTAGCCCTGATATGATTCTAGCAGCATCAAGATGTAGCCTATCTACTCTTTTCAGAAGGTATTGAGGGGCAGAATCCCATAAGATGTCACCATAATCAAGTAGTGGGAGTATAAACGCCGAGTAGATTTGCTCGAGTGTTTTTCTAGAGATCATAAATTTCAATTTACGAAGTTGGGAAAGTCGCGCGGTAACCTTCTTACATATTTCTGTTATGTGGCGCTCCCAATTTAGGTTTGATTGAAGGTGCATACCGAGATGTTTGTGACTTTTTACAAAGGTAACAGGTACGTTGTTAAGATATAAAATTGGGTTGAGGTTAGCTGAGCGACTGAATGTGAAATAGACGGCCTCAGTTTTATCAGGATTAAACGTCACAAGCCACTTCTGAGACCAAATGTGTATGGCTTGTAGGTCTTCGTTTAATGCAGATATTGTGTCAGTAGATCTTGGTTTGCCATTAGTTAGACAGGTGTCATCTGCAAAGAGCCTTGCAAGTGAGTCTAGTGATTCTGCAATATCGTTGATGTAAATCAAGAACAAGAAGGGGCCGAGAACGGATCCTTGAGGAACACCGGCTGGTATTTCGGAAAAGCTAGAGAAGGTATTGTTCACCAGAACTCGCTGTTTCCTATTAGTTAAGTAGTTTTCGAACCACTCTAGAAGAGTACCACAGATACCATATTGCCGAAGTTTATAGATAAGACCTTTGTGCCATACCTTTTCGAAGGCCTTAGATATATCACAAAAGACGGCGCAAGTAGCGAGACGAGAATCCAGGGATTGGCAAAGAGAATGGTACAATTCGAGTAGTTGGTACGTTGTGCTGTGTCCAGGTAAAAATCCCGACTGATACTTGTATATTAAATCATTATCACGAAAATAGGTAAAGACGTGCTTTAAAACCACTTTTTCGAAGATTTTCCCCAATATTGGAAGTAAAGATATGGGTCTGTAATTTTTGCACTCGGAGGGGTCTTTTTGTTTATAAATTGGGATTACGTTAGCTTTTTTCCATTCGTTTGGGAAGACTGCATTATCGAGGCATCTTTGGAAAAGTAATTTCCGAGGAACGACAACAGTGTCTGCAGTACCTTTTAGCATTTTGACACTGATGTCATCGTGGCCATGGGCTTTATTAGACTGGAGTGATTTAATCGCTTCTGTTATGTCACTTTCCTCTATATTGACAGAAGATAAACATGTACTGCATTTAGAAATAAAGTCAGGTAAGTTTTGATTTTGATCATTGATCATACTGTTTTTGAGAAATGTCTTATTGAGAAGTTCCGATTTTTCATGGTCATCTATAATTAAGTAGTTCAGATTTGGAAAGGTACCATCGTATAAGGGGGGAATTGAGTTCCTTTCAGTTTTGTTGAGGAGATCCTTTATGACATGCCAGAACATCTTTGGAGAAGGGCAAATGGACAGGCTTTCTTCAAGATTGGCCAAGTATTTCTGCTTTGCATACTTTTTCATGTTGTTCACTTTATTTCTGGCAGCCCTGTATGCATTCCAATCGGTATTTTTATTTGAGATTAGGGCCCTTTTTCTCAGACGGTCTCTGAGCCTAATTTGTGAACGAAGCTCTGAATTAAACCAGTGTTTATCTCGAGGGCGGATAATTATTCTGGACTGTGGGATAGATTCCCCAATTGAGGTGGGTAGAGGGGGCATGCCCCATCACGACCATACCTTTTGATGAAGACCCCCATGAACTTTTTAGTTAACATTTAATTATTATCATTAATTATTCCTTTGCTTAACACGAATATTAGCCCTTTACCCAACGCAGTCGTTATCAAAATTTATTATTTTGAATATTATTTGTTCAAATTTTGCAAAAAAAAATCGACAAAACCATAATATGTGACTCCCTCATTGGAACAATATGGTTTTCTTGAAATTTTTAAAAGCAATTTTTAAACTACTGACTTTCTCAATTACGCGGCGGGTGCGGCCGGTTCGTTAGGAAAGGGTTAAATCCTATGATCCCGTTATGAGATCGCTCCAAGGAGCAGTCATAAACTATGTTTTATAGGCAAAAATTGAAAACTTTATGAGCACCGCCATGTTCGTTGCTGGGAGAAATTGATTCACGTCGCGTCTCTAGCCTAGACACCATCTATTAGCACTTATAGGTGGTCGTGCACCGTTAGCTGTCCGTCGCTAACGAGTTCCCTCTTTACCGCCGTGAAACTGCACCCTGTGTCTCGTAGCATACAGACTTCTCGGTCACCCACATACGCTGGGTACACCGGCATCTCTTTCTTTTCACCAAGGGCGGGGTACCCCTCGCACATTCCACAAATATGTAATGGCAATACCAGCCCTCCTCCCAGCCAAAGCTGCCCAGCCTCGAGTGCTTGGCGCAGTGGACCCCTGGCCCAATTGTTTGGCAGAATGCCGCTGTCTGTCTTTTCTCCACAGGCTGTACCACATTACTTTCCCTCCTCCCATTCTTTGCTGGGCTCCGGTTTGACCTCCCCATGACCACCCTTCTCCAACAGTCTCGGGTCAGGTGCCCCTTTTTATTGCACACGAAGCAGATGGTGTCCCTGGGGCCTGGCCCTCTCTGCTTCACCCTAGTAATTTCCGGCTGAGGGCTTGGAGTTCTAACGGACGCCTTAGCAGCCATGTTACCCCCACTCATGCTCGACCTACCCTGGGTCAAACCTCCACCATGAGCCTCAAAATACTGCTCGGCCATCCTAGTCATTTCCTCCTCACTACCCGGTTTCCTCTCCTCAACGAACAATGCCATCTCGGGCGCACAGGACGACATAAATTGCTCCCTGATAAGGAGGTCCTTCAGGGAGGGAAATGACTCTTCAATTCCTGATAGTTCGACCCACCTGTCGAAATATCTCGTGATCCTTGAAACAAACTGGTACGCACTTTCCCCTTTCTCAGCCTTACACTCTCTGAATTTCGTCCTGAAACCCTCCTCGAGCTGTTACTTCTTGAGGGTAGCTTTTTTCAGCTCACCGTAGTCATTAGCTTGATCTGGGGGCATGCTCACATATACTTGTAGCGATTTTCCCGTCAGCAACGGACTAACACTGACACCTCGGGCGTCATCGGGACAACCCTGACTCGAAGCAAACCTTTCGAACCTCTGCAGGTAAGCGTCAATGTCGTCAGTCTGTTCATTGGACTTGAGTAACTGGGGTACCTTTACGTTTCCCCTGGAACTTTCTCCATTCTGTCTACAATTAGTTCTTGCTAACTGTGCCCTAGCCCTCAAATTTCCATTTCCCTCTCATATTGCCTTTCAGCCTCCTCGCGCGTCCTTTCAGCCTCTCCACTCGCCCTTTTCGCGCTTTCACGCTCTAATCTAGATTCTCTTTCAGCTCTTTCGTGCTTAACCAGAATTTATTTCTCTCGCTCAGCATCTCTTAGAGCTGCTTCCTCCTTCCACGCTCTAACACAGCTCGTTCTCGCTCTAACGCAGCTTCTCTTTCCCGCGCTTTCTCGCTCTAACGCGGCTTCTTTTTCAGCTCTCTCAACCTCTTTCTCGCGTTCAGCTGCCCGTAAGGCAGCCTCTTCACGCTTCAACGTAAGCTGACGCTCTAACTCTACGGCCATTTCTTTCGCCAAACGCTTTTGCACATCTTTCACAATTTTTTGCACTCACTACCCACGAAGCCCAACCGCTCTCAAATACAAATAAACTGTTCCAAGCTTGGAGTATCTGAAAATTAATACTGAAAATTTCATCGTAAAATATGTTTGATTTAAAGGGTTAATTATTCCCTAACCAACACCACGTCTTATTTTGTCGCGACAATATCCGCCACGGTTACGTTCAATTCGCCGATTAAATTGAAGAGTAAACTCCAAAGATTAACCCCTACACAACTTTTGAAAACTATCAAAACTTCATTGCGGCAACCTGTATGAACATTATAACTGAAACATTTATTAAAATTATAATTGAGTGATCCTGTTGACTTTGAACTTTTTAATTGTTACCTTTTAGGACAATTTCCTGTTAGACTCGCCAGATGTTGGAAACCGGGCGTTGTCCTTGCTGGGGGAAATAGATTCACGCCGCGTTTTCAGCCAAAACTCAAGGAGTGTCGCCTGAACCCGTGAGTGGACGTATGTCTCACCGTAACGATCCCGTCCGTTTTCGTTTTTGTCGAGCTCTTGATGAAGGCAAAAAAGTTAGGGTGGTCTTCTGCGATATCAGTGAGGCTTTCGACAAGGTATGACGTGTTGGTCTTATTCACAAGCTGAAGAACATTGGTGTCTCGGGTGAACTTCTGTTGTTCTTGAAATCGTACGTTGCAAGGAGTTGTGATAGGGTCGGACGCATCTACTTGGACAACCATTAGTACTGGTGTTCCACACGGTTTGGTACTTGGGCCTTTATTGTTCTTTATATATATTAACGATACAACCGAGGGCTTACTCAGTAACATACGCCTATTTGCAGATGATACTTCCCTATATCTAATTGTAGGGAATCCAAAACAAACTTCGAGATTAATCAACCATGATCTTGCCACAATAGAACGTTGGGCTAAGGGGTGGTTGGTTTAGTTTAATCCCAGTAAAACAGAGAGTATGCTTATATCACGTAAATGCAATCCCACTACTCATCCACATCTATTCTTAAGTGATTCACCTGTACACAAAATGACCACATTGACCATATCTGCTCTAAATCCGGTCTCGCTTGAACCTACTGAGGAAGCAGAAATTCAATCTCGATCGCAGTGCTTTTGAGAAAATATACTTTGCCTTCGTTAGACCTCTACTCGAATACGATGATGCTGTCTAGGATAATTGTTCAGCAGCTCAAAACGCCGAGCTAGACCTGCGTTTTACAGTGGCGCGAAATCACGCGCAGCCCAAATATATCACTGCAGGTTGAGATTGCGTTGTGGTAACCGTAATTCTCATTTATACGACAATCATCTGTCACCTACCCCCCCCCCCCCCCCACCCCCATGTCTGTCAGTGTGGAATGTGCGAGATACCAGAGCATTTTTTTTCTACATTGGCCAAAGTACTCAAATGTCCGTAATAGTACTATCAACCTTCTCCCATTTACTATAAACGTACCGACAATCCTTTTTGGATCTGAATTCTTGAACAGTCAGGAAAACCGTCTTGTTTTTTGAGGTGGTGCATGACTTCATTTTGTCAAGTGGGCGTTTCCATTGTCTGCTGAGGATCAAATCACCACGTACGATTACTACTAAATGGAGAACTTACCTCCATTCGTATAATCCTACTCTCCTTTACCTTTTCTTCGAATGGATCACCACCAAGGCTGGTTTCGCCTCACTTCTAACTACGAGTGTATTGAATGTAAAGGCAATGTATGTGCTTTCCAGCTGGCACTTCCTGTTTCTATTGCTCCTCTTCTTTGTACTTTCTTTTCACCTTTTCCTTTATTCACATGCAAGGTTTAAACAATATCATGTTTCGCCGCCTGGTAGTTGACTCTCCATGCTTATCTTTCTGCGCGGACTAGAATTACTACCAACTTTTTCACCGGTTTTTTCCCCGGCCGGGGTGTGGTGTCCTTGACCCTCCTTGCACTTTTGGTTACCTGCTCGTGCCAATACGATGCTTGTCAAATCAAATGTGAATGATCTCTAAGGTGCCCAGGTCCACATTCTTACGGCCTCTAGGTGGCCCTCGCTGTGTATGGGTGCGGTGTCCCGGCTTGGCACATGGCTGGTGATCAAGTTGGTGATCGACCATAGGTCATGGGTTCCGGATGGTGATATGAGTCCATCTACTACATTATACCACCTTTTAGTGTAAATTTATGAATGACCCGGGAGACGACCAACATAAGCTCCTAGCTTTCTGTCAGATTTCCCATTACATACCACTATGGTCTTTTGTCTGTATATGTTATATTTTTTTATGCTCACTATTTATACTGCTACCTTTGTTTCAATCCTGTAACATATAGCATACTTATTGAAGAAAATATTGTTTAACCCTTTACCCAACGAATCGGCCTCATCCGCTCGCGAAATATGCAAATTCAGCAGTTGAAAAAAAAATTTCAAAAACATTTCAACAAAACCATATCATGTGACCCCTTGTTGGAACGAGCTCGACGAGCTCGTTCCTACGAGGTGTCACATGATATGGTTTTGTTGAACTTTTTTGAAACATTTTAAAAAATGATATTTAAAATAATAAATTTTGATATCGTCTGCGTTGGGTAAAGGGTTAGACTAAAACTCAAGGAGTGTAACCTGAATCCCTGCGTGAATATATTTCGTTTTTGCTGGGGTGGTTCTTACCCTGAAGGGAGTCAGTGACTTTTCATCAGAAAGTATAACGAACAGGGGTTCACTGAAAATAACAATTTTAATACATATTGACAAAATATAGTAACGCGTGACTAACATGAAATCCAATGAATAAAAAAAAGAACAAACGTCAATCACACCCCACCCACAGCTTTGTGAGTCACTTTGCGGACAAGCGTTCTCTGCTGTCGGTGGTTGTTTCTTCCTTGTCGCTGGTTGCCCCTTCCTTGTCGCTGGTGTTTGATCTTCTCGGCTCATGAACATACAACTGGAACTTCACTCTACCAGTGCCATCTAAGGTATTGTCACTTTAATGGACACCTTTACTCTACCATGTAATGGAATGTCATTTTATCACGGCTATCGCACGGCCACTAACTTAGTATTACATTACTGGAAGCCTTCACTCTAAAGGCTGCTACTACGAGGGTTAACTGCTTCCCTCTAGTTATCTCAGACTAACGTCCATACAAGCAAAGCTTACTCCGTCTATGTATGGCTTGCCTTTTACAACAGGTAATACCGTCTACCTTAATGCCAACTCGCGATCTCCCGGATCTCGTACTTCTTATTTCTGATCCTACAGTCTTATATGGTATCCGACTTGGTCCGCGACTGTTCCTACTCTAAATATGAGCTCTGTGGCTATCCCTACATTACAACGTGCCTGCACTTTCGAACTGATGCGGCACCTCCTCTAACATATAGCATGGCGCATTCCCAGCTCTTCGCCCACGACCTACAGTCTTACACGCCTTGAGACTGGAATTAATTTTTCGAGAAAACCCTTTACTCTTATTCGTTCGCAAGGACATTAATTCTCATGTTAATTGCTTCTGTTGAACTTGGCCGCCATAGATCTGTCTTAATTTAAAATTCTCCTTTATGTTCTTTGCAAATCTCGTAGTTTCGGTATATATTGATATACGCTGACAGTCCAGATGCTGGTGTGTGTTCAGAATCCTGTAGGGTGTACTGTTTTTAAGACAACTACCCATTAACTGGACATAATTAAATAGATAATTACTACATGAGACCACTGGCTTTTACTCCTTTAATCTTTTATCATGTGGTGTTCAACAGATGCGCAATTTATGGCCATTACATTTCGTGCTTAATTAGCAGCGCATGAATTATTTTGCTGGTCTGTTTAAGTGACAAATATTTTTTCGAGGACCGTCATATACCTGTCTTTACGCTTTATATTTAGCCCGAGTGAGAAAGATTATCAAAAATATATACACTTTTAAACAACGTAAATATAAGCTATCATCCTGAAACCCCAGCTTCATAATCTTTTAGTTTCGCCGCCAATGTCTCACGAGTAGGGGATGCATCAGTGCAATCTGCTCATAGCTTCCGTCGTCGATAAACCTCTTGTTTTAAAAAGCTGATCATTCACACTGTAACATCGTGTCATTTTAGAGAACACGATCGAAAATGTACATAGGGGAAATTTGTTGGTCACTTGGAAGCACGTTCATGTGGAAAATGATGGGGCCAGTAGAAGATAACAACAATGCCAAACTCATTTAGGATTCTTCTGTCTGGTATTTATTTCTCGGTATGCTTTCGTCGAATACCTGGCATGTAGCCTATTATTTCTGTCAAGACTAACTGCACGTTTTACGCGTGAAAGTGTCAATTCGGTACATGCCAACATGTTACCTGTAAGACAATATTTGCGTTATAATATACACTGAGAGCTATGTTCATTGAATAAGCTGGAAGGTGTCAACATGCATGTGTAACATCTGGTATTATATAATTAATTGTTAACAGTTATATATGTTACTATTGCATTCAGTTGTTGTAACTTCGATTGAAACCACCTGCGTGCATCTATTTTTCTGCCAAATCTAATATCTCCACCTTGCAATATCTCCCTCTCTCTCTCTCTCTCTCTCTCTCTCTCTCTCTCTACATATATATATATACATATATATATATATATATGAAAGACTCTGACACCGATGGGGATCGAACCACTGCCTTGAGGAGAGTACATTTCTGCGGCACCAATCGCCTAGCGAAACTGGACCAGCGCCATAGACCACTCGACTACCGACAAGCCCCCAAAAAGGCATGCTAGCAGGTCGAGCATCCATGGAACTGGCACAGTCCACACGAAATTACTCGGTATTCTCCAGAATTAGTTGTTTACAATGAATTATACCATGTAATACAGATGAAATCAGTGAGAATCAATCTCTTTTTTCAAATTTCCTGCTTAAGGTATAGAATACAGAATTCGGCACTTCTGTTATGCATTTTTTAGGATGAAAGACTCTGACGCCGATGGGGATCGAACCACTGCCTTGATGAGAATACATTTCTGCGAAACTGGACCAGTGCCATAGACCACTCGACTACCGACGAGTTTTTATACCACTATTGTTTATTGTGTTGTTACGATTACGATTTATTTTAACAAATACTGTGAACAGAATATTTACCTTCCAAACAGGGTGTTGTATCCATGTTGAATCGACGTAATTCACAAACTGGCAAAGTTTTGTTGCATCACTATCAACTTTGCTTTTCAAGCTCTCAAAAGCTGGTATTATATCTTCAGCAGGAAGAAAGGGTAAGGCAAAAAACTTTCTAAGACATTTGTATACTTCATCACGGCTGTTATATGCTGGGTGAAAAAAATAAGCATAAAGAGCTTTTTACATTTGTTACTATTTCACATGTATCCAAAATACTAATTGAATGGAATTCCGAAAAATAACATTATTATTTTTATTATTATTATTATCATTATTATTATTATTATTATTATCCATTGATTGATAAAAATGAATTATGTAATTACCTTCAGTCCAACGTTTTGGACGAATTGGAAATAGGTTTCAGGCCTTCCAAATACGCTCTGAATTTTGAGAAAAAGAAACGAATTAGTTCGTGCATCACATGTGTAACAACGCTACTGTCTCCAGAATAACGCAACACATCTTTTACCACGGGTAGACGGCACAATGCGTGGAGTCAATAAAATATTATTGGGTAGCATTTTTCGATCGCAAAATATTATTGGGTAGCATTTTTCGATCGATTCTGTACTTGTTTGGCCAAACAAACACAAATACATTTGGTTCTCGAGCTACTAATTTTTCAAATCAGTGTGGGAGGGATGCTTTATTTTTATTTATTTTTTCGTGTGCTTCATTACTGGCAGAATGCTCAATTATTTTTGGTCAGAAAAATTTGTTCACATGTTCTTTCCTTATTAAAATGTATGGGAGAGTGCCTACAGGCACTCTCTCATAAATTTTAACAAGACAAATCCATACAGGCTAAATAATTTCATTTAACAGGTTTTATGGTATCACAGAACTAAATATTTTCCCATAGGCAACCATTATAACGTTCTGGCGAAAACAATATGATCGCATAACTTTAATTTTGGCTTTCAAATATCTTTGTCAAGTATAGCCCTTCAGACAACTTTTTCTGAACCCGAAAACAGGGGGTCATGCAACACATAAGAGAGAAAAAACGACACGAAGGGAAGTACCGGTCACGTGCACATATTTTTCAGAGAATTCCTACAAAAACACACAAGAAGTAAATTTTATTTTTTACGTCCAAAAGTCATCAAATCACCCTCTTTTTTATCAGGAATATTCAACAATAAAGCAAGATGTCAATAGAATGTTTCAAATGTTTTTTGATACAATATATTTCCCAAAGGCTGTTCATTTTTAGAGATTGCGTCATTTCAAGGCGGGTAACTCTAATTCAAATATTTAGTTCCGCGATACCTTATGGAGCACATCTAGAGAATACGAAACCTTTAAGTTGTGGCACCTGCACTTCAGAAAAATGTCCAAATTTGGACTTCCAGCACTTAACCAGTTAAAATGTATTTATTTATTTTTTTATTGGGGTTTAACGCCACTTTCGACAGCCAGGGTCTCCTCGCGTCGGACAGTTTGACTGGTGGAAGAAGCTGGAGTACCCGGAGGGAACCATCGAGCAACCGCGCGCAACTGTCAAGCTCCCAATATACTAACTCCACACAAGCGTGGTCAGCATTGGTTGAAGGCAAGCGCATCATCGACGTGCAGTGCGGCTTAGTACACAACGCCACCATGCCCCCGCGTGGGCAATGGGGGTTAAGTGTCTTGCCCAAGGACACAATGCGGTGAGATATGAAATACATTTGTGTTCAGTTAAAGTTATAAACTCTTTTTGAAAAATAAATACCGTCCACATAATATTTGAGATATTTTCGGTACAACAGAGCCAACTGGATGTTTACATATAGAATATGCCCATAGTAGCTTGGTGCACCAAATTTTCACCACGAGTAGTGAAGTGGTGTTAACCGCGACCCTTCGGCGCGCGGTTAACACCACTTCACCACGAGTGGTGAACATTTGGTATACAAAGCTACTTTGGGTATATTTTATTTATACCATGATCGTCAGATTATTAAGAGTGGCTGTTATTTTTTCTCGATTTTACTGAGCAGCAGCCGTAAATACGTGCGAATTTGTTTTTGTTTACATGGGGATCGGTGGGCGGTACTTCCGCTGTCAGTTTTATCACCGAAACGAAATTGAGAATGAAAGAGGACCTTTTAAATTTTAACAACATAATAACATACTATTTCGAGTTATGGATGCTTTATTAACATGAGACAATTCATGTTTGTTAATTTTTGGTGTTTTATGGGGTAAACTCATTTAAAAACGTAATAAATAATTGCCATTTTCATTTCACTCTTCGCGAGGCGACGTGCGATAAATTTAGACAAGTTCGCATTCATGTCGACGTCACCAAAAGTCAACTTGGGTGTAGTTCCACTCTAGGGGTAAATTTTAACTATTGAAATCCCATTGCTGACCTGTTCACCACGGTTGGTGTGAAAAGCTAAAATTTATGTCATAGGCTTTTCATGTATAGTAGATTAGGTAATCATGGTATAAAAACAAATAAATCAATAGACACTGTATTTTAATCATGCTTTGTTCACAACATGATAGATAGATAACTTATTTAACGGTATAAGCGTTTACAGTACAACTCATTTCAAGGTGGTAAATATCCTTTACAGGTATGCTTTACCGTTAGGATGTGCCATAGTCAGATTGGCTGTCTACCTGGCAGTTCTTCACAAACTGAATAATAAAAAATATATATGTATCCATATGTATACAGACCATAGGAAACGCATTTGGTGGATGTAAGGTTATTTACAATCATACGCGGCAGATTAAATGAGACTCGGTGGCATGCAATAGGCAGGGAACATCCCAGGACGAGCTAGACAATTGTGTAAGCTTAGTAGTCTTGCATATAACATGTGGAAATGTATATACATCAATCTAAAAAGGTAAAATTTTAAAGTCTCGTGATTTCATAATAACTTTGGAAGATACTGCAAGCCAAAGAAAACATGTTCAATTTGAATGAGGGAGGTGCCGCGCATGATAACCAGATACTTTTTACCCTTATCAAATAAAGCACCGTTGTGAACAGCTAATCTGACATCGCACAATATATAACGGTACCAAATACTTTTCTAATGTGCTCCATTATAACCTTTGGGTGTGTCAAGGTGACAGCTTAAATTTAGGATTTGGTGGAGTAAAAAGTGTATATATTTTGATAATCTGTCTCACTCGGTCTAAATATAAAGCGTAAAGATGGGTATTTGACCGACCCCGAAAACCGATTTGTCACTTAACCCCCTGCACTCTGATGACGAAACGCCTGATTTGTCATCCATGGTTATCCCCCCTGTGTTGTCAGAAATTCAGCAATTTAGATTTTGGTTGACAGAGCTCCAATTGAGCTCTGTCAACCAAAATCTAAATTGCTGAATTTCTGACAACACAGGGGGGATAACCATGGATGACAGGGAGGTGTGGTGGGGTTAGAGTGGGGGAGGTGTCGAGTATTCTCGACATCAGAGTGCAGGGGTTTAAACAGACTAGCACAAATAATATTTCCTTTTCCGCGTTTCAGAGAATAGCGGAAAAATGTTGTCTTCACGATGTGTTCACCGTTATTTCTATTTTGGAAATTGGTCACGGGGACTAATTGGAAAATTAGAATTTTTTCCGCCAATGGGAAAAATACTTAGGTATGAGGTTTCAGTGTTTGGGTTTAAAGAACCAATACTGTTCTTTCTTGTTGACATGTGTTATTCAGAGAGAAGCGGGAAAATATCGATTTTCAATTCTAGCCGTCGCCATTGCTTCGACCAGTCCACCTTTTGTTTTTATGCATTTTTCGCATTGTACTTCTCATTAAAATGGACGCTAACGTCTCTCAACTGATCCAAGATGAAGTTGGGAAGGCAGTCAAGGCCTCCCAAAATGAACTCTTAGATAACATGAAGCAGCTTTTGGATTCCAAATTTGGAACGTTTGAAAGTCGTATCAGTGACAGTCAAAAGGAAATATCATCACAGCAGTTAGCCAAGATAGAACAAAATTTAGGAGATTCGCACAAGTTTCACAAAAAAGGATGTGAAGATCAATATAAGCATAACACTAAAGTTTACAATAATCTGTCAGTCGCACACGCTAACTTGGCTAAAAACCATGTGACCATGGAAGGTTTGGAGAAGAGTAAAGTGTCTGTATCAGAAGGTACGGAGCTGATTTTACACCGACAAAAAATAATCAAAATCACAGATATTAGTGAAAATGGATGGAAATTAGTCGCGGACTACATCGCCAATCCCATTGCGGAAGATTCCGATGATGAGAGGAAGAGTGTGAGGACTCAAAACAAAGCAACTAGAAAAATTAAGGAAGAGAGGCTGAAGAAAAGGAGAAAAGATTTACGAAGTAAACCATATTCGGTCGTTCCTACTCAAAGTTTCAAAGACGTCACAGCCACATCACCGAAAGCAAACTCAGAAAAGCCAGGAAAATGTTTTGCATGTGGTTCTAGAGGACACTGGAAGGCAGATTGTCCCAACGTGCAACATAAGATAAGTATTGTGTCTTCTTTTTCTGACGAAACGGGGGCGGGAGATTATTTGGAAGACTTAACAAGCCGCCGTAGTTCAGGCCATAATGATACGAATCGAATCGCCCGAGCTTTGTTTCAGAATGAACAAAACAACAATCATCGTAGCTCTTTTGTATCTCGAGTCGAACGTTTCAGTTCATCCGTCAAGGACGAGAGGTGTATGGATGAACAGTAGCGTGCAATAAATGTTAACGGTTTTTCAAAAACATCTTCGCCAGTCGGAAGACTTAGATCCTGTTATGATATTTGGCAACAAATAGGTTGCAATAATAACGTTCTGAATTTGATTTGGCAAGGTTACAACATACCTTTCTTACAAATACCTCCCCGATGTTTCATGAAAAACAATAAGTCAGCTTTGGGAAATACGGCTTTTGTTTCAGAAGAAATTAAACAATTGCGTGATCTTGGTTGTATATCAGTAGTTATTGATGTCCCACATGTCCCACATGTAGTTTACCCTCTTACAGTTGCTTATGGTAAGACGGGAAAGCCCCGTCTAGTTTTGGATTGTAGACATATCAATTTATACCTATTTAAATTTAAATTTAAATATGAAGATGCTTCAGTTGCTAGACATTTGTTCAAAAAGGGCGCTTTTGTATTTAAATTTGACCTAAAATCCGCTTATCACTATGTAGAAATTTTCACACCAGATAGAACATACCTTGGGTTTTCTTGGAATGCGGACGGAATTTGCAAGTTTTATGTTTTCAATGTGTTACCGTTTGGGATTTCAACTGCAGGGTACATATTTTCAAAGGTAATTAGAGAAGCAGTTAAATTTTGGAGAAAAAGTGAAAAAAGAATTATCATGTTTTTGGACAATGGTTTGGGAGGAAATTCCTCATTCGATTTGGCTCTACTGGACAGTGAACAAATCCAAGCAGATCTTTCAAATTTGGGTTTCTTGGTGGCCCAAGAAAAGTGTCAATGGCTTCCATGTCAAAACATTGTTTGGTTGGGATTAAGATGGGACACCGTTGAAGGCACTATCCGGGTAACGGACGAAAGAATAGCAAAATTGAAAGGCAGTATTGAAATGGTTTTGAAGAAACTTTATGTTAATTGCTACTTAGCCCCTGTCAGGGAGCTCGCTGGCATTGCCGGGCAGATCATTTCCACTCAGATTGTACATGGTGGTCTGGTAAGTTTAAAAACTAGGTCCTTGTACAAATGTATAGATACCAGAGCAAGCTGGAAACATAGAGTTTTTGTAGATTCTAATGCTATTGCAGAACTGAAATTTTGGAGAGACAATTGCACTGATTTAAATGTGAAAGGTGCTGATATTTCAATTTTGGATGCGTTTGATACATATAGTATGTATATGTGGTCGGACGCTTCCGAGACCGGATATGGCGGTTACAAATTGGCGTATCCAGATTTTAGTCGACCCTTTGAGCTACACATAGATGCAAGTATGGTTGGCCTTGGCGCAGTATTGTACCAGGAACAAGATTCGAAGAAGAGGGTCATTGCATATGCAAGTAGGAGTTTATCCAGGTCTGAAAAGAATTACCCAGCCTTCAAGTTGGAGTTTTTATGTTTAAAATGGGACATCACTGACAAATGTAATGATTATTTAAATGGAAACCACTTCACTGCATATACTGACAACAATCCACTGACATATGTTTGAACCACTGCTAAATTGAATGCTACAGGACACAGATGGATTTCGGCTTTGGCTCCTTATGACTTCGATATGTTCTACAGGACAGGACTTAAAAATGGAGATGCAGATGGAATGTCGAGATATCCGAATTATAAATTTATGGACGAAAAGGAAGAACTGGTTAAAATAGACCACAACACAATCAAAGCCATCTGCAGTGGATCACAAATTTCTTCTTATGTAGAAGGTTTGCCTTCAGCATCCATAAATATCATTGATGCTACGGACACTTCTTCACAGTTTGCACAAATTGAATTGACAGAAATTAGGAAAAGCCAAAAAGATGATGAAACAATAGGGAGGTGGTTAAGAGCTAAAGTGGACAAAAGACTTCCAAAAGGACATTATAATAGGGATGACCATACCATGATGAATAATTTCAATCATTTTAAAATCATTAGAGGAATTTTATATAGAGAAATATCAGACAATGATGAAAAATGTTTACAATTGGTATTACCATCTATTTATAGAAAAGCGGCACTACAATGATTACATGATGACGTAGGTCATCCAGGAAGAGATAGGACGATGTCATTGCTTAGAGAAAGATTTTTTTGGCCAGGCATGTCATCAGATTGCGAGAACTGGTTGAAGAGGTGTGACCGTTGTTTAAGGTGAAAATCAGCCATCAACACTAGAGCTCCATTGGTGAATATTGAGACAACATATCCATTGGAGTTGGTATGTATGGATTTCCTTGCATTGGAACCAAGTAAGGGTATTGGTAATGTGTTGGTAATAACAGACTACTTCACTAAGTTGGCTCTTGCTATACCAACAAAGAACCAAACAGCTAAAACAACTGCAGAAGCCCTACATAAACACTTTATTGTCCATTATGGTATACCGACCAGACTACACTCTGATCAAAGTCGAAATTTTGAGTCGACAGTCATCAGGGAGTTATGTGAAATCTTTGGAATTGACAAATCGAGAACAACTCCTTTTCATCCAAGTGGGAATGGCACACCAGAGCGATACAACCGAACGCTTTTAAATCTCCTTGGAACATTAGAACCCGAAAAGAAGCCAGACTGGAAGAAGTATATTTCATCACTTGTTTACGCATATAATTGTACTAAACATGAAAGTACTAAGTGCTCACCTTCTGAGCTTATGTTTGGTCGGAAGCCCAAATTGCCAGTGGATGCAATATTTGACACAGATGTAAATGCCCGAGTTGATTTAAGTACTGATGATTACATTGAACAACTAAAAAAGAGAATGAAATTTGCCAAAGATACAGTGGAATCCCATCTCAAAAAAGCTAGAGACAAACAGAAAGAGAATTATGACAAGCGAGCAAAAGCGACAAAGATAGAAGTTGGTGACAGTGTATTGGTGAAGAAACTGATTTTCGAAGGAAAACACAAAATTGAAGATAAATATGAGAACGATGAATTCATTGTCACTGACCAACTTAATACAGACATTCCTGTTTTTAAAATTAGGTCTGAGGATGGCAAAGAAAGAACCTTGCACAGAAATCATTTGCTTTTGATAGGTTCTAGAGGGGAAGAGAATGATGTAGGGTCTTTACCAGTTCCTAAACCAAGAAGTAAGAAGTTATGTAATAAAAAAGAAATAGATAATTTACCAGTTCCCAAACCCAGGAACAGAACAAAGAAAACAGAAGTAAATATCGATGATGAAAATATTATAGTAGAAACAAAGAGCGACGTCGCAGATGATTCAGAGTCGGAAGAAGAGTATGTCATTTCACCATACTTGAGCGGGGACGCCTGTAGAATTTACTCTGTACATGGAAGAAAGAAAACATGTATTAGACATAAACATTGCAGAAGAACCTCTGGATCAAGGAGTTGTACTTGTTCATACTGACAATTCTGCAATGGATGAACAGCAACAGAGTGACGAGAAAGGAAACGAAGAAATTCACAGAGAGGAGGAGCAAATGATAGAAGATATACAAAGACCTAATATAACACAAAGAAGATCAACTCGAGTGAAGAAACCACCAAAGTATTTAGAGGATTACCACTGTAGTGACATTACATATGGACCAGTTGACACTAGGACAGACACTTTAGATAAATTGCTAGCCTCTGGAGTATTAACCACAGTTACAACAGAATTGGCCAACAAGATTTGGGAGGCAGTAATGAAATAGTGTCAACCGTTTTCTTCAACCATGTATTTATTTTTTTTTTTTTTAACTTCATCTCAATGTGATTTATTGAGTTTTTTTCAGATATGGAACTTATATGAATATTCATACACTGAAATAGTGTGTGGTTAAATAGCAGATATAAATATATTAATATTGTTTCATTGTTTTTGGTATAAACAAAATGGTGTGAATACAGTTTTTAGCCAAGAAGAGCATGTGGAAATAGATTGGAAGCTTTGGATTTCATGCTCAAATTATTTTTAAATGTATTTATAGAACTGCCACATGTATTTGCACTGACAAACGATGCTTTATTTTCCTTCATAGGTTTGTTGTCAATGGAGAGCAAGATATCCAACTTTATTTGCCAGCTAATTTATATGTATTTAATTAATCTTTCATGATTATTGTTTCCAGGAAGATCTGACAGTATCAGAATGGTTGAGACAGTGGGTATTGCTATGATAATCACTATAGCAACTAACTAATATATTTTTTTGTGTATTTACATGTCATTTTGATTGTAGGTTTTAATGATGCGGGCATCATTCTATAAGCCAGGGGAGCATGTGGCAGGTGTGATTTTGCATATTTTTAATTTAGATAATAATTTATTTATCTTTTTAACTTACCAGGTCCGGTCCGATTGTAAATGGAGAGATGTTTCTCAAGAATCCAGTTTAATGGTTGCTCATGAAATTGTTGGCTGACAGACTTGATCAATAATAATAATAATTTGCTGCTTATATTTTCATATATGCTTCCATCGTTGATTTGGTTAGTATTTATCAGATCAGGTTTATTATCTCGAATCGTATATATTGGTTGGTTGTTTTTACTCGTTTGTCAGTTTGCTCTGATCTTCAGTAGTCGTGATTCGTGTTGCCTTATTTCGTTGTATTGCCGGTGGTCGCTATTTATTCGATCTATCAATATTTATCAATTGCACTGTCTGACAAATGCATGTATGGTTGTTGATAACTTGCACTGCACATGATGGAGTGATGTTACATGATGTTACATGTATATGCTGGAGGATGTGATGTAGTGAGAGAATGAGGGAATTTGATCCACAATCGAGTAAGAATCACATATGTGTAAAAAATGTAAATATGTGTGGGACCATGGTAATGTGTACATATCAGTATTTTATTTTACTGCCATTGGCAGTTCTGTATTTGGCCTTGTCGCTTGGAAATTGACTAATATGCATTCATTATTTGTGGTTGGTATGTGTTGGGTGCTGCTTATCAGCTCATATCAGGTGACAGAGGTAAAATGTATTGCATACAGGGCTATAGTATCAATGGAATCTAATTATTATTATTGTTGTTGTTAGTATTATTATTATGAGGTGTAGTTGAAATTATTGTCATATTATTTAATCAGTTTATATTGCAGCACAGAGAGTAATTGTAAACGAATAGTATAATGTATTGTTCTGTATTTTTCAGACTCCCGTCTGGTTTGCTTTGATATGGTGTTGCAATAAATATAATGATGCTATCTGCCTGAGTTAGTTGTGGCACGGGCCTGCTGGACATTATACCCAGTTTAGTTATGCCCAAGTGTGGCCCGTTACAAAAAAATGAAAATTAATTGGCGATTTTTGAGAATAGCGCTGGCCGGTTTTGACCGTTACCTTAGGTAAAGGGTTAAAGTAAACATATTATAATAAGGTCGGGAAATATTTCATCTATAAAGCCACTTTGACGAACGACATTAAGGAATTTCGTGAGAATCACTATTCTCTATCAAAGTTCCAGTGCTGCACGGGTTCGAGACTGACAAGACGAGATATCTTCATTCGATTGTTGGAAATTTCTCGTGAAGTCGGGTTTACGAGACTCTCCGACGGACTGACTAAAAATCTCCGACGGGGGGGGGGGGGGGGGGGGGGGGGGGGCTGGGGGGCTGGACCTCTCCGACGGGAGGGGGGCTAAAGCCCCCCATGAACCCCCCCCCCCCCTGGCGCCACCACTGGGTGGTAGAAAGCCACATTTGCAGGAGACTGTTATGGTGATTTATCAAGTATGTAAAGATAATGATATAAAAGTTCATGCAGAGTGGATACCCAGAAATTTTAATGTTAAAGCAGATTGGCTAAGCAGACAAAAAGATTGTGATGATTGGGGTTTACAGGCTCATATTTTTGAGAATATTGATAAAGATTGGGGTCCGCATAACATTGATAGGTTCGCATCCAATTACAATGCTAAATGTCAAAGATTTAACTCAAAATTTTGGTGTCCTGGGACTGAAGGAGTTAATGCGTTTAGTCGCAGATGGAAAAATGAAATGAATTGGTTAGTTCCACCGCCCGTTTTGATAAGTAAAACTGTTCTAAAATTAGAAAAAGAAAAGGCGATGGGTACGCTCGTGGTTCCCCAGTGGCAAACAGCACCATATTGGCCCATGTTGTTCTTGGAACATAACGAACCTGTCAACTTTGTTAATGAAGTGCGTGCTCTCCCTCGGCAAAGTCTCACTGTAACAGGGAGAGGTCACAATGGTATTTTTGCAGGTAAAGATTTATCTTTTACAATGATTGCTCTAAAAATCAGATTTTGATTTGGGCCCTGCCTACAAGTTATTGAGAAATCTTAATACGACCGTTAGCTTTTCTGAAATTATTTAATGGACCCACTGAGTGTAAACGATTGGTGAATCACGACTTTATACTTACACTCCTGGTGCCATTAAGTAAGGAAAAGGTCACGCCAATTATTGGAAATCAGAACAGAGTAAAATAAAATTATTGCCTGCACAGTTTAAAGGTATAGTTGTTATTTAATATTCCTTTATATTTTTTTTTTCAGGCTTAAAATTGAAGACATTTGTAAATTGGAGTTCAGAAGCCAGTAGTGGCGCTAAAAATCAGGAGCTTTCAACTTTAGCACAGAAAATGACTGCTTACTTGATTGATTCTAAAAGTGATTCCACAGTTAAAACGTACTTTCAAGCTTTTAAAAGGTGGGAACAGTTTATTACTTTCAATGAATTCAGTGCATTACCCACACAGCCTATTCACGTGGCTTTGTACATTACCAGTCTCTGAAACAGTCTGCACGCCGTATTTTATCAAAACCCGTGAGCAGGAAAGCGCCTATAACTGTTGATATGTTAATTTCATTATGTAAACAATACACCCACTCGACAGATCTTCTTATTTTGAGAGATTTAACAATATTGCTTTTAGCCTTCGCGGGGTTCCTTAGATTTGATGAATTAGTTTCATTACATTGCAACGATATTACTGTCAATGAGGATTACTTGGTCTTGTATATCAGGAAAAGCAAGTGCGATCAATTCCGTCAAGGGAACGAAGTACTTATTGCTAAGGCCACGACGGAAGCATGCCCAGTGTCTATGTTTCGTAGGTACATTACCGCAGCCCACGTAGACTTGGGCAGTTCAGATTTTTTATTCCGACAGGTTGTCAGAAATAAAGCGTCTGCTAACCCTTTACCCAACGAATCGCCCGCATCCGCCCGCGTAATATGCAAATTCAGCAGTTGAAAAAATATTATTTTTCAAACAATTTCAACAAAACCATATCATGTGACCCCTCGTTGGAACGAGCTCGACGAGCTCGTTACAACGAGGGGTCACATGATATGGTTTTGTTGAAATTTTTTGAAAAAAATTAAAAAATGATATTTAAAATAATAAATTTTGATATCGTCTGCGTTGGGTAAAGGGCTAAACTGATATACAGGAACAAGTGCCTTAGTTATTCTACGGTTAAGGAAAGATTGGTTAGCAAACGGAAACAGGTGGCGGGAGGATTAGATATAGGTTTACATTCTTTGCGCTCAGGTGGAGCCTCTGCGGCGGCTAACTCAGATGTTAACGAGCGTTGTTGGAAAAGTCACGACAGATGCGTTCTGACAGCAGCAAAGATCGTTATGTAGTAGACTCTTTACACAAACAATTATCCGTGTCACAAAATCTCGGCCTATAAATTAGTTGTGGCACAAAAAAATGTATCATGAATTCGAGTTGTTTAATTTGGCCTTAAATCTAATTGGTTTCATTTTCCCCGCTGTCCCGTTCTTTGATGTTCCTAGCGACACGTTCGGCTAGTTGGCTACTATGTAGTAGTTTATTGTTTATATAACTTAGTGTAGACTATTTCTTTTTCGCGTTTCAGAGAATAACGGAAAAATGTTGTCTTCACGGTGTGTTCACCGTTATTTCTATTTTGGAAATTGGTCACGAGGACCAATTGGAAAATTAGAATTTTTTTTGCCAATGGGAAAAATACTTAGTATGACGTTCCAGTGTTTGGGTTTAAAGAACCAATAATTTTCTTTCTTGTTGACATGTGTTATTCAGAGAGAAGCGGGAAAATAGCGATTTTCAATTCTGGCCGTCGCCATTGCTTCGACCAGTCAACTTTGAATTCATCATTTTTATTGAGTAATATTAATTATTAGTACTATCATTCTTTTTTCTCAAAGTTACAAGTCCGGTAACTTCCCTCAGACGCGCTTCGCATTTGCTGTCGGACACAGGTTTCTAGAGTTTTTCCTTTTTCTATATACAATAATCATAAGTAATAATTAAAAAAAAGGTATTTTATCTCTAGTTTTTCCTGGGAGGCGTTGGGCGTCTTAAAGGGATTCTTCCGAATTTTTCTTCACTTGTGTGACGTTCTGTTGCTATTTGTGAATTGCTTATAATCTTGTTTGTTTCATATATCAATTATATTACGTAAAAATGATATGAAATGAATAACACTTCTTCGAGCGGTCTTAGCGGCACGTTCGGCTAGGTGGCTACTATGTTGTAGTTTATTTTTTATATAACTTAGTGTAGACTTCATAGAATTTTATGTCCATTTACTGAGCGTCTGCCGAACGTCACAATGAGCTGTCTGGTAATAGATTAAAGGAAGTAAAAGACCAGTTTTCGCATGCAATCATTATCTATGTACATCTGTCCAGTTAATAGATAGTTGTCTTAAAAACAGCACATCGCACATGTTCTGGACACACACCCATATTACGTATCTGGTCTGTCACCGTAGGTCAGCATATACCGAAAATACGAGACTTTCAAAGAAAATGAAACAGAATTTTATATTAAGACAGGTCTATAGCGGCCAAGTTCAACAGAAGCCATTAAAAAGAGGATTAATGTACTCGTGATTGAATAAGAGTCGGGGCTTTTCTCGAAAAATACATTCCAGTCTCAAGGGGTGTCAGACCGTCCACCAAAATACCAATTTCGTGAGCTCTCGGAGCTCGTACTTCCTACTTCTGATTCTACACTAATATATGGCCACCGACTTGGCCCGTGACTGTTCTTACTCTAACTATGAGCTCTGTGCTCCACTAAATCACAACGTGCCTATACTTTTATCGACTGCGACACCTCCTCTAACCTATATCATGGGACATCCCCAGCTCCTCGCCTACGACCCACAGTGTTGCCTGTTGTAGAGGACAAGGCAAGCCATGCATAGATAGCGTAGGTTTTTGCCTTATGAACATTATTCTGAGATAAATGGAGGGGAGCATTTAATCCCATACGTGGCGACTGCTTGCATGAAAAGCGCCCTGTCGAATGACGATATATTAGTGGCTGTGCGGCGGCAGTGGTAGAATGACATTCCGTCACAGGTTAGAAAAAAGGCATCCAGTAAAGTGACAATACGTTAGTGGCCGTGCGACGGCAGTCGTAGAGTGACATTCCGTAACATGTTAGAGCAAAGACGTCCTAGTTTCAAACAGTGTGCGAAAATATGATCAAATCAATTTGAGTCAGACGTTCCAATTTCGTTGTCAAGTTTAGGTCCTCTAATAAATTTCTGTCCGGAAAACAGGGACTATGCAACAAACATGAGAAACAGATTAACAAGAATGAGAGTTCCGGTCAAATATACAAATTATTTTATTTTATTTTATTTCATTTTTTATTTTATTTTATTTATATTTTTTTATTTTATTTTATTTTTATTTTTTTTATTTTATTCTCTCTTTATTTTCTTTTTTTTTCTTTTTTGAGGGATGGGGCGGAACAGAAACACACCGACCTTCAATTCCAATTTTTTAGCACCCCTAAATTCACCAAATCATACTCTTTGTTCCTCGGTGATATTCAGCAATAATGAAAAATTGAACAGTATTCTTCAAAAGATTTTCAAAACAATGTATTTTTAAGGCTGCTCAGCGTAGGATATAACATCACTTTCACTGCCACTATCATTCAACTCTAATTCATTTGTTTCATACCATACACCATTAACCCATTGCAATGGGTAAATTACTCATTTCAAATGATGCATTATCTCTTGAAAAAGGACAAACTGCCCACCACAAGAAAGGTTTAGACACACTAAATTATAAAAAACAAAATAATGTTAAATGTAATGAATGCATTCACAAACACATGGAAAAACTTGACTTACACGATGTGTGGCGTTTAGAAAATCTTGGTAAAAAAATGTATACATGGAGAGGCCCACATAAAAAACTGTCACGATTAGATTACTTTTTAATCACATCTGACTTACAGACAGCTGTTCAAAAAGTAGATATTGGTATCATGTACAGATAGGGCCACGCACCCGTTGTAATTTCCATGAAATTTATAAATCAAACTAGAGGACGCGGCATTTTGGAAATTTAATAACAGTTTGCTAAGCGACCCCAAATACATACAAACAGTTAAGGACACTATTGCGGATACTGTCCTTAAGTATTCATATAACAGTAACAGTAAGAGAAGTAGTAGTAGTAGTAGTGATGATACAATTAATAATGATAATAATAATAATGATGATGAAAATAATTCTACATTCACAATAAACAACCAGTTATTTTGGGAAACACTAAAGCTAATGATCAGATGCAAAACAGTTTCATATTCCTCTTTCCTGAAACGAAAACTCCAGTGCGCCGAATCAGCTATCGAAAAACAAATAAAAGTTCTTACTGAAAAACTCGAAGATGGTTGTGAAAATATGTTAGAAAGTATGATCTGCCTGTCTAACGAACTGCAAAACCTAAGAAATAAAAAGGTGCAAGGCATGATTATCAGATCAAAGGCCAGATGCAAAGTTGAAGGCGAGAGGCCCTCAAAATACTTCTGCAACTTAGAAAAGAGGCAGTACACAGAAAAAATAATACCCAAATTAATAAGAGATGATGGTACAGAGTGTACAGAAATTAACGAAATACTCACCGAGCAACGCAACTTTTACGAATTACTGTACACGTCAAAAATTAATAGTAATCACAAAACGAACCTTATAGAAAGCTTGTTTTTTGACTCTGAAAATCAATACATTTGCAAACTGGATACAGAAGAAAGTTTATTACTTGATGGAAAACTAACTTTAAATGAGTGTGCTGTGGCTCTAAAAGACATGGGTAACAACAAATCACCGGGTTCCGATGGATTTACAATTGAATTTTATAAATATTTGTGGGGCGATTTGAGCAAATACGTAGTTAATTCCCTAAAAAAGGAAAATTATCTATTACTCAGAGGCAGGGGCTTATTACATGTATACCAAAAGAAGGGAAATCGAAAGAATATATAAAAAATTGGCGACCATTCTCCCTACTTAATGTTGATCAAAAAATAGGCCCATCAGCAATTGCCAACAGACTTAAAAAAGTTCTTCCTAAAGTAATTTCTGAAAGTCAGCTGGGATTCATGAAAGGAAGATTCATAGGTGAATCCACGCGATTGGTCTCTGACTTAATTGAAAAATGCGAATCTATGAATATTCCAGGAATGTTAGTTCTAGTTGACTTCGAAAAAGCATTTGACTCACTTGAATGGTCTTTTATCAAAAAATCTCTTATGTTTTTAAATTTTGGCGAATCCTCAATCCAGTGGTTCAACACGTTCTACGGCGAGGTTTCTAGCTGCATAATAAACAATGGGCACTGTTCAGATTATTTTAATATTCAGAGGGGAGTACTTCAAGGGTACCCATTGTCTCCTTACCTATTTATTTTGTGTGTCGAAATACTTAGCGCATTCCTTAAATTCAACCCCAAAATAAACGGATTCAAAATTAATGACTCAGAGTATGTAATCAACCAATACGCTGACGACAGTACTTTATTCTTAGATGACGACCATGATTCCTTGTACGAGACCTTAAATTCTCTCGACAACTTCGCTGCGATATCCGGATTAAGCGTTAACTTTGATAAAACTCATATCGTTTGGATAGGATCTCGGCGTGGCAGTGGGGTTGAATTGGAAACGGAAAAACATATACAGTGGAATCACAAGGGAATTTTTACCATCCTTGAAATAAAATTTGAACTAAATTCGGCCAATTACTTCTATAAACACTTTTCAGAAAAAATAAACAAAATGCGAAAACTTTTAGCAGATTGGTCCCTCAGAAATCTTACTCTAGTCGGCAAAGTTACAGTTGTTAAAACGTTAGCGATCCCCATTTTAATACACTCCCTTACTGTCCTCCCTGATCCGGCTGATAGGATATTAGATGAAATTCAAAGTATAATTTTTAAATTTCTATGGTCGGATAAAACGGACAAAATTAAACGTGACGTAATAATCAATTTAATCGAAAATGGCGGGCTCAGACTACCCCACGTAAAAACACTGTGTTCCTCTTTAAAAATGATATGGATCAAAAAGTTACTGATTCAGAAACAATGGCCCAATGGAAAACACTCGTAGTGGATAATTTTGAAAAATTTGGGGGGAGCAAAATGTGGTTTTTGAATAAACATGGTATACTCAGTGTTTCAAATTATATGGACCCTTTCTGGAAAGACGTGCTTAATGTATGGGCTCTCTTAAAAAATAGCAATCTCAAAACCCCAACAGAAATTCTCTCACAACCACTATTTTATAATAATTATATAAAAATTAATAATGAACCGTTTCTTTACAGACGTTGGTGTACAAAGGGTGTTTTCTTTATAAACGATATATATAGCGCTTCAGGATCCACTGTTTATTTTCAAGAATTTAAGTTGAAATATGACCTTGATATACCATTCACCAACTACCTTGGTGTAGTCAATGCAATACCAAGGTCGAGGGAAAATATAAAATCTAATAGTTCAAAACTTGAATTTGTTTCAGATCCCTTGGTGAATGACATCATATCTTGCACTAAAGCAAACCGCCATTCCTATCCAATATTTCTTAATAAAGTATCAAAAAGACCTACACATACTCAAGAGAAATGGAACATCACATTGGACGAAAATCTTGACCATAATGATTGGCAATACATTTACAAACAAACTTTTAGGGAAACAGATCATACATATCTACAAAGTTTACAATATAAGATTAACCACAAAATCCTATTCACAAAATCTAGACTCTTTAAATGTGGGCTTTCGGAAACAGAGTTGTGCTCATTCTGTGGAAATACGAAAGAAACGATCGCACATCTATTTTACGATTGTTATTTCTCAAAAACAGTTTTACTTTCACTAGTGGAAAAGGTTACTAAAAAATCCGGATTCGCAAATTCAACTAAACATTAATAAAAGAGAAAAAGAGAAATACTTTCAGGCTCTGCTTCCGAGCATGCCTTTCCAAATGTCTGGAATATCTGTCTCCTCATCTACAAAAAGTATATTTACACCTGCAGTCGAAATAATACTATCCCCTCTTTCTCAGATCTAACAAGGGCTATACAATCCTACAAAAATATTGAAATGTATTCTCTATACATGTACACAATCAGCAAGGCCGAGCATTAGAGAAAAAT
Source organism: Pictodentalium vernedei (assembly GCA_031216915.1). NCBI lineage: Eukaryota > Metazoa > Mollusca > Scaphopoda > Dentaliida > Dentaliidae > Pictodentalium > Pictodentalium vernedei. The sequence goes on along the minus strand of CM062296.1, from coordinate 640,074,164 downwards.
GGAGCTACCTAACTGATGCATTCTTTGAATAATTGGAGAACTGCTCTATATATACATTATACTGTAAAAATCTCATTTTGTTGCAATCATATATAATGTACTATTTTTCTAGTGATGCCAATAAAAAATTTAAAAAAAAAAAAAAAAAGAAAGGTTGAGGCGTAAGTCTATACGAGTTCACTACAATGACTGGTGAGGTCAAAACATTCAGTACGGTGTCCCTCAGACCGTGACTACGAGAACGTTGTACTTCTCAGCGTTCTCGTAACTATGACTTGGGGGCTACCATACTGAATGAAATATTTTAAGCAATGGAGTTTTCTAGTTTTCCGAAGAACTAGACCCAATAGCGGTACAGGAACGGAGATTTTCCTTTGCTCTGATGCGCGATAAAACTTCACAAGGATCAATTATAAGAGTTTATTGCAACAAATTTAGTCTTTTGTATTTCGCAATTAACATTTATTTATTTATTTATTTATTTATTTATTTATTTATTTATTTATTTATTTATTTATTTATTTAATGAGGTTTAAAGTCACTTTTACAGCCAGGGTCACCTCGTGTCGGGTAGAGGAAGCCGGAGTAACCGGGGAGAACCACCGAACAGCGGCGAGCAACTGTCGGATTCCCCAACATACCAACACCACGTAAGCAGGGTTAGTATTGGCTGAAGACAAGTACACCATCGACGTGCAGTTAGCCTTATTGCACAGCGCCATCATGCCCTCACATGTGCAATCGGGATTACGGCCTTGCTCAAAAACACAACGCTGTTACCCCTGGTGGGGGTCGAACCGTGGAAATTTCGGTTTGAAGTCCAATGACGTAACCACTGAGCCACCACGCCCACATTTCTCAATTAATAAGAGTATTAACAAAACAGAACGTGAAATGTATCATGTATCTCTTCATCGGGAATTTTTCTCCTGCAGTGTTGTCTGGTCAGGTATTGTGAACGAGCATTAGGCTGGTATGTCCAGCAAATGTCCAGGCAGCACTATCCGGGGCAGTTCCCACAGAAGGGGCCCATAATAAAATAGCAGTAATAAGTGGCGTGCTTCTAGTATGTTGTCCGTAATCACAGTGGGATTATCCGCCCAGGGAATATGGGGTGAGAGTGGGATCACAAACTTCAAATATTTTTTTTATGTTTATGAGCTAGATGCCTGTAACGTAGTTCTTGATGACCACATTGATCTATTCCTTCGAAACAGTAGAGGATCCGAAGGAGATCGATCACTATTCTAAACGAGTGTGACCACCGATAACGATTATGCATCTACCTGAATACACAAATCTTTTGCTACTGTTTTTCTCCATCAATTAACTCTATCTATGTCAACCCATTTACAGAGTGGATAAAATTTATAAATAATAGATGAATAAACAGTATCCCATCTGCATTACAAAGGAACTACTTAACGATTCCGGAGGTGAATAGTGAGAGATGAAGAGTTGAAGACAATATATGCGATCTGTTGTACGTTAATACTATAAAAGTACTTCATGTCGTGAATCCGTGTCAGGTAATGGGTCATGGAGTTCATAACGTCATAGACTGTGTTATTTCCCAAACAACACTAATTCGCTCTCAAACTGACAACCGACAATTGCCGACGGGAAGAAGATATTGCTTCGTTATGAAATGTTTCGCTTTGGTTTTTGTCTGAGAAACATTGGAAGCACTAATGAAAAACATTATTTGAGGAATTTGTTTCCTTCCAAAACACACAAAGCAAAACCTTATTGAATTATCTTCTTCCATTTCTTTCTGGACGTTAATTGCATACGACCATACAATATCTATTGTATCGACGTTGTGAGAAAATGTGCCACATTCGAAGGAATTGTGTGGCGGCTTCTCTTATAAACAACATCCAAGGTGCAGAAGCGATGACAGGGGTCACGTGCCCCTCCACTTTTTTTCCGTAGATATGTTTCGCAGTTATACACTGGGTCAATATGGGCGCATGCAAATGTGTCAATGTACAGGCATTCCTGTAACATTATTTGCAAATCCAAACAATATTTAGCTCCAGAATCCCACTTTCGGTCACTTCAATTCCTTTCTTCTACTTCAACTCTCTTCCAACCCGAATGTTGAAAGATGGTTGAAGTAGAAGACACGGACAAGACAGTGGCGACACAGCGGCATATTTATCTAAGCAACAACCAAAAGCGGGTCGTGGTACATTTATCGATATACGATTGTAAACTTTTTCACACTGGTTCGAATCATGGTAGCATTGTAAGTTTGTACCCCTCCATTTTTATCGAGCTACCGCCGCCTCTGTCAAGGTTGTTGATTCATGTCGAATGCTGGGGTATGTTGTAAGAAGGTGATATTAAAGCTCCGAGATTCTAGGCAGTGTGTTGAGAATAGGTCTACTTATTCGCCCATAATATAACTAATGTCCCATCTCCGCACCACACTTGGTGATTTCTCCGGGAAGCGTTGTAAGCCCTGGTTCGAAAGAATCGAAATGCGGCTTTTCTTTGCAGTTTTCCTCGCACTTTTGTTTTTTTAAAAAAAAACAACCTTAAAAGTTCAATTATATCAAAAAGAAATACGTTTGGTTAATAATAAAATAGTTATCATCTGAAGAATAACATAAAAAATGAGACGGAAGTCAGGTTGACTGAGCATGCACGTCGATTGAAATAGAACTAGAGAGGGGATTTCTAAAATCTATATTCAGAAAGTTGATATTCACTGGGAAACCGGTGTCCATGGATTTTTGAGTACTAGTCGCGTGTATAAGATCCAGCATACAGAAATGTGGTCATTTATAAAGTATATAATATGTTTTTGTTATTTTCCCTTTTTAAGATTTGGTTATACTGTTTCAAATATGTATATCTGTAGCCTGATTGATAATTGATTTTTTTTTTCCTTCTTTTATTTTATTTTGCTTTTGCTCTTTTATTTTGGATTTGCTCTTTTATTTTGGTTTTTATTTTTTAATTTTTTTTCTTTCTTTTTGTTGTTGTGTTTTTCAACATTTGGATGTATTGTTTAAATATGTACATCTGCAGCCTTTTATTGATCTGAGGCTAAATGTAAACTGAATTCTAAATGTGCGCCTTTATTCTAAAACACAAAAAATATGTATGCCACAAATGCGTCTCGGTTGTATGAATGCGTTTGCACGCTGCACAGTAAAAACGAAGTTTCGAATTTGTACAATTAGAGTACAGTCGCCGTGACTGATCGTAATCTACGCGTGGACAGTGATGTCCATGCATGTGTTTATCAGGTAATAAAAATCGTCATAAGTAATTTATTTATTAATGAAGCACCGGGTTATATACCAGGTGCTTCATTAATTAAACTTTTGATGATTATTCCTATAATTTGTGTTTGGAATCTAATATTATTGCGTCTGTGGAAATATTGCCCATCCGTGGAAAATGATAAGTCAGCGGCGGCCGTACTGTAAGTCGTATGTTCAGATCTAGAAGTGTTCAGAATTTTAAATAAAATTAAAACGTTCTGTGAGTTACATACTGTAATATCTAAACAAGTTAGAGGATTTAACATCAGTCTGTGTTAATACATATATGGCAAGCAAGGGGGGCAGGAATATGATTAGGACACACTTTGTTTTCAGAAAATACGGACATACAGACAAATTTTAAAAAAGAATTATCATTCAGCAAGAAATACACAGAACGGCACGATATGTGAATGCGTTCGTCCATTGGGCACACGTGCCAGCGCGGAAGGATAGAGTGGAAGGCACAGCCTCGAGTTCTATCCTTCCACGATGGCATGAGTGCTGCATTGCGAACGGATTCACACATCGTGGTGTTCTGTGTTTTTTACACATATCTATGACATTACTCCATTCACTAAAAATATCAAAAATTACAAACAGAAAATTTGAAACTTTAAAACTCTTTGTTATTTATTGATCGTCTGCTTGAAATAAAAACAAAAACAAAAAACTCTGATGTCATTGGCAAATGCGTGTGACATATCGATACGTAAACAGAAAAATATAAATCAAAACGCTGCCCAAACAGGTTATTTGTTAGTATTTTTGAGAAATTAGCTATCGTTATCTGAGAGACATTTGTTTCAAGGTCAGAACTTGTGTGTTTTAAAATCACCCCCCATTTATAGAATACATTTAATTTCGTTAATTTTGGTGGATTTGAACAAAACAAAATATCCAATTGGCCTTCTATTTATCGGCTGTCACTGCAGCATCCGAATTGATCTGGGCCAGAATGCTACATTTCAATTGGCTGATTACGAAAACTACGCGGCGTCAAAATAAAACTTCAGCTGCGGTGCGTCTTAATTCATATTGTCCTGTCAGCAAACGTGTCAATTGTCAAGGTGATAGCTAAAAGTTGCGATTTTATTGTATAAAAGTGAAAATATTTTCGATAATATTTCTTCCTGGGTTAAATGTGAAGCACGATAGATTTGTGACGGACCCCGAAAACAGGTTTGTCGGAGATTCTAAATGAGGCATGAAATTTAATGTCCATTGTAGCGCACGTGTTCAACGCCATATGGGCTTCTGATAACAGATCAATAGCAAGAGAGACAATATTTTCTTCTGTAATAATTATCTGGGTAATTAAAGCCAGTTAAAATCTAATTGTAGAATACAGTGCATCACATATGTTCTGGACACACACACATATTACGCATCTATCCTGTCTCCGAAATGTTAAAATATGCCAAAGTGAGAGTCTTTCAAAGGAACTGTAAAGCGAGCATTAAAATAAGATAGATCTAAGCGGACAAGTTCAAGAGAAGCGATTAACTGAGAATAAATGTTCTGGTTATCCAAATAAAAATTGGGGGATTTCTCGAAATTTTGATTCCAGCCAATTCCAGTCGGAAGGTATGTAAGGCTGTGGGTCGTTGCGAGGCAGTTGGCCTGAGGGCACTCAGAGAAGGGCCGAATTTAGCCTTGGCCGTCGAGGGTCATAGGCACCGAGATTGAAAGTCCGCGTATTGTCGTAACCCTATGAGGGTTGTAAGGAACCGATTGTAGTTTATTAACGGCTGTGGCACAGTAGCCAAAAAAGTAAAAGCTGTAACGTTGAGGTCTAGAGAGCGTATTAAGAGCTTGAGGAAGCTCTGGAGTAGCTCGCGAGATAAAATAGTTTTAGGCGGTTCGAGAATTGGTGATGTTGAGAACACTTTGCAGAATATTTTTATGTAAACTTTGTTAAGTATATATCTGAAGGCGAAGAATAACTTAACCCCGTGAGAGCCAAACAAAGCGCAAAGTGATCGTGAACTGTGGTAGACGCCGATTGAATTGTGGTTGAACTGTGAGAACGCTGATAGATTCGCACAAGCTGAACATTACAGGTGTTAAACCCGACTGACGGTGAAGTTAACCCTGCGAGGAGGAAGCAACGAGAAGTGAATAGAGACTTGGTATTCATCACAAACCGTGAGAAGATGAAGATGATGTGAGGTCGCTCCATCAGACACAGCTAGCTGTGGGAGACGTCGAGGGCCCTAAAGAATAAACTTTTATCCGCGTAATTAGTGTTTTCTTATGGATAATTTTGTGAGTAATTTGTTTCATATTATATTTTTTCGTACATGTAAATAAATAATCTTTTCAGTGAATTATCGTTGATCACCCTTTGACGTTGTAAGCCACAGGCACCTTCGGGAATACTAAGAGTCCCAAGCGGATAGGGCACTGATAAGATGGCAAGGTTTACGTTTGAACCGGGGTTCAGACGACAGTCACTGGCAGTCGACTGAGCACCGATAAGAACATAAATTTTCCTCCATCACTCAACTCCGTAATCCTGCGACATCAATTAATAGTGACGGTAATGTCAACAAGGATTCTATCAAATCAAGTCTCGATTGAGAAACATTTCATGAGTTGATCCAGAGAAAAAGATGAGTGTTTGTGATATTTTTAGGTTCGATCGAATGGAATATTTCTGTTGGTCGGAATAGCGAACCGCAGGTTTAAGATTCACAACAATTAAAGGCGTGTGTCCATGGATATTATGTGAATAAAATAACAGATTAGCAATCTAGATGTAGTGCCAATCAAACTGTGAATAGTCACCACATTTAGATAACCAACCATACGAATACTAGTCTTCCAACAGAGAGTGTCAGGACTTTGGAAAAATCAGGAAGGTATCTGTTTGTTTTGTTGTTTTTTTTTTGTCTTGTTTTTTTCTTTTTCTTTTTTGCATCCTTGTAACTTATTTTCATTTTTAGTGGTACTGCACAGCAGTTTGTAATGTTCCTCATAAATCAAAATTCAGCATAAATGTTACTGATAGGTGGCCCGTACCACAAAACTGCACATGTTAAACTGTCCGACACGATAAAGCCAAGGCTGTTGAAAGTGAAGTTAACTAACATGAAAAGCTGACGACACTTGCAAAAAAAATTCTTGAATAACTAATTTTTTCATTTTTTGTCTCAAAAACATAGGTTATGACCCTCGTTGGAACGAGCTCGGCGAGCTCGTTCCAACGACGGGTCATAACCTATGTTTTTGAGACAAAAAAATGAAAATTAATCGTCGATTTTTGAGAATAGCGCTGGCCGTTTTTGGCCGTTACGTTTGGTAAAGGGTTAAATCTCAACAAACAACCAAACAAACTAAACTGTTGGCCTCAAATACAGTAATGCAGCACATCACCCTGATGGGGCTTATTCCGAATGCTAGTTTGCTTTTTGAACTCTGCAATTAAAATGATAACAGTTAGTGTATCTTTTAACTCTTTACCTAACATGAGGGGGCGCGGTGGCTCAGCTGGTAGAGGTGCAGGCTGCAAGCCGAGAGGTCCTCGGTTCGAATCCCACCTGCGGCAACCGCGTTGTGTCCTTGGGCAAGACACTTCACCCCCATTGCCCACGTGGGGGCACGGTGACGCTGTGTACTAAGTCGTACTGCACGTCGATGGTGCACATGTCTTCAACCAAAGCTAACCCTGCTTGTGTGGAGTTAGTATGTTGAGGAGCTGACAGTTGCTCGCCGTTGCTCGGTGGTTCTCTCTGGGTACTCCGGCTTCCTCCACCCGTAAAACTTTCGTGGTCATGATTAGCCATTGTGCAGAAATATGTGACCTTAAACACCAATAAATAATAATACCTAACATGAAAAGCAGACGACACTTTGCAAACAAAATTCTTGAATAGCTAATTTTTCATTTTTTGTCTCACAAATATAGGTTATGACCCCTCATTGGAACGACCTCATTGGAACGAGCTCGTTCCAAAGAGGGGTCATAACCTAAGTTTTTGAGACAAAAAAATGAAAAAAGTAATGAAAACTAATTGACGATTTTTGTGAATAGCGCTGGCCGCTTTTGGCCGTTACGTTGGGTAAAGTGTTAAACACACCATGAGGTGAGGGTATAACAGCACTAAATAATTTCCCATAGACGACCATTATAGCGTTCGCTTGGAAAAGAAGATCGCATCATTTTAATTTGGAAATTCAAATATCTTTGTCAAGTTTTGCGATTCAGACACATTTTCTGTCTTCAAAACTGGGGGACGTGCAACAAAAAAGAGAGAAAAAATGACAGGAAGGAACCTACCGATCACGGGCACATCATATTTTTTCTGGGAATTCCCACCAAAAACACAACAATAATGGCCTCTGCCCCTCCATTCTGGGCCTAACAGATTTTTTTGAAACTCGAATAACGAATTGCATTTTCAGGCCACTAAATTAATAAAATCACCTCTCCTTTTTTTCTATGGATTATTCAGCAATGATGCAATATTTCACTATAATGCTTCAAATGTTTTTTAATACAATATTTTTTTCTCAAGGTTGCTAAATTTCGGAGATTGCATCATGCAGCGTTTCAAGGCGAGTAACTCAAATTAAAATATTCAGTTCTGTCGCACCTGATACTGGCTGAAAAGAATAATTTATGTGTTTCGTTAACAATTCGGAAATGTTGTTTTTCCTCACAAACTCGTATTAATTCAATGTGTCTGTTCCATCATTTAATAATTTGTTTGATCAAATGAGCTGTCCTTTTTTCCAACAATCACCCCTTTCAACACAGACGCCCTGGATGGTATCCTCCAATGCACCACTATGTACATCGAAATGCGAGGTTTGATCTCTTGTTTTTGTGGCGGTCAGTAATAATTCAATCCTACAGCCCTGTTGGGATGTGGGATTAAATTATCACTCAACCTCCTGCCCATTTTTGTGTTAATTGTGCCGTCTACTCACGGACTGCCAACTCATGCTTTAAAAGTGGTAATGTGCGGCAATCCAATAACATTCCGGAAGTAGCTTGTCAAGATGATAGCTTAAATTTACGATTTGGTGGTGTAAGAAGTGTATATATTTTGCTAACCTTTCTCACTCAGTCTAAAAGCCAAGAATAGGTGCGTGACGGACTCCGAAAACCCGATTTGTCAAGTAAGCCATATGTGTATCTTAATAGAAATAAATCAGATAACTTCAATGGAGAGGAATCTCAATAGGAATCTGTAACGCGAATTAGCGCTTATCGGGTCCGAAACAACGATCTTGCCTTATAAGCTCCAAACAAAAGACACTCGTTGAGCCATCCAAGGTAATCAATCATCTAATTATTTGGTAATTAGTGGCGATTATCTCCTATTCGTAAGTAAAGCAGTGGAACGCCTGGTGTTGTAGGGACAAAGTCAATACTTGACAAGGGGCTGTCGGAAGTGTCAAAGCAGACTTTAGAGAATTTGAAAGAGAATTTTAAATTAAGACAGATCTATGGCGGCCAAGTTCAAGAGAAGCAATTAAAATGGGAATTAATGTCCTTGCGAACGAATAAGAGTCGGGGGTTTCACGAAGGCGTGTAAGACTGTAGGTCGTAGGCGAGGAGCTGGGGATGTCCCATGCTGTAGGTTAGAGGAGGTGCCGCATCGCTGCGAAAGTATAGGAACATTGTAATGTAAGGGGAGCCACAGAGCTCATCTTTAGAGTAGGAACAGTCGCGGGCCAAGTCGGTGGCCAAATATGAGTGTAGGATCAGAAATAGGAAGTACAAGCTCCGGGAGCTCACGAGAATTGGCATTCAGGTAGACGGTATTACCTGCTGTATGAGGCAAGCCATACGTAGGCATAGTGGGCCTTTTCTGTATGAACATTATTCTGAGATAAATGGAGGGGAGTATTTAACCCCATAAGTGGCGACTGCTTTAGTGAAAAGCGTCCAGTCAAGTGACGATACAGCAGTGGCCGTGCGACGGCTGTGCCATTCTGTCACAGATTTGAGGAAAGACATCCTATAAAGTGACAATACGTGTGCTTTAGTGGCATGGTAGTGATAATACACACAAAGGAGTTACGCACCTCTGTATTAAGAAAAATGCACATTTGTGGCTCCAAAAATAACAAATTTTCCTACCGGGTAGAAAAAAATTGTTAAATACGAGGCCACAAATGTGCGGTTTTTTCTCGACTTTAAAGGCCACAGAGGAGACAAGTAAAAATAAGGGATCTTCAGTCACATTTTAACATATTGAAGGTAAAGAGTCTATGCAGCCCCTTCCTGGTAATTTCCAATAAGGTTACAATGACGGGTTGATAAAGATTATTATTATCACTGGTGGGTGAGGGTGTGAGATGGAGAACTCTAACCCGAGGGCAAGATGTTTGGGCCAGAGGCGAGGCTTGCCGAGTGTCTGGACCAAATATCTTGTCCCGAGGGTGAGATTTCCCCATCTCACACCCGCCCCCATCAGGGATAATTTTTCTCCCCCCACCAAAACAGTCTGACGTCATCAAAAGTAATTCAGGGGCGCGTGCAGCTATATCGAACAATTTTGTTGTCCATTTCTAAAAAAAAATGATTTGCTTATCGGAAAGACCGCACAAACGTTCTGTACATACCTGTATACAACAACATTAAATCCCCACGTCAGTAAAATAAGGGTTAAATATTTGTAGCGAAATGAACATTGACACATTCCGATGACGTCATGTTATGAATTCTGCAATGTATTCGCATAATTTTTCGACAGGAATTTCGTGCAACTCACTCCATACACAATGGCATTCATCCAATAATTCATATAAAAGAGTCAAATGTCCTCTGGTTTTGCGGTCCGTGTTTTTATTTCTATTTTCTTTGACAAACGTTCGTCTGCTAATATTTCCGAAACGTGATGCCATGTTGTTTGTTTACAGAAGAACGTGTGATGATTCAATAGTCATGTGCTCATTAAATATGCAAATAAGCCAATATAGGTTGGTCACGTGGGTGGGTGGGTGGGTGAGATAGGTGTCACGTGGGTGGAGTGAGACAGGCATGTCTCTCCTAGCTGTCTTACAGAACTTTATATATGTCTCAGTACCTTAGTGGTGGGAGAAAATGTTGGCCCAATATGTCTGTCTGTCTGTCTGTCTGTCTGTCTGTCTGTCTGTCTGTCTCTCTCTCTCTCTCTCTCTCTCTCTCTCTCTCTCTCTCTCTCTCTCTCTCTCTCTCTCTCTCTCTCTCTCTCTCTCTCTCTCTCTTTATCTCCCCATTCCCCTCTCTTTCTCTCTCTCAACTATTTCTGGAAAAAAGGTTGGGGTGGGGATACCTGCCCACTGTGACCCCATCCCGATTCCCAAGTCCTTAGGTCAGACATCACCAAATGTTCGACCTGGACTTAACTAAACTTAACTAAATTATTCTTGGCCTTCACAATTTGCATAACATGTCTTTGGCTTCTTACAATTTATAGGAGAGTGCCTGTGGGCACTCTCCCATAAATTATAACAAGGCAAATCCTAACAAAATAAATAATATCAAAGTTGATATGAAGCGTAGCTACTGAATATGAAGCCTTTAAGTTGCAATACCTGCATTTGAAAATAATGTGCAAATATGGGTTGCCAGCACTCTACCAGTTAATTCGTTTTATAAACTCCACTGTAACCTCAGTACTCGTTGAAGATATCCTACCCACAATGTCATTTACACACTTATTTTTCAAAATTGAAATCCACTTGCTACTCGCTAATCACTCCTTGACCTCTGTCACCCATTATTTCAGTTCATAGCAGTGCCGTGAATACCACGCTACAATATAAAGCGAACATTTCAGGCGCAGACCCAAACGGTATAGCTAATAATCCGTGAGATAGAATCAGATTTATTGTCTGCATGTGTGTTGTACAGATGACAAGTGCGATACAACAAAACGTTTTGTTCAATCACTGCCAGGTTATGTCTTGAAATAACATTCTTTCCGTAATGGAAGCGTACGAACCTGTCTTAGAGATCGTTCGACGCGACTCTGAGAGCTAATAATGTGCGTTCTTTGGAAATGTGTTTTCAATGTGTGTGTACTTCACATACGCTAGTTGAACAAGATTGGCACTTAAACACTGCTACAGTGCATGTGACCTCGAGCTAGATTATTGAGAACTTCCAAGAATGTTCGTTATTTTGTTTTGATTGAGGCGGAAGACTTAGAGAGTGGGATGAATCATGACGTCAGAATGGCACCTTGGCACATGTCTTCTGTCGCACTAATCGGTTTAGTAGTGCTTTTGAGGATTTACTGCGTCTTGTGTACAATAAACAATTAATTTATGAACATTGATGAGTTCATTAATCCTTTTCCACCTGTCCTCCTGTCTCAACATAATTCCAAAGGCGAGACAAGAACTGCACAGAAGAGCAGAGGCGTCAAGAAAATTTGTAATTCCCTCACGATGTAAATTCTCGTACCGACGTTATAAGGAGGTCTGTATCCAAAGTGCGTTGTTAGGGTCCATTGGTTCTCTCACAGAAACTTTGATTATAAAATATAAAAAATAATGATAAAAAGTGACGTAAAGGCTGATGAATGCAATTACAATAGGAGATATATCCACGAAATGGCGCCGCTGAAATAATCAGTGAAACGTCATTTTGTAAATGCAATTTTTCCGAAATTTCAAGCTTCTCCATTCGGGACGTCGCGAAGATGGTCAGTTGTTGATGTGGGTGTTTGCCTGGTAGAATAAAACTTCTTGGGAAACTAATGGAAATATGGGATAGAAACATGAAGGATAACTGGATGATGAATGACACGAGGAAAGGATCAATTTTGTAGTTTTGGAGACCGAGAAGGCGCCAATGGGGAGAATTATGAAACAGTTTTTGACTGAATGCTGGGAGATTAGAAGGAAGAGTGGGGAAGGAATACCCCGGCGGGGCACTGGGTTTAATGTAGGCCTTCTCGTTAGAGGATCTAGACAAATCAGCGAAATAAGGCTGAAGATTTATTATTGTGTGTGTGTGGAGGGGGGTGGGGGTGGGCGGGGGTAATGTAATGTAATGGAATCCCGACTGTGATGGCTCAAATTCCGACTGATAAAAAATATTCCAACTGCACCATCAATGCATGCCTTCGTCGAAGGCATGCATTGATTATGCAGCTGAAATATTAACTACTCAGTCTGCACGGATAATAGCTCAAAAACACAAGACTTCTTAGAAATGTATTTGTGAGTAAATAAAATATTAATTTGGTAGACGTAAGGCAACTTCTTGATTAATAACACTTACCGTGCATCATGCTGGATTCCCAATTACCCGAATGGGTTTTTACCGACTGTAAGGCTGAATGTCGGATACCGGGCTTTGTCGTTGCTGGGGGAAATAGATTCACGCCGCGTATTCAGGCAAAACTCAAGGAGTGTCGTCCGAACCCGTGCATGAACGTATGTATCACCGTAACTAACCCGCCCGTTTTCGTTTTTGTTGGGGTGGTTCTTATCCTGAAGGGATCAATGACTTTTCCTCAAAAAGCTTAAATCAACAGGGATTCACTGAAAAGAACAATTTTAATACGTATATAAATAAATAAATATGGTAATTTGTGACTTACATGGAATCCACTGAAAAAGAAAAACAAAACGTCAATCACACCCCACTCACACAGTTTTTGAGTCACTTGCGGGCCCGCATTCTCTGTTGTCGCTGGTTTCCTTTCCTGGTCGCTGGTGTTTGAACTTTGGTCGCCTTTTCACTTCACTCTTTGACCACGGCCACTAACGTATTGTCAATTTATCGGACGCCTTTGCTCTAACATGTGACGGAATGTCACTCCACCATTGCCGTCGCAGGGCAACTAGCGTATTGTCACTTTACTATATCGCCTTCACTCTACCAAGTGGCGCATTGTCACTCTACCACTGCCGTCGCACGGCCACTAGCTTATTGTCACTTAATGGACGCTTTTCACTCAAGCAGTCGCCACCAATGGGGTTAAACGCTCTCCTCCATTTATCTCAGAATCATGTTCATCCAGGCAAGCCTACTCTGTATACGTATGGCTTGCCTTCTACAACAGGTATGCCGTCTTCCTAAATACCAATAGCTCACTGAGCTCGTACTTTCTATTTTTGATCCTACACTCAGATATGGCCAACGACTTTCCCCATGACTGCCCCTATTCTAAATATGAGCTATGTGGCTCCACTTCACTGCATCGTGCCTTTACTCTCGCACCGATGCGGTACCTCCTTTAACTTATAGCATGGGGCATCCCCATATCCTCGCCTGCGACATGCAGTCTTACACGCCTTCAGACTGGAATACATTTCTTGAGAAATCCCCTGTTTTTTTATTTTGATAGCCAGAACATTAATTCTCTGTTTAATTGCTTTTCTTGAACTTGGCCGCTTAGATCTGTCTTAATTCAATATTAGCCTTAAAGTTCCTTTTAAAGACTCGCATGTCGGTGTATCCTGGCATGCGGTTACAGGCTAGATGCGTAATATGGGTGTGTGCCCAGAACATGCGCGATGTACGGTTTTTACAACAATTACCTATCAACTGGCCTTAATTACACAGATAATGACTGCAGGGGAACACTGGTCTCTCTAACTTCTTTAATCAGTTATCAGATAGCTCCTAAATGGGTTCGCCAGACGTGCGATAATAGACATAACATTCCTCGCTTAATTAGCAGCGCATGAACTATTGCTGGTCTGTTTAAGTGACAAATCAGTTTTCGGGTCCGTCATATACCTATCTTTACGCTTAATATTTAGCCCATATTGAGAAAGATTATCGAAAATATATTCATTTTTTAGACAAAACATCGCAACTTTAAGCTGCCAACTCGACACTGCCCCCCCCCCCCCCCCCCCAATTGCCCGAATGGGTTTTGCAATGAAAATGAAAATGAAAGGAAATTTATTTTGCAGAATACGTACGTCAACATGGAATGTAATGAACAACTTGTAGAAATATACAGAAGTAAAGGCACATTGCATGGAAACAGCATAGCCCAGGGGGTGTCTTCCTGCTATTCCCATATTAAAAGTTAAGTAATACTGACATAAAAATTTTACCGACCGTGTGTGTGCCATTTGTCCATGTATCAAATTTAATCTCATAAAAGGAACGTGATTGCCAGCAAGAGCGAATCAATGTGTAAGACTAGATTTCAGACGAAAATGTCCCGACTTCGTCCCGCATCTCTTTATATACAATAAACGAAATATTCACGAAATGGACAAATGAACATTTAGTGAAACTTGATTTTTATGCCCCGTCAATTTTGGAAGGGGCATTAAGTGTTACCCTTGTCCGATCATTCGTATGTACGTCCGTCCTGAATATGGTTTCCGGACGATAACTTGAGTTCGACTGAACAAAATGAAAAAATTTGATACAATGGTTTATTACCACATAATACAGATTAAGATTGAGAATGGGCTTGGTCTGATATTTTGGGCAGAGTTATGGCCCTTTTCTGACTTAGAATACATGTTGATATTGGATTCCGGATGGTAACTTGAGTTACAGGTGTCCGATTTCAAGCAAGCTTAGAATACAGCTTATTGTATACAATATTCCAGACTGGTTTGATTTTGAGAGTGGTGCGATAATTTTAAATCTGAGTTATGGCCCCTTTTTCGACTTTGTTAACCACTAAATGCAGTTTATCATAAAAGTGGGGCATCAGTGTCCCATGGACACATTTGGCTGTATTGGTGCTATGGTTTAATGGAGATAAGATAAGATATTTATAAATTCAATATCAACAAAGTTAAATGACTGGACACTCATTCTTGGCAGTAAGGGGCGGGTGCATAGCCACCCTTGGCGTTGCACTTGCTCGATTTAGATTTTCGAAACTGCATTTTTCGCAACAATTTGCACCTATCTATGACCCCTTTTCTTTTGAGGTCCTGAAAAAGAAAGTATGCAGTTGATGATGATCAAATCGGGTTTGCAGCGTGCCTAACTAGTAGTCCATCTTCAGTCTTTCCTCTGTGGGTAGAGGGTGAATGAGACACTGACAGACAACCCGAGGTTTCAACCCGATGTTTATGCATTCAATTCAGCTGTTGAATATGCAATTTATATAAACAGCTGAATTGAATTCACCTCATCCGCATTCAGTGCGTTTTTAAAAGTTCTTAGTTCACGTAAGTAACATCTACAGAAGCTTGACAATTTAATAACATTCTCGGGTGTCTGAGCTGTTTGGGTGATGAACACACTTCCCCATTCAACGAGGCGTTATCTAAAGACAAATCTCCTTCCTCATCTCTCTCCGGATATCTTGTATTAGCATTCTTACGCGCCGTGTGGTTCTAGAAATTCAACACGATATGATTACATGTTTTTAATTGGGTTTATGTTGAACCTAAATTACTTTATTTAACTTCATGTGGACAAACAGGAACTGTGCAGTTCGCTAGTCATTGTCATGCATCACTGTGACAAGTGGTCATGATTTGATTGATACAAATAATTGCGCCTCCTCACAGCCAACTGTTCCCAAACTAGCTAAAAACTGGCTACCTTACCTCCATTGTTCGGGACAAATATAAGAACTAAACTTTTATCGCAACATATTTAAACATGCAAAGAACCTTTGTCTTGACATGTCTTAACTTCCTGGCAGTGTAAATTTCGGATTTATTACAACTCTACTTTATCTTAAACAGTACGGCCGCTGTGGACTGGGCACATTCCACGGGTTGACAATATTTCCATGGACGAAATAATATTAGATTCCAAACACTAATTATAGGAATAATCACTAAAAAATTATTGAAGCTGAGGATGATTTTTGTTACCCGGTAAACGCATGCGTGGACATCACTGTCCACGCATGGATAACGATCAGTCACCGGCGACTGTACAATAACACAATATGATAACGGATATCTACAAAATTGGCAACTAAAATTTTATAAGGTTTTCCATTTTTGCACTCACAGAATCGCTTGAGTTTGTGTCAGTTTGGATCCTAACCTTTGTTCTGGAGTCCAAATCAATTTTTGTCATTGAAGAATTGTTTTGGTTTTGTCAAATGTTACTTATTCATGTAAGGTGGAGCGGTGACTCAGTGGTTGGAGAATTGAACTTCAAACTTCAGTGTTCTCTCCCCACCAACAGTAACTGCGTTGTGTCCTTGGATAAGGCACTTAATACCGATTGCCCACTTGGAGGGCGCGGTAGCGTTGTATACGCTGCTCGGTGGTTCTCTCCGGTTATTCCGGTTTCCTCCACCCGTAAAACTGTCTGGCACAAGGTGACCCATGCTGTTTAAAGTGTCGTTAAACTTCAATAAATAACTTATTCGTGTTATGTCAATGGTTAATCGATTCAAATCATTCATACAATATTGTTTTCTACCGACCCAAAATTTACACCGATAGTGTATTTTGACTTCTTCTCTAGACGGCTTTTCTTATGGTGTACGTGACTCGTGGTTCGAATCCCACCTGCGGCAACCGCGTTGCGTCCTTGGGCAAGACACTTCACCCCCATTGCCCACGTGGGAGCACGGTGACGCTGTGTACTAAAGCGTACTGCACGTCGATGATGCACCTGTCTTCAACCAATGCTAACCCTGCGTGTGTGGAGCTGGTATGTTGGGGAGCTGACAGTTGCTCGCCGTTGCTCGGTGGTTCTCTCAGGGTACTCCGACTTCCTCCACCCGTAAAACTGTCACGGTCATGGCTAGCCATTGTGCAGAAATAAGTGACCTTAAACACCAAAATATAAATATAAATAGCACGTGACTCGTGGGTTTTGGGGTGTTTTTTTTTTGGGGGGGGGGGTGTTTTCTATTTGGACATACCAAATCATATGTACACGTGTCAAGCTTGAAGGCTTGCCATATTTTGCACTATTTGCGACGGATACAATGAGTCAAGTGGTTTAGGCGCCCCGCGGGCAAACAGGGACGACATGAGGTTTGGTAACCCCTGGCGACCGCATTTTCTCTGTAGTAACTCGGCTTGACTCTTAAACCGCTGAGTATTTTCAATATTTCTTTCATCAAATCTAGTCATGGCTGCTCTGAAGCAGCCATGACTAGATATGATGAAAAATTCCTCTAAATTTAATTCAAGAAATCATTGGTGCAAAAATCCATGCAATTTTCAGGGAGAGATTTTGATTAAATGCACCAAAGTTATACTAATTTCAGTGACAAGAGGAATCCAGTGCTGGTAGGAATATCCGGTCTACAGCATGTAGGGAGTTAAGCCACACCCAGAAATCCGGAAAGGAAGAGTCAGTTGGGGTTGTTCTGTAGTCTTCGGGCAAGTAAAGGGTGTTTTTGCTCTGCAAACTGACTAACGGTCCTGATTGACAAGTTTTGTCTTCTCCGACACAGTCAATTCCAACTGTAGTTTTGGGGAGGGTGTCTTGTTGGTCGGGGTGATTTTGTGCTGACCCGATCGCAGCCCTCATTGACAAGTATATTCCTCTATGGCTCTAGAGGCTGTGTTGGAGTGTTCGGTGATTGTTTTCCGGCAGGTATAGTCTTCGGATCGTCATGATTAAACTTTAGCTGAGTTGAGCCCTCATAGACAAGTATAGTCTTTCTCCAATATCTCCAAATAATTGGAGTATATGGGCTGCCAAAGTTTTGACGCCCACTACATCAGTCAGCGCCCTGAGCTCCAGAAAAGAGCTCCAGTCGGTTTCAGCCGAGCTTCAAATTTGGATTTCGCAAGAACGGGACAAGACAAAAAGGGGAGCCTGTGTGAACCAGAGAAAAGATGACAGCCCACTGCAATGTCACCCAGAGTATTATGACGGCTGCAATAGAAACACGGCGGAAATATATAGAGGATACCCGTTGTTTTGTGCAAATTTAGACTATTATTTCATGAGAAGGCCCGAGAGATACATAATATCTCGTGCTCATATAAACACTTGATTCACTCGTTGGTACACGTCTGTTAGAAAACAAATATAGGCTTATTAGATAAGGCCATCGGGGAATCACTCAAACCACAAACATTCTGATGTTTTCTACTAACCATTTCCCTACTGCGTATAGGCTATTTAACCGACCAGCGCAGGCCTCGAGTTTTATCGAGCATATCGAATAACCCATTCACACACGCGTGTCGTTCTGTGTTTATTACCTGCCTTCAAGTCTTTAAAAACAATTATCAGAAGGACACTCAGCAATTCATTTGACAACATTCAACAAGTTATTTCGGAATTGGTTCAGTTTCGTGTGCTCAATCGTCTGCTAATGTTTACAAACACATGTGCGATTATTGGCTATTAGTACATGATTATTTGAGGTAGTTCGATTCCATTTATTATCATTATACATAATGAGAAGGGAGAGTTCACACCAATGATTGGTGTGAACTCTCCCTTCTAAACTTTAGAAGTAATTCTATACCCAAAGATGTTTTTATTTAGTTTATTGTTTTTACGATATCTTATTAGAACGCAATCGCTTCGTTCAAACTGCACGGCTTCATTGAATGTAGGTCAAACGGAAATTCCAAGTAGGCGAGGCTTATGTTAAGTTTTGACAGATGACCTGAAAGTCCAAAAATAATCCGTCAACGATTTCCGTTCGGCACATGTGTGCGGAACGGATTTCATTTTCCGCATGGTTTAGTGTTGCTGTAGATGGGGATTTCATAGAACAGGCGTGCAATAAAATCATTATTATACGATATCGAACAAACCAAGTAAAAATCTACCCATTAAGATTCCAATCCAAAACTTCAAAAGATGTTTTGAATATCGATGTACAACGGAAGGATTGGGCGTGGATATACAAAATCTCTTTCCAGATTTCCAACGATACATATTTGCAAGCCTTTCAATATAAAATTTTACAAAGAATATTATATACAAATTCCAAACTTCAAAAATGTAAATTATAACAAACAGAGCTGTGTACATTCTGTAATGAACAAAACGAACAATACTACACTTGTTTTTCGAATGCTCTTATTCAAACACGGTATTGCTGAATTTATCGGAGAAATTGCACGAAAGGCACAACATTGATTTCGCAGCCATCCCACGCTATGTTATTCAAAGTCTGGGAAATTAAAATGACCAAAGCACATCCAACTAAGCAGCCGACCTATGTACTTCTCTGTATAAGAAGTTTATTTATTCTTGTAAAGTTCGAAAACAACTGCCAACATTCGATAGATAACGTGATCAACTTAGATATTATCGCAGTCTTGAACTGATGTCAGTTCACTGTTAACCCCAGAAAAGGGCAGATTCATTCAAGTGAGATGGTATTTATTAGACAATATTATTCAATCATGAGAACATCTATACCATTTTTTATTTTCGAGTCTCTTTATGACTCTATGGATGTAGAGCATTTTTGTTGATCGAAAAGATAAATTGAAAAATTATTTTTGTTCTTCACAGTTGCCACGATTTCAGCAACTGGGTGTCATTGTAAAGAAATGTTTTTATTTTTTTTAAATTTGTATTGCTATGATTATTTTATATCTGAAATAAAAAAAAACATACAGAACGAAAACAAGATTTCAATCCCTTGTACACTGCCCAACGTCAAGGCCCTTGTCCAAGACACAGTTGCATTCTTGAATCTTGATCTTGAACCTGGATATAACGAAAGAGTATTTCGGGAGAAAATCATTTTAAAAGAGAATGTGGTGTTTCGTCAGTCGAACATCTCAGAATATTCAAGGTATTTTTAGAACTTGTATTGTGCATGGGAATAGTCCACGATTGTTTTTAGAACCCTCGATAGGTAAAAACTATCAGAAATAATATCACCTATCAGCCAGTCGGAGGAAGGGAAAGTCACGTGAGATATAATATAGTATTATAGTATACGTGCCAAGGGAAGAAAAACGTGATCACCTTTTCAGAATATACAGTAATCTTGTCCCCTCCCCTCTTCCTCCCACAAACACACTTTTAACACCCCCCACCCCCATTGCATTGCATCCGTCGAGACCTGAAGAATCGATGGAATAGCATTTCGGTGGAAATCTTTTTCAAATGTTTTCCAACCCAGCAAAACATTGATAGATCTGGGAAGAACTGTGCCCTACAACGCCCCACCCCCTTCCCAATACACATTACTTTCGTTGAGCTTCAGTCGCCACTGATAGTATCATTATCGACAGGATTAACTCTTTGTGTGTGCTGCTGGTGGATATTCTTGCCAGGACAGTAAATCTTTTGCCACTAGAATAAGTATAATTTGGGTATTTCTAATCAAATTTTCCCCTGTAAATTGAGTCACTTTCTTGACCAATATTTCCTTGAGTTAAATTTCAGTTACATTTTTTATCAAATCTTGTCATGGCTGCTTTACAATGACCATGTCTAGATTTGATGAAAATAATTTGAAAAATAGTCAGTGGGTTAAGAGTTGACCATTGGCTAATAGAGCTCTAACCGTTCTGGCAAACAAGGTAGATCTGCTTGAAATTTCGAATATGATAGTGAAAAAAACGCCGTGTTCAACCTTTATCATTCTGGGGAACTGGAGTGTTGAATTAGTATTGGTTATTAAAACTGCAATAATTATTATAACATATCGAACAAACCGAGTAAGAATCGTTCTATCCATCAAGATTCCAATCCTTGTGAAGGACCATGCCCAAGACATACAATTTCATTCTTGAATCTTGAACTTGGAAATAAAGAAAGAACATTCTGGAAACAAATCCCTTAAAAGGGGCGTGTTCTGTCCCATCAATCGAACGCCCCAAAATATGCAACGGTATTTTTAGAAGGTGGTAGAATGCACAGGAAAAGTCCACGAGTATTTTTACAACATTCGGAATAGTTTAGTACCTCTCAGCCAATCAGAGCATGGGAAAGTGATGTGAGACATGATACAGTACAGTCACCGTGGACTGGTCGTAATCCACGTGTAGGCAGTAATATCCACCCATGCGTTTTCCAGGTAATAAAAATCATCATCAGCAAACTTTTAATTAATGAATCATCAGGTTGTACCCGGTGCTTCATTAATAAAATATTTGTTGATGTTTCCTGTAACTGGTATTTGGAATGTAATATTATTTCACATCCATTCAACTTTTAAACCCTTGTATTTAACGGAATAGCCGATATGACATAAATGATTCTGTATTCAATGGGTGATGTACAAGCCGGAACTTTTTTTCCCAGCACCGTTCATACTAGTTCCTTTCCCATCGAGTCATTAGTAACGCTTCGAAAAGTTTCCAAATTTCGTTCTACAATTATCGACAGTCTGTCGCATAGTATGAGAATAAAAACGACCAAAGAAAAATAAAGTCGGTTCACAAAAAATTAGTTAACCAAAAATGAGAAAATATTTTTTTAAAAGCCCAATCATTTCCAAACAGAATAGTAACCTAGACCCGTGGCCGTCTCGTTTTGTTAATCCGTTATATCTAAATTGGTCAACATTATTTCGGTAAATCTTCGGACATACTGACATGCTTCGAACTTCTTTTAAAAATGTTTCTCCCAGCTGTTTTGCAAATCTGCACAAATTTGTACTTATATTTTTACTAACAGTAATGGCCACCAAATGATAAGGCGTTAATGGGCACTAGTCGAAAAGAAACAGTTATACGAATTTCAACAAACACTGGTTCAGAAAAGGTTGTTTTCTTTTTTTATCGATCCATTTTATCAGTACAGCTTCAGTCAAAACAAACATACTCTTCACCTGTAGGTTTAAACATCAGAATTATTTTTTTTTACTTAAATGAATGCTAATGCATGGGATGTGTAATAACAGAACGCGACGTGTGTTTGAATCGGTGGGTGTTTTACATAACGATTTGGAATGGCGTAGTCATATTTCGCGAGAGCCGTAGGCTCGAGCGAAATATGATTACGCCATTCCAACGAGTTATGTAAAACACCCACCGATTCTAACACACATCGCGTTATGTCTATGTATTACGTCCGTGGAAATATTGCCCACCCGTGGAAAGTGATTAATTAGTATTGTATAGTATTATTATATATGTGCCGTGACACGAAAAGTCGTGGTCATCTGTTCAGAATGTACAGTATTTTTGTCGATGCCCATCCTCTTCCCACAAATTCATGTTTAACATCTTCTATCGCATCCATCGATACCTGAGGAATCGAGGGAATAGCATTTTGGTGGATTCCTTTTTTCAAATATTTCCTTAACTTGCAGCACCTGCACTTCAGAGCAATACCCGAAAATGGTCTTCTAGCACTCGAGAGGTTAACCCTTTACCTAACATGAAAAGCAGACGACACTTGCAAAAAAAAATTCTTGAATAACTATTTTTTTTTTTAATTTTTCGTCTCAAAAACATAGGTTATGACCCCTCATTGGAACGAGCTCGTTCCAACGAGGAGTCATAACCTATGTTTTTGAGACAAAAAATGGAAAATTAATTGGCTGATTTTTTAGAATAGCGCTGGCCATGTTTTGGCCGTTACGTTGGGTAAAGGGTTAACAAACAGATTACAGTTTTTTTTCTCGTCATTGGAGATGAGCAGTTTGAATGCTGAGAGACGTTGATCTTAATAGGATTGTATGTTTTACGGATTAATTAGACAGTAGTAATTTTGTTTCCTTCTTGAAATGAGAAAACATCTGATCCTTTAGAGACGTCAATTGGAGAATATGCAATCGTGTACAGAAAGTTTCGACTCAAATTAATCTTCTTCAAGCAGAAAGTAAATATGAAAATAAATTGTAGAGCCTGGGGGACTATACGGATTATTCCCCCATACAATATGTAGAGAGGGTGTATGCACAGCCTCTCTTCCATTAAAATCCCCATTTAGGTATGGCGTGAAAATATATACATCTTTGTTATTGCTGTAACACAAACATGGATAAAAATAATGACAGACCAACATTTTTGTTTGTATTCTGTCGCTAAATTTTTCGTCAAAAGAGCTAGAATTGTCTTTGGAAGTTCCCGAAAGTACTTAAAGTGTACCTAAATGTCATTTGTAAAAATGTGCAGGAACCCGGGAACAGAACCACAGAAACTAACCTGTAGAAAACGTGTTAAAATTGCGGATTTATTGCGAAATTATCATTATTTTTTTAAATTTATAAAAATCTGAATACTGCTAAACGATATTTATTCGTGTAGGTGTAGTCAGCAATATCTTTACACCCTTACCTGACATAACAATATTATCCGGCATTATTTTGTTTAAAAATGGCCATTGAAATGTCATGTTTTCAGTTTCTGTCTTAGAAACATTGCTTGTGATCGTCATTGGAACGAGCTCGTTCCATTGGGGATCAAAAGCTATGTTTTTGAGGCAAAATTATTTATTTTAGTTAGTCAAGATATGGTTTGCATGTGTCACCATCTGGCAGTGTTGTGTTAAGAGTTAAGATGAGAGGACTTAACTTTGTGAAAACTGTTTGACTTTTCATTGTAGAAAACCGTACACTGTACAAATCGCATTTAATTGAAATGCGAGTCTGTCTTGTTGAGCGATTTCATGTAATTTAATAAACATGTAAAATAAATCCAGGAAACCATTTCATTAATCTTCTACGTGGCGTTTTCACAGCATGAGAGGGGTAAAAAAATATAATCAATTCTCACAAATATGTTTATTAGTATATATAACAGTGGGTGGAATCTTTAGTAACAAACTAAAATGCTGGAAGCTTTTATACAAATTACGTCGTGGTGGAGCGCATTGCAATAAATATAGTAGTTCAAAAGTGTTTTTGCACTTAACCCATTGAATCGTCGTTTCCTGGAATGGTATCGCCTTTGTGTACACTTACAGTGAGATGGATCACTCCAATATCAATACACGGGGAGGATAAAATAATAACTGTAGTCTGCAGACGTTCGGCTGCAGACTGCAGTTAATACTTTATCATCAATGACCCGTGTATAGACCTCTAATGATAAGACAAAATGGGACGAAATTATGCCTTGGGCCGAAAAATCGGGCTTGCGGATTCAAAGGGTTAAAACGCACGCACAATTATGGGGGTTCTTTACCCTTTTTTTGGGGGGGGGTGTATTTTTATTTTATTATTATTTTTTTTAATTTTTTTTCGGGGGGGGGGGGGGGAGACTTCCTTTTTTCTATGATTGTAATGCCGTTGACGCTTGAGAGCCAGGGTGTATGGTTCCAGTTTGTATCACACAGACGCAAGGTTAGGGAGGTGCTGCCACTAATTCGAAAAGACCCTGCGTATCTTCTTTGTTGTAGATGATACTACATGAATGGAAAACTACGGCGAGAGGCGACCATGTGTTGGATATGTATTCTGCAATTCGATGATAATGAAGGTAGAAAGCGATGAGGGAGAGCATATGCTCAACCCACTTCATATGCAAGATATGAGTGTCTCATGTGAGAAGGCCATGTGAGATAGATATCTATATCGCATGACCCATGTGACCGGCTTATTAGCATATTTAATGAGCGTACGGACTATTTAATCATCGAATGATAGACATTTGAAGGAACATAAATATGGAAAGCAAATAATGTCAAATGACTGTGCAGAATTTCCATCGATCGATTGATGCACGCGCCCGACTGACGTCATCGGAATATCTCAATATTCATTTCGCTACAAATCTTTAACCCCTTTCTTGCCTGCGTTGGGATTTAATTTCGTGGTATATACCTATTTACAGAACATTTATGCGCTCTTTCCGACAAGCAAGTCAGTTTTTTTCAGAAATGGACAACAAAAATGTTCGATACAGCTGCACGTGCTCCTGGATTGCTTTTGATGACGTCAGAGTGTTTTGTGGGGGAGAAAAATTATCCCTGATGAGGGTGGGTGTGAGATGGGAAAATCTCACCCTCGGGACAAGATATTTGGTCCAGACACTCGGCAAGCTTCATGTCTGGCCCAAATATCTTGCTCTCGGGTGAGATTTCCCCATCTCACACCCACCCCATCAAGGATAATAATATTCCAACTTTTATGTCCCAACGACCCTTATAGGACAAACCAACACTAGCTATGCTGCTTGGTGAGCGGCCCTGTGTTTTTTACTGCTTCCATCACAGTTACGGGCGGAGAAAATGACTTTTAGGTAAAAGACAAGAATCCACACTTCCGTTAACCTTTTACTAACGTGGCAGTCACCCCGGTCAGTGCTATTCAACACCACCAATCAAATTTTACTACTTTTTCAATTATTCTACCCAGTGCATATTTGGTCAATTCTTGTTGGAACGAGCTCGTCGACCTCGTTCCATTGAGATGTCTTGAACTATGTTTTGAAGGCAAAAAATGAAATTCAAGAATTTTGTTCTTTTTTTAAGTGTCGTCTCTGATCGAGTTGGTTAGTGCATTAAGCGGTGATCACAGGTCCATCACTCCAAGCTTTGTAACCGTTTTATCTGTAACTGGGAAATGTTCAGCTACACAAACTGGGCTTGTGGGTGTTTTACTGGAAAATTACTCGTGAAATGGAACGTAGTCTCTGAAAACTCTAATTAAACAAAAAAATATTGGTACAAAAGAAAAGTTTCGAACTCAGTTTGTTGAACGAAAAAACGAAATGTTGGTGTACGTATTTTTTAAAGTATATGTCACTTTCACCATGCAATCACGAATACGTTTGGATCTACTGTTTGCACGATAACTAATCAATGTCCAGTACTGAACAGTTTTCGTCCAACATTTCAAATCCTTTAACCTCTTAACTAATAGCGACAACACCCAGATATCGCTATGCACAAAATAGCACTTTATTTTTTTAAGCCTTTGAACCCTGGTGGTATCTTCTATGTGAATACAATGGCAGCAATTGGAAGAGTCCACATTCATTACTTGGGGGTAGACCAATTAATATTTTCAACGTTCAGCCGTGGGGCTGAACGTTGAAAATATTAATTGGTCTACCCCACACATTCACTCAGCAGCCATCCTACTTAAGGAAATTATGACGTATCATGCTTCTGGGCCGGAAAAACGGCCGCTCGGGTTCAAACGGTTAATGTTTACCTTCGAATGATCTTTTACTGAACGACGTCTCCGAGCTCGTTCCAATGAGGATTCATAGACAACATTCTTAAAGCAGAAAATTAACATTTGGAGGTGACTGGGTTGTGATCTATGCGCAGAACAGCGGTATTAAACGATTATTGGTCCTTTCATGCGATTTATTTAGTGTCACGTCTGATCGCTGACTATAAAATGTCCCTTTTCGCAAAAATGTACACAAACACTGTTGCGAGGGTCAATACTGGTGTTTTTTGGCCGGCAATTGTTCGATCTTTTATTTATTTATTTATTTATTTATTTATTTATTTATTTATTTATTTATTTATTTATTTATTTATTTATTTATTTATTTATTTATTTATTTATTAGGGTTTAGCGACACCTTAACAACCAAGATTATATCGTTTCGGTGACAGTTTTACGGGTGGGGGAAGCCGGGGTATCTGGAGAGAACCACCGAGCAACGACGAGCTGCTGCAAGCTCCCCAACATCGTAACTGCAAGCTCACCAACATCGTAATTCCGCACTGCAGCACAGACAGGGTTAGATTGGTTGAAGACATGCGCGTCATCGACGTGCAGGACGCCTTAGTGCACGGCGTCATCGAGCCCGCATGTGGACAATCGGGGTTAAGTGCCTTGTCCAAGGTCACAACGCGAGAGTCTGAATCGATCGCTAAGACGGTCACCCATCCAAGGACTAACCAGGCTCTACGTTGGTTTACTTCGGTAATCTGACGAGAACCGGTATGCCGTTAATTACGAATCCTTTGAAGTGCCCGCTGACAGCTTCTAATCTTCGTCAATTTCATTCCACTGCAAGAGACCAACAGTTTTTGGAAACGCCTGGTTAAAGCATTGGTCTTCAGATCGAAAGTCATAGCTTCGATTCTGATCCGTGTATTTTGAATTGTGTCCTTGGTGAGGGAACTCTATCCAAACTGCACAATTGGGAACACGATGGCGTCATGTGTATGGTGTAGTGCACTTCAATGGTATACATGCCATTAAAACGGACGTGACAATCGTTACCGATTCCCAGTTCCTTATTCAACTTTCTTTATCAACCGAATAAGGAACTGGGAATAAGTAACGGTTGTCACACCCCCGCCTCCAACCGCTTCTAACTCTCTTGTGTCGGGTTAGTAAGTTAGAACTTCCGACATTAACTCGCAGCTGCTCGGTGGTTCTCTCCCAGCCCATAAAACAGACAGGCACTATACAGTACAAAACTGACTGTTGAAAGTATCAATAAATTAACCAATCAGTTATTTTCTTTAGTAGTTTGATGAATATAAGGGAAGCATATCCTAACCTCAGTCCGCATCGCAAGTTTACGCTATCAACTTTTATTTCCACCATTGCTCGCTTCTTGTAACAAATATCTGGTCTTTTATCATATTTTTGCATAAATGACGCACATTTTGGTTTGCCTAACCGACACGATAGGAATTACACAGCAAACTATTCCTGATTGTTCTTTGAGAACACCGGGACCTTAATCTCGCTGCAATTTACTAAAGACGACGCAACATGTGTGATTCAAATTTTGTTATTGCGTTTTTATTCGAGTGAACTGTTCGCGTCCTATTCGGGTCAGAATCGTTTTTTTGCAAATAAATAGTTTGCAGTAATTAGGAATTTGATACAACGGCCAGGTCTAAGTACGAATATTTTTTGCGTTGGTTTCCTCTGATAATCATTTTATCTTGCTGAGTTTGTGTTCTTTAGAAACAGCAATCTTTCTTTCGATTTGTTCTCAAGGTAGCGTGAAGAACTCGTTGGTATTATATGCCCCGTTTGTGTTTTGTTATGTGCCTTTGAACACATAAACTTGTGGAACAAACGGAATGTTTTACAATATGTTGTCTTCCTGGTTTGACTTCTGTAAACACAATCATGCATCAGTTACGTACGTGTTGTATCCACAATGTACTCATAACTCATGCCACAGATACGGTGCAAACAGTTTGATGCTGGCCCTGCAGTCTTCTAAAGAAGCCTTACGATGACGCTAAACCGACTCCTAGAAATGCCGTTTTGAAAGCCACAGGTAAAACCTCATTGTTTTCAAAGTGAAGTGAAAATTATATTTTCAGTAACTTATACTGTACTGGACACCGAAACAGATAGACTGAACAGACAAACGCGAAAGAGATGGGGGTTGGAAGCGCATCAGCCACACACCGCAACAAACACATACATATACACAAACACACAGTTCATAGCGCCGCCCAAACACAGACACATATTTTATAACGACCAGATCAAAGGCACCGGAAGTGGAGAGGAGGCGTTTGGAAGGGTCAAGGGGAGGACAGCGGGTGCCCATTCTCGTCTGAAGAGCACTGGAGGAAAAGACTTTATTTTCTCAGAACTATAACTGAAAAACTTTAGAGCATATTTTACGTGTTCCAATGGCACGGAGGGAGGCGGTCATATATACTCTTTAACCCTTTACCTAACATGAAAAGCAGACGACACTTGCAAAAAAAATTATTGAATAACTATTTTTTTTCAATTTTTGTCTCAAAAACATAGGTTATTACCCCTCGTTGGAACGAGCTCGACGAGCTCGTTCCAACGAGGTGTCATAACCTATGTTTTTGAGACAAAAAATGAAAAAATAATGAAAATTAATTGGCGATTTTTGAGAATAGCGCTGGCCGGTTTTGGCCGTTACGTTAGGTAAAGGGTTAAATAAGGTAGGGGGTATTTGATAAAAGTGAGATATATGAAGAAATACATTTATATTTTGATCAAAAAGACAGTTGAGGCATTGCACTGTGACATCTGGTGGGTGATATCAGCGACAGTTAGGTGTCTGACAAGCACACATTCCACGCACAGAGCTGTAGAAGACATGGACGGATAGTCAGAGAATTTACCACATGCAGTTCAAGACCTCAATACCTTGTAAATCCTCCTCGGTTCGCGAGACAAGCGCGGATCCGATGTGGAATACTCCTCACCAAACGTCGAAGGTGCCGCATCGGTGCGAGAGTAAAGACACAGAGCTCATATTCAGAATAGGAGCAGTCGCTGGCCAAGTCGGTGGCCATATATGAGAATAGGATCAGAAACACGAAGTACGACCTCAGGGAGCTATTTGCATTTAGGTAACAGCATTACCTGTTGTAGAAGGCAAGCCATACGGAGGCGGAGTAGGCTTTGCCTGTGTGAACATTATTCTGACAGAAATAGGGGGGAGGGGGCGTTTAACCCCAGTGGCGGTGAATGCTTGAGTGAAAAGCGCCCAGTAAAGTGATAATAAGCTAGTGACCGTGCTACGGCAATGGTAGAGTGGCATTCCATCACTTGTTGGAGGGAATGCGATATAGTGAAGTGGCAATACGTTAGTGGCCATGTGACGACAGTGGTAGAGTGACATTCCGTCACATTTTAGAGCAAAGGTGTCCGATAAAGTGACAATACGTCAGTGGCCGTGCGACGGCCGTGAAAGAGTGAAGTGAAATGGCGACCAAGGATCAAACACCAGCGACCAGGAAGGAAACCAGCGACAACAGAGAATGCGGGCCCGCAAATGACTCAAAAACTGTGTGGGTGGTGTGTGATTGACGTTTTGTTTTTCTTATTCATTGGATTCCATGTAAGCCACAAATTACCACATTTACTTTTATATATATATATATGTATTAAACTTGATGTTTTCAGTGAACCGCTGTTGATTTATGCTTTTTGAGGAAATGTCATTGACACCTTCTAGATAAGAACCACCCCAACAAAAACGAAGACGGTCGGGTTCGTTACGGTGAGAAAATACGTTCACGCACGGGTTCAGGCGACACTCCTTGAGTTTTTGCTGAATACGCCGGCGTGAATCTATTTCCCTCAGCAACGACAAAGCCCGGTTTCCGACAATGTTTGG
This sequence comes from Pictodentalium vernedei, assembly GCA_031216915.1. NCBI lineage: Eukaryota > Metazoa > Mollusca > Scaphopoda > Dentaliida > Dentaliidae > Pictodentalium > Pictodentalium vernedei. The sequence continues at coordinate 640,044,102 of CM062296.1, read as the reverse complement.
TGATTTTCGGCAATTGTCGGGTTGTTTGGAGTAATTTGATATACTGGAATGGGGCAAGGTGGCGTTGCGGTAACCTGTTCTCGTCAGATCACCGAAGTTAAGCAATGTCGAGCCCGGTTAGTCCTCGGATGGGTGACCGTCTGAGCGATCGAATCGGACTCCCGCGTTGTGTCCTTGGGCAAGGCACTTGACCCCGATTGTCCACATGGGGGCTCGATGACGCCGTGTACTAAGGCGTCCTGCACGTCGATGACGCGCATGTCCTCAACCAATCTAAAAACCTGTCTGTGCTGCAGTGCGGAGTTACGTTGTTGGGGAGCTTGCAGTTACGATGTTGGGGAGCTTGCAGCTGATCGTCGTTGCTCGGTGGTTCTCTCCAGGTACTCCGGCTTCCCCCATCCGTAAAACTGCCACCAACACGATATGATCTTGGCTGTTAAGGTGTCATTAAACCCTAATAAATAAATAAATAAATAAATAAATAAATAACCCTGCCTGTGCTGCAGTGCGGAGTTAGGATGTTGGGGAGCTGGCAGCTGCTCGTCGTTGCTCGGTGGTTCTCTCCGGATACTCGGCGTCCTCCACCCGTAAAACTGTCACGGTCATGATTAGCCATTGTGCATAAGTATGTGACCTTAAACACCAATAAATAAATAGCTATACTGGAAAAGCGAATGCCGTTTGAATATAGATACAACCGTATATCTCACAACCTTACCCCAGTCATGAGCTTTATTTGAGACTGTAGATTCTCTTCGTGAAGGTGACAATGACTTCAAATTGTTACAAGCGTATTTTCGACGATTATTCGCCAAACACAATGTATTTATATGTGTATCAGGAAGTGGTCTTTGCCAATCCTTGAAACAGGAAGTCGAAAGTCAGAAAAGTGACAATTTACTCCCTTAAACTAGAATCGAAGGATTTGAGGTTTGTCATCAACAAGAGGGTAAAGGAAAATGCACTGAATTAGTTTTTCGTGGTTTATTGATGAACAGAAAAACAAATTCCACAAAAAACATGAAAATATTCAAACTCAATTAAATCATAAAATAAAAAAATAAATGAGATGGATGATCATTTTTAAATCCCACAGCCCCCGAAGTTGTGGCTGTAGTCCCAACCCATTGCATGAGAATGGTTACTTCAGTGTACTATTAATGTTGTCAGTCTGAACGAACCGGGAACATACCCAGTGAAAAGGAATGCATCAAAGACACACTCCAGTTCCCTGGGTTGGTTCCATACTAGTCCAAACTAACGGGCACTACGTTATTGAGTTACAAAAGTAACTCCAGGAACTACTCCCTTTTCGGGAAGGAACTCAACCTACATATTTTAATAGGTAATTCAGCGTAGTAAACTAAAGCTTTAGTGCCGGTGTGACAGGAATGGAAGTCCGTAGGAACGTTAGTCCCTCTGGACTATTATTCCGGCGGACTACTATTCCTAGAAATGTTAGACCTAGGACTATAATTCCGCGGAATAATAGTCCAGAGGGACTAATTTTCCTACGGACTTCCATTCCTGTCACACCGGAATTGAAATGGGGCCGAAATGATAAAAACCTGCCCTTTTTTAATTACGGTATTTTTATTTTTATTTTATATTTTTCCAAACCCGTTACACATGATATAAACAAAAGTTAGAACATCGCTCACAATTACTTCCCAGTTTTTCACTGAACAAACTCCTTGATTTGGTCATTAGTTTGAAAGTCCATAACTTCTTCATGCCAACAGCGTATTGTTGCAGCTACTCGTGCATGGATCTTCTTGCTTCTCACTGCATATTTGAGTTTCGTACCGTGACATTTTCGCCTATTGTCTCTCACAATATAACATTTCCACAATGGGTTCACAACATTGTTCACTTGTGTCTAACTCTGACGCGATTCTTCTGAGGGTTGTTGTCTCTGGCTGTCTCATGATAAAAGTTAAGCTTTGCTTACCACTGATTGGGTTAACTCGGAACTCGCCACACGCAGTCAACGCTCAAATGATTATATCAACAATATCCATTTTTTTGCTCCCCATCCTCTGCAGATAATTCGTCCTAAAAGTCTGTTATTTATTTATGTTTAAGGTCACATACTTATGCAGAATGGCTAATCATGACCGTGACAGTTTTACGGGTGGAGGAACCGGAGTACCCGGAGAGAACCTCCGAGCAACGACGAGCAGCTGCCAGCCCCCACCCCCCCCCCCCCCCAACATCCTAACTCTGCACTACAGCACAGGCAGGGTTAGATTGGTTGAAGACATGCGCACCATCGACGTGCAGTACGCCTTAGTGCACGGCGTCATCGTGCCCCCATGTGGTCAATCGGGGTTAAGTGCCTTGCACAAGGACACAAAAATCGATCGCTCAGACGGTCACCCATCCGAGGACTAACCCGGCTCGACGTTGCTAAACTGCGGTGATCTGACGAGAACCGGTTACCGCAACGCCACCGCGCCACCGCACCACCGCGCCACCGCACCACCGCGCCGCCGCACCACCGCGCCACCGCACCACCGCGCCACCGCGCCCCCGCTAAAAGTCTGTTGAAGCTTTTCGAAATTCTTCCACTAAGCTTTCGTATCTACTCGCTCTATTGTGCGCCGTCACCTTCACCCCCTCCCCCACCCACCATGATTACGACCGTACGTAATAAGACTCAGCGCTCTTGATAATACATTTCACCACTGCAGTGGAAATTCCCCCAAGCTCCTCATTCTAGCTATCCTTGACAACCCGTGATATTACAGTGTCTTAACTTAGAGCACTGGGAAATACTTAAAATAATTTGGGGCCTGTTTTATTCCTACTCAGCGCAGTCTTGCAAATTTAAATTTGGGTGATGGGTACAATCGTAATTCAAACAGACTTCTCTTGAAGATAACTCTATTTTTTAATGTGTGGAGTTCGCTCTAAATTACTCGTAATAGATTTTCCAGCCACCCACGCAACTTATGTCTGAAACAGACAGGAACGTAAGAACCGAGAGGGGAGCATCCAACATTTTCAGGCAATAGTTGAGAGGGGGAGAGAGAGCGTCTAGAACAACATTTTATTATATGCTAGCCTGTGAATCATTGCAAATTGTCTAAAATATATTTTTCGATATCTATCGACTCGATGGATATCGAGGAATATCCCTCAGTAATTTCCTAATTGACGCTACGCTACGACGCATCACATCGCCTTGAAGGAACTATCAGCTGATCTTTGTTATTGTTTTGAAACGTACGCATTTGGGATCGAATTGGGCTGAATATTGTGCAATAAAATGTCTCGTAGCATATAATAAAAAAGAACATGTACTTAGTGAGTATCTGGAATTATCTCATGAGTGTGGAACCTGAAAGTTATTTTTCACGAGCGCTTGCGCGAGTGAAAAATAATATTTTCAGGTCCACACGATGATTTTTTCTGTAGCTTCCTTCTTTTAAAAATGTTTCTCCCAGCTGTTTTGCAAATCTGCACAAATTTGTACTTATATTTTTACTAACAGTAATGGCCACCAAATGATAAGGCGTTAATGGGCACTAGTCGAAAAGAAACAGTTATACGAATTTCAACAAACACTGGTTCAGAAAAGGTTGTTTTCTTTTTTTATCGATCCACTTTATCAGTACAGCTTCAGTCAAAACAAACATACTCTTCACCTTTAGGTTTAAACATCAGAATTTTTTTTTTTACTTAAATGAATGCTAATGCATGGGATGTGTAATAAACACAGAACGCGACGTGTGTTTGAATCGGTGGGTGTTTTACATAACGATTTGGAATGGCGTAGTCATATTTCGCGAGAGCCGTAGGCTCGAGCGAAATATGATTACGCCATTCCAACGAGTTATGTAAAACACCCACCGATTCTAACACACATCGCGTTATGTCTATGTATTACGTCCGTGGAAATATTGCCCACCCGTGGAAAGTGATTAATTAGTATTGTATAGTATTATTATATATGTGCCGTGACACGAAAAGTCGTGGTCATCTGTTCAGAATGTACAGTATTTTTGTCGATGCCCATCCTCTTCCCACAAATTCATGTTTAACATCTTCTATCGCATCCATCGATACCTGAGGAATCGAGGGAATAGCATTTTGGTGGATTCCTTTTTTCAAATATTTCCTTAACTTGCAGCACCTGCACTTCAGAGCAATACCTGAAAATGGTCTTCTAGCACTCGAGAGGTTAACCCTTTACCTAACATGAAAAGCAGACGACACTTGCAAAAAAAAATTCTTGAATAACTATTTTTTTTTTTAATTTTTCGTCTCAAAAACATAGGTTATGACCCCTCATTGGAACGAGCTCGTTCCAACGAGGAGTCATAACCTATGTTTTTGAGACAAAAAATGGAAAATTAATTGGCTGATTTTTTAGAATAGCGCTGGCCATGTTTTGGCCGTTACGTTGGGTAAAGGGTTAACAAACAAATTACAGTTTTTTTTCTCGTCATTGGAGATGAGCAGTTTGAATGCTGAGAGACGTTGATCTTAATAGGATTGTATGTTTTACGGATTAATTAGACAGTAGTAATTTTGTTTCCTTCTTGAAATGAGAAAACATCTGATCCTTTAGAGACGTCAATTGGAGAATATGCAATCGTGTACAGAAAGTTTCGACTCAAATTAATCTTCTTCAAGCAGAAAGTAAATATGAAAATAAATTGTAGAGCCTGGGGGACTATACGGATTATTCCCCCATACAATATGTAGAGAGGGTGTATGCACAGCCTCTCTTCCATTAAAATCCCCATTTAGGTATGGCGTGAAAATATATACATCTTTGTGATTGCTGTAACACAAACATGGATAAAAATAATGACAGACAAACATTTTTGTTTGTATTCTGTCGCTAAATTTTTCGTCAAAAGAGCTAGAATTGTCTTTGGAAGTTCCCGAAAGTACTTAAAGTGTACCTAAATGTCATTTGTAAAAATGTGCAGGAACCCGGGAACAGAACCACAGAAACTAACCTGTAGAAAACGTGTTAAAATTGCGGATTTATTGCGAAATTATTATTATTTTTTTAAATTTATAAAAATCTGAATACTGCTAAACGATATTTATTCGTGTAGGTGTAGTCAGCAATATCTTTACACCCTTACCTGACATAACAATATTATCCGGCATTATTTTGTTTAAAAATGGCCATTGAAATGTCATGTTTTCAGTTTCTGTCTTAGAAACATTGCTTGTGATCGTCATTGGAACGAGCTCGTTCCATTGGGGATCAAAAGCTATGTTTTTGAGGCAAAATTATTTATTTTAGTTAGTCAAGATATGGTTTGCATGTGTCACCATCTGACAGTGTTGTGTTAAGAGTTAAGATGAGAGGACTTAACTTTGTGAAAACTGTTTGACTTTTCATTGTAGAAAACAGTACACTGTACAAATCGCATTTAATTGAAATGCGAGTCTGTCTTGTTGAGCGATTTCATGTAATTTAATAAACATGTAAAATAAATCCAGGAAACCATTTCATTAATCTTCTACGTGGCGTTTTCACAGCATGAGAGGGGTAAAAAAATATAATCAATTCTCACAAATATGTTTATTAGTATATATAACAGTGGGTGGAAACTTTAGTAACAAACTAAAATGCTGGAAGCTTTTATACAAATTACGTCGTGGTGGAGCGCATTGCAATAAATATAGTAGTTCAAAAGTGTTTTTGCACTTAACCCATTGAATCGTCGTTTCCTGGAATGGTATCGCCTTTGTGTACACTTACAGTGAGATGGATCAGTCCAATATCAATACACGGGGAGGATAAAATAATAACTGTAGTCTGCAGACGTTCGACTGCAGACTGCAGTTAATACTTTATCATCAATGACCCGTGTATAGACCTCTAATGATAAGACAAAATGGGACGAAATTATGCCTTGGGCCGAAAAATCGGGCTTGCGGATTCAAAGGGTTAAAACGCACGCACAATTATGGGGGTTCTTTACCCTTTTTTTGGGGGGGGGGGTGTATTTTTATTTTATTATTATTTTTTTTAATTTTTTTTTCGGGGGGGGGGGGAGACTTCCTTTTTTCTATGATTGTAATGCCGTTGACGCTTGAGAGCCAGGGTGTATGGTTCCAGTTTGTATCACACAGACGCAAGGTTAGGGAGGTGCTGCCACTAATTCGAAAAGACCCTGCGTATCTTCTTTGTTGTAGATGATACTACATGAATGGAAAACTGCGGCGAGAGGCGACCATGTGTTGGATATGTATTCTGCAATTCGATGATAATGAAGGTAGAAAGCGATGAGGGAGAGCATATGCTCAACCCACTTCATATGCAAGATATGAGTGTCTCATGTGAGAAGGCCATGTGAGATAGATATCTATATCGCATGACCCACGTGACCGGCTTATTAGCATATTTAATGAGCGTACGGACTATTTAATCATCGAATGATAGACATTTGAAGGAACATAAATATGGAAAGCAAATAATGTCAAATGACTGTGCAGAATTTCCATCGATCGATTGATGCACGCGCCCGACTGACGTCATCGGAATATCTCAATATTCATTTCGCTACAAATCTTTAACCCCTTTCTTGCCTGCGTTGGGATTTAATTTCGTGGTATATACCTATTTACAGAACATTTATGCGCTCTTTCCGACAAGCAAGTCAGTTTTTTTCAGAAATGGACAACAAAAATGTTCGATACAGCTGCACGTGCTCCTGGATTGCTTTTGATGACGTCAGAGTGTTTTGTGGGGGAGAAAAATTATCCCTGATGAGGGTGGGTGTGAGATGGGAAAATCTCACCCTCGGGACAAGATATTTGGTCCAGACACTCGGCAAGCTTCATGTCTGGCCCAAATATCTTGCTCTCGGGTGAGATTTCCCCATCTCACACCCACCCCATCAAGGATAATAATATTCCAACTTTTATGTCCCAACGACCCTTATAGGACAAACCAACACTAGCTATGCTGCTTGGTGAGCGGCCCTGTGTTTTTTACTGCTTCCATCACAGTTACGGGCGGAGAAAATGACTTTTAGGTAAAAGACAAGAATCCACACTTCCGTTAACCTTTTACTAACGTGGCGGTCACCCCGGTCAGTGCTATTCAACACCACCAATCAAATTTTACTACTTTTTCAATTATTCTACCCAGTGCATATTTGGTCAATTCTTGTTGGAACGAGCTCGTCGACCTCGTTCCATTGAGATGTCTTGAACTATGTTTTGAAGGCAAAAAATGAAATTCAAGAATTTTGTTTTTTTTTAAGTGTCGTCTCTGATCGAGTTGGTTAGTGCATTAAGCGGTGATCACAGGTCCATCACTCCAAGCTTTGTAACCGTTTTATCTGTAACTGGGAAATGTTCAGCTACACAAACTGGGCTTGTGGGTGTTTTACTGGAAAATTACTCGTGAAATGGAACGTAGTCTCTGAAAACTCTAATTAAACAAAAAAATATTGGTACAAAAGAAAAGTTTCGAACTCAGTTTGTTGAACGAAAAAACGAAATGTTGGTGTACGTATTTTTTAAAGTATATGTCACTTTCACCATGCAATCACGAATACGTTTGGAACTACTGTTTGCACGATAACTAATCAATGTCCAGTACTGAACAGTTTTCGTCCAACATTTCAAATCCTTTAACCTCTTATCTAATAGCGACAACACCCAGATATCGCTATGCACAAAATAGCACTTTATTTTTTTAAGCCTTTGAACCCTGGTGGTATCTTCTATGTGAATACAATGGCAGCAATTGGAAGAGTCCACATTCATTACTTGGGGGTAGACCAATTAATATTTTCAACGTTCAGCCGTGGGGCTGAACGTTGAAAATATTAATTGGTCTACCCCACACATTCACTCAGCAGCCATCCTACTTAAGGAAATTATGACGTATCATGCTTCTGGGCCGGAAAAGCCGCCGCTCGGGTTCAAACGGTTAATGTTTACCTTCAATGATCTCTTACTGAACGACGTCTCCGAGCTCGTTCCAATGAGGATTCATAGACAACATTCTTAAAGCAGAAAATTAACATTTGGAGGTGACCGGGTTGTGATCTATGCGCAGAACAGCGGTATTAAACGATTATTGGTCCTTTCATGCGATTTATTTAGTGTCACGTCTGATCGCTGACTATAAAATGTCCCTTTTCGCAAAAATGTACACAAACACTGTTGCGAGGCTCAATACTGGTGTTTTTTGGCCGGCAATTGTTCGATCTTTTATTTATTTATTTATTTATTTATTTATTTATTTATTTATTTATTTATTTATTTATTTATTTATTTATTTATTTATTTATTAGGGTTTAGCGACACCTTAACAACCAAGATTATATCGTTTCTGTGACAGTTTTACGGGTGGGGGAAGCCGGAGTATCTGGAGAGAACCACCGAGCAACGACGAGCTGCTGCAAGCTCCCCAACATCGTAACTGCAAGCTCACCAACATCGTAATTCCGCACTGCAGCACAGACAGGGTTAGATTGGTTGAAGACATGCGCGTCATCGACGTGCAGGACGCCTTAGTGCACGGCGTCATCGAGCCCGCATGTGGACAATCGGGGTTAAGTGCCTTGTCCAAGGTCACAACGCGAGAGTCTGAATCGATCGCTAAGACGGTCACCCATCCAAGGACTAACCAGGCTCTACGTTGGTTTACTTCGGTGATCTGACGAGAACCGGTATGCCGTTAATTACGAATCCTTTGAAGTGCCCGCTGACAGCTTCTAATCTTCGTCAATTTCATTCCACTGCAAGAGACCAACAGTTTTTGGAAACGCCTGGTTAAAGCATTGGTCTTCAGATCGAAAGTCATAGCTTCGATTCTGATCCGTGTATTTTGAATTGTGTCCTTGGTGAGGGAACTCTATCCAAACTGCACAATTGGGAACACGATGGCGTCATGTGTATGGTGTAGTGCACTTCAATGGTATACATGCCATTAAAACGGAAGTGACAATCGTTACCGATTCCCAGTTCCTTATTCAACTTTCTTTATCAACCGAATAAGGAACTGGGAATAAGTAACGGTTGTCACACCCCCGCCTCCAACCGCTTCTAACTCTCTTGTGTCGGGTTAGTAAGTTAGAACTTCCGACATTAACTCGCAGCTGCTCGGTGGTTCTCTCCCAGCCCATAAAACAGACAGGCACCATGCAGTACAAAACTGACTGTTGAAAGTATCAATAAATTAACCAATCAGTTATTTTCTTTAGTAGTTTGATGAATATAAGGGAAGCATATCCTAACCTCAGTCCGCATCGCAAGTTCACGCTATCAACTTTTATTTCCACCATTGCTTGCTTCTTGTAACAAATATCTGGTCTTTTATCATATTTTTGCATAAATGACGCACATTTTGGTTTGCCTAACCGACACGATAGGAATTACACAGCAAACTGTTCCTGATTGTTCTTTGAGAACACCGGGACCTTAATCTCGCTGCAATTAGCTAAAGACGACGCAACATGTGTGATTCAAATTTTGTTATTACGTATTTATTCGAGTGAACTGTTCGCGTCCTATTCGGGTCAGAATCGTTTTTTTGCAAATAAATAGTTTGCAGTAATTAGGAATTTGATACAACGGCCAGGTCTTAGTACGAATATTTTTTGCGTTGGTTTCCTCTGATAATCATTTTATCTTGCTGAGTTTGTGTTCTTTAGAAACATCAATCTTTCTTTCGATTTGTTCTCAAGGTAGCGTGAAGAACTCGTTGGTATTATATGCCCCGTTTGTGTTTTGTTATGTGCCTTTGAACACATAAACTTGTGGTAGAAAGGGAATGTTTTATAATATGTTGTCTTCCTGGTTTGACTTCTGTAAACACAATCATGTATCAGTTACGTACGTGTTGTATCCACAATGTATTCATAACTCATGCCACAGATACGGTGCAAACAGTTTGATGATGGCCCTGCAGTCTTCTAAAGAAGCCTTACGAAGATGCTAAACCGACTCGTAGAAATGCCGTTTTGAAAGCCACAGGTAAAACCCCATTGTTTTCAATATAAAGTGAAAATCATATTTTCAAGTAACTTATACTGTACCGGACACCGAAACAGATAGACTGAACAGACAAACGCGAAAGAGATGGGGGTTGGAAGCGCATCAGCCACACACCGCAACAAACACACACAAACACACAGTTCATAGCACCACCCAAACACAGACACATATTTTATAACGCCCAGATCAAAGGCACCGGAAGTGGAGAGGAGGCGTCTGGAAGGGTCAAGGGGAGGACAGCGGGTGCCCATTCTCGTCTGAAGACCACTGGAGGAAAAGACTTTATTTTCTCAGAACTATAACTGAAAAACTTTAGAGCATATTTTACGTGCTCCAATGGCAATGGCACGGAGGGAGGCGGTCATATATACTCTTTAACCCTTTACCTAACATGAAAAGCAGACGACACTTGCAAAAAAAATTATTGAATAACTATTTTTTTTCAATTTTTGTCTCAAAAACATAGGTTATTACCCCTCGTTGGAACGAGCTCGACGAGCTCGTTCCAACGAGGTGTCATAACCTATGTTTTTGAGACAAAAAATGAAAAAATAATGAAAACTAATTGGCGATTTTTGAGAATAGCGCTGGCCGGTTTTGGCCGTTACGTTAGGTAAAGGGTTAAATAAGGTAGGGGGTATTTGATAACAGTGAGATATATGAAGAAATACATTTATATTTTGATCAAAAAGACAGTTGAGGCATTGCACTGTGACATCTGGTGGATGATATCAGCGACAGTTAGGTGTCTGACAAGCACACATTCCACGCACAGAGCTGTAAAAGACATGGACGGATAGTCAGAGAATTTACCACATGCAGTTCAAGACCTCAATACCTTGTAAATCCTCCTCGGTTCGCGAGACAAGCGCGGGTCCGATGTGGAATACTCCTCACCAAACGTCGAAGGTGCCGCATCGGTGCGAGAGTAAAGGCACAGAGCTCATATTCAGAATAGGAGCAGTCGCTGGCCAAGTCGGTGGCCATATATGAGAATAGGATCAGAAACACGAAGTACGACCTCAGGGAGCTATTTGCATTTAGGTAACAGCATTACCTGTTGTAGAAGGCAAGCCATACGGAGGCGGAGTAGGCTTTGCCTGTGTGAACATTATTCTGACAGAAATAGGGGGGAGGGGGGCGTTTAACCCCAGTGGTGGTGAATGCTTGAGTGAAAAGCGCCCAGTAAAGTGATAATAAGCTAGTGACCGTGCTACGGCAGTGGTAGAGTGGCATTCCATCACTTGTTGGAGGGAATGCGATATAGTGAAGTGGCAATACGTTAGTGGCCATGTGACGACAGTGGTAGAGTGACATTCCGTCACATTTTAGAGCAAAGGTGTCCGATAAAGTGACAATACGTCAGTGGCCGTGCGACGGCCGTGAAAGAGTGAAGTGAAATGGCGACCAAGGATCAAACACCAGCGACCAGGAAGGAAACCAGCGACAACAGAGAATGCGGGCCCGCAAATGACTCAAAAACTGTGTGGGTGGTGTGTGATTGACGTTTTGTTTTTCTTATTCATTGGGTTCCATGTAAGTCACAAATTACCACATTTACTTTTATATATATATATATGTATTAAACTTGATGTTTTCAGTGAACCGCTGTTGATTTATGCTTTTTGAGGAAATGTCATTGACACCTTCTAGATAAGAACCACCCCAACAAAAACGAAGACGGTCGGGTTCGTTACGGTGAGAAAATACGTTCACGCACGGGTTCAGGCGACACTCCTTGAGTTTTTGCTGAATACGCCGGCGTGAATCTATTTCCCTCAGCAACGACAAAGCCCGGTTTCCGACAATGTTTGGTGATTTTCGGCAATTGTCGGGTTATTTGGAGTAATTTGATATACTGGAATGGGGCAAGGTGGCGTTGCGGTAACCTGTTCTCGTCAGATCACCGAAGTTAAGCAATGTCGAGCCCGGTTAGTCCTCGGATGGGTGACCGTCTGAGCGATCGAATCGGACTCCCGCGTTGTGTCCTTGGGCAAGGCACTTGACCCCGATTGTCCACATGGGGGCTCGATGACGCCGTGTACTAAGGCGTCCTGCACGTCGATGACGCGCATGTCCTCAACCAATCTAAAAACCTGTCTGTGCTGCAGTGCGGAGTTACGTTGTTGGGGAGCTTGCAGTTACGATGTTGGGGAGCTTGCAGCTGATCGTCGTTGCTCGGTGGTTCTCTCCGGGTACTCCGGCTTCCCCCATCCGTAAAACTGTCACCAACACGATATGATCTTGGATTTTAAGGTGTCGTTAAACCCTAATAAATAAATAAATAAATAAATAAATAAATAACCCTGCCTGTGCTGCAGTGCGGAGTTAGGATGTTGGGGAGCTGGCAGCTGCTCGTCGTTGCTCGGTGGTTCTCTCCGGATACTCGGCGTCCTCCACCCGTAAAACTGTCTCGGTCATGATTAGCCATTGTGTATAAGTATGTGACCTTAAACACCAATAAATAAATAGCTAAACTGGAAAAGCGAATGCCGTTTGAATATAGATACAACCGTATATCTCACAACCTTACCCCAGTCATGAGCTTTATTTGAGACTATAGATTCTTTTCGTGAAGGTGACAGTGACTTCAAATTGTTACAAGCGTATTTTCGACGATTATTCGCCAAACACAATGTATTTATATGTGTATCAGGAAGTGGTCTTTGCCAATCATTGAAACAGGAAGTCGAAAGTCAGAAAAGTGACAATTTACTCCCTTAAACTAGAATCGAAGGATTTGAGGTTTGTCATCAACAAGAGGGTAAAGGAAAATGCACTGAATTAGTTTTTCGTGGATTATTGATGAACAGAAAAACAAATTCCACAAAAAACATGAAAATATTCAAACTCAATTAAATCATAAAATAAAAAAATAAATGAGATGGATGATCATTTTTAAATCCCACAGCCCCCGAAGTTGTGGCTGTAGTCCCAACCCATTGCATGAGAATGGTTACTTCAGTGTACTATTAATGTTGTCAGTCTGAACGAACCGGGAACATACCCAGTGAAAAGGAATGCATCAAAGACACACTCCAGTTCCCTGGGTTGGTTCCATACTAGTCCAAACTAACGGGCACTACGTTATTGAGTTACAAAAGTAACTCCAGGAACTACTCCCTTTTCGGGAAGGAACTCAACCTACATATTTTAATAGGTAATTCAGCGCAGTAAACTAAAGCTTTAGTGCCGGTGTGACAGGAATGGAAGTCCGTAGGAACGTTAGTCCCTCTGGACTATTATTCCGGCGGACTACTATTCCTAGAAATGTTAGACCTAGGACTATAATTCCGCGGAATAATAGTCCAGAGGGACTAATTTTCCTACGGACTTCCATTCCTGTCACACCGGAATTGAAATGGGGCCGAAATGATAAAAACCTGCCCTTTTTTAATTACGGTATTTTTATTTTTATTTTATATTTTTCCAAACCCGTTACACATGATATAAACAAAAGTTAGAACATCGCTCACAATTACTTCCCAGTTTTTCACTGAACAAACTCCTTGATTTGGTCATTAGTTTGAAAGTCCATAACTTCTTCATGCCAACAGCGAATTGTTGCAGCTACTCGTGCATGGATCTTCTTGCTTCTCACTGCATATTTGAGTTTCGTACCGTGACATTTTCGCCTATTGTCTCTCACAATATAACATTTCCACAATGGGTTCACAACATTGTTCACTTGTGTCTAACTCTGACGCGATTCTTCTGAGGGTTGTTGTCCCTGGCTGTCTCATGATAAAAGTTAAGCTTTGCTTACCACTGATTGAGTTAACTCGGAACTCGCCACACGCAGTCAACGCTCAAATGATTATATCAACAATATCCATTTTTTTGCTCCCCATCCTCTGCAGATAATTCGTCCTAAAAGTCTGTTATTTATTTATGTTTAAGGTCACATACTTATGCAGAATGGCTAATCATGACCGTGACAGTTTTACGGGTGGAGGAACCGGAGTACCTGGAGAGAACCTCCGAGCAACGACGAGCAGCTGCCAGCCCCCCCCCCCCCCCCCAACATCCTAACTCTGCACTACAGCACAGGCAGGGTTAGATTGGTTGAAGACATGCGCACCATCGACGTGCAGTACGCCTTAGTGCACGGCGTCATCGTGCCCCCATGTGGTCAATCGGGGTTAAGTGCCTTGCACAAGGACACAAAAATCGATCGCTCAGACGGTCACCCATCCGAGGACTAACCCGGCTCGACGTTGCTAAACTGCGGTGATCTGACGAGAACCGGTTACCGCAACGCCACCGCGCCACCGCCGCACCACCGCGCCACCGCCGCACCACCGCGCCACCGCACCACCGCGCCACCGCGCCACCGCGCCCCCGCTAAAAGTCTGTTGAAGCTTTTCGAAATTCTTCCACTAAGCTTTCGTATCTACTCGCTCTATTGTGCGCCGTCACCTTCACCCCCTCCCCCACCCACCATGATTACGACCGTACGTAATAAGACTCAGAGCTCTTGATAATACATTTCACCACTGCAGTGGAAATTCCCCCAAGCTCCTCATTCTAGCTATCCTTGACAACCCGTGATATTACAGTGTCTTAACTTAGAGCACTGGGAAATACTTAAAATAATTTTGGGCCTGTTTTATTCCTACTCAGCGCAGTCTTGCAAATTTAAATTTGGGTGATGGGTACAATCGTAATTCAAACAGACTTCTCTTGAAGATAACTCTATTTTTTAATGTGTGGAGTTCGCTCTAAATTACTCGTAATAGATTTTCCAGCCACCCACGCAACTTATGTCTGAAACAGACAGGAACGTAAGAACCGAGAGGGGAGCATCCAACATTTTCAGGCAACAGTTGAGAGGGGAAGAGAGAGCGTCTAGAACAACATTTTATTATATGCTAGCCTGTGAATCATTGCAAATTGTCTAAAATATATTTTTCGATATCTATCGACTCGATGGATATCGAGGAATATCCCTCAGTAATTTCCTAATTGACGCTACGCTACGACGCATCACATCGCCTTGAAGGAACTATCAGCTGATCTTTGTTATTGTTTTGAAACGTACGCATTTGGGATCGAATTGGGCTGAATAGTGTGCAATAAAATAGCATATAGCATATAATAAAAAAGAACATGTACTTAGTGAGTATCTGGAATTATCTCATGAGTGTGGAACCTGAAAGTTATTTTTCACGAGCGCTTGCGCGAGTGAAAAATAATATTTTCAGGTCCACACGATGATTTTTTCTGTAGCTTCCTGAATGACGCTACGCTTCGGCGCATGACGTCGCCTTGAACGTCGCCTTGAAGGAACGATCAGCAGCTTTTTCTTAGTTGCATTTTCATGAAACTTTCACAAAAATGAACAACATGATGAGGGGAAGTGCGTGACATATTTTTTTTTAGATCGGATTCAAGATGGCCGACTGGCGACCATATTGGATTTTACAAAATACTTGTGAAGTGAACTACTTCTACAGTTTTTGCTGCATTTTCATGAAACTCGAAATAAGTTAATCGACATGATGAGGAGAAGTGCGTGACATAATTTTTTCCAGATCGGATTCAAGATGGCCGACTGGAGGCCATATTGGATTTTGCAAAATACTTGTGGAGCGAACTACTACTACCACAGTTTTAGTCGCATTTTCATGGTAAGCAAAATGATCAACATCATGAGGAACAGTGCGTGACATAATTTTTTCCCGTTCGGATTCAAGATGGCCGCCTGGCGGCAATATTGGATTTTTTTCATGTCATGGTGGGGGTATATCGGGCGACAGACTATAAAGGTGATAGCTAAAAGTTGAGATTTTTTGTTTAAAAGTGTATATATTTTCTATAATCTTTCGCACTGGGCTAAATATAAAGCGTAAAGATAAGTATATGACGAACTCCAAAAACCGATTTGTCACTAAAATAGACCGGCAATAATTCAAGCGCTGCTAATAACGCGTGAAATTTAATGTACGTTATGGCGCACTTGTTGAACGCCACATGGGCTATCTGATAACTGATTAAATGAGTAAGAGAGACACAGTTCTCACCTGCATGTCGTTATCTGTGTAATTATGGCCAGTTAATGGGTAACTGTGGTTAAAAGTACATCGAACATGTTCTGGACACACACCCATATTACGCATCAAGCATGTCACTGAAATGTCAGGATATGCCAAAATGCAAGACTTTCAAAGGAACTTAAAAGTGAATATTAAATTAAGATAGATTTAAGCGGCCAAGTTTAAGAGACGCGATTAAACTGAGAACTGATGTTCTGGGTATCGAAATAAAAATCGGGGGATTTCTCGAAAAATTCAATCCACTCTGAAGGTGTGTAAGGCTGTGGGTCGTTACGAGTAGATGGGGATGTCCAATGCTATAGGTTAGAGGAGGTGCCGCATCGGTGCGAAAGTATAGGCACGCTGTGAAGTAGGGGATCCACAGAGCTCATATTTAGAATAGGAGCAGTCGCGGGCCAAGTCGGTAGCCATATATGAGAAAAGGATCAGAAACACGAAGTACGTGCTCAGGGAGCTATTCGCATATAGGTAAACGGCAATGCCTGTTTTAGACGGCAAGCCATACGTAGGCAGAGTAGATTTTGCCTGCATGAACATTATTCTGAGATAAACGTAGAGGAGCGTTTAACCCCATTGGTGGCGACTACTTAAGTGAAAAACGTCTTTAAAGTGACAATAAGCTAGTGGCCGTGCGACGGCAGTGTAAGAGTGACATTCCGTCACTTGTTAGAGGAAAGGCGACATAGCAAAGTGACAATTCAATTAAAATTCTTTATTTAACGGTATGTAAAATATAATAATAAATACATGTACAGAATAATATTGTGATACAAAAACATACCGCTGGGGGACAGCATAGCCAGATTGGCTGTCTTCCTGCTATCCCCCGAGGTAAATAATATAAATAGAGCAACATCATATCAGACGGAGTATACAGCCGGAAAGAGAGAAATACAGATCATTTTGGAGAAAATTTTGTATTGTTGCATTGTTGCGTTATTGCATGGGAAATAAGACACTTAGAATGGCAATGATATTTTAGAATACATTGGAAATAATATTGAAAATAATTTGGGAGTAAGATGAGTGACAAACGGACGGGCTAGCCGGTAAAAGCAGAACTGTATTACAGATTAGCATAGTAAACTATCTAGTACAGTCTGGACAATACGAGTTGTTACATACAATATGTTAGCGGCCGTGCGGCGGCAGTCGTAGAGTGTCATTCCGTCGCATGTTGCGTAAAAACGTCTGGTAAAGTGACAATAAGTTAGTGCCGTGCAACGGCAGTGAAGGCGTGAAGTAAAGAGGCGACCAAAGAACGAACACCAACGAGAAGGAGGAAAACCCAGCGACAGCAGAGTATGCGGGCCCGCAAGTGACTCAAAAACTGTGTGTATGGGGGTGAATGACGTTTTGTTTTTCATATTCATTGGATACCATGTTAGTCACAAATTACCATATTTATTTATATCTATATGCTTAGCTGACTGTCGCCTCCGTCTCCACGAAGAATGTTTTTTTTTACTTCATAGGCAGAATAATCAAGCCTCCATATCAACTGCTAATTTTAAAATTCTAAATATTGTCTACTTTTTCGACGTTAGTGGTTACAAATATAAGGACTTTAAAAAATGCAACCCAGTGTATTCGGCAGCTCTTCAAACTTGACAGACTTACTAAGATCGATGTCCAGGATGAAACTTAAAATCACCCAATATAATTTCGTTGGAGAATGAAGAGATACCACAGCAATGTTCTTTGCTTATAAATATCTAATAAGGTTAACTCTCTCTGCACTCTGATGTCAAAATACTGACATTTCAAGGATCAGTTTTGCCATAATATACCTAGAAATTTAACCAATTTAGTCTTGTCTGACAGAGCTCACTGAGCTCTGTCAGACAAGATTGAATTGGTTAAATTCCCGGTAGCATTATTGACAGGAATTGTACCTTGTAATTTCTGTATCTTGGCATCAGAGTGCAGGGAGTTAAAATTCAAACAAACTTCTTATATTTGTCACGGGTAGAGCTGGAAAAGTAGCCAAAAATGAACCTTAAAATTACAGCTTAGATTTGGAACTACAAGATTTCTGCCAAGACACAGTAACATTTATTATAGAGATCCCTGTGGTAAATACGTAGCAATACAGTTTCTTTTCTTCAGAAGAATGGTTAACATCCATCTGGAAAAACGCTTTGAGCCACTCAGAATTTTCCTTCTAATGATTAAGGTAATGACGGTTGAAATTTAAAAGACGGAAATTATAGATGTGACCCTTCCATTATAATGAACCAGTAAGTCCGTCGTTTTTTATGAACAATGCAAAAGAAATGTGCACTTGATTCACGTAATATGAGACTGCAAATGCAAGTCTCTTGAGTCCGTCTGCACTGCCAACTTGAACATTTAGCGTTGATCTCTCATAAAATAACTAAATTGGGCTTCCGCAACCTTCCAATGCAAAAGACTGAAAATCATTGGGATGAGTAATGTCTGGGTGTCATTGGGACAGATTTGTAATTAATTAGGGATTCATCACTCCAGCGTTTGTCGTCTGGAAAAGAAATAACAAATAACCGATGACGTGAACGACAGAGGGTGGGCAGGAAGACCTCGCAGCACAACGGAAAGAGGAGATTCAGCGATACACAGACGTGTCCGGAGATTCCCGCTTGCAACAAGTACACATCTGAAGATCGATTACTTAGTCGATTGGACTTCCTTCCACCGCGGACTTCCCCAAAAGGACGTGAGGCCAGTGGTGGCTCAGCATTTGGGGTGACTAGAGTATGTACTGGGGGCCACCGGCGTATGGGTGGGACCGATCTCAAGATTATGATGGCCACTTATGAATATCTTTAGATAAAGGACAGCGAGAAGAGAGAAGAAAAGACAAAGCTGGCAGTGAGAAATATGAAGACAAACTGAAACTGTCGATCCTCCGGCGTGCTTGCATTAGTAATCTTTACCAAAGACCCTTGACTTTTAGCCGCGAAAATGACCTGATGAGAGAAAATATATGCACAATTCAGACGTTTACATTGTCCCTCTTATCCTCTATATAATCAAGGACTATGTGACATTTGGCGCTAAAAAATCTAATTTTCTCCCAGTAATTCTGCCCTGTATTCCGGGGACCCATATCAGCAAATCAAACGAATCGATAAACCGGCCATTGTTTAAATTAGTTGAGTATTAAGTCACTAGACCTACCTTGAGACCTATACTGATACACGGATACAAAGCTTCACGTTTGTCATTGTGTCATGAACGAAGTTTATTAGAATCTCGCGTCATGGAGAGAGCTACAATCGGCCGAGGTGAGCCGTGTCCTACTGCCCATGATCGATAAAAGAACCTGCGTTTGGAAACAAAAGAAATACAACAAGTTAGGTTTGATGGTGCAATGTGGATGCGTGTCGCATGACTTTAACAGGGGTGGACTGGGTCAACAAAAGTTACCGAGAAATGCACCAAGGAGGGCCCAGACACGGAGAAAATTTAGATTTTTCGAACTGAATGAACGCTTCCTTGCCTCTGAGCGATCAATTGCAGTCCACATAGATGACATTTAGATGGCATTTTTGTATCATCTTCATCGATCATTCGACAAAAACGGTTCTACCGGGGGAATGACCGTCCGGAATACCATAATTCGCTCCAATCGGAGAAAAGTTTGATTTTTCAAATTGAAGGAACGCTGTTTCCTTTCATCTGGGAGATCAATGCCAGACTGGACTGTTGATATATCGAAATGTGTTCTGTGTGGACTGCCAATTCAAGTCCACATAGAGAACATTTCGATATGCCAGTCTATGCAATCAAATCCATTTCGACTTTTGGTCATTTTCACGAAATTTCACGCAGCAATGTAAGCTGGGGTGCATCAAATTTGGGAGCTCCAATGGGGAACCCAATAGGGTTTCACGAAATTTCAATCACCAATGTGAGCTGGGCTGCATCAATTTTGGGAGCTCCAAGGGAAACCCAATAGGGAGCCCACCGGGAATTTACCCAGTCGACCATACGGCCAGTCCGCCTCTAGGTCACTTTGAGCTACATGTCCAAGCTCTCATGCCATCATTCAAATACTGTAAGGAATTTTATGCTGAATTATTTGTTTACCCTCTTTGTGTGGAGTTAACTGCGTTGATGTAATGAGTTGGCCCTTGCTAAAAAAATACAGAAATTTTTTCGAGATTCAGTTATAGATTTTTTAATCAATAAATATCTAACACACCCAGAGATTTATTTATTTATTTATTTATTTATTTATTTATTTATTTATTTATTTATTTATTTATTTATTTATTTATTTATTCTTGGCAGCAATTGGAAGAGTTCGTATTCATTATATGGGGGTAGACCAATTAATTTTTTCAACGTACAGCCATGGGGCTGCACGTTGAAAATATTGATTGGGCTTCGCACATTTACTAAGCAGCCATTGTGTCCTTGGGCAAGGCACTTAACCCATATTGTCCACATGGGGGCACGATGACGCCGTGTACTTAGGCGTACTGCACGTTGATGGTGCGCATGTCTTCAACCAGTCTAATCCTGTCTGTGCTACAGTGCAGAGTTACGATGTTAGGGAGCTGGCAGCTGCTCACGGTCATGATTAGCCATTGTGCATAAGTATGTGACCTTCCACACCAATAAATAAATAAATAAATAAATAAATAAATAAATAAATAAATAAATAAATAAATAAATACTAAGCAGCCATTCTCCTTAATGAAATTATGACGTATCATGTTAATAGGCCGGAAAAGCGGGATCACGGGTTCAAAGGGTTAGATTTAAGTGATGATTCAACACGTTCAGTCCAGTATGCATAAATTGAACCCCAACACACTGAGGTCAAACACTAAATAGGTCACAGTATCAATTTTTATAGAAAATTGCTTCCATTTTCAACCAATGATATACTGTTTAACAGGGCACAGTGGGCTCCGTAAAACAAGATATCATTGTTTGCTTGTTTGTTTATTGGGATTTAACGACACTTTCGACAGCCAGGATCATCTCATGTCAGACAGTATTACGGATGGAAGAAGACGAGTACCCGGAGAGAACCACCGAGCAACGGCGAGCAACTGTCAGACTCCCAAAGTACTAACTCGACATAAGTAGGATTAGCATTGGTTAAAGACAAGTGCATCATCGACGTGCAGTACGCCTTCAAACACAGCGCCACCGTCCCCCCCCCCCCCCCCCCCCCCAACCTAGGCAATTGGGATTAAGTGGTCTGCCCAAAGACACAACGCAGTTACCCCTGGTGGGGATCGAACCGAGAACCTTTTGGTTTGAAATTCAGTGCCGTAACCAATGACCCACCGAGCTCCCCAGAGAATACAAGATATCAACACAATTTGTGGAACTACGCGTCGTCATCATAAAGAAGTTAAGTGTGATGTGGCTTCATTCATAATATTTATTACATCCCTGTTCTATGAATTCCCCATCTACAGCAACACTAAACCGTGCGGAAAATGAAAAATCAGTTGCGCACACACGTGCGGAACGGAAATCGTTGACGGACTATTTTTAAATAGAGGCAAATTTCACTGAAATTTGCTACAAACCGTGCACCGCAATTACAATTTAAATCGCTAGCGTTACCTGAAATAGTGACACGGGTTCTCGCAAATTTGGTTGGCAATAAAATGTGTTCTCTCCTCGCAAATTTGGTTGGCAATAAAATGTGTTCTTTTTGTTGATTGTTCGTCCACTGAGTTCCAATGTGTTCTATGTGCCAACTGGCACATAGAACACATTTAAACTCAGGGACCAGTTGTCAAATGAATTGCTGAGAGTCCTTCTAATAACTGTTTTTATAGTCGTGAAGGCGTGTAATAAACACAGAACGACACACCTGTGGTCTCTCGTTTTATCCTTCCGCGCTGGCACTCGTGCCATATCGATTAACCCATTCACACGCGCGTGTCGTTCTGTGTATGTATTGAACAAACATGTCTGATAGTAATATCAAAGCAAGTCTCGGTTGAGAAATATTTCTTGCTTTGATTTAAAGAAAATGAATGTTTGTGGGATTTTAGATTCAATCCCGTGGAATATTTTAGTTGGTCGGAAAAGTGAACGGCAAGTTTTTCTAACCAACTGAAATATTCCATACGATTAAATCAAACAATAGGCGATATTTCAAGGACTAGAAAGGTTCCAAGCCATAACGGCGCCCGATTCGTTTAACCCTTTGAACACGTAAGACCGATTTTTCAGTTCAATTCATAATTCGTCCCATTTTTGTCTTATTATAAGAGGTCTATAAGATGATAAAATAATTATTTATTATTATTGGATCCTCCCTGTATATTGATATTTGACTGACCTACCTCACAGTAAGTGAACACAAAGGCAATACAATTTCAGGAAACGAGGGTTCAAAGGGTTAAGAATTTGACTAGTGACTTGTTATGCTTGAGTAATCCCACTGCACAACAATTCAATTGATTTCTCACTCTTAGAAGCCATCAGCACACCACCCTGGACAATCAGGAGCTCAGACCTCGGTCTAATAGAATATATTTACTACATTTCGTGTAGTTGTGTACTTCGGAAAGTGTCTATCGAGCAACACCTGCTCGAATGGAGCTATGCAATTCACAGAGAATGGGGAAGATAAGCCCAGCAACAAAATCCAATATCTGATTCAAGGGTGGGGAGCGTGCTTCAGGCAGTCACCCACTGTGGTTATATTCAGTATTAAATGTTTCTTTGAACTACCACCGTAACACTGTAGACAGGCTAGTCCATCGACATGCACAACATGATGAAGTTCGAGACCGACCCCGCTCCGGGAGACCCCGAGTTACCACCCCTGCACAAGATCGGTATATCCGTGTCGTCCATCTCCGGAACCGGCAACAAACTGCAACGACGACAGCCAGGAACATCCCTAACCTGAGACGGATACATCCTCAAACAGTAATCAACCGGCTGAGAGAATACGGCTTACGTCCTCGAAGACCTGCAATTCGTCCGATTTTGATGTTACGTCATCGTCGTGCTCGACTGCAGTGGTGTAGACAACATCTCAGGCATCCCTTACACTGGTGGCGACGTGTTTTATTCAGAGATGAATGTCGTTTCCATCTTTCATCATCAGATGGCCGCCAGAGAGTGTACAGACGACGAAACGTTATGGGGGAGGGTCTCTCATGGTGTGGGGTGGCATCACTGCCCGTATCAGAACTGAGCTGGTCATTATTGATGGCAATCTCAATGCAGCCAGATATCGTGATGAAGTGCTTACACCTGTTGTTGTCCCATTTCTGCAACGTCACGGCCCCGGTGTCATTCTACAGCAGGACAACGCCCGACCCCACGCAGCTCGTGTTGTTCAACAGTATCTGCAGCAACAACAAGTGGATGTTCTTCCCTGGCCCGCAAATTCGCCCGATATCTCACCCATTGAGCACGTATGGGACGAAATGAAACGTCAGCTACGCCGGCTTCCCCATGCACCGTCAACGCTTGTGGAACTCCAAAGACAGCTTATCAGAATATGGAACAACATCCCACAACAGTTCTATGCTAACTTGTTTCCTTCCATGAGGCGCAGATGCACAGCAGTAGTCGATGCAGACGGAGGTTATACCAGATATTGAGTGTGTGACTTTTGTGTTTGACCCTTAGTGTCTTTGACTCTTCATGGCAACAAGAGTATTCGTCGTAGCGTAATGAAATTTCTCGTGTTGATCACAAATTGATTCATCTGTGATTGAATAAAATTTTTCTATGAATGAAAATGATATATATCTTTTTTCAGAGTTATTTTTTAGCATGCACACTTTCTTTTTTGGGAGAGTATAAATAAAATGCTGCAAAGTGAAACCGCTCGAATTTGCCCAGCTCCATGCACACACAAAAGTTACTAATCACTTTATTTTTTCCTGAGCTTCCGGCGCCTTGTGTGACTCATTCTCTTCTAACCTCGGCTTATAAAAAATGGGTTATAAATCTTGGTTTCGAACAAACTACTTGATTAACTTATATGGGAAAATAATGTTACTTGTCTGCAGTTTACGTTAGAGAAAGGATTAAATTGTTGCTTATTTGTCGTCTGTCCATCGTCATAATGGCCTGTTTTGTAAATCAAATTATTTGAGTCGAAGATCTGTTAATTTCCTGAGAATGCCTTTAAGACGGTATACAGGCCAATTAAGAAACGGTCCAGTATTTTTCGCATTTTTTCTCATTAAGATATTTCTGTAGTGCGTTCATTGAGTCCCGCTGACTGATTTTGATCTATAGATCTGTCCCAGTGACATTGAGAGATTTTTTCTGATGGGGATCGAAACCATAAGTTTACCGGCAGAAACTAGCGATCGAAAACCTTGTCGCGTGTCACTTGTGGCACGCGGCAACGTCATACGTCAAAAATTTCTACTAGGATCAGTATGGTTTTGGCACCCCTTAATTTTCCGATTAACAATTTGAGTGCTAGAAGCCACAATCAGGGCTATCAAAAAACGACGACCAGAGCAAAAGCCAACATTTTCTATGCTCATGTTTCATATTCAGTCAAATGCCAATAACATTTTATTTATATAAATTGTTTTGTCGCAAATTATTGATATGCCAATAGGAGGTCATAAGCTGTGGTTTTCAGGCATAAAATGAAAATTTGTTAGCTATTCAATCTCTTTTTCGGTGTATTTTTGAGGGTTACCTGAGATATTGAAATGTATGGCCTATTTTCGCGATGTGCCAGTATCTGAAGCTCGATCCATACATAGTTTGAGATGTTATTGTAAATGTAGGTATCATTTTTGTTAAGTTCTTATATGAAAATATCAGGATTGGGAATGGAAATTTGGAATGAACGTGAAACCTGAAACCATTTCCTTTTTTCCTAAGACATATAGGCTCAAATATAACAGCAGGGGCGCTAATGGTCAACTATTTCCACGCTTCAGGTTAACGGGTAATTGTTGTAAAAACAGTACATCCTACAGATTCTGAAAACACACACATATTACGTATCTGGTTTGTCACCGAGTGTCAGGATATACCGGAATTGCGAGACTTGCAAAGGAACTTGAAAGCGAATATTAAATTAAGATAGATCTAAGCGACCAAGTTCAGGAGAAGCAACTAAAATGAGAATTAATGTTCTGGCTATCGAAATAAAAATCGGGGGATTTCTCGAAAAATTCATTCCAGTCTGAAGGCGTGTAAGACCGTGGGTCGTAGGCGAGGGCTGAGGAGGTCCCATTCTAATGGTTACAGAAGGTGCCGCATCGGTGCGAAAGTAAATGCACGTTATGGTGTAGAGGGGCCACAGAGATCATATTTAGAACAGAAACGTTCGCGAGCCAAGTTGGTGGCCATATATGAGTATAGGATTAGAAATAGGAAGTTCGAGCTCCGGGAGCGCTATTTGCATTTAGGTAAACGGTATTACCTGTTGTAGAAGGCAAGCCATTCGCAGACGGAGTAGGCTTAGCCTGTATGAACATTATTCTGAGATAAATGGAGTGGAGTGTTTAACCCCATCGGTGGCGACGGCTTGAGTGAAAAGCGTCCAGTAAAGTGACAATAATCTAGTCAATGTGACATTCCGTCACTTGTTAGAGGGAGGGCGATATAGTAAAGGGACAATACGTTAGCGGCTTGCGGCGGCAGTGGTAGAGTGACATTCCGTCACATGTTTGAACAAAGGCGTCCGGTAAAGTGACAATACGTTCGTGGCCGTGCGACGGCACTGAAAAAGTGAAGTGAAAATGCGACTAAAGTCCAAACACCAGCGACAAGGAAGGGAAACCAGCGACAACAGAGAATATGGGACCGCAAGTGGCTCAAAAACTGTGTGGGTGGGGTGTGATTGACGTTCTGTTTTTCTTATTCATTGTATTCCATGTAAGTCACAAATTACCATATTCATTTTTATATATATATATGTATTAAAATTGTTGTTTTCAGTGAACCTCTGTTGATTTATGCTTTTGGGAAAATGTCATTGACCTCTACAGGATAAGAACCACCCCAACAAAAACGAAACGGGCGGGTTCGTCATGGTGAGACATACGTTCACGCACGGATCAGGCGACACTCCTTCAGTTTTGGCTGAATACGCGGCGGGAATATATTTCACCCAGCAACGACAAAGACCGATTTTCGACAAAGTTGTCTCCTCTACTTTACCTTGTCGGTCCAGTCCACGGAAAATGTGTGTGGATTTTCACATATATCCAAAAGCTTGTATCAACAGTGCGCTTATCGTGGGATAAATTAGAAGTCAGATCGGATTTCCACCCTGAAATCGTCTAAGATCGCAAAAGAGAAAAGCGGATGTATTTTTAACTCCGCGGATTGTGACCAATATTATGAACTGAAAAACCTGCACTTATCTTTCGATTTTTCCACTTGGATTGTTTTATTGAACCTTTCATCGACACAACAAATAAATACGTAATTACCGGCAAATTATCCTCGTCACGCTACTGAGATCCGATAAAGTGAATTATCCGCAATCCACTAAACTGGTCATAACCTCGACCCTTCTCAGCTAGCACACAACGTAACTACAACGTTGTAATCTCCATTTCGGGAAGGCCGTGTTCAACCACACCGCTTACACAACAAGTCTGCACCGTCAAATAAGAAGTTGTAAAATGGTGCAAAATAGTTGCGTTGCCGTAACGTTTTCACATCGTTTCCACAGCGTTAAGTTAAAGTTGTTAACCCTTTGCCGATCATTTTACTGCAGCGAAACAGATGCTCCAACTTGCTGTTTCTGGAGAAATTTGCAAGCTACATTCTGAATGCATTGGCAGTTATTTCTGGGCATGTCTTGGCTGCCTATGTAGACAGTCAAGACTTGCCTAGAAACAACAGCAATGTCATAACATGGTAGCGACAATGTCAAGTAGGAGGTTGTTGAATTTTGCATGATCATTGTATTGCCCGAAACATTTGAACAACATGTTACTAAGTTGCTTAAGCTGTGTTGCTAAAACGTTTCTCGACGTGACGTCAACGTCAAGTAAGAAGTTGATGGCCTGATATTTAATGTCAACGTAATGACAAAAGTTGTCTCAACCTCGTTGGGAATCCACGATTGTACTTTCAGTCCATGTTATAGTCACAAAAATGCACCGTTTCCAAGGCGTCGTTACAGCCAGAATGTGCTAGCTGGGTTGATTTCTAAACGAATACAATAGAAAATCTTACACTGCAGTATCAAATGGGCGGCAGGATTTTGAATATCAGAGAAGATCAGTAGACATGGCGCGGTAAAGACTTGGAACCTTTCAATGAGTTTTGCCGTCTGCAGCAAATGACAAAAAGAGCGCCAAACTGGTTAAGGGCACCGGTAATGAAATAATCCTCTTTGGGCTGCAGGATTAAATTGTAGATAGATAGATATTTTATTTGTACAATTTTCTTACATATTTGCTAAATACAATAATAAAGATTACATTGTTACCAAGACTTCCTACAAATATAAAGAGAGTCGTCCATAATGCTGTAGATAATATTGTACAATGTGAAAATGTGAAACAAATCCGTTGAAAAAGTCGGTACTGGCATAGTCTCCTGCGCAGCCCACTGGGTACTCACCAAGAGGTATCGCAGAACTAAATATTGAAATTACAGTTAACCGCCTTAAATGTTGCACTCGAAAATGATGCAATCTCTAAAAATAAACACATTGGAAAAATATATTGTTTCAATAAACGTTTGAAACATTCTGTTGACATCTTGCATTATTGTTGAATATTCCTGATAAAAAAGGGTGATTTGATGACTTTTGGACCCAAAATATACAATTTACTTTTTGGGTGTTTTTGTAGGAGTTCCCTGAAAATTATGTGCACCTGACCGGTACTTCTCTTTGTGTCAGTTTTTCTCTCTTACTTGTTGCATGACCCCCTGTTTTCGGATCAGAAAAAGTTGTCTGAAGGACTATACTTGACAGAGATATTTGAATGCCAAAATTAAAGTGATGCTATCATATTTTTTCCGCCTGAACGTTATAATGGTCGCCTATGAGAAAATATTTAGTTCCGTGATACCAAGAGGTCTGCTATCAGCTTCAGCCATTTTAAAATGGCGGCATCAATAGAGTAGAAGAATGGCGTTTCTCGGCAGGGAGTTAAAATTGTGCTGTTGTGTACTTTAAAATGCCCAGATCGTGCCAATTTTTGTCGAAATCGTTTTCAGAGATATTTTCTGATCGACTTGCATAAAAATGAATGCATGTTACCGCCAAACAACAGCATTCGACGCGTGTTAATGATCGAGAGTCACGTCGTTTATTCATGTTTTGATCTCAAATGTTTATTTCTGAGCTCGGCATAGCATCCCAACATAGTTTATCATAAACTACGCCAGTCGGCCGTCATTTTGACGCCAACCACACCTCTATACCGCAATTAGTGCAAAAGTTACAGCTGATTTTATCTCTCCACCCCCACCACCACCCCTCCGAGGGGTATGCCTTACCCACAGGCGGTGGACGCACGGGACTTCGTGTAGAACGTGATACGGTATGGCGAAAGAACACAATTTCTCACTTTAAAATAAAAACGTTATAAAACACAGAAAATCGGAAATCCCAGTCTAATTCCCAAGTACAGGTAGCAAGATTTTCAAATGTTTATTTCCAAATTCCAGGTGTGGTATCATGCCCTCACATGATGCATCGGAAAATAAGGTCCGTGACTGTTACGGTGATATCAACTGTACCCCTTGGTCAAACTTATTTAAAAACCTGCAGGTAATTTTCTACCCCTCCACCCACCCACCCACCTCCCCCACGCAACCCATAGCACACACACCTGTAGATAGAGTAGAAGTTTACTTACTTGCTGCCATTTTTTCTCCCAAGGTGAAAGAAAATATACTAAACAAAGAACTTGCAGTTCAATTGTTCAGTAATATAATATTCTTCAACTTAATATTTGCCAGATAAAAATTCGAATATCCCACAAAACAATGAAGCACGGCGATTCTACCTTGCAGGCAACTGGAACCCTCCCCCGTTGTTGTTAGGGCAAACGCATTTCTATATAGAGGATGCGACAGTTCGCTGTTCCGGCCAACTGATGTATTGTAGATGACTGAATTTAAAAAAAATACCTTAAACATTCATTTTTTCGAATGAACGCTAGAATGTTACCCAATCAAGACTTGATTTGAATGAATTTTGGATAGCATTACCATTACGTATGAATACTCACACCAGCTGTAGTTTTATGATAAAGCCGCGTAGTTCTATTAACCCTTTCCCCAATGTAACGTTAAAAACCGGCCAGCGCTATTCCCAAAAATCACCATAAATCTTTATTATTTTTTTTCATTTTTTGTCTCAAAAACATAACTTTATGAACCCTCATTAGAACGAGCTCTTTGTTAAGAAGTTATTATTTGGAATATCTATACCTGGAATAGCAAAGGAATATATGTACATCACTGTGAGTGAAGGAACATCAAATTACATCAAAGGTAGTCTGCGCGCAAACCTCATGAAAAGTGGGTAAACAAACAACCCATAAATAGCAACAAATTCTTTATACAATTAGACTGTTTGCACGCTAAAAACTAAAGTGTTAAAAACTACACTTGAAGTGCTGTAACACTTACTACGTGCTGAACTAGCACTTTGTTCAATTGTAGATATCCCAGCACTTGACAGGTGTTACAATAATACCACTTGACAAGTGTAATGTCGCGACACTTAAAAGGACACAACGCAGATGACGCGGATCAGGCTCGAGAGTTCGAGCCTGATCCGCGTCATCTGCGTTGTGTCCTTTTAAGTATGTACCCACCAAGCGCAAATCAAATTATGGACGATTCTGGAAGAACCACCAATGCTAGACACATGGGAAGTACCATCCATTCAAGTTTCAGATGTCTGACGATTGTTATGTCTAAGTGCTTAAAGCATTGCACTTTGAGTGTTAAAATCAAACCCTAAGAGTTAGAATGGATTTAACACCTTGAAAGTGTCAGTTTTAACACTTTAGTTTTTAGAGTTTGTCCGTGAGCATGGTAATGTGGTATGAACTGTGTCAGTGAATTCCAAATTAGACTTGAGCGTCCATCTCGCGTAATATGGAATCAACTCACAACGTCTATGCCATATTTGATCACCAGACTGCCCCAGTAATAAAAGTGGTCAAATTGCTATCATCCAAGATCTGAACATTTGCATGTGGCATCACGGCACCACGATTGGGGGTGTGTGCTGTTTAGTTTATCTTCAATAACACTTTTTCAATATGTTTGGCTTAAAAGTGACGATGGCTTCCCAATATACGTCCACCTATTAGAATACAGAGTAATTGGCTAAGAGAAGTTGAAAGGATGAGGTCAGACAAAGCTGACAAGGCGTGTGTTTACCACGACGTCTTCGGAATCCAATAGAACTGTTTGGCTAAATGATCAGTACTTCGGAAAGGACCGGGTTTAATGGCACAGATGGACGAAACGAAATACAACTTATGCGTCTCTATATATATATCGTCGCCAGATACGTCATGTTCTCGGACTGCATCTTCCAATACCATGACTAATCATTATAACGGCTCGGGGCAAAGTCGGTAGTGACCAGCAATAGTTTAGGACATATCTTGTCGAAAAGACAAGATGCGTCGTTTTGATTACCATCTTGTCAATAAAAATGTGTACATGAATTATAATGTGAGAGAGTGTGGTGTGTATTGTGGTAATGATCAACGTCAAAGGTAAGATATTTTCAAAATTTTCATTTTGGTACGAGACTGTGTGCGTTGGTATGATGGGTATGATCTTCAGAGCTTTCTATTTGGAACTTCTCTGAAACAGAAAGGTTCCATTTTGGAAGAAAGCTCTTCCGACGTTCTAACACACTTCTGATGACGTAGAACGCTGTTACGTCAAACCAGTGGCGTAGCCGGGGTGGGGCTAAGGGGACCATGGCCTCCCTAAAAAATTACAGTGCACCCTCCCCCCTCAAAATGGGAAAATTAAAGCACCAGAGAGTCCCAGATTCAGTCTCAGGGCATTCAATTTTCAAATCTTTTTCGGGGGAGCCCCCGACCTACCACCAATGGGAGGGGGAGACTGTCGAAAACTGGGCTTTGTCGTTGCTGGAGGAAATGGATTCACGCCGCGTATTCAGCCAAAACTCATGGAGTGTCGCCTGAATCCGTGTGTGAACGTATGTCTCACAGTGACGAACCCGACCGCTTCGTTTTTGTTGGGGTGGTTCTTATCCTGAAGTGGTCAATAACTTTTCCTCGAAAAGTATAAATCAACAGGGGTTCACCGAAAACAGCAATTTTAATACATATATATAGAAATAAATATGGTAATTTGTGACTTACATTAAATCCAATGAATCAGAAAACAAAACGTCAATCACCCCCTACCCACACAGTTTTTGAGTCACTTGCGGGTCCACATTCTCTGTTGTCGCTGGTTTTTCCTCCTTCTCTCTGGTGTTTGTTCTTTGGTCGCCTCTTCACTTCACTCTTTCATTGCCGTCGCATGGCCACTAAAGTATTGTCACTTCACCGGGCGCCTTTGCTCTATCATGTGACGGAATGTCACTGTCCCATGGCCGTCGCACGGCCACTAGCGTATTGTCACTTTACTATATCGCATTCCCTCTAACAAATGACGGAATATCACTCTACTACTGCCGTCGCACGGCCACTAGCTTGTCACTTTACTGGACTCTTTTCACTCAAGTAGTTGACACTAATAAGGTTAAACGATCCTCTCCTCTTTTCTCGGAATAATGTTCATACAGGCAAAGCATTCTATGCCTACGTATGGCTTGCCTTCTACAACAGGCAATGCCGTTTACCTAAATACAAATAGCTCCCCGAGCTCGTACTTCGTGTTTCTGATCCAGTTCTTATACATGGCCACCGATTTTGCCCGCGACTGTTCCTATTCTAAATATGGACTTTGTGGCTCCCCTATATCACAACGTGCCTTTACTTTCGCACCGATGCGGCACCTCCTCCAACCTATAACATGGGACCTCTCCAGCTCCTACGACCCAGAGTCTTACACGTCTTCAGACTTTTATTTCGATAGCCAGAACATTAATTCTCATTTTAATTGTTTCTCTTGATCTTGGCCGCTTAGATCTATCTTAATTTAATATTCGCTTTTTAAGTTTCTTTGAAAGTCTCGCATTGTGGTATATCCTGACATTCGGAGACACGCTTGATGCGTAATATGGGTGTGTGCCCAGAACATGTGTGGGGTACTGTTTTTACAGCAATTATTTATTGCCTGATCATAATTACACAGATAATGACTGCAGGAGAACACTGGTTTCTTTTCCTCTTTTAATCAGTTATCAGATAGCTCCTCAATGGGTTCGCCAGACTTATCGCTGGCCTGTTTAAGTGACAAATCGTTTTTTGGAGTTCAATATATAAACGCACATTCTTATACCTTTGGCCCGAACGAGAAAAACTATCAAAGATATATACACTTTTAAATAACAAAATCGAAAATCCAAGCTATCACCTTGACAGAGACCGTAGGTCTGAGGTTGGGTGGGTAAGACCCTCCCATTGTCGGGGCTTCGGGGGAGCCCCCCTCCCCGAACCCCCACCAATAGGAAGGCTGCACCCACCCCACCTTAGGCCTACGGCTTTCGGATATGCTTGTGTCATACATCGACCTGGCACCCCCAAAAATGTATGCCCCCTCAGTAGGAATTCCTAGCTACGCCCCTGCGCCAAACTAATAACACTATTTCAAATTTCCAATCACGTTACTTGTTTTTGGTCAATAATCACTAAAATATGTTATAAATGTTCAATTTGTTTTGTTACGACAATTGTGCACATCATCAGCATGTTCATTTTTCGCACACATTAAAGTATAATCTTTAAAAAACGACCGGAGATTGCGAGTCGGTTTTTTTCTCTCTCTTTTGTTGTTGTTGTTGTTGGGCATTGTTTATTTATAGCAACTTCCGACCCTCTTTCCCACAAGATGGCTGCGGTAGAGACAATTTTCTATATGTGTTCAATGAGCGTTCCAGCAATCCAGTTGTATTGGGATCAGCGATCTGAACATAGTATCCCTCTGCTCGTGATACGTTCCGTGTATTAACATTTTCCATCTGGTTGGTGACTATAGGTAGTCAGTATTTAAGTAGTATTTAACCCCTTGTATGACACATGTTTTTTTTTTCAAAAATCAACATCGTGAATCAAATTGACTTTGTTAAAAATGTCTAAAAATTCCATTGATCATCCCAAATACAGCTTATCAACTCGTATTCTCTTCCTCGCTGACTCACAGTGTGCAAACTCATTTCTACAACCGGACTATTTTTTCTTAAGTCATAGGCAAAGCTTCATATAAGCAGTTGGGTGGAATTGGCTGATGATGGACCCTTTATGGTACGGACAGTAGCATTATACACCCATTACACGTGTAAATCTAGTGGCTGGGTGGTGATATCTGGTCAATCATCATGAATCATGGCAGTCTGGACTTGACAAGAAACCTTGGCAGGTTGAACCATTCTTGTCTGAAAGACTTCGTATTGCATGTTGGGGCACCAGCCCATAGCGCTACAAAATTTGGCAAAATCAGAAATAAGCTTTTTACATGACTGATCTGTCACTCAGCGGTTACCCTAATTAATGATAAAGGTTCGGGACAAGTTTTATGAACATATGTAATCAACTCATAGAGTTGACAGCAGGCACCAATGGTTCCTGAAAGTCTGCTACCGTATTCGTACCAGAACTGATAATTGAATAATATTTCACGAGAACAACTTGTGGCCAAATGTGCTTCACTCAGTAAATTTGTGTGATTGACCAATCAAGATTTTCAACGTGCAGCCCTAAGTTTTCCCCCAAGTAACGATTTCGACTCTACCAGCTGGTGCCTCTAACTGGCATGGAACATACGCGCGAACAAATAAATAGTATAAAGCTGGACTGTCGATATCGGTGTAGAGTCCAAATACGAAAACCCACAAATTTCTTATTGTCCAACCGAGAAATTCGCGATGGGAACTTAAGGAAACCTCGTCCTTTGACACCGCAAGAATGAAACTTTTCCTGGGGGAAGTAGGCCCCACTCTTGTGCCCACCCCATCTCGCCGCTTCGCCGTTCGGATGTTGCGTTCCGCGTGGGCCCCTTCATCCGAACTGTCCCGAACTCGATATTCCAATCGACGGACCCAGCTGTATATGCTGTGAAGATTTGATTAATTAAATAGTTATCACTGACGTGGTGTGTTTTCTGTTATCGTCCGATTATACTCGGTAGGTCTCCGATTCCGTATTAGATGGCTGGTCTCAGAAAGAGAATGAGACGGTATAACGTCGATCGAGTCCACCCATGTGACGAAATCCGTTCTCATACGAACGCTGAATGTTTCCAAAGAAAATATTTCTTACAACATGACTTTTTTAATGTTATGCTTTACCAGTTTTTTTTATTTCACCAATTTATCGCTATTTATATTGGTAATTGTCTTCCAAAAGGCGCACGTTCGCAGCTTGTGCTGTATTATCTATGCACATAACTTTAATTTGATAAGCAATCTTGTTATAGAAATTGCTCGTTATTTACCTCCATATTGATTTCTTGTGTAAATGTGAAATTCAATAAACGCATATAATAAAAAGACCATTCCGAAAAAGACCGTATTATAAAAAGACCGTTGGTGGAGAGTTGGATTCGGCGAGTTGACCCCTTTAACTCGTTTTAGTAAGAAAAATCAGATTACCTTCACATTAAATTTGCTTTGTAAAACAAACGAAAACATCGATTGAACAGTGACGAAACACATTCACCGTCTACATTTTTGACGCAAGGATTCATTGTGACCGAATGACTTAATAATTGTACGTTTCATCGTGGATATCGAGTCCAGTGTTATTGGTTCTTTTCTTTGCTCTACTGCATGAATATATTCATAGGGGAAATCTTGGAACATCGTCTAATGTATTCACCTCCTTAACCCTTTACCCAACGTAACGGCCGTGAAAAGCAGACGACACTTGCAAAAAAAATTCTTGAATAACTAATTTTTTTCATTTTTTGTCTCAAAAACATAGGTTATGACCCCTCGTTGGAACGAGCTCGACGAGCTCGTTCCAACGAGGGGTCATAACCTATGTTTTTGAGACAAAAAATGAAAAAAATTAGTTATTCAAGAATTTTTTTTTGCAAGTGTCGTCTGCTTTTCACGTTAGGTAAAGGGTTAATGTTGCAGAAGAAACTTCGACACCGTTAGCCGGGCTTAGTGATTGCTTTAATTTGACGCATACAAGGAATCTCCCTTGATGGCCTAAAGTACAGCGTCGTGTTTCCTTTCAATTTTCCACTCGGTTAAGTTCTGAAGTGTGATGACTCCGGGCAAAAGGAAAACTATTAAACGTGGAATAGTTTTACGTTTTCTAACGTGTTGATCAATAATACTTTGAAACACAATATTATTGGTTTCAAATTCCCGATTTCTGAAAATCGCTTTCTCTGTTGGTTAATGACTTTGCAAAACTCAATCATACTGAGAAAAGAGGGATTTTTTGGGGGGTCATCGACGGATTTTCAATATTCTAGAACAGGTGCGTAGTCAGGATTCTGTATTAGGGGGTGTCCTAGCCAGGGGTTGTTTTTTTTTTTTTTGTTGTTGTTTTTTGGGGAGGGGAGAAAAGATGATACTGAAAGGCTGTTATGTTGGGTTTCGGGGTCCTGCCTTTGTCCTATCTAGTACCCTCCGGTCGTTGCCCATCCTACCACTCAGGAGTGGGAGGAGGGGTAACGAGCGGACGGTCCTAGTTAGGACTAGCATCCGCATCCCCCGAAAACAAATTGCAAAATTTAGTGCTCTAAGCGAATATGAAGCAATTGTAGCGTGTGCAGACCCTATTAGTGAGATCATTTTTGGGGCCTATTTTGTGTGAAACTTGCACTTGGGCAATGTTTGGGGGCAGCGAAAATTTTACGGGGCCAAGGCATCCCCAGCCCCCAGCTCCCACCCCCGTAGCTACGCCACTGTTATAGAAATTATTTTATTCACGACGTGTATATGAGGCTGCAGTTCTGAAATAATTTGAATAGTTCAGTTTGCCTGCAAAACATAGCTCACGACCGTCACTCCAATAAGGAGTCATAAGATATGTTTCGAATGCAAATATTTTAAAAGTAGCAAAATTTGAATGGAGAATTGTGCGAATAACGCTGACCGGATTCAGTCGATTAATTGACTCGCCAATATATGCCCAGAGACGAGGTCTCGAGTCTCGACTTCCATACAGCATCTCGGAATCCCCCATGGTGGTAATAGCCTGTATGCCATCCAAGTTTTCAAGATTATAACATCTTTTCGTCATGTTGGAATCCAAAAATCAAACGCAAATGTCCATGCAATATAGAGAAATGTCACTCTGCAGAAAGGAGAGGCATGTATTTTTATCATGCGCCAGAATGATGTGCTTGAGCTTGACGCAAACAACTGTGGCCACCACCGGCATACGGAATGCCGCAATGCTTACTACAATACCCAAAGATATGCGTGACATGCGTAAATGATGTGGTGAACAAATGACGCGATGATATGAAAAAAACATCGTATAAAAACTTGTATAATTTCAACGAGTGTTTGTGTCCAAAATTATTAACCCTTTAACCCTTTACCCAACGTAACGGCCAAAACCGGCCAGCGCTATTCTCAAAAATCGTCAATTAATTTTCATTTTTTGTCTCAAAAATATAGGTTATGATCCCTCGTTGGAACGAGCTCGACGAGCTCGTTCCAACGAGGGGTCATAACCAATGTTTTTGAGACAAAAAATGAAAAAAAATAGTTATTCAAGAATTTTTTTTGCAAGTGTCGTCTGCTTTTTATGTTAGGTAAAGGGTTAAAACCGAGTGGCCGGTTTTTCCGGCCCAGAAACCTGATAGGTCATAATTTCATTTTCTTGGATGTCTGCTATATGAATGTGTGGGGTAGACTAAGCAATATTCTTAACGCGCAGCCTTGGGGCTGCACGTTGAAAATATTAATTGGTCCCTACCAACTAATGAATATGGACTACCAATTGTTGGCAATGAACTGACATGGAAGATGCCATCAGTGTTCAAAGGGATAACAATATGAAAACTGCATGGAAGATCGTGAGTGAAACTGGAAACTATTACAACGTGTTATTTATTTATAACATTGCAAACAATTTATTTCGGGTTTCCAGTAGTCATGTAAACGTAGTCGGGGCGAGTTACGAGGCCCAAATTATTCACATGTGTCTCATCAAGCTGTCTCATTTGGACACGCGTATATCAGGCAGTATACCACGATTGTTGTGTGTATTCGAAATTAGCCGATAAAATACAGACATTGAGAAATGTTCGAATTACACCGCGAGCGGAATCCGACCAATGTATAAGAACGTTATGTAAGAACGCATCTGATTGGTCGTTACGCAATTGGATGACGTTATGACGTGGGTAAAAATGCTTCGACAAAACAATATTTAAGCACAAATGTAAAAAGATCGCCGAAGGTGATATTTTTCTTGATAAATATCACCTTCATACACTCAGTTCAAATTGAATCCTGGTATAAATACAGAACACAGCTCGAGAAGAGTACGGGAGACAGAAATCAACACCCTTGTTGGAGGTTTTCGTGTATTTCACGCGCGAATTCGGCGCACGTGAAATACAGAAAAAACTCCAACTCGGGGCGCTCATTCCAATCCGTTGTACTCCACCTTCGTTTATTCTGTTCTGGACTGCAGGAAAAGTCATTTCTTTGTAAATCTTTTACCCAA
Organism: Pictodentalium vernedei; assembly: GCA_031216915.1. NCBI lineage: Eukaryota > Metazoa > Mollusca > Scaphopoda > Dentaliida > Dentaliidae > Pictodentalium > Pictodentalium vernedei. Next base: position 640,006,328 of record CM062296.1, on the reverse strand, counting down.
CTTAACGGCAAAAACCTATTGGATCTCAGAGACTGGCGCGATTGATCTGTCGAACATAATGTCTCCACCCAGGGATCCATGGCGGACCATCACTCGAAGAGAGACAAATTATCACCCGAGATAAACTGAATGTGCTGATCCCTCCCGCCCCCGACTTCCACTTGCCGTGCGACAATCCAAGATAGTACCTCGTCTGCTTTGTCTTGTTGAGAATTTCTTGAAAATAAGAAGGATTATTACGGTTTACACTTTGTCAAAGAAATTGAAATCCGTTTCATATTTCCCAAACAAGACAAAGCTCTTCTAACTCGAACCATTGTAGAATCACATCCAATGTCTGCTTAGAAACACATTTGTTGGGAATTATACCTGTTTTGGTGGGTGTTTGCTAATAAATTTGTATTCAGAAAATTCTTCTTTACAATAATGGAACTATACAGCTGCGAGAAAAATCTTCGGCAGCATCCGCACTTGAAGGATCAGCCGATAGATAGAGAGAGACGTTTCCGGGGGATAGGGTACTCACGTCTATATCTGAGTACAGAGGCAACGGAACAGGAGGGTGGCGTGCCCTTCCCCAAACATTTTTCCAGACATACTGCAGAATTACATAATGAGTTTATAAAATGTGGGAGGATGTATGTGTATCATTTTGTTGCATTTCTATAAAAGATTACCTTCAAATGTAAACACATTTTATGTTGCCTTCGCCAATGAATTTCACCATCAGTCTATTTGGTCCAATTATTTGACTCCAACCATCTTCCAACCCGAAGGCATGTCTTCGGGTTGGAAGATGGTTGAAGTAGAATTTATGGACCCAGCGATGATGGGACCATGACATACGTAAACTCAAAAAAAAAATGGCTGGCGGGTATTTGTGCATTTCCTGATATAAGATTATAATATATGGCGTGATACTCAAAATGACTTTTTCAACTGTTTAGGGTATACTGTATTAAACGGTACCCCACCCTCAACCTGCTCCGCCATTCTTCCTATTCATGAAGACCTGAGAATGAAGGAAATTGCACCTCTCTAGATATATTTTTAATTCCTTCCCAAATGGACTGAGCCAAGGGGATATTTGTGCAAACCCACCCCGCCCCACCCACGTCCTCGCATCTTCCCGAGAATATCAACGATAAAATTGGTATTCTATCGATTTTTACATGGAACTAGAAACCTCGGTTATAGACTCACCTTTGATATTTTATCACCTTTCTGAAAAAGCTCGCGGCACTGGAAATGTTAGTTCAAAAGTATTTTACCACCTTGGGAGTCCAATTAAAAACCTGCTTTCGAAATATGAGAAAGGACAAACTAAAATGTTAGCATTAAATTGTATTACGGGCATCCGCACTACAAATTTTCTATCAAAACACGTGCCAAACATCGCACCTTTGGTCCACACGTGTTGGCACAGTATCTGTACACGCCCAATCACCCGCCGTTGCATATCATTTGACGAAACACCCATGAAAATGGCCCATGGTACTGGTTGTTCGGTACGGTAAAGGCTTCCAGTTGACTTCCTCAACGAAAAAGCATGTTATTAACAAACCTGCCCGCTGAATTAATTGCTGACTGCCAGAACAAGTCAAAAATGAATGGAATCCCTAAAGGCATCTTTAGGGCTGTCGCGATTATTCGATTAGTCGACTAACCGTCGACTATGGAAGTAGTCGACGTTTTTTATTTTTAGTCGATCGTCGTTCTTTTTCAAGGTGGTACACGTCTACTACACGTCGGGGCTAAATTGCATTGTTTTGTGAGGTGAATGATCAATGAAGGTGAATAACTTTAAATATCTAACCATAGTTAACATTCATATCCGGAAGACTGTACGACTGTCACTGACTGTGTAAGAAAGAACACTCACAGTTACTCGAGAAGAATAGATTCTTCTGAATTTCTCCAGTCTTGTACACACGAATGCACCCATTGGAAAACCCAAAGCGCGGAAGTGACAAAATTATGACGAAAGTCAGAACGTCAGATCACTTCTCAAAGTTCGGAACTTCAGACTAAGATCCAATTTTAACAACTGACGAGGGAATGCATAGATCTCAATGTTCAAAATTTCGAGAAACTTATTGCAGAAAGGAAACATATGCAGGAACGTTGTTTGGTAAATTCATTTTAATGCATCGGCTTCAATCTAGTTCAAACTTGGACCCGCAGTCAGTAATATTATTTTGGGGGTTGGTACGTCCTACAGGACGTACCAACCCCAAAAATTATATTACGGACTGTGGGTCCAAGATTGGACTACATGTAGCTTCAGTCGGGACCGATTTGTTGTTCCCACAACCCCACTTCGTCTGAACACACTGGTGCCGTTGTCATTTTCAGAGTTTTACGAACAGAAGAATGACTTGCTAAAAAATCATGGGAAGCGACTATTAATCGACTAACCGTCGATTACTGGTCACGATTAGTCGATTACAAAAATGATAGTCGCGACAGCTCTAGGCATCTTGCATGTAAAGTCATGAAAGTTGCGCAAAACTTATCAGACACTCGTGATTCAAAATAAAGTGTACAGCAGTTAAATGTTTGTTGTGCAAATCAAATGGAGGTTGGTGGTAAAGAAGAAAAAAATAAGTCTATGCAACGTCATTAATTAACAAGAAAAATAGCTTTCGCAATGTATGTTTTATGCATGAGGTGGTTTATTTTCTTCGAATGGTTGAAGATTGAAACAATTGGAATGTGTACATAACGTTTCTGTCTAGGCCCAAACTATTTATTTATTTAGTATGCTTTAACTGGTAGAGTGATGGAAGCCCTATTTTGGGCTTTACTAAAAGTGACAGGCAATAACTGTCTGCAGCTACATTCTGCCCGAGGAAGGCGTTATTGTCCCTGATATGAATCAGATTTTTTATACAATACCTTGCTCCCTGACATTTAATTGGATAGTGCCTATAAGGCACTATCCAATTAAATGTAATAGAGCAGTATATGATGAGCTTTGATTTGTTGTCTTAAAAAAATTCAGCACTTTACCAGTTAATGACACGACACAGAATGTCACCTCGTGTGGGACAGTTTTACAGGTGGAGGAAGCCGGAGTACCCGGAGATAACCACCGAGCAACGGCGAGCAACTGTCAGGCTCCCCAACGTACTAGCTCCACACAAGCAGGGTCGAAGACAAGTGCGCCATCGACGTGCAGTACACCTTAGTACACAGCACCACCGTGTCCCCTCCTAGGCAATCGGGATTAAGCGCCCTACCCAACACACAAGCAGTTACCCCTGGCGGGGATCGAACCGTGAACCTTTCGGATTGAAGTTCAATTCCGTAACCACTGTGCCACCGCACTCCCTACCCCCAATCTATGGTTTCCTGAATTTCAATAATGCCACAGTCTGGTGGTCTGGGTGTGTTTCCTTGTCGAGTCTTGGTTTTCTGAACGCTCGCCAACAAGACATAGCTAGAATCGAATTCCAGGCTAATCAGAATTTATTTATTTATTTATTGGTGTTTAAGGTCACATATTTATGCGCAATGTCTAAGCATGACCGTGACAGTTTTACGGGTGGAGGAAGCCGGAGTACCCGGAGAGAACCACCGAGCAACGACGAGCAGCTGCCAGCTCCCCAACATCGTAACTCCGCACTGCAGCACAGGCAGGGTTAGAATGGTTGAAGACATGCCTACCATCGACGTGCAGCACGCCTTAGTACACGGCGTCATCGTGCCCCCACGCGGGCAATGGAGATGAAGTGTCTTGCCCAAGGACACAACGCGGTTGCCGCAGGTGGGATTCGAACCGAGGACCTCTCGGCTTGCAGCCTGCACCTCTACCTACTGAGCCACCGCGCTCCCCAGGCTAATCAGAAAAATTTCAGGAAGACTTTTCCGTGATCTCAGGGTAATAAATAAAGGGGTATGTAATGTAGTGCCAGCGCAATATTTTTTTCAGTTGAAACATTTACGTCTGGACTGGAGTCAGCGATATCGATCCGTTCTTGCTAGTAATTACTTATACAAAGGACTAAAAAAGTTAAAAATCTGTTTCTCAGGCCCTACATTTGGGCTGTTGTGTGCTCTCTTTTTAAAACCAATGCAATAAGAAAATAAAAATTAAATGGTTAATGTCTGATATTTTACCGAAATTAATAAAACTGATAAATTTGTCCCTTGAGTGCATTCAGGGGACGAAATACACCACCACCCATGCTATTCTGTAGAATATGGGGTCTAAAATATAAAATAAACCAAGAACATGAACATTTGATGGCAAAGAAATAATATCAAAAATAAAAAATAAAATAAAAACGGTCCGCCCACATGCAATTTTACAAAATATAGCCCGAGAAACACAAGATCTACTTAGTGGGGCCTTATGTACTTTCTTGTGAGATAAGATTTGATACTTTAGATACCACGTCAAAGCAGATATAAGATGGAGACTCTGCTATATATCATATAATTAGTGTGTATTGCATGAACTTGACATTTGATAAATTATGTGGTGCTTTAAAAGCTGTAATTACATGGAGCCTGTCTCATGACAAGTAATTGAGGGCAATTATTAGTCTAAGGTAGACTAAAATTGAATATTGAACATATCGTCATGCAGGCTAGAAGATTGAACGGTTCATTGTGACCAATAACACCAATTGAACCCATGCAATCTCCAGACCCTGGCCGTAAATCTCGGAGTGTGTGGAGGGATGTGGCATCCCTCCATTTTTTCCTCATGCAGGTACTTCGTTGGCAATTGTTAGCCATGTTGTTGTGTAAAACGATAGATCAGGAAACATGACAATATATCTGCAGTTGAGGCGTGACTGTTTGACGTAAATTATTGTTAATCCCCGGCAATCGATTTTTTCCCAAATTGCGCTTGTCCTTTTGTGCAGATGCCACATACCTGATGATACATCCAACTGCTGTGTCAAATAACATTAATTCCGATTGCCCACGTGGGGGCACGCTGGTGCTGTGTACTAAGGCGTACTGGACGCCAATGGTGCACTTTTTCAGCCAATGCTAAGTGGGCTTTTGGGGAGTTAGAACGTTGTCTGACATTTGCTCACTGTTGCTCGGTGGGTCTAAAGAAATCTGATTACTGGAATTGCATGCTATAATGTTGATGTTGTCCATCGGGCAATGTTATCTACATACCGGGCAAGAGTTCCTCCAATATTTTGAGCAAATTGCAACCCCGCACCACACACATGAAGTTCACAGATTACTGAAAGTCTCCGGTTACACATCTCCAGGCTTGTAACTCAAGTGCCCAGTCAGATATCAGCTACAATCTGCAACTTTCTGGCTACATCATGGAACGAGTTGTTACTCTTTGGTGCCACTTAAACATTATAGATGATGACCATGCAAGGGTACCAGAAGCATTTGAGGACATGGGGAGAAAGGGGGATCGAAAAGGATACTCGACTCTGGGCATCAGTTAAGACCGGGAGTTGACAAGGTATCATAAATTGTAATGTGACGCTAAATAATATTGGTATTATATATATCGTCACTTGAGAGCAACAAAGCGCCAACTGCAATACAAAAGCATTGCGAAAGGCACCTTGTTGCACTAAAGCGACGATAAAGCTTTAGAAACTCACCGGCCGATTGTACAGTTTCTTTATTGGTTGATTATCCACCAGCCTTCGAAGCCGCATCCTTCCTTACCATTAGCATTCGTACACGTAAAATAGGTTAGAGACGAATACCCATGAATTTCTCAGTTCCAGTTCTTGGAACTTAAAGCAGTCTTTTCCACTAGTGCACTTCTGGCGAAAATGGGCACGCGCTGTCCCTACCCTCATGGCAAGAGGACAGCTGCCCTCTCCCCGTTCCCCACGCTTTTGTGGTCGGCCATGCAGTAAACCAAATCAACCTCTTCAGCGTATCTGATAGGTATTTGTTCAAAAAAATTAACGGGGTGGGATGGGGATAAATCCCCCATCCCATAATTCCTACTGATAGTACAGAATACTATTTCTCTGCTCATCATGGCCGATTGCATGTATCCTGAAGATGTAACAGACAAGTTTCGGACAATCATATTTTCAGTGAGAGCAGTGGTACCTGTAGTCATTCTTTGTGCAAAAGCGCCCGTAACATTTTTTTTACAGTGAGGTATAGGTTGGTGTAAATAATCTAATATTTACATCGCACTTTTCAATCAACAAAATCATTAGATCTCATTCTTTCGGGAAATAAAACGTGTTAAACCGTCACGCAAAATAACTTCACTATGGGAGTTGTTTCTTTTTGTCCATAGCTTTCCGATTTAAATGGTTGTATCTAGATCTCAAATATGTACGTCAAGCGTCACCCTAATTCACTACTTCGATTCGTGCCTCGCTGAACCTTGGATCGAATTGATTTACTGAGTTCCGTTCATACATTTTGTCTGAAATCACAAGCCGTTCTATTGGAAACCCTCTGTTTTATCACTTGGTATTAAGGGTCTAAATATACGCAAAATGGGTTTTCCATTCAGCTCTTTTGTAAAGATTTCCTGTCAACACCATCATGCAGTACATAATTAGTGAAGGTGTGCGAGTAATAGTGTTGCACGGTTAATTAGGCACAACATAATTAGTTGTGCGTGAATAGAGTAATGGGTTATATTATGTCAATAAACTAAATATCACATCTTTTTTGCACAAAAATATAACCGATCATCAAGGGAAGGTTATGAACAAAGAGAGAATCTATACATTCTGAATGGGTACAGAAATTGATCCATGGGTGAGGTCGAAAACTATGTTTTGCGTTTGGTGACGTCAAGTATGAAATATGTTATGTTTCTTGATCACGTCTAAAATGGTTTTTGTGGCCATTGTGCACAAGTCATTCTTCTACATCCATTTGCTCTCAGGTTTGATATACCCCTAGAATTCTTCAAACCAAGCGTGAGATGATAATCTGAGGACCTTGTGTGCAACAAGGCGCCATCTGCAATGCTAAAGCATTGCAGATGACGCCTTGTTGCACTGAAGGGTCGTTATACTCCTATAGTTTTTTAAGCCAAGCTTGAGATGAACCGATGTTTAAAAACAGCAAACTGATCGGGTAGCATGTCTTCTTATCTGATGAAATAATTTCCCAAAATGGGTATCACGGAACTAAATATTTTCCTATAGGCGACCATTATAACGTTCAGGCGAAAATAAATATGATCGCATCACTTTAATTTTCGCATTCAAATATCTTTGTCAAGTATAGCCCTTCAGACAACTTTTTTCTGACCCGAAAACAGGGAGTCATGCAACAAATAAGAGAGAGAAAAACTGACACGAAGGGAAGTACCAGTCACGTGCACATATTTTTCAGGGAATTCCCTGCAAAAACACACAAAAAGTAAATTGTATTTTTTAGGTCCAAAAGTCATCAAATCATCCTCTTGTTTATCAGGAATATTCAGCAGTAAAGCAAGATGTCAATGGAATCTTTCAAGCGTTTATTGAAACAATATATTTTCCCAAGGCTGTTTATTTTCAGAGATTATATAATTTCCGACGCAACATTTCAAGGCGGGTAACTCTAATTCAAATATTTAGTTCCGTGATACCAATAATGCGCCACATTCAAATACAGATAAATTCAAGGAGGCAGAATACTTAATAATTCATGATTTTACCGATTCGGGTAAGTTTTTGTTCATTATAGAGTCCATTTCAACATAATTCGTTCAAGTTACATAGTGCATCCCACCACAAGAATTGCTAAAATCAAACGACGCCTTCAGGGTCGATCCAGGATTTTGGAATACGGGGGCGCCATGCGAAGCATCGTCCGAGCCGCGAAGCGGCGAGTAGGGGAAATCCGCGAGAGGGGTTGTCCCCCTCTCTCCGGTGGGGGTCGGAGAAAATTTCGCATAAATTCCACCGGAAACACGCGATTTCCTCAACTTTGAGCTCTCATTCGGATAGTAAATTGCTGCCAGAAAAATAGTAATTATATAGACAAATATACATACATGTTGAGCTGACTGGCCATATAATTTGACCGACACCCTTTCTGCCCTCCAGTGGGATTATTAAATACACTGAGTGTGAGAGCAATTCTTTTTCAACACGCCTAGGGGGTAAAGCGAATTGAAACGGAATTGTTTGCATACTCAGTGTATTTAATAACCCCAACGATACTGTGACACTTTTGGCCTTATTTGAGAGCTGATTGCTACCAAACACAGCACAATACCGGGTTTGGGTGAGTATTTCGTTCGCACAAACTACAGGAAATTCCGTCTCAAATCTGATATTAATAAGTGTGGGTACTGCTGTATTATGACATGGGCTCTGCCAAATATAGGCGGGCGCCGCCCCCCCCCCCCTCCCCCTCCACCCCTGGATCCGCCCTTGGCTTTATGGGCAGTCCTAAATCCCCGTAGTTTGATCGAATGATCGAATATTTTACACAAGGTTTCAAATATCTTGGAATCATTTTCGGTAATTAAAGAACAGTATCGAAGTGTATTTGAGATGTTTGATTAAACTACGAGTGTTTGTGACTGCATATAGATCGTCGTGTGTTTTTGGTAATTGTAAAAGTGGAGCTCGATGGCTCAGTGGTAGACTGTTGGACTTCTATGCTAGAGGTCCCGAGTTCGATCCCCGTCCGGGACGTCCCGCGTTGTGTCCTTGGGCAAGGCACTTTATCCCGGTTGCCTACACGGGGGCACTATGACGTCGTGTACTTAGGCGTATTGCACGTCGATGGTGCACATGTCTTCAACACAGCTGTAACCCTGCTTGAGCGAAGCTTGAACAGAGTTAAAATGTTCAGGAGCTGACAGATGCTCGGTGGTTCTCTTCGGGTACTCTGGCTTCCTCCACCCGTAAAGCTGTCACGGTCATGATTAGCCATTGTGCATAAGTATGTAACCTTAAACACCAAAAAATAAATAAATAAATAATTGTAAAAGTTCGTTGCGCTATGCAATGTGCACGAACTATTAGAGAAACGGCCTCTTGTGAATGAAAACTTTTCATTAGTCCGTCGAAAACGCCTCCTTCCTCCTGTTGGATACTATTCTTGCAGTAGTACAGTCCATGGGATGACGGGAGTGTTGTGTATGCATAGAAATGGCTGTCTTTGGTGAGAGACTTCTCAAACTGACAAGTAAAAAATGTAAAGCGAGACCTGTGGCACCGTACATGAGTTTAATTTGATCTGTCTTTGAAGATCATTAATATGAAACCATTAATGTTGCAAATTGCTTTCTCTTGAACAGGAAATGCTTTTATCTTTTTATTAAACAGTGCGATTTAGGTGGTAACCCAATTATTCGCTGTTAGTAGTTATGGCCGTCTTCCGTTTCTTTCGAAATTTTCTCCAAAAATCTCATTAATCGTGATTCGGTGCCGCAGTACTGCTATCGAACCCAAGCTGGGGGTTGACACCAGAAAACTTTTGCATTTTCCCTTCAGTTCAGGACACAATGCCTGGTGGAATTCCCACTTGACACAGGCGATATAAAATTAATTTTAGGAAATTGGCCTAATCACCCATTAATTGAGATTTCTGTGTTTAAACGCTTTGACCAAAGACCAATATAGGCCAAATAAGCAGAACAGCCTGGCATAATTTGGTGAATACACATGGACATAATTTTAACTTCGCTGCTCTCTGAATGAATAGCTGCCACGAAGAACAACATACTGTGCATTGTTTTAGCAATAATTGGGCGTTATTAGAGCAACAACTTTGTATTATTTCACACAAAGCACAATTATGCTTGCAATAAACCCACAGCATGCATCATAATGACAATTCAAAATCTAATTACATCGACACATATGCTATAAATAAAACATGTGAACCAAAATATCGCCTTTGTCCTTCTGAGAACGCAAATTACGATGGAAATTGAAAATGCAGTTTGGGCTGTCCCGGAAATTTCCGCTAGTGATCGGTAATAGATCAACATTTATGAGGGCAGAATGCACTGTAGTATCCTTTCTGTTGACTTAACCCTTAACCCAACGTAACGGCCCAAACTGGACAGCGCTACTCACAAAAACATCACCATTCAGTTTCTAATATTTAAAAAAAAACATTTCGCGTCAATTAGCTTATGACCCCTCGTCGTTGAGCTCGTTCCAATGAGAGGCCATAATCCATGTTTTTGATGCAAAAAATAGAAACATTAGGCATTCAAGAACTTTGCAAGTGTGGTCTGCCTTCCGTGTTAAGTAAAGGGTTAATCCTTCACGTAACGTAACAGCCACACGCGATCAGCGCTATGCACAAAAACTGTGATTCAAATTTTATTTTTTTCAATTTGTGCCTTTAAACATAGTTTATAACCCCTCGTTGGGGCAGGGGGTAATATGCTGTGTTTTGACGACAAAGAATGAAAATTTTTAGTTGTTCAAAGTTTCATCTGCCCTTCATGCTAGGTAAAGGGTTTACCAAAACGGCATCTCTGCTGTTGTAGATTGTTAATTCTCACCCGAATTTGCCATTTGCGACCAAGGTGTGAGGCACCATTTTCCAGTAAAGTAACACAACATTCTTTCCTAACATTCTGGCTTCGAGTCATCTTTCTGAAATGCCAGGGGCAGACTCGATGGGTCACCAACATTTTCATAAATTATTACGGCAACACGCCTTCCCGAAGTTTAAATTCTGAACCGTAACAAAGCCACCTTGGAAGTAGACGATATATGTTGCATAATGTTCATGTAACGTTTGCATTCGTCTTGATCCATAATATAGAGATATCTAAATCCAAAAATTGCATCCATAGATCGACATAAGACTGTGTCTGTGTCATTCCTGACGACAGTCCATGCAACATCTTTACGTTACGGCCTATTCGATGCCGTTCTGCTGACATCTGTCATTTCACGTGGTGGACCGATGCGTTTCGAATTGTCCACTGTTGTTTTGTTTAGAACATGAGAATACTTTTCATAATGTAAAGCCACTGGAAGACGATATAGATGTATGGTCATACACGTCTGATGCGACAGAATGTAAAAGTGTCTGTCGGTGACTCGTCTCCTTCAATATAATCTAATCACGTGTAGACAGTGCTGATCTTTCGTTGGACACTCTAAAACATTTCGATGAAACGTACTCTTTCTTGATATAATAGACTCATTTAGATACTAACTCTTAAAAATTGGAGATGACTGCAAGATCGAAGAATGTTTGCTGTTGGAAGAAGCGACGAGAGTGCTCATCTTTCGTTTGGCACCACAAAACATTTCAATAAAACAGCCATCATACACCAGAGTTACGGCATGCAGTTCTGTTGAGATTATGAGCTCATTTACAAACCCAGTCAACAAAAGGCAGACAGGTAGAAGATCGAAGAATGTTAGCTGAACAGTCAACTATTCACTCACACTTTTGTTGAGATGACGAGCTCATTTACAAACCAACTCTCAAAATGGTAAAAGAGTATAGGACCGCAGAATGTTGGATGTTGGTTGAACTGGTCAGATTCTATCATACGTGGAAGCTCGAAAAATGTTGTCTGTTGGACAGTTGGTCCAACGGCATTCCTGTCTTGAGATACGAGCACACAAAAAGTGGTGTTGAATTCACGGACCATATTTCATTTAGCTATTTCGTTTGTATACTGTAAGTAATTTTGGTTATGTTAAGTAAAGTCACATTGTCAAGGTGACAGCCTGGATTTCCGATTTTGTGGTTTAGAAAGTGTATATATTTTCGTTAAACTTTCTCATTGGGCTAAATGTAAAACGAAAAGATAGGTATCTGGCAAATCCCGAAAACCGATTTGTCACTTAAACAGACTACCAATAATGCACGAACTGCTAATTGAGCATAAATTTTTATGACCATTATCGCGCGTCTGGCAAACCCAATATGAGCTGTCTGAAAAGAGATAAAAGGAGTAAGAGAGACCAGTGTTCTCTTTCAGTGATTATCTATGTAATTATGTCCAGTTAATAGGTAATTGTTGTAAAAACGGTACATACCACAGATTCTGAACACACACCCATATTACATATCTAGTCTGTCCACGAATGGCAGGGTATACCAAAAGTGCAAAAATTTCAAAGGAACCAAAACGCGAATATTAAATTAAGATAGATCTGTCGGAAAGGAAGATTTGTCGCTGCTGTGAGAAATAGATTCACACCGCGTATTCAGCCAAAACTCAAGGAGTGTCTCCTGAATCGGTGCGTGAACGTATGCCTCACCGTGACGAACCTGCCCGTTTCGTTAATGCTGAGTGGTTCTTATCCTGAAGGGGTCAGTGACTTTTCCTCGAAAAGCATAAATCAACAGGGGTTCACTGGCAACAACAATTTTAATACATATACGTATAAATAAATATGGTAATTTGTGACTTACATGAAATCCAAATGAATAAGAAAAACAGAACGTCAATCACACCCCACCCACACAGTTTTTGAGTCACTTGCGGGCCCGCATTCGGTGTTGTCGCTGGTTTTCCTTCCTTCTCGCTGGTGTTTGGACTTTGGTCGCCTTTTCACTCCACTCCTTCATTGCCGTCGCACGGCCTCTAACGGATTGTCACTTTGCCGGACGTTTTTGCTCTAACAAGTGATGGAATGTCACGATACGATGTCGTCGCCCGGCCAGTAACGTATTGTCACTTTGCTATACCGACTTCCCTCTAACGAGTGATGGAATATCACTCTTACACTGCCGTCGTACGGCCACTAGCTTATTGTCACTTTACTGAACGTTTTTCACTCACGCAGTCGCCACCAATAGGGTTAAACGCCCACCCCCCCCCCCCTCCATTTATCTCAGAATAATGTTCATACAGGCAAAGCCTACTCCGCCTATGTGTGGCTTGCCTTCTACAACAGTTATGCCATCTTCCTAAATACCGATAGCTCCCTGAGCTCGCACATCCTATTTCTGGTCCTACACTCAGATATGGCCACCGACTTAGCCCGCGACTGCCCTATTCTAAATATGAGCTCTCTGGCTCCCTTACACTACAACGTGTCTTTACTATCGCACCGATGCGGCACCTCATTTAACCTATAGCATGGGACGTCCCCGCCTACTCGCTTCGACTCACAGTCTTACACGCCTTCAGACAGGAATTGATTTTTCGACAAACCCCCAGATTTTTATTTAGATCGACAGAACATTGGTTCTCATCTTAATTGCCTCTCTTGAACTTGGATTTGGCCGCTTAGATCTATCATAATTTAATATTCGCTTTTAAGTTCCTTAAGTTCGTATTTTTGGTGTTTCTCGACATTCGGTGACAGACCAGATGCATAATATGGGTGTGTGTTCAGAACCTGTGGTATGTACTCTTTTTACAACAATTACTTATTAACTAGCCATAATTACACAGATAATGACTGCATGAGAATACTCGTCTCTCTAACTCATTTCATCTGTTATCAGATAGCTCATCAATGGGTTCGCGAGACGCGCGATAATGGACATAAAATTCCATGTTTAATTAGCAGCGCATGGATTATTACTGGTCTGTTTAAGTGACAAATCGGTTGTCGGAGTTCATCATAAAAACGCATATTATTTTAACTTTGGCCCGAACGAGAAAATTTATCAAAGATATGTACAATTTAAACAACAAAATCGAAAATTCAAGCTATCACCTTGACAAGATCTCAGCGGCCAAGTTCAAGAGAAGCAATTAAAATGAAAATTAATGTTCTGGTTATCAAAATAAAAATTGGGGGATTTCTCAAAAAAATCATTCCAGTCTGAAGGCGTGTAAGACTGTGGGTCATAGGCGAGCGAGGAACTGGGGATGTCCCATGCTATAGGTTAAATGAGGTGCCGCATCGGTGTGAAAGTAAAGGCACGTTGTAATGTAAGGGGGCCACTGAGCTCATATTTAGAGTAGGAACAGTCGCGGGTCATATATGAGTATAGGATTAGAAATAGGAAGTTCGAGCTCCGGGAGCTATTTGCAATTAGGTGGACGGCATACCTGTTGTAGAAGGCATGCCATACGTAGGCAGAGTAGGCTTTGCCTGCTTGAACATTATTCTGAGATAAACGGAGGGGACGTTTAACCCCACTGGTGGCGACTGCTTGAGTGAAAAACATCCAGTAAAATTACAATAACCTAGTGGCCGTGATACGGCAGTGGTAGAGTGACATTCCGTCACTTGTTAGAGGAATGGCGATATAGTTAAGTGACAATAGGTTAGTGGCCGGGCGACGGCAGTGAAAGAGTGATTTGAAAAGGCGACCAAAATCCAAAAAAAACAGTGACAAGGAAGAGAAATCGGCGACAAAAGTGAATGTGGGCCCGCAAGTGACTCAAAAGCTGTGTGCGTGGGGTGCGATTGACGTTCTGTTTTTCGTATTTATTGGATTTCATGTAAGTCATAAATTATCATATTTATTTTTATATACTTGTTCTAAAATTGTTGTTTTCAGTGAACCTCTGTTGATTCATGCCTTTTGGGGAAAAGTCATTGGCCCCTTCTGGATAAGAACCACCCCAACAAAAACGAAACGGGCGGGTTCGTCACGGTGAGATATACGTTCACGCACGGATTCAGGAGACACTCCTTGAGAGGCGTGAATCTTTTCCCCCAGCAACGGCGAAGCCCGGTTTCCGACACACATATTCTGATTTTAATCCAGCTCCTTCCAACAAAGTTTGATGGTTTGTGGTCTTTAGTGTCATATATGACGTCTCTTATTTTGATGATTTTTTTATGTTAGGTGATATTTAATTGTTTATCCAATACGAACAGAAGACGACACTTTTAAACAACTGAAAAAAGGTCATTTTTGCCTCACTAAAATAGCTTATGAGCCCTCATTGGACCGAGCTCAATGAGCTCGTTCCAACAAGAAGCCATAAGCTTTGTTTTTGAATTGTTATTTTTGTGAATAACGCTGAGTGGTTTTGAACGTTACGTTACCGAAAGGGTTAGGGCGCATTAGAATGTAAGAATTGAGGAGTTAAGTGGGATTGTAAAAAAAGCATTCATGCGTTTCTTTCATTTTGTTGTGTGTTGCTTGAGCATTGTTCGTCCAGAGTTTGAAGTAATTAAATACTCTGGAAATGGCGAAGTTTAGAGTGATATTAGATTGCCCGTGCGTTGTTGGAAATAATAGAAGGAAATCTGTTACTCCTGACGTCGATGATTAGTGCCTGGTGGCAGTCTTGCAGGTATAGATGTTATAGTAATCAACGGGTTATTATTTGCATTCGTTCACGTCTTATTGATTTTGGGTGCTGAATCGTGTGTTCGAACACGCATACCGTCATTAAATTACTGGAAAGTAGGGGATTTATCCTCGATCGATTCCAATCGTGTCCTGCTTTTTATGGTTCCTGTTCCGACTGCTTGTTTGGATTCGTTCTGACTAGATCAACATACTTTGTCAAACGGTTCAATCCGAAAATGTCAAATCTTTGCTTGGAATTCGCCATCACGTAACATATAACGTGAACTATTCTTCTGGTTATCAGCTCAGCTGCTTTAGAACGTAATTCAAAGCGGGAGGTTAAGTGGCGTTTGGTAATGTCAACGGAGAGGATAGACGCAAACCAGACACCCGCAGCACGTGAGGGGGTTGCTAAAAGTAGGACCTTCTTGGTAACAACTGAGGTTTTTAAAAGACGGGGCGCGATTGTGCATTTTAGAGCATTTTAAATCCTTAAATACATATGTTTCGCGTTGGGCACTGCGAATCACATATTTTCGATTTGAATCGAATCTTCGAGTCTATTATTCGAAATCGAACGGAGCTCGAATCGATTACAGGCGTCTTGAAGTCCCGACTGATAAAATATTCCAACTACAGCACCAATACGTGCCTTCGCCTTAATGATCTGGGTGGAATATTACCCAGTAAGGATTTTTGTTCCAAAACAGAAACGGGTCCGAGAATTCTGTACCAGGTATTGCACGGGGCTAGCCGTTAGCCGTGAGCTCATCGTCGATATTGCTTGGGAACTTTAAATTTGCTTCCTGCAGTGGTAGTGGCTAGTGAAACTGGAATTAGCATGCATGGTGGCATGGGTACAGATGCTTTTATGTTAACCCTTTACCCAACGTAACGGCCAAAACCGGCCAGCGCTTTTCTCAAAAATCTCCAATTAATTTTCTTTATTTTTTCATTTTTTGTCTCAAAAACATAGGTTATGACCCCTCGTTGGAACGAGCTCGTCGAGCTCGTTCCAACGAGGGGTCATAACCTATGTTTTTGAGACAAAAAATGAAAAAAAAAATAGTTATTCAAGAATTTTTTTTGCAAGTGTCGTCTGCTTTTCATATTAGGTAAAGGGTTAATATAATGGCAATTACAGTCAGTCTTCATTTTCAACATTATTTATGTACAATTTCTATCTCAGCTATACGTTTTGTGAGACGACTAAGATGAATGATACCAAGCGAAATTCCAATGAAAAGTTTTGAAGGAAAACTAATTGGACAGCCGATTTCGATTCGTGCCGAATGCCAACTTTAGATTCGAAATCGAATCGAATCTCGAAGCTTCGCAGAAC
Organism: Pictodentalium vernedei; assembly: GCA_031216915.1. Taxonomy (NCBI): domain Eukaryota; kingdom Metazoa; phylum Mollusca; class Scaphopoda; order Dentaliida; family Dentaliidae; genus Pictodentalium; species Pictodentalium vernedei. The sequence continues at coordinate 639,989,875 of CM062296.1, read as the reverse complement.
CCAAGTCTCTCGTGTCGTTTTGCAGCTAAGATCAGTTACTTTATCATTCACCCGATCCACCACGCCAAACGCGCAGTATCTTTTAATCCACCACCTCAACCGCCCAATCTGACATCAGCATCCTCAAAAATATTTGCTGACATCTCTAACAGGAGAAGGCATTCACATTCACTAACTTTCAACAAAGAACAAAATGGATTATTGTAGGGGGTGATCTGACTCTCATATCCTCTGTTCTACTTCCATCTGCGGTACAAAATGGCTATTCCTGGTGCCCAATTCGGGTATGTATATCTCGTCTCATACGAACCTGTGCTTGCGCAGCTACAGACGGTTCGGCTAATCTAATAAATGACACCTTACAGAATATATGGACGGAGAAAAATTACAAACCAGTTTGAGATTTAAAATTCCTCATTTTTCAAAAATCTTGTTCATTCTATTTGATGCGCGTGTATATTGTCGCGATCGGAATATCAGATCTGATTCTGTATCAGTTCCCCTTTGAAACAACTGTCTTGGCTTATTAACTTACCAAGCTACCCGTGGCTGATTTTTTCTGAAATAATTTCACATAATTTCGCTTCAAAAATAAAAATTCACAAAAGTAAAATATATTGCCGAATAATTTTTGATAGTGACAGTAACAACCATTAATTGGGCGTACTCTCTTGTTTGTCGTTGGTTGCACCAGTAGATCACCGCTCTGTTTATTTTTGTATTACCTTATAATAAACAGTTCCTGAATATCCCATTATTTCACCCCACAAACTAGTAGAATGTCACACTGGTTGATTGTGTGATAAATGTATTATCAGCATTAAGTACATGTGCGAAGATATACATCTGATTTTTGCGATCTCGTCTAGAGATGTTTACAGACGACGCGTCAGTGATTGAATTACTACACAAGGCCTCGAATCTAATACAATTTTCTAGTTTGAGGAACGGAAGTAGTCGTGCATAGGTATACTCGTAATGTGCAAAGCTCAGAGAAATTGTTTTGTAACTTTAAACTTGAAATAAACCTTTTTAATTTCAGCAAGATACGTCTGATGACGATTGTTTTCTGAACATCAAGAAAATCGGGGAAACGAAGCGATTACTTTGGTATCGAAAGCAACTTGGGTGAGGGAGGTATGGATTAGGAGAGGTCTATGGGAAAGAAGGCAAAAGAGTATGTTAAGGTGATAGCCAAAAGTTGTGATTTTGTTGTATAAAAGTGTAAATATTTTCGATAATATTTCTGCCTGGATTAAATGTAAAGCAAGATAGATATGTGACGGACCCCGAAAACAGGTTTGTCAAACTGACTTTAATTCAAGAGATTCTAAATGAAGTATGAAATTTAATGTCCATTTTGGCGCACGTGTTCAACGCCATATGGGCTTCTGATAACAGATCAACAGTAAGAGAGACAATATTCTCTTCTGTAATAATTATCTGGGTAATTAAAGAAACGGCAGGTGACTTTTGAAGCGCGAGGAGGCTGCCTTACGGGCAGCCGAACGAGAGAAAGAAATACAGGTAGAGCGAGAAAGAGCTGCGTTAGAGCGTGAAAGGGGTGGGAGAGAAGCTGAAAGGAGGGCGGCCGAGCGTGAAAAGGAAAGTGAAAGGGCTGAACGGCAGGCTGAGATTGAGCGTGAAAGGGGTGAAAGGGAACACGAGAGAGAGCTCGAATTGATAAGAGCTGGGGCCCAAGTTCAGGAAACCAACGGGAGGCAAGGGGAAACGAACGGGTGTGGTCATGGTAGGGCCCCTTTCCCAAAACTCCCTAAATTCTCAGAGGGTTCTGATGATATCGATGCATACCTTCAAAGGTTTGAAAGGTTTGCATCGTGTCATCAGTGGCCTGAGGAATCATGGGATGTAAACGTAAGCCCGTTGTTAACGGGGAAATCCTTGCAAGTATATGCAAGTATGCCTCTTGATTTGGCAAATGATTATGGTGAGCTAAAGAAAGCTATTTTAAAGAGGTTCAAGTTCAGGGAATGTAAGCCCAAGAGAGGGGAAAGTGTATTCCAATTTGTGGCGCGGTCTACTAGGTATTTTTACCGCTGGGTTGAGATGTCGGAAATCGACGAAGATTTTCCGTCCCTCAAAGATCTGCTCATCCGAGAGCAGTTTATTTCAACTTGCGCCCCAGAGTTGGCCCTTTTTTTGTTAAGGAGAGGAGACCAAACAGTGTTGATGGAATGACTAAGGTAGTCGAACAGTACTTGGAAGCCCACGGAGGTAGTATAACCCAGTCCCGGCTGGGAAGATTTGGGGGGAACCAGGTTGCAAAGGCACCGCTTAGGATTAACCCTCCAGAGACGACTGATAACAGGGGTAACACTGGGCCACATAGCCCTAAAGATTTGTCTTGTTTCGTTTGTGGGCGGAAGGGGCACCTAGCGAGGGCCTGCTGGGAGAAAACTCCTCCCACAAAGACAAATTGCGGACTGCATAGGAATGGAAGGAGAGACCCTTTACCAAAGAATTGGAGCGGCGGTCCGACCTGGGACAAAAGGCAGACAGCCGCGTTCTGTCAGACAGTTGGGCCAGAAATTAGTCCACACCGGGATGCTATTGAGAAGGGGGAGCTCGTGTTAGAGGGTGGAAAGGTCCTCCCTATAATTAGTGGAATGTGCGAGGAAGTCGCAACCTCAGAAGACGGAGGGAAAATGCCCGTGTACCCGGGGTGTGTGGGTAAACATGAAGTGCAGATGCTTCGCGACACGGGATGCAGTAGCGTAGCAGTGTGTCGGCAACTAGACAAGGACGGCCAGCTGTTGGGCCGCGACCACATGTGCATGCTAATAGATGGGACAATTAGGAGGTTTCCCCTTGCGAGGGTGAGGGTGGATACCCCTTTCTATAGCGGTGAGGTAGAGGCAATGTGTATTGAGGCGCTCATCTATGACCTCGTACTTGGGAACATACCCGGGGTATGTTCAGAAGAGACATCGGGGTCGGACACCCGAGCCCAAGCCGCAGATGCACCGCGGCCGGTAAAATCACTGGAGGGACCAGTGGAGTTGAGTAAGGAGGCACAGGTAGAGTGCACAATGGAGGCCCTAAAGGTTAACCCTTCGACGACGGAAGTCAAGGGAGTGGCTGAACGGAAGCAGCCAATGTATGTGGACTAGAGGGGGCATAATGATGGTCGGCACGTGAGTAGACCAAAGGTTAGGAACTTTTGGGTCGGTCAAAAGGTGACCGTGCTCCGGCCGACACGGTTAGGTAGACCACGGTTATAGTGGGAGGGGCCATACGCTGTAACAAAAATAATGGGCAACGGTCATTATCGAGTGGACATAGATGGCTGTGGAGTGGTTTACCACGCAAGGTTTTTGCGGAGATGCCAAAATATAAAGGACACTGAACCAACGCGAACAGCGGGGGCAGGTACATTGGGCCAGGAGAGGCCACAAGAGGTGGCAGGAATAGCCACAAAATGGCAGCAGAGGTGTAGAGGTAGGAGGGGCCCAGGAACTTGGAGTGGAGCACCCAAGGAGAGATTAACAGGAGTTAATCTACAAAGCGTTGCATCTGAGGCAGCGAGCTCTGGTTCGGCAGGCATCGCCTGTGGGCATGGAGGTGTTGGGCGTGAAGATGAGTGGGGTCCTTGGTGGAGGACGCGCCAAAGAATAGGTCCCGGTGGAGGGGACAGAGGGGCTCTCTAGGGAATAGTAAGAGTCCAACCATAAATGGGAGTGTTTATAGAGTTTGTGCCTAATAGGGTAGGTAACCCGCTGACGGGCATGAACCGGGCGTGACAGCCTATCCAAGGATGGGGGCAAGTTAGTGAGATAATGGAAGTTGGGGCAAGGGGCCCATCGGCTGGCTGGGGTTAGGATGGAGACCCCTTGCTAATATTTTTACGCAGGTGTTGCGTGAGTGTGTATAGATACAGGTGCGTGTATGGTTATGATAAAGTAGTATTATATTTTGCGATGTTGAGAGGGATAGTGAGTGTATAGGGGGACCTGTTGGCTGCGTGTGTACTAACGGACCATCCCCTATTGGGCGCCAGTTGAAGTGTGCGCGCAAAGGTGACGTGAGATGTGTATAGACTCATGAGGTTTCAAAGGGGAACCGAGCCAAATTACTGGAGAGTTGTTTGTGGTGCGCATTAGTGTGTGCATGTGTATGACTGTGTGTGTGAAATTTCTGAGTATATTGGTGCAATAGTAGAGCAAGACTGTGAGATAGCTCTAAGAGAGAAGTATTAAAGAGTATGTTCCTTGGTAGGGGGTTGTCAAGGTGATAGCCAAAAGTTGTGATTTTGTTGTATAAAAGTGTAAATATTTTCGATAATATTTCTGCCTGGGTTAAATGTAAAGCAAGATAGATATGTGACGGACCCCGAAAACAGGTTTGTCAAACTGACTTTAATTCAAGAGATTCTAAATGAAGTATGAAATTTTATGTCCATTATGGCGCACATGTTCAACGCCATATGGGCTTCTGATAACAGATCAATAGTAAGAGAGACAATATTCTCTTCTGAAATAATTATCTGGGTAATTAAAGCCAGTTAAAATCTAATTGTAGAATACAGTGCATCACATATGTTCTGGACACACGCCCATATTACGCATCTATCCTGTCTCCGAAATGTCAAAAGATACCACAATGCGAGTCTTTCAAAGGAATGTTAATGCCAGCGTTAAATTAAGATAGATCTAAGCGGCCAGGTTCAAGAGAAGCGATTAACTGAGAATAAATGTTCTGGCTATCTAAACAAAAATCGGGGGATTTCTCGAAAAATTCATTCCAGCCAAATCCAGTCGGAAGGTGTGTAAGGCTGTGGGTCGTTGCGAGGCAGTTGGCCCGAGAGCACTCAGAGAAGGTCCGAATTTAGCCTTGGCCGTTGAGGGTCATAGGCACCGAGATTGAAATTCCGCGTATTGTCGTAACCCAGGGAGGGTTGTAAGGTACCGATAATAGTTTTTTAACGGTTGCGAACCGTAGTGGCATAGTAGCCAAAGAAGCAAAAGCTGTAACGTTGAGGTCTAGAGACCGTATTAAGAGCTTGAGTGAGCGCTGGAATAGCTCGCGAGATGAGAAAGTTTTAGGCGGTGCGAGAATTGCTGATGTTGCGAACACTTTGCAGAATAGTTTTATGTAAGCTTTGTTAAGTATATATCTGAAGGCGAAGAATAACTTAAGCCCGTGAGAGCCAGTCAAGGCGCGAAGTGATCGTGAACTGTGGTAGACGCCGATTGTATTGTGATTGAACTGTGAGAACGCTGATAGAGTCACACAAGCAGGACATTATATGTGTCAAGCCCGACCGACGGTGAAGTTAACCCTGCGAGGGGAAAGCAACGAAAAGAGAATAGACACTTTGTATTCATCACAAACCGTGAGAAGATGAAGATGATGTGAGGTTGATCCAGCGGACACAGCTAGCTGTGGGAGACGTCGAGGGCCCTAAAGAATAAACTTTTATTCGCGTAATTAGTGTATTCATATGGATAATTTTGTGAGTAAATTGTTTCATATTATATTTCTTCGTACATGTGAATAAATAATCTTTTCAGTGAATCATCGTTGATCACCCTTTGGCGTTGTAAGCCACAGACACCTCAGAAATCCTAAGAGTCCCAAGCGGATAGGGCACTGATAAGGTGGCAAGGTTTACGTTCGAACTGGGGTTCAGACGACAGTCACTGGCTGTCGGCTGAGCACTGATAAGAACATAAATTTTCCTCCATCACTTAACCCCTGTAATCTGTGACAGAGTAGATGTATTGGTCTGTTCAATGGGCGTGTGGTTACTTGGGTGAATGGAGAACAGGCGGTATGTGATTCATATGGGGAAGTCGCACCTCTGTCATGTGAATCATTTTTATTTGTATTATTTCAGTTTCGGGGGATATAACATTTCCGTTGACGCCTTTCAGTAACTGTGAGTTCGACGGCAAAATTCTCGAGTTTTATTTACGCAATATTGCAGTTGTACCCCGATGGTTCAGTACGCCTCGTTAGTTCTACTAATTCACTGTGAAGTGCAGTCGATAGTCAAACAGGTGTGTTAAACATTATGGTACAATCAACAAATCTGACGAGTATTGCACATCTGAGGTTCGTTTTGCAGAACTCTTCCGACTGAGTAGGCTTGCCCTCATCTCGATTACAGTCGACTTCAGTATCCAGTTGTTGCGTGTTCAGTTCGTCTCTTACAACATAATTCAAGTAGATTTGCAAATCGAGTCAATTGTGTAGTCAGAAGGGGTAGTAATAGGGGTAGTGTGGCACCCCATCTCCCATTTCAAAAAAGGTTCACTCATAGTAAACATTAGTCCAAACTCGAACCCAAAGTCCGTAACATGATTTTTGGCGCGGTGCGTCCACTGGACGAACCACACTACAATATTCTATTATATACTAGCCGGTGAATTATCGCAAATTACCTAAAAGATATTTTGCGATATCCATCGATTCAATGGATGTCGAGGAATATCCCTCAGTAGCTTCCTAAATGACGTTACGCTACGCCGCATCACGTCGCCTTGAAGGTACGATCAGCTGATCTTTGTTATTGTTTTGAAACGTGCGTATCTGGGGTCGAATTGGGCTGAATATTGTGTAATAAAATGTATCGTAGCATATAATAAAAGAAAATCTATTCTATTTTAGTCAGTATCTGGAATTATCTCATTAGTGTGGACCTGAAAGTTTTAATTTAAAAAAATAATATTTTCTGGTCCACACGATGAGTGTTTTCAGTAGCTTCCTAAATGACATTACGCTTCGGGGCATGACGTCGCCTTGGAGGACCGATCAGCAGATTTTTGTTATTGTCTTGAAACTGTTTCCAGTCGAATTTGGGCTGAATATTGTGTAATGTCACGTAGCATATAATAAAAAGAAAATCTACGCTGTTTTAGAGACTATTGGGAATTATCTCATTCGTGTGGATCTGAAAGTATTATTTTTCACTCGTCCACACTCATGAGATAATTCTCGATATTCACTAAAACAGCGTAGATACCCTCTATATATTACTGCCCTTGAATTCAAGTTTGGATTCGGTTAAGGTCCCCAAGCAATACTGTTGAGAGCAAGCTGGAGTTTATTTCTACAAAATGTACCAATTTAAATGAGTAGAAGTTTGTAGAAATAAACTCCAGCTAGTTCTCTACAGTATCACAGATTCACTCTCATGGGCATAAAATATCGAGACATTTCCTGGGGATCCCCACCAAACAGAGGGGACATCCTTCTTATGCTATCCCCAGTTTTTTGCCTGTGGCAGTCGCGGATGACCTTCGGTCATTGAAGGTCCATAAAACCCAAATTGACTGAGTGGTTACGGCAGTGGACTTCAAACCGAAAGGTTCGATCCCCGCCACCGGTAACTGTGTTGTGTCCTTGGGCAAGGCACTTCATCCCGATTGCCCATGTATGGGAGTGGGGGCACTATGGCGACGTGTACGTACGAAGGCGAACTGCACATAGATGGTGCACTTGTCTTCAACCGATGCCAATCCTGCTTGCGTTGAGTTAGTACGTTGGGGAGTTTGACAGTTGCTGGCCGTTGCTCGGTGGTTCTGTCAGGGTACTCCGGCTTTATCCACCCTTAAAACTGTCCGACACGAGGCAACCCTGGCTGTCGAAAGCGCCGCTAAACTCCAATAAATAAAACCCAAATTATTACCCACCCTGAAAAATCCTGGCTGCACTCTGCTTGTTCTTTCTGTTTCATGTAAATTTTCCAATTTCTTTTTGAGAATTATGTCATTTGGCTTTTGAATATATGGCGCCTATTCAGATTGGGTTAGATGTCGAGGGTGATGCGAGGCATATAATAAGCTACAATTCTTTATTTTTCATCTCATTTTGTTACTTTGACAACTTGAAATGCCAATTAGTTTGCGAAACAATGACTTCACTGAGACCAATGTTCTAATTAAGACACAGAAAATATCCACGGTAATCCAGACGTAACGAGTTGTGTGACGATTAAGGTGCGTAGAGAATATAGTAATGATTTTCTGTTTTGCGGCGAGCATTTAATCAATTTTAATTCTTAGAATCCTGCATTAACAACAAGGAATTTACTGAACATAAAAAATCAAGTTTTGTGACTTAGCAGTTGTTGCTAATGATGTGTCCACTGCCCTTTCAGGCAGACGACACGCGATGAAAAACAACTGCTAAGAAATTCAACTATTTCTTTTCAATATTATCTGTTCCGGGATAAGAAGAAAACTTTACAACACCGAGACAGGGACGTAACTATGGTGGTGAGGGTGAGCTACATGACCAGTTTGGAGTACTGAATCGGATAAGTTAATTAAATATGAAGTTACGTCACGACTACTACATGTATATTTTATTTATTCACTAACAGTATTTGCTTTCTTTCCAATCAGCGGCCTTCGTTACGCATGTACCAAATTTTGTAACTTCCGAAAGCCTCAAGGTCGTTCAAGGTAAGAGTTTTCCATGGAGACATTATATTGGGGTTGGGGGGGGGGGGGGGGAGTCAATAAGCTTTTCGGTTTTTCGAGACTCTAAAAACAGCTTCTCACCCGAGTCCGGAAGAAGCGACAAGCAATGTATGAACTGGGGCAAGGCAAGTGTTCTTTTTATAGTTGTTTTACCTAAAAGGGATAAATGTCTTAAGGTCCAGCCGTTCGGTAATTTTTGTTCAGGAAATTATTTATAACATAATTCTCACAGAAAAGGTTGAATTCAGTACCCAGCATTGTAAATGGATTCCGGTGATTTCAATTTAGTCGTTCTTTTGTGGAAATTTCATCGCCACAGCCCCTTTATGATGCAATCCATGTCACTTGAGTTTTATTAAAATTTGGGACTGTAGCGAATAAGTCGATACCGGTACTGCGTTTAAAGGGGTTTCGTCTCCATTTATAAAAATCGGCGGGACGTCAGGGTATTAAGTGATTGAATATTCAGACTGATTACTGTGTATCCCTCGAATGTCAAGGTTAAATTTTAACGCTGTGCTTAAATCTCGAAACTCATTATGAACAGGTGAGGCGATAAGGGATCGCCTTGTCTAACACCTCGCTGCAAGTCAATTTTTTTCCTAATAATGCCCAGTATTTAGAATGACGCCTGGGATATTTGCGTAAAAGGTTTTGAACCATCTTATAATGGGAGGGCCAAATTTTTAAAAAGGATAACCTCAATAAAAGGCCATTTCAAATAGTCCAAGGCTTTTTCGAAGTCCAATAAAATAATCATTCCGGGAATATTTTGCTTTTCACTTTTCTTAATTAACTAAAAAAGTAAGTAAAAAGTTGCTTCGCCAATATTCCTAGATTTCAAAAACTCAAGCAGGGTCCCTGATATAAGTTTTGGCAATACGGGGTTTTTTTTCGATTGTCAAAAGCACTGGACCATATCTGTACGTCAACACTCATCAGCGATATTGGTCTCCATTTTTTTATATACATGTAGGGTTTATTGGGTTTTGAAATACATGTGGTCATACCCCCTCTTTGTGTAACTGAAAGCTCTTGGATGCTATACCCAAGGATTAAGGGTTTAATAAGAAATGTACCTAAATCTTTCAAAAAATATTTGTAAAACTCACCAATAAACCCGTCTGAACCTAGACTTTTGTTATTTTTCATTGACTTTAGTGCACTCATAGTTCGAAAGAGGGCATTCAAGCGTTTTACTCGCGTCTTACTCTAAACAGTTTAAGAATGGGTTTTTCGGGTTAAAGCAGGATTGTTCGTTTTTAATTTCAGCTTCTGATGGAGTGTTGAGGTAATTTTGAGGAGTCGAGATTTTTGTAACAAATTTGCAGTTCATGGGTCGCCAGATAGTCTCCATGAGTTGCAAAATAAATAATGTCCCATTTCCCCAATATTTGCAGAGGGAAACTATAGGATTGACCTCCTGGATGAAAGAAACTGGAGAAAATGGGTTTTCCCTCTTATGCATTAATACGATATCGAATTTTCTGTGATAAGCAACTAATAGCCAAGTTACCCTGCGATAATCAACCAACAGTAACTCGCACTGTGCAAAACCATTTGTAGTTATCAGCCAGCTTTTCTTTTCCGAGAGGGACTTAAGCTGTTTTTAACAACCTATTGCTTTAGAGTGGTGTGAACTGAAAATCTTAACTTTTTTCCATTGTTCAAAATGCAAAGTCCCTTTTTAACCCTAGCTCCTGTCCAGGTTCTTGCGGTCAAATTTCACAGAGTAAATTACAGCTCAGTGAATTTATGGGGGTAGACCATTACATTTGTTGATTGATCCACCCACAGATAATGAATATGGACTGCCCCAACTGAAGCAAATTAAACTGTCTTGGGAGATTCCAATAGGATTTAAAGGGTTAAATATCATCACGACTATTAGTGTTCCTCCTGTTTCTATTACATTTCACCCTTTTAAATCTGGGATGTGGAGAGGCGTATTCAATTGGGTCCACTTCCGGAATTGCAGCTACACCTCCCCCCTCCCCAGTTTTTGGGTGGCCACCGAATTTCCAAATTCGGTGAAGTTCATGAGTACCTGTTTCTGACAGCTCTCATCCCGAGTGACTAGCCTGTCTCCATCGGAACAGTTGGCCACAGACACGAAGGTAGAACATATACAGAGAAAGAGAGTTACATGGAAAGCTCAGCTACCCGGGGTATATATCCAGCATTATTAAGCGATAAAGACAGCTTGGTTTCTTCAAAGACCTCCGCAGAGGCATAAAACTGTCCAAGTAATTGCTAGTTTGGTGATGTGTGAGTCTGACCAGCGCCTTAACCCTTTACCCAACGTAACGGCTAAAACCGGCTAGCTCTATTCGCAAAAATCACCATTCAATTTTAATTATTCTTTTCTTCTCTTTTTTTATCAAAACATATCATATGACCCCCCATTAGAACAAGCTTGTTGCGCTTGTTCCAATGAGTGGTCATAAGCTATGTTTTTGACTCAAAAATATAGTTATTCAAGAATTTTGTTTGCAACAGTCGTCTGCCTTTCATGTTTGGTAAAGGCGTAAATTAGCCATGGCAATAGGCAATGCTGCGGTGAAAGCTGTGACATTATTGGTAATGGGTGGTGTTTGTAAACTCCTTGTCTGGAAAGCTCTCTAAAAGTAGATATAGATAAGTGCACACAGCTTTTGATGGCCACGTAACCATGGGTCACCCACCCCACAACCACCACATCCGCTAATATCTGAAGAAGCTTATGAGTCTGAATGTGAATGTTGTATTTTGTAACGTTGTCACAAATTATTCGTATCTATTTTGAACTCCTAGGAAGTGACAATAATACTTTAATCGTCCAGCTCTATATATGAGGCTGTAGAAAAAACATTTTACCTCCCCGATTTATGATAGAGTGTGTCTAGTCGTTGAGTGTCGAACCGCACTGACTTTAACCCTAGCACTCTAACAGTATAATATATAACCGTCTTAAACAGTATACCATACTTGAACCCAGAAATCAACTGAGGATAGGGAGGGTGGTGGCTCGGGATTTAGAACATTGGACTTTTAACCTTAAGACAATAGATAGTTCGATCTTGACCAACGGTTACTGCGTTATATCCTTGGACAAGACAATGAATCTCGATTGCCCTCGTGGGGATGGTGGTGGAGTGGAGTGGGCGTACGGTGGCACTGTTTACTAAGGCGCACTGTACGTGGAACGTGCAATTGCTTTCAACCGCTGCTTACTCTGCTTGTACAGAGTAAGTTGGAGAAGCTGACAGTTGCTCGACGTTGCTCAGTGGATCTCTCTGGTTACTCTGGCTTCCTCCACCCGTATAACTTTCTGACACGAGGTGACACTGGCTGTTGAAAGTGTCGTTAAATCCCAATAAACAAACAAGCAAACAATGATATCTTGTTTTACGGAACTCACTGTGCCCTGTTAAACAGTGTATCATTGGTTGAATATGGAATCAATTTTCTATACAAATTGATACTGCGACCTATTTAATGTTTGACCTCACTGCGCTGAGATTGAAATTTATGCATACTGCACTGAAAGTGTTGAACCGTCACTTAAATCTAACCCTTTGAAGCCGCGAGGCCGCTGTTCTGGCCCATGAACACGAAACGTCATAATTTCATTAAGGAGAATGGCTGCAAAGTGAATGTGCGAAATCAAATCAATATTTTCAACGTGCAACCCCAAGGCTGCACGTCGAAAATGTTAATTGGTCTACCCCAAATAATGAATATGGACTCTTCCAATTGCTGCCATTGAACTGACATGGAAGACAACACCACAGGGCTCTAAGGGTTAATTTGCAACTGAATGAGTCAAGTATGGGGGGTAAAAGCACTCTAATATTGTATTGCAGTTTTCTTTTTACTTGCAACTCGCGAGTGTTCACTTAATTATCTTACTGATTTCTGGTAATGTTCCATCGTGTCTCAATTAGCGTATTGCTACCGTTCTGGTATATAGTCTTTCACTATCAAAAAGTACTCTTGTCTGTACTAATTAATAGAAGTAGCAAGTTGTGAAATACAAGCGGCCATGTATACGAACAGGAAAGGTCAATGTAACTTACAAATAAAACGTATTTTATTCCCTCTTAAATGATTGCGATAAGTCGCTCGCGACGTAGTCATGCTGTTCTCGATAGTTAACTGTCAGTTCGTTCGTTCGTTTGTATGTTTGTTTGTTTGTTCGCTCGTACGTTCGTTCGTTTTTTGGGGGGATACAGGTGTTGTCCTGTTGTTCGCTTGTTTGCTTCTGTTTGAATGATTCTCTTTTTGTCTTTCTTTTTATTTTTGGCGAGTGTTTTCTCCATGTTTTTTTTTTTTTGTCTGTTTGTTTAAAAAGGAGGGCTTCAATCATTTAATCCTATAGCCCTCAAGGGGATAATCCCACATCCCTTGGGGATGTGGGATTATATCATGACCTTATTGTTAATAGGGCCTCCATCGGGCTTCGAAATACGATTCGATTTGACTTCGCCCCGATTCAATTCGAATTTCGTGAAATTCCATACAGAAATAATAGTGATGCAAAGCGCCCCTGCTGTCACTCTAGGCGTCACTGACAATTTTCGTCGTTAACCCTTTACCTAACATGAAAAGCAGACGACACTTGCAAAAAAAATTATTGAATAACTAATTTTTTTCATTTTTTGTCTCAAAAACATAGGTTATGACCCCTCGTTGGAACGAGCTCGACGAGCTCGTTCCAACGAGGGGTCATAACCTATGTTTTTGAGACAAAAAATGAAAATATTTTGGAAATTAATTGGCGATTTTTGAGAATAGCGCTGGCCGGTTTTGGCCGTTACGTTGGGTAAAGGGTTAAAGGAGATTTACACGAAAGTTAGCTCTCTTAATTTTCTAATGTTGTCAGTAAATTTAACTCTAAGGGTGTGGAAATTTCATATAAAACTGCAAATTTCGAAATGTTGGCAAAATTGTTTCATTTTCCAGAAGAGCAGCATAAAAATACAGAAGCTAGCGTTTCACAATTTTTCTCCCAGTCAGTTTGACTATTATTCCTCTGTTTAAACCCGTTTTTAAAAAGAAAACGGCGCTTTTTACCATCTTTTGATGTTCTGTAACTTGTTTCAGTTCATTATATCAGCAGTGTGCGCGTTTTGACATATAATACAGACACTATCCTTTCCTTTATAATAAAAGTTTAGGAGGTCAGATTTTCTACTTTTTTTCCCCTTGAAGTATAAAAAATTGCAAATTACTGTAAAAAACCGTTCGCTTAACAAAGATCCAAAGTGGACTTACCGAGTTGCTTTTAATTAGCTTGCCACAAAAAGTCATGTTTCCTTTTGTAATTTTTAATAAACAAAAATGACTGTCTGTTGTTTTCGCTTATTAAACGTAACAAAAGGAAACTTGGCTTTAATTTCTACTGATGTAATAGATGGTTTCTCAACAATTACAAGCTCCTGTTAAGACATTATTCGCCCGTCTAACAATTTCCGGGGAGATAACTTTAATCGAAAGTCGATTTTTATGATGAGATAAGTCAGGGATGCCATTTCCTTGATTCTCGAGTCTTGAGTGCGGCGAATGGTGTATTGAGTGGAACGCGGATTAATATGGTACGTCGATTATAGAGAGGGGTGGGGGAGATAGTCCACGATGGACGAGAGGTGCAATCAGCGAGATGCCGTCTGAACTCAGGTGTGACTGTTCTGCTCAAAGTTTTACCTCGGCCATCCGCGTTTATTGGGGACAACAGATTCTTTCCGGGGTGTCAGTGACTTTAAATCAGAGCCCTGCGAATCTAAAATTCCCGGTCGCGTTGAATCAGGTTTCACGGATCTTTTAGTTGTAAATACTGTGCCGCCATTTAACCGTAAATATTTCAGATCGCCACTCAAATATTGTATTTAATGACTCGGCTGCCAGGGCAAGTCAATCAAAAAACGGAATTGCCAGAACGGAGTCAAATCGTTTCGGAGGGGGCGTGGTGGCTCAGTGGTTACGGCATTGGATTCCACACCAAAAGGCCCACGGTTCGATCCCCGTCAGGGTTAGCTGTGTTGTGTTCTTTGACAAGGCACTTAATCTCGAATGCCCATGTGGGGGCACGGTGGCTCTGTGTTCATCGGCGTACTGCACACCGATGGTGCACCTGTCTTCAACCAATGCTCATCTTGCTTGTGCGGAATTAGAACACTGGGGAGTCTGACAGTTGCTCGCCGCGGCTCGGTGGTTCTCTCCAGGGAACTCCAGCTTTCTCCACCCGTAAAACTGATCGACACGAGGTGACCCTCGCTCTCGAAAGTCTCGTTGAACCCAGTAAATAAATAAATAAATAAATAAATAAATAAATAAATAAATAAATAAATAAATAGTTTCGGAAGCGGAACCACTTGTACTCTTCTTTTGTCGCCGAGTCTCCTGTAGCCAAATCGCTTCATGGCTATCCATTGCCTCAACTTTCTGAATTTACCGACGTTCCAGTAGCACGGCGGATGTCTATCCTGGGTTCATTCGTCAAATATACTACTCATATTTTGCTAAGGATCGCACCTACCCATCTACATATCGTCGTGTGAGAATCATAAGGTTCTATCTTCCACTGGAAGATAGAACCTTGTGGTTTTCACGCGACGATATTTGATACATAAAATGTCAAATGTGTGTAGTAGATTGCTTATTTGTTCTTTAGGATTTAACGACACTTTTAACAGCTTGAATCATAACATGTGGCACAATTTTACTGGTGGAAGGAGTTGAAGTACCTACAGAGAACCACAGAGCAATGGCGAGTAACTTTCGAGCTCTCTGATTTGATAACCTGAAACACGCAGTTAGCACTTGTTGAAAGTAAGTGTTGCGTTGACATGTTATACATATATGGTTGACGTGCTGTACGCCCTCGGTTCACTTGCCTTCAACCAATGCCCACCCCCCCCCCCCCTCCGCCTGCTTGTGCCAGGATGATAAATTAGAGAGTGTGACAGTTACTCAGCATTTCTGAATGCTTCCCTAAAGGTACTGTCGCACTATTACGGGGTTAAATTTGATGGAGGAAAGTTTATGTTCTTATCAGTGCTCAGTCGACAGCCAGTGACTGTCGTCTGAACCCCAGTTCGAACGTAAACCTTGCCACCTTATCAATGTCCTGTCCGCTTGGGACTCTTAAGATTTCTGAAGGTGCCTGTGGCTAACAACGCTAAGGGGTGATCAACGATAATTCACTGAAAAGATTATTTATTTACATGTACGAAGAAATATAATACTCACAAAAAATATCCATAAGAATACACAAATTACGCGGATAAAAGTTTATTCTTTAGGGCCCTAGACGTCTCCCACAGCTAGCTGTGTCCGCTGGGTCAACTTCACATCATCTTCATCTTCTCACGGTTTGTGACAAATACAAAGTGTCTATTCACTTCTCGTTTCTTCCTCCTTTCAGGGTTAACTTCGCCGTCAGTCGGGCTTAACTCATATAATGCTCTGCTTGTGTGGCTCTATCAGCGTTCTCACAGTTCAATCATAATTCAATCGGCGTCTACCACAGTTCACGATCACTTTGCGCCTTGCCTGGCTCTCACGAGTTAAGTTATTCTTCGCCTTCAGATATATACTTAACAAAGCTTACATAATAATATTCTGCAAAGTGTTCTCAACATCACCAATTCTCGCACCGCCTAAAATTATCTTATATCGCGAGCTATTCCAGCGCTTACTCAAACTCTTAATACGGTCCCTAGACCTCAACGTTACAGCTTTTTACTTCTTTGGCTACTATGCCACTGCGGTTCGCAACCGCTAACAAACTATAATCGGTTCCTTACAACTCTCACAGGGTTACGACAATACGCAGACTTTCAATCTCGATGCCTATGACCCTTGACGGCCAAGGCTTATTTCGGACCTTCTCTGAGTGCCCTCGGGCCAACTGTCTCTCAGAATTCTGCTTTCTAAAACAGGTAATGCCGTTTACCTAAAATGCATGTAGCTCCCTGAGCTCGTACGGAAACTTCCCGTTCCTGGTCCTATTCTCATATATGGCCATCGACTTGGCCGGCCCGCGACTATTCCTGTTCTAAATATGAGATCTGTGGCTCCCCCTACATCACGACGTGCCTTTACTTTCGCACCGATGCGGCACCACCTCTAACCTATAGCATGGGACCGTCCCATCTACTCGCAACGACCCACAGCCTTACACACCTTCCGACTGGAATTGGCTGGAATGAATTTTTCGAGAAATCCCCCGATTTTTATTTAGATAGCCAGAACATTTATTCTCAGTTTATCGCTTCTCTTGAACTTGGCCGCTTAGATCTATCTTAATTTAACACTCGTTTTAAAGTTCCTTTGAAAGACTCGCATTCTGGTATCTTTTGACATTTCGGAGACAGGATAGACGCGTAATATAGGTGTGTGTCCGGAACATATGTGATGCACTGCATTCTACAGTTAGATTTTAACTGGCTTTAATTACCCAGATAATTATTACAGCAGAGAATATTGTCTCTCTTGCTACTAATCTGTTATCAGAATAGCCCATATGGTGTTCAACACGTGTGCCATAATGGACATTAAATTTCATGCCAAATTAGCAAAATTTGAATTATTGCCGATCTGTTTTCGGGGTCCGTCACATGTCTATCTTGCTTTACATTTAACCCAGGCAGAAATATTATCGAAAATATTTACACTTTTATACAACAAAATCGCAACTTTTGGCTATCACCTTGACAGGTACAATGGCTTCATCTACCGTAAATTGGCACATCATGACCCAGACTGTTAAAAGCGTCACTGCAAATAATATACACATTTTCCTTTCATGAACAAATTGTGTCGATGAATAGGGGGTGATCCTTAGCAAAATGTGAGAATATATACAGTTTTTGAAGAAATTAATTTTAGTAATAATTACCTTCTTTGAAATCGGAAATACCGAGCTGGACTGATGCAACTTAACCCTTTGAACCCTCGTTTCCTGGAATATTATCGCCTTTGTGTATACATACAGTGAGATGGGTCAGTCCAATATCAATATACAGGAAAGATAAAATAATAACTGCAGTCAGCAGCCGTCAGGCTGCAGACTGCAGTTATTATTTTATCATCAATGCTCCGTGTATGGACCTCTTACAATAAGACAAAAATTGGACGAAATTATGCCTTGGACCGACAAATCGGCGTTCCGAGTTCAAAGGGCTAAATTGGACTTAGTTTCAAGATCTCAATCTTGGGCATTCCTAACGATAACGATCAACATTTATGGGTGCCTGCCATCCTTTTCTACCCTCCTAAAATAACTGTCCCTCTCATTTAGGAGACGATTCTTTTCTGATCGTTACAAAGCGCATATGGCTTTACAGACGTCATAAAATAAAATCGGGCGTAACAGATAATGGCCAATTTGAAACCATGGTAGGTCTTGTGGGTTCGGGGACTATCTAGACCCGGCATCGGGGGAGTCCTGTAGTCCTTGTTGGTATTACTACAGCCAAAATAATGTATTTCACCTTACAGAATATTAAGCACATCTATATACGTGCACATAATATGAAACCTTTGAATTGTAGTATGGGCACTTCTGATTAGAACCGAATTATGAGCTTCCAGCACCTAACTAGTTAAAAGGTTTTTTTTGTTTAAACATATTTTATTTGTCAAAATAAACAAAAAGGATTGGACAACAAGTGCTCAACACTTAAAATACGTCCTCTCCTGTGTATACGATTAACAAGTAAATGCAGCATTTTTTTCAATATAAACACATCATAATAAACAATACGCTATTCAAGATTGTAATGGTGTTAATATGGTAGATATTCAGCGAAAGAAAAGAGAAGGAAGAAAAGAGGGGAACTGATACTTTGCACTCATCAAACAAATATTAAATATCAAACTGTCTCCAGCCAACTCACGAGGCCGCATCGCTCCAGAAAAGCCACATCACTGCAGTGTTTTGTCATCATATATAAAGAAGGTAAGCTTCGTCTAACGATATATCGTCATCTGACAACCACAATGCTCTCTCTTCCATCGGAAGATAGAACCCCATGGTTCTCATGTGACAATAGTATATTCGTGACACTAATATATATGATCAGTTCCAACGTGTGCAGCTATTTCATAAACACGGTACGGGTAAGTCAAGATCCTCCAATCGTATTTAACACCTTAACCATCAAGAAAGGCAGAGGGAATTTGCAACTAAACTTCTCGAATAACTGTCCCTTTTCCATCCTCTGTACCAAACACACAGCTCATGATTCCTCATTGGAACGAGCTGAGCGAGCTCGCTCCAATTAGGAGACGCAAGCTATATTTTGAGGTTAAAAAAGAGAAATTAGTGATTTTATGAATAGCGCTGGTAGATTTAGACCACTACTTCCGGCAAAGGGTTAATCAAGCCAGTCACTATAAACGACTTGCACACCACTCAATGGCTACCAGAGCAATTTTTCCAAGAATGCGGCACTGTCCACCATAGTAGACCAGCACTACATTACATTATTTTCCGGGGGCCTGGAAACATAGAACTAACTACCTCCTGAATGAATATTCTCAAAGGTATTGAATCGATTGGTTGCTTTGATATACCTTTGTATTACTCGAAATAGATGGTCATTTGCAGATGGTGATATGTTAGGGATACCGTAGAGGATATCCGTAACAGAATTAATTGTGATGTTGGTCAGGTCCTGTTGTAGTATTAATCTTTCATTGGTATATCTTGGGCAGACAAAAAAGTAGTGTGATGCGTCTTCCATGCCGTTGTCACACGAGCAGCTGTGTCGTGAATATAATTTTGAAATTTGTCAAAATTTAAATCACTGCATGCATTACGTAGTCTGCAATGCAGTATGTTCATCTCTCTTGAAGCGATTGCAAAATACGATGGTGGCCTACATACCTCGCTTTTGAAATACTTAGTAAATTCACTTAAAGATTCCAGGTTCTTTATATCCACAGGAAGTTAGTTCCACTCTGAGATACAAGATGGGATGAAAGTATTTTTGAATAATTCAGTGTGCATCAGAGGAATTTTGAAATTCGAACGAGCACGTGTGTTATATGGCGAGTAGTCCTGGAATGACTGGGGCAATAGTTCAAGGTGGTATTTTGGGGCATCCCCATGAATAATTTTGAAGAAGGTCACCATCTTATGCAATTTTCGTCGTTGTTCTAGGGTTTCCCAGCCGAGTTAGAAAAGTACTCTCGAAGACGGTACCGTCCTAGTGAGTCCAGTTATTATCCTCCACTAGTTAAAAGTTGTAGGCCCTGTGTAGTGGTATGTGCCGAGAGACAGTTGCGGAATATCGTCTGAATTCGCTATTTACTACACTACTTGAAATATAGTACAAGAGGGGAATACAGAGGAAAAAAACTTTATTCCACAACAAAGTCTTGGACTGAATCTTGTAAAAAAATGAATCCCTCTTCCCCACCACGTACATTACTTTTATTTGTACCCCAACACTGAATACACTGTAAAATATATCACTAGCAGCTACCACAGAAAGTATAGTGTACTGACAATAACTTTGTATCACAAGGTAGCATTGGACTGAATATAGGCCTACTTTAAGCCCCGTGCCTTAAAATATGTCCCGATTCGCGAGAAACTGTTTTAATTCTCGGGAAATCCTACTGCGAGAATCAATAATAAGAAATTAGGATTTGATAGTAAAGTATAACCTTGTGAGTATAACCAGTACATTTATATGTTCCAACAAGACTAAAATCCCCGCCCTCTGATTGGGCGAGAGCTCGCTTAGTTTTTTCTATGTTTACAGCTCCAGTGGCATATATTACCGTCTGATGTCACCAAGTGAAATATTTGAAAAGATGATAAAAATGAGGGGAGATTCAAATGGCATACTGCCTATAAAATCGTATTTTTCGAGGCCAGTGATCATTCTACGAATGTATACTCACAACTCACTTATAAAAAAAAGTCGAGGTTACTCCAGTTCCGTTCAAATCATGGACTTGTTTATGATTTGAACTGAGATGGAGTAACCACGACCTTTGTCTAAGTTATTGAATTTTTTTGTCTAGTGGTGTCGTGGGGTACACGAGAGGTTTATTTACTAACTTTGTTATCGTTAAAGTCTCCTTGTTCATTGAAGCTGCCTTGTTTCACGGTGTGGGTTTGGGGTTTTTGATGGGGTCTCATTGGAACATATCAGTTATTGTGATGAATTGACGATAACATGGTCTGAGGTTTGCGACTCGGAGCCTATGTTCAACTTCGTGTGGTCTTATTGGAACATATACGTTATGGTGATGAATTGATGGTAACATGGTCTGAGGTTTGTGGCTCAGAGTGTATGTTCAACCTCGACGCTTCGCGTCTCCTTTGAACATAAGCAAACCCCAGACCATGTTAGCGTCAGTTCATCACCGTAACTTATAATATTTACTAGAGTTTAACCCTCATGGCCTACTTTCAATTTCGGTGAGTTTCTTGTCTTACATTCTAATATAATAATATAATAATATATTGGGTTATATACGATTATAAAACTGTTATTGCGGCTGAGCTATGATTCGGCTTATAGTGATACAATGTATGACATATTGAATAATGCAAGTTAAAGTGCATTACTAATTGCAATTATCAAACACTGCACTCTGAGGATAAGTTATCTTGAGGGTGTTCCGTTTGATTAAATTTCTAATATGTTCACCCTGGTGAGATCGGCTGGCTTAGAGAGGAGCAAAGACAATTATGTGAAGTCAGGAACAGTTACAGATTTCAGCTGCAGGAACAATTCAGTACAACGATGTATCCATACCTATTACGAAAACACCAATGACTCTAATTGTCATTGTAGGAAGTATGTAACACAAAAACTACTAAACATTGAACCTGATTGAACTGCTAATATATTTCAAACACATCTGAGAACACAGGTGTCAACAAAATCATGTACGAGACCTTCTAGGGCTGGACTTAAAATATGTAATAAATCCCCTCCTCCAACCCAGCCATGCCCCACCCAAACCTTCGTCAAAAAAATCAACAATTTGTATGATATTTTACAAAGCTCTCTGAACTCTGTCGAATACCATATATGTTGTTGGTTTCTACAACATGTCTGAACACATGGAGAGATAACTATAGGTAAAAAGTTAATGATATGACATTCAAGAGTGTTAATGAATTACAATAGAACATGCCTTAAGAGACCGATGTCTTTGGAGACCACGTTTTATATGGACATACCTGGATATACCAGCTTTACTCTATATTTGATTTGTTATGGGAGACCATCTGCCTTAAGAGACCGCTTTGGTCTGATAAAACGGATGTTCTTTCAAGACCTGTCCTACTTTACAAGGTCAATCACTCAATACTGTATGATAAAATTGGTTATGGTGCAGTATGGTGAGAAGGATGATGCAGAAGCATGACCGATAGAACATGAAAAGAAACGTTCTAATTATTTTATTATGCCGAACAAAAGTACGTTCATTGTTATAATTTTAAGCGTTAACTGCAGCATGCCATCAGTCTTGTAACAACAATGTAGTCGAATCCAAAAACATGACGTCATTTCGAACGAATGACGTCTCTTCGAAAATGACTTGTCACTAGTGCCGTCGCTTTGGGAGTTTCTATATCAACAAATGCCAGTGTTTACAGCCGGTCATGTTATAATTCATTGTTAATGCTTGTGTGATAAGTGGTATAAGTTAATGGAATATAAATTCATGTTTCTCGGACGACGGCAGTTGATAGAATTAAGCGGAGTAAAACAATTTATTTTGAACTTGAGGCGGGGATTACTAAACTTGTGGAAATATAATTGATTGGGGTCATTACTCATATTCAGGATTCACTGAGGTGGTGAACAACACGTGAGTTTTTAATAGTTCTGATTCTTTTGAATTCATTGTTTGCAGTTAAAATTGAAAACACACCCACTGAAGATGATATATTTGTTGGTAGGTTTGTGTCTACCGTGAAAAAAGTTAAACGAACACGGAGCCAGTGTTTGGTGTTGAGAAATTCCAATCGACGCTGATCAATGTAAGTGGAGCTTACATTTTCTTCGTTCTCTTGTCTCCTGGGAAAAACGTTCCGATAGTACCCGTGGTTTGCCCCCAAAACTCCAGTACTATGACTTTTAGAAGGTGTCGAATTAACCGGCTGATGTTACAAGCGTGAGGCATAATAACATATGTATCAACGTGCAGGCCTTTATGGGTCTTGGTGATAGTAGATACAGTCCCCTGTCGGTGTTTTCTAATGAAGTCTTGGCTGCCTGTATAGGCAGACAACACTTTGCTGTAGACACCACTAGTACATCAAAGTCTTACCTTATTACCTTATTATTGTGAGACCGCAAAACATAAGTAGGATTCTGCTGGCTTTGGGTGACACTTTCTGAATCTATGACAAGAATCAAATGAACATTTTGGTATAATGAAAGTTGATTTCCATTGTTTTCATTGCGAGCATCATTTGCGAGAATGTAATTGTTGAGAAACGACCTATTACATCAGTAGAAAATAAAGCCAAGTTTCATTTTCGTTTATTAAAAATTACAAAAGGAAAGATAACAACGTACATGCAGATAGCGTTTCCAACAGGCTCGATAAAACTTTCGACAACGGATTAACCATTGGAAATTCAGTCTAAAAACATATGTTTTGACTAAAATATCGATAATATTCCTGCCGTTTTGCAAAATTCTTCTTAAAAGTTTACTGATGAGCAGAGAATTTTCCAAAAAAATATTTGAGGCAGCGGCCGGCGCCCGCCCCTCCTGTATCTATGTCACTGCGACTCAAACTGTCCGACATGCAGAGTGATTGATGTGACTATCTTTGTACGATCAGAACAGGATTCAATCATAATTTAGGATTTTTTGCTAAATACATCTGAAAACAAATAAAATATTTTTTTTTATCCCACCGACTGTCATCACGAGGAGTAGATTTATATACCAGACCTTCTAGGGCTGGACTTAAAATAAGTAATAAATCCCCTCCCCCAACCCAGCAATGCCCCACCCAAACCTTCGTCAAAAAAATCAACAATTTGTATGATATTTTACAAAGCTCTCTGAACTCTGTCGAATACCATATATATTGTTGGTTTCTACAACATGTCTGAACACATGGAGAGATAACTATAGGTAAAAAGTTAATGACATGACATTCAAGAGTGTTAATGAATTACATTAGAACATGCCTTAAGAGACCGATGTCTTTGGAGACCATGTTTTATATGGACATACCTGGACATACCAGCTTTACTCTATATTTGATTTGTTATGGGAGACCATCTGCCTTAAGAGACCACCTTGGTCTGATAAAACGGATGTTCTTTCAAGACCTGTCCTACTGTACAAGGTCAATCACTCAATACTGTATGATAAAATTGGTTATGGTGCGGTATGGTGAGAAGGATGATGCAGAAGCATGTATTTAGTGGGGGTGGGTGGTTCAGATAACACCGGAAAAAATTGTAAAACTGGAAAAAATTACATGGGGTGGGTGGGTGGATCCTCCGACCGGTCAAAAACAAAAAATCGGCATCGGTGTCTGCAAATTTTTAACTAACCCCCCCCCCCCCCCCCCCCCCCCCCCGTCACTGCAGGAAGGAAAACAAATGTTATACCTAACTTCGATATAATTTTCCACATGGAACGTGAAAGACATTTCAAGCCAAGACGTATGTTTAAAATACCGCAGACGTTTTTTGTTAAGTATTTCTGCAATTTTGTAATAAGGACAAGCGGTGAAAAAACCTGCCTGTAAGAGATGGCGCCCACCATGGATTTTGCCGAAAACCTAACATCATAGTCAGACGTCAGTTAGTGGTATAGCACGTATGAATCTCCCTTACTATCTGGAGCTTTGCCGATGCAGCTAGGGTTAAATTCCCACAGAAGCCGACGCTTTTCTAGGTTACTCCCCACCCAGCTAGATTCGGCAAGTGGTATACGTACTGGATATATAGTATGCTATAGTATGTATAGTGATATATGTACACTCATTGGTATATAGTATGGGTATGTGATGGAAAATTGACGGGAAATGTGAATTTTCTTCAAAGGTTTTCCCCACGAAACGGCTGAATTTGGTAATGACGTTGTGATGACATGATGCTGTGACGTTATTGCCAGTCATTATTTATTTGCGGTATCAGTGCCTAGGTGCAGTGCGTGTTAGGATACGTTTTATTCCATGTAGCAGGACGTGCCCCGGTGACACCGTGTTGGGTTGTCATGGTAGCCCGCGTGAGCGTCCATGTTTTGGCGTCATTACCGTGGTGATACATGGTTTCAGTTCGCAGTGCGTGTTCTTAGGATGATACGTGTTTCAGCCGCCCATTTTGTTAACTGGAGGCCGCCAGCTTGGTTTCTATGGCGGCATGTGATTGCTACGTCTCCCAAAATCCTCTGATAGGGAGGGATGTTTTCTAAAGGTGTGTTCGATTGAAGTGTTCGGATGGTGTGTTCGATTAAGTAGGAGTAAATCCAATTTCTGCGAACAACCCGACGATTCCCCAAATTTCCAGAATCTTCGTTTGTTATCTATCCAAACTGCCCTCTTTGATGGCGTGTGGTAACTATGAGCAAAAGGCTTCTAATATAGTGTCGATGTGTTCTGGGGATGCGTTTGACTCGATGGAAGGAAAAAGATGGCGGCAATAAAGGAAAAAGATGGCGGCAATCTCGGATCACGTTTAATTTCGGCTCTTGTATTTTTGGGGGTTGAGTGTCAATGGAATATATCTAACGTCTGTTATTCACTGTGGTATGATCTGTTAAATGACTATATCTTTATTTTGATAGTTTTCTGGATATTTTCAAGAGTGGGAAAAATGAAGTTTTTGTGACTTTCAGTTTGTAATATTCACCATTCTGAGAACCGGGAAGGATGGCTCCAGTAAATACCTGTGTACAATGTGTGCAATAGAAACAATAGAAACAATACGTCTCACTGGATCCTTTGTTGAAGAGTCAATGGCGTGTTACACTGGGATAATTATCAGATACAGATATTGCTACTTTTGATTTAAAGCAATTTTCCACATGAGCACTTGAACACTTCTCACCATGGCAAGTAGAGGTGTCACCAAGACGGGAATTCCCAAAACTGTAAAAACGTCATCATTCAGTCAATCAGGTCAAAACTCAAAGAAACGTACCTCTGAGGAGCTATCACCACTTGAGGGCAGAACACAAAGGAAACGAGCTGGTTCGCTTGGGGATGTATCTATCTTGCCTTCGACAAATGAACCAGTAAAACAAGAGAATGTCGTCAAAATGGATGAAATTATTTTCAATACTGTGTCACAGAAACCTTTTATTGACAGACTTATTCAACATTTGCCTGAATCGGATTCTATTAAAATTGACGCCATCCTCAGCAGTATAGGAAAACTCCAAGACCAGCTCAATGAACTCTCTGTGTCAACCATTCCAGAGGCAATTGATAAGGGACTGGATAAAATTGTGACTACCCACATACAACCGCTTAAGGATGAAATGGAAATTCTGAGAGCCGAAAATCGGGATCTGAAAGATCAGTTAGAAACTTTAAATGCACGTGTAAACAAAGCTGAAAATATTACAGACTCCAAGCTGGATGAACATGAACAATACAGCCGTCGCAACTGCCTTGTGTTTCGGAATATACCCGTGAGTACAACAAATCTACGAGAAATTAATAAGTCCACAGACAATACTGTACTAGATTTGTGCCGGAACCTCATAAGAGAAGGTCATCATTCCCCCTGCCCCCCACCCCCTCTTCCCCTCCTCTCCTCCCAGCATTCAGATATAAACTGCTTAATAGTGTCCCTCACTTCCTCTTTTTCAATTTCTTCAATAAGCATTCCTACCCTCTCCCTCGTGTCCGCCTTCAGCCATCTATCCTTTGTTTCTTCACCCCACTTCTGCATTATTCTTCCAGTAAATTTTATTCTATGAGGTATATACTGTGGGCATTCCAAGAGAAAATGTTCCAGGGTCTCCACTACTCCAGAGTGGCACATTTGGCATCCCTTTTCCCCATCTCTCCCAATTTTTCCCCGAAGCTCCAGTGATCTTGATCTCAGTTTGAACAGCAGTGACCCTCCAAAGGTGCCATCTAGGTACTTCTCAAAAGCTGGCTTTTCTTTATATTGTAACCCCTGCAGTGATCTTTTCACGCTAACCCCTGCTCGCCAGTTTCGATTGCAATCTTCCATGACTCTCTCTTTGACAAACCTTTTGCCTTCTTTCATTCCTACTTCTATGTTTGTGACCTCTATAGAGTAATTGTCCATTAGTTCCCTCACATGTTTTGACCACCCCGTTTCTATATTAGAATTCCAAATGGTATCGAGCATCAATTTGCACCACCGGTTGTCAGGCAGGTTTCTCAAGTAGTTAAAGTAACACAGTTTTCCCAAATCTACCCTGTCCTTGATTTTCATCCACCCAAGCTCCCCCCTTACTGCTTCCAAAGCTGCAGCATTACTCGACCCTGTTATCCATCTGCCGGAATCATTCTGAGTACTTTCCAACTTCTTAATAACGGTTTGGTTTAATGGAATCACGTCCGTGCCATACGTTATACTTGGTAAACCCACCCTCTCCCACAGTGTTTTCCCCACAAAGACCTTGTTGAAACTATTTTTCCCTAAAAGTTTTAGTTGGTTCAGAATTCTTTTCCCTTTCAGAATCAGTTTGGCTGAGTAATTTCTGTACACCCCTCTTCCCGTTATATTTATGCTTACCCCTAGATACTCATACTCTCCCTTTTCTCCTACAGCTTTCCCCTTCGGGGATTGAGACCTCCCCCACTCTCCATCTCTTCGTCATATCTACCTTGCGTCCAACGGGTATTACCTTGCTTTTATTTTCATTTAGTTCGAGCCGCCAAGTGTTCCCATAACTACCAACAATTTCCAGCAATTTCTCTAGCCCCTGTTCAGTTCTAGACATTAACACCATGTCGTCCGCAAAGAATAAGCCTGGTATCTTTATGTCTCCAACATTTACCCCCTCCGCACTCTGAATTAGTTCGTCCCCTAAATCTTTAACATACAATGCAAACAAAATCGGTGAAAAGATACACCCCTGCTTGAGGCCTATATCCATAGGAACTCGTTTTGTAGTGATACTCCCTAGACTGAGTTGGCTTTGCACATCTGTATACAGTGCTTTCATGATTCCCACAAAGTCACCCCCCAGTCCGATGCCCTCGAGCTTTCGCCACATACCTTCCCTCCACACTCGGTCGTATGCTTTTTTCACATCTAGAAATGCCAGAAACATCTTTTTCTTTTCAGCCTTTGTTGATTCTATCAGTTGGGTGAGTGCAAATAGGTGATCAGTGACTCTTCGTCCTTTTCTGAAACCATTTTGAATTTCTCCTAGAAAACCTTTCTCTTCAATAACTTCCTCTAGTCTACTGTATATGACCTTACAGAATACTTTTCCGATGTTACTACTAACTGATATCCCCCTATAATTATCTAGAACTTCCTTATCCCCCTTTTTGTGTATGAACGAGACCTTACTTTCCCTCCACTCTATGGGGACCGCTTGCTTTCGCAGAGCCAGGTTGAAAAGGTTTGTCAGGACTTCAATAAGTGCCTCCCCTCCATTTTTGAGGAATTCGTTCGGAATTTCATCAGTCCCTCCCGCTTTACCATTTTTTAATTTCGAGACCACGTTCCGCACTTCTTCTGCCGTTATTTCGCTACATACACGATTGGATAGGCTCTCCTCCACCAGTGTATTTCTTTTTGGTGGGGACCCACTGCCCCATCGCCTATCGTTTATCTTTTCCCAGTGCTTGACTAACTCTGAAGCGATACGGCCTTTATCTTCTGTACTTTCCCCATCCACTTTGATACTCTGCACACTACTTTTCCCCCGTTTATTTACCCAGTTCCAAAATACGTTTGAGCTCGAACCCCCCGTTTTCTTTATTGTTCTGGCAAGACTGCAATTGCGCTCCTTCCTATTATTATTCTTTATCTCATTCACCTTTTTCCATGCCAGTTCATATTCTCCTTTCATTAGTCTCGTGTCATTGTTATCCACCCCTTTAAGCTTCCTACTTCTTCTGTAAGCAGCGCATTTTACCTTCCTTTCTTTTATAGCCTTTTTCAGTCCCTCGTTAACCCTGTATCCAAGCTCTCTCGTTGGGACCCTCACCCTTCCTATACAGTCCTTCCCTGCCTCTGTTAGGCTATTTACTATGCCATCTGAAATACTCTTGACATTTACATCCCTAGGTATACATTCAAGACTTGGTTTTAGTTTTTCCCGAAACTGCTTCCAGTCGGCTCCTTGTTTTAGTCCCCAAACTTCCTTGAAGGTATTTCTGTCTCTATTCGTCTTTTTGCCCATAATCTTAACTGTTATCAGGTTGTGATCACTACCCAAGTCATTTTTTCCCTCGTCATCTATTTCTACATCTATAACCTCCCTCCATACGCTAATGTCAGTGAGTATATAATCAATTATTGTTTTCTTATCGTTCCTCTCCCAGGTCCATTTACCCTTACATTTCGCATCCCTGTTCAAGATCTTTAAACCAAGCTCTTTTGATAGGTCCAACATTTTCCTCCCATTCGTGTTAATTTTCCTATCACCTCCCTGTATGCCATCCTCCTTATCCCCGATGTGCCCATTGAAGTCCCCCATTAGGACAATACTGAACCCTCTGCTTTCAAGCTCTGTGATATTCGATCTAAGAGTTGTATATATTGAATCATTCCACTCGGGCTTACTTCCCTCCACTGCTAAGTATACAACACCAACGGCAACACTCCTGCTTCCTAACTTGATTTTTGCCCAGACTATTTCGTTGGATACTGGAATCTGAGTCCTTGCTTCTGTGAGATCTGTAATCAATGAGGGCTGTAATTCCTCTTTAGCGTAGATGCCAACACCCCCACACCGTTTCTGACACTCAGTTCGACCAGCTCCTATCCACACGCAACCCTTCATCTGATCAACCCGCTCATCCCGTCGTATCCACGTCTCACTTAGACCCATTATATCGAAGTCTCCTTCGTCCATCAGTGTTGATATTTCGCTTACTTTCTTGTGCAGACCCTGGATGTTGCAGTACCCAAACTTAATGAATCTTTGTTTCTTTGTCATCACTGGCACATTATTATAACCCTGGTGTGTCCCTGTGTTGTGCATGTTTGTTGTTCTTCCTATGTTCCCAGCATTTGTGCCCCTCTGGGTTATCGGCTGTGGTCCCCTACCCCCCTTTTCTCCAAAAAAGGCCCAGCCACCTGTAAAATTTTTTGGCCCAACAGGTCTGTACCCATCCTACTTAAATGCAATCCCTCTCGCCCATACAACTCTCCTTGTCCCCAGAATGAGTCCCAGTGGTCAATGAAATGTATTCCCAAGTCTTTGCAGTGCTCTTCCAGCTCCTCGTTTAGTGCCATAATCCGCGAGTTCCTCTCATTCCCACCACCCATAACGGGGAGCACCCCTGAAACGATGATCCGAGCATTCCTGCTAAGTAGCTTACTAATTAGGTCCTTGTATGTGTCCACCAAACGAACTGATTTCCTCTCCCTGATGTTATTGGACCCCACATGTAATACCACTACCAGATCAGGCCCCGACCCAGCTACAATACCGTCCACTCTATCCCTCATGTCCTCCACTTTAGCCCCCGGAAAGCACAGAACTGTTCTATTTTTACTGTCCGGACCACAGACAACCTTGTCGATCCCCCGAACTATGCTACTTCCCGCAACCACCAACTTACTTTTGTCCCTCGCCCTATTTATCTCCTCTAGTCTCCTATTGTTTACAGCGTCCTCTTCCTCTCCAACACCCCCACTCGGAATCAATATCGATATCGGTATCTTTGACCTAGGATTACTCCTATCCTTGTCCCTCCGTCTCTTTCCAGGCCCTGAACTACCTGGACTACTCCCCTGGTCTTCTACCGGATCCCTCCTCCTTTTTCCTGGCCTAGACCCCAAGCTACTATCTGTTGCAAGTACCTCCATCTCCTCCTCTGACTCTTCCGAATCGAGCACATCAAATCTGTTTCTGGTGCTGCACTCCCCACTGCCTTTGGACTTTACACCCCTATCTACCTTCTTCTCTGGCCCCCCTTTCCTACCACTTTTGATAGTCCACGCCAAACGCTTTACAGCATTGCTCCGGCCTGGGCCCCCCTCATCTGTCCTACGTATTTTTCTAGCAGCCCCCACCTCATCACCTACCTCATTCACATCAAAGGTTCTACCCCATGTTTCCTCTTGGAACCACCGACAACCACCCATCCTTCTCGGAAAGCTACTTTCACAGGCGTAACTCCAGACAGCCCCGCCCTACCAAGTTTTCCCTTCAGCTCAGCAATCTCCCCCTCAAACTTAACAATTGTCTCAAGTAGGCGGAGGATTTCCTGACAGTTTGCATATACCTCCCCATATCCCATCGAACGAAAGTCCCCATACATCATAGAACACTGTTTACAAACTTCAAGCCCAATATCGCCATCGGTGGCCCCACCAACCCGGCTCTGACCGATACCCCCAGTGACCTCTGTCTGCACACCAATACTTACCCCGTTGGCACCGTTGACTTGGACCGCGATATTACACGTATTTACCTCCATACTTACCTCCGTCTGAACAGACTTGCTCGCCATCATCAAGACAAAATTACAAAATTACGCGATCGGACAAGAAAAACTGTAAACACGCGACAAAAGGCAACACGACGAACCGTTCGACAACTTAGCGCTCACAGTTTTATTTAAGACCTCCTAACTTTGTCCCAGTTACTATACTAAACTAACTCCCCACAAAGTTGAATAAAATAACCTGAAAATGAAATATATATGATTAGTAAACAATAAAAATACTTAATTTCGATTCGTAACCAAGGAGACTTCTTCTGTATACTTGCGGATCCATGTGCTGGGTAAAGTGAGAACCACACAAGGCAGAAAGACATGCAATGTGATCTGTCGTTTTGTTTCGTATCGACACCGCTACTCCGTGTATTCTAACAAGAAAGAGCTGAAGAATAATCCCGATCGGATATTTGTTACGGAGTCCCTAACTGAACGGAGAGGTTATTTAGTTTCGAAACTCGTAGCACTCAGAAAAGATAGGAAAATATTCTCGTTTTGGACTAATGACGGAAGAATTTTCGCCAAGAAGATGCCAGATGACACACCCATAGTCGTGAAAACAGAAGCAGACATTGCCGGTATGCTTTAAGTTGACTAACCAAAATAATAATTAACAAATAATAAAACTGGGTACGTAGTCTAAGTCTAACTCACAATACTATGACATAGCTGCTGCAGGGCAGCCACGCTGAAGTTTAAACCCAAACCTATAATAATGGTAAACAATCAATGAAAATCATAACAACGTAAAACTTATTCGTAGGTCAACGTTGGTAGTAATGCCTCCATTATATGTACATCATATGTACAGCTTCATTATCTTGGCTTCATGTACTTGCCCAAATCTGAAAACTTTGATCAACCTTCATATCAATGCCCTTCAACTATGTGGAACCAAATCATCCTGTGTTTGTATATTTATGCTAATATACTTTGAATATTCCGTTTGTTTTCAAACTGTGACATGGCTGCTGCAGAGCATCCACGCTACACTTTGAGCACAAATTGAAACAAAATACGTAATTTTTGCCCAGATCAATGTACATATTGATGCATCGTGTACTTACCGAAATTTGAAAATTTAGATCAACGCTCATATTAATGCCCTCCACTATGCGCAGCCATATCACCTTGCGTTCGTGTACTTATGTAAATATTCCTTGACAATGCCGTTTGGAAATGTTCACAATTTAATGGAATTTCTGTTTGTTCTCAAACTGTGGCATGCTTGCTGTAGAGCAGCCACGCTACGTTTTGAGTACAAACTGAAAAATAATACAAAAGTGATATCCAGTTTAATGTACATTTTAATGCTTCGTGTACTTCTCCAGATCTGGAAACTTAGATCAAAGTTCATATTAATGCCCTCCACTTTGCAGTAATATTATTTTATTTTGCGTGCGTGTATTTATGCAAATATTCCTTGACAATGTCACAGAAATAACAGAATTTATTGGAATTTCCGATTGTTCTCAAACTGTGGCATGATTGCTGCACAGCAGCCACGCTACATTTTGAATACAACCTGGAAAACAATTCAAAACCGATACCCAGATCAATGTACATATTAATGCTTCGTGCACGTCTCCAAATATTAAAATTTAGATCAAAGTTCTTATTAATACCCTCCACAATGTGCAGCCATATCATCTCGTGTTCGTATATTTATGCAAATATTCCTTTAAAATTCCGTTTGTTCTCAAAATGTGGCATGGCTGCTGCAGAGCATCTACGCTACATTTTGAGTACAAATTGAAACATAATACGAAATTTTTACCCAGACGAATGTACAATGCCATTTGGAAAAGATCACAATTTAATAGAATTTCTGTTTGTTCTCAAACTGTGGCATGGTTGCTGTAGAGCAGCCACGCTACGTTTTGAGTACAAACTGAAAAACAATACAAAAGAGATATCCAGTTTAATGTACATTTTAATGCTACGTGTACTTCTCCAGATTTGAAAACTTAGATCAAAGTTCATATTAATGCCCTCTACCTTGCCGTAATATTATTTTATTTTGCGTTCGTGTATTTATGCAAATATTCCTTGACAATGTCACAGAAATAACCCAGATATATCGTGTACTTATCAAAATTTGAAATCTTAGATCTTAGATCAACGCCCGTAATAATGCCCTCCACTATGTGCAGCCATACCACCTTGCGTTCGTGTGTTCATGTTCTTATGCAAATATTCCTTGACAATGCCGCATGGTAATGTACAGAATTTAATGGAATTTCCGTTTGTTCTCAAACTGTGACATGGCAGCTGCAGAGCAGCCGCGCTACATTTTGAGTACAAACGGGAAAATAATACACATCACAGCAATTCACAATTCAAAATTGATACCCAGATGAATGTACATATTAATGCTTCGTGCACTCCTCCAAATATTAAAATTTAGAAGTTCATATTAATGCCCTCCACTATGTGCAGCCATATCATCTTGCGTTCGGGTATTTATAAAAATATTCCTTGACACTGCCACATGGAAATGTACACAATTTAATGGAATTTCCGTTTGTTCTCAAATTGTGGCATGGCTGCTGCAGAGCAGCCACGCTACGTTTTGAATACAAAATGAAAAATAATACAAAGGTGATAATGACCGTGATATAGATCAATGTACATATTAATGCTTCGTGTACTTCTCCAGACTTGAAAACTTAGACCAAAGTTCACATTAATGCCCTCCACCTGTGCAGTCATATTATTCTGCGCTCGTGTATTTATGTAAATATTCCTTGACAAATGTCACCTAGAAATGTACACAATTTAATGGAATTTCCGTTTGTTCTCAAACTGTGTCATGACTGCTGCACAGCAGTCACGCTACATTTTGTGTACAAACTGAAATGTACACAATTTAATGGTATTTAATGAAATAATACAAAAGTGATATCCAGATCAATGTACATATTAATACTTCGTAAACTTCTCTAGATTTGAAAACTTCGATCAAAGTTCATATTAATGCCCTCTTCTATTACCTTGCGTTCGTGCATTTATGCAAATATTCCTTGACAATGTCACATGGAAATGTACAGAATTTCCGTTTGTTCTCAAACTGTGGCATGCCTGCTGCATAGCAGCCACGCTATATTTTGAGTGCAAACTGAAAAACTATTCAAAATTGATATGCAGATCAATGTACATATTAATGCTTCGTGCACTTCTCCAATTTTTGAAAATTCAGATCAAAGTTCATATTAATGCCCTCCACTACGTGCAGTCATATCATCTTGCGTTCGTGTATCTATACAAATATTCCTTGGCACAGCCACATGGAAATGAACACAATTTAATGGAATTTCCTTCTGTTCTCAAACTGTGGCGTGGCTGCTGCAGAGCAGCCTTGCTGCGTTTTGAGAACAAAGTGGAAAATAATACAAAAGTGATATCCAGATCAAAGTACATATTAATGCTTCGTGTACTTCCTAGATTTGAAAACTTAGATCAAAGACCATATTTATGTCGTTCACTATATGCAGACATATTATCTTGCGCTCGAGTATTTATGTAAATATTCCTTCACAATGTCACTTGAAAATGTTCACAATTTATTGGGATTTCCTTTTGTTCTCAAACTGTGGCGTGACTTCTCCGCGGCAGTCATGCCACATTTTGGGTGCAAACTGAAATGTACACAATTTATTGGAATTTCCGTTCGTTCTTAAACTGTGGCATGGCTGCTGTGGGGCGGCCATGCTACGTTTTGAGAACAAACTGAAAAAATAATACAAAAGTTATATCCAGACCAATGTACATATTAATGCTTCGTGTACTTCTCTAGATTTGAAAACTTAGATCAAAGATCATATTAATGCCGTTCATTTCTGCAGTCATATTATCTTTCGTTCGTGCATTTATGCGTGCAAATATTCCTAGACAATGTCACATGGAAATGTACACAATTTGATGGAATTTCCGTATGTTCTCGGACTGTGGCGTGGCTGTGGCGTGGTTGCTGCACAGCCGCCACGCTACATTTTGAGTACAAACTGAAAAATAATTCAAAATTGATACCCAGATCAATGTACATACTAATACTTCATGTACTTCTCCAGATTTGAAAACTCAGATCAAATTTTATATTAATGCCCTCCACTATATGCAGTCATATTATCTGCGTTTGTGTATTTATCTAAAGATTCCTTGACAATGTCACTTGGAAATGTACACAATTTAATGGAATTTCCGTTTGTTCTCAAATTGTGGCATGGCTGCTGCAGAGCATCCACGCTACGTTTTGAGTACAATCTGAAAAACAATACAAAGGTGATAATCACCGTGATATAGATCAATGTACATATTAATGCTTCGTGTACTTCTCCAGACTTGAAAACTTAGACCAAAGTTCACATTAATGCCCTCCACCTGTGCAGTCATATTATTCTGCGCTCGTGTATTTATGTAAATATTCCTTGACAAATGTCACCTAGAAATGTACACAATTTAATGGAATTTCCGTTTGTTCTCAAACTGTGGCATACTGCTGCACAGCAGCCGCGCTACATTTTGTGTACAAACTGAAATGCACACAATTTAATGGGATTGAATGAAATAATACAAAAGTAATACCCAGATCAATGTACATATTAATGCTTCGTAACCTTCTCCAGATTTGAAAACTTAGACCAAAGTTCACATTAATGCCCTCCACCTTTGCAGTCATATTATTCTGCTCTCGTGTATGTATGTAAATATTCCTTGACAAATGTCACCTAGAAATGTACACAATTTAATGGAATTTCCGTTTGTTCTCAAACTGTGGCATGACTGCTGCACAGCAGCCACGTTACATTTTGTGTACAAACTGAAATGTACACAATTTAATGGGATTTAATGAAATAATACAAAAGTGATATCCAGATCAATGTACATATTAATGCTTCGTAAACTTCTCCAGATTTGAAAACATAGATCAAAGTTCATATTAATGCCTATTTATGTAAAGAATCCTTGACAATGTCACTTGGAAATGTACAGAATTTAATGGAATTTCCGTTTGTTCTCAAATTGTGGCATGGCTGCTGCAGAGCTGCCACGCTACGTTTTGAGTGCAAACTGAAAAATAATACAAAAGTGATAATCACCGTGATATAGATCAATGTACATATTAATGCTTCGTGTACTTCTCCAGACTTGAAAACTTAGACCAAAGTTCACATTAATGCCCTCCACCTGTGCAGTCATATTATTCTGCGCTCGTGTATTTATATAAATATTCCTTGACAAATGTCACCTAGAAATGTACACAATTTAATGGAATTTCCGTTTGTTCTCAAACTGTGGCATGACTGCTGCACAGCAGCCACGCTACATTTTGTGTACAAACTGAAATGTACACAATTTAATGGGATTTAATGAAATAATACAAAAGTGATATCCAGATCAATGTACATATTAATGCTTCGTAAACTTCTCCAAATTTGAAAACTTAGATCAAAGTTCATATTAATGCCCTCTTCTATTACCTTGCGTTCGTGCATTTATGCAAATATTCCTTGACAATGTCAAATGGAAATGTACACAATTTAATGGGATTTCCATTTGTTCTCAAACTGTGGCATGACTGCTGCATAGCAGCCACGCTATATTTTGAGTGCAAACTGAAAAACTATTCAAAATTGATATGCAGATCAATGTACATATTAATGCTTCGTGCACTTCTCCAATTTTTGAAAAGTCAGATCAAAGTTCATATTAATGCCCTCCACTACGTGCAGTCATATCATCTTGCGTTCGTGTATCTATACAAATATTCCTTGGCACAGCCACATGGAAATGTACACAATTTAATGGAATTTCCTTCTATTCTCAAACTGTGGCGTGGCTGCTGCAGAGCAGACTTGCTACGTTTTGAGAACAAAGTGGAAAATAATACAAAAGTGATATCCAGATCAAAGTACATATTAATGCTTCGTGTACTTCCTAGATTTGAAAACTTAGATCAAAGACCATATTTATGTCGTTCACTATATGCAGACATATTATCTTGCGCTCGAGTATTTATGAAAATATTCCTTGACAATATCACTTGGAAATGTTCACAATTTATTGGAATTTCCTTTTGTTCTCAAACTGTGGCGTGACTGCTCCGCGGCAGTCACGCCACATTTTGGGTGCAAACTGAAATGTACACAATTTATTGGAATTTCCGTTTGTTCTTAAACTGTGGCATGGCAGCTGTGGGGCGGCCATGCTACGTTTTGAGAACAAACTGAAAAAATAATACAAAAGTGATATCCAGACCAATGTACATATTAATGCTTCGTGTACTTCTCTAGATTTGAAAACTTAGATCAAAGATCATATTAATGCCGTTCATTATATGCAGTGATATTATATTTCGTTCGTGCATTTATGCGTGCAAATATTCCTAGACAATGTCATATGGAAATGTATACATTTTGATGGAATTTCCGTATGTTCTCAGACTGTGGCGTGGTTGCTGCACAGCCGCCACGCAACATTTTGAGTACAAACTGAAAAACAATTCTAAATTGATACCCAGATCAATGTACATATTAATACTTCATGTACTTCTCCAGATTTGAAAACTCAGATCAAAGTTCATATTAATGCCCTCCACTATATGTAGTCATATTATGTGCGTTTGTGTATTTATGTAAAGATTCCTTGAAAAATGTCACTTGGAAATGTACACAGTTTAATGGCATTTCCGTTTGTTCTCAAAATGTGGCGTGGCTGCTGCATGGTGGCCACTCTACATTTTGGGTACAAACTGATATGTACACAATCTAATGTGATTTCCGTTTGTTCTCAAACTGTGGCATGGCTGCTGTGGGGCGGTCGCGCTACGTTTTGAGAACAAACTGAAAAATAATACAAAAGTGATATCCAGATCAATGTACATACTAATGCTTCGTGTACTTCTACATTTGATAACTTAGATCAAATTTCATATTAATGTCCTCCACTGTATGCAGTCATTTTATCTTGCCTCCGTGCTTTTATGCAAATATTCCTTGACATGTCACATGGAAATGTACACAATATAACGCTACAATGACCTGATAACTGTCTACACATCTTATTTGCAACATGAACATCTCCACAACTGATAGGTACTGCCGATTTTAATGTTTTGATTACACTCCACGTATTTGACTATCTACTAGTTCAATTTTTTCCCCCATGAAACCATGTATCCCTTAACCTGAAAGAAGAAGAATAGATCCACCTTGTCTAATTTTATAATAATAATAATAATAATAATAATAATAATAATAATAATAATAATAATAATAATAATAATATAATTATTATTATTATTATTATTATTAGTTCACTACTTTGTATTTTTTCTAGCCCTTTCCACCTAACTCAGTCATAAATGAGAGATAAATTATGAACATTATTTAGCAATATCAACTCGATTCTCTTTACTCACCCATTCAACTCACATTCATACACCAACATTCATTTCAAAAACTCACACTTCAGTCTTGTCCTAAGTTACCACAGCCCAAGTTACAATATTCTCGACAGCAGAGTAGAACACATGTGTTATTATAACCTTTTGTTTCCTGCACTATGTGTCAATTTTCATGATGACCAGTCCAGTCTCGCTTGATAAAGTACAGAATGATGCAGACTTCGTCCTTGTAACACAATTCAATCGTGAAGTTAACCGTGTTTCTGCTTCTGAAGATGATTCTATCACCCCCACTTACTGCCGATGTGAACACCTGCAAATACTACACTACGGAAACGTTTTCTACAGCCAGCAGTGGACACGTTTAACAAATCCTTTGCCTTACTTAACATTAACTGCAGAAGCTTAAATGCCAATTTTGATCAACTAAAGAATCTGCTCTGTGATCTCCAAGAAAATGAAAACATATTTGACATCGTAGGTATTACTGAAACATTTAGCGTAAAAGAAAGTATCTCTTACACATTAGATGGCTATCATCCGCTTATTCTACGTTCTCGCCCTGTCGGTGATGATGGTAGGGGTGGAGTTGGTGCCTTTATTAAAGATTCTATACCATTCAAAATAAGGAACGACTTAAGCATTTTCATTCCTCATGTGTTTGAATCTATATTCATAGAACTCAATGGAAAACACAAATCTATTGTAGGAATTATTTATCGTCCGAATACTGCTCCCAAAGCTGATCTGGACTTGTTCTTAGCTCAATATTCAAATCTACTTGATCAAATCAATACTGAGAGAAAACCAACCTACCTAATGGGAGATTTCAACTTAGATCTACTCAATTTTCACCAACACCAAAAAAACGACCAATATTTAGAAGCCCTATTCAGCTGTGGTTTCACGCCGATGATAACCAAACCAACGAGAATAACAAGTCATTCGGCAACTATAATTGCCCATATTTTTTGTAATAGATTCAATTTACATACGTCTGGAATAATCATTACTGATGTGAGCGATCATTTCGCTACATTTTACACCGAAAATTTCAAGAGCACCAACCATATTGACAATATACAGCAGCCTAAGAGAATTTTTAACACACGAACTATTAATTTATTCAAACAGCTACTATCTGAATCTGATTTTAGCAATGTGTGCCAAGAGGACAGTGTTAACGAAGCCTATGAGAAATTTCTAACAACTCTAAATACGGCTTTTAACCAAGCCTTTCCGTTAATAACATTAAAAACCCCGAAAAAGTACGTAAAAAGATAACCATGGATGACCTACGGTCTACTACAGTCCTCCCGAAACAAACACAAATTACTTGAAAAAAAATATAAGTCCCCAACCATTGACAATATCACAAGATACAAAAACTACTGCCAAATCTTCAATCAACTTAAACGTAAACTTAAAAAGAACTATTACAGCCAGCTGATTTCAGAAAATAGGGGAAACATCAAGAAAACCTGGGAAATTCTCCGCAAGGCAATAAATAAGTCAGATATTCCTCCCCCTCTACCATCATCGTTTATTGAAAACAATGAGGAGTACACTGCCCCCATCCAAATTGCTGAGAAATTCAACAACTACTTTATCAATATTGGAAATCGTGTATCCAACAACATGGTAAGTCCCACACATCGGTTCTCTGATTACCTAAACAACAGCGTCACCGACTCTTTTTTGTATCACCTGCAACCCATGATGAAGTTATATCCGCCGTAAAATGTCTTCCTAGGAAAACACCTGCTGGTCAGGACAACATCTCACCGAAACTACTAAAAGACATTTTCCATGAAATTATTGTTCCTTTAACTCGCATTATAAATACCTCTTTTTCAACTGGAATTGTACCATCAAAAATGAAAATCGCGAAAGTAATACCAATTTTTAAATCCGGGGATAAACAGTCTTTCGACAATTATCGTCCAATAAGTATTCTTCCTTCCTTTTCTAAAGTCTTAGAGAAGTTAATGCATAAAAGGTTATCACATTTATTAGATGCACACGGCGTTATTTATAATTATCAGTTTGGATTCAGAAGGGGACACTCAACATTTCACCCAATAATGCATCTTATCAACCACGTTTCCTTAATGAATAACAAAGCGACTAAAGATTGCACACTATCCATGTTTTTAGATTTTTGCAAAGCATTTGACACTATTGATCATGAAATACTGGCTCGAAAACTTGAACACTATGGTATAAGAGGTATAGCTAATTCTTGGTTTCAGAACTGTCTCTCCGGGAGATGCCAATATGTTCAATTCACTAGTGAATCGTCGGGGTTACTCAATGTCACTACAGGTGTACCCCAGGGCTCTGTACTTGGTCCTCTTTTGTTCGTCCTCTATATCAATGACATCAGTGAATCAACTGATATGCGTATTTTATCCTTTGCAGATGACACATCAGCCCATGCATCTGGGAACGACATTGACTTCCTTACGGAGATGGCAAACAATGAATTATCAAAAATCAACCACTGGAGTTCTGCGAACAAGTTATCTTTAAATGCTGACAAAACTGAAGTCATACTTCTTCATCCCCAAAATGACAACTACAATTACGATAAAGTTCAAACCCACATTACCTTGAATAACTCAGACTTAATAATAGCAGGTAACAATCGTGACCACAAATTCATAAAATTTTTAGGAATCAAAATGGACGAGAACCTTAAATTTCATCACCATGTATCTACACTCTGTACAAAAATATCCAGAGCAATTTTTATCTTGAATAGAGCCAAGAATTTTCTGCCGCCCGAGACACTACGTTTACTCTATTTCACTTTAATTCAAAGCCACTTAATTTATGGTATTCAAATATGGGGCAACGCAACAGCTATAAAACAAATTTTAAACTTACAAAAGAAAGCTGTACGTATCATAGCGAACAAAAAGTTCAACTCACATACTGACCCGCTGTTCAAACGTTTAAAAATTCTTAAATTTAACGATCTGTACAAATTACATTCACTTTTATTTATGCACGATTGGTCGCAGAACAATCTCCCCGTCAGTTTCAATGATACGTTTCAAGTGTACTGGAATCCCTCGGGCATGACTACGAGGCAATGTGGAAGCCTAAACACCCATAAACCTCGCACTCAGTTCTCAGCCGCACTTCCATATTTTTCGTTTCCTAAACTGTGGAATGACCTTGATACAACGATAAAAACCCTTACCCGAACATCTTTTAAAAAAATATTAACTGAACAATATCTGAATACTTATATCGCCAATATCAGCTGTTCAAACCCAAGATGTCCCGACTGCCTCGGCTAGTTACGACTCTCGATGTTATCATATTCTCCTCTTTTCTCCCAGCAAGCAGATAACCAGGTTGATACTGTCACCTATGGTCATTTACTTCACTCGTTTAGCGTGCGATTATTATAATGGTTTACTAACGACGCTTATTTACTTCATTGATTCAGAAATACGGTTAAAATACGGTTAAAACACGGTTAATCCACAATCCACAGATCTAAATAATCAGAGTCAGAACATCTGGAAGTTTGATCCACAATGAACTAATAATCAATACATATCAATACAATATTAACAAAAAACAATGTACTACCTGCTGTCAAGATTTACCTTACCTGAGTCCATCATTTGCCATTTGCCATTTTGCTGTTTAGTCTTTATTTTTATTGTCTAGGGGATGACAGGAAGACAGTCATAAGGCTATGTC
The DNA here is from genome assembly GCA_031216915.1 of Pictodentalium vernedei. Taxonomy (NCBI): domain Eukaryota; kingdom Metazoa; phylum Mollusca; class Scaphopoda; order Dentaliida; family Dentaliidae; genus Pictodentalium; species Pictodentalium vernedei. The sequence goes on along the minus strand of CM062296.1, from coordinate 639,947,704 downwards.
ATTCCCCACAGTATACATTTGTACATCTACCTTTGTTTTTTTTGTAACCTTGTTTCTTTCCTTTGTATATGTATGCTGTGAAATAAAATATTGAATTGAATTGAACTGATGGTTCTTTGTTGGTTCGGATTTTCCCAGAATCCACGCTTTTACCTAAACGGATTTATTTAGTTCGAATCCATCCAAGAAGGAGTCGGATTGAGAAGCGCGTGGCGTTATAAGCCCCTCCCCCAACCCCAACCCCCCCCCCCCACCACCACCTAAATGTGTTCCCTTGTGTAAGGAGTATCTTTGCAGCCTCTAATTCTTTCTGGATCCTCGTTTTTTATCCAAACGGATTTTATTTAGTTCGAATTTCCCCAGTGTTTTCTTTATAAGAGTAGCACATAGGAATTTGCAGTCCTGTATTCGTTCTAATCTGCTTTTCCCGTATGTGCACACGAAGACCGTTTTTTCAGCAATCTTAGCTCACGTCCAAGACAGTGGTGGTTTGGGGACTATTTTGGTACCGTTGAGGACTGAAGACAGTGGTAGTTTGTGAGCTTGAGGACTATTAGGGACTGAAGACAGTTTTGGTTTTGATGCTATTGAGAAACATTGGGGAATGTTGGGAACTGAAGACAGTTGTGATTTGAGGATTTGGCGGCCTTTGGCGACTGATGGCAGTGGTAGTTTGGGGAACTTGGGGACTGAAGACAGTGGTGTTTTGGGGACGTGAGAACTGAAGACACTAGTAATTTGGGAACTTATAGTTTGTGGGGACTTAAGACATACTAGTAGTTTGGGGGATTTGGGACAATTGGGGAATGAAGACAGTGCTGGTTTGGGGCTGTTGGAGACCGTTAGGAACGGAAGACAAGTAAACAGACTGGGCGGGTGTATAATAGATAACAGAAGATATTTTTAACATTTAATGCATTCTATTCTGTTTAACAACATGTATAATATATAAGAATACTTTTACAATATATATTCATCTGACAAAACACAATCTGATTGCGTCTTTCTTACATGTATGAACAAATATACACGACTAATTAATAACGTGTAACACAGATCCATCATTTTTTTTATTATAGTTTTTCATAGTTCACATCGGGGGTTCAACGACAAAACAGCTTATGGTCAGAGTATTATCACATCAATGTCTATATATTGGATGGTTTGGTCGAGGTTCCATCGCCTTGTATCCGTCTTTTCGGATAAAAGTAAGGAAGTCCATCGTTCATCGAGCTGTAAGTGTACATGTGATTATTGTTCATCGCAAATCCAGGGTTCTCCTGTTCCACTCACTGTTGAGTTTTCAACAAATGCAGATGTTTATCTTTGTGTGGTTGTTTGGCGTTTGTTCATTCCTTTGAAGATTATCTTGTTACTCGGGCCGAAACTGTAGTGATTTTGCTACAGAGACCCAGGGGCGGCCTGGGTCAAGAAAAGTTACCGGGAATTGCACCGGGGGGGGGGGGGGGGGGGGGGATCCGGATAAAAAAAAATTCTAACTGAATCAACGCTGCAAGTGGGAGGGGGAGGGGCCTGGACTCATCGAACCGACGATAGTTCGATCCGATGGGAGAAAATTTTGAATTTTCAAACTGACAGAACGTTGTTTCCTTGCATCTGAACGATCAAATGCAGACTGACCTGCTGGTATATCTAAATGTCTCTATGTGGACAGTCAATGGTAGTCCACATACAAAGCATTTCGGTACAGCTTGATGCTATTCTTGTTCATCTTCAGCTCGTATATAGCGTTATCTCAAAGAGTTCATTTGTCGTAAATGCACGTTGTTTACTAAGTCATTATAATAAATAGTATTTCTGTATTTTTCTTTGTTGTTTATTGTCTTTCCGTACCCATTATTTCCAATGAGTTTCATTGTGTCAGTAAGTTTGGCCTTGTCTGGATTCTGATCACCGCCTGTACTGTGATACCTCTTCTCCACATTTCTTGATGAACGCTTTTGGTTCGTACTGTATAATGTCGGAAACCGGACTTTGGTTGTTCCCCACCTGTCGAAATACCTCGTGGCTCTTGACACAAATTGGTACAACCTTTCCCCTTCCTCAGCCTTACACTCTCTGAATTTCGTCTTGACCCCCTCCCCAGTGAGCTGGTACCTCTCGAGGATAGCCTTTATCATGCTCACATATACTTGTAGCGACTTGCCAGTCAGTAGCGGACTAAGTCTAACACCCCTCCCCCAGGCGGCATCGGGCCAACCCTGACTCGAAGCAAACCCTTCTAACCTCTGTAAGTAAGCGTAAATGTCGTCAGTCTGTTCAATGAATTTGGGTAACTGGGGATAAGGTGCCTTCACGTTCCCCCGAGACTTTCCCACCTTGTCTATCAGTAGCTCCGGGTAACTGCGCCCTGGCCCTTAAAATTCTTATCTCCCTGTCATGTTGCCTTTCAGCCTTCTCATGCACTCTTTCAGCCTCCTCGCGCGCCCTTTCACGCTCTAACGCAGCTTCTATTCCAGCCTTTTCTCGCTCCAACATGCCTTCTCTTTCAGCCCTTTCTCGCTCTAACGCGGCTTCTCTTTCAGCCCTTTCTCGGTCAGTCTGAATTTCTTTCTCTCGCTCTGCAGCTCTAAGTGCTGCCTCTCTCTCTCCTTCTCACTTTAACGCTGCCTCCCTTTCAGCTCTTTCAATCTCTTTCTCGTGTTCGGCTGCCAATAAGGCAGCCTCCTAGCACAGCAACGTAACCTGACGCTCTAGCTCTGCAGCCATTTCTTTCGGCACACGCTTTTGCTTATCTTTCACAAATTTTTGCAACTCACTACCCGTGAAGCCAAGCCGCTCTACTATACTAATCAACTGTTCCAAGCTTCGGGTATCCATTTCTGAAATTTATCACTGAAAATGTTACACTAAAATATTTCTGACTTAAAGGATTAATTATTCCCTAACCTACACCACGTCCTACTCCTTCGCGAGAATTTCCAGAAACGTTATGTTCAATTCGCCGATCGAATTGAAGAGCCACTTTAACCAAAGATTAATCCCTAAACAACTTTTGAAAACTATCAAAATTTAATTGCAGCAACTTGTATGAACATTATAACTGAAATGTGATAAAAATTTTCCTTGAATGATCCTGTAGATGTGGAACTTTTCAACTGTTACCTTTTAGGACAATCCTGGTGTTACTCTCGCCAGATGTCGGAAACCGGGCTTTGGTTGTTGCCGGTGGAAATAGATTCACGCCGTGCATTCAGCCAAAACTCAAGGAGTGTCGCCGGAACCCGTCCGTGAAAGTATGTCTCACCGTGACAAACACCGCCGTTTCGTTTTGTTGGGGTGGTTCTTATCCTGAAGGGGTCAATGACTTTTTCTCAAAAAGCATAAATCAACAGGTGTTCACTGAAATTAACAATTTTAATATAAAGAAAAAAAATATAGTAATTTGTATCTCACATAAAATTCAATGAATAAAACAAACGACAATCACACCCACCCATACAGTTTTTGAGTCACTTTGCGGGCCCACGTTCTCTGTTGTCACTGTTTGCTACTTCCTTGTCGCTGGTGTTTGAACCTCTTGGCTCAATGTATTGTCTTTGGACTCTGGCCGCTTTTTCCTACAACTGGAACTTCACTGTACCACTGTCATCGCATGGTCACTAACGTGTTGTCACTTTATTTTGATGGCTTTCCTCTAACATGTCTCGGAATGTCACTCTGACATTATCATCGCACGGCCACAAACGTCTCGTCACTTGATTGGAGATTGGACGCTTTTCACTCAAGCAGTCGCCACTTAAGGGTTAAGTGCTTCCCTCCATTTATCTCAGAATAGTGTTCATACAGACAAAGCTTATTCTGCCTACGTATGGCTTGCCTCCTTCAACAGGTAATACCGTGTACCTGAATACCAACACCCGTGGGCTTCTTGAGCTCGTACATCCTACTTCTGACCCTTCACTTATATATGGCCACCGACTTGGACCGTGACTGTTCCTACCCTACATATGAGCTCTCTGGCTCCCCTCACATTACAATGTACCTATACTTTCGCGCCGACAATTTTAAGACAAAGCCTATTCTGCCTACGTATGGCTTGCCGCCTACGGCAGGTAATACCGTTTAACTGAATACCAACACCCGTGAGTTTCTTGAGCTCGTACTTCCTACTTCTGACCCTTCGCTTATATATTACCACCGACTTGGACAGTGACTGTTCCTACTCTATGTATGAGCTCTCTGAGTCCCCTTACATTACAATGTGCCTATACTTTCGCGCCGATGCGGCACCTCATCTCTCCTATAGCACACGCCTTGAGACTGGAATGGAATTTTCGAGAAAACACCCGACTTTTATTTCAATCGCCAGAACATTAATCCTCATTTTAATTACTTCTCTTGAACTTGGCTGCTTAGGTCTATCTTAATTTAGTAAGCGCTTTTAAGTTCCTTTGAAAGTCTCGAGTTTTTTTGGTATATGTTGACATTCTGTGACAGACCAGATACGTAGTATGGGTGTGTGTCCAGAACATGTGCGATGTACTGTTTTTACAACATTTAGCTATTAACTGGACATAATAATTACATAGATTACGAAGGCAGGAGAATACTGTCTTTTACCACATTTAATCTTTCACTAGCATCCCATTATGGCGTTAAACAGAAACGCGATAATGGACATAAAATTCTATGCTTAATTAGCAGCGCATGAATTACCGCTGGTCTGTTTAAGTGACAAATCGGTTTTCAGGGTCCGTCATATACCTATCCTTGCGCTTTTTGTTTAGCCCTAGTGAATACCTACACTTTTAAACAAAGAAATCTTGAATTCAAGCTATCACCTTGACATATAAGTTGGTAAATTTATGTCAACTCGAAGTCATGATTGAGGTAGCATTTCATGAGTTGCCAGCAGTATCTTATTCGCATAAAAACTACCAATCAAACTTCTTGGCTAACGTTGCTTTTCTCGGCAATCCTGTATATTTGTTCTCCAGTGTCTTCTGAGCTGATGGTGGTATTTTTAAAGGCGGATGTTATTTCTTCAAAGTGGTGTCTGAGGTGATCTGGAACATGAACGTCACACTCGACTAATACGAACATAACATATTAATAATGACAGAAATCACCTGTTATGTTACTTCACTCTCGCTCGTTCTCCCTGCTAGTTACCGTGCTGCTCTCAAGTTGCTCGAGGTAACGTTTTACCACAGGATCCTTTCTCATTTTCAACCACTGGCATTCTCAGTTACTTTCAACTCACCTTCCAACGTCAATTTTCCATCATATGCTGTACCCATCCTATATACCCAGAGCCCTGCGTATATATATATCAATATGTATATATATCACTACACATATCATAGCATACTATACTGAACCACAAAAGAAACGTCACCTTTTCTAATATGGGTAGTACATTGGCAGGTACATGCCCGCATGTTATCATTTTGGGTATACTTATGTGGATATCAAGTTGTACCATTACGATTTGGTTAGCCCTAAATGCCCGGATTAACGTGAGTAGGTAATAAAGGCCGTTTCTGGGACACGTTGTACATGTACTATACGGTACATGAAACATGGTGCGTTTACCATCGTAGGATTGGGTGTTAAATCGTATGCTTGTTCGCAAAAAAATGTTTTTTTATGGTGTCCCAGAATCGGCTGTTATTTTGAGACTCCTAGATCGCACTTTTAACGTTCAAATACCCGTTGGCGAACGTGTCGAATGTAAAAAAAGTGAAAAATGTACGAAATTGTACATTTTATTTTACATAAAAATTTTTGTTTACGTTCCCATCGTGGATTAGACCTTCAATCTATCGTTGGTGAACGCGAAAAAAAACGCTTTGCCGATTCTAAGACAGCATCAAAAAGTTGGTTTGCCGATTCTGGGACAGTGTCTCAGAATCGGCAAACGGCTTTTGAGGCGGGGATTTTCTCATTTCTGACGTAAGTGGGGGAATACCCACAGTGGGATTTTCCAAACTCAACAGAAAAAAAACTAAGTTGTTTGGAAAATCTCTACTGTATAAACTTACTGAGAATGGCATTTGTCACGCTCGAAATGTATTACGGGTTTTTATTCAAATGAGCATCAATTGTCAGTTAAATAGTTTAACTGAAAAACTATTCTATGGATGAAAGCGGAAACAGTTCAAAAGATTAATTGATATGATTTAAACACGTTTTTTTGAAAGCGTTACATTACTGATGTGTTTACTTGTGATTGTGATTATCAGATGTAATTATTCTCAAACGCGTTAAATCAGAAACCGGTTTCTTATGTACTAAAACTTTCAAACTTTTCAAAGTTCTCCAGTTCGCCATTGAGCGAATAATCTGTGATGCGATTTTAATGCATTCAGAGGCAAAACGTATTTATAGAGGTTTATCATGTAAAATGTTTTTCCTCAACTGGTTTTTTAGTTATTATATTAAAGACAGAAGATTTTATTTACTTAAAACATAAAATATATTATACATTTAATTTTGAAAATAATAAATAACTTACATTAGCATACTCAAAGGAAATATTAATAATTTAAAACGAAAAAAAATGTTTTTACAGATAGATGCTAAACGCTGAGATCAGCTTTTAAATGAATATGAGCGTGCCAAAAAGGGCATTCAATCGGCTGACAGAAGCAGACGTCCTGGAGAGATCGAACTCAAATGCGAGACCACAAAAATATTTAAACCCGTGACGGAGGTTCAAGAGCGAAGCAAGAAGGAGATAGTTGAAGAACTGAGACCTATAAAAGAGGGTTCTTTGAGAATGGGTTCGTTGCCTGGTAGTTTTACAAACCAGTATTCGTTTCAATCTACACCGGATTACGTTCCCATGAGAATCGAAACCGACGTGAGTGAGAGCGATGATAGAGCTTCGACTATCACCACTGATATCATCGCGTTGTCCGAGGATGGTGGTAAAAGAGATCTCTTGTATGGATTTTATAAGGATTCGGACGGTAGAACTTTTGTGGGCGACACAGAAGTGGAAATAGATGATGATGAATTAACCATCGGCCCGAATAGGTAGGAATTAACTTCTGGACTGCGCAAATTGCTCCTTTACGACAAGCCTGGTGATTACACGGAACAGGATTACAACAATTACGGCGACATTCTGGTTCAGACCAACGCTATGAAGAGAAATAACGATGACAGAGAGACGAGACCTGAAGCCAGCAGAGGTTACAAGTGGACGAAAGTGGTGAAACCTATATGGAATTCGCATAAGAAGTTCGTCGAATCAGTGAGTGGTAAAGGGGTGGAAACCACTTTTCTTCCGAGCGATTCTAACGCTCTGTTTCAGAGATTGAGATTGTTGATGGCAAGTAGACGCGCTGGTAACACAGGATTAGATAATGAGATAGTTAGCATATGCGACGAATTGTTAACACAGAAGGTTTTGAATAAAAACCATTATAAAAGGCTGATGAACGAATTGAAGGATTGATGTATATAATAAGTAGAGAGAAACAAACAAACAAACACAAATATATAAAATAAAAACAGTAAATTTTACACTAGAATAATAAAAAGTATTTAAACAACAAACGATTTACCAGTGAAAACAAAATATATTATAAAATAAAATATGTTGGTGATAAAGAACAGGGGATATGTTAGAACTTACATTCAAGGCAGTTCTGGCATCATCGATTCTATAATGCGAGCGCTCACGGGTGATGCGGGTAGAAAACTCGCATCGACCGCGTTTGAGGTCGGTAAGAAGGCGGCTTTGGATGCTGGTAAGAAAGCCGCTTACGAAGCCAGTGGTAGGATAGGTTCTGTGGCTGGCAAGAGGGCAGCCGATGCGTTGATCAACAAGTTGATCAGTCCACCGGCGAAGCGAGCTGCGTTAGAGCGAACGCCGAAAAGTTGGAAAGATTGTAAGGATGCTGTGGTACCCATACAAGATTTAGCCAAAATGACGAGTGGATCTGGATTGAAGAGAACTCGCGACGGTGTAATATAAATAAATAATAATATTAAAAAACTGAGTTTGAAAAAACATAAAAAATTGTGTTTGAAAAAATCTAAAATAACAAACAAAAAAAATAAAACAAAGATGAACATTAACGATATGTCTTGGAATGACGCCGCGACCAAGAGGTCGAATAATGAGTTCTTTCCTAAAAGTATAAGAGGCTTGATAGTGGGAAAATCGAATTGTGGAAAGACCAATCTGTTGATGAATCTGTTGTCACGACCCGACTGGTTGGATTACGACAGATTGTTTGTGTTTGGCAAGAGCTTGTTTCAATCCGAATACAGATTGCTTCGAGAGTGCATGGATCGTAGATTGCCCAAGGACGTCATAGCCAGAATCTTTGACAGTAGGGAGGAATTCGACAAAAGTGAAGCTCCTCTCTCGACCATTTTGGACGGTGCGGCGATGGAATTGATGAAGAGAAATGCATCTTCGAAGTCGAGTGTGGATTTTATGAGAACGCTAGCGACGATCCGGATCCTAGAGAATTGAAATCGGAAGATAAGAATCTCATGATTTTCGACGATCTGCTTTTGGAGAGACAGAACCTATGCAAATCATATTACGTTAGGGGTCGTCACAGCAACGTGGACTGTTTCTACCTGTCGCAGAATTATTTTCGATTGCCTAGACAGACGATAAGGTAGACCGCTAATTTTCTATGTCTCTTTCACCAAGATCTCAAGAATCTCAATCACATCTACAGCGATCACGTCACAAACGACATGAGCGCGGCAGAATTCAGGAGATTCTGTAAGAGGGTTTGGGATGGAGGACTTTACAATTTCATCGTGATCGATTTGACTAGCGAATTTAATCGTGGAAAATATCGGTGTGGATTCGACAAGTTTTATGTTTCTGATGATAATAAGATAGAGCGTGAAAATAAAAAAAATTAGAAAATAATAAATCTTCAAATAATTAGTTTTTGAAAAAATAAAAATAAAATTAAATATAATGTTCGAACAAGGAGAATTGTTAGAATGGATAGCCGAGAATACAGCTGCAAAACAATCCATTCAAATCGTGGTGAGTGGCGATTCAACTCGATGCGCGACGAAATTCGAACCTTCCATCGAATTGAATAGAGAGAAAAGATACGAGATGGCATTGGTGAATCTGGAGACTTATTATTCCTTTCCCAACGTCACTGAAAAGAATAACTTATTTAAGTATTCCGACAGAGTGGATTGGTTGGAGATTCGAATTCCCAAAGGAAGTTATGACATAGACGATTTGAACAATTACATTCAGACGAGAATGAAGACGGATGGAAAGGGAAGCAACAAGATCAGACTCGCTCCCAATCCTAATACCTTACAGACGATGTTGGATTTGGAAGATAATTTTCGAGTGGATTTCAACATGGACGATTCTATAGGCAAGATGCTAGAATTTGATCGAAAGATGTATCGAGGCCACGTGGCATCTGAAAATACGGTCGACATTCTCGCAGTCAATAGCATTCTGGTGAACGTGGATGTGTTGTATAGTCTCAAAACCACGTTGACAGATCAAAATGGTGAACTGTTAGATCTTCGCGCAGAGAGGGTGACGATACGATTTCACATAAGAGAAATATAAAAGGAAAAAAAAAAAATATTGTGTATATATATAAATAACAAAAATAAAATAAACGCAATATTAATTTTACAAAAAATATTTAATATATATAATTATCATTAAAACAAAAAAAAAACAATTGAAGAAAATATATTTTTAAAAAAGAATTATGACACAATACGTGGTTAAAAACGTGAACATATCCGCAGGACAGAAGAAGAAACTTAAGAGAGCGTTAACAACTCGAGGCGAGGTGGTGAGATTCAAATTCACTCATGAAGATCTGATGAGTGGCGGTCAGGATTCGATCGCCTGGACCTGAAGTCAAATCAAAAGGATGGAGAAAGCGATTCGTGATGGAAGAGGGTTGACGGTGAGATTGAGTCCCGCTCAATTGAGATACAATTTGAGAAGGAAAGGCGGTTTCCTACCACTATTGGCAGGAATCGCCGTAAAAGCATTACCCTTTGCCACAAAAGCATTACCCTGTCTTGGAAAGACTCTCGGCGTGGGAGCTCTCACGGGACTCGCGAGTTCGGCAGTTGAGAAATTAATGGGTGGCAGCGGACTGTTTTTGAAGAAAGGAGGAGCCGTGTGTCGTGTCCACATAGACGACAGCAATAAAGGATTGTATCTAGAACCTGTTAGAGGTGACAACTCTTTGAGTGGAAACGGTCTCTATCTGAAGAGTGGACGGAACGTTGAGCGACTCGGCAAGGGTTTGTTGTTTGGTGAGAATTCGCCATTTAAGAATATACCGATTTTGAATATGTTATTATAATGTAAAAAAATTATACAATTATATAAATATAAAATATAAATCATAGAAGGTATAAAATAATATAAAATGGATAAAAAGATGGAAAAACAATTAGACGATAATGATGAATATCGTGAGATAGAGTGCGAAAAAGATGTGGAAAAACGATTAGATGCTAATGATGGATATCTTTGGAAAGAACTGATAAAAGAGTTAAATAAAGATCGGGATATGTGGTTGAAATTTAAAAGAATGAGACATTTTCCACCGTTACCACTACCTTCTGAAGAGAATGGTAATGATGCGAGTGTTATTGAGAGATGCACAACATTCGTTCATAATTATGATTCGGATAAACAAATGTGTTCTTATAAAAAGGTAGCATATCACAAAAAAAAAAAAAAAAAAAAGAAGAATCGACGCTGAAATTTGAGAAAAAAGGAAACGTTATTATAATATATGGGCAATAGTGAAGAAGGAAAACAAAAAAAAAACAACAAAAAAATAATGAGATCTAAAGATGATCTCATTACTTTTTTTTCCTTCTTCTTCGCTAAAAATCAATCTCTCTATTGTTTATATTTCCAAGTCCATTATTAGCATGTTGACACTCGTGTTTTCTTCTTTTTTGAAAATGTGTTGAATGTTTATCTTTACTTTTTTACATCAGTGAACGTGCTCTCACCACCCGATTTGTCCACGAGTTTGAGTGAGATTTTGGGATATATGTAACTTCCATAGAACAATGACAAATTGTCCTTGTCGAATTCTCTGTCTTCGGTGATGATGATATTCTACAGATCGCTTTGGTACTCGTAAAACAAATCGAGCATGGCTTCGTCCAATTTCAAAGGCATGCTATATTTGTCATGTTTATGCTCTAAGCCCTTCATCTTGACCTCATTCAATCCGATGGAGTCGTGTCATTGTAATCTATAGATTTTATAACCGAATTTCTTATACGTTTTGACTCATTTCAATTTCAATTTGCATCTTTTAGGTGTTGTTGTCATGATCGATTATTTGTTTGTTTTTTTGTTTTATGAATTCTTGCAAATAATGGATATTTTAAATTTTTGTATTTAATAATTTGTTAAAAAAGTTTGTTTTTTTTTTACTCGTTATATATATATAAAAAAAGTTTTTTTTTAATTTTTAATTTTCTTTAATGTAAAAGTTTTTTTGTAAAAGTTTTTTTCTCTTTATATATAAATAAAAAGTTAAATTTTAACATCCTTTTTTCTCGTATTAATTCAATTTTTTTCACGTTAAGGAACATAAAAATAGATTAATTTCATCAAAAAAATTGTTTTTTTCTCATTAAAGAAAAATAAAAATCAAAAAAACTTTTTTTATATATATAAAGAGTAAAAAAAAACAACTTTTTTAACAAATTATTTAAAAACAAAATTCGAAAAAAAAATAATCTTACAAATGGAGCAAACAAATAAAAAAATGGAAAATTTAAATGAGAAAACCGTACTTCAGTTAAACGAGATTTGTAAAGTATTAAAAATTCCACATTTCAGAAATCATAGAACTAAATCAAAAAAAATTGAAGTCATCCAGGAATATTGTTTGCGAAACGATGGAAAGAAAAAAATCAAAAGATCGGAAGTGGATAAACTTAAACAGTCAAAAAATGCATCAATTGTGAAAAAGGAGAAGACGACTAAACGAAAAGCTGTTGAAGAACTTCAAGTTTCAAAAGAAAAGAAAAGAAAAACTAAAAAGAAAATGAGTGATGCACTTCAGATTCTAGACAAACGAGATATATCGAGCGAAATTCAACGAGCAATCAATGAAGGGAAAGGAGAAGAATATGTAGCACGACTCATCATGGAACTATTCCAATCGAAGCCTAAGAATGAGAGAGTGCGATCAAAGGCATTTTTAAAACTTTGGTTCCCTCGTTCAAGAAAATCGATCCGAAATTGTTCATGGAACGGGTGAAGAAAAAAGTATTGGATTTGTTTGGATTTGTTTCGCGAACACATGAACGTGGGACAAAAAATTAAGATGATACTCCATTGCGTGATGAATAAAATTGATGTGAAGTCTGGCGAGAGCATCGTGAAAAATGCATATTTCAGATCTAACTTCGAACTTCGGATGTTTTCGAAAAGATGAAAGGAAAGATGTTGACGTCTCTCACGAATTATCAACCTGAAGGTAGTAATTGGACGTTCGATGAGGTGTTGAAACTCGAAATTCATATAACTAAAAACGATTCGTTGAAAGGATCTTCCTACATGGAATTACCGTATTTCTTAGCTAAAAAACACTCCGTGGTCAACGTGAGAAATAAAGATGATCAGTGTTTTAAATGGGCAGTCACCTCTGCTTTATACCCTGTCAAAATCCATCCTGAGAGAGTTTCTCGTTATGAGGAGACTTCTAAAAATCTCAATTGGACCGGAGTGACTTTTCCAATGCAGTTAAAACACATCGAACGTTTCGAGGCTCAAAATCCTACCATAACGGTGAATGTCTTGGGATACGATGATGAAAAACGAACGATCTATCCTCTCAGACAGACTTCGTACCTCGAAAGAGAAAAGACGGTTATTTTATTATTGATTTCGAATGGTGACAATCATTCACGTCATTATTGTTGGGTTAAAAATCTGAGCCGATTACTGTCGAGACAAAATAATAAACATGAACATAAGATATGTTTATGTTGCAACTGCATGAACATGTTTCAGAGCGAAAAATCGTTAGCAAAACATCAGGAATATTGCAACGAAAATCAAGGTGTCGCCATCGAAATGCCCAAACCTAACACCATTGTGAAGTTTGAAAATCGCAATAGAAGGTTAAAAGTACCATTCGTTGTGTGTGCCGATTTTGAATGTTTCACCATGAAAATGAGTTCCTGCCAACCTAACGCTCTTCAAAGTTACGTCAAAAGATATCAAAAACACACGCCTTCGGGTTATTGCATTTACATGAAATGTGCTTTCGACTCGCAACACAACATGGGTCCCTTCACCTACACGAAACAGTGCGAAGACGACGACGTGGCTCAAAGGTTCGTGGAAGAGTTAGAATCAAAAATTCAAATGTTATACGACAAATTCGAAACTCCGGTGAAAATGATCATCACGCGAGAGCAGCAGGACGAAAATAACAGAGCCACCGAATGTCACATATGCAGACAATCGTTTGACGAGAATTCAGAGGAAAATAAGAAGGTTAGAGACCACGATCATTACACGGGTCTGTATCGTGGTCTGGCTCACAGCAAGTGTAATTTAAAATATCGAGACGCCATTTTCTATCCGGTGATATTTCACAATCTCTCAGGTTATGACAGACATCAGCTCGTAAAAAATCTCGGCACCTCCCACGAAGAATTAAATTGCATCGTGAACAGTGAAGAAAGATACATTTCATTCACGAAATGGAAGGTCATGGAGAAGAAAAGAGTAATCGATGGAGAGACGTTGGAAGAAAAAATGAAATCCATTCGTAGAAGCATATGTTTCATCGACAGTTTTAAATTCATGTCGACCGCTCTGGAAAAATTAGTCGATAACATGAGCAAGGTTAAATTTAAAATCACGAGCGAACATTTCGGAGAACGAGTAGACGTTATGTTGAGGAAAGGAGTCTATCCTTACGATTACATGAACGATCTAAAGAGATTCGATGACACTGCACTACCTTCAAAAGAAGATTTTTATTAAAAATTATACGAATCCGACATTTCCGACGAGAATTACGAACACGCTAAAAACGCTCTTGGCAGACGTGTTCGAAAATTTTCGAGATGTCTGTCGTCGAAATTACGATCTGGATCCCGCTTGGAAGAAGGTTTCGATTCGAAACGGTTGAATAAATACATACAGTATTGGGATGCTAATAATCTGTACGGTTGGGCTATGAGTCATCCTTTACTGATTGGAAATTTCAAATGGGTAACGGAACAGGAAGAGTTGCAAAAATGGAGAGATTATCCTTGCATTTTAGAAGTCGATTTGAACTATCCAGAAGAATTACACGATCTACACAACGATTATCTGCTGGCTCCCGAACGAATGGAACCGAACGAAGGAGACGAGGAAAAACTCATTCCCAATTTATCTAACAAAAGTAACTACATCGTCTACAGTGAGAATTTGAAACAATACGTCGATTACGGGATGAAATTAGTCAACATACATTGCGTCATTCGAGTCGACGAAGAGCCTTGGATGAAAAAATACATCGATCTCAATACGAATCTCAGAATTCGAGCTGAGAATGATTTCGAAAAAGATTTCTTCAAACTCATGAACAACTGCGTGTACGGTAAATCGATGGAAAACATCAGGAAGAGAACCGACGTTCGACTCATCACATCTGAGAAAAGAGCTAAAAAATTAGTGGCGAAACCCAATTACAAACACCGGACCATATTCGACGAAAATCTATTGGCCGTTCACATGCAAAAGACGCACTTGAAGTTCAACAAACCGTATTATCTCGGACTGATCATCTTAGATATCAGCAAGCGATTGATGTATGAGGTTCACTACGATTACGTCAAACGAAAATTTGGTGATAAAGCCAAACTACTGTTCACCGACATGGACAGTTTAGTTTATGAGATAGAGACAAAAGATGTCTACCAAGATATATCTTCAGACGTGGCCGCATGGTTCGACACGAGCAATTATCCCGTCGATCACCCATCCAACATTCAATCGAATGACAACAAGAAGGTGTTAGGTAAATTTAAGGACGAGAGTGGTGGTAAACAAATCCTCGAATTCGTGGGCTTGAGACCCAAACTGTATGCTTATCGTCTAGAAGATGAAGAGATCAAGAAGTGCAAAGGAGTTAAAGCATGCGTGGTGAAGAAAAACATCTCTTTCCAAGAGTGTAAAGATTGTCTGTTAGGAAGTGGTCCGGTGTATAAGACTATGAAATCGATTCGAAGCGAAAATCACAACTTGTATACCGAAATAGTCAACAAGATTTTGCAGATGGCTGACGATGATAAGAGATTCATGTTAGACGATAAAATAAGCACTTTGGCATGCGGACATTGGATTTTGGATCTAATTTTAGACGATAGGATTTCAGATATGATTGAGGATGATAGGATTCCAGATATGATTAAGGATGATAGGATTCCAGAAAATCAAGAGGAATTAGACGGATTCAAGATTATGGAAATCAATAGAGACATCGAGAGAGTTAGTTTAAAAAGAAAAAGAAAAAAATAACGTCATTTTAGTGAATTATAATAAAATAAATAAATTTTTAAAAAAATATATACACATTTATGAATAAGAAAATAGAGATATCCGTAGAAGGTGTCGTCTTACCTAACGAACCCCTATCCAACATCGATCTGTCGAATGCGGCGAACGTTTTGAAAATCAAAGATTTTCTAGGCGTGTTTTCTAGAGATGCCTTGCCGAAGAGAAGACCTCGACAATTGGAATGCGGAATTTTTAATCTAGACAATTTATCGGGTGAAGGCACTCTCTGGGTGGTGTGGTTCAAGAACGGGAAGAAGAAGAATTATTATTTCGACAGCTACGGAATCTCACCGCCGAAAGAAATAAAGAACTATTTCAACAAATCGATGGTTCGTTACAACACGGAACGCGTGCAATCACCAGATCAAGTGTTTTGTGGTCACTTATGTCTCTACGTTCTCAAGAGATGGTCTGAAGGAGATCGGTTTCAAGACATTCTCAATGATTTACATTAGAGAGAGATTTTTTTTTAATAGTATATAAAGGTAAAAAAATTGTTTAAAAAAATTTAATCGAATAAAAACGAAAAATAAAATAAGTGAAATAATTCATTTTTTTAATAAACTGCATTTGAAATATATTTTTTAAAACAAAAATCTCAAAACAACATGCCAGTTGATAATTTGGTAGAAGTGCCAACAAAAGTCGACCCAAAAAGAAGAGGAAGATGTTCAAAGTCGATGATGGTTACGACGTTGCCAACTTGGACGAACGTTACGTTTGGAGATACGAACCTCGAGAGGAACCTTTGAACATGAACGATAAGAAGCTCTACAATCTTCCCGAGCCGATAGCTCTCGCAGATGCTGCGACTAAAAAATATGTCGACAGGGGGAACATGGGTTTCGAACGAATCATGCTAGATAATTACGTGCATAAAGCCATGACCAACGACCTCAATCTGAAATCTAAATGTTTGGTGAATGTCGCAAATCCCATAGATCCCACCAATGCAGTGACCAAGAAATATGCTGATGACTCCCACACGCTATTCAGCGAACACCTGAGAAATAGATACGTTCAGAAAATGATGCACTCGGAATTGAACACCAATTCTAACAAGATAACGAACGTGGCCACTCCCACGAATCCCAAGGATGTCGCGACCAAACACTACGTAGATCTGGAACAGAGAAAGTCTGATGGACGAGAAATGAAATCGGATCTGAATGCGGGATTCAACAAGATATTGAATCTGTCGAAGGTCGACGACACGGATGCGGACTCAACTGCAGTCAACAAGGGCTACGTAGATTCTGCCGTGATACGATCACAAGAATATGTAGAATCGCAAGTGGACGATCTCTACCTGAACAAACAATCTGGCGGAACCATGGAGGGTGGTATCAACATGAATAGTGAGAATTTATTCGGACTCAATCACGATCCCGAATTCCATTCCAGTGTGGTCAGCAGGAAGTACGTGGATGACAACTCGGTCTGGAGAAAGGGTGACATCATGGAAGGTAAACTAGACATGGGCGGACACACGCTCACGAATCTACTGGATCCCATTAACATGACGGACACCTGCACCCTGATTTCGATGGTGGAAAGACTCAAATATGCTAGAAAATTGATCACCGTGTGGGCTGAGGAGGCTGGCACGTTAGAGGAGGGAAAAACCGAGTGGTCTTTCGGGAACGGAGGCAGCGGATTGAAACATGGTAAGGTGGGATATCCCATGCTGTTGGGAGGTGAAATCATTCGAATGGCTCTGGCTTCCTCGGATTTGAATAACAGAGCGGTCATCAATCTCGTAGTGAATGGAGTAGAGAGCGATAAGAAATACAGTGTCGAAAAGACTGAATCAACACGCGAATGTTAGCACATTCGGCACGCCTCTCAAAGTGAACGCCGGAGACAGGATTAATTTCGTTACGAAAACCAATAATCCCGAAGCTGCCAGTTCCGTGGTGAGTCTACTGATCGAACTAGATCCTTTGAACAAGCAGTGAATACGTGGAAATAATTAATTAAAAAAAAAATAATGAGTGATTATTAAAAACAAAAAAAAAAGTAATGAGATTTAGAAAGATGTTCAATCTCTCTAGATCTCATTACTTTTATATTTTTTTTTTCGATTTTGTTTTAATACGTTATTTCTCATAATGTTTCATCTCGTGAAATTGGATCACCTATCTCAAAACACGCGTCGACATCTATTTTAGCATTTCAAAGAGCTTTTATAAATTGTCGAAAAGCAGTCGCTCCTCTATACGTCAACATGTCTAAAAGTTTTCTGGTCTTATCTTCTATCAAGATTTTACTTTCGATTTCACGTCTCATATAATCAGTCAAGATCAAAGGTTCTGTTTCGACTAAAGTGTCTAGAATTATTGCTAACGAATCTTGCAAAATATTTTTAATCAAAACACGTCTGTTTCTTCTTAAGTATTCTCTTTCTTTATCATTCATTTTTATAATAATTTTTTAAAATTTTTTTTATTTATATATTTTTTTTTCACACACGTCTCTCATCGAATGATCGACATCTTATTTCCATCCGATTCGAATTGTAATTCTCTATCTGACAGGACCAGGGTGAAGGCTTCAGTTTTTCTCGGCACGTTCCTATAGAATTGCATCTTGATCTGAATGTCTAAGATGCTACTCTTGAGTCGTTCACTCTGTTTTCTAACGTCGAATACGAACTTTGGATACATCGACTTGTATTCGCCGGGAGATATGTTAGGGTTGCTCATCAATTTGTCTAGACCGTGATACTTCTTTCTAAAATCAGCGGCATCGCAGTACAGTCTGCAGAAATCGTTCTTGTCGAACGACGTGTTGTAATCGATTGCTGGATATCTCATGGCGTTCAGAAACACTTGCATGTTTCTCAAATGGCAGTGATCGAACAGCGACGCATTCTTTTCCTGAGACCCATCCTTATCAGTCTGAAATGCAACCACGATGAAACGCGGTCTCTCAGAAGCAGATTTCACCGTCAATCTCCAATCGAAGTGATTCATGGAGGGGGAAATGCTAGCCGTGTCGCACTGTCTCATTCTAAATCCCACAGGTAATTTACTCTTGGATTCTATGATCTTGTAGAGACGCGTTTTTTCCACGACTGAAGGCTCCACGTGCGGAACAAACCACGATATCTTCTGTAGAGTTATCTTACCCGCATCGGTCGCAGTGAGTCTCACTATCGCGTCGTCGTTTCCTTTTCGAATCAACGTCAGATTGTGTTTGAATCCATACATGAGCTTGTTGTAATCGTCCACGAATCCGAAGATGTGTTTCAAAGGTATCCTGAATGAAAACGTTCCTTTAGGTCTGGACGTCTTGACGACGTAGTCGAATATCGCAGTGGCGCCGGCGCTAGCAGGGCCGACGGTGTCTTTCATCCACAACTGATTAAGTCCTCTGGATTTCGAAAAATCATCAGGATACGTCAAGAGTCCGAACATCGTGGTGGCCTGACCAGGATGAAACACAGATTCTATCTCTTGTCCGGATAGCATGTATTTTATATTACTGAATAGATGCATGATTCCATTATTGGCTAGAGTAACCGTGTCGTCGTCGGCGTAGTCGCTCCCATCTTCATTGGTGAGACGTCCCTGCACCACTGTGTAACTCTCGCTAGGATGGACAAATAGATCTTGAGTTTCAACATTGATTCTTATCTCTCCCGCATTGTTCAAACTCGTTCCGGTTACTGGTTCGTATTCGTGAACCTCATATTCTTGAATACTTTCATCTTTCACTATGCTTTGTGCTATATCTAGTATATTTGCCATTTTTAAAGGGTTTTTGTTGTTTTTTTGTTTATTAATTAGCTTGCTTTTTTTTTATCTAAAAATAGTTTTAATTATTTTTTATTATTATTTTTCTCTCCTATATATATATGTGCGTAAACAAGAAAATGTTAAAGAGAGTAAATAAAAGAAATTTGTTTTTCTTTATCAAAACTTTGTCTTCTGTAATTGTTGTTCGTAAAACTTTCCGATGATCTCTTCTCCATCCAAAGCTTCGATTTCGTAAGTCACTGGATCGGTGTGAAATATTTTGATTATCATGAAGATTTCCGAGGTCCATCGAGGCGTATAACCCTTTTCGAAGTGCTTCTTATAAGCGTAGATTCTCACTCGATCGCCGACCGCAAATTTCGGCGTTCCAGACTTCTTCCTGATCTTAGATCTCTCATGATATAGATTCGCATAGACCCGTTTCTCGTTTCGAGGATCGCTAGCTTCCACGGGAGTCATCTTGATCGATATGTGTCATGTGTTGTTGTAATCTTTAACCAAACCATTCAGAGCATATATGTATTTCTTGGTCGAATTCACCGTGAAGTATCTATGCATCTTTTCCTTCATCGTTCGATTCCAACGTTCCACCACACTGGCTTTCTCTTCATTTTCGATCGAGTAGAGCTCGACCAATCAATGAACGTGCTTGTTGTAGAATTCCTTTCCCTTATCCACCCACAATTTATTCGGTTTTCGAGAAGACGAGTCGAACACGCTCTTCAGAGCCTCGGCGACGCAAGGTACCGATTTATTCTTCAAAGCTCTGATTCAACCACATTTGGAAAACACGTCGATGACCGTCAATAGATATTTGACACCCTCGTTCCATCTCGAAAAAGATCTCATGTCGACCAAGTCGGCAGACCAAATATCATCCAAACCCTTCACGAACACCCTTCTCTTTCGAAATTTACACATGATGGGTTTGTGTAACTCCTCGACCAATTCGCTCGTCAATAATCGTTTCTTCTTCTTTTCAGATGCGCTTTTTTTTTGAACGCCCCATCCGAATCGACGTTTCGCACCGATCAGATTGCCGACCAGCGAACGTTCTATCTTCTCTCTCCTGGTCGGATTCGATATGCCTCTCAATTTCTCCAACATGTTTTTATCGCAGACATCATTGCGAGTCTTGGTGTCGGGATGTTCGGCGTAGCACAGATCGTGATCATATGCGGCCGCGTCTACCCTATTCACAGGTTTGCTCCATGATTTAGGAGTCAGATCGGCGTTGAGTCACTTGTTCAATTTCGTTCCAGGTCCTGTGAAACTGTGACCAGGCAGATGCATTTCGAAAGGTAGATTATTGATCATTTTATTCACGATGCCTTTACCTTTGCTCACGTTCTTTTTTTTGACGAATCGAGTCTTGATAGAACCACACATGTCACAAATTCCGCAAAGCATCTGTCTGTCGTTTTTAGTTCGTACTTCGCGAGAATTACTTGTCTCGGTAACTCTCTTACACTTTACGCAATACATTTTTTTTGAGAGTTATTTGAATTAATTTCGTTTTTATTTTATATATAAATTTAATATTTCTTTTTTAAAAATTCTGTTCTTATTATATATATTTTTTTTTCAATCGCTGCTCTTGAGTTCTATCATCCTACTGAATTCCTCCCTGGTCTCTTTCCTCCCTTTTTCCACGAGAGAATCCTTCATCTCTTCCTTGATGATCTGACGAGTCTTGATTCTCACAGCTTCTTTCATGGCATCGTATTTCGTTTTCTCGCCCAATATCATGAAGTATTCTCCGTCCGATATCCTACCGTCTTTCAACGCCATCAAGATCATTTCGGATATCGTGTCGATCTTGGAGTCGGCCAACACGCGAATCTTGTCGTGTTTCCTCGCCTTCAGATATAATTTCCTACTCAAAACGTTTCCGAGCGTGCTAAACAATCCAGCAGCGAGAGCCACTCCTTCTATGGTTAACATGATCAGAATACCGACTGCGGTTGACACCAATCCGATACCGGCCACGTATGAACCCATGGAAATCGTGATGAGTGTCGTGTCGATCGCATTGACGAATTTCACGAAATGCGAATACTTCTTCTTGAGAGAACGGCGAGAATCTCTCTCTCGAGTTAGATACGCCTGGATTCTACTGATTTGATCGATGCGATACCTCTCTCCTCTTTCTTTTTCTTCTAGCGACGGTGCCGTCGGCAAAACGCCGTTCGGCTTATCGTCCTCGTTGTCATCTAACGTCGGATACAATTTATTTCTGGTTCTCATTTTTGTTTTTTTTTTTTCTTTCTAATATTAGAAAAAAAAATTTATGTGTGTATTTATTTTTTTATTTTCTATTCTCCCTTATTTTATATCAATGAGAAAAACTTAGACGTATGCTTCATTGAACAATAATTTCATGATGCATCCCTTGTCTTCAAAAGTCAGACTTCTACGAGCCAATTTCAGTTCTTCCGAAACTGTGGGCTTGTCTCGATCCTTACAGAAGAGTAATCTCTTCCAAAACGCGATCACTTCGTCGATTTGAACGCGTTCGAACGCAGGTTCGAAATACTTGACGGCCATAACTTCCTTTTCCATCGTCAGACACGAATGATTCTCGTGATCGAAGTCTAGGTGATCCCGACATCAGACACATCGTTCTAACAAGAGGTGACTTAGTTGTTCGTTCACACAGAATGCGTCGGCTCTCATCAGCATTTTTAAAAGAAACCTTGCTCTAATAGTCTGGGAAGCGCTCATGATTTACGTATTTTTTATTATCTATTCGATTTGATATATTTTTTTTTCTCTCTCTCCTATATATATCAATCACTTTTTTTATTTCCTCGACCTTCAATTTGATAGGTCACGTGACCACCTTCTCGAAACTTTCGATTTTATGACGGGCGTAACCCCCACCCCCACGACGAGGGGAGATAACTTTGTATGATCAAGTTTATGAGAATCAAGCAATCTGATTGGTTAATTAGCAGGTCACGTGACCACCTTCTCAGCCTCAAAAGCCGTTTGCCGATTCTGAGACACTGTCCCAGACTCGGCAAACCACCTTTTTGATGCTGTCTTAGAATCGGCAAAGCGTTTTTTTCGCGTTCACCAACGATAGATTGAAGGTCTAATCCACGATGGGAACGTAAACAAAAATTTTTATGTAAAATAAAATGTACAATTTCGTACATTTTTCACTTTTTTACATTCGACACGTTCGCCAACGGGTATTTGAACGTTAAAAGTGCCATCTAGGAGTCTCAAAATAACAGCCGATTCTGGGACACCATAAAAAACAACATTTTTTGCGAACAAGCATGCGATTTAACACTGAATCCTACGATGGTGAACGCACCATGTTTCATGTACCGTACAGTACATGTACAACGTGTCCCAGAAACGGCCTTTATTACCTACTAACGTGTCACGAGCTGGGGTGATCAGTGCAGTTTCGAAGTGGTCATGTGAGACGGTTGGGAAAAGTTCATGGCGAAAATGAAATTCTTGTGCAGTTCATGACCATCGTGGGTATAGAACGCCACTCCAAATCGGGAGACTCTTTGTTGTTATTCGGATTGGAGAGCCATGCCGAGACTCAGCGCCTGCCAACGCGAACAAGCCATTGGGCGTTTGCATGCCGGGCGGAGCCCTCAGGTGGTCGCAGACGAATTCAATTGTACTGTTCGTACCATTCAACTACTGAGAGAGTGATACAATGCCACCAACATCACAAACGATCGTCCATGCAGTGGTCGCCCGAGATTGACGACGCCGCATCAAGACCGCCACATAGTGAGGCACCACCTTCAGGATTGATTTGCGAGGGCCACAGAAAGAGCTCATCGCACTGTCGGAACTTATCAGCGACACATCAGTGCCGACACAGTTCATCGCCGTTTGATCGCCAACAACATGCCATGTTATCGTCCTGTGAGGGGCCTATACTTACAGCACGACACCGCCAGAAACGGATGCAGTCGGCCATGCGTCGTCGAAATTGGCGGCAACGAGAATGGCGGACAGTCGTTTTCTTGGACGAGAGCCGCTACTGCATTTGCAGTGCACATGGCCAAGCCAGTGTGTGGCAAAGAAGGGGCGGGCGTTATGCCGACGCATGCGTTATGGAAAGAGATCCCCGGGAGGACCAATCATCGTGGTTTGGGGCGGAATCGGACTCAACGTGAGACTGGGATCTGTCCTCTTTCGGAATATCAGTCCAGGTAGAGGTAATGGTGTCACAGCCGCTCGCTACACCGATCAGGTTCTGAGGGCCCATGTTGTCCCTCACTTCAGGCGACCAATTCCAGCATAACAGTGCACGTGTCCACATGGATAGAGCTACCAGGGACTTCTTGCAGCAGCATAACATCGAAGTCATGCCTTGACCAGCAATCAGCCCAGACAGAACATCATCTCGAACATCTTTGGACGAGATCCAGAGGAGACTCAATCAAGTACGACCGAGGCAGAGAGACGCTGTCGAATTTATTGCAGCCTTTCTGCAGGTTTGGCCCCAGATCCCTGTTGCCTTCATCAACCATCCCGTCACCCCCATGTCACGGAGATGCGCAGCTGTTATCAACGCTCAGGGTGGTCACACACAGTATTAATTCGCATGCACGGACTCTGGACATTCTGTGATTCCCGAACCAGAAAACTTCTGCAAACCCTCCTAAAGACTATGCTGGATGAATTCTCAAAGAAAGGACTCCCATCATAATATTCTACCCAATGTCCATTCCAAAATAAAAGCTGTTCTCGTGTTATCTAAGGCGACGTTGTTTTGCTGTTCAGTGTATATATGCAGTACGCATACCACTTGCCGCATCCAGCTTGGATGGGACGTAGACGAGAAAACGTTGCACCAACAGAGCTCCGGTTCCTATGGGAATTTAACACTAGCTGCACCGGCTAAGCTCCGGAAAATAAGGTGCCGGAAACCGGGCGTTGTCGTTGCTAGGAGAAATAAATTCACGCCACGTATTCAGTCAAGACTCAAGGAGTGGCGCCTGAATCCGTGCGTGAACACGTGTATCGAACCCTCCCGTTTCGTTTTTGTTGGGTCAGTTCTTAGGCTGATGGGGTCAGTGACTTTTCATCAAAAAGCATAATCAACATGCCTTCACTGAAAAATAACAATTTTAATATAAATCGAAAAATACAGTGACTTCTGACTTACATGAATAAAACACAAAACGTCAATCACACCCTACCCACACAGTTTTTGAGTCAACTTGCGGGCCCACATTCTCTGTTGTCGCGGGTTGCTCCTTCCGTGTTGCTGGTGCTTGATCTTCCCTGCTCAGTGTAGTGTCTCTGGACTCTGGTCGCCTTTTCACGGACATACAACGGAATGTCACTCTATCACTGCCGTCGCACGGCCACTAAAGTATTGTCACTTTACTAGACGCCGTTACTCTAACAGCCGCTACTTCGAGGGTTAATTGATTTCTTCTAGCTACCTCAGACTAATTTTCATACAGGCGAAGCCTACTCTGTCTTCATATGGCTTTCCTTCTCTAGCAGGTAGCAATTCGCTCTACTAGTACACCGATATACTCATAGTTTCATAATCAATCTCTTTCCATCGCAAAATATACACTTGGAACTTAATTAAGCACCCCCTGTTTTTTCGCAGTGGTGTTAATAGAAACTGTCGTTACATTCATGCTATATTTAAGATGGCCAAAAGTGATTGTTTGTGGAAAGAATGGTCTATCGACAAATGAAAGACAACACAATGATGAAAGTATGCAGTATTTTAATGGCGCTAATTAAACATATCTGTCACGAATGCTTTTGATGGAAAAATGTTCTCTTGACAAGTATGGTGCTGGTGCGGTCCATAATGAAACCATGCTGGTAATTACTGATAAAAAATGTAGCTTGTGATCCTGAACAAAATAGCTGTGTCTGACGTCAGTAGCGAGTGTATCCACCACGTGCCCGGATGACAGCCTTACCCCTCCTCCTAGTGTTACCAGTGAGCCTAC
The DNA here is from genome assembly GCA_031216915.1 of Pictodentalium vernedei. Classification (NCBI taxonomy): domain Eukaryota; kingdom Metazoa; phylum Mollusca; class Scaphopoda; order Dentaliida; family Dentaliidae; genus Pictodentalium; species Pictodentalium vernedei. The sequence goes on along the minus strand of CM062296.1, from coordinate 639,922,436 downwards.
TCATACGGTCCAGAGGCAACTGCTGCCACTTCTCATGTAATGTATCTTCCAAATCGGCCAAATTATGTACAGATGGATCCCTTGCTTGCACACGAGTCCAAGAAAGTCCCAGATGTGTTCTAGGGGATTCAAATTGGGGATCATTGCAGGCCAAGGTAGTGTTGTAATAACGTTGTTCTGAAGGAATGCTCTCACAGCATGTGATGTGGCCTTGCATTGTTGTCCATGAATACAGGGCGAGTAGCCAACGGGTGGTTGTCAAAATGAGGAACTACAACGGGACTGAGAATGTCCCGGATGTACTGATGACCATTGAGATTCCCACGTACAGTCACCATATCAAGTTTACAATCACGAGAGAGGCATCCCCAGATCATTGTTGATCATCCACCATAATGAACAGTAGGTATGATATTCCTGGGCATGTAAGCAGTATTTCTGCCTCCACGCTCTCATGCGACCATCTGTGACGTGAAGCAGGAACTTACTCTCGTCTGACTAATGGACTATCTTCCAAGTCCTGAGATTCCAATGCTGTCTTGCCATACATGATCGGACAGAGCTGGACGCTTGATGACCCTTCTGGACCTTATGCCCAGTGCTTTGAGACGGTTTCGGACAGTTCTGTTGCACAAACGCCTGCTGGGGAGCCTAATGCGTTTCAAAACCACAATTGAAGCAACGGGTCCACGCCTAACGAGGCGTGCCAGACTCCGATCTTCCCGAGGAAAGGTCTTTCGGGGCTGTCCAGGCCTTGGTCGGTCCATAATGACGTAGGTCTGTTGATTTTTTCGGACAAATCTGCTGATGAGAGAATGAGCATAGCCACGTTGCCTTCCAATAGCTTTGAATGACATGCCTTTTGAATGCATGCCAACGATGTGCCATCTGACAGTCCCCTCCTTGCCATGTCAACATTTACTGATAAAAGAAGTGACAAATTTTCTTGTTTTATACCCAGATATTGCATGTCGATGATAGTGTTTTTGGTGACATTCGTGGGAATCTTGCTTCACGTGGATGATGGGATGTGTTTAGGGTACGCTATCAACCAGAAACATCATGTTTCACGAGATGAAATGTACTGCAAGACATAGCATCATTAAAACATAAAAATCAATATCTGCAACTTCACTGTCATGAAACATTTCAGGGGTGCTTAATTAAGTTCCATGTGTATATAATACCACTCTTTCTCCCATATATATATATATATATATATATATATATATATATATATATATATATATATATATATATATATATATATATATATACTCACGCAACACCTGCGTGAAAAACTATTAGGAAGGGGATCCACCCTGACCCAAGCCCCTTGCTCCAAATCTCATTACCTCAATAACCTGTCCCATCCTTGGATGGGATGCCCCGCCCGACTCAAGCCCTTTAGTGAGTCACGCGCCCTGTTAGGCGCTATCTTTAGATATTCCCATGTGTAGTGGGACCATTACTATGACACTATCCCTAGAGTGCCTCTGAGCCTCCTTCACCTGGGCCTATTCCTTGGGCGCGTGTTCCATTAAGAACCCCATTTGTCTTCACGCTCAACACCGACAAATTTGTTGGGCAGAGTTTGCTGCCTCATATGCAATGCTCTGTTTGACAAGTTACATTTTTTATCAGTAATTACCAGCATTGTTTCATTATGGACCGTATCAGCACCATACTTGTCAAGAGAACATTTTTCAATCAAAAGCATTCGTGACAGATATGTCTAGTTAGCGCCATTAAAATACTGCATACTTTCATCATTGTGTTGTCTTTCATTTGTCGATAGACCATTCTTTCCACAAACAATCACTTTTGGTCATTTTAAAGATAGCATGAATGTAACGACAGTTTCTATTAACACCACTGCGAAAAAAACAGGGTGGTGCTTAATTAAGTTCCAAGTGTATATTTTGCGATGGAAAGAGATTGATTATGAAACGATGAGTATATCGGTGTACTAGTAGAGCGAATTGCTACTTGTTAGAAAAGAGAAGCCGTATGTAGACAGAGTAAGGATGTGCTCTGTTTCGTTTGCGAGAATCGGTGGCACATAGCCCGGGATTGCTGGCAGAAGGCCGCCTCAGTGAGAGGTAGCGATGGGGGACCAAGAAGTGGGAAGAAGGAACCCTCCCCCAAGAGCTGGAAAAACGAGGGAGAGGGAAGACACCAATCCTGTGGGGGAAAGGCAAACTGCGGCACTGTGCAAGTCTATAGGGCTGGAGGACAGCACCCTGCGCAATGCAATCGAGGAGTGGTGTCTACGGCTGGAAGGGGGGGAAAGCGGTCCCAATAATCAGTGGAATGTGTAAGGGACACCCTGCAGGAGGAGTGGGACATGCCGGCATGCCCCGTATAGGTAGCGGGACAGGCAGTTCAGGTGCTCAGGGACGCTGGGTGCAGAAGCGTGGTAGTTAGCCGCGGCTTGGTTAGCGAAGCAGACATCGTGGGCCGCGACCACCTTTGTGTCTTGATAGATGGTACTTTTAGATGTTTCCCCCTTGCGAGGGTAAGGGTGGATACGCCCTTTTTCTGTGGGAAGCTAGAGACCATGTGCTTGGAGGCATCCATTTATGACCTGGTGGTGGGTAATATTCCTATGACCAGCCTGAATGGGGAGTGGCTGGCTAGGAAAACACAACAGGAGGCAGCAGCCGTAGTTACACGAGCTCAGGCTGCCAGAGATAAACGACCCATTAATCCCCTAAACGTGCCAATGGAAGCGGTGGGGAGGTCCATGTGGAGAGTTTGAAGGAAGCCCAACAGGAGGATCCTGTCCTAAGGAAGTGTTGGGAAATGGCTAAGGAAGGAGAGACTGCAGCGATCCAGGGTTCTGGTCGGTATAAACTGGAGGTGGAACAGGGAGTGTTAAGCAGAGTATTTGAGCAACGGCGAGGAGATTCTACAAACGAAGTTCGCCAAATAGTAGTCCCGGACCGTGACAGGAAGCAAGTGGTAACACTAGCTCACGAGTCACTGTTGGGAGGCCATTTAGGGTCTAGAAAAATGCTCGGTCGAATCACAACCAGTTTCCACTGGTCGGGTATCACAGGGGATGTCACCCGGTTCTGTCCGCCATGTGACATCTGCCAGAAGACGATCCCAAAGGGGAGTGTTCCGAGGGTGCCATTGGGGGAAATGTCACTGATAAGCGAACCCTTTGAGAGGGGGGTTGACCTAATTGGGCCCATTCACCCTGCCTCGGGAAGAGGAATGGGTACATCCTGACAGTCGTGAATTATGTCACGAGGTACCCGGAGGCCATAGCTCTGCCCAAAGTAGGGATTGAGAGGGTCGTAGAGGCATTGATAGAGGTTTCAGTAGGGTGGGTTTCCCCAAGGAGGTATTAAGTGACCAGGGGTCGCAGTTTACCTCAGGTTTGATGAAAGAAATGTGTCGGCTAGTGGCCGTGAAGCAGCTTTTTACAACCCCATACAACCCGAAATGTAATGGTTTGTGCGAACGTGCCAATGGGGTTCTGAAAGGGATGTTGAGAAAAATGTGCCAAGAAAGGCCAAAGGACTGGGATTGCTATTTAACAGCGGTCCTGTTCGCCTCTAGGGAGTTACGTCAGGCCAGCACAGGGTTCTCCCTATTTGACCTACTGTATGGTAGGATAATCAGGGGTCTCATGCGGGTGTTGAGAGAGCTTTGGAAGGGGCCAGAGGCTGCTGAAATACGTAACACGTATCAGTACGTCTTTGACCTTAGGAATAAATTAGAAGAGACCTGTCAACTGGCCAGAGAGAGCCTGAACAAGGTCCAGGGTCGGCAAAAACTGTATTACGACCGAGAGGCAAGGGATAGGAAGTTCAAGGTCGGTCAGAGGGTTGCGGTCCTCCTACCGACCGATCACAACAAGCTACTATTGCAGTGGAAGGGTCCCTACACCGTGAAAGAGGTACTTGGAAAAATGGACTACAGGATTGATGTGGGTGACAAGACACGGATATATCATGCCAATCTTCTTAGGCTCTACCAAGAACGAGAGAACTCAAGCCAAACGTGTGTCGTGTCAGAGGACTCCGATCAGAAACAGCCAGAGAAAGTGGCCGGTATAGCCGTCATAGAACCAGATGGGAAGACAGAGGTGGGCGTGGTGGACGATGATAGCTTATTGGTCCTAGGAGAGTTGGGTGGGGTTGAGACCTACAGAGATGTGGTGATTGGCGACAATTTGACAATCGAACAGCGATACCAAGTCATGGGGTTGGTGAGAGAGTTCAGTGACGTATTTTTGGAGAGGCCGGGGATGACCGATCTCCTGGAACATAAGATTGAGGTGACCACCGGGGACCCGGAGCGAGTTAACCCCTACCCTATCCCTTATGCTAAGAGGCAAGAGATGCGGGAGGAGGTAGCCAAAATGTTGAAAGCAGGTGTCATTGAGCCGTCAAACTTCCCATACAATTCCCCAGGGGTTTTGGTGAGAAAGAAGAATGGTGAAGTTAGGTTTCCGACGCCTTAATTCCCTAACTTAGTTCGATATCGAGCCGATGGGGAATATAGAGGACATTCTGACAAGCCTACATGGGGCGAACCCGTTCAGTAAGATAGATTTGAGCAAGGGGTACTGGCAGATTCTGGTAAGGCGGGAGGACAGACACATTACACCATTTACGATGCCAGACGGATGCTACCAGTTCAGAAAACTCCCATTTGGAATGATAAACGCGGGCTCTACGTTCAACAGAATGACGAAGAAGCTGTTGGGCGGTGCCTGGGACGACATACTCTGAAAAATTAAGACCTGGATAGAGCATATACGGGCCATCCGGGAGTTGTTCCGGAGCCTCCATGACGCGCGACTGACGGTGAAGCCCTCCAAATGTCAAATCGGGTTCAGGAGCATTGAACTCCTTGGGCACAAGGTGTGTGTGTGTGGGGGGGGGGGGGGGGGGGTAGAAATGGACGAGGACAAACTTGAACGGATCTGCAATGCGGACCCTCCCCACACGAAGCGACAGGATAGGTCATTTCTAGGTTTGGCGGAATATTACTGCAAGTTTGTTCCAAATTTTGCGGAGGTGGCGGTACCCCTTACCGACCTAACAGAAAGGCCAACCGAATAAGGTGAAATGGGGATCTCATCAAGAGGAGTCCTTTAAGACGTTGAAAGACTTGTTGGGCAGGTGGCCTATCCTTCAACTGCCGGACTTTGCCAGGCCCTTCCTGGTGCAATCCGACTCATCGGACACAGGGATGGGGTCGTGTTGCTACAGGAATACACTGATGGACGGTTCCCTGTGGCATATGCTCGCAAGAAATTACTGCAAAGGGAGCGAAACTACTCAGTAATAGAGAGAGAGTGTCTCGCGATCGTCTTCGCAGTAAAAAAACTTCAGAACTTTTTGTATGGCCGCGAGTTTGTGCTGCACACTGACCACAGGCCCCTTTCTTACATTCAAAGGTGTAAGGTTGAGAGCAGTAGGATCATGGGGTGGTCGCTCCTGCTCCAGGACTACAGTTTTAAAATTGAGGCGATTAAGGGAAGTGAAAATGAGGTGGCTGACTGCCTCAGCCACCAAGCTGAAGCATGACAAATTTTGTGAACGGGTGTAAGGGACCAAGGGTCGGTCACCGAGGGGGGGACCAGCGGGGACCTTACCCCGATTAGTGGTGGCAGAAGCACCAGGTAAAGCTGTACTCCGTAGGTTAACCCGTTTGTCGCATGTGCATGGACGGGAAATTTGTGTTTGTGTGAGTTCGGAATGAGCTGGTTAACCCGTCTGTTGCATGTACGTGGATGGGAAATCTGTGTTTGAGGAAGTGTGGAGTCATACAATGTGGTATAAGGGGCCAAGGGTCGGTCACCAAGGGGGGCCAATAGGGACCTTACATCGATTATTAGTGGTACAAGTGCCCCGGTGGAGATATACTCCGTATGTAAAAACACAAGAGGGAAGCGTGTGTGTGTACCGTGGGAGTTAATAGTGTGGATTTGCATGGCCGATGCATGAGCCCGGTCGTAAGCCCTGCAATTATAAGCGCATATTGTATTGCCTTAAATGTTGATGGGTGAAAGAGAGTGTTATCGGTCCAAGAGTGGACCTATACTTGGTATGGTGTGCCGTCTGTTCGCGTGTGTCAGGACGTGAGCTTGTATCTCTATGAGTGTAGAGGGAGCCGTATACATACTGGGGAGTGCAAGTTGTATATATGCATGAGTGCGTACAATTCACGGAAGTTGTCTAAATTGTTAATTATTGTTTAAGAGTGAACGAGACTCGATCTTGTGTGTTTTGGAACAACTAGGAGTATGTTCCTTGGTAGGGGGTTGTCAAGATCGACTCGAATTGGAAGCGTGTATATTATGTAAAATAAATTATTCTTTGATCCATAGTTAGCAGAAGCCAGTTGTTAATCTCTTAATTAACCGGACATCAACATTATCCATGAAAACAGGTGAACATGTAATTATTTTTATCCCGCAGATAGGCAAACAGGCAAAGATAATCAACCTCGCTGAGAACGCACAGTAACACAGCATTGGACTGTCTCACTGCCTGTGAACTCATTAGAGTCAAAGGTCTCCATAAATCAATGCCGATGGCTTCAAGGAGATACAGCACAGATTCCCCCGGGGTATTCCTTGATAATATAAAAAGGAGTAGCAAGATTTGGAAAAGAAATGTTGATCGTAAGGTTCAAAATCCAGCCCGTGACTGTTTTTGGCTATGGACATGTTAATGAGTTGTGGGACTAGCAGGTCCAACATATAGAATAGGCGAGAAGTTATTAGGCTAAGTGGCGCGGAAGGGCTTTGAGAGCCATACGTGAAGTTTAACATATAACGTGAAGTTAAGTTAGCTGGAGGGAGCTATCAAGAGCTCGAACATTTTACTTAATTGGAGGGAGCTATTGACAGCTCGAACATTTGACTTAAGCTGGGAGCTCGGAGTGAGCTTAGTGGAAGCAAGGCAAACAGCATGCATGAACAGTATTGGTTTAAACGGTAAACAGAGAGTGGTTTAGGCGGTACAAAACTGTAAAGTAGAGTGACAATATATCATCACACGTGTAAAGTGAGATAGACTGATTTGGTTAGAGGAGTTGACAGACAAACTGAGCGTACTTAAAGGTGGAAGCGACTATAGTAGGGGATATTGAGGTGTTCCAGCCCACCTCAATCAAGTGGGCTGGAAAGTTAGGTGGGCTGGAAAAGTTGAGTTATTTTTGGAAAAACCTCAATTTTTCTCTTAAAAAAGTTGATTTTCTTGTAATATATTGGGGTTTTCCCCAAAATAACTCAATTTTCGCCCGAAAACACTGGGTTTTTCTGGAAAATATTTAAAATTCGAACATTTCTGGCCCACTTTCGACGGAATTTCCTGAAAATGTCTAAAAATTCACCTGGTTGAAAAATTCACTTTTTTTCATAAATTTACCACTGATTTTCCCATTGGGGTGAATTTTTTCGAATTTCCTGGAATGGGGTTTTGCATGATTGTGACCGGAGACAAGATTAGCACTGAGATTCCCATTGGGAAAAATTCTGAAAAGACATGCTTTTTTTTGCAGTTGTGAGTTGGAAAATACGAGCGTTGATTCCCATGGGAAAAAGATGCTGATTCGACCGGTGAATTCGTGAATTGGGCTGGTAAAGTTGGCCATTTGAAATCACGCGTCTGAGTCTAAGAAATTAGCTCAATGGCAATCTGGGATGGGATCGCAATTGAAGATGTGTATATTATGAGTTAAGTGACGAATGATAAAAAAAAATGTTTTAAAAAAATCTAAAAAAAAAATATATATATATATATAACATATATAACATTCAACAAAAAAAAAGATTACAAAAAATAACTGTTTTTTCATTAAAGAAAAAAAAATTAATAAATAAATAAAACAATGTTTCTACACATCGGAGATTTGGAGTGAAGGGACGGGTTGGTTCACAAATTAATAAGAAGAATATTCAGGTGCAGGATAGGGCCAGGTGAGTGGGAGAGACGGTTTTGAGACGAGAAACGACCAAGTTGTTCAGACCCGTCACCGAGGTTCAGGAACAAGCCAGGAAAGAGATCATTGAGGAATTGAGACCCATAAAAGAAGATTCTCAGAGGATGACTTCGCTCCCCAATAGTTTTGTACCGAGAACTTTGTCCGAGTACACTCCAATGGGAATAAAGACCAATCAAAGTAGCATCGATAGCGATGCTACTCTGACGGGAATCGAGACCGATCGAAGTAGCATCGATAGTGATGCTTCGACCACTGTTAGCAGCATCAGATCTGACGATAGCAGTAGTGGAATCGTGAAAGGTCCGAAGTACGGATTTCATCACGATCACGATTGTGATAAAGCTTTCATGGATGACACGGAAGTATCACATGAAGGCAACTATTTGATCGTCGTTTCGAACAGGTACGAATTGACCGGCAGACTGTATACTCTGCTCGCTCACCAGAGACCTGCAGATTACACCCAAGGGGATTACAAAAATTACGGAGACATTCTGGTTCAGACCCATGCAATAAAGAGGAACAACAATCCCAAAGAGACGAGACCAAAGGATAGGAGAGATTACAAGTGGAAGGACGTGGTGAGACGCACATGGGAGGCAAATGAGCAATTCGTAAGATCGATGACTGGAAAGGGAATTACTGATACGATATTTCTTCCATGCGATCCCGATGCCTTGGAGGAGAGATTGAGTTTGTTGATGGCCAGCAGAGAGGCCGGCAACACTGGAGTGGATAATGAGATAGTGAGCGTGTGTGATGAATTGTTGAGGCAGAAGGTCATGGTTAGGAAGGATTATAAAGAGTTGATGAATCGTTTGAAATAATAAAATCGTAAGAGAGAAAAAAAATATTAAGTAAATAAAAAAAAAATATATATTCAAAAATAAAAAAAACAATCTTTTAAAAAAAAAAGAAGAAAAAAATGGTAGTGATAAATAATAGGGGATACGCTAGATCTTACGTCTACAGTGGATCGGGCATCGTGGATTCAATGATATGATTTTTAACTTGTAAATTCACTGGCGATGCCACAAAACAGATCGCCTTGAGTGCTCTCAAAATTGGAAAGAAGACGGTGATTGATGTGGGTAAGAAAGCTGCGACCGAAGTGAGTGGTAGAATAGCTTCAGAAGCTGACAAGAGAGGTGCCGATGCATTTATTAATAAATTGATAACTCCACCACCTGCCAAATGATCAAGAATCGAACCGAAAAGTTGGCAAGACTTCTATTATGATGATGATGTCAAACCGATACAAGACTTAGCTAAAATGACGAAAGGATCGGGATTGAAAGTGATTTATAAATAAAAAAACAACTTTTTACAAATAATATATATATATATAAAATAGGAATTAAAATAAAAAAAAATAGAAAAAAAAACAAAACACAGTTCAGAACTGAATTTAAAACATAGTTCAAAAAACTGGAAAAAAATGGATATCAAAGACATGTCTTGGAATGAAGTGATGACCAAGAGGTCAAATGACGGGTTCTTTCCCAAGAGCATAAGAGGTCTGATAGTGGGAAAATCAAATTGTGGAAAGACCAATCTCTTGATGAATCTATTGTTGCGACCCAACTGCTTGGATTATGACAGATTATTCGTTTTCAGCAAGAGTCTCTTTCAATCAGAATACGGATTACTTCGAGAGTGCACAAATCGTAAATTACCCAAGGACTTCATGGCGAGAATTCGAAGGACACAAGACTTCGAATATATTGGAAGGGGTGGTGAGCGAATTGACTAGGAGAAATGCTGAGTGTTCGAATGTGGAATGTCTGTTTTACGAGAATGCCGACAATGTTCCCCATCCCAGACAGTTGAAATCAGAGAATAAGAATCTCATGATCTTCGACGATCTGCTGTTGGAGAGAGAGAATCGATGCGAATCGTATTATGTTCGAGGACATCACAGCAACATGGATTGTTTCTATCTGTCTCAGAATTATTTTTGACTGCCCAGACACATGATAAGGGAGAATGCTAATTTTTTGTGAATCTCAAGAATCTCAATCACATCTATGGAGATCACGTGGCCAGCGACACGAGCAGGGAAGAATTCAGGAGATTCTGTAAGAAGGTGTGGGACAAAGGACTTCACAATTTCACAGTGATCGATTTGACTAGCGAATTTAACAACGGAAAATATCGAAGCAGATTTTTTTTATATTTCCGATAATAATAGAAAAGAAAAGAAAAAAAAAGAAAAAATATCAATAAAACATAAAAATATATAAATAATAAAAAATGCCAGAACATCTATTAGAACAGATAGTCAAGAATACGGCTGCGAAACAGTCCTTTCAAATTGTAGTGAGTCACGACACGACTCGATTCACTATGAAATTTGAACCTTCCATCGAATTGAAGAAGGAAAAGAGATACGAGATGGTATTGGTTAATCTCGAGACTTACTATTCATTTCCCAATGTCACAGAAAAGAATAACGCGTTCAAGTATTCCAACAGAGTGGATCGGTTTGAGATTCTATTTCCCAAAGGGAGTTATGACATAGAAGATCTGAACCATCACATCCAGACGAGACTGAATACTGACTGTCACGGAAGGAAGATGATAAGACTTGCTCCCAATACGAGTACTATACAGACAATATTAGACTTAGGAGATAATGTTCGGGTGTATTTTAGTGCAGAAGATGTGATCGGCGAGATGTTGGGATTCGATCGAAAGAAGTATCGAGGTCATGCCACGTCCGAAAATATGGTCGACATTCTCATGGTCAATAGCATTTTAGTGAATGTCAGTGTGATCATGGCAAGTTACATGAATGGTAGCACTCAGCCTCCAATCTACTCGTTCTTTCCAGACGTTTCATCGGGTTACAAGATCATGGAGAGACCTACAAATCTCGTCTATCTCCCCATGATTCTGGACATGTTGTATAGCATTGAAACCATGTTGATGGATCAGAACGGCGATCTGTTTTTTTAAAAATAATAATAAATAATTTGAAAATAAGATCTCAAAAAAAAAAATATATATTTTTTTTTTTTTAAGAAGTTTTAGGTTTTTTATTTGTATATTATATAAGAAATAAAAAAGAAAGAAACTTATAATATTAATAATTTAAAAAAAAATATATATATAATCAAATCAAATAAAAAAAAAAATGTGAACATATCCAAAGGACAGAAAGCTTAACTTCGCAGAGCATTGAGTAATCGAGGCGAGGTCGTTAGATTTAAATTCAGTCTTCAAGATCTGGTGAGTGGTGGTCACGATCGGATCTCCTGGACTAAAACTCAAAGCAAAAGGATGGAGAAAGCAATTCGTAATCGAATGGGAATGATGGTGAGACTGAGTCCCGCTCAATTGAGATATAATCTGAGAATGAAAGGTGGTTTCTTACCGCTATTGGTGGGACTTGCCGCCAAAGTATTACCCATTATCACAAAGACCGTGTTGCCAGCTCTGGGCATGGGAGCTCTCTCGGGACTCGCTAGTTCGGGAGTTGACAAATTAGTGGGTAGAGGACTGTTTTTGAAGAAGAAGAGGGGAAACGGACTGTTTTTGAAGAAGGGAGGAGCCACGTGTCACGTAAACATTGAAGGTAAAGGATTGTATCTTGGACCTGTGAGAAAGGATGGTGGCAATGCTTTCCATGGAGACGGTCTCTATCTGAAGACCGGAGAGAATGTGGAACCAATCAGTGAAGGTTTGTTGTTGGGTCCGAATTCGCCGTTTAAGAATATACCACTTTTGGGTATGTTATTATAAAAATAACAATTTAAAAAAAAAATGAAGCGAAAGGAGAGAAAAAAAAAAAGCTTTTAGCTTTTTCTAAACATTTACATGAGTATGCATTAGAAAGAATTCAATTGGAACAAATCGTACAAGATGTGTGTTTAAACGTGTACGGAACATTGTTTTCATTAATATTGTTATATATATTCCTAAATTGAAGCTTTTTCGAAAATATCGAAATGACGAAGTGTTCGAATGAAAAAAATCTGCCTTACCAAGATTTTTATTACAGAAGAGATTATCACATGATTTTAGATATCCTAGATCGTTTAAAATATGAAGTGAAACTTGTAGAATGTTACAATTACACGAAATATCCTTACATTATTTAGTGCACAAAAACATAGTTAATGTATTCAATCATGGTGCTGATGAAAATATTGAAAAATCCATTTGCGCGTGTTTTGAATTTATTCACAGATTACACTCATTCGCATCAAATAGATTGTGCATCGAATTTGTGAAAAGGCTAAAAATCATTATCGATTATTACCCATATCCTTCTAAGATGATGATGTCAATGACAATAAAAAAATGGTTTTATCGAAATACGAAAAGCATAAAATCTTTCTTTTGAAAAAAATGTCATCTCTTTCCTATAATACGTACGATCATAATGGACGAGAAGTATTCGTTCATTCAGTTGATGATGTGATGAATAGAATGTGTTGTTATAAAAAAAACGTAATATATATATAAAAAAGAAAATAAAAAAAGAAAGTAATATGGAAAAAAAAATAATAGGAAAAAAAAAATAAGACGAATTTAAAAAAAATTAGAAAAATTATTTTTTTAGGACTTATAAATTTTTTTTTTATATATATATATATATATATATAATAATTATGAGTAAAACGAATGATTACACAGAAGCGAGGGCTTTGCTTCTTCGAAGGGCGCTGTGCAGAGCTTATGTGATCTGTGTGAATGAACAACTTCCTCACGTCTTGCATGAAAGATGCCTCAGCTGCCAGGAGGAGAGAGATTTTAAGCATGTTAATCATTCATGTCTTATGATGAAATGGGAAGACATTGTCACCACGTATTTCATGCCTGCATTGGAATATGTCCGATGTGATGACGTGATCAAATGTTGGAAGCAATTCATGTCTTGCATCGGAGAACCCAAGCCCACTAATTCGGAAGAGTTGAAGTTAGCGCATCGAGGTCTTGCCACCGAAGACAGGGGAAGCATTTTGGAATTATTGTTGAAAAAGGGAGAGACCACTAATTTTTTTTCATTAAATAATAAGGGATGAAAATGAAATAAAAACAAATCATAAAAAATAGATATACATAAATAAATAAAAAAAAAATGAAAACTTGAAGTAAAAAAATGTATCTATCGTTAGAGAAGTTGAGCGTCGAGCCCACAGCACCTTTTCTACCACCTCTGCTAGAACGAGGAGAAAGTGATGACATGGTGCAGAGGTATCGAATTGAACAAATCAATAGAATTCAATTGTATCTGACACGAGAGAGAGATTCTCGCCGTTCGCTCAATAAGAAATATTCGAGAATAAAAAAAATTGTGAAGGGTGTGGATTTGACTCTCATCTTGGCCTCTATGGGTTTGAATGTTGCCGGAATCAGTCTATTGCCGACCGCCGTCATTTCTCTTCCAGTCTTGTTGGCCATAGAAAGATTGGCTTTGACAGCCAGATTCGATAGTACGATTGGAAAATTAATCACTGAGAAATTATCTGTTAAGGTCAGGAAGCACGAAAACATCAGTGTTTCAGCTGATGCAAAGATCGACACCGTGTCAGATAAGATCTCCCTGGCATTGAAAGACAGTAGGATTTTGGACGGCGAATACGTTGACATATTGAACAAAACACAAAAATACGAAGTCATGAAAGCGAATATAAGAGTTGTCAGATCATCAAGAAACAATTGAAGGATTCTCTCATGGAAAACTCTAAGGAAGAAGTGACACGATCGTTTCGTAAATTGTTGGATCCCAAAAAGATTCTGGAAGTAGTCGATTGAAAAAAAAAATATATATAAAAGAAAGAAAAAATAAATAACTAAATTATATATATAAATCAAAAAAATACGAAAATAAATAATTAAATATATACGAAAAAAAAACAAATGTATTGCGTCAAATTCAAAAGAGATATGGTTTCGGTTAAAAAAGTACTGACAAAAAATAACAGACCTATGCTTTGTGGAAAGTGTAAAGTGTGCGGTTTGACCAAGATGCAATTCGTCAAATGCGGTGCTGATCTGATGAATAAAATGATTAATAATCTACCCTTCAAAATGCATCTGCCAGGACATCAATTCACGGGACCCAGCTCAAAATTAAATAAGAGATTGAATCGAGATCTGACTCCTTAATCTTGGAGCAAACCCATTAATAGTGTGGATTCGACCGCTTACACTCACGATATGTGCTATGCTAAACATCCCGATGTCAAGACTCATAATCGAATCTGCGATAAAAACATGTTGACGAAACTGAAAAATATACCGAATCCCAGTAGGAGAGAGAGAATCGAACGTTCGCTGGTCGGTAAAGTGATCGGTACCAAACATCAATTCGGATGGGGTGATAAAAAAGAAAAAAAGTGTCCAGAAAAAATTATTAACGAATGCATTGGCAGACAAACTACACAAGCCTGTCACATGTAAATTTCGAAGGAGAAGGGTGTTCATGACAGGTCTGGATCAGGTCTGGTCGGCCAATCTGATTGACATGAAATTGGTTTTGAGATGGAATGAGGGCGTGAAATACATACTGACTGTCATCAACGTTTTTCGAACTACGGATGGGTGAGAACTCTGAAGAATAAATCAGGAGCTTGCATGGCCTAGGCTCTGAGGAGCATATTCGCATTGTTTTCTAAACCGAATAAATTGTGGGTGGACAAGCGGAAGGAATTTTACAATGGTCACATTCGTCTGTTGGTCGACCTCAATTCCATCGAAAATGAAGGGAAAGCTAATGTGATCGAACGTTGGAACAGAACCATGAAGGAAAAAATGCACAAGTATTTCATGGCCAATTCCACCAAGAAATATATCGCCGTCCTGGACGAACTAGTCAAAGAATACAACAACATGAGACACAGATTGATCAAGATGATGCCTGCAGAAGCTAGCTATCCTCGAAATGAAAGATGCATCTTCACGAATCTCTATACCAAAAGGATTAAGATCAAGAAGGAGTCCAGACTACTGAAATTTGCAGTCGGCGATCGAGTGAGAATCACTTCTTATAAGTCACTCTTCGTGAAAAGTTATGAAGATGGACCAAGGAAATCTTTATGATCGTTAGAATATTTCACACAGATCCAGTGACTTACAAAATAGAAGCGTTAAAGGATGACAAAGATGGCAGCAGAGAAATCATTGGAACATTTTACAAACAAGAAGTGAAGAAGACGGCGTTTTAAAAAAAAAAACCTTCATTTTTTTTTACACATATATAGTAAGGAAAACAAAATTAAGAAAAATTTTAAAAAAAATGTATAATAAAAAAGCAAACAAATTAACAAAAAAAAAACAAAAACATGACGAATATATTAGATATAACCGAAGGTCTAATGAGAGATGAAAGCATTCAAGAATACGAAGTTTACGAGTATGAACCCATGACTGGAACCAGTCTGAACAATGCCGGAGAGATAAGAATCAATGTTGAGACTCAAGATCTGTTCATCCACCCCAGCAAAAGTTACATAGTGATACAGGGGCGTCTCACCAAGGAAGACAGAAGTGATTACACTGATGACGATGTAGTCACTCTAGCCAATAATGGCATAATGCATCTGTTCAGTAATATAAGATACATGCTCTCGGGACAAGAAATAGAATCTGTGTTTCATCCCGGGCAGGCCAGCACGATCTATAGACTCTTGACTTATCCAGACGATTTTTCGAAATCTAAAGGACTCAATCAATTGTGGGTGAAAGACACCATCGCTGACATGAGTGCAGCTAATGCCAGTGGCACCATGAGATTCGACTACGTCATCAAGACGTCAAGACCCAAAGGAACGTTTTTGTTCAGGATACCCCTGAAACACATATTCGGATTCACAGAAGATTACAATAAGATTCTCTACAGATCCAAACACAATCTGATGTTGATTCGAGAAGGAAACAATGAAGCTATCAGGAGACTTGCCGCGACCGATATGGGTAAGATACATCTGAACAAGATAACTTGGTTCGTTCCGCACATGCTGCCTTCAGCTGCAGAGAAAATACGTCTCTACAAGATCATAGAATCAAAGGGTAAATTACCGCTGTGATTTAGAATGAGACAGTGCAACACGGCTAGTATTCCATTGTCCACAAATCACTTCAATTGGAGATTGACCATGAAATCTGCTTCGGAAAGACCACGATTCATCATAGTGGCATTTCAGACTGATATGGATGTGTCTCAAGAGAAAAATCCTTCCCTGTTCGATCATTGTCACTTGAGACACATGCAGGTATTTCTAAATGCCACGAGATATCCAGCCATCGATTATAATGCCTCTTTCGATAAGAATGATTTCTGCATGCTATATGGTGATTCAGCCGATTTCAGAAAGAAATATCATCGACTGGACGAATTGATGGGTAATCCTAACTTCACGCCCACTGAATACAAATCAATGCATCCCCTGTTCGTATTCAACGTTAGTAAACAGAGCGAGCGACTCAAGAGTAGTGTCTTAGACATTCAGATCAAGATGCAATTCGACAGGAACGTGCCGAAGGGAACTGAGACTTTCACCCTAGTCCTGTCAGATAGAGAGTTAGAATTCGAATCGGATGGACAAAAAATGTCCATTGTTCGATGAAAATAATAATAATTAAAAAAAAAAACAATTAAAATACCCCCCCCCCCCAAAAGTAATAAATAAATAATTAAAAATACCAAAAATAAAAAAAATGTAATTGGATCTTGAGAGATTGAATATTCAATCTCTCAAAATCCAATTACATTTATTTTTTTTTTTATTTTGAGTTGTCTCCCCTGCATCACTAAAGGTGATTATATATATTTCAGTTATTTTTTTCCACTGTTTGTTCAGAGGATCGAGTTCGATCAACAGAGAGACCAAGAGAGTGGCAGCTTCGGGATTATTGGTTTTCGTTTTGAAATTGATCCTATCCCACATCTGCACCTTGAGAGACATACCAAAGATGCTGGTGTTTGAGTGTTGATCCTTCACCTTTTCAACGCTGTACCTCTTATTGGTTTCCACACCATTCACCATGAGATTGATGACAGCTCTGTTGTTCAAGTCCATAGAAGTCAGACTCATTCAAATAATCTCGCCTCCCATCGGCATGGGATATCCTATTTGATCATGCAGTATTCCGTTACCTCTGCTTCCGAAGGACCATTTGGCTTCTAATATGCCACTCTCCTCGGCCCAAGCAGTGATCAGTTGTCTGGCGTATTTTATCTTTTCCACGACGGAGATCAGAGTGCAGGCATCCGACATGTGCACAGGATCTGCCAGATTCGTGAGTGCGTGTCCTCCCATGTCCAGTTTGCCTTCCATGATATCACCCTTTCTCCAGACCGTATGTTTGTCCAAGTACTGTCTGCTGACTACACTGGAAGCGAATTCCGGTTCGTCATCGAGACCGAATAGATTGTAACCATCCATGTTGATGCCGGCCTCCATGGTTCCTCCTGAATTTTTGTTCAGATACAATTCGGCGACTTCAGATTTCAGATAGGATGTAGAATTCTGTAGGGCAGAATCCATGTAGCCTTTGTTGACTGCTGTCGAGTCTTCATCTGCATTGTTGATCTGGGACAGATTCAATATCTTGTTGAATCCCACATCCAGATCCGATTTCGTTTCTAGCTCGTCGTTATTCTTTCTCAGTTCCAAGTCTATATAAAGTTTGGTCGCCACATTGTTGGGATTCGTGGGAATGGACACGTTGGTTATCTTGTTAGAATTCACGTTCAATTCGGACTGCATCACTTTAGGAACGTAGCAACCTCTCAGATGTTTACTGATTCTCGCGTGAGCATCGTCCACATATCTTTTAGTGGCAGCATCGGCCGAATCTCTAGGATTCGCTAGATTCACCACTCATTTAGATTTCAAGTTGAGATCGTCCATCATGTCTTTATCAACGTAATTATCTATCATGTTCTGTCAGAAATTTTCGTCTCCTCTATCGACGTATATTTTAGTTGCGGCATCTGCCAGATCGATCGGTTCAGGAAGATTGTAGATTTTCTTATTGTTTAAGTTTAAAGGTTCTTCTCGAGGTTCTTCTCGAGGTTCCTTCATTATCGTCAGCGCAATCAAATTTATTGACTGGCATGTTTCTTTTGTTTTTTATCATTATTTAATTTTTTTTTTTGTTTTTGTTTTTTTTTTATTATTTTAAATATAACTTTATTTTATTTTTTTTTATATTTTTTTCTTTATATATCTATATCAATTTTTTTCTCCTACCATGTAAATCATTGGGAATATCCTGAAAGTGATCTCCTTCCAACCATCTCTTGAGAAAGTATAGCCACAGGTGATTGCAAAACACTCAATCTGGCACTTGCACTTGTTCAGTATTGCAAATAACTGATGTTAAATAGTTCTTTATTTCTATCAGGGGCGAGATTCTGTAGCTATCAAAATAATAATTTTTATTTCAGTTCGAAAACCACATGACCCAATGCGTGCCCTCACCTCCGATATCATCCAGATTTAAAATTCTGCATTCCGAATCATCTTTTCTCCTCGGTAAGGCATCTCTAGAAAACACACCTCGAAAATGTTTGATTTTTAAATCTTTTACCACCTTCGACAGATGAATGTAGGATAGGAGTTCGTTGGGTAAGATGACATCTTCTACGGATATGTGTTTTATTTTCTTATTCATAAATATTTTTTTATTTTTTTTTTTTATTCTTTTTTTTTAATTTATAACTTGCAAGTTTTTAAACTTACAACATTTCGATGTCTTCAGACGTACTGCATTCATCATCCCTTCGATTTTGTTGAATTATTGTGGAATAATGTCCGAGTGTAAAAGTGTGTATTTTATCCTCAGATATAATTCTCTTATCATCGCCAGCCATCAACCCAATCTTATTGATTTCTTTAGTGTACATCTCATGCTTTCGTTTTGAATCACAGTCATTTTTTTATACACCGTCAAACCTTCAAAAAGGCACTCTTTATACTCGTTGAAAGTGATGTTTTTATTCGTCACACACGCTTTAACCCCTTTACATCTCTTGATCTCTTCACTGTCACAGAGATAAGCATACAATTTTGGTCTCAAACCCACAAAGTCAGTGATCTGTATTCCACTGCTCTCGTCTTTGAATTTACCCAACACTTTTTTATTGACATCCGTTGGAATCTTAGATGTGTGATCATCGGGATAATTACTCATGTCGAACCATACGTCCACATCTGGTGCTATGTTCTCATAGACGTCTCTAGTCTCTATCTTGTAAGCCAGATTGTCTGTGTCAGTGAACAATAGTTTGGCTTTCGAATCAAATTTGGATTTGCCGTAATCGTAGTGAAACTTGTACATCAACTGCTTGCTGACGTCTAAGATGACTGGTTGTGTCGAGCTTTAGATGCGTCTTTGGCATGTATACAGCCACTAGATTTTCATCGAATATGGTTGTATGTTGATAACTGAGTTTCAAGACTAATTTTCTAGACCTCTCTTCAGACGCGTCAAGTCAAACGTCGACTCTATTCCTAATGTTTTCCATAGATTTCCCATACATGCAATTGTTCATGGGTTTGAAGAAATCTTTTTTGAAGTCCCACTTAGCCTGCATTCTTAAATGCATGTTGAGGTAGATGTATTTTTTTCATCCAAGGCTCCATGTTGAATCAAATGATTCAATGCACGTAGATTAATCTCATCTGGTGATCGATGTAATATTTCAGATTTTCGCAATAGACTGCGTACTTGCGTTTGTGATTTAATTTGGGAATGAGTTTTTCAATGCCGTTCACTTCCATTCATTCGGGAGCCAGCGGATAATCATTGTGTGGATCGTGTAACATTTCTGGATAGTGTAAATCGACTTCTAGAATACAACGATAGTGTCTACATTTTTGTTTTTCTTCTGACTTTTCGACCCGTTTGAAATGTCTGATCAGTAAAGGATGACTCATGGCCCAACCGTACAAATTATTATCATCCCAATACAGTATGTATTTACTCAGGTTTCCCAAACCGAAGTCTTTTCCCATGTGAGAATTATTAGCTTTAGCATATCTGGAGGAAATCATAGAGACGCCACCCCTCATGGCTTTTTCAAACATGAGCAACATGTCGATGTCGTTTAATAATTCCAATTGGGATTCGGTTGTCTTCAAAAGAGCATCCCAGGCAAGTCCGAGTGCTGTGAAATACCAAGCCAAATTTAGTTTGTAATGTCGATGACATACTCGTCGAAAATTTTCGAACATGTCAGCCAAGAGTAGCACGTCCGTTTTCAGATAGAGGCTGTGATAATAATCTCTCATGGATTTCATGTCGAATAATTTCCACATCATCGGAAATGTCGGACTGGTATAATTTTGAATAAGAATCTCTTTTAGGAGGTAGAATGGTGTCGTCGAATTTCTCGAGATCGCTCATGTAATCGTAAGGGTGGATGACTTTCCTCAACATGACATCCACCAATTGGCATTGATCAAAATGTTTACTTGTGATTTTAAATTTCTCCCTATTCAAACTGTCGACTAATTTTTCCACACTGGCCAGCATGAATTTATAACTGTCGATGAAACATATCTCTCTATGAATGGGAATCAGTTTCTGAGACGGTCCATCGCCGACTGTCTTTTTATCAACAGCCTTCCATTTAGTGAAGGAAATGTATTTTTCGTCGCTGTGCGCGATGCAACTCAACTCTCCGTCAGTGACACCCATATTTTTCACAAGCAGGTGACTGTCATAGCCCGAGAGATTGTGAAATATCACTGGATAGAACTGAGCATCTCGAAATCTTAAATTACATTTGCTGTGAACCGTGCCAAGAAACAGACCCGTGTAGTGATCGTGATCTCTAACTTTTTCATTATTTTCAGACTTATTATCGAATGATTGTCTACACATGTGACATTCAGTGGTTTCATTGTATTCTTGCGGTTGCTCTGGCGTGATGATCATGTCTTTGGATTTTTTTAATTTTTCATATAATTTTTGAATTTCCGATTCTAACTCCACAAATTTTTGAGCCACGTTGTTGCATTCCAAACGTTTAGTGTAGACAAATGGACCTGGCGATTCTCGATCATTGAAAGAACATTTCATGTAATAGCAATAGCCCAAAGGTATGTGCTTCTGATATTTTTTTGCGTAACTCCTATGCTCATCAGGCTGGCAAGAATTCATTTTTGTGGTGAAACATTCGAAATTGGCATAGACGATGAATGGCGGTTCTAATCTTCTGTTGTGGTTGCGAAAGTCCACGCAAGTGTTAGGTTTAGGCATTTCGACAGCAATGCTTTGCTTTTCATTGCAATATTCCCGATGATGCGTCAACGATTCTTGACAATGGAACAAATTCATGCAGTTGAGACAGAAAAATCTCTCGCCCTTATGTTTAGTAATCTGCTTCGACAGCAATCAACTCATATTTTTAATCCAGCAATAATGTTGATTGTCACTCTCGGAAATTAATAACAAATTAACAATCTTTTCTCTCTCTTTTGCGAAGTCAGTCTGAGAGGATAGTCTATTTGTTCTTTATAGTCGTATCCCAAGACGTTCATGGCCACGGTGGGATTTAGCTTTTCGAAATGCTTGATGTCTTCTAACCGCATCGGAAAGGCACTCTCATCCAATCAAGATTTTTACAAGTCTCTGCACACTTGGAAACTATCTGAGCATTCTTTTCTACGGGATACAAGGCCGCTGTGATCACCCATTTGAAACACTCACTATCATCTTCATTTACCATGTTAATCACAGCATTTTTATTAGATACGAAATAAGGCAATTTTATATAGAAAGACGTTCTCAAAGGGTCGTATCTGTCCACTTGAATCTCGAGATACAATACCTTCTCGAACGCCCAACCACTTCACCTCTCTTGATAATGAGCCATAGATTCCAACATCTTGTCTTTCATCACTTTGTAAACATCAGCTAATTCGTCGTCGTCTCTAAATACAGTCTCGATTTTAGAGTGGAAATAGGCACCTTGTACCATGCTGTCACCCGTTTTTGCGTCGACCTTTTCCATCAGACAATGCAAGATCATTTTTATTTTTAGACCCATAACTAGATATTTTGGAAATACATCCAACACTCCAACCTTCACCCGTTCCATGAACGATTCGGGATCGAGTTTTGCAATACCGGGAATCGCGTTAAACGTTTTAAAAAAAAATCATTTAATGGCAACATCTCATTCTATCGGATTCAACGATGACTCTAATGCTTTGATTACGATTCCCTTTATCCCATCGAGTCCCTTTTTTCATTCTGTGCTCTCACGAGTGCATCCATCATTTTTTGTAACGAACTGTCATCTCGAACCACATCACTTTTCAGTTTTTTATTCTCTTTTGAAACCTGTGCTCCACTTTTCATTTAACAGCCTTCTTCTTAGTTTCCACAGTCATTTGTCGGCATTGTTTTGTCACTGCCTTCTCATTTTTGTCACGATTTGAGTTTTTGTCGGTACCATAGATCTTTCATCCATTCCCTTTCTGTCAAGCAAATGACCAATGCATTCGTCTTTTTCATGTATTTAACACCTTACAAATTCAATGACTGATGCACTTTGGCTTGTAACTTCACCAATGTTAGATCACAGGTCTCCTCACCCACGGCTTCAATCAATTTTCCTTTGGTTCTGTAACGGCTGTAATTTTTAATTCTTAGATTTCTACAGTACTTTTTCAACTCTGGTATGGTAGACGAATATAACATTTCCACGATAGACGTTTTTGTCATTTTTTTTGTGTTGAACTTCTCATTTAATATATATAATATTTTAGTTTTTTTAAGGTTTTTTGTGAATTTTTAAACTTCTTATTTAGGATATATATATATATTTATTTTGTTTCTTTTAAGGAAAATCAATTTTTTTTATGAAAATCAATTTTTTTAAACACAAAATAAATTAAGATGATTAGGTACATCGCATTCGACATTTGATGACTGAGTCCCATCAGTAAAACAAAAAAAAATGTATACCACAGAAAACGAGTACTACCTTGCATCCCACTTTATTCCAAACAGAGGTGAATAGTCACACACATCGAAAAACACTCAACCCAGATTGTATATTAAATAAAATCCATCGACTTTGCATTTTTCACTTCATGTAGTAATGAATGCAGGTGTGTTCACACAGCGATATGTGCGTGGTTATATAAGTGCACACTTCAAAGTGGGAAACATCCGGATATTTTTATTGTGCAAAATGAACAGTTTTTGTTTTCGATTGAAATATTAATCGAGCATGAAAACACACACATTCCCCAACTGAAAGAGAGAGAGAGAGATGAAAAGCACTTTAATGAGTTTTCGGGTCGAGATTAAAAATCTATCTGTAATGGACTAACTCTCTTTCATAATTTCACATCCGGTGTGAGCATGTTAACTTTAAAGCTACCGTCTCCCCGCTGATAAATCCATTGGAAAACGAGATTAACCCTCTCGATCGTCCGTTCTTCCTCGGTGATCAGATTCAATCTATCGACCACTTCTTTAGAGATATTCGGATATATATTACTCGCGTAGAACAGCGACAAATCGTCTGGGTCGAAATTTTCTATCTTCTCCGAGAGGATGGCCAATAGATCGTCTTGACATCCATACATTAAATCCAGGGCGGTCTCGTTTAATTTCAAAGGCAATACATATTTGTCGTATTCCTCTCTCAACCCACTCATCTCCACCTCCTTCAATTCGATGGCGTCATGCGATTGCAGTCTATAAATTTTACTATCGAACTTTGAATATCTCTCGACTCTCTTCAATTTTAATGCAGATTTTTTAGGTATTGTCGACTTCATGACTGATTATTTTTTGGAAGTGCTTATTTCCACATACGTATGTGGAAATAAGCACAACACTGTGTTTAGCTTATTGACACATACGTATGTGGAAATAAGAACAACACTGTGTTTAGCTTATTGACACATACATATGTGAAAATAAGAGAACCATAGTGGGACCACACTGTATTTGGGAATATTGTTACCTAATCTTCTGAAATATAATGAATTCAATGAAGACTGTCATAAAATTAATTGATTTATCCATAATCCATGCAGCTTCTAATTCTAATATTAATCTCACTGGCTATGGGTTTCATAAATTAGCATGTGTTTTTATTACAATTGAGGATATTGAGCAAAGACAATTTTGATAGTTCAAGTGTGAAAATACCAGTAAATCATCAGTGTTTTGTCTATTAACTGTTTTTGTTTGTTCACATAGTGATTACAGCTAGGCACCAGTTGTTTATACAACAATTTTCAGATGGCAGATTCACTGTCTATAAAATTCTGTTTCCTGCCAGATTCATTAATCTGGCAGGCAGGCCGGCCGGATTCGCCACATCATTCGCACCTCTGATTTCAGAGAGCGAACACCTAATCATGGAAATACCTGATCGATTGATGAAGACTATAACAGCCCTAGGGGTCTCTCGTCCTATCCCCTGGACTGTCCAGGAGATAGGAATGAGAGTCCACCTGACTATGGAGTTCCTAGTTGAAGAGGAGAAAACATAACCGCCCTCCTCGGGGAGAGGTAGTACCTTTGCTGAGAGGATCTCCTCTCGCACTGGTCCTCACCCGAAGAGGGAAGGAGACCCTGAGAAGAGGAAAACAAAGAAGAAGAGCCCGGCCACCAAACGGAGGGATTCCCGACGCTTGGAGGCTTTCTTGGAGAAGAAGAGAGAGAAGAGCGAGGAAGGGACATACTGAACTATTTCTATTGCCTGAGTCAGACATTAAATTTCGAGTTGTCGCCCCTATTTTTTCACATTTGACTGCACGGGTAATAATTAAAACGCTTCGCACCTCGCTGTGCACCATCGATGAAGTAATTCATTTACAGTCGTCTCGAACGCTCAAGCACATTGGAATATGAAAACGAAATGTGATTACCAACAGTCGGCGACCATTCGTCACCTGCACATCGTATTCATATCTCGGTATACTTGTATGTTTGGAATTGAATGCAATTCACAACTTTACAGTTGGCTGTCGGTCGCGTCATCTGCAGAACTGTAAATGTACAAAATGAAAAGCAAAGACTAAAATTTTATGTGAAATGTTTTTATTATTAAAATTCAAAAACTTAAACACAACAAATAAGAAAATATTTACAAACAACTGTCTTCCAAAAGCACACGCAAATCTGATATGCAATAACGTATTGATATGATCTTTCTGTTAAACCGAATCTGATTTTTGATCGACTGTTGAACAATTCGTTCGCTTTCGTTGACAACTCTAAGCTCGGGCGGGAAGGGGAACATTCGGCTTCTAGAATTTTGGGCCTGGAAATATTTTGACAAAGGAACATCAGCCCGGGAAAATTAGCGCCCAGTACTTAGGCCCATTTATTTATTTATTTATTTATTTATTTATTTATTTATTTATTTATTTATATTTATTTATTTATTTATTTATTTGTTTATTTATTTATTTGTGTTTAATTGTCATTTATTTATGCAGAAAGAGGCAAATCAATCCGAATGAATGGTTTCGGTATGGGGAACAGGCCCCTTTCGACCCTCGTTAGCTGCATGTTTTTGTATCATATCAAGGCGTGGTAGAGGAGGAAAAGGAGGAGGGAGGAGGCTTATCCCCGCTTGGGCTTCTTACGGCTTTTCTTCTTAGGAGGTGGTTGGCATGGAGATGTGGATGGCGATGACGATGATGGTTGATTAATGTTTTGGAGTGCTGCAGATACTGCGTTGGGTATTGTCTGAGATTCTTTCCTATATTCTTTGCACTCTGCTATCAATCTTTTGGCTTCCGCTACGTTTCTGTTTACAGCTTCCCAGTCGATGTAGGTGGTGGCTGATGATTGAGGTGGCTTTTCGGTTGCGATTTCCACTCCCGGGCTATCCGGTAGTGAAGGAAGAGAGGAGTGAGGGGTGGGAGGCGGTGAAAAATGCAGCTTCCAGTTCCTCCTCAGTCTCCACTGGACGTTCCACATCCAACTGTACCGGCTCAGGAGTCGGCAGTTGATTGGGTGCACCAATGGGACTAGGAGGGGAACTGGCGGCTGCCTCCACGACCTCCATCCCCTCACTCAACTCATTCTTCCTGTTCCGGAAGGCCTCCAAGCGCCGGGCGTCCCTGCGCTTGGTCGATGGACTCTTCTTCCTTCTCTTCGGCTCTTTCTTTTCAGGACCTCCGTGCCTCTTCGGGTGAGGACCAGTGGGAGAGGGGATCCTCTCTCCAAAGGTAGTACCTCTCCCCGAAGAGGGCGGTTATTCGGGAAAATTAGTAAAATTGCACCCCAATGCACTTTGTGTGGCACACAGGTACATTTGTTCGATTGAAGCGTACCACTGTTCTGGACATCCAATATCCTGACACCAGACAACTCGAATTATTCACTAAAAAGTGCAATATGAAAGTCGCACTTTTTAGTGGATACTATGATTTGGGAATAATTCTGATAGTTCAACGTGCAATAAAAATGCATCGTCAAATTAATAGTAATATGAAAGTCGCACTTTTTAGTGGATAATTTCGGAGTAATTTTGATAGTTCAGCGTACAATAAAAATGCATCGGCAAATTGATATTGTTTTTTTTTAACCTGGCCCTATCGATAAAATATTTCGGAATTATTCACTGAAAAGTGCAATATGAAAGTCGCACTTTTTAGTTTCGTTTTTTTTTAACCAGACCCTATCGATAAATTACTTCGGAATTATTCACTATTGACGACATTTTTATTCTCTTGGTTGTTATTATTTTTCTGCAAGATTGTTTGTTATTCATCAATGATTAAATTAATAAACTTGATTGACATATGTTGATCTGCAAATAATGGTGCTCTTGTGTTTATGATTTATGACCTGCTATAATCCTTCTGAAGGAGTTTTACAGAAGTTAGTGGCACGAGTATACTATATACAGCAGCGTTTGAAAGGATTAAAAACTTCAAACGGCTTGTGTTCACGAGACTAATGGATGTATCTTGTCTGACGCCGCGCCACTGTTCGACTCTTTGAAAACCTTTATTGCCACCGACACCCATGTCTTGCCCTATCAAGGCAGACCACTGGGGCTAACTTTTATTAATATCGACGGGGGTAGGGTTAAAAACCAACATCAGGTATTGGTAAGGGAATAACACTTGAGAGGTGCTTCCCCCATCCGTAATGGACCAACCCCCGTGGGGATCCCGGGAGGTGAAGCAGTGCTTGTTCACTGTGATAAACAAGCCCTGCTTTACTGGTGGATTATGACCCAGTAACCAATGCTTGGGATAGAAGAGGTAACATGGGTATAAATGATTGGGTAAACTTCCTGTCAAAGGCGCTCTTGGCATTCCCTCTATTTTTCCATAGAGATGCGTTGCACATTGTGGATATACAATCCATTTTCGTTATCTCGGGTGCGAGGAAATCTTTTGAAAAATTTAAAAGTTTCTCCGGAAACCCCACAAATCCCTTCCCGATCTCTACCACGCCGTTAAAAATTCTGGATCCGCCATTGCCTACATGATTTCGAAATATTCAGATCGGAAGCCGTTTTGAGTCGGAGCACAACAGTCAATAAGGGGGAGGGGGCTGATACAAATCCCAAGACAAAACATGTTTTATTTTTCTGAAATTATACTCTCAACTCTTGATTCGAATTTCGAAGACAGCCGGTAGCTGTCGCGAAAACGAACCGGTACTTTGCGGAAGCGGAAGATAAAAATGACGCCGTGAGGGGGAGCTGGAGAGGCCTTATTTGGTGACGATAAATTCATAATTGGTGGAAATATCCCTCCATTTATTTTTAACCCTTTTCCTAACGTAATGGCCAAAACCGGCCAGCGCTATACACGAAAATCGCCATTCAATCTATTTTATATTCACACTCAATCCAATTGGGGGTCATAACCTATGTTTTGGAAGCAAAAAATGAGAATTTTTAGTTACACAAGAATTTTTTACTCCTAGAGTTAGAAAAAGGGTTAACAAATGGCAAACAGATGAGTAGATAGAAAAATTACGTAGCATAAATATTATAGTAGTGTAATAAAAAGTCAGAGCATGTGGACTCCACGGGAATTGCCGTGTTAGTTATTAATTCCGTGGGCAAGTAGGTGGCATGCCCAACAAGAAGCATGTGCAAGATATTTATAAGGAAACATATTTATATACATGCACTTGTAACCAGATAAAAATTCTTGTTTTTTATTCTTGATGTTGTGTTTTCATTGTTGTGAAAATCAGATTGTGCTAAAATGTGCTAATGCCTGTACCATATGCCGAGATGTTGTTTTTCGAGTTATAAAAGAATAAAAAATGAAAACTTCCGCCCTCGATGGGGAAAGGTGTTAATATCCGACGGGGAAATGTCCACCTCCGATGGGGAAATGTCCGTCTCTGATGGGGGAATGCTGATGGGGAAATGTCCGCACTCGATGGGGAAATGTCCGGATGGGGAATTGTCCGATGGTGAAATGTCCGGATGGGGAAATGTCCGATGGGGAAATGTCCGCGCACCAGCATGCCCACGGTCTAGAAAAATCTCTGTCCACAGAAATTTCTGTGGGCAGTTGGAAGGAAATTTGCCCACGGTTTTCCACATCCACTGTGAACATCTGGAAAAGTGTCCGCCCACGGCGACTGTACTGTATATGGTCTGATGAGACACAAATATGCTGAAAACGCTTACCAGACTGTTTAGGTATTGTAAAAAATTAAAATATTGTTATACTTGTACGGATAAAGTTTTAATCTCCTTTTATATACAAGGGAAATTAAGAGTTTATTCGTGCATGTAGAACACCTGTCCAGTAAGTTATCTGTAATTCAAATTATTATAATTCATATTTTACAATATATAATAAAAAATGGTAAGCCTTTCAATGCATTTGTCACATCAGACCTTATAAATGTAGGTTATACATATTTGGGGGAGGGGGGGGGGGGGGTCTGGATGGAGTTGGAAATTACAATAGCCTCACCAAAGAAATGGAAATTATTTTTCCTTGGGAACCTTTTGCCCAAGAGGACCCAAACTAGTAGAGGGCCGAAGGAGCCGACCTCTCCCCCATGATAATCTGCCGGAAATTTATACCTCTGTTTACTGAAATTTTAGAAGTTTTTTGCCTCTTTTCACAAGAGTTTGTGAGCAAAATGAAGGGTTTGGGGTTATTTTCCCAATATTTTCAGAAATTTTGTCGAAAATTTTCAAACTTCGCCATACTCTCTCGACCCCACCCCTACCCCCTTCCCCACCAAGGTAAAGTCTGGTTTTCGGGCCTGGGCTCCACTCACTTCGACATCCTTAGAGAAGATAAATAATAAGACGCCGAAAGGAATGGTTTTGCGCGCCGAAGGCGCGCAGGGACGATATGGGGAACAAGCCCCTTTCGACCCTCGGTGACTGTAGATGATTTTGATTGTCTGGGCGTGGCACAGGAGGAATGTAGAAGGAAGCAGCTTATCCTCTTCTATGTTTTTTGCGGGACTTCTTCTTTGGAGGTGGTTGTGATGGAGAAGAGTTTGTAGAATCTTGTGGTGGTTGTGGTGGAGATGAGTTTGTCGGGTCTTGCTGGTTTCTTTTGTTAATAATTTTTTCCAGTCAGTTTTATACATTCAGTTATGAAAGAACTGAATTCATTCAACTATCACCAAGGAAGATGTACTGGTTTTATAATAATTAGAAACCTGACATTGAGTAATTGTTAAAAAAAGAACACCCACATCAAAGTTTTTCCAATTTGCTGTCAACTTCAAGTTAACCTAATTGTTCTAAACCTGTACACCGTCAGCAAAGTTATTAATTCTAAATTGTTAAAATCACATACGTTGTGTTCAATGCAAAATTAAACACTTATATTAACGAGTCAATAGAAATGATGGAGCTTTCAAGTCCTTCCATTCACGTCAGTGAAGACAATGTTAGCCGTGGAGAATCGTCTGTTGAAATCGCACAAATATAAAAATCACTATTTTCAAAGTGAAATGGAAACATTAAAACAAAACCATAATTGAAATATTTTTATAGAATCAAATAATTTAAAGTTTACATTATTCCGAATGATGTACGCGGTATGCATGCTATTGATGGTTAATATATATTTTTAACTTTAAAGCTACCCCAGTCAGACTTTTTTCATAAATTCATAAGGAAATGCACACAGATAAAATAAGATATTTGAAACAAAAATGGAAACATGAAGAATTTTGTCTAGCAAGAAGTATTAAACATCACTTCAAAGAGGATGCCCTAAATTATTTGACCATATGTACGCGAATTTTATTGAAAAACAAATATGGATGAAAAATGAAGTTTTATTGCTTTCTCCCATTGACCTCTATAGTAAATTGGATAATGAAGATAGCTCTGTTTTTCACGCATGCGCAACTAGGGAGATAGAAATAGTTGTACATGAAGAGGAGGAAACAGCTACCATTTCTACCCCGACTCCCACGGACTCACCCATCTCGCCTCCAGCCCCCTAGCTGGAGACGCCGGATGCGGACGGTCCGATGGAGACTGAGATGGAGATGGAGGCTGTCTTCACGCCTCTTCCCGTTCCTCTTTCGCCTCTCCCCTCTGAACCGGAAGGCCAGGACACGGAGCGGGATACCATCAGGAGAGAAGCCGAAGAGAGCAAGATCGCATGGCAGAAAGAAAAGGAAGCAAGGGAACAGCACCGCATCGAAATGGACCAACAACATGAGGAAATGATAAGAATGCTCACGAAATTACAATCACTTCAAGAAAAAGAAAACAACAACAAACCTCAATCACCACCAACACCAACAACAGAAATAAACATCCTATCACCGACACAGCCACCTCCGAACAAGAAGAAATAAAAAAAGCACAAACGCCGATAGCCTCCCACCTTCCACCTTTCCTTTTCCTCCTCAAACACGATCAGACAAGGCAACTAATAGGAAAAACTACGATACAGTAAAAGATGGGTCGAAAGGGTTTACTCCAAATCGTCCCAGCGCGCCTTCGGCGCGCTAAAACCATTCTTTTAGCCTTTTATTCAATAATCTCATCTCCGAAGTGGCAGACTATACTTGCCCGAAAATCCAGATCGACTGCACCCACGGGGAGAGGTAGTGTGAGAGGACCCAACCGCCCACACTGGTCCTCACCCGATGGTTCAACCGACATCAGTCAAAGAGACCGCCACGCCGCAACAGGAAACACCAGCCGAGTACCGGAACCTTTTCCTCCTTCAACACGCCTAGACATGTGACAGCCAATCTTATACACTCACCGAGGGTCGAAAGGGGCTTGTTCCCCATACCGTCCCTGCGCGCCTTGGGCGCGCGAAATCATTTCGTTCAATTCAATAATCATTTTTTCACCAGTTAAGATGCTGCATGTTACTTAAGCAAGACATGAAAGGACACAATTTATTGGAGATGTCCTTGGGCATTCATCAGTAAATTTTAACAAAACACATTAAGTGAACAACCAAAGCTCAGTATATCATTTCCGAATCAGGTAAATTGAAGTTATTAGTAAGTATGATCCTAAGTAACCTCTGTTACTTAATCAGTCTGTTTTGTCACAATTTATTGGAGAATGTCCTTGGACATTCATAAATAAATTGTAACAAAACATATTAAGTGAACAACCTAGGCTCAGTACACCATTTCATTATGTTTGTGCAAATAATAATATAAAAATCTTTTTTAAGATTAGTCTGCAATGGAAGATAATTCCGACAGAAAAAGTGAATGCAAAGAGTTGTATGTGGGTAAAACATTCACAAATTTGCAAGAATGGAATACAGAATTTGAACAGTGGTGTGTTGATCATGCCCTCTGTCAAGGTGATAGCCAAAAAATGCGATTTTGTTGTATAAAAGTGTAAATATATTCGATAATATTTCTGCCTGGGTTAAATGTAAAGCAAGATAGGTATGTGACGGACCCTGAAAATAGATTTGTCAAACTCTGTTAATTAGGCATGAAAGGTAATTCCATTATGGCGCCACGTGGGCTAAATTATAACAGATCAATAGAAAGAGAGACAATATTCTCTTCTGAATCGTTATCTGGGTAATTAAGGCCAGTTAAATTGTAATTGTTGAAAACGAGTTCATCACATATGTTCTAGACACACACCCATATTACGCATCTAACCTGCCTCCGAAATGTCAAAAGATACCAAAATGCGAGTCTTTCAAAGGAACTTTAAAGCGAGTGTTAAATTAAGATAGATCTAAGCGGCCAAGTTCAAGAGAAGCGATTAACTGAGAATAAATGTTCTGGCTATCTAAATAAAAATCGGGGGGTTTTCTCGAAAAATTCACTCCAGCCAATTCCAGTCGGAATGTGTGTAAGGCTGTGGGTCGTTGCGAGTAGATGGGGAGGTCCCATGCTATAGGTTAGAGGAGGTGCCGCATTGGTGCGAAAGTAAAGGCACGTTGTGATGTAGGGGGAGCCACAGAGCTCATATTTAGAATAGGAGCAGTCGCGGGCCAAGTCGGTGGCCATATATGAGAATGGGATCACGAACAGGAAGTACGAGCTCAGGGAGCTATATGCATTTAGGTAAACGGCATTACCTGTTTTAGAAAGCAGAATTCTGAGAGGCAGTTGGCCTGAGGGCACTCAGAGAAGGTCCGAATTTAGCCTTGGCCGTCGAGGGTCATAGGCACCGAAATTGAAAGTCCGCGTATTGTCGTAATCCTGTGAGGGTTGTAAGGAACCGATTGTAGTTTGATAACGGTTGCGAAGCGTAGTGGCATAGTAGCCAAAGAAGTAAAAGCTGTAACGTTGAGGTCTAGGGACCGTATCAAGAGCTTGAGTAAGCGCTGGAGTAGCTCGCGAGATAAGATAGTTTTAGGCGGTGCGAGAATTGGTGATGTTGAGAACATTTTGCAGAATATTATTATGTAAACTTTGTTAAGTATATACCTGAAGGCGAAGAATAACTTAACCCCGTGAGAGTTAGGCAAGGCGCAAAGTGATCGTGAACTGTGGTAGACGCCGATTGAATTGTGATTGAACTGTGAGAACGCTGATAGAGTCACACAAGCAGAACATTATATGTGTTAAGCCCGACTGACGGTGAAGTTAACCCTGCGAGGAGGAAGCAACGAGAAGTGAATAGACACTTTGTATTCATGACAAACCGTGAGAAGATGAAGATCATGTGAGGTCGATCCAGCGGACACAGCTGGCTGTAGGAGACGTCGAGGGCCCTAAAGAATAAACTTTTATTCACGTAATTAGTGTATTCATATGGATAATTTTGTGAGTAATTTGTTTCATATTATATTTCTTCGTACATGTAAATAAATAATCTATTCAGTGATTTATCGTTGATCACCCTTTGGCGTTGTAAGCCACAGGCACCTTCAGGAATCCTTAGAGTCCCAAGCGGATAGGACATTGATAAGGTGGCAAGGTTTACCTTCAAACTGGGGTTCAGACGACAGACACTGGCTGTCGGCTGAGCACTGATAAGAACATAAATTTTCCTCCATCAAATTTAACCCCGTAGTTCCTGCGACACCATCCATTGTCAATTAGAACAAGCAAAAAATTCAAGAATGGAGAATCAGAAATGCATAAATTTGTGCAACTGTTGTATGTTTGTAAGCATGCAGTGAAAATAAGGCAGCGTGGGGCAATGTTCGTACACAACAGAATTACTTTTTCACAGATTGCCCTGTAAAGATAAAACTGTGGTTACAGACAACGAGTATGACATACAAAGTGACATTACTGGAAACAAAACACAACCATGAAGTCAATAATGAACTTTTGAAATACTTCCCAAACAAAAGGAAGTTACAAGATGATGATGTTAAGAAAGTGAGTGATCTTGTGAAACTAAATGCATTTATTTTGTATATATTTGTAATATAAATGTTTCGTTTTCATATACAAGTGATGTATTTTGATAAAATATTTTTTTGATATTAAATTTACTTATAAAATATCGTTCTTATTTTGTTTTCATTTATTATAACTTATACCCAACAACAAAATGTTAAAGAAAGGAACACATCAATGCCCTCAGTTGTAATAAAAACACAGGCTAGTATACATGTATATAAATTTACAGCCAGTGAGATTAATCAGTATTCTAGTCCCACTAGTACACCCAACCAACTGCCAGCTCCTGAGCCGGTACTGTTGGATGAGGAACGTCTGGTGGAGACTGAGGGGGAACCGGAGGTTGCTTTTTCACCACCTCCCACCCCTCACTCCCCACTTTCTTCTCAACCGGACAGCCCGGGTGAGCCAATCACAGGAATACAGCCACCTCAGTCTGCAGTCAACATCAAAGACCCAAGGATAAGGAGAGCATTAGAGTTGGCCAAACGAGAACTTGAGTTGGGGAAACAAGCCGTCGCCGAAAGCCGCGAGTCCAGGGAAAATTAAAAAAAGACACTAGACACAATCCAGCCACTAATCTCTGCACCACCGCCAGCCATATCACCAAGCCAACCGCCAACCGTCCAATGTGTTCTATGTGCCAGTAGGCACATAGAACACATTGGAACTCAGTGGACGATATGTATGTGTCAATAATGCTTGCCTTATTTTTTTGTTGTCGTTTTGTTGAATTTTTTATAAAATATTAAATTTTGTGGGTTTTTTTTTAAAATGATAATAATTATTAATTGTAAATAAATATTTTTGTTTTGTTTTTTTCTTCTTATATATAAAATAACTTTTTTGCAGGTTTTTTTTCTTTAATGAAAGAAATCAATTTTTATTTTTAAAACAATTTTTTATTATTCGTCTCATAACTCATAATATACACATCTTCAATCGCGATCCCATCCCAGATCGCCATCGAGCTAATTTTTTAGACTCGGACGCGCGATCTCAAACGGCCAACTTTACCAGCCCAGTTCACGAATTCACCGGTCGAATCAGAACCTTTTTCCCATGGGAATCAACGCTCGATCGCGTATTTTTCCAACCCACGATCGCAAAAAAGCATGTCTTTTCGGAATTTTTCCCAATGGGAATCTCAGTGCTAATCTTGTCTCCGGTCACAATTGTGCAAAACCCCATTCCAGGAAATTCGAAAAAATTCACCCCAGTGTGATAATCAGTGTTAAATTTATGAAAAAAATTTAATTTTTCAACCTGGTGAATTTATAGACATTTTCAGGAAATTCAGTCGAAAGTGGGCCAGAAATGTTCCAATTTTAAACATTTTCCGGTTCGGGCGAAAATTGAGTTATTTTGGGGAAAAACCAGGGAAAGACCCAATATTTTCCAAGAAAATCAACTTTTTTACGAGAAAAAGTGAGGTTTTTATAAAAATAACTCAACTTTTCCAGCTCACCTAACTTTCCAGCCCACATGATTGAGGCGGGTTGGAACGTCCCAATATCCCCTACTGACTATAAATAAACTATACATTATGTGTACAATTGTATGGGAAGTGAGAGGACCACCAGGAGTTGGGGAACAACAAGAGACAACCAGGCGACAGCATTGAACGCGGGGTACCCCGGAAAGAGCTCGAACTTTTGGGGTGGGGAAAATTCATCTGTGATTTGTTTTGTGTTGTGTTTATATATTTTCATGGATTGTTCTTGGTGCGTACATGTGAGTACATAATAGTGTTTTATTTTCATTAAATTATATTCAGATGATACCCGTCAATTTTATTTTTAAATATCGAGTCACTGACATCTTAAGATGACGAATCTGCCCCAACACAACCACAACACGCGAGGTGGAGAGACGTATGTTCACTGAAAGGCCCGGCTCTCCTCGCCGAGTACGGCCGAGCTCTAGAGTGATCATAAATCTCACATATTTGCTCCATCGTGTTGTGACACTTCTCCACCAGTCTCTGCCCAGGTGCCCCTTTTTATTGCACACAAAACACGTGCGTTCCTGGGCCCTGACCTTCTCGGTTTCACTCTAGAAATTTCCGGCTCGGGCTTGGGGTCCTAACGAATGCAGCCACGTTACCCCCCACTCCCGCCTGACCTACCCTGGGTCAAACCTCCCCCGTGAGCCTCCAAATACTGCTCGGCCTCCCTCGTCATTTGCTCCACACTACTCGGCCTCCTCTCCTTAATAAACAATGTTATCTCGGGGCACACGACACAAATTGCTCCCTCATATGTAGGTCCTTCGGGTAAGGAAACGACTCTTCAATTCCTGAAAGTTCGACCCACTTGTCGAAATATCTTGTGGCCCTTGACACAAATTGGTAAATACTTTCTCCCTTCTCAGCCTTACACTCTCTGAATTTCGTCTTGGACCCTAGTCCAAACTTGGACCCACAGTCCGTAATATAATTTTTGGCGTTGGTACGGCCTGTAGGTCCAACGCTCTCGATCTCCGTGGTGTACTATATGACCTGTAAACGATTTACTTGCAGGTCTATCTCGCCTCGTGAGAACAATATGGCATATCCAGAAGCTTTTTGTTATTATGTGACCGAAAGAAGGATAATTGTAAAAAACAAAAACCTCTATGTCGGAAGCGTTTGGTCACCGTATTGTTCAGAAACGAAAGATTCATATCATCGAAGTGGTTCGAGAAAATGAAGTTGGCAGCCATGTTTTGTATTTTTAAACATAATGACGTCATTTGCATTTCCCTCTCATGTTTCCTTTCAGTCTCCTTACGCGTCCTTCCAGCTTCCTGGGGGGGGGGGGGGGGGGGGGGGGGGGCTTTTCAGCACTTTAAGGACCTCTCTCAGCCTAAGGCAGTCTCCTCCCACTTCATCTTAACCTGACGCTCTAACTCTGCGGCCATTTCTTTTGCAACACGCTTTTGCTCTTCTTTTACAAATTTTTGTAATTCACTACCCGCGAAGCCCAACCGCTCTCCCATACTAATCAACTGTTCCAAGCTAGGGGTATCCATTTCTGAAATTTCACTCTTAAAATTTTACACAAACATAGTTTTGACTTAAAAGGGTTAATTATTTCCTGACCTACACCGTTCGCAAGAATTTCCACCACTGTTATGTTCAATTCGCCGAGCGAATTGAAGAGGTAATTTAACCAATGATTACCCCATCACAACTTTTAAGAAACTATCAAAATTTCATTGCGACAACCTGTATGAACATTATAACTCAAACGTGTATTAAAATTGTCATTGGGTGAACCTGTTGTTTTTTAAGTTTTCAGTTGTTACCTTTTAGGACAATCCTCTGTTAGCCTCGCCCAATGTCGAAAATTGGGCGTTGTCGTTGCTGGGAGAAATAGATCACGCCCCGTATTCAGCCTAGACTCAATGAGTGTCCTCTGAATCCGTGGGTGAACGTATGTCTCACAGTGTCGAACCCGCCCGTTTCGTTTTTGTTGGTGTGGTTCTTATCCTGAATGGGTCAGTGAATTCTCATCAAAAATCTTTTAATCAACAGGCCTTCACTTAAAAATGACAATTTTAGTACAAATAGAAAAATACGGCAACTTGTGACTTACATGAAATCCAATGAATAAAACACAAAACATCAATCACTCCCCGCCCACACAGTTTTTGGGTCACCTTGCGGGCCCGCGTTCACTGTTGTCGCGGGTTGCTTTTCCCTTGTCGCTGGTGCTTGATCTTCTCTACTCAATGTAGTGTCTCTAGACTCTGGTCACCTTTTCACAAACATACAACGGAATGTCACTCTAAAAGTATTGTCACTTTACTTGACGCCTTTACTCTAACAACCGCTAATTCGGAGGTTAATTGCTTCCCTCTAGTTACCTCGGACTAATGTTCATACAGGCAAAGCCTACTCTGTCTACATATGGCTTGCCTTCTCTAACAGGTAATTCCGACTTCCTGAATGCTAGTATTCGTGAGTAGCTCCCGGAGCTCGTACAACCTATTTCTGATCCTACATTCATATATGGCGACCGACATGGCCCGCGACTGTTCCTGCTCTAAATATGAGCTCTGTGGTTCCCCTTACATTACAACGTGCCCTATACTTTCGCACCGGTGCGGCACCTCCTCTAACCTATAGCATCGGGCATCTCCAGCTTCTCGCCTACGACCTGCAGTCTTACAGGCTTTGAGATCGGAGTGGATTTTTTTTTAGAAAACCCCCGACACTTATTCGATCGCAAGTACATTAATTCCCATTTTAATTACTCCTCTTGACATTGGCCGCAATAGATCTGTCTTAGTTCAAAATTCTCTTTCATATTCTTTGAAAGTATCGTACCTTCGCTAAACATTGACACTTGCGACAGTAAGCAAGCAAGAGTAAAAGATTCGCACGCCGAAGGCGCGCAGGGACGGTTTGGGGCAAGCCCCTTCTCTGACAGTTGTGTTATTTTGTTGTTCAGCGTCATGGCAAGTCGCGGCAGAGGAGGAAAAGTTGAGGGGTGAGGCTTGAGGCTCTTCTGTGATCGGTTGTTAGTTTCTTAATCCCATCGGATGAGGACAGGTGTGAGAGTGTGACCTCTCTACAAATGTGCTATCTCTCCCCGAGGGTGGCGTT
Source organism: Pictodentalium vernedei (assembly GCA_031216915.1). Taxonomy (NCBI): domain Eukaryota; kingdom Metazoa; phylum Mollusca; class Scaphopoda; order Dentaliida; family Dentaliidae; genus Pictodentalium; species Pictodentalium vernedei. The sequence continues at coordinate 639,884,113 of CM062296.1, read as the reverse complement.
TCCAGGCATCTTCAGGCAAATAAAGTCTGTCACTTGGCTGTAATGATGTAGATGCCATCACCGGCAAGTATAGTCTGCCTCAGGCTGATGAATTCTCTTGGATTCGGCGGATAGATAAATCGACTTCCAAATAAAAACAAGGGTCATCCAGGGCGCCACCCAAAGAAGACCCGAACTTCCCTGGTTCGGAGACAGGCCTGCATGTTAACCTATTTTGACGTGAATGCGCAGAGGTGGCGTTTACAAAAAAGGGCAAGAATAGGGACGCAGGACCAACGCTCGCCTTCCCGGGGGTGGTTGACACCTCTGGGTATGGAGTGAAGGATGATCAGACTCTGTAACGGTTATCGAATTTCCATAACGGTTATTATATTTCCATAGCGGTTACTGGGTGAAAGAGAGAAGCAATAGAACGTTTTTTAAAAATCCAGAATGAAAGAGACAAAAGACAGAAAAAGAAAAAAAGAAGTGTGTTTGTGTTATGTGACTGTTTTCTGTGTCTAGTCGAATCTTCAGGCAAGTATAGCCTGCCGCTTGATTTGTCATTGTATGTTGGAGCTATCCTTGGCAAGTTTCGTCTGCCTCAAGCTCTTCTGTCGGTCTTTCATGTGATCTGTAGAATCCAGTCTTCGGGCAAGTGAAGTCGGCGATGTCGGTGTTTGTGGATTGCAGGTGTGCAGTGTCGTCTAGTGGTCTTGTGCGGTCTGAATTTCTCCTGAAATTAGAAAAAGCAGAAGTGAGGCTTACACCCCCCCCCCCGTCCCCCGCCCCCCCCCCCAACGATTCCCTTTGGATCCATCAAAGTTTTACAGAGAGGTACCAGAACCACTTCAGTTCTGACTTGTTGATTGGTGAATGCAGCCTATGGTATCACAGGGTCTCATTGAAGTGCATAACAACAGCCTGTAATCACCATTGGCGTTTGATTTAGTTAGGTTATGGCGTGGCGATTGATGGTTTAGTGATTTAATAGTAATTTGGTTTAGACTGATGGGATTGGCAGCCTATGGTTTCACATAGTCTCATCGAAGTGTATCACTGCCTGTATTTATCATAGGCCTCTCGTGCTTGTGGGATGCAGCCCATGGTATAGCATGGTCTGACCAAAGTGTATCCTTGCCTGTTTCCACCATTGGTCATTTCGCGTTTGATTTAGTTAGATTATGGCGCGGTGATTGATGGTTTAGTGATTAGTCCAGTCACGATGACCATATTTATAATCATAAGCACTACACGTGCGCTATTTATTATGTTTAGGAGATTATAGACCCTAATATCCATAATATATATATAATTAGATGACTGATCAACTTGGATGGATAAAACGAGTGCCTTGTGTTTGAAGTTTAAGAGGCGAAATCGTTGTTTCAGACCAGGTTTACACACGCTAATAGGCGTTACAGAGGCTCTTATTGAGATTCCTCTCCATTAAAGTTATCACGTTTATCGCGCCTTCACTGATGTATCTCTAATAAAAGACACAGGTGGCTTACTTGACAAATCGGTTTTACGGGGTCCATCGCATACCTATTCTTACGCTTTTAGCCAGAGTGAAAAAGATTGTCGAAAATACAGTGGAACCCTGTTAACTGAATAGTCAATTTGCCAATGAAAATTATTCAATTAACAGGAGTATTCAGTTAACAGGGAGTGTGCCACTTTCCTATATTCTAGAGATAAACTAGCATTAATTCCATTATATCTTGTTTGACAGAGCTCCATGAGCTCTGTCAAACAAGATATAATAGATTAAATGCCTCTATTAGATGTACGGAGGCCAAATGGGTCTATAAACAAGGGAAAACTGGGGAAAGTCAGGGTAATTTCTCGACAGGTTACAAGATTTTTTATTCAATTAACAGGAGTTTATTCTATAATCTATATTCAATTAACAGGTCAACTTTGTACTGAAGATGTGGTAAATGGTTTTGTGTTGGGAAATTATATTCAATTAACAGGATTATACAGTTAAAAGACATCCAATTAAGTGGGGTCCACTGTATATACACTTTTAAACATACAAATCGTAAATTTAAGCTATCACCTTGATATAAGGGACGATCCATACGTGCTATACTACTTCAATTCAAGCTTAAGATAATCGCCAGTTGTCGGAAATATATAAAATTAAGAAAATGATGTCTTTAGGCAAACAATTATCATTTTCTTCCAGTTTTGGTGATAAAACACTCTCTCTTTAAATGAGGAGAGACAGGAGTATTCCGATAAAATTCCTAACAGCAATTTGGCGAGCAGTGCGTCTTCGTTCATGTGCTGTTCTGGTATGCTGCAATGCTTTGCCTCTCTAATTTCTCTTGCAAGTATCATGGTCTCACCTTTTCAGAAAAAAAAACAGCCTTACCGCTCAATAATAATAATAATAATAATAATAATAATAATAATAATAATAATAATAATATAAATTAAATGAATGAGCATTAGGCCTATTAATAGGCTACAATCTTGGAAAGAAGCGAAAATTGCTTTAAATAGGAAAAAAAAATGTTTCTGTACGAAAAAATGCAAAATTAAATTGTTGTGGATTCTAAGACTTTCGTTCACGCTTGCAATAAAAATCAAATGACTTTTCTTCTTCTACTTTTGCTTAGTGCGTGTAGCCTCAACGGTGGTGGCTGTTGAACCTCAGGGTGGTGTCTGTTTGTCAGTGTGAAATGAATGTCAAAGCAACACAATGGCTCCAATCCCTTTTGCGATTTTGTGAGCAAATAAAATATGTTTAAACTAAACTAAACTAAACTAAACAATGGCTGGAGGCGCGCTTGAACGGCACTGGCCAACTGGGACAGGTTAGTCCCCTTCGACAATTTTAACTGTCAAGTTATAGTTTTGCAAAGTGGCTGGGCGAGGTGTATAGGAGGAGGTGTAAGAGATACTCGGAGCCCTAAAGTCGTGTTGAACGTTTCCGAATTCAACTCGTGCGGACGAATTCAGTTCGTTCTCACTAACTGAGAATTTTTTTCTTTGCATATCACCTGCGGGCTCCATTAAACGAAAGTAATACTTTAAAAATTACAATAGCAGGCCCTCACGAAATGTTTATTGGGTGGATGACTACTCGATTATTATAGACCTTTATACTTATATCGATTGCTTCCATACAAAGGATATTTGTGTCAAGGTGATTGCTTAAAGTTGCGATTTTTTGTTTAAAAGTGTATATATTTTCGATAATCTTTCTCACTCGGGATAAATATAAAGCGTAAAGATAGGTATATGACGGACCCCGAAAACCGATTGTCACTTAAACAGACCAGCAATAATTCATGCACTGCTAATTAAACATAAACTTTAATGGCAATGAAGTGCGCGTATACTGAACGTCATATGAGCTGTTTGACAAGAGATTAAAGAAGTGAAGACCAGTTGTCTCCTGCAGTCATTATCTTCGTAATTATGGCCAGTTAATAGGTAATTGTTGTAAAAACAGTACATCCCACAGATTCTGAACACACACCCATATTACGGGTCTGGTCTGTCACCGAATGTCAACACATATCGAAATTCGAGTCTTTCAAGGGAACTTTAAAGCGAATATTAAATTAAGATAGATCTAAGCGACTAAGTTCAAGAGAAGCAATTAAAATGAGATTTTATGTTCTGGAGCCCTATCGAAATAAAAATCGGGGGGTTTCTCCAAAAATTCATTCCAGTCTGGAGATGTGTAAGACTGTGGGTCTCGGCGAGGAAATGGGGATGTCCCATGCTATAGGTTAGAGGAGGTGCCGCATCGGTGCGAAAGTATAGGCACATTGTAATGTAGGGGAGCCACAGAGCTCATAACTGGAACAGGAGCGGTAGTGGGCCAAGTCGGTGTCCATATCTGAGTGTAGGATCAGAAATAGAGAGTGCGAGCTCGGGGAGCTATTAGTATTCAGGAAGACGGCATTCCTGTTGTAGGAGGCAAGACATGAGTCTAGGCAGAGTATGCTTGCCTGTATGAACATTACTCTGAGATACACGTAGGGGAGAGTTTAACCCCATCTATAGGTGGCGACTGCTTAAGTGAAAAGCGTTCAGTAAAGTGACAATACGTTAGTGGCCGTGCGACGGCAGAGGTAGAGTGACATTCTGTCGCTTGTTAGAGGGGAAGCGATATAGTAAACTGACAATACGTTAGTGACCGTGCCGTGGCAATGGTACAGTGACATTCCGTCACATGTTAGCGCAAAGGCGTCCGGTACGTGAAGTGACAATACGTTAGCGGCCGTATGTGCGACGGCAGGAAAGAGTGAAGTGAAGAGGCGACCAAAGAACAAACACCAGCGAGAAGGAGGAAAAACCAGCGACAACAGAGAATGCGGGCCCGCAAGTGACTCAAAAACTGTGTGGGTAGGTTGTAATCCTAATCACTGCTTATAAATATATATATAAATACTCCTAGACTTGTTTGTATTCTTCTTTATTTGTTTTTTACATTATTTTCATTTATTTCCCAAACCTTTACTATGATCGTGCAATAAAATATTCTATTCTATTCTATTCATTTTTATATATATGTGTATTAAAATTCTTGTTTTTTGGTGAACCCCTGTTGAATCATGCTTTTTGACGAAAAGTCACTGACCCCTTCAAGATAAGAACCACCCCAACAAAATAAAACGGGCTGGTTCGTTACGGCGAGATATACGATACATTCACGCACGGGTTCAGGCAACACTCCTTGAGTTTTGGCTGAACACGCGGCGTGAATCTATTCCCCCCAGCAGCGACAAAGCCTGGTTTCTGACAATTTGAAACATAAGGGTACAGGCCTCATTGTGGGCCCCTATCATGTTTGCATAATGAAAATTTGGGTTCCCCCAAATGGTCAAGTTCTTTCCAAATTTGCGGTCTTCGGAGAAAATGTGTTCGAACGGTCAACATTTTTTTCCAAAGGACTATAAAAATTTCCGACAGACAGGGTCATAGTAGTTGCTCCATCCCATCAGCCTCGGGCCTGCATGGCATTAGGCTGTCAGTGGGGGAATGGAAAGAACAGTATGATATTCTGGTCATGAATGAAATTACAGGATATTTCGGTCACGCTTGGGTGTCGTCGTATTTTCTTCAAATGATCTATGTCCTCGTCAATTCCAATTATATATATTTTTAACAAAATTACCCTTATAAAAAAGTACCATGGTAAATCTCAAAATACCATGGTAATACCATGGTATTTTGGGATTTACCATAGTTTACCATGGTGGCCTACTTTTTTATAAGGGTAGGCACCGTGGAAAGATTTCACCGAAATGCAATGAAATAACTGAGTTTGCAGATGACTGCAACTGTATCTGTAATTAGGCTACCTTAGAATCGGTGGCGGCATAAAAACGAGAAGTTTATAAAACGAAGCAAATTAAATAATACTTTTCTATCGTGTTATGTTCGCGTAAAACTTGTATTCGCATTTCATCCTATTTTATTTAAACTGATGGACATAAACCTCCGATTAATTTACTGACAGAGCGAGAACGAGCAGAAAGCAGTTGGTGTCTACACGTGCTTCAGTGTTGTTTATTAGTGCCACTGGATTGTGGGTATTTCGCCGTCCGCCATTTTGTTCTGTGTGTTTGTGGTGTCCTGTTTGTGTGTGTTTTTCACATGTATTTTAGGTGAGTTCTCGATTTTTATAAGTTGTAAAGTGCTGAACGTGTTTCGGATGAACAGAACTTGAAACAACGAGGACCATTTCCTGGCTTGACTTAAGTTGTAAGGAAATATGCACTGATAAATACACCGCACAGAACAGTTCGTAGTGTTATTGATATACCGAAGTTAGGGAACAAATTATTTCACACACATTTTCTTGGAAGAAATAAACAAGAAACATCAATGACAAATGTTGGATTTTTTACCTACACTGATGAAACGAGGTACGCATAAATGTATGTTGACTGAATGTTGTCATCGTCTTGTTTGCCCACATTTCTGTTCAGTTTACATTTTTTGAGGTTCAAAACAAAACTTCCTCCGGGAATTAAAAAAAATACAAGCGCCAATTTCAATTAAATTACCTTGGCTTTATTGGGGAAGTTTAAATTCTGATACACGGCAACCCTTTATTGCCTAGTGGTTTGAATGATAATGATATTTGGTTTAAATGTCTTTTGGCTTGAAAAATGTATTTCCTCCCTACATGTAGATTATTGCTTAACACAGATTTAGTTCATAAATAATGTCCTCTTCTACTGACAATGACATAGTCTTTGTAAGACTGTTAACCCGGGGCCCTCCTGGCCCTCACTGTGAGGGCCAGGAGGGCCCCGGGTCACAGTCTTACAAAGACTACTACTGACAGTGACACAACATCTGCTTTTCTGGTATTGGTAGCAGCAACTCCTACAAAGTTCAAGCATTTAGCAACTGAAGTAATTTAAGCTTTGTAGATTTAGCTAACCAGTTATTTTGCATTAACTTTTAAGTTAACCTACTGAATATTTTCAAGATCTCTTTCATCAAAACTAGTCATGACTGCTGCAAAGCAGCCACCAGATTTAATGAAAAATTAATCTAAATGTAACACAAGAAATCATTGGTAAAAAATCCATTTAGTTTTATACAAATTACAGAGAGAGGGAAAATATTGAATTTGCCCAAATTATACTTATTTCAGTGGCAAGAGAATCCCTGTGCTGGGCAGCAATATCCATCAGCAGCATGCAAAGAGTTCAACTATAAGAAGCAAGGCTTCCGCTGGGTTAACATTATTGGGTCTATTTTTAGATATTGGTGAAATAGTTATCATTGCAGCCGGGGCCAAAGGCATGTACATTTGTGTGTATGTGTGTGGGGGTGGGGGGGGGGGGGGGGGTTCTTGTGGTTCTCCAAAAATAATTTGATTTTTTTTGAATTTTAGGTCCTCAGAGGTGGCTTCTGGAGGCATTCTGAATACTGAAAAAAATCAGGAGGAAAATGTGTATTTTTTCCTCGTAAAATGCAATAAATTCAGTCCTGGAGACACTTTCTGTAATGTTAGCTGTCTGTGACAGATGCCAGTCATATTTTTGTGATTATGTAAATTAATATTTGGCAGCTCCAACAATTAAAGATTTATTTAGAATTAATGTTTGTGTTTAGTTTATAGAATTTGGTCCACAATTGTCAAAAATAAATAATTCTTCAATATATAAGAAATGACTGGAGCTGCGAAGTTAGTATGAATTTAAATCGAACAGCCAGATCGACGGATTACAGAGCACAATCACACCTCCACATTGAAGAGCATGTTGCAAATCAGGGGAGAGGTTTTTATTAGAATACACTTCACATGGTGATGAACAGAACAGAATGAATGGCTTACTGCAATGCTTCACATGGGTCTTGTGGTGGGGAGATTTGGAAAGGGGTGCCCTTCCTCATAGGAACCAAGTGTTTCGAAATTAAATGAATAGCTATTGTTTGACATTAACAGTGAGAGTGTGTGTGTTTTATATGGAAATATTCACTCACATTCTGATTCAAGTGCCTAACAATATACATGTAGTCATGTACATCTGCACTAGCCAACAGGGGAAAATTGGTTTGGAGAATGGGTCCATTTTGCAGATCCCAAAACAGGGCCGCGGAAGCCCTGGGAAGGTAAAACAAACAGAAAACAGTTGCCTTTCCCATTTTTACCTGACTCTGAGGCATATATATTTTTTGTTTTTAATTAAAATTTGTGTTCCATTTTTATTTCCAAAATAGTTGTGATGCATTGACCACATAATTGCATACTGGTAGTTAATAAATAATAAAAATAAATATCCCAAATTTTCAAATACCTAACATTTTTAGCATTTGTTAGCTCTACAGTCAAGGTGCTATGTAAGTAAGATAAATGTGTTTACTTTGAAATTCCCACCTCTGATATTCAGTGTTTTAGCCAGAATTTGAAAACAGGGAGTGCATACTGAGAGTTTGGGAGTGTTGATCCATGTGCTGCCGAAGGCAGCACCCGAGGCACGTAGTGCCGAGTGGGGAGGGGGTGGGAGGGAGGAGACCCCCGCCCATAGGTGGGTGTCTGGGGGCCTCCCCCGGGAAAATTTTGAAAAAAAATGGGTTTAAAAGAGTGCAGTTAAGTGGGTTTTAAAGAGTTTCAGATGGCAAATAAAGTCCATTGTTTTTGCTTACATGCATTGCATTTTCTGAACATTCAGCTGAAGTTTGCAACAAAGTATTATGAAGTCAAATTTAAATTGAATTTGTTGTGCTGAAAATAATTATAATGAAAAAACAATTGACATGAAAACTAAAACAACAATTTTTCAAATGGTATGATGAAATACATTTTAGTTTGTCAAAATGAATTAGAATTCTAAAACAATAAACAGGCAGGAAGTTTAAAAATCACTGAACAAGTAAAATAACAATGGTGCAACTTTGAATCAAAATATTCTTACCATACTCCAAATATGCCAACTGAAAGGTGATAAAAGCCCAGGGTAATAGAAAGATTTCTTGAATCATAACCATGTATATGTATACGTTTTCTTGTTTGATTACACTAATCTGACACTGACAGGAACATTGGAAATACACTGAACAGTTAAAATAACACAGACTCCAATTTAAATGAAATATATTTTATTTTCTTGAAGAGATCACAACAAAATTCCGCGGCCGGGAAGGGGTTTTGGATAGAAAAAATAAACAGCCAATCAAACAGCTTGATTTCATAAAGGTCTGCTCGATTCGTTTGGGGTGATTTTTGTGCGCATTGCGCAACGCTGACCATTGATATCACATCAAATTGAAACTGTCTTTGAAAAGAAAATAAGTTCTTGTTTTCGCCCATTTTAAATTAAGTTTCCCGTCTTCCAAGGTTGGTTCAATTGAGGATCTTCATTCTTTTTCGCCCATTATGCGAGATGCCTCAATTCGCCCCGTCAACCGATCAACAATTTCTCTGTGTTTCATTACCTTCGCTCGTTACTATACTGGATCGTTCAAACGTATGTGAAGTGAGTATTAAGCGGTTGTAATGTACAAATCCAGACTCACCTCTGCGTTTCGGTTGTGGATTGTAGTACGGCCAAGTTTACGTGAAACCAATCGATTGCACGCAACATAGTTCAGTGTTGTTGTTGATTTTCAATACACGTTGAAAATTGAATACGATTATTCAGTCTCATTTTTGTGATGATAATAATAAATATATGTTTTATAAACACGTCTTCTTTTCCATGTAAAAAGCAGCATAATTCAAGGGCACTTACAGGGGATTTTTTGGCCGTGTTTTACTAAAACTGGGCTTGCAAAACACGGGTGCTGATATTCCATAAATTAAAATTAAATACCCACAAATTATACATCAAAATGAAGGTGATGAACTGGTGATGTATAGAACACGACAAATACATGCAATCAACTCACAGAATTGACAGCAGGCACCAATGGTTCCTGGAAGTTTGCTACCGTATTCGTACTTGAACTGACAATAAAATAATATTTCTGGCAAACAACTTGTCAAATGTACATCAGATATCTAAGAACAAAGCTAGGGCATCAATATTCTTCAAAATGCAGGGACAGAGCTACGTGGGGGTAAATTCCAAAACTGTCGGCTTTGTTTGCATTGTGTAATACTTTAAATATATTGCCGATCAAGCTGCCCAATAATAGTGTCAACACTGGTCATTTTTAATTTTCGGCAAAAAATCCCAGCAATCACTATTATTTGGAAGAAAGGAATAGAGGGAAAATGCCATCACAATTATTATTTCCCATCAGATATCCTATGATCACTATTATTTGCAGGTAGAGTAGGTATTTAAAGGTTAAGGTGTGTTCAGAACAAGTCACAAAATTACTGTAGATTTGATTTTTGATGGCAATACACGTAGAATGCCAATGTTGAGAGTTCATTGGCAGTGGCATTTGTAGCATTGTGGAAGAATGATATTGATACAAGAACAACTTATTCTGTATTTTCCGGATGGGAATTCCCGTTTAGTACGATCAGCAAATCTCAGTCAAGCAGATCTATACAGAATACTGAACCGATACTGCAGTATCCCCTCTAAAAATACTGACACTGATACCGAACTCAAGATCCCATTACCGCATATAACTGGACAAGAGATGAGAGACCCAATGAATATGGCCAACACAAGAATTCTTTATTTCCGGTTTCTTGTATCCGAGTGTATCCAAGCTGCAGTGTGCACATAACGATGCTGTGATCTCAAAAGCGAACAGGTAATTTTGACCAGATCACGATTCAGATTGCAATCCTGTTTTAACTGGTGGAGTGCTAAGTTTTTTGAGGTGTTAAAATTTTGTTCACATGTTATTGCCTTGCTACAATTTATGGGAGAGTGCCTACAGGCACTCTCCCATAAATTGTAGCAGGGCAATTCCATCCAGACTAAATAATATCACATCAAGAATTAATTGAAGTACATCCCCAGAATATCAAGCCTTTAAGCCGTGGTACCTGCACTTCAGGATAAAGCCCAAAAATGGGCTTCCAGCACTCTACCAGTTAACCCTTTCCCTAACGAACCGCCTGCATCCGTTCGCGTAATATGCAAATTCAGCAGTTGAAAAAATATTATTTTTCAAAATATTTCAACAAAACCATATCATGTGACATGTGACCCCTTATTGGAACGAGATCGTCAAGCTCGTTCCAATGAGGAGTCACATGATATGGTTTTGTTGAAATTTTTTGATAAATTTAAAAAAAAAATGGTATTTAAAATAATAAATTTTGATATCATCTGCATTGGGTAAAGGGTTAAAAGCTTTCTTCTGCTTTTATGATCACAGCAGAGTAATATTTCATTAGTTGCAAACACAAAACAGGCTGTTATAAGTATTCCATTTTTAGCTTCCTTCTTTTTCTGCTAAATCTAATCCTGTGTTTTAAAAAAAAATAGTTCCAGTGGTAATAATCACACATACCAGATTAGTTCAGAGTGTGTTTTACTGCAGGCCTATGTGCATGTTTTTCAAATCCAAAGGCCTGTTAATCTGGTTAATTCGTTGCACGTACCAGTGATGTCCGTGTCCACAATATGAGAATAATATCGTATACCATGGTACACCTCTGTTGTATCCAGTATGCACAGGCCTTTAAATCCCTTTATTTTGGGCACACCATTTTGCCGTAATTTGGGCACATTAAAACCAGGAACCACAGCCTTATCCTGTTATACACGTATGTGATTGCCATGCCATTCTTTGTGTTTCTGTGGTTTTATTAGTTTAAGCAATATTTATTGGAACATATTACATTTGCTGTATACAAAATGGATTACTTGTACAAAACTCAAAATTATACAATATTACACAGAATTACATTTTGGGCACACCCTTTTGCCCTAATTTGGGCAAATTAAAACCGAGAAATAACAGCCTTATCCTATGTTTTATTACTGTGTCTCTATTTGTGTTTCTTTGGTCATATTATGATGTAAGTTGTTCTCAAATGTACATGTAGAAGAGGCACTGAAAATTTGAATAATTTTCTTGATATCTTCATACCTTCTCTAATTTGGGCACACCTGTAAACGGTGTGATATTGGGATAATCTAAAGGCCTGGTCATATTATGATGGAAGTTGTTCTCAAATGTAGAAGAGGCACAGAGAATTTTTTTATTTTTCTTGATGTCTTCTCGCCTTCTCTAATTTGGGCACACCTGTAAAAGGTGTGAAGTTGGGGTATTCTAAAGGCCTGATCATATTATGATGGAAGTTGTTCTCAAATGTAGAACAGGCACAGAGAATTTATATATCTTCACACCTTGGGGTAATCTAAAGGCCAGATCATATTATTATGGAAGTTGTTCTCAAATGTAGAAGAGGCACAGGTAACTTATATATTTTTCTTGATGTCTTCACACCTGCTCTAATTTGGGCACACCTGTAAACGGTGTGATATTGGGGTAATCTAAAGGCCTGGTCATATTATGATGGAAGTTCTAAAATGTAGAAGAGGCACAGAGAATTTATATATTTTTCTTGATGTCTTCACACCTTCTCTAATTTGGGCTCACCTGTAAAAGGTGTGAAATTGTGATAATCTAAAGGGCTGATGATATTTTGATGGAAGTTCTCAAATGTAGAAGATGCACAGAGAATTTATATATTTTTCTTGATGTCTTCACACCTTCTCTAATTTGGGGACACATGTAAACGTTTAAAATTGGGGTAATCTAAAGCCCAGAGTATACGTCATGTAGTATGGTGTTTCACTGTTTCTATGGACAGTACCACAGTAAGTTTTCACATGGGATTGTTGTTCATTTTCATTAACTGCAAGCACTGTTCTTGGCTCTGGACAATTCGGCAAAAGAATATTAACTCTTAATCCGCTGAGTGTTGTTGAGATATTTTTCATCAAATCTAGTCATGGCTGCTCTTAAGCAGCCATGACTAGATTTGATGAAAAATTCATCTAAGTTTAACTCCTAAAATCATTGGTGAAAAAATGCATTCAGTTTACAGCGTGGAAATGTGATTAATTTAAATACTAGTATGCCAAAATGATACATATTTCAGTGACAAGAGAAATCCTGTCGTGGACAGAATATCTGCCAGCAGCATGCAAGGAGCTAATGATCTTGTAAATTTGTACTCTTGTAAGAAATCCATTGCTTCAAAAAGATGCTAAAAATATTGATCACTATTTGTGATCACAAACTTGTTCAAATTAGAATTTAAGGTGCCCCAAAATAGTGTAGCCATAAGTTGTTTCAGGCAACTCATTCTTCTAGTCATTGTTTTCTGTGATGAACATGGTCTGTTTTACTGGTAAAATACCCCCCGTGGAAACCCCGGGAAGTGAAGCAGTGCTTGTTTACTGTGGTAAACAAGCTCTGTTTCACTGGTAAAATAGGACCCAGTCACTAATGCTTGGGGTGCGAGTCCTCTAAAATAGGCAACATGGGGTATAAACGATTGATTGACCTCGACTTTATCTCCATGTTGTGGTCATGATTAGCCATTGTGCAGAAGTATGTGACCTTAAACAACAATAAATAAATAAATACTGGTAAAATAGGACCCGGAACCAACACCTGGTTGGAAGTCCTCTAAAATGGACAGCACAGGTATCAATGATTGGAAAAAACTTGACTTCATTCCTATGTTTATATATTACGGTCATGGTTTGGTCACAGATGCAGAAAGTGATATTAAACACCAATAAATAAAGTAAGAACGCAAATTACTCCAATCCAACCATGATCAATGCATGTACATTTCCCGTTGTTTACTACATGTATTACATGTATAGTGAAAAAACTGAGATGAGACACCCATAATTCAGCTGCTTATTCTTTTGAGTTCCTTTTGTGAAACTAATATGCTGTGCTATACATGTAAAACATCTTTACATCAACAGATTTATTTATCATCATGTCAGGTCTTTAAATTCATTTATTTTGGGCACACCCTTTTGCCCAACTTTGGGCACATTAAAATCAGAAATAACAGCCTTATCCTGTTATGTTTTATTGCCATGTCTTTCTTTGTGTTTCTATGGTCATATTATGATGGAATTTATTCTTAAACGTAGAAGAGGCACAGAGAAGTTATATATTTTTCTTGATGTCTTCAGACCATCTCAAATTTGGGCACACCTATAAATGGTGTGAAATTGAGGTAATCTAAAGGCCTGCATTTTGAAAGGGACCACACATTTCTGGAAGAGTTAACAAATGAAAATCAAGAGCAATTCAAGTAAACTTTACTCCTACAGTAAAAATATTTGAGGTTTCACAATTTGGGTGAACAAAAAATCAATTGGACTGTTTCTTCGGAGATGAATGCTTGACAAATGAAACTGTCGTTCTCCCAACTTGAGCAGGCCTGTGATGACACTGCAAAAAGTACATGTTAGACTGAGGGTGAAATCAGAATTGAAACACATGAGTGTTTGTTCCTGTAGAAAATATTTTTACCTGACTTGTAAAATAAATGACAGGTTCATTTTTGAGTAGATGTGGGAGATGTTTCATTTTTCCAGTTCAGCTCTGGTTTTGCAGTAAACCAGAAAACCGAACATCAAGCCCCAGCAAAAATGGACCAAATGGTTTAAATTACTGTGTTTGTGCATAAACTGATCAAACTACCTTTCTGGGAGTAAACTGGACTAGTGTCCTGTATGGACTCTCGTCACTTAGGGAAAGGAGCGAATATGCCGCATTCTCAATGTCACATTTTATTACTTATTGACTCACCCAGCGAACATGTCGGTAAGGATGAAAATCTGTTACTGAGAACATAACCTACATGTAGATTACATTGTAGATGAATGTTATTAGTTGGCCTGGTAACTGATCCCGCAGAACCCTTAAGAATGATTAAAGGGAAGTTAGACCGCACCCAGTGGAAACACTTACATGTATGGGACAGTGCTTTTTGTGGTGAGTAGTGTCGTCGTATATACTATTGTGGAGCCTGAAGAGTTGTTTACTGTATGTTTTTACACATAGAAAAGCTGAACAGAAAACAAGTTTTCAGGGCTTATATTTCGTTGAGAATCCGAGAATCGATTCGCGCAATAAAACTGACGAGAATCCATGTAGATTCTCGCTGCACCTCTTCTAGGATTCGCGTGAAAAGAATTGAGTCAATTTAACCCTTTATTTAACACAGCGGCAACAAATTAACCAGCAGAAGGCTAATATGACCTGAAATATCCTGACACTGTGTCAATAAAATCTTACAAATATGGCTGTCATTGGAACCGGCTCATTGAGCCGGTTCCAATGACAGCCATATTTGTAAGATTTTATTGGTAAATATTGTTCATTTAATTATTTTATCTTCTATTTATTATTTATTGTTTAAAAATTATCAAATTTAGTTTTAACAGTTAAAAAGGTGTGTTGGGTAAAAGGTTAACATGTGTTACCAGTATACAACAGTGGTTCAACCTTGGTGACGTCATGGGATTCTGGGACACTCATAGTAGGTATGGATTCTCGCAACGATTTTCACGAGAATCCAATTGGATTCTCACAAATTTAGACGAAATATAAGCCCTGAGTTTTTTTTCTGAGAACCAACTGAATCTGAAGAATCCAAACCTCCCAGCTCTAATTTTGAGGCTGTCAGGCTC
This sequence comes from Pictodentalium vernedei, assembly GCA_031216915.1. Classification (NCBI taxonomy): domain Eukaryota; kingdom Metazoa; phylum Mollusca; class Scaphopoda; order Dentaliida; family Dentaliidae; genus Pictodentalium; species Pictodentalium vernedei. The sequence goes on along the minus strand of CM062296.1, from coordinate 639,869,057 downwards.
TAGAATGCTAAGGATTATGAAATTCTGCAGTGGGATACATACAGGTAGCACCAAGTTCATATTGCCTGATGAAAATTTGAAAGATATATTTTGGCAAGACAGCTGAAACATCAGCATCTAGAAATGATAATCTTCACCTGCATAAATATATTTTACTGTGTTCCAGATAAATTCTGATAGATTTTCTGAGGATAAGTCAGAATTTGTTTTTGAATAGGATGTTAATGTGAATCACAAAGAACCCCTCTCTGAATATCAGTTGATCCATAGTCATTATCCAAGTATTTGCTTCCCTATGCAGATATGTATGTTATTTGCAATACATGTAGATATGCATTGGGTTCTTCATTATCACATCGACACATGACATTTACAATTTTGAAAATCGTACCCTTCGGCAAGGTGAGAGGTGATAATTTAGGAAAGCTTGAGGGGGACTCCCAACCACCTGTACAGTGCGGTCACCATAGACTGGTCACTTTGCATGGGTGGAAAAGATTTCCATGGATGCAGTAATAATTATACATGTAATATTAGATTCCAAACATTAATTATAGGTGTAATCATAAAAAATGAAGCACTGGGTCAGTTCTGGTAATTCATTCTTGTTTCCTCGGCAAAAAATTGCTGTGGAAAACAGGTGCTTCTATGGCAATTGCCGTGAAGCCTGTTCGATGGTGTGAAAATCATCAGGGGGTGAGGCATAGTCTCATTTAGTCTCAATTGCAATGTACATGTATATGAAGTATGCGGTGAAGCAAAAACCTCAAGTAACTTTAACATGTGAAAGTAGTTTGAGACACATATGTACATGTATATAATCACAATGAATGTGCAAAATCTTTCTGTCAGTTCTGGTCAGTTACATGTACATGTAGATCGTGCCAGTATCATGAACCATATGAATGCCAAGAAAAAACCTAGGAAGTAAGCTGATGACTTGCTCAATATGTATAGGATGAGTGAAAATAAGATAACCACAAACTATTATTTCCCTGCTTCTATGTTGATAACATCAGAATCTGACATCAGTTTCTGGAAAGCTCTGTCAGAGCTTTCCAGTCAGATTCTGGTGTCATCAACATAGAAGAAGCAGAACACATAGTTTCTAGTGGTTATGCTGCAACTTGTATTGTAAATTGTAAGATTAGCAATACAGTGTAGTGCAAACCACATGGTTTGATTCCTTGTTTAACCTGGAAGTTGTGTAATTTCTGCCACAAGGCTTGCTGAAGAAGCCATCCTCGGCAGTATTTTTGCTGTGGATATTTTTATTTTCCTTGGCACTGCTGATTGCTGAGGGTGAATTACATGTACATGTACCAGGGCTGCTGGGTACAACCTGGTGCTTCATTATTTAAAATTTTACTGATGATATTTTTATTACCAGGTAAATGCGTGGATTACGACCATTTCTAGACGGCTGTACTTTATCTCGTGCTAAATATCAAAATGTATTTGCCCTTTAATTAATATAAATATCGTACTTACTGGGAGCTTCCAATATGTGAGGTAATCACGTTACACAATGATTTTCTTTCCAAAATGGCCCCAATGTCGGGACTCAAGTTGGTCCGACAATAGCATGCCACACTTTAAAGGGAAGAGAGCACACTCAGCACAGCACACCTCCAATTTTCAAAATCAAAAGACTGCCCTGGTCCAAGCATGACTGTAAGTCCCTATTTTATTTTTTAAAAATTTGGAATAATCTTCAGAATGTACATGTACACTGTACAAAACTAAAACAAAAAATAAATTATGGCCTTACAGTTCATGTTTGGACTCAACAGGCATAAGGTGAGTGGTGTCCATGTACACAAAATCACTGGATTGCACTGTGGTGAAACCACTACATGCATATAGTCTAGAATTATCACTGAAACATTACTAGTAAATCCTAGGTTTGTTTGGAACTTACTAGTAACTTGCCATTGTTAATGTGTGAAAACAATAAAAATAACTAAACGTCACTATTCTCTTAATATTTTTAACAAAGAAGACAATGAAGAAACTTCTAGTGCCAGCTAAAGTGTAAATGGTGCTTTTAAAAACCCTGATTCGGACATGTACGCCACTCAGACTGAAAAGTTTGGATGGGTTACAAGTGATGGTGATAGCGAAATAATTTGGTCAACTATCATAATAGTTATCTTGGTAACGAAAATAAAAGTTAGTGTTGAAATGATTAGTCGAGAAGTCATTCTCGATGCTGATATAGCCCGACGTCAACTTTAGATTTCGGTGTGGACAAGTCGGAACACAGTAGTGACAGTACATGTGCATTTCCTATAAAACATTACAACATAACAAAATTCTGATGCATGGTCCACTGTAATCCTAATTGTTTTGCCACATGTAGAGGATTACCAAACGATTTCTAGTGCACCATTCATTACATTACACTTGTGTGTCTGCACATCAAGGGAGGATACAAACAGTAAAAAACAAAAAAATATCAATTACAACCAATCAAAATCAGGGATGAAAACAGATACAATTCCATTAGTCTCCTCATGTTGAGTTTTGTACATGTACATAAACTTGCAGTTTATTCTTCATGTTTTATTAATGAAAGTACTGGTATCTTCAAATCGCATTTTCAGCAAATAATATGTACGAGAATAGGTGGTACTGTGCCACATATTGTAACATTTAATATTTAATCCTTTCAAGAAGCATATTTTTATTGCTTGCTTGGTTGAGCTGCTGGGTGCTCTACTGTTCTTCAGGACTCTCAAAAGATGAAAATTGCAGGAGCAATGGTCTGCTAGAGCCAGAGGTGGTGGAGCCAGAGTGGCTCAGAAGGCACTTGCCCCTCCACTTTTTTCCACAGATATGTTATGCAGTTACACGATGAGTTAAAATGGGCGCATGCAAATGTGTCGATATACAGGCATTCCTGTAATATTATTTGCAAATCCAAACAATATTTAGCCAAAGAATCCCACTTTCGACCACTTCGTTCCATTTCTTCTACTCAACTATCTTCCAACCCGAAGACTGGCCTTCGGGTTGGAAGATCGTTGAAGTAGAAGAAATGGACAGGACAGTGACCACACAGCGGCATATTCATCTAAACAAGAGACTACAGCCAGTCATGGTAATTTACCGATATACGATTGTAACCTTTCTCACACTAGGTCTAACCATGGTAGCATTGTAAATTTGCCCCTCCATTTTTATGTGTACCCATACTATGTATGGTACACATAATGCCGGCATCTGGGGTGACCATCCGTCGTTCGTCCATCCTTTGTCCGTCTGTCCGTCCGGCGTCCGTATCCATTTTCTTTGGCATTCGATAACTTGAAAAATATTGCTTGGATTGTCAAGTTACTTTATATTTGTGTTCAGGTTTTTGATGTGCCGAGCTGTATAGTTTTTGGTGTAAATCAGATAATTTGATCCTGAGGTCTTAACCCTTTATCCTTCAAATTGAAAATTCCTCCAATCCCTTTGGCATTCGATAACTTGAAAAATATTGCTTGGATTGTCAAGTTACTTTATATTTGTGTTCAGGTTACTGATGTGCCGAGCTGTATAGTTTTTGGTGTAACTCGGATAATTTGATCCTGAGATATTAACCCTTTATCCTTCAAATTGAAAGTTCCTCCAATCCCTTTGGCATTTGATAACTTGAAAATATTGCTTGGATTGTCTAGTTACTTTATATTTGTGTTCAGGTTACTGATGTGCCGAGCTGTATAGTTTTTGGTGTAAATCTGTTATTTTGATCCTGAGATATTAACCCTTTATCCTTCAAATTGAAAATGTCTCCAATCCCTTTGGCATTCGATAACTTGAAAAATGTTTCTTGGATTGTCAAGTTACTTTATATTTGTGTTCAGGTTACTGATGTGCTGAGCTGTATAGTTTTTGGTGTAAATTTGATAATTTAATCCTGAAATATTAACCCTTTATCCTTCAAATTGAAAGTTCCTCCAATCCCTTTGGCATTTGATAACTTCAAAAATATTGCTTGGATTGTCAAGTTACTTTATATTTGTGTTCAGATTACTGATGTGCCGAGCTGTATAGTTTTTGGTGTAACTCGGATAATCTGATCCTGAGATATTAACCCTTTATCCTTCAAATTGAAAATTCCTCCAATCCCTTTGGCATTTGATAACTTGAAAAATATTGCTTGGATTGTCTAGTTACTTTATATTTGTGTTCAGGTTACTGATGTGCCGAGCTGTATAGTTTTTGGTGTAAATCTGTTATTTTGATCCTGAGATATTAACCCTTTATCCTTCAAATTGAAAATTCCTCCAATCCCTTTGGCATTCGATAACTTGAAAAATATTGCTTGTATTGTCAAGTTACTTTATATTTGTGTTCAGGTTACTGATGTGCCGAGCTGTACAGTTTTTGGTGTAAATCTGATAATTTAATCTTGAGATATTAACCCTTTATCCTTGAAATTGAAAATTTCTCCAATCCCTTTGGCATTCGATAACTTGAAAAATATTGCTTAGATTGTGAAGTTACTTTATATTTGTGTTCAGGTTACTGATGTACCGAGCTGTATAGTTTTTGGTGTAAATCTGTTATTTTAATCTTGAGATATTAACCCTTTATCCTTCAAATTGAAAATTCATCCAATCCCTTTGGCATTCGATAACTTGAAAAATATTACTTGGATTGTCAAGTTACTTTATAATTGTGTTCAGGTTACTGTTGTGCTGAGCTGTATAGTTTTTGGTGTTAATCTGATCTGGAGATATTAACCCTTTATCCTTCAAATTGAAAATTCCTCCAATCCCTTTGGCAGGAGATAACTAAAAAAATATCAATCCGATTGTCATGTTACTTTATATATTTATTCAGGTTACTGATGTGCTGTGCTGTATAGTTTTTTTATATAAATCTGATAATTTGATCCGGAGATATTAACCCTTTATCCATCAAATTAGACACTCCTCCAATCCATTTCTATATGTACCCATACCTTGTATGGTGTACATAATGTCGGCATCCGTGGTGGCCCTCCGTCATACAGCTTTCTACTAGTTGCGCATATGGGTACACATCTGACGATTTCATCAGCCTATTTTTATCGAGCTTCCACCTCTCCTGGCTAGAGCAATATTATAGTACACCTCAAAATCGAAAGACTGCCTACACCTGCCCACCCAGGGAAAAAGAGAAAATCTGTCCTTCCGGATAACTAAACCTCTGGTGCATACAGTTAAAACTAGAAGTCCTGTCATGAAATGCGCACAAATAGCACATCGATCTGCATGTTAATCTACGTGTTATGACCATAGTAAGGCTATCAAATTCTGTACATATATGGCCTGTGCACAAGCAATGCTTCAGCCAGTGGACCTCCGGGTGACCCGGAGTTCCATTGGCAGACACATTACCTGTGTTCGCTATGAGTAACCAGGAGAACCTGCCATGCTTTGGATGCCATTCGATATGGCAATTGCTCATAATTCCTACACGCAATTAAGCTTAGATAAGTGCACAGTTCATGACAGGACTTCTAGTTTTAACTGTAGGTACTCTCCCATACAATGTTATTGACACAAGGCAAAGACTTGGCAACAATTGTGATGGCCAAAAAATAATTTTGCACTTGACCAGTTAAATATTTGAGTGCTGTACAGCATCTTTCTTCAAGTGTTATCAAATGTGATAGAGAGTACATCAATGAATTGATTATCTCTACTGCAATCACAGAGGACAATCATTTGAAAGTGAAAAGCATCTTCACCTTGTTTCCTTTTTCATTGATTTTTTTTTCACTTGGTGAGTGTCAGTCAGACATGGCATATGAAATCTCAGACTTAAGAGGGAGTATCCCTCTTTTCCGAGAGAGTTATAGTTTTGTCTGAGTGCAAAACGGTACTGTGCCAGCCAGAAGTTATCTCTTTCTCTGGAGGCAAGTTACTGGCCGCTCAAAACACACTTAATCAGGGGGTCGAGTTTCAGGCCTGCTGTTTTCAAAATTTTGCATAACCTATCTCGTTCACCTGGTCTGAGCTTTGGTAATCTATCGTGTGTTCTCCTGTACTTGATTCAGGTAACCCACTAGCTAGGTGCATGTAACCTAAGTATATATGTATCTCAACTATGCTGATGTATGAACTGTTGTATCATAGCCAAGCTCTTTCTCCTATGGGCAATATCCTGATGCATTGAGATGAATCCTTAGGAACAATAATGAGACTGTGTTGCAGCAATTCAGATACAAACTAGACCCCAGAGTGTCTGATGAATTGTTTTTAACTGTATCACTGAAGTTCCCTTTTGATGTTATGACAAAGATGGGTATAGTAAGTAGTCTCAACTGTTGCAGTTTGATAAAAAAATGTTTAGGTAAAAACCATCATTAATGGTGGAGAGGGTTAATATCAATATCGTCGTCCGACAGGTTAATGACCGAGTTATGTTTGTTTGACATCTACCAGCTGAGTGCTGTGGCTATTTGAAAATGGTCCATTTGAACATGAATATATCCAAAATATTGATGTCTGTCAGTTTGTAGAGGGTTAACAAGTGCTAACAGGAATATTTTTCCATGCAACTTGTAATGTCACACCAAGAACTGCGAATTGCCATTTTTCTTAAAAATCTACAAGTTGTTTTCAGAGAAATCCAGGGTGAAGATTCCATGACTTTTTATGGCCCTGGAGTGTCTGAAGAATTGCTTTTAATTGCATTACTAAAGTATTTTTATTGATGCCTTGAGAAAAGTGGATATAATAGCCTCAAATAACCCAGTGTGATAAAAGAAAGTTTGGGTTAAATCATCATTGTTGTTGGAGAGGGTTAATATAAATATGAGCATCTGAGAATCAGCATCGAATGCAAATAGCCCATAATATCTCAAATTTATCTAAAATTTTAATATTTGACAGTTTGTGGAGGGTTAATGAAGGCTTAATGAAGGCTTGCGAGAATAATTCTTCTCCAGAGTCTATTTGTTCTTGAAAATCTGTAAGAACCACTTGAAGATATCCACAGAAAATGTGAACTTTAAGTTCTTGAGGAGGTCATGTGGTGTCCCTGTATCAATTACATGTATCTCCTGTTCCACCACAGTTGTTATGCATCATTACATCATCTTTTCACACCTTAGAACTACAGTTATTGACCACAATGACAAACATGAAGTTATAGACGACAATAATTACATATATAAATAGGAAGTGTTGTTCGTACATCTGTGTAAATAAAATATAGGCTGGGATGGAGGATGGGCAGTGTGGCTTACAAACTAGTATATACATAGCCCCACTGCCGGGGAAATGTTAGCGCCACCATTGCATATGATAACCGCCTTACAGCGTATTAAATATACCTGCACCCCTTCCCATGTTGGGGAACTCCCCCTTTTATTGTAAGGTTCCTTAGGCACAACATAGCACCTGTAAGATGGCTATATATTGCCACGTCGCCACCCTGGGGTGGAGGATGGGCAGTGTATAGCCGTTTTACAGACTAGTATATACCTGGACACCACTGTCGGGGAAATGCTATAGTGTCAATTCTGTATTTGATATTATAAGTAAATGATCCCATTGTAGCTAACATTATTTACTGCTTTCTTATCATGCAGAGGCAGGGCGCAATGGCATTGTGGTAACCGGTTCTTGTCAGATCACCGAAGTTAAGCAACGTCAAGCTCGGGTGACCGCCTGAGCGATAAATTCGGACTCTCGCGCTGTGTCAGTGGACAAGACGCTTAGCGCCGATTATCCACATGGGGGGGGGGGGGGGCATGATGCCGCCGCGTACTAAGCCGTACTGCACGTCGATGGTACACAGGTCTTCAACCAATCTAACCCTGCCTTTGCTGTAGTGCGGAGTTACGATGTTGGGGAGCTGGCAGCTGCTCTTCTTTGTAGAGCTGGGAGGTTATTGAATTTTGGGTCAGTTTCGGTTACAACTCGGTTTTTAATAAAAGAGTCTGGTTACGGTTTCGGGTTTTTTTATTAAACAGATTCTAAACCAAAATAACAGAAAAAAATTAAGTTGTATGAACTAAATAATGATTGAATAAACTCTCCCTGAGTGTGTAAAAACTTTGTCGAGTCGTTGGCACTTGGAAATAATATAAACGAACTTTAAGGACGAACTCTCGCTGTCTCTGCCGAAGACTCGAAGTTAATTAAAAATAATTTGTAGTTAACACAATGAGTCACTAGCGGAAATTGGGTTAATAGTTGAGCTAATTTCAGCTCGTATAGGGCTCTTCTCGACCGTAATTGCCGCCATTGTTTCAGAAAAAAACACGTAAAAACGTAATTCTCACGTGACATTCGAATAACCGAGAAAGTCGGTTTTTCAGTTTATCGTCGATCCCGGTTGTCGGTTATTTTTTCATAACCGAAACCGAGTTGTTTTTTTGGTTAACCTCCCAGCTCTACTTCGTTGTCTGGTGGTTCTCCTCACGTACTCCGGCTTCCTCCATCCGTAGAACTGTCATGGTCATGATTAGCCATTGTGCATAAGTATATGACCTTAAACACCAATAAATAAACAAAATAATATCGTGCAGTGAAGTGTGGAATATGATGCGATGGCGTAGGACACCGTGGGATTGACCGATGAAACGGGACACAGTGAGAGTGGAACTTATGGGCGATTATTCTTGATAATAAATAAATATACACTTACTTTTGAGTTCATGTTGGAGAGGATTCACTGGAAATGTGGTCCGATACTTCTCAGTTATGCTCTGCTCCCCATACTATGAATTGCACTTCAGACTTCTCAAATCTAGCACCCACCCCACATCATACCCCGCCAGAATTTTTGCTCGCTAAAAACTTATTTTTAGCTTAACTTGACAAAGTCAAGATAAGCTATTGCCATCACGCATGTGGAAGTCTGTTAGTCTGTGAGTCTGTTCACATTTTCCTTTAGCACGGGATACACCCCGCAGTTCTTGTCTGATCGTCACAAAATTTCATATGCAGGTTTGGAGTCATGTCTAGATGAGAATGTCACCTTTTGGTCGCGATCGGTCAACTGGTATGGATGCCCGAGCCCAAAACCCGAAAACCATTAGCACAGTCTAGTTTGGCTGACATGCTTTCAATTTTGTTATTGCCAACTACGTATTTATAATTTCATGATTACTGATTGGAATTTTGAAAATGACACATGAAATCGCGGCAGAATTTTCTGAAAAACTTGATTCTGCAAAAGGTTTTGGTGAAACTGGGTTATTTTTATGTGTACCCATACCATGTATGGTACACATAATGCCGGCATCCGGAGTGACCATCCGTCATTCGTCCATCCTTTGTCTGTCCGTCCATCCATTTGTCTGTCCGTCCGGCGTCTGTATCCATTTCTTTGGCATTCGATAACTTGAAAAATTTTGCTTGGATTGTCAAGTTACTTTATATTTGTGTTCAGGTTACTGATGTGCCGAGCTGTATAGTTTTTGGTGTAAATCTGTTATTTTGATCCTGAGATATTAACCCTTTATCCTTCAAATTGAAAATTTCTCCAATCCCTTTGGCATTCGATAACTTGAAAAATATTGCTTGGATTGTCAAGTTACTTTATATTTGTGTTCAGGTTACTGATGTACCGAGCTGTATAGTTTTTGGTGTAAATCTGTTATTTTGATCCAGAGATATTAACCCTTTATCCTTCAAATTGAAAATTTCTCCAATCCCTTTGGCATTCGATAACTTGAAAAATATTACTTGGATTGTCAAGTTACTTTACATGTATATTTGTGTTCAGGTTACTGATGTGCCGAGCTGTATAGTTTTTGGTGTAAATCTGTTATATTGATCCTGAGATACTAACCCTTTATCCTTCAAATTGAAAATTCCTCCAATCCCTTTGGCATGAGATAACTCAAAAAATATCAATCCGATTGTCATGTTACTATATATATTTATTCAGGTTACTGATGTGCTGTGCTGTATAGTTTTTTTTATGTAAATCTGATAATTTGATCCTGAGATATTAACCCTTTATCCATCAAATTAGACACTCCTCCAATCCATTTCTATATGTACCCATATCTTGTATGGTGTATATTATGTCGGCATCCGTGGTGGCCCTCTGTCATACAGCTTTCTACTAGTTGTGCGTATGGGTACACATCTGACGATTTCATCGGCCTATTTTTTTTCATTTTCAATTTCAATGGCTCTTGTCGAAAAGGTGTTAATTACTGATTGTCCCAAACGAGATCAAAGATTAATGTTGAAGATTAATAACAGAGAATTTTCTAAAAATATACATGTGCATTCCTAAAATGTAATAATTCAAGTCTTTTTTCACGTTTTATGAGAGGAATATGTCAAATCGTATCATTGAATCATTCTTAAGTGTATGTGGGTGAGAAATTTTGTATACGGACAAAATACACACAAAATAAAATATTTGGCTTTATTTTCACATGACGTTTTTCTATCTTTGCTTCTTGGGGAAATCCATGCTTCTAAATACGACGAAGGAGTGTTATCTAATGAGGTCAGATGGTCGGGTCTGACAACCCACCTCGCAGTAGATTTAATTGGGGTGTCGATTTTACAAATAATGTTGGCAGCATACATGGCATGGGCTGTCTGTTTTTAATCCGGCAAAAACAGGGTTAAGGCTTGGTTTTTAGCTCACCTGACTTTCGGTCAGGAGAGCTATAGTGATCACTCACCGTCCGTCGTCCTGCGTCCGTCGTCCGTGAACATGGTGTTTGCGTCTTCTCCTCCCAAACCGCTGAACCAATTTAATTGATATTTGAGATAATAGTTTGTTATGACATCGCAATTTGATTTTGTTCAAATCAAGTTGCCTCGCCCGTGGGTAGGGCCACACCCAAAAAGTTTGCTGAAATCTTAAAAAATCTTCTTCTCATGAACCAGCAGTAGCAGAGAATTGATATTTGGTGTGCAGCTTCCTTTTGAGGTGTAGACTCAGATTTGTTCAAGAGAAGTTTGTGGGGCTATACTTGGCGTCGTTATGGGAGGGGCAAAATTGTTGGCCCCGCCCAAAATTTCTATTTTCCAAACCGAGAGGCTGATTTGAACCAAATTTTATGTGAGAGCTTATTGGGTCATAAGTACCTAATTTATGCTGATTTTTTTTTCCCCGTAGCCCCATGGGAACCGCAGGAGCTAAAAATAGAAAAAAATTAAAATGCTCATATCTCCAAAACTGCACGGCACCGAGAATTTTTATTTGGTGTGAAGCTTCCTTAGGACCAACAGAAAGAATTGGTAAAAAAAAATTGCCATCAGTTTTATCATAGGGTACAGTTTCGGGACTTTGAAAAAGTGCTGAGTCAGCACTTTTTAACACTGTAGGCAATGGGAAAAACATTAAAAAATCTTCTTCTCCAGATCCAGCAGGCAGAATCTTTTGATATTGGGTATGCAACATTGTGGGGTGGATCTGATTCAAGTTTGTTCAAATCGGCTCCCTGGGTTTATATTTGGGCTCAGTATAGGAGCCCAAATTTGAACTTAGTGCTTTTCAGGAAAATTTCTTAAAAAATCTTCTTCTCCAGATCCAGCAGGCAGAATCTTTTGATATTTGGTATGCAACATTGTGGGGTGGATCTGATTCTATTTTGTTCAAATCAGCTCCCTAGATTCATATTTGGGCTCACTATAGAAGCTCGAATTCGAACTTAGTGCATTTCAGGCAAATTTCTTCAAAAATCTTCTTCTCCAGATCCTGCAGGCAGAATCTTTTGATATTTGTATGCAACATTGTGGGGTGGATCTGATTCCAGTTTGTTCAAATCGGCCACCTGGATTCATATTTGGGCTCACTATAGAAGCCCAAATTCGAACTTAGTGCATTTCAGGCAAATTTCTTTGAAAATCTTCTCAAGATCCAGCAGGCAGAATCTTGTGATATTTGGTATGCAGCTTCCTTAGGGGGGTGAGATTCAAGTTTGTTCAAGCCATGTCCCTAGGTCCATATTTGGGCTCACTGTGGGAGCTTGAATTGTAACTTTGTTCGAAATGAGGAATTTTCTTAAAAAAATCTTCTTCTTCAGATCCAGTAGTCGGAATGGTTTGATATGTGGTGAGTAGCATCCTTGGGGGGGGGGGGGGGGGGGGGGGGGGGGAGGGGGGGATTCAAGTGTGTTAAAGCCAAGTCCATGGGTCCATATTTGGGCTCCCTGTGGGAGTCCAAATTATAACTTAGTCAATATGAGGAATTTTTCTTTAAAAATCTTCTTCTGCAGATTCAGCAGTTGGAATGTTTTGATATTTGGCATGGAGCAACCTTAGGGGCTGAGATTCAAGTTTGTTCAAGCCAAGTCCCTTGGTTCATATTTGGGCTCACTATGGGAGCCTGAATGACAACTTAGTTCAAAATGAGGAATTTTCTTTAAAATCTTCAGATCCAGCAGATGAATGCTTTTGATATTTTTTATGCAGCATCCTTAGGGGTGTAAGATTCAAGTTTGTTCAAGCTATGTCCCTAGGTCCATATTTGGGCTGATTGTGGGAGCTCGAATTGTAACTTGGTTCAAAATGAGGAATTTTCTTTAAAAATCTTCTTCTTCAGATCCAGCAGTCGGAATGTTTTGATATTTGGTGTGCAGAATCCTTAGGGGTGTGAGATTCAGGTTTGTTAAAGCCAAGTCCCTGGGTTCATATATGGGCTCCCTGTGGGAGCCTGAATTATGACTTGGTTCAATATGAGGAATATTCTTTAAAAATCTTTTTTTAGATCCACTGGTCAGAATATTTGGATATTTGGTTTCAGCTTTTCTTAGGAGGAGCAGATGCAACTTGTGGAAATCAATTCTCTGGGTTGATGTTTAGGCTACCATGTCAGGTGAGTGCCCTCAGGCCCCCTGGGGCCTCTTGTTTGAATACCCTTAATACTTTCACATATTATCCCTCGTGAATTCTGATTCCGATAAAAGAGGATAATTTTATCTATTACGCATTTGGTGCCTGAAAATAGCCAATTTTATCAAAATTATGACGTTTAGCAGTCTGTAGAGGGGTTAGAAAACGATTAGCGGAATATTCTATCCATGCAACTTGTAATACCACACCAAGACCTGCCAATGTCCAATTGTTTTTGAAAATCGCCAACAAGCGGATGGCCAACTCCACGGAAAATGTAAATTTTATGCTTCTAAGGGGCATCTCTCCTTATCCAGTCCAAAATGGGTTAAGCTTCATTCTTTTAAATAACCTTACTACATACAAAACGGATCCTCTGAATTCTACGCGCAGTAAAAGAAGTTTTGTTTAGCCTTTACATACACGTTGGGTGCTGTTGGTGTCACAAAACAGCCCATTTTATCAAACTTTTGATTGTTAGCAGCTGGTGGAGAGCCTACAAATGCTCACCGGAATATTTTGTCCATGCAACTTGTAATGGCTCACTAAGACCCATGAATGACCATTTTTTCTTGAAATCTATAAGATGTTTTTAAAGAAATCCAGGAAGAACATGAGTTTTTAAGCCTTTGATGGGTATCGCTGTTTAACCAGCCCAAAACGGGTTAAGGCTTGATTTTTTGAACACCCTTATTACTTACAAAAATTATCGTTGGTGATTTCCACTTCCAATAGAGGAAGTTATGTTTATTTCCCAGCTACAGGTTGGGTGCTGTGGGGGGGGGGGGGGGGGGGGGCTGAAAACAGCCTATTTTATCAAAGTGTTGATATTTGAGAGTCTGTGGAGGGTTAACAAATGCTTATCAGAATATTTTGTCCTTGCAGTTTATAATGTTACACCAAGATCTGCGACAAACCAGTTTTTTCTTGAAAATCTACTTGACATTTTTTGAGAAATCCACGTAAAACATGATTATTTAGGCATTTGAGGGAAGCACTCTTAAACCACCCCAAAACGGGTTTAACACTCGGTTTTTTAGGTCACCGAAGGAAGCTTTACTTATCGCTTGCCGTCCGTCGTTGTCCGTCGTTGTCTATCATGAACTTTACATTATCGACTTCTCCTCCCAAACTACTGGACCAAATTGAACCAAATTTGGTGTGCATGTTCCTTATCATATGTCAATTCAAGTTTGTACAAATAAACTTTCTGGGTCCACAGGGGGCACCACAAGGGGCATTACTCTGATAGCACCCATACATATTTTTTTTAAATTAAAAAAATCTTCTTCTCCAGAACCGTCATTTAGAATCTTTTGATATTTGGTATATGACATCTCTATTGGGGTCAGATTTAAGTTTGTTCAAATCGAGTCCCTGGGTTAATAATTGGGCTCCCTGTAGGAGCCCAAAGTTTAACTTCGTGCAGTTTGAGGAAATTTCTTTAAAAATCATCTTCTTCAGATCCACCAGTCAGAATCCTTTCATATTTGCTATGCAACATCTATAGGGGGGTCAGATTCAAGTTTGTACAAATCTGGTCCCTGAGTTAGTATTTGGGCTCTCTATTGAAGCCCAAAGTTTAACTTCGTATAATTTGAGGAAATTTCTTTAAAGATCTTCTTCTTCAGCTCTACCAGTCAGAATCTTTGCATGTTTGGTATACAACATCTATAGGGGGGGGGGGGGGGGGGTTGTCAGAATCAAGTTTGTTCAAATTGAGCCCCTGGGTTTATATTTGGGCTCTCTAGGAGAGCCTGAATTTTAACTTAGTGAAATATGAGGAAATTTCTTTAAAAATCTTCTTCTTCAGATCCACCAATCAGAATGCATTCATATTTGATACACAACATCTTGAGGTGGGCCAGTTTCAGGTTTGTTCAAATTGCTTACCTGGGTAAATTTTTGGGCTCCTTATGGCAGCCTGAATATCAACTTAGTGCAATATAGGGATTTTAAAAAAAAAAATCCTCTTCTTTAGACCCTGTAGTCAGAATGTTTTCATATTTGGTATACAACATTTCTAGGAGGGTCTGATTCAAGTTTGTTCAAATCTGGTCAATGGGTTGATATTTGGCTCCTATGGGAGCCCGAATTTTAATTTAGTGCAATATGAGGAAATTTCTTTTAAAAGTCTTCTTCTTCAGATCCACCAATCAGAATCCTTTCATATTTGGTATACAACATCTCTAGGTGGGTCAGATCTCTAGGTGGGTCAGATTCAAGTTTGTTCAAATCGGGTCCCTGGGTTAATATTTTGGCTCCCTATTTGAGCCCAAAGTTTTACTTAATGCAATGTGAGGACATTTCTTTAAAAAACACCTTGTTTAGATCCACCAGTCAGAATTCTTTCATATTTGGTATATGCATACATTTGTAACATCTGAAGAGGGATCAGATTCAAGTTTGTTCAATTCGAGTCCCTGGCTTATTATTTGGGCTCTCTATGGGCAGGGTTGGGGGGGAGGGGGAGGGCAGGGGGAGCATGTTAGGTTCAAGTTCGTTCAAATCCATTTCCATAAAATTTGCCTTTGTATGGCTTCATTCCTTTGTAGTGTTGATGAACAATGTGTAACTGAATGTGACCCCAAACACTTCTTTGAACCACTTTGGCTGGTGAGCGATTAAGGCCCCTTCGGGCCTCTTTTTTAATACCCTAATTACTTACAAAATGGTCCTCTGTGAATTCCCCTTCCAACGAAGGAGATTATGTTTATTTTTCAGGTACACATTGGGTGCTGTGCGTGTCTGAAAACAGCCCATTTCAACAAAATTACAATGTTTGGCAGTCTGTGGAGGGTTAGTAAACGCTCACTGGAATATTTTGTCCATACAACTTGTAATGTCACACAAAGACCTGCGAGTAGTCAATTTTTCTTGAAAACCTACAGGATGTTTTTAGAGAAATCCACAGAAAATGGAAATTTTAAGATTTTAAGGGGTCTCTCTCTTTAGCCTGCCCAAAATGGGTTAAGACTTCGACTTTTGAATACCCTTACTACTTGAATACCCTTACTACTTACAAAAATGTTTCCGTATAGATTGTGCGCTTGATAAAAGAAGGCACTTATCTTTGTGGCGTACCCATTGGGTGCTGTTGGCATCCAAAAACAGCTCATTTTATCACAATTTTGACTTTTTGCACCATGTGGAAGGTTAACAAATGCTCACCGCAGTATTTTGTTCACGCAACTTCTATTGTCACACCAAGGGCTGGGAGTGAAATTTTCTTGAAAATCTACAAGACTCGTTTAGAGAAATCCACGGAAAACATGAATTTTTGAGCTTTATGAAGGTATTGCTGTTTAACCAGGCCAAAACGGGTTAACGCTTGGTTTTGTGAACACCCATGACTTACAAAAATGATCCTCGATGAATTCCACTTCCAGTGAAGGAAGTTATCTTTATCTCGTGTATTGTTTGGGTGCAGTAGGGGCCTGAAACTGGCCTATTTCAAAAATTTCGATGTTTGGCAGCCTGTGGAGGGTTACCATATGCATCGCCTGATATGTCGTGTGTATCAAAGGTCGTGCCCCCATGGGAACCCTGGGAAGTTAGGCAGTGCTTGTTTACTGTAATAAACAAGAACTGTTTTAATGGTAAAATAGGACCCAGTCACTAATGCTTGGGGTGCAAGTCCTCTAAAATAGGCAGTATGGGGCATAAATGATTGACTGACCTTGACTTTATCTCCATGTTGTGGTCACGATTAGCCATTGTGCAGAAGTATGTGACCTTAAACACCATTAAATAATAATAATAATAATCAAAGGTCGTGACGCAGGCAGGTCTAGCAATGATGAAGGTCTAGCAATGATGAAGGTTTATAAAAAATCTACAAGACATGTTTCGAGAAAGTGCCTATAAACCCCAATTTTGCCAATTCGGACGAAGTAAGGGTTAAATCGAAAATTCCGCTTTGGTACATTTTTAGATTTTATGCCCCTCTATGTGTGTGCAAAATTTCGTGAAAATTGGTTCAAAAATGGCTTCTGAATCGTACAGACAAAATGTGTGGGGGGAAAAAAAACCCCAAAAACAAAAAAACTAGACGTTATGATTCTGGAGAATCATGGCTTTTCCCGATGAGATTCCATGATTTTTCATGACCCCACAGTGTCTGATGAATTGTTTTAACTGTCTCACTGAAGTTCCTTCATTGATGTTATGAGAAAGGTGAGTATTGTAGTCTCAGATGACTCAGTTTGATAAACAAATTGTTTAGGTAAAAACCATCATTAACAGTGGAGTGGGTTAATGTCAATATCGTCATCCCACAAGTCTATGACCGACAAAAGGAGTTATGTTTGTTTGACACCCACTGAGTGCTGTGTTTATTTGAAAATGGTCCATTTTATCTCACATGTATCCAAAATATTGATGTTTGGCAGCTTGTAGAGGGTTAACAAGTGCTAACAGGAATATTTTTTATTCATGCAACTTGTAATGTCACACCAAGAACTGCGAATGGCCATTTTTTCTTTAAAATCTACAAGATGTTTTCAGAGAAATCCAGGGAGAACATGAATTTTAAGCTTTTGATGGGTATCATTGTTTATCCAGCCCAAAACGGGTTAAGTGTTGTTTTTTGAATACTCTTATTACTTCCAAAAATAATTCTCAGTGAATTCTACTTCCACTTATTTTGATCTCTCCTCACAACTTCGGGTGATGTGAGTACGCAAACACAGCCCATTTTATCAGCATTTTGATGTTTGAGAACCTGTAGAGGGTTAGCAAATGCTTACAGGAATATTTTGTACATGCAACTTGTAATGTCACTCTAAGATCTGAGAATGGCCATTTTTTCTTGAAAATTTACGAGATACGAGATGTTTTTAGAGAAATCCTCGGATAACATGAATTCTTAACCTTTTGATGGGTATCGCTCTGTAACCAGCCCTGAACGGGCTAATGCTTGATTTTGTGAATACCTTCATTACTTACAAAAATGATCCTCTGTCAATTCCACTTCCAGTGAAGGAGATTATGTTTATCTCGCAGGTACACATTGGGTGTTATGGGTCCCCAAGAACAGCCTGTTTTCTCAAAATGTCTTATGCTTTGCAGCCTCTGGCGGGTTAACAAATGCTTACCAAAATATTTTGTCCATGCAACTTGTAATGTCACTCCAAGACCTGCGAATGGTCAATTTTTCTTGAAAATTTTGTTTGAGAAATCAACAGAAAACTGGAATTTTAAGCTTTTAAGGGGTATATCTCCTTAATTAGTCAAAAATGGGTTAAGACCTTGATTTTTGAATACACTTACTACTTAAAAAATGTTTCCCTGTCAGTGTTTCTCTGTTGCATTCCCATTTGATGTTGTTGGTGTCCAAAAACGGACTATTTTTTCAAAATTGTGACATTTAGCAGCCCATGGAGGGTTAACAAATGCTTACCGGAATAATTTATCCATCAGGCCTTTCAATGGTCATTTTCTCTTGAAAACCCTACCAGATGTTTGTAAAGAAATCCAGGGAAAACATAAATTTTTAAGCTTTTGATGGGTATCACTATTAACAACCACAAAAGGGGTTAACGTTTGGTTTTCTAATACCCTTATTACGTACAAAAATGGTCCTCGGTGAATTTCACTTCCAACAAAGGAGATTATGCTTATTTCTCAGGTACACGTTGGGTGCTGTGCGTGTCTGAAAACAGCCCATTTCAACAAAATTACGATGTTTGGCAGCCTTAGAGGGTTAATATACGCTCACCGGAATATTTCGTCCATGCAAATTGTAATGTCACACAAAGATCTGTGAGTAGCCAATTTTTCTTGAAAACCTACAGGATGTTTTTAGAGAAATCCACAGAAAATGGGAATTTTAAGATTTTAAGGGGTCTCTCTCTTTTGCCTGCACAAAATGGGTTAAGACTTCGACTTTTGAATACCCTTACTACTTACAAAAATGTTCCCGTTTTGATTGTGCGCTCGATAAAAGAAGGCACTTTTCTTTGTGGCATACCCATTGGGTGCTGTTGGCCTCCAAATACAGCCGATTTTTTCACAATTTTGACATTTAGCAGCCCAAGTCCCGACTGATAAAATATTCCAGCTACATCATCAAGGTATGCCTTCGTGGAAGGCACGCTTTGATGATGTAATTGGAATATTACCCAGGAATGGGTGCAAGACTTACCATCACTAGGCACTGCACAGGACTAGCCGCTGGCAGCAGCTCATCATCAACATTGTTTGGAAACTTTAACTTTGTTTTCAGCAGTGGTAGAGACCAGTGAGACTGGAATTAGCATGGAAGGTTGCATGGGTCAGATGTTATTATACCCCCGCTTCGAAGAAGTGGGGGCTATATAGGAATCGCCCTGTACGTCCGTACGTCCGTCCGTCCGTCCGTCCGTACGTCTTTCCGGACATGAAATTCTTGTGTGTGCAACTCCTCCTACATTTATCAATCAATTTGGACAAAACTTTTCAGACATCATTACTACTAAGTGAACATGCGCATATTCCAAGATTTTTGATCTGCGACAATTTTAACCAGATTTTCTCCCTTTGACTTAGATTTATTGTGTCTTTCCATCCGAACAAATTCTTGTGTGCGCAACTCCTCCTACATTAATGAACCGATTTTGATGAAACCTTTCAAACATCATCTCTACTAAGTGAACATGTGCATATTCCAAACTTTTTAATCTGCGACAATTTTAACCAGGTTATCTCTCTTGAAATTTGATTTAATATGGGTTTCTACATGAAATTCTTGTGTGCGCAACTCCTCCTACATTTATCAATCAATTTGGACAAAACTTTTCAGACATCATCACTACTAAGTGAACATGCGCATATTCCAAGATTTTTGATCTGTGACAATTTTAACCAGGTTATCTCCCTTTGACTTAGATTTATTATGTCTTTCTGTTCGAACAAATTCTTGTGTGCGCAACTCCTCCTACATTAATGAACCGATTTTGATGAAACCTTTCAAACATCATCTCTACTAAGTGAACATGTGCATATTCCAAACTTTTTGATCTGCGACAATTTTAACCAGGTTATCTCTCTTGAACTTTGATTTAATATGGGTTTCGGCATGAAATTCTTGTGTGCGCAACTCCTCCTACATTTATCAATCAATTTGGACGAAAGTTTACAGACATCATCACTACTAAGTGAACATGCGCATATTCCAAAATTTTTGAGCTGTGGCAATTTTAACTAGGTTATCTCCCTTTAACTTAGATTTATTATGGGTTTCTACATGAAATTCTTGTGCGTGCAACTCCTCCTACATTTATCAGTCAATTTGGACAAAACTTTTCAGACATCATCACTACTAAGTGAACATGCGCATATTCCAAGATTTTTGATCTGCGACAATTTTAACCAGGTTATCTCCCTTTGACTTAGATTTATTATGTCTTTCCGTTCGAACAAATTCTTGTGTGCGCAACTCCTCCTACATTAATGAACCGATTTTGATGAAACCTTTCAAACATCATCTCTACTAAGTGAACATGTGCATATTCCAAACTTTTTGATCTGCGACAATTTTAACCAGGTTATCTCTCTTGAACTTTGATTTAATATGGGTTTCTGCATGAAATTCTTGTGTGCGCAACTCCTCCTACATTTATCAATCAATTTGGACAAAAGTTTACAGACATCATCACTACTAAGTAAACATGCGCATATTCCAAAAATTTTAGAGCTGTGGCAATTTTAACTAGGTTATCTCCCTTTAACTTAGATTTATTATGGGTTTCTACATGAAATTCTTGTGCGTGCAACTCCTCCTACATTTATCAATCAATTTTGACGAAACCTTTCAAACATTATCACAACTAAGTGAACATACGCATATTCCCAAATTTTTGATCTGCGACAATTTTAACCAGGTTATCTCCCTTTAACTTGGATTTATTATGGGTTTTCAAATGGGATTCTTGTGTGTGCAACTCCTCCTACATTAATGAACCGTTTTTGAATACATGTTACACATTGTAAATGTGTTTTTCCAAATGTAAACCATATATGTGTGGGCTCTTTAAGTATTCAGTGCTGTTCTGTGGAAGGCCACATGCAAATACAAATTTCAACAACAAAAAATGATCTTTATGTATACATTTCCTTATGGCCTTCGCCTACATGATCAGAAGTGCATTCCTCTAAAAACCCAAAGCGGGGGTATTAATCACCTTCAGTGATAGTTCTAGTTTATGTTAATATAAATGGAATTACACTGTGTCTTTATTTTCAGAGACTTTTTTACCATCACTAAGCACTGAACATACAGGGACTCACAGTCAATATTGTTTGGAAACTTTAACTTTGTTTTCAACAGTGGTAGAGACTAGTGATTAGAAGTAGAGTTGGGCGGTACCGAAGTCTTTAGTTTGGTTTCGGCATTGGTATTTTTTAACATGATTTACCATGGTCAGGCCTTCAGATTACCCCAATTTCACACCTTTTACAGGTGTTCCCAAATTAGAGATGGTGTGAAGGCATTAAGAAAAATGTACAAATTCTCTGTGCTTATTCTGCATTTTAGAATAACTTCCATCATAGAAACACAAAGAAAGTCATGACAATAAAACAGAACAGGATAAAACTGTTATTTCTGGTTTTAATGTCCCCAAATTAGGGCAAAAAGGAGTCGCCAAGATAAATGAATTTAAAGACCTGTGTTGTATTGGTGTGGTATTCGGTATCAACATACATGCACTCATATCAATATCGAATGGTATTTTCGATATGTAGATCCCTGTATTCCCCATTTTACAGCAGCCATAGCTGCCAAATTGTCAAAATGTTGGAAGTAACACTGGCAGATATGATGTGAACCAAAAAGCTGAGAGAAATACCCCACTAGGGTATTTTCTCTCAGTTTTTTGATTACATCAAATGACCAGTGTTAACTTCCTTTAGAAATACACAGACCATGGGTTCTTCTTATTACTAAATCTTGTGCAATGTTCAGTTGTTTGCCTTTTAATTTTTAGTCGAGTTTTCAAAACCAACTTGACTTGGTATGGCGAGGGTCGGTTGCCGGGCAGGCAGATGACCATTTTTGCTTTTTAACTAAGTTGTTTCTTGACGGATTGTGGTAATATGTGGTATGTGACTTGATATGCATGTTCAACACCTGATGACTCAAAATAGAGCATGTCCATGCTTTTTCACAAGAGTTATGGCCCTTTGTTAAAATTGACTAATTTTGAGCTTGATAGCATGATAAATCCAACAAACGTCAACTGATTTGACTGATATTTGGCACATGGGTTTTAAGGAACAATGTCTTGATCGAGTTCGAAAATGGGTTTGGTCCGATGTAGATTTTCACAAGAGTTATGCAGGGTATCCGCAGGTCCTTGAAAACCTGGAATGTCCTTGAATTTGAAATGCTATTATCAAGGCCTTCAAAGCCCTTGAAAACGAGGTATATCAGTAAAAGGTCCTTGAATGTCCTTGAATTTGATCGCCGATTTATCACAAGCATAATAGCGGTCCGAAAAGGAACAAATAAATTTGTTGACAAATCCAAACAAGTAGGTGTTATTAATATTAATTAACTCTTAGCACTCGGTCGGCTCATGTTTATTAGTACAGAGGGGGGCTTCCCTGGTCGAATTATGTTTAACAACCAATGAAAACCTTTTGATTTCCACCGGAATCATCATGAGTTTCCATATAAAGTAATGCACATGTTCCAATACTTTGTCCGACAGGGGGACAAAACGTCCCAGTTCGACTTTGGAAAATGGCATCATCAATTCGAAAATAATTGATCAGCTTTCTATGACATTATTGAGGATTCTGATTCGGATGAGGACGGTTTTCCTGGATATTCTTTCATAAGAAATACATGTATCAAAGAAGACTCGTCAGACGAATTCGAGTCGTGTGAAAGCAATTTGGAAGAAAATGTAAATGCCGGCGAATCAGCTGATCAATCAAGCACGTGTGTTCATGTTGACAAAACATTGAATTTGGGGGATTCGTTCCACCACCCATGGTTAAAAACATTTGACGAGCCCACGGGCATTCAGTTTTCTGTGGATGGCAATGAGCCTGAGTTTTTTTTTCAGTAAACTTTTTGACAATGATTTTATTGAGAACTGTGCACTTCGCAAACAAATTTATATGCCAAACAATACTTTGAAAAAAAACGCAAACATGAAACCATTCGCACTTGCCCGATCTTGGGTGGATACAGATGCGACTGAAATGAGGGCTTTCATAGCAGATGAAACAGTTGCCACAGTGATGAAAACTTGCGCACCTGTTTGCTTGACGAACAATAAATAGTAAATTTTACCTCGGTTCACAACTTGTGAACCGAGGTACAATTGACTATTTATTGTAAAGGGGGTATTGCCATTGGGACGTTTCGGCCTTAGGACGTTTCAGCCTCGAGACGGTCCTTGAATATCCTTGAATTTTCTTCAAAAAAGTCCTTGAAAATCCTTGAATTATGTTTTCATTATTCTGGGGGAACCCTTTTATGGCTCTTTGTTAAAATCGACTAATTTTGAGCTTGATAATGTGATAACCTCAACAAGAGTTGACTGATTTGACTGATATTTGGTACATGGGTTTCAGGGAACAATGTCTTGATCGAGTTCGAAAACGGGCTGGGCCCGATGTACGGCAGCAGAATTATTAGGCTGACATGGTAATCTTTTTGTGAATTTTGTGCTCGATAGCACAATAACTTAAACGTCAACTGATTCGATTCATTTTTTTGTTATATGGTTTTCTAAGAAGATTATCTTAATTGAGTTCGAAAACAGACTCGTTCCGATATATGACAGTTAAATTATTGGATTGACTTTGTCATTTTTTGCGAATTGTGTACTGGATAACGTGATAACTAAGTCAAGCTGAGCTAATCTCATTGCTCTCTGTCCGTCGTCCGTCAACACCATGCTTTGGTCTTCTCCAAAACCACCGGGCCAATTCAAGTGAAAGTTTGTGTGAGAGATGGTCCCAAAGGGGCATTACATTTTTGTTCGACTCAACATGCCCAGCCCCATAGGGAGGGGGTGGGGGAAAATGCTCCAAAATATTTTTAAAATCTTCTTCTTGTGAATCAGTGAGTACAATGACTTGATATTTGTTATGGAGCTTTCTTTTGAGGTGTAGAATCAAGTTTGTTCAAATGAAGTTCGTGAAACAATATTTGGCTTTGTAATGGGAGGGGTAAGATTTTTCACCCCATCCAAAATTTCTATTTTCTGAACCGATGGTCCAATTTAACCAAATTTGGAGTGTGGTATTATTATAAGTACTTGACTCGTGCAAAAAAAAAAAATCCTGCATCCCCAGGGTAACCCCAGTAGCTAAAATTAGAAATATTTTCAAACGCCCATATTTCCAAAACCACATGGAACAGAGAGCTGTTATTTGGTAGGAAGCATCCTCAGGACTAGTAGAATTGAGAGGTAAAAAAAAATTGCCATCGGTTATGTTAGGCTGTTCTGTAGAGGGCATCGAAAAAATACTGTCAGCATATTTGCAAAAGCTAAAAAAAATCTTTTCTCCAGAACCAATGATCAGAATCTTTTGTTATTCGGTATACAGCTTTCAGAAGGGGGGTTGGGGGGGGGGGGGGGGGTGCAGGGGTTAGATACAAGTTTGTTAAAATAAAGCCCATTGGTTCGTATTTGGACTCAATACAGGAGCCCAAAATTTTAACTTCTGAAGGGCAATATGGGGAATATTTTTTAAAAATCTTTTTCAGAACCACCAGTCAGAATCTTTTAATATTTGGTATTCATCAGTGGTATGAGGGTCAGATACAAGATTGTTCAAACCAAGTCCCTAGGTTAATATTTGGGCTCCCTATGGGAACCTGAAATTTAACTTTGTACAATATGAGGGAATTTCTTCAAAAATCTTCTTCAGATCAACCAGTTGGAATACTTTCATATTTGGTATACAACATCTTTAGGGGGGTCAGATTCAAGTTTGTTCAATTTGAATGCCTGGGTTAATATTTGGGCTCCATATGGGAACCTGAAATTTACAAGTACAAGGTGGCGCGGTGGCGTTGCGGTATAGTCGAGCCCGATTAGTCCTCAGATGGGTGACCATCTGAGCGATCAATTGTGTCCTTGGGCAAGGCACTTAACCCTGATTGTCCACATGGGGGCACGATGACGTGTACTAAGGCATACTGTACGTCGATGGTGCGCATGTCTTCAACCAATCTAACCCTGCCTGTGCTGCAGTGCGGAGTTACGATGTTAGGGTGCTGGCAGCTGCATGTCGTTGCTTGGTGGTTCTCTCTGGGTACTCCGGCTTCCTCCACCAGTAAAACTGTCACTGTCATGATTAGCCATTGTGCCTAAGTTTGTGACCTTAAACACCATTAAATAAATAAATAATAACTTAGTACAATATAAGGGAATTTCTTCAAAAATCTTCTTCAGATTCACCTGTCAGAATCCTTTCATATTTGGTTTACAACATCTCTAGGGGTGTAAGATTCAAGTTTGTTCAAATTGGTTCCCTGGGTCAATATTTGGGCTCCCTATGGTAGCCCGAATCTTAACTTCACTACAATATGAGGAAATGTTTTTTAAAATCTTTTTCAGATCCACTTGTCAAGATGCTTTCATATTTGGTATACAACATTTCTAGGGGGAGGGGTGGGTCAGATTCAAGTTTGCTCAAATCAGGCCGGTACATGTAGGTTAATATTTGGGCTCGCTATGGTAGCCCAAATTTTAACTTGGTGCAATGTGAAGAAATTTCTTTAAAATTTTTCTTTTTCAGATCCAACAGTCAGAATGTTTTCATATTTGGTATACAACATTGCTAGGAAGGTCAGATTCAACTTCGTTCAAATCTTGAGCCTGGGTTAATATTTTAATTCAACTGGAATTGGCCATGTAGCTGAAGAATTAGAAATTTTGTATTCAGTTCCCTCTAGAGATGTGTAACTAAGATTAATCCACATAGGTTGTATCAAGGGGCTTCATAAGGGATCTCCACATTTTACATTATGATCAACTGAAGAAAAGGCATGATGCTCTGACTATTTTTGTCACTTCTGAGGGGCTCAAGGATTGATAGTGTATCCTATGGAGATGGATTGCTTAATGTAGACACATTCTTGGACTCGGTTTATATCCTGTTATGTTCAAGGTGAGTGTTTCAGGCCCCATGGGGCCTCTTGTTTTAGTTCATAGCCACTGTTGCGTCAGCATGAAAACTCGACCGGTAATCCGAACCCTTGTTTAATAAATGCCAGGAATATTTTTTCAATACCAAAATTTTGTTGTTTTGAGACTCTCTCGGTACGGTAAATCGGTATTGACTCGACACTGATAACAAACAGTATTTACGGTATACTGCCCACCTCTAATTAGAATCGACATATAAGACAAGAAACTCACTGAAAGTGGGGCTATGATAACAAGGGTTTAAACTCCAGCAAATATATATATATGATTACAAGCAAGAGCGAATCAATATCTAAGACTCCAGTCCAGGTGAAAATGTCCCACTGGAAAAATTACTTTGGGTGTCACCCCAAACCCTCCTTAGTGACACGTCTGGACAGAATCATGACCTGATACTGGCATGCACACGAAAATAGAAAATATCTTCACAATCACAAGGGTTTTATAGTATTTTGCTGTTCTCAACTATTTAAAAAACAGAAAATTGAAAATTGATTCCCCGGGCAGGAGTTCGTGAGAAAAAAAACTTTTCTCATGATTCGTTACAGATCTTATGTCCTGCATAGAAATTATGAGATAATCCTACTGCTGATATTTAGGAGCAGGAGAAAAGGTGAACATGTACCTCAGTTGCAAATAAGGTGTGTCATACATGTAGGTGTGTCAAAGAATTGAAGCTATGGATTCATATAAAATATTTGTCAACTGATTGATAATTAACTCCCAGCACTTTGGTAGTACATGCATTTCAAATTTTTCACCCTTGACTCCCTATTGCCCATGCAGCATGAAAAATTAAACTAATTATATATAGTTTAACAGAGCTCTGTCAAACAAGCTATTGCCGTCACTTCTCATCCGCCGGCATATATGTACGTTTCCTTTGGCACACTGCACAGGTCGCATTTATGATCAGATCGCTTGGAAACTTGGTATGCTTGTTTGGGGTGACCTCTAGATGGGAGCTATCGATTTTCTTCCATTTCTGTCAAAAAATGTTGCCTCTGGCAATGGCCTTTGAACTTAGTTTAGTCAGACCTCAATATTTCCCTTTGGCACACCCTACAAGACACATTTATAATTGGATTTCTTTGAAACCTAGTTTGCTTATTTGGGGTGACCTCTAGATGGCAGCTATCGATTTTCTTCTATTTCTGGCAAAAAATGTTGCCCCTGGCAAAGACCTTTGAACATAGTTTACTATAGTCAGGCATCAGTATATTCCTTTGGCACACTACAGGATACATTTATGATCAGATCGATTTGAAACTTGGTAAGCTTGTTTGTGGTTACCTCTAGATGGGAGCTATCGATTATCTTCCATTTCCATCAAAAAATGTTGCCGCTGGCAATGCCCTTTGATGAACTAGTGCACTTTTGCATCAATATTTCCCTTTGGCACACCCTACAGGGCACATTTATAATCATATTTCTTTGAAACCTGGTATGCTTATTTGGGGTGACCTCTAGATCGGTGCTATTGATTTTCTTCCATTTCTGGCAGAAAATGTTGCCGCTGGCAACAGCCTTTGAACTTAGTTTAGTCAGACCTCAATATTTCCCTCTAGCACACCCTGCAGGGCACATTTATGATCAGATCGGTTTGAAACCTGGTATGCTTGTTTGGGTTACCTCTAGATGGGAGCTATCGATTATCTTCCATTCCTGTAAAAAAATGTTGCCACTGGCAATTACCTTTGATGAACTAGTGCACTTATGCATCAATATTTCCCTTTGGCACACCCAGCAGGGCACATTTATAATCGGATTCAATTTGAAACTTAGTATGCTTGTTAGGGCTGACCTCTAGATGGGAACTATAGATTTTCTTTCATTTATGGCCAAAAATGTTGCCGCTGGCAACGACCTTTGAACTTAGTTTAGTCTGGCATCAATATATTCCTTTGACACACCCTACAGGGCACATTTATGATCAGATCTGTTTGAAACTTGGTATGCTTATTTGGGATTACCTCTAGATGAAACTATCGATTATCTTCTATTTCCATCAAAAAATGTTCCTGCTGGCAACGACCTTCAATGAACTTAGTGCAGTTGTGCATCAATATTTCCCTTTGGCACATTGTGCAGGGCACATTTATGATCAGATTACTTTGAAACCTGGTATGCTTGTACAGGGTAACCTCTAGATGAGAACTGTCAATTTTATTCCATTTCTGTCAAAAATAGGCAATGACTGTTGAACTTAGTATAGTCAGGTATCATTATATTCCTCGGGTATGCCCGACAGGGCACATTTATGATAGGATCTCTTGAAACTTGGTATGCATGTTCTGGTTGGCTTATGGGTGTTAGCTGTTGATTTCTTTTCATTTCCATGAAAAGTTGTTGTTAGCACCAGCCTTTGGACTTCGTGCATTTTTGTAGCAACATATCCCTTTTGCACTCTCTACAGGGTATATTTATGAATTTCCATAAAAAGATAAAAAGAACATTGCCACCAGCCAGGAACGTCAAACTTAGTGCATTTGTGCATTAACATCTTCCTTTAGCATGCCTCAGAGGGCGCATTCATTATCGCGTTGTTTTGAAACTTCATATGCTTATTTGTGGTGACAGAGATAGGAGCTATCGATTTTCTTTTCATTTCTATCAAAAACTGTGGCTGTCAGCAACAATCTTTGAATATATTGAATTTGTGCATTTACATTCTTTTTTGACATGACCTACAGGGCACATTTATCGTAGGATTGTTTTTGGACATGGCATGCTCATTAGGCGAAACCTCTACTTGTAGATTCATTTCTGTGAAAAAAATTGCTGTTTACAATGACCTCCAAACTTACTGCATTTGTGTATCAACATTCTTCCTTTAGCCAGCCTTAAAGTTTACATTTAAAACACATGGATTGCTCTGACATTGGCACACACAGTGCTGTTATGTTGAAGTTTCATTTAAATTCTCAGTTGCATTGTGGGACAAATATGCTGTTGAAAACCATAGTATTTTGACATCAGAGTGCAGAGGGTCAAACTCATTTTTAACAGGTCTCAAGTTTTAAGTACCATATAAGTTTCTTTATGGACAGCAAGCAGTGTTTCAATTTTTAAAAATGCAGGTACGCCAAGTGTGGCACGGGTCATTTCTAAATCGCAACCATGATTTTTACGACTTACAAAACACTGAGCTATTGTGAAAAGTTACGGAAAATAGGGATGTCTTTAATAGAATAATACAACATGTGTATGATAGTGACAGTCTATCATACACATGCTGTATTCCAGGGACCAGCCGTGAGGGTGACTAGGACGAATATGTCCCCCTTCTGTGCCCAAAGTCGCCTAGAAAAATAGTCAGGGAGATTACAAGCGCCATCTAAAAAATTGGCCAAAATGGGGAAAGGCTGAACTGAGCGATCCAGGGTTTACAAAAAAACAATTATTTTCAAGAATCGAATGTGCTTGAGTGTGGGCATTTTCATTCGTCAAATAAGCGACCATTTATTTGAAATCACGAAAGAATCAATTGTCCATTGTCGCTTTTTTGCAGATTTTTTATTTCTATTTCGTTCCATTTCAGTCGGAGCTTCAAGTTTCAAAATGAAAATAGGTGATTTACACGACTCAACAAAATAACCCAGTTCGAAAATAGGTTACATCGCTCAAGATGCCGAAAATAAATTCTCTGCTGAAAATGTATACACAATGGATGTATTTTTTAACTCTGTATTTTTATTTTGTTTTGCTGATGACTGTTAACTGTTGGGCCGTCTATTCCTAGAAAAACACGAATGGAATTGAAACATGTGACAAAAAAGCTTGAGTGATGACAAGAAAAGCTTTGTGCAGGCACAAGTGTGCATATGAAGGATCTTGAAAAAGTACCTTCCAAGCAACCTTCTTACATCTGGTCCTGTTCACACTTTCAGACTTCGGAAATTATTATCTTAGTAAACTTTGGTGAAAGGCAACCACAGGAGGCTGCTGGGGTTGGATTGGCATGAAGAAGATGGGAGGGGTCATGAAGGAGAGGGTAGCAGTGGGGGATTTTCAATCAATAATTATTTTGTGAATTTTTAACCTGTCATAGATGCATCATAGACAACTGGACCTGGATTAATCGGGCATTAATGGAGGACCACGAGCTGAAAATATGAAGGGGTGGCAGGGGGTGGTACATGTGCATAAATATTCTTAATTTTTCCCACTTTCCGCTTGAAGTCTCCCTACTTGATTCTGCAGTCTCCCTAATTTTTCTGATGGGAGACATGAAGTCTCCATAAAATTCCCCCCTGGGCAGGTCCCTGCTGCATTCTATTAAAAACATCCCCATTTTGAAAGTGACGTTTATTGGGTCAAAACTATAAAATAAAGATCACATAATCACAACACATGTTCATCATTTTGAACTTTCTTTTTAAAAAATACATCTGTAAATTAAACTGAAAAGCAAGCACAGAATCGGAAGTACAATACTCAGTTTGAATAAAAAAAACCCGAGAACTGGAACAATATGGAATTGCCAATCACTCGAGGATCAGAATCAGTCCTTAATTTTGTATCCTCAGGATCGCTATCATACTGAGACATTTTATTTTAATCTGACAAATAACTCTACACCAAAGTGAACTGAACGTTTACTGAAGTACCCATATGTCATCACTTTTACTGACAAACCAATTCCGGTGTTTTTTTGTTTACATGCGCTACGCAGTTTCAGAGTCGATATTGGTCGTGTGCGAATCAATCGTCTAAAAATGATTCTCTTCACGCGAGCTGAAACTTAACTGAACTCATCGTCAAGTGCGCGGTGTTATCGATTCTAAAACTCACAAAAGATTAACTGCATAAATTAATTATAGTAGGTTAACCCATGTGCTTTTGAAAACTTGAAAACATCAACATCTGAGCATGAAAAGAATCGGGCCCAAAAGCGAAGCGCCGAAAAGTGCATGGCGGGAAAATAGAGGACTCCATCTTTTTGTCAAGTTCGTCCTGTGTGAAAACTGATAACAATGTCAGCAAGAAAGGCCTACAGATCTAATTATTACACAGTTTATTAGTCAAAACCCTGATCATCTGTGGGCCGTTGGCAACACGGATAGGAATTGGTGTCTGATGCAGAGCGTGATGTGATGTTACAGTAGCATTCTTCAGGGCATATTTTAGGCCACCCCCGTACAGGCAATCGTTTTTGAGTGGGATCTGTCATCATCCATGGACCGGTATTGTCGGTAAGTAATGTGTACTTGGTATCTATGAATGATTTTTCACCTGAATTTTTTCTCATTGTCCTTAATCACCCGCAATTACCTGCTCTCAAAATGTGAAAACCTACATATATATCACTATGAAAAAATTCTAAATATCCTTCAGATGCAAGGAAATGGGGATTTTGGGACCCTAGAATTTAAAATTTTCCTACCGCCGACCGAACCATGGACACCCCATGGTAGTGTCAACTCTTGGTCGCCCCATGAAAACTGCTAATCAATTTTTTAGAAACAAAAAATACCCTGCAATTGCATCATGTTTAAGTTGGGACACTTGGCAGCATCAACTCATTGATGTGTCGCATTATTTGAAGTTGCAACATAGTTTCCGGACTTGTTCTGAAACTAACATCACAATGGTACTGTGTAGTTGTATATTACCGCAGGCGACCATATGCACTTGCAATCGGTGATTGATGAGCATTAACTCCACTTGTGTTAACCTAATTCAAAAATTTAAGCATGCAATTATATAGTGTGCTGCTTTTTGCCAAGGTGCGGCATTTGTGGCACAGAGCTTTTCAAAATTGTGTGTGCTGTGGCGAGCAAGCGCAATGACTTGCCTCAAACTCAAAAGACTGACGGCAAGATTCTAATAATGATGTGTTGTGTCCATGATGATTCGTTCCTTGCAAGACACAGAAAATGTAGATAGACTCCGATTTTTTTTAGAGAATTTCAACCAACTTCACAAAAAAATGGATTAATTCAACTGGTGCTAAGACCTCATACTGTGATGTTTATCTCAATTTTTATTCTATTTACTGTCACCCTTTATGATCTGCAATAATCCTCTGGCTAATTGAGTGTGAAAAGATTCTTGTACAGGTATATTTGATTGACAGCTTGTTTTGCATTGAAATCGGAGACCTGTCTTCCTGAACATGGCATTCACATGTAAAAATGTTACAGAAAATGAAACTGAAGTGCAGGTAAAATCAAGCTGATGATGAACATGCCCACATATACACACATCAATTGGCTTTTTCCATGTACAATGAAGGTTTACATTTTACATGTATTATTAATGTACAGGTGTAACTAATATACATTGTACTAGATTGGTGAAATATCAGTTTACCATCATGGCTTTTTTTTGATATGCCAGTTCTGTCTGACATTTACAATGATAATGGTGTGAATTACCTGTATTAACAACATTTGTTATCGGGACAAAGTAGACCTTAAAAATAGCTGAAGGAGTTGCAGAGTACAGTTTAATCCGAAAAGCACAGAACAGTGTTCATGTTTGGACTTGGTCGATAAGTTGAGGTCTTGTGGAACCCTCATGCCAAAGAAAAAATACCTGTGCTTAGAGTAACCCCACCGACCCCGAAAGATATTTTGAGATAAAATCAGAACATTTGTATGAAGTGTGTACATTTTGCAAATCTATGCAAAGAAAATTCAAAATAAAATTTAAAAAAATGAGTTATTAGAAATAAAACACAAGTAGAGTCATATTTAGCTTTGTACCTTTTCAGGCATGATGCTCATCAGATAGTGTACAGCAAAATATATATCTATCCAATATACATCAGCAAAATTTTCTCTCATCTAAATTTTTGGAACGTTTCATAGGAAAATTTAATAAAATAAAAAAAAATCCTCACCTAACAAACCAAGTTTTTTCCCCCAGGTTACCCAAAACATAGGTATTTGGGATTTTGGACTTTATTTGAAATTTGATGTACATGTATGTTTAAAGATCCTGTGATTATACAGGGTTGGAAATTGTCTGCTTGCCAAGATGAGTTGATTTTGGTGCAGGACAGGTTATAAATTGCATTCAGGTCTTCTGCTCAGACAGTGTGCAAAATTTGACGAGAAAGTTTGTTTTGTGGTTATGCTAATTTAAATCTACGCCGAACGGATGACCGGTTAGCCCAAATTTGGATCTTGAATGGTAAAGTCTGAGTAACTCAACTGATAGAGTGCTAAATTTTTTTCTTAGGCTCAAGATTTGTTCACACATTTTGTCTTGTTACAATTAATGGGAGATTGGCACTCTCCCATAAATTGTAACAATGCAAATCGACGGAGATGAAGTAATTTTATTTACTTCCAAGATAATATGAAGGACATCCACACAGAATATGAAGGTACTTGCAGTTCAGAATAAAGCCCTAATATGGGCTTCTAGCACTCTATCAGTTAACAGCCGTTCTTGTGTCTTGATAGATTTTTAGACTTTTGCCTTTAGAGGTTATACATGTATATATTTCAGTTCCATGCAGTATATGAATACTTATTAATGATAAAAAGGCAGAGTTTCCCAAGAATTTTAATGTAGCCGAGCGTTCGGTTAGCCATCTCCAAACCATGTGAACGGTCAGTCTGTTAGAGTCATTTTTGAAATTTTGAAATTTTGCACACTGGTCAGATGAATGAAGAATAGAGTTCAGTTCTCTGTTTGTGAAATAAAATTTTCAAACCCAAACAGATTATTATTCAACTATCAACTCATGCAGGCCTGGCATTTTCATGAGAGCGGTTTATTCGCTCACTTACTGCTCGCCTTAAAAAAATTAAGGGGTTGAAAACTAGCCCTCCCAGCTGGACTTAGAAAATAATGATTGCCATAACAGCCTATTCCTAAAACCCAAATCTTTTCAGATCTCTGCTATGTCAGTGATCTCTGTAAGATGTCCACCCTGCTTCTCCCACACCTCTGGGCCTTGTCGAGGCCCAGAGGTGTGAGAGGGCAGTGCAGTGTACTACCGTCTCACAGAGACTACCTTGTCAGTAGCACCAAATAAAATGTACAAAGCGCACTAGGAAGAATTCATTAACATTAAAACTTCATTTTGCCACTTCTAGCTTGTATGAAAGCTTAAGGAGAGCTAATCGCTCTTCTAGGCCATGCAAGTGGAGCGATTTTTAGCCCTCCTGCATTTTAAAGGATGCTAGGCCTGACTCGTGATTATTTGTTAAAACATTGGGAAGAACACAATTCTCTCAATAAAATAAATTTCTACACTACAATACCAAGCTATACTTCTGGGTTGGCATTATTTGTATGGAGAGTCTTGTTATGTATATGTCATGTATATAAATAGGAAGTGTCTGTAATTCCATCCATGTAGAAAATCCAGCTTTGATTATCTCCCTTGATATACAATGGACTACTTTTCCATCCTTACAAATGTGGGCGGAGAAGCTAGTTTTACACCCCTGGGTATGTGGGCCTGCTAGTACGTGCATATGTCAAATTGTCAATAATTAAAAACTCCCAAGAAAATCAATAGTGAGTTCATACCATAGAGGGGTGTCATAGTATGAACTCAATATTGATTTACTCTATTTTTTCTACACTTTTATTGCGGGAAATCCCTGTGGAAACCCAGGGAAGTGAAGCAATGCTTCTTTACTGTGACAAACAAGCTCTCTGTTTTACTGGTAAAATAAGCCCAGGTAACCAGTGCCTGGTGTGGAAGTCTTCTTAAATGGGCAACACAGGTGTAAACAATTGGCTGGACTTTATATCCGTATTGCGGTCGTAATTAAAAATATGTGATCTTAACCCTTTGAACTCTAGTGGTATCTTCCATGCCAGTTCAATTGCAGCAATTAGAAGAGTCCATATTCATTATTTGTGGTAGACCAATCAATATTTTCAAATTCAGCCTGCAGCCTCGGGGCTGCACCTTGAAAATATTGATTGGTCTACCCCACACGTTTACTGAACAGCCATCCTATTTAATAATGTTATGACGTATCATGTTGCTGGCCGGAAAAACGGTCCCTGGGGTTCAAAAGGTTAAACACCAGTAAATATGTAGAATATACCCATAGTAGCTTGGTGTACCAAATGTTCACCCCAAGTGGTGAAGTGTTGTTAACCGCGAGACTTTGAACATTTGGTACACCGAGTTACTTATGTGTATATTTTATTTATACCATGATCGTCAGATTATTAAGAGTCGCTATTATTTTGTCTTGATTTTACTAAGCAGCAGACATACACATGTGCGAATCTGTTTTTGTTTACATGAGCACTGGTGGGCAGTACTTCCGCAGTAAATTTTATCGCCAAAACAAAATGGAAAAAGAAAAGCGCAAATCATAGGGCCTTTTTCATTTTAATAACATAATAACATACTATTTTGAGTTATGGATGCTTTATTAACATGAGACAATGCATGTTTGTTAATTTTTGGTATCCTATGGGGTAAATTCATTTAAAAACGTAATAAATAATTGCAGCTTTCATTTCACTCTTTGTGAGGCGACAAGCGATAAATTTAGACAAGTTTGCATTCAGGTCAAAGTCACCAAAGGTCAACATTGATGTAGTTCCACTGTTGGTGTAAGTTTTGACTATTGAAATTCCATTGCTGGCGTGTGTGCACCACGGTTGGTGTGTAAAGCTAAAATTCATGTCATAGGCTTTTTATATACAGTAGAATATTGTAGAATAGATAATCATGGTATAAAAATAAACAAATTGCAGGATGAGTAGGACTTGTGAGTTACCCGTCCTGCAAGGAAAATAGATTTGAAAAAAATTCCAGCCCTGTTAGTATTTTACAAGAGTTTAAAATCATGAACTGACTATAGCCTCTTAAGATGTTGATTGTGGCACATTGTCACCTGGGATAAGCCCAGGTAAGCTACAGGATAGGCTCCGACATTTTTTGCACTATCTACTAATTCCCATTTGACATAATTTATCAATAAAATTCCCAGTATGTCGAACCCTATCTAAAAAAAAACAGCTGGATACTTGTGTCAGTTGTGTGCACTTAGACTCCAAAGTTGAATACCGTCACTTGATTATCATGTAAAATTTATAGAATTGAGATAACTATTTATTGCTATTAAATTTATTGTAGAAATATTCATAAAAATAAAATATATATCAATGTAAAACTATCTTTCAACAGGGTTCAAATAATTAGCAAATTTGATCTAATTGATGGGGAAATATTGATACAATTTACCTGTAAATTTGCAGATAGAATGCATACATAGCTACATTAATCATTTTAAGAATTACATCACTTCTGCATCATTTCTGCCATAAACTACATGTATGAACTAGAGAATTGTAATTTGTTGGACAAATTACGGGCTTTCCCAACTTTCCAATGTGAAAATGCAGACAACATACAGCAAAGCAAAATGCTTGAAATTATCCATTTCCAAAATGATAGACAAAAAGCATCCAAAGTTGGCTATTTTTGTCATTCTCTCACGGTTCTCTTATTCATGCCCTCATTTTGCATGGGTGTTAAATCTTTAGATTAAAAAGTAAACAGTAACTTTCTTCTGAAATCATTGTTACATCTATCCATACCAAAATAATTGCTAAAACAACCTTGCAATTAGAGGAAATGAGTACAGATGTTTCCAAAATTCACTGAAAATCAATTTTTGTCAAGCAATACTATTCTTTACGTGCCAAAGCATATGTTGGGTTAAGCCCCAAAGCATAACTTACAGCAGCAAATTTGTTCATTAGCATCTCTACCTATAGCAAAACAAAGTATCTAAAATTAACCCTTTCCAAAATGACAGGAAAATGTAACTGAAGTTAGCTAATTTTAGCATTTACGAATGGAAATCATACCCTCAGTGTGCCTGAGGGTTAAAGATGAGATTAAAAATGAAACAGTAACTTTCTTCTGCAAGCATTGTTGCATCTATGCATACAGAAATAATTGTTACAACAACATTGCAATTAGAGAAATTAGCGCTTGAAGTTAGTCAGTCTCGAAGATAAAATGCTATATTACTATCATTTGTGGCCAATAAGGGTTAATTTCAAAATTTTTGTGTGGTCATTTTAGTGTATCATATTATGCTCTAAATGTGTGAAGAGCAACCACAGAGTGAGTGTCTGATAAGAGACGTGGCGGAATCTTGAATCTTGGTATTTCAATGAACATGCACAAGTTGAGGGTACTCCAAGTCAAGGCACGACTACTAGGTGAGGGTTAAAATTTGGAATAAAACATGTAACAGCAAAATTGTTCTTGGATGAATGTCCTATCTTCTCATGGGAAACATTTTGAGAAAATAGGGCTCCAGTTCTGAGAAACTGCATGTAAATTTTGGCGAAAATAACAATTATTCCGACAGTACCCTTACAGGAAGTCTCAAATCTGCCAAGGGTTAAACTTTTAATAATAACATATAGAACAAAATTTATCATACTGTGACGGCTGCATGCAGCTATGGAAGACATTCAGAGCTCAATCAATTAAAAATGGAGTAAATCGTCACCAAAACTAATCAAATTCTGCAAAAATTGGATTTTTTTTACGATACCTACTTTTATGCATCCAGAATGGGATAGGGTTAAACTTTACAACCAAACTTACAACAGCAAATATGTTTGGTAGTCAATTGTGAATATGTACATGAAAAGCGTTTGAAATTAACCCTTTCCAAAATGATAGAAAAAGCAACCAAATTTGGCTAATTTTTGCATTTTCAAACTGCACTCTTATTCTCGCCCTCATTGTGCTTGAGGGTTAAATCTGAGATTAAAAAGAAAACAGTACCTTTCTTACACAATCATTGTTGCATCTATCCATACCAAAATAATTGTTACAACAACCTTCTAATTAGAGAAATTTGCTCTTGAAGTTGGTCAATTTTGAAGAAAAAATCTATTTTCATGTCAAGTTGAAAGATTTGAGTGGTGTTCGTGGTGTATTATATTATGCTGCAAATGTGTGGAACATTTGAGCTAAATAACAATTTTGAGACATTTGAAAAATGGTGAAATTTTGACGGTTTGTGCTGAATATTTTGAAAATACACGTTTTCACAGACATGGCGATATCGCATTTCACTAGATTTTATGACATTACATAAGTATGCTGAATTTGGTCAAAATCGTACAGCTTGTTTTTGAGCAGTTCAACAGACAAAATTCAAGGAGGAAAGAAAAAAAAAAAAAAGAGAAGAAAAATTTTGAAAAAGAAGAATAACAAGAGTCTTTCCCAAACTCGGTTTGGGAAAGCCTAACTATCAGAATATACAGATAATAGTTGGGTGTAGAGTTTTCCAGGCCTTGCATTTTGAAGTCATGTCGAGGCCAGGAAGCACTGTGGCTCATTGGTAAGAACATTGGACTTCAAACCAAAATGTTGACAGTTTGATCCTGACCCACATCATCTACGTTGTGTCCATGGAAAAGAAACCCAGTTCTGAATTTCTGATTGCTCACATGGGGACACAGTGGTGCTCTGTAGTAAGGTACCCTGCCCGTCAATGGTGCACTTACCTTCAATCTGGCCTTTAGATTACCCCAATTTCACACCCTTTACAGGTGTCCCCAAATTAGAGAAGATGTGAAGACATAAAGAAAAAATATATATATTCTCTCTGCCTCTTCTACATTTAAGAATAACTTCCATCATAATATGATCATACAAACACAAAGAAAGGCATGGTAATAAAACATAACAGGGTAAGGCTGTTATTTCTGCTTTTAATGTGCCCAAATTAGGGCAAAACGGTGTCTCCAGAATAAAGGAATTTAAAGGCCTGCTTCAATTGCTGCCGACATAGCTTGTGCCGAGTTAGTAAGTTGGAGAGTCTGATAGTTGCCTACTGCTACTTAATGGTTCTCTCAAGGAACTCCTGGCTGTTGAAAGTGTCGTTAACTCTTAATCCGCTGAGTATTTTCAAAATATTTTTCACCAACTCCAGTCATGGCTGCAGTGAAGCTACCA
This sequence comes from Pictodentalium vernedei, assembly GCA_031216915.1. Taxonomy (NCBI): domain Eukaryota; kingdom Metazoa; phylum Mollusca; class Scaphopoda; order Dentaliida; family Dentaliidae; genus Pictodentalium; species Pictodentalium vernedei. The sequence continues at coordinate 639,830,184 of CM062296.1, read as the reverse complement.
TAACTAGATTTTCAGAAAAATGTATCTTCGTAGAAAAGGCAACAAGGTGCAATTCATGCCGCATGTAGTGTGTCAATGCGCTCAGTCGCTGTCACATATCTGATTTGAGCTATAGGTCTGTGGAATTCCAAAGTTGAAATTACAGAGTACAATGTATTTTTTATTGGTTTTGCATTGCTGTTTGAGAAGCAAGATTTGCCAGGTGTGATCCAATCACCAAAACCCAATGGTGCGATTCAATGTTTTTTTCTGATTTTTCATGTGCTCATCCTACATTCCAACTCAAAAGCAATAAAACAACAGATAAGCAGCATGACAATACACCAATTATCACCTTTAGTCGTGTGTAACGGTAAATTGAACAACCATTTTTACGAGTGTTTTCCAATCAGTTGACAAAACTCCACAAGTGTTTTCTAAGATGTCGGTGCCTCTAAATTAGCTCCCTTGATGTGCACCAGTCGTCCATAATCATCTTCCACAACCTTTTTCGTTTTGGAGGCTTGATTTAAAAATTGCCGAGTGGAAGTCGAATCATGAATTGCACGAAAAACAGTTATAATTTTCAGCATCCAATTAACAATCCATTTTCTGGGTCTTTTTTTCAGCATGCTCAGTCCTGCAAAGCTGAAAGTTCACTCTCCTTACCTGAACATTCAGGGAATCAAATGGTATGTTATGCTGCAAAATATAAGTCTTCCGTACTTGTACAGTCTATAATTATCTGCATTTGATAGACACAGTGAGTGTTATGACTGATGGGTATCTCGAATCCAAATTTTCAAGCCTGCATCAAAACACTACATGATGTGCATTCATATTACACCAACCATGTACCTTGAAATGATTGATTGGTCTACCCGACAGAGTGAAACAAAAATGTCCTCCTGGCCTATAAACCAAAAATGGCTCTACTGGGTTATTTGAGGCAAACCGAACCATTAATGGCTCTCCTGGAATTTTGAAAATGACAGGCCTGCTCTTTCCACTTCTATCACCCTATGCACCTACCAACCCTGGTAGAAGTCTCCTTTGAACTCGAAAGTCAACTTCTGTGGACAGAAAAATCACTGAACAGTAAATACCAACCAATGGGGTGATGCTCATGACCTTAAAAAATGACAATTAAATGTGTCTTCAAGAAATTGGTACCAAAAGTGAACTTAAAAGTTAAAACAAAATTGTCTATCGCCAGTGTGCATAGCCCCTCAACATGACTCTTGGTGTTAGGTTCCAGAAATGGTTGACTTTGATTGTCCTAACTATGACCCTCAGGTCATTACCTTCTCCCACTTCCCTCAAGGGAGGATTGAGGAGAAGGTAATGACCAGAGGGTCCTAGTGAAAACTATAGAAATAGTACTCCTCTGCCTATTGAGAGGTAAGATGATTTGCACCTTTATGGATTTCATATTCTAAGAACTAGGTATAAGCGATTGGCAAAAACTTTATTTCAAACTTTACTTCATCTCTATGTTGCAGTTATGAGCTAGCCAAAGATGCTGATTGCTGAAAGTGACCTTAAACACCAATAAATAAATCGTAACGAAACTGTCACACCTGATATCTACCTAGGCTTCGAGCCCATGTAGAGCTGCGGTGTGACATACAAATTATTTTTTTTAAATTTGTTTTTGGGGTTGTTTTGGGGTTGGGGAGGGGAGGTTAATGTCACTTTCAACAGCCAGGGTCACCTTATGCCAGACAGCTTTACCTGTGGAGTAAGCTGGAGTACCCAAAGAGAACATCTGAGTACTGTCATACTCCCCAATGTACTACAATTAAAACTAGAATTCCTGTCACGAACTGTGTGCTCATCTAGGCTTAATTGTGCGTAGGAATTGCATGCAATTGTCATATGGAATGGCATCCAAAGCATGGCAGGTTCTCCTGGTTACTCATAGCAAACACAGGCAATGTTTCTGCCGGAGGTCCATTGGCTGAAACATTGCTTGTGCACAAGCCATATCTACAGAATTTGATAGCCTTACTATGGTCATAATGCGTAGATTAACGCGCAGATCGACATGCTATTTGTGTGTATTTCATGACAGGACTTCTAGTTTTAACTGTAATGCCTCATAAGCATTGAAGACAACTGCACCGTTGATGTGCAGTACGCCTTAGTACACAGCAGCACCGTACCCCCATGTGGGCAATCAGGATTAAGTGCCTTGTCCAAGGATGAAATGCAGTTACCCCTGGTGGGGATCGATCTGTGACCTTTCGTTTTGAAGTCCAATGCTATAAACACTGAGTCACTGCGTTCCTGTATAGAAATTATTAGATATATCCTACTGGTAATATTTTAGGAGTGTGAGAAAGCATGTACATGTACGTCAGTTGGAAATAAGTTGCATCATTGGTGTGCGAATGCTATAGCACATCTCCAGAAGTGAAGCCCTACTCATGTTGACTAGCTATAGCTGTATCACCACCAGATTATATGATTGTAAGCCGGCCCATACAGGTTTTTTGTCTATAAAGCAGTTCTGGTACTGTAGTTAATTTTTAAAGTGGGAGAAAGATGATTTATGATTTGCACAACCATTTTGTCAGCTGTTGAAATATTTACTCTGACATCTACAGCATCCTGACTGAAGTTATTCTCCAGTGATCCCTTATTAGCTATGGATGTGACATTTAGACAAAGCTTTCACACATACACTCTGTCTGGATGCTATTTGTAGCTCTGTTGACACAATGCAAGACTCTTTCCGAGTGATTTTCATTTGGCTCCTATTTCAGATAGGTTTGGGGTATCAAGCTTGGTGTTTAGAGAAATGTTACTGGATTGTGACCTTCATGCTACTAGCAAGAAACTTTGTTTTCACACTTTGTGTCTTGTGAAAATTGGATATAAAAAGTATTTTTCACCAAAATAAAAAAAATTATAAATGGGCTTGGTTCAGTTTGTATTCACTTTTTCTATGCCTGTCTATGCAGACAATGTCATGGTATGGCTTTGTTCATCTGTCTGTCTCCTGTTTCCAATTGGTTGTCTGAACAAATATTTCCAACATTTCTAATTTTGTTTGGGTGGATTCGAGTTGATTACAGGATGGTTCCTTGCGATAACTGCCATTCTGGCATATCCAACATGACCACCTTTGCAGCTATCCTGGAATATTCTGAAGTTTTTTAGTGCTGCCGTGGTTATCCGGGTAACCGGTTAACCTGTGGTTAAAACTTTGACCAGTCAAGAAAATGTTTTAACCGGTTAACCTTACATTCACTATACTCACCATATATGTCCGTGTATAAGTCGCACCGTGTATAAGTCGCACCCCAAACTCACATTTGGAATTCCTCCCTTTTGCCTAAAGCCCATGTATAAGTTGCACCCCCATTTTTAAATATATGCAGTCAAAAAGAATTAGTTGCAAGTTACGTTTTGCCAATTTGGGGCAGCAACGGAAATAGGTAAGTTTTCACGAGTTACCACGTGGTGAATAAGATAAAAGAATAAAGGAAAATTATTATTAAAGATTTAAAAAATACTTGCATTTATTTGTTTTTCGCTGTTTGTTTATCACCCCAATGTCTTTCTTCATCCCTGTCAAGAAAATCCAACGCTCGTTTGTGACTGAAACGTCATAGTTTCAGAATCGGAGCACCATTTGCGCCGTAACCTGCGCAGTTGTTGTGATTAAGTTGGTTTTTCCGGAACGCGAGAATGTTCCGGAAAAACCAATAAAAATACAACAAATGCGCAGGTTACAGCGCAAATTATTTTCAAATTGTTGTCCCACTTAAGCATTGTTGGTGCTATTGAAACTAACTTTACCTGGTGCACGTGTGCGTAGTTTATAACCGGACATTACACATTAGTGAATTGGAGTTCATGGAATAAATAAATACTCTCAGGTGCCAAATAATAGTGATGGCTGAATAACAGTGATGACTTGCATATTCATCAAAAATTAATAACAGTGATGGCGTTTTTGCTCTATATCTCATTACCAAATAACAGTGATGGTTGGAATTTTCCTCCAAAATTAATAACAGTGCCGACACTCTTATTTGGCACCTCAGAGTACGTCTCTCCAGGTATTGCTGGCACACATTTAATGTGTTATTATTTATTTTTTCATTGTTATTTTGATGGTTTTGTATTTTTTATGGTTTCATCCATATTGGCCCCACAAACCTGTTGATTTCTGGTACACGCACTGATGTAAACACATGGGCGATTGAACAGCAACGACTAAATAGAATACTTCTTTATTATTATTTATGGTCAGTGTAAATAACATTGGCCGGCCCGATATAACAGTTACAGTTGAAGCAAGAACACACTACAAATGTGGGTACCTTAAATGCGGTTAACCACGGTTAACCATGGTCAAACACGCTGGTTAACCGGTCAGAAAAAAGTCTTAACTGCGGCAGCACTAAAGTTTTTAGGTCTATTTATTTCAGGAATCTCATGTTCAGTGTAGGGATCCAACACCGGATAATACCGATCACGTACAACTGTTTTCATGGATATGGCGGCCATTTGTCTACTTCGTTTTTTGAAGAGACTTTAAAATTGACAAATTATTTGATTTTATTCTCAGATTTTTTTATAATCGCATATTCGACAAACACTGAGCATAATAATTATTTGTCGTGGAATGTTTTTTTTACCTAATTATTCAAAAGAATTTCACACCACAAATTACAGGTGAATGTGACTGATCACGGTGTTTTTCTTGAATCTGCTGCATTCTTCAAACAAATTATGCTTTCCAGTGATACAATTGTTGTTTTCGTAAATTATACTAACACACATTGATAGCCTATGAGATAAGTTTCTCCCAAAATGCCATAATTTGTCCCAAATGTTGAAAATAGAAAAACACCACTGTACGGCTTATCACTCAACTACTGGCGGAGGGCTGCAGTAAATAGACTCTTGCCATTATTACATACGTGTCATGATGTTTTGAATCATGACTTTACAGTAATATAATTAACCCTTCACTGTCTTTTCTGCAAGCTATTAGCCATAACATTAATCGATAAACTTATACTTAATGTATACTGAAAGAATGTGAGTGCTTTACAATATCGTAATGAATATAGCAACCGTTACAGCCTCAGCAAACTGGCATTTCAATTTTATATCCATGGTCTAATGTATACCTGTAGATAGTGCTGGGTGATATTGAAAAAAATAAAAAATGCGATTATTGAGTACTGACATCACGGTTAACGATATTATCATGGTTTTTAACACCCAACTCACAACCAGCAAACTGTACATGTAAATGATGTTCTACAAATATTTGATTTTCGAAGTTGTGTATTGTGTAACTTCTGTTGTTCTTTGTTTTATAATATGATTTGTATTTGGAATGAAATTGAAAGAATTTTAATTGTTTATGTGCCTGCGTGTCTTATTTTTTTCAGAAACCCAAGACATAAGATGTCACAAACTGTGAAACTGTGTGGGGAGGGGTCCAGTACGTCGATTGACGCCCGTATTACGAATACATTGAAGGCATGCAGGTCACATTGACAGGCTTCAATTGACATCAAGTTATCAACTGGTCAATGACTTTGAAAAAAAACGTAAATCGTATCTTACCAGTTATATTTGCAGGGAATGTTATCCAAACTGAACCTCTCTGTCCAAAATGTGTGACATGATGTTCGAAATTATTTGGAAAAATCCATTCTCAAAATCATGCTGGCTTTTTATTTAAATGGAATAAGCATATGAATAAGAAGTCAGCATTGATGAATAAAAGACGTTTCCGATAAGTATTCCACACATTCCTTTCGTGGATTGGCAGGGTGATAAGGGGAGGAATTCACATAATTAAGGACAACTTGTTAGCACTTTTGTTGTATCCAAATTAAAACGTTCTACAAACGAAAAATGCACTAAGTAAAAACAATGCAAGAATGAACAACACTTAGCTCCCTTGCATCGCTATTCTTTTAATTTAGGCATAAAGTGGTTCTGTAGTCACCAGACATGCCGAGATTCAACAGATTCACTCCCAATACAGACACTTTCTCTGTGTGTTTTACAAATTAAATTGCATACGCGGATATAACGTGGACATTTTAACTTTAATTTAAGACTTCGAAAACTCAACCTGCATTAAAGTAGAATCACTTCTATTCACACACACGGACACACACATGCAAAGTATGATTACTTGACCGTTGATGGCAAGTTGACGCCTGCTGATAACTGGCAATTATGACAATTTTTTTTTTTTAGACAATATTACTGACGATATTGAATTTTTAACCGGATACTGTCGATTAATCGGGAAACCGCCCAGCACTACCTGTAGATATGCCATAATGTTTCTGTGGGCAATATTGTTCGAATAAATTTGCACTGAGTTGCTAAGATACACACATAATTTTAACGTAATATTTCAAAACCACATTGGTGTGTCCTGAAAAACATGTACAGTGGAGCGCAGTAATAGGCTATACTATACGAATATAATTTCGCTAAAAGGTCACATATATTAGTTCTGCATGACTTAGCATTGTGTGATGGAATTGAAACAGAGATCAAATTGGTGGTAATTTGCCCGACAGTAAAGACATAAAACCGAGTAATTTGCCGTACACCAAATTCAGATTATTTGCTCGTATCACATGATATACTTGGTACATATTGTGATGTATTCAGTGCCAGTAGGTGGAGTTGTGTCCATGTACTGACACACAGATAAATGCGATAACGTGCGAAATGTCATCGTAAATTGCATATTTCAACTCACTTTTAATAATTCCCCAAGTGATCAGCGGTATTATATTAATTATTTTCTCAATAATCAGTACTTAATGGCTTACAGGTCTATTTAATCTTGAAGTTGGGTATAGTGTGCATTCAAATCTGTTGTCTCCTATTCATAATGGATGGCTATATCAACATATTTGGGCTATAGTTCGAGTGGGGGTGTCTAACATGGTAGAAATGACGGCCATTGTGATCAGTAATATCCAGTGTAGGGTCCCTATAGTGGTGTTGGTCTTTTTAGTCCCCTACCGGCATCGCCGGAGGGGACTATAGGTTTGCACTCTGTCCATCCATCAGTCTGTCCGTCTGTCCATCTGTCAGTCACACTTTAGTTTTCCGAAGTTTTTTTGGAAACGCTTCAACGGAATGATTTCATTTTTGGTAAACTACTATAGAATGATGACTTACAGATCAAGTTTTAGTTTCATGCTGATTGCAATATCCTTGTGTGAGTTACGACCCTTGGAAATATGGAAAAGCACCAAAATATCAGTTCTCCGGAGTTTTTTTGGAAACGCTTCTATGGAATGATTTCATTTTTGGTAAACTACTATAGAACGATGACTTACAGATCAAGTTTGAGTTTCATGCTGATTGCATTATTCTTGTGTGAGTTATGGCCCTTGGAAATATGGAAAAGTGCCAAAATATCAGTTTTCCAGACTTTTTTTGGAAACGCTTCAACAGAATGATTTCATTTTTGGTAACCTACTATAGAACGATGACTTACAGATCAAGTTTCATTTACACTCTGTCCATCCATCTGTCAGTCTGTTAGTCTGTCCGTCATACTTTAGTTTTCCAGACTTTTGGGGGGAATGCTTCAACCGAATGATTTCATCCTTGGTAACCTACTATAGAACGATGACTTACAGATCAAGTTTGAGTTTCATGCTGATTGCATTATTCTTGAGTGAGTTATGGCCCTTGAAAATATGGAAAAGCGCCAGAATGTCAGTTTTCCGGACTTTTTTTTAAAAGATTCAACAGAATGATTTCATTTTTGGTAACCTACTATAGAACGATGACTTACAGATCAAGTTTGAGTTTCATGCTGATTGACTTATTCTTGTGCGAGTTATGGCCCTTGGAAATATGGAAAAGACTTTTTTTTGGAAACGCTTCTACAGAATGATTTCATTTTTGGTAACCTACTGTAGAACGATGACTTACAGATCTAGTTTCATTTGCACCCTGTCCATCCGTCAGTCTGTCAGTCATACTTTAGTTTTCTTGACGTTTTTTGGAAATGCTTCAACCGAATGATTTCATTCTTGGTAACCTACCATAGAACGATGACTTACAGATCAAGTTTGAGTTTCATGCTGATTGCATTATTCTTGTGTGAGTTATGGCCCTTGGAAATATGGAAAAGCGCCAGAATATCAGTTTTCCAGACTTTTTTTGGAAACGCTTCAACGGAATTCATGCTGATCACATCTAGGTTATAACATTTGTATAATTATTAATGCTCATTAGTCCTGTAGGGGACATTGCATTGCTTCAGCGATATGTGCGCTCTTGTTCAAATATCTATTATGAAAATCCATGATAATCCATTATATATGGATTACAGAGAAAGACCAACATCTTGGGACCAACCATGTTTGAAATGTGACTCCATTAACCCATTACCCAACGCACAGGATATCAAAATTTATTATTTTAATTATTGTTTTTTTTTAAAAATTTTCAACAAATTTCAAAGAAACCATGTCACGTTGCCCCTCATTGGAATGGGCTCGATGAGCCAAAGAGGGCTCACATGATAATGTTTTGAGGAAATGTTTTGAAAAATATATTTTTTCCAACTGCTTAATTTTTAAATTATATGGCGGATGCGGCCGATTCGTTAGGTACATGTAAATGTTTGCATTAACCCTCTGCACGAGGTTTCATAATACCAAAACTTCAAGCAGTAAATTTTTCCCATAATGTAACTAGGAATCTAACCACTTCAGTCTTGTTCGAAAGAGCTTAATGAACTCTGTTCAGAATGATTGAATTAATTAACCCTCTGCTCTGATGTCAAAACGACACGGTTTTCAGCAGCAAATATTTCTCATAATGCAGTTTGATATTTAACCAAATATACCTTGTTTGACAGAGCTCTGTGAGCTCTGTCAAACAAGATGTAATTGATTAAATTCATAGTTACACAAAAGAAAAATAGAGTGATTGGGCAAAATTCTGTTGCATGACCAGAATGCTGGGGGTTAAATTCCTGTTTGTATTATCGCCATTATTGGAAAAATGTGCAGCCTGAAGTTTTCATGTAACATCAGTGTTCAGAGGTTAAAGGTTATTTCCTTCTTTCTCTTGGCCTCACTTGTGTCTCAAAATGGTTGCTAATTTATTTAATATGAGGTTTTCTTAGTGCTGAGACTCATAGATCAGTTTCGGCACCTTCAGCACCCAAAACAAATAAGTACTAAATTCTTGTTGGCCTTTCTGATGAAATTTAGGGTCAGCAGTGTGCTGAATAAATTGATAAAAATGTTACATGCATCAGGGTGTTGAGAGAGTGCAAAAAAATATTTAATTTTAGCTTACTCATTAAATAACCAAAATGTTGAATTTTAGAAGGAACTGTCCTGGGGATAATGCCTGGATTTCACTTGAAAAATGAGATCTTGTAAAAAAAATTATTTTTCATTGTTTTCTCAAGTTTATTTTGACAGGCACTGTATGTTACCAAGTGGAGTAACAATGTGACTACTTGCACATTTTCATGTTTACCTTGGCAATATAATAAAATGTCTATGCTGTGGTACTCAGGATTCAGGTTTTACAGAATCACAGTTCAGTAGTTCCACTGTATTATTCTCCTTTGTTTGATTGATCATGTTCCTTGCCTCAGGTGTAACCTTATTACACTTTCTACCAAAAGCTGCTTATAGGTATTACCTCCAATTCAAGTTAAAAATATAGATGTATTGATAATTAAGAACATAAAGAGAATTGATTAGATAATCCTCTTTACAGCCTAGACATCTCAGTAATTAATCCCCAATTATCAATTCCTCTTTCATTCCTTTCCAAGGGATTTATTGAATGGAATTAACATGTTGGGATTGTTGGGGCAAATTCATTTCTGGCTGCCATCCAGTAATAATTTGTTTTGCAAGATTGTCTCCAAAATTGCATGGTGGCCAACACATTGGAACAAGAAGAAGTAACAGTACCAGTGAAATGTCTGTTAACCCTTTTAGTTTATCAAACACAATCAGACGGGACATGCAAAACCTTTTTTGAATGACTAAAAATAATTATATTTTCCTGAACATTTTTTTTCTTACATCCTCCTAGGTACATGTATCCATGAAATTGTAGTACCACTTGTTTAATGTGATACTTAAGTTATGCATTACTGGTACAATAGGATTTGGTGGTCTCCTATGGTGTGAGCTCTGTAAAGTGGACAACATTAATGATTGTCCAAACTTGACTATATACTTGTGTTGTGGGGAGTGTGGTGGCTTAGTGGTTATGGAATTTGACTTCTAACCGACCAGTCTACGATTCGATCCCTGCCAGAGGTAACTGCATTGTGTCCCTGGACAAGACATGTAATCCAAATTGCTATGTAGGGGCACGGTGGCACTGTATACTAAGATGTACTGCCTGTCAATGGTCCACTTAATTGTTTTTAACAAATGCTAACCTCGTTGTGTGGAGTTTTTGCTCAGTGGTTCTCTCTGAGTACATTGGCATTAGGGCTGGGCAGTTTTGAAATTTACATTTCGGTTCGGCTTCGGTTCTGTACAAAAACTCGGTTTTCGGTTTTTCAAAATATATTGTAGAAATCCACATTTTAGAGGGTAATGTATACATAAAATAAATCTGTATTTGCCATCCAAGTCATGAGGCTTCTAGAGTGTGTTGAGTCAGCAGGGTATCTCAGTGCTCCCCACTCTTCTCAGCTAATGGAAATATTGTGGTGGGCTACTGTAGTGGGCTACAGTGGTGGAGCATGGTGTATTTAGGGAGCCCAGTCCCCCCCCCCCCCCCCCCCACCAAATCCCACTTGCTCCTCCCATCCCAAAATTTGAAAAGATTCTTTTTGATTTCCTGCCCTCAGTACAAGTACAGTACCCTCAGTCCTGAGATCCCCCACTCAACTCTTCACCAGCATGGTCCCCCAGGATTTCAAACCATGGCTCCACCACTGGTGGAATCTGCCTTGTTATGTCAGTAAGATTTGGGCCATGTCAAGATGCAAACATTTACAAGAAAAGCTACATTTTAGCAAAAATCAACATTTTCTAATTTTTTAAGGAGTCGCTAAATTCTCACCCTGGTTTTGGTGGATAATATGCAATTGTTGTGCTTATTCCGGTAATTATCACATTGCTTCAAAATAGACTGCCCCCTGTTTCTTAATGGTTCCTGATTCAAATGACAGTGGAATAAAAGGAACACAAGTCATATTTCTTGTGACTTTGATAACTATTATTGAAGTAAGTCGTGAAATACGAATCACTTTTATTGGTATCTCACTCACTCCAATGTTTTCACAATAACTCTAACTCTCCTAATTTCGACTGCAGAGGTTTGTTTTTGACTTTAATTTTGCCCAAACATAGAAATTGGGCGAAGTGAGTGGTGCCAAGGTGAAGGTAATGCCAACTTCACTTCGCCCTCTTGGCTGTTCCCTGCGTTGATTTCACCTCAGTCAAGACATGCAATTGATGTTTTTGAACACAGGTACTCGGCACAAGCTGGGAAATCGAAAGAAAAATGATATTTGATACCATTTTTGAATCGATGCTGACGTGCCCCTATAATGCTTTTCGAAAACGATAGCACACATCTTAGTTATACCCCCCTCAAATTTGATTGACACAACGCATCCAGCAGTATCCGGTATCAATGGAAAGGGGAATGAATAAGCTTTACAGTGGTGTATTACACGACAGTTGGGTGTTCTTGGGTTGTTCATGACAACTGGGAGAAGTCGCTAAAAAGGCCGAAAAACATTTAGTCGGACAAGATAGTGCACAGTGAAAAGTGGATTACAAGCAATAATTATCCGATTTATTATAATAATTCGAGGTCTCATTGTCTATGGAGGGCAGATTGTGTCCCTTGTTAATATTTATATACCATTATAGGGGCATGTCAGCATTGATTCAAAAATGGTATCAAATATCATTTTTCTTTCGATTTCCCAGCTTGTGCCGAGTACCTGTGTTTTTGAAGGGAGACAGCTGCATAATATGATTTGAAAGTCTGCGATATTGCATATTGGGATTCATTGTGTATACAAAATACATGTGGGAAAACACGCGTTGATTATAACAACTGCATATTGGGAATGCAGCGTTAACTTGACACTTGACAGTTTGTACATGACAGACCTGCAGTACTGCACGATTCCTTAAAGTAAGTTCAAATAGTATACAAACAATTCTCAAAAAGTTTTTAAAAACTTTCAATAGTTACTTGCCATCCGTTAAACAGGATATGTTCTATTTTAATTTAACCATTTTATTGTTGACAAAAAAAAGAACTGCCAATGCGCAGCATTATCTATGAGCATGTGTCTTCAGAGAACGTGCCAGAAGTCAGTTAATTAACATAATTTATCCGTCATTTTTCCCATGTGAACTCTGAGGTTTTAAAACTCAATAAATTTTATGTTTACCTCCAATCTAATTTACTAAGAGCCATACGCAGATGATTTTGGGTCAAAGATAATTTATATTACTTTTACACCATATATTGTCAGGTAACTTTCAATACCTGTTTGGTCGAATATGAGTGAACCTGAGGTTGTGCCCGGTTGATTAAATTTACTCAATGATTCTTGAATTGCATGTGTAGATTCTTACGTAAGACTTTTTAATTTTTCATATTCCCTCTGGTGGTTGTTCTGTAGATATCGTTTAAGAAAAAAGAAATTTGCTACCACTGTTTTGGGGGGATTTGTTGTCAATCATCTCGAAGTAAGCATAAACAGCACAGCGTTTACCTTCGCCAGACATTTTAGCCTTTGATGTACGGAATGCAGGTGATGGAGAGGTCATAAGCTTACCAATTCTGGCATCCCCCAGTTGTAAAACTGTCCAACACAAGGTGACCTTGGCTGTCAAAAGTGTCATTAAACCCCAATAAATAATAAATAAATAATTAATACTTGTGTTGTGGGTCCTGCTGAATGTGACCTTTTATTATACACTAAACGATAGATTATCGAAGAAATTGCAGAAAGATAGAAATCGTATCCCCCACTGTGAAGATATTGAAATTTTGATTTCATGATGTCAATCAAAATGGCTTCTTTCAAAGCATCACTTCAAGGTGAATACGAGTCAAATTATCACTGGAAATGATCAATTTGTTCTAAAAATGTATAATGAAAAGTAAATGTCGTGTTTTTGAGTGAATAATAATCATGTCCAGCAATAATTCAACACGTATTCATCTTGAATTGATGCATGAAACGGGAAACTTGCTAGTCCAAACATGGCCTGAAAGTCTATAATATAAGTTTTTGGTTTGGTACGTCCTTTCAAAGGACATACCAAACCAAAAACTTATATTACAGACTTTCAGGCCATGTTTGGACTAGAAACCCGCCAGCTGAATTAAATTGCAAGACGCTATCTGTCCCGAGTATCAATCAAATCACTTTCTTGTTTGAATGGCTCAATGCGCTGTTTACATTAGTGTTGGGAGGTTAACCAAAAATACAACTCGGTGTTGGTTATTTAAAAACACCGACCGACCTGAACGTGAGATAACCGTGAGTCAGGACACACACGGTTATTTAACTGCACAATCTTGAATGCTGTCACTTCGTGTAATGCATTAAATAAAAGGGGGGAAATCACAGAAAAAAATCAGAGCCAGGTATTCCAAATAAATAACTTTTTTGGTCCCCTAATATAATCGTAGTTACGTATTAAATAATCTTTCTTTCGAATGACAAATGAATGAAATGATAAAAATCCCCCCATTCAGTGTGAGATTGAAAGCGCCACCTGGTTTTGGACAAAAAATAAAACAAACATCGGATTACCAAAATGACCACACACTTCACTTGAATGCAATATCCATGCATCTGCTGGCCACTGTCAGTAATTTCTATGTATCTGTTTGAATGGAATTAAAAAAACAGTTGGACACTGCACTTGTTCCAATAACATTTTCAAGACTGCAGGCCATGATTGGGGGCTTTCATTATCAATATATGAAACTCAACACGATATTCATTAATTTTCACGACCTTCAACAACAGCGGTAAAACACTGTATCTGTAAAATGATCATTTTATCAAATGCGATTTCCTTTGCTGAACTGGAACTTACCACTTGTTCTGCATCTATGCTGTCTGATATATTTATTTTTACATGTATTTTTAAAAGTTTGAACCTGAAAATAGGTTTCAAATTCACAGTGAAGTCCGATAAAAATTAGGGTTACAATGACCTAAATGAGCAACTTTTACTTTGTAAATGTTTGGGTCGGCATAATTGTTTAGGGTCGGTCTTGTTACCCTAAACAAAGGTATTTTTTTCCTGTGGCCTGACATTTCACAACATTACACCTTAAGCATTTTTTTTACCCAAGTTGTGCATTTTACCACAACATTTTCCTGTCTTGTGTGTTGTGGAGGGGGGGGGGGAGGAGGTGTGTGTGTGGGGTGGGGGGGGGGGGCAGCTTTCCAATGCTATTCAGCTGTATATCTGTGAACAATCTTCATTGTCATCTGGATTAATGGTTCACTGTCCATGTGCTGTGCTATATATAATCTCATAAGTTAGAGAGAGGGGAAGATACACTTGCACTTTGAACTTTTATTAAACCTAATATTTGTGAAAAACCCCAAGTGTTTATAGTGCTTCATACTTAAATATTTTTATCTAAAAAAACCTGACGCTGGTGTCAACTCTTTTTTTAAAAAAGACAAGTAGAAACTGAAACCATGGAAACATTTCATAACCTCCGAACACAAGTTTACATTCATGCATCAATTCAAGATTGGAACGAGTGGAATTATCAGATGCTTATAAAAAGCGTATAATAAAAAGAAAATCACTTTGAGAGAGATAAACAATTTGTCTCGGTCACTCATGAGATAATTTTCGGTATCCACTCAAAAACACTAGATATCCTCTATATATACCAATAAATAAATAAATAATAGTTACAAACCCTTTCTAATTCATTGTAAGAAACTTTTCTCATAAAAAATTTTCTAAAGTACATTGTAACTATTGGCACAGGCATTTGATATATTGACAATGCATGTAGGTTTTAAAGCTCATTCGAGGCATGGTGGCATTGTGGTAACCGGTTCTCGTTAGATCACCGAAGTTAAGCAACGTCGAGCCCGGTTAGTCCTCTGATGGGTAACCGTCTGAGCGATCGATTCGGACTCCCGCATTGTGTCCTTGGGCACGGCACTTAACCCTGATTGTCCACATGGGGGCACGCTGACGCCGTGTACTAAGGCGTACTGCACGTCGATGGTGCACGTGTCTTCAACCAATCTAATCCTTTGTATGAAAGTTCTGATTTGAATAAATTTCTCTATGAATGTTTAGTAACATGGAATACATCACATATAATACAGGTTTTTTTCTCGTGCAAAAATTATGCAAATTAGATGAACTTTGATTTATTCAGTGCTACTTAAACACAGTAAGTGCACATGTAAATACGGCTCGGTCTAGAGTCTGTATTTATGAACCGATCTTCACGAAACTTCTTGGGTACCTGTGTTATCACCTTGGGATGAGAACAAGTGTTTCTGGGTGCGGTCCAAAATTCAAGATGGCTGCCAGTGGCCATTTTGTACCGAAATTAGGTCCAATCAGTTTTTTGTACACAACTTCTATACGGCTCAGGCTAGAGGCCGTATTTATGAACCGATCTTTATGAAACTTCTTGGGTACCTTTGTTATCACCGTGGGATGAGAATGAGTGTTTTTGGGTGTGGACCAAAATTCAAGATGGCCGCCAGCAACCTTTTTGTACCAAAATTGGTGCAATCAGTTTTTTGTACAGAACTTCTGTATGAAAGTTCTGATTTGAATAAATTTTTGTAGGAATGTTTAGTAACATGGAATACATCAGATATAGTACAGGTTTTTTTCTCGTGCAGAAATAATGCAAATTAGATGAACTTTGATTTTGTCGCAGGATTACGGGGTTGAGTGATGGAGGAAAATTTTATGTTTTCATCAGTGCTCAGTCGACAGCCAGTGACTGTCGTCTGAACCCCAGTTCGAACGTAAACTTTGCCACCTTATCAATGCCCTATCCGCTTGGGACTCTTAGGATTCCTGAAGGTGCCTGTGGCTTACAACGCCAAAGGGTGATCAACGATAATTCACTGAAATGATTATTTATTTACATGTACGAAGAAATATAATATGAAACAAATTACTCACAAAATTTTCCATATGAATACACTAATTACACGATAAAAGTTTATTTCTTTAGGGCCCTTGACGTCTCCCACAGCTAGCTGTGTCCGATGGATCGACCTCACATCATCTTCATCCTCTCACAGTTTGTGATGAATACCAAGTGTCTATTCACTTCTCGTTGCTTCCTCCTCGCAGGGTTAACTTCACCGTCAGTCAGCTTGTGCGAATCTATCTGCGTTCTCACAGTTCAACCACAATTCAATCGGCGTCTACCACAGTTCACGATCATTTTACGCTTTGTCTGGTTCTCACGGGTTAAGTTATTCGTCGTCTTCAGATATATACTTCACAAAGTTTACGTAAAAAAATATTCTGCAAAGTGTTCTCAACATCACCAATTCTCGCACCGCCTAAAACTATTTTAACTCGCGAGCTGCTCCAGCACTTTCTCAAGCTCTTAATATGGTCTCTAGACCTCAACGTTACAGCTTTCACTTCTTTGGCTACTATGCCACTACGGTTCGCAACCGTTAATGAACTACAATCGGTTCCTTACAACCTCACAGGGTTACGACAATATGCAGACTTTCTCGGTGCCTATGACCCTTGACAGCCAAGGCTAAATTCGGACCTTCTCTGAGTGCCCTCAGGCCAACTGCCTCGCAACGACCCACAGTCTTACACACCTTCCGACTGGAATTGGCTGAAATGAATGTTTCGAGAAATCCCCCCGATTTTTATTCAGATAGCCAGAACATTTATTCTCAGTTAATCGCTTCTCTGAACTTGGGTGCTTTGGCATTCCTTTGAAAGACTCGCGTGTTGGTATCTTTTGACATTTCGGAGACAGGATAGATGCGTAATATGAGTGTGTGTCCAGAACAAATGTGATGTAATATATTCTACAATCCGATTTTAACTGGCTTTAATTACCCAGACAAATATTACAGAAGAGAATATTGTCTCTCTTACTATTGATCTGTTATCAGAAGCCCATATGGCGTTGAACACCATAATGCTATAAAGGATATTACATTTCATGCGTCATTTATAATCTCTGACAAACCTGTTTTCGGGGTTTGTCACATATCTATCTTTAAGTTTTATGTTTAACCCATTCAGAAAAATTATAGAAAATATTTACACTTTTATATAACAAAATCGCAACTTTTAGCTATCACCTTGACAGATTTGTTCAATGCTACTTATACACAGTAAGTACACATGTCAATCCGGCTCGGGCTAGAGTCTGTATTTATGAACCGATCTTCACGAAACTTCTTGGGTACCTGTGTTATCACCTTGGGATGAGAACGAGTGTTTCTGGGTGCGGTCCAAAATTCAAGATGGCTGCCAGTGGCCATTTTGTACTGAAAATAGGTCCAATCAGTTTTTTTAACACAACTTCTATACGGCTCAGGCTAGAGGCCGTATTTATGAACCGATCTTTACGAAACTTCTTGGGTACCTTTGTTATCACCGTGGGACGAGAATGAGTGTTTTTGGGTGTGGACCAAAATTCAAGATGGCCACCAGCAACCTTTTTGTACCAAAATTAGTGCAATCAGTTTTTTGTATGAAAGTTCTGATTTGAATAAATTTTTGTAGGAATGTTTGGTAACATGGAATACATCACATATAATACAGGTTTTTCTCTCGTGCAGAAATTATGCAAATTAGATGAACTTTGATTTGTTCAGTGCTACTTATACACAGTAAGTGCACATGTCAGTACAGCTCGGGCTAGAGTCTGTATTTATGAACTGATCTTCACGAAACTTCTTGGGGTAGCTTTGTTATCATCTTGTGACAGGAACGAGTGTTTTTGGGGTGCCTTTGTTATCGCTGTGCTATGAGAACAAATATTTTGGGGTTCAGTCAGACCCACTCTGGGACTCAAAGATTTCTTTTCTAGTTTAGCATCTAACTGTTGCCCACCTTTATCACAGAGGTCGCAGGTACTCCTGGAAGACGAGCATTATTCCTGAGTAATAAAGGTGGACTCCTAAAATAATTTTACGAACTTCTGATGAATATATATATTACAAGTTTATTTTCACTTTTTAAACAATCACTCCATTCTCAAAATACTATTCACAAATCAGTCTCAATATATTACACGTCACTTGTTAAACCCTGAAAAATAGAATTAAAACAACATAAGCACCTATAAGTACACATATCATGGAGGATAACCCTTTAACAAAAAAAAAAGGTAAAGTAATCGATTCATTGTTGATCTGATTGCAATGCGCTCAGGGTTTCAACGCCGATCACATTGCAAGAAGAGCAACAATTAAAAGAAACGAAAATATAAGTAATTTAAATAATCTTACCATTTCGAAAAGACTTAGGTTCTCAAAAAGAAACTCCAATGATCAGACAAAATGTCAACATCCTCCATGACAGGTACTTTTGCTAACTTTGAATGTCAAACCGAGATTCCCCAAAACAAAAGAATTTCCCGCCAGAACTACCAACAAGCTTACTACCAGAGAACAGTGAACTCACAATGAGTAACCCTTCAACCGACAAGATCCAAGACGCATTAAGCTGACGCGCGCAAGAAAGCTGTACCTATAATAAATAAACATTAGTAGATCAGGCTGTAAATAAAATATTAAATTAGTTACCACAAAAAAATAGAATTTGCTCATTACCACACCTTTACAATACTTTACCTACAAATTTGTTACAGACTACGGTCAGCATTTATGTACAGACCGTTAAAATACTTTACATGTACCTTTGTTATCAGGTCATTACCTAGATGTTTGTCATTGCTGTGTCACATACTATACATTACATGTCTTAAACAAGTTGAGCTACAGTGTCATTGACGCTTTCATTAATTTAGACTCATGTTCAGTTCCAAGAAATTCAACTGGCGATTATGCCATGCAGCACGCAAATTGTTTGGTACCTTTCAAATGTGGAATTTGAACCTGTGAGCCATATCCAGGACATTTTTGGCACTGGTAAACTGGTTTGAGTTCCCAAACTCCTCGCGTCCAAATTTATCCCACACTGAGCAATAATTTCCATCCTATAGATTGGTGAAAATGCCCGGAAAAGTTTGTTCAGGAAAAGTATACATGGTTTAATACAACACAATGCTAATTACTTGATTCCCTTAATAGGATGCTGAAGTTGACTAACATTACACCCGATGAACTCCAATAAAATATGCAGAACATTACAGTAATTTCTACTTTCACTTTCTGTTCTGAACGCATCAATTTCCAATTCAATATATTCATGTTGAAATATGTCTCGCGGTGGTGGTCCAATTATATGTAGAGACCTGTCCATGGTATTTCATTCATTCTGAACATTGGTCAGTTTCAATGAAGTGGTATTTACTTGCCTGCATGTTTCCCTGCTTATATATGAGAATACGACTGGTATTAAAAAAATTTCCCATCATATCCATGAATTGAATTTCATAATTTGTGTGTGAATTATGAACCAAACTGACCTAGAAAATTTCGAATTGAAATACTAGAAGGCTCCAGATTCGCTCTCAGGGCATTAAATTTTCCTAGACCCCCATCGATGGGAGCGGACAACTCTCCCATACCTACCCCTATCACAGGCCTACTGCCTTCAGATATGCTTACAGCAAATATGGACTGGTGTCCCCAAATTATTCCTGGATATGACCCTGGTGAGCGATCATATGATGATAACCTAGCTGCGAATTTGAAGTCTTCTTAAGTTATTAACTGGTTGTTATCCCGATTGCCTACATGGGGGCACGATGAATCCGTGTAGTAAGGTGTACTGCACGTTGATGGAGCACATGTCTTCAACCACTGTAACCCAGCTTGAGCGGAGCTTGAACAGAGTTAGAATGTTGAGGAGCTGACAGTTGCTCATCGATGCTTGGTGGTTCTCTCCGGGTACTCCGGCTTCCTCCACTCGTAAAACTGTCACGGTCACGATTGGCCATTGTGCATAAGTATGTGACCTTAAACACCAATAAATAAATAAATATTAACTGGTTGAAGGCTAGATTATTTTTGGTGGTGTGAATTTGTTATTCAAAATTTGTTTTATTAAAAATTGTTGGAGAGTGCTCATGGGCAAATTTAAATAAACAAAATATTATTTTTCATTTGACTGAATATGAAACATGATCAAGGAAAATTTTGGCTTTTGCCCTGGTACCTTCATTTTTAGCTTAACTTGACAAAGTCAAGATAAGCTATTGCCATCACGTGTGCGGAAGTCTGTGAGTTTGTTCACATTTTCCTTTAGCACAGGCTACACCCCGCAGTTCTTGTTTGATCGTCACGGAATTTCATATGCAGGTTTGGGGTCTTGTCTAGATGAGAATGTCCCTGTTTGGTCGCGATCGGTCAACCGGTATGACTGCCCGAGCCCCAAACCCGAAAACCATTAGCACAGTCTACATGTTGTATTTATGTAGGGATTTCATTGTAACTTGGTAGGATGCCTCTGCATAATGCCTAGATGAGAACGTCCCCTTTTGGTCACGATCTGTCAACCAGGATGGCTGCCCAAGCCCGAAACTCAAAAACTTTTAGCACAGTCTGCAGGTCATATTTAATATGGAGGGATTTCATTGTAACTTGGTAGGATGACTCCGGATGATGTCTAGATGAGAACTTCCCCATTTGGTTGTGATCTGTCAACTGTGACGACTGCCCGAGCCCAAAACCCC
Source organism: Pictodentalium vernedei (assembly GCA_031216915.1). NCBI lineage: Eukaryota > Metazoa > Mollusca > Scaphopoda > Dentaliida > Dentaliidae > Pictodentalium > Pictodentalium vernedei. The sequence goes on along the minus strand of CM062296.1, from coordinate 639,809,361 downwards.
AAAACCTTTAGCACAGTCTACAGGTCATATTTATGGAGGATTTCATTGTAGCTTGGTAGGTTGACTTCATATAATGTCTAGATGAGAACGTCCCCTTTTGGATGTGATTGGGCAGCTGTGATGGCTACAGGGGCCCGAAGCCCGAAAACCTTTAGCACAGTCTACAGGTCATATTTATGAAGGGATTTCATTGTAACTTGGTAGGATGACTCCAAATAATGTCTAGATGAGAATGTCCCCTTTTGGTCACGATCATTCAGCCTTGATGGCTGCCCAAGCCCAAAAACCTTTAGCATAGTCCATAGGTCATATTTTTGTAAGGATTTCATTTAACTTTTAGGTAGACTCCATATAATGCCTAGATGATGACATCCCCTTTTGGTCATGATTGGTCAACTGTGACGGCTACAGGTGCCCGAAGCCCGAAAACCTTGAGCACAGGCTACAGGTCATATTTATGAAGGGATTTCATTGTAACTTTGTAGGATGACTCCAGATGAGAATTCCCCCTTTGATTGCGATCATTCAACCATGATGGTTGCCTGAACCTGAAGACCCAAAACCTTTAGCACAGTCTACAGGTCATATTTATGAAGGGATTTCATTGTAACTTGGTAGGTTGACTTCATATAATGTCTAAATGAGAACGTCCCCTTTTGGACACGATTGGGCAACTTTGATGGCTACAGGGGCCCAAAGCCCGAAAACCTTGAACACAGTCTATAGGTCATATTTATGAAGGGATTTCAATGTAACTTGGTAGGCTGACTCCAAATAATGTGTTGATGAGAACATCCCCTTTTGGTCGCGATCATTCAGCCTTGATGCCTGCCCGAGCCCAAAACCTTTAGCATAGTCTATAGGTTGTATTTATGGAAGAATTTCATTGTAACTTGTTAGGTTGACTCCATATAATGCCTAATGATGACATCCCCTTTTGGTTGTGATTGGTCAACTGTGACGTCTACAGGGGCCCGAAGCCCGAAAACCTTTAGCACAGTCCGCAGGTCATATTTATGAAGGGATTTCATTGTAACTTCGTAGGATCACTCCAGGTGATGCACAGATGAGAATGTCCCCTTTTGGTTGCGACCATTTAACCATGATGGTTAAGCCCGAGCCCGAAGCCCGAAAACCTTTAGCACAGTCTACAGGTCATATTTATGAAGGGATTTCATTGTAACTTTGTGGGATCACTCCAGATGAGAATATCCACTTTTGGTTGTGATCATTCAACCATGATGGCTGCCCGAGCCCAAAGCCCATAAAGCTTTAGCACGATCTACAGGTCATATTTATGAAGTGATTTCATTGTAACTTGGTAGGTTAACTTCATATAATGTCTAGATGAGAACGTCCCCTTTTGGACGGGAGTGGGCAACTGTGACGGCTACAGGGGCCCAAGGCCCAAAAACCTTTAGCACAGTCTACAGGTCATATTTATGAAGGGATTTCATTGTATCTTGGTAGGATGACTCCAGATAATGTGTAGATGAGAATGTCCCCTTTTGGTCTCGATCGGTCAACTGTGATGGCTGCCTGATATGGAGAGATTTCATTGTAATTTGGTAGGATGGATGACTCTGTATGATGTCTAGATGAGAACTTTCCCATTTGGTGGCGATCTGTCAATTGTGGCGGCTGCCCAAGCCCAAAACCCAAAAACCTTTTTCACAGTCTCGAGGTCGTATTTATGAAGGGATTTCATTGTTACTTGGTAGGATGACTCCAAATAATGTCTAGATGAGAATGTCTCCTTTTGGTCGCGTTCGTTCAACCATGATGGCTTCCCGAGCCCAAAACCCCAAAACCTTTAGCAAGTCTACAGGTCGTATTCATGAAGGGATTTCACTGTAACTTGGTAGGATGACTCTGTATAATGTCTAGATGAGGACGTCCCCTTTTGGTTGCGAAAGGTCATCCGTGATGGCTACACAGGCCCGAAGCCCAAAAACCTTTAGCACAGTCTACAGGCCGTATTTATGAAGGGATTTCATTGTAACTTGATAGGATGACTCACTTTGGAATAATTTCACTGTAACTTGGTATCTTTGGTTGACATACATTAACTTTGAGGGCCACATTAACCCACCCCTCAATTCTTTGGTACAGTCTACACCTCAAGTTATTTTTTATTGAAAACATTGCATACAGGGAACAGAAGTTAACATATTCTCAATGATCACAATTCTTGTCGTATTTCATAATCCTTTCGTAAACATTGAACATAATTCTTTTCATCAAACACAACACACATTCAAGTTAAGCTACAGTGTCATTGACACTTTCATTTTGACTAGTGAAACCTCTCAACATTTACTGGACTGAATATCTTGTGAAAGTTGAGTCAGTTTTTCATCGCCTGTTATTGGAAAGCACTTTATTCAAGACTTTTGGCCAAAACTGGTAAAATAGGACCTGGAACCAACCCCTGGGGTAAAAGTCCTGTAAATTAGGCATCATACATGTAGGTTTAAATGATCGGCTAACTTGACTTCTAACCTATGCTGTAGTCATTAGGTAGCCAGAGATGAAGTGCCCTTAATACACTAATAAATAAATAATAAAAATAAATATAAGAATTGATTGTATTGCTATAATATTCCAAGTAGTATGTACATGTAGCTGCATCCATAGTGTGTTCAATATGAACTGTCCAGAAGTTTGTCCAGAAGTTTGTTTTATTTAAAGGAGTGAAATTCCTTCGCTTATTGTACTGGCTGAAATTGTGCTTCCATGTAGCTGCAAAAATCTTATTTCTTGATGGCAATTGATTTTAGCTTAGACTCTACATTGTGTGTACTATCCTCTTTTCCTCTGAACATGTCAAAACAGGTGTGGATTAAAGTACAATAATAGCTGATAAAAGTTTTCAGAAGAATTCCAGAGATGATACATGTGTTAGGGTTATCACCCCAGGTTTGAGAATATGTATGGGTGTTCATTTTCCAGGTGGTTCTGAAAGACATGGATGCATTTAAACTGCTTTAGGGATACATGTTTTGTAGCTTTTAACTCTTTACCTAACAAATCGGCCGCCTCCCACTGCATAAGGCCCAAAAAAAAATAAAATTTGGGTTTGGGTTACCCAACCGACCCTATTTTAAGCATGCGACTCCAGAAATTTCATCGGCCTTTCAAAAATCACAACCTTTATCTTGCACCATAAAACCTGAAAATGTCATTAAATCGGTACAGATTTTACTGAGTACGTTTCTCCATTGAAGCAGAACCTGATTGTTATTTAGTACTTGTAACAGGCGGTCAACAGTAATTGAGTTGCAGCTTCTGACATAAGGTGGCAATTAAATATTAGAATGCAGATACTCAGAAGACTCATCTGTTTCCCCCATTTTATCAATTCATTTCGCAACAATACAATAAGTATTTAAAAATACGCATTGCATGATTATCGTTTTTCGAAGATTGACAAGACCATTTAGGTTGATTCAAGACTGCTAAACATTGAGAAGGCAGAAGTAATAACGTTTTCATTTTGAGAATTTTTAGCCTACTATCAATTTTCTGGGACTTGCATTCCTACTCTTCCACATCTTGTGAGTTATATTTGGCCTATAATTCACAGTACAGAGTTTTTAAATTTCTCTCCAATACTGGCAATAGCAATAGAATATTATTAAACAACCCTTGACATACATGTATTTTATTTTATTAGCTCACCTGACTGAAAGTCAGGGTGAGCTTTTCTGATCACTTGTCGCCTGTCGTCCGTTGTCCGTCGTGAAGGTGGTGTTTGGGCCTTTTTCTCCCAAACCACTGGCCGCATATTAATGAAATTTCATGTGAGTAGGGGTTATATAAGGGCATTTTGATTTTTTGTCAAATTAGGTTTCGGCTCATATTGAGCAGAGGGATGGGGAAAAAATGCTCCAATTCTTAAAAAATCTTCTCAAGACCCAGCAATAGCAGAGACTTGATATTTGTTATGCAGCTTCCTTTTGAGGTGTAGACTCAAGTTTGTTCAAGAGAAGTTCGAGGGGCTATATTTGACAATGTTAAAGGAGGGGCAAAAATTTTGGCCCCGCCCCAAATTTCTATTTTCCAAACCGCGAGGCCGATTTAAACCAAATTTTACATGAGTACTTATTGGGTCATAAGTACCTAATTTATGCAGAAATTTTTTTCCCCATAGCCCCATGGGGAAAAAAATAGAAAAAAATTAAAATGCCCATATCTCCAAAACTACACAGCACTGAGAATTCTTATTTGTTGTGAAGCTTCCTTAGGACCAACAGAATGGAATTGTAAAAAAAAATTGGTCATCGGTTTTATCATGGGGTACTTTTTGGGGACTTTGAAAAAGTGCTGAGTCAGCAATTTTTAACACTGTGGGTAATGGGAAAAACATATGACTACTTTTCTCCCAAACCACTGCTCCAAAAGCTTTAAAATTTCACATATAACATCTTTCGAAGATTGTTTCACAGGTTTATTGAAATGAATTGCCTGGATGGATATTTGGGCTCTCTATGGGAGCCCAAATGTTTAAATTAGTGCAGTATGAGGAGTATTTTTTAAAAATCTTCTTCAGATCTACCAATAAGAATCTTTTGATATTTGGTATGCAGCATCCTTAGTGGGGTGAGATTCAAGTTTGTTGAAGCCAAGTCCCTGGGTTCATATTTAGGCTGAAAATTTGGGGTCCCGTTGCGGACTTATAAATTTTGGACCAAAATCCGGAAATTTTTTTTTGTTTTTTTTATGTGTGTCGGTCAATTTTAAGACAAAAGAAAATTTTTTTTTTACCCGGAAAATTTGGGGTACGGGTGGGACTTGGAAAATTTTGGACCAAAATCCGGAAATTTTTAGCTCATCTTGACAAAGTCAAGCTGAGCTAATCTCATCGCTCTCCTTCCGTCGTCCGTCAACACCATGTTTTGGTCTTCTCCTCCAAAGCCACTGGGCCAATTCAAGTGAAAGTTTTTGTGTGAGTGATGGTCCCAAAGGGGCATTTCATTTTTGTTCAACTCAGCATGCCCAACCCCATAGGGAGGGAGTGGGGAAAATGCTCCAAAATATTTTAAAAATCTTCTTCTCAAGAACCAGTGTGTACAATGACTTGATATTTGCTATGGATCTTCCATATGAGGTGTAGAATCAAGTTTGTTCAAACGAAGTTCATGAAGTAATATTTGGCTTTGTAATAGGAGGGGTAAGATTTTTGGCCCTGCCCAAAATTTCTATTTTCTGAACCGATGGTCCAGTATGAACCAAATTGGGTTTGTGGTAGTATTGGGTCATAAGTACTTGATCCATGCAAAAAAAAAAAAATTCCCGCATCCCCATGGGAACCCTGGGAGCCAAAAACAGAAATATTTTCAAACGCCCATATTTCCCAAACCCCACGGGACAGAGAGCTTTTATTTGGTATGAAGTATCCTTATGACCAGTAGAATTGAATGGTAAAAAAAATTGCCATCGGTTATGTTAGGGTGTTCTGTAATGGGCATCGAAAATATGCTGAGTCAGCATATTTGCAAAAATTTAAAAAAATCTTTTCTCCAGAACCAATCATCAGAATCTTTTGATATTTGGTATACAGCATTCATAGGGGGGGGGGGGGGGGGGGGGGGGGGTCAGATAAAAGTTTGTAGAAATAAAGCTCATTGGTTCATATTTGGGCTCTCTACAGGAGCCCGGAGTTTTAACATAGGGTAATATGGGGAATATTCTTTAAAAATCTTCTTCTTCAGAATCACCAGTCAGAATCTTTTAATATTTGGTATACATCATTGTTATGAGGGTCATATTCTAGATTGTTCAAACCAAGTCCCTAGGTTAATATTTGGGCTTCCTACGGAAGCCCAAATTTGATCTTTGTTCAATATGGAGGGTAATTTAAAAAAATCTTCTTCTTCAGATCCATCAGTCAGAATGCTTTGATATTTGGTATGCAGCATCTCTATGGGGGTCAGAATCAAGTTTGTTCAAATCAGATCCCTAGGTATATATTTGGGCTCACTATGGTAGCCCAAATTTTTACTTAGTGCAATATGAGGAAATTTCTTTAAAAATCTTCTTCTTCCGATCCACCAGTCGGAATGCTTTTATATTTGGTATACAACATCTCTAGGGGTGTCAGATACCAGGTTGTTCAACTCGAGTGCCTAGGTTAATATTTGGGCTCCATATGGGAACATGAAATTTAACTTAGTACAATATGAGGGAATTTCTTCAAAAATCTTCTTCTTCAGATTCACTTGTCAAAATGCTTTCACATTTGGTATACAACATCTCTGGGGGGGGGGGGGGGGGGGGGGGGGGGGGGGGGGGGGGGTCAGATTCAAGTTTGTTCAAATCGGATCCATAGGTTAATATTTGTGCCCGCTATGGTAGCCCAAATTTGAACTTAGTGCAATTTGAAGAAATTTCTTTACAATTTCCCTTTCTTCAGATCAAACAGTCAGAATGCTTTCATATTCGGTACACAACATCTCTAGGTAACTGTGTTCAAATCAAGAGCCTGGGTTAATATTTGGGCTCTCTATGGGAGCCGGAATTGGCCATTTTGCTGAAGAATTAAAAAATTTTGTATTCAGTACCCTCTTGAGGTACTAAGATTAATCCACATTGGTTGTATCAAGGGGCTTCATAGGGGAGCTCTACATTTTACTTATGATCAACTGAAGAAAAGGCATGGTGCCCAGATTATTTATGTCACTCCTGAGGGACTCAAGGATTGACAGTGTAGCCTATGGAGATGGCTTGCTTAATGTAGACTCATTCTTGGACTCTGTTTAAATTCTGTTCTGTACAAGATGAGCGCTTCAGGCCCCGTGGGGCCTCATGTTTTTTGTGGTTTTTTATGCATTTCTGTCAATTTTAAGACAAAAAAAATTTTTCCCCTGAAAATTTGGGGTGCGGGTGGGACTTTGAAATATTTTGGACCAAAATCCGGATTTTTTTTTTTGTTTTTTATGCGTTTCTGTCAATTTTAAGACAAAAATTTTTTTTTTTTTTACACTGAAAATTTGGGGTCCGTGTGGGACTTGGAAAATTTTGGACCAAAATCCGGAAATTAGTTTTATCGTTTTTTATGCATTTTAAGAAGAAAAAAAAAGGCTGAAAGTATTTTGTTTGGGAAAAAAATCTGTTTTTTTTGCGTTTATCTCAATTTTGGGACGTAAAAGTGCAGGAACTGAAAATAGAAGGAAAATCCTGTGTATTGTGTGGGCACAATCGCTTCATCTAGTTGGTATATGCTTTTCTTAGGAGGGGCGTATGCAGCTTATTCAAGTCAAGTCCCTGGTTTGATATTTAGACTACCATGTCAGGTGAGCGCCCTCAGGCCCCCTGGGGCCTCTTGTTTTCTTTTAGAAAGATATCGATGAAACCTTTCCAACAATCGTCGTCAATGTTTAATGGAGTGTTCAGAAAAGCAAAGGCAACTGAAAATTGTCTACATGTTCATGCTAGAAATCAATTAAAAATCATTTTTAGCTCAACTTTGGCGAGGCCAAATTTGAGCTTATGCCAGAGCCAGTCGTCCGTCGTCCATCTGTCTGTCTGGCCGCCTGTCCGTCAACAATTCAATACGGCTCCGGCTAGAGGCAGTATTTATGAACCGATCTTTACGAAATTTCTTGGGTATCTTTGTTATGACTGTGGGACGAGAACAAGTGTTTTTGGGTCCGATCCGAAATTCAAATTGGCCGCTGGCAGCCATTTTGTACAAAATTCGGTGCAATCAGATTTTTGCGCAGAACTTCCATATGAAAGCTCTGATTTGAATAAATTTTTGTATGAATGTTTAGTAACATGGAATACATCACATATAGTACAGGTTTTTTCTGGTGCAGAAATTATGCAAATTAGATGAACTTGGATTTATTCAGTGCTACTTATACACTGTAAGTGCACATGTCAATACGGCTCAGGCTGGAGGCTGTATTTATTAACTGATCTTCACGAAACTTCTTGGGTACCTTTGTTATCACCTTGGGACGAGAACGAGTGTTTCGGGGTGCAGTCCAAAATTCAAGATGGCTGCCAGTGGCCATTTTGTACCAAAATTAGGTCCAATCAGTTTTTTGTCACAACTTCAATGCGGCTCGTATTTATGAACTGATCTTCACGAAACTTCTTGGGTACCTTTGTTTTCACCTTGGGACAGGAACGAGTGTGTTTTGGGGTGCCTTTGTTATCACTGTGCTATGAGAACAAATATTTTGTGGTTCAGTCAGACCCACTCTGGGACTCAAAGATTTCTTTTCTAGTTTAGCATCTGACTGTCACCCACCTACGGTCCGTATTTATGTACAGACCGTTACAATACTTTATATGTACCTTTGTTATCAGGTCATTACCTAGATGTTTGTCACTGCTGTGTCACATACTATACATGTACATGTCTTAACAAGTTGCTAGGTTAATATGTCATTCGGAAGCACGTCCAAATAACTGAGAACAATCAAAAGCATGTAACAACTATGTATTCATGAAAAATATCTAAAAGAATGTATTAGAAAACTTAGTTTTTCGTGAAAGCATGAACATTGCGGACAACTTTCTTGTCCGTATCATGATACGCTGTTTGAGAAGTTGCAACATCCTCTCTCAGTTTTGTGCTGCAGGTGACTCGGCACATCGTTCATGTGAATTCATCATTCTCAGACACCGTGAAGGACTGTACTTTTGATTGTGGATATCCTGTAACCTGTCTGAAATCCATCCTTGGTACATTGCAAATGCTTTGGTACAGAAACACCAACAAAGTGGAATTTCCATGCATACTGGATTGTGTTATGTGAAAGAAACATTCTCAACTTCAAGTGAGCTTTGAACCAATATAGAAAGCCCAATCCACTGAACCATACTGTGTGTTCCTTGTGCTTGCTTTGTCACAGAAACTGAGTATATCATTTGGGTGGATGTGGATATTCCACCCCTAGGGTGATTTCTCATATATGTATTGGGTATAAAAAAAAAAAAAAGAAAAAAAAAGCCTACCCACTGACCCTATTTTTTTCTGTCATGTAACCCAAACCACAACATTAATTTCTTTTTTGGCCTAAGGTGATGATAGGGTCTGGGAATTCTTCGAAATTTGATTTGATTTTGAATCTTGTCACTGATTCGATTCAATTAAAAACCATCTCGATTATTTGAAAAAATGCCCTTAACCCCGTTGTCCACATGGGGGCATGATGAAGCCATGTACTAAGGCGTACTGCACGTCGATGGTGCGCATGTCTTCAACCAATCTAACCCTGCCTGTGCTGCAGTGTGGAGTTAAGATGTTTGGGAGCTGACAGCTGCTCATCATTGCTTGGTGGTTCTCTCCGGCTTCTTCCACCCGTAAAACTGTCACGGTCATGATTAGTCACTGTGCATAAGTATATGACCCAAAAACCAATAAATAAATAAATATTTGAAAAAATCAAATCGTGAAGAGATTTGGATATCATACAATTCTTTATTATCAACTTTCTGAAGATAATAACTCCCCTGGTAATTTTCTGATGAATAAGATTGAACATGTTCAGTCTCACTAGATAGCACACATTCAGTTAGAAAATTCATAAAAATGACATTTGAAGCAATAATGGAAATTGTGTTACTGCTTGCTTACACAATATATCTTCTGTTAAGTGCACCAAGGTGCCATATCTGCAATGCTTTGGCATTGCAGATGGCATCTTGTTGCACTCAAAGGACAATAAATAGCTCTTTCTTTTACCACCTTAGTGATACCTGTTAAGTATACCTTTTGATATTTGGTTCACAATGGAGATAGACAGAACCAGTGAAAAGTGAATTTGATTTGAGATTTGATTTGGTTTTGAACCTTTTTCTTGATTCGATTCAAGATTTGATTTGAAAGAAGCATCATGATTCGCAAGGCCCTAGGCCAATGTTAGTTAATTTTCAGTTTAGCGTTATTCCAGGTTATCAGAACAAAATGTGGAATGAGGTTATTATTACCTGATCAGTAATTATATCCTCATGGGGAAATGGCGTAATATATCCCTTTCCACAAGATGCATATTTTATTATTTTGCACTTGCACATTGCTTTCTTGCATGTGTAGGTTGTCGCAGATAGTAGAACTTTCTAGGGCCAGGTAATGTACAGAACAGTGTATAACAAAATGTATCATTAATCAACTTCTATCCTTCGTAACACAGACTTTTGCCTCATTATTGCCAGATTCGGTGGTGTTGTGTACTAAGGCATACTACACGTCAATGGTGCACCTTTCTTCAGCCAATGCTAACTCTGCTTTTGTGGAGTTAGTATGTAGTGAGCTGTCAGTTACTCGCCATTGCTCAGTGGTTCTCTCCAGGTACTCCGGATTCCTCCTCCCGTAAAACTGTCGTGGCACTCCCCCATAACTTGTTACTCTCAGGTGCCGAATAAAAGTGCTGGCTGAATAAGAGTGCTGGGGGGGGGGGGTAACAATTTACACTGAAAAGAATAATAGTGCTGGTGCACAATAAATGTGCTGGCCCGCAAACTCGACTAATTTCACTTGAGTACCAAAATATGTTGCTCCCCTATACTGCTACTGACTTGCCAAGAAATTGCCAAACACAATTTCCAGTTGGTTCGACAACCGTGCTATGACCATTGATAAAAATCTGTATTATACACTTAATTGCTAACTACATTAGAAATTGATATAAAATAACTTTTGCTGTCTTTTCATTGGAAAATTTGATGAAAAAAACCCAGCCTCAGTGGTTGCACTTTCTTTGTCAACACCAATGGTAGAGCATTGTAAAATGTTAATCACTTTATTAAACACAGTTTCAGAACTGGAACTTGCCACTCGCTCCACATTTCCGATGTCAATATATTTATTTCTACCAGGGACCCGCCTATGAGAGAATTTTAGGTAGATGTGACTTCTCCTCTCAGAAAAAGAGGGAAAAGCATGAGCTCTTTTGGGAGAAGTGAAATTTCTAAAAAAAATGCAGAGAAGAGAATTTAATATTTCAAAATTCAACAGACCTTTCAAACTCTGAAAATCGAGTTTGGGGATCCAGTATAGGAGCCATGGCATTTCCTGGGATCTCCTGCCCCCAAAATCTGAAAAAAGATTTTTTTTTCATTTCCCCTGCCATCAGTACAAGTACAGTGCCCTCTGTTCTGCCCCCCCCCCCCCCCCCCCCCCCCCCCCCCCCCCCATTTCTACACTCTTCACAAGCATTGCCCCGCACAGGATTTCGGCAGAGAGAAGTAAAATTTCTAAAGAAAGAAATACTGAGAAGAGATTCCCACGGGAACCCCAGGAAGTGAAGCAGTGCCTGTTCACTGCGGTAAACAGGCTCTGTTTTACTGGTAAAATAGGTCCCTGTCACCAATGCTTGGGAGGTACAAACCCTTTCTAAAATGGGCAACATGGCTTATTAATTCTCACCCTGGTCTTGAGTTGATACTCATGTTGTGGTCATGATTAGCCATTGTGCAAAAATATGTGACCTTAAACACCAATAAATAAATACTGAGAAGAGAATTTAATTTTATATTTCAAAATTATGTGTCAATAAACGTGACAAACACTGAAAATCAAGTTAGTGCCTCCATGGGAACCCTGGAAAGTTAGGTGTTAGGCAGTGCTTGTTTACTGTGGTAAACACACCGTTTTACTGGTAAAATAGGACCCGATCACTAATGCTTGGGGTGCAAGTCCTCTAAAATAGGCAACATGGGGCATAAAAGATTTACTGACCTTAACTTCACCTCCATGTTGTGGTCACGATTAGCCATTGTGCAGAAGTACGTGACCTTAAACACAAATAAATAAATCAAGTTAGTGGGTGGGATCCAGTGGAAGAGCCATGGGATTTCTAAGGAGCCAAACACCTACCCTAAAAACAGTTATTTTTTTATTGGCCTCACTTGGGGAAAATAATAAACGTGATGGGTCACAATAACCGTGATGGTTTGAATTTTTTTCACAAATGAATAAACGTGCCGGCACCTGAGAATACAAGGCAAAGATATGTGAACAAACCAGTGAAAGGTCTGGAGAATTCTATGTATTTTTTGCTCCCTCATATAAGGTGACACTTTGACTTAGCAGTGGTGTTTAGTAATGTCTTGGATGTCTCCACAGGCAACTAAGACTTCACTAGAAACCACTGAATAGCTACTGTAATCTCCATATTCAAGATCAGCGAAAGCCTATACATGTATGTTGAAACACTTGTTACAACATACCACACCTTTAGATCAGTCTAATTTGGGCACAATGGCAAATATGGATGTGGCCTGCATGGTTGGCGAAAAAGCAATGTATTTCCTCTGTTTTAGGTTTTCTGTCCCCGTCTTAAGATGATAGTTTACAACCCCTTGTTATAGATCTTCACCATTATCACTGGTTCCCACCATCCTTTGACGTAAGTTTACTCGACTAACTCGAGAAGGCTTCTTAGTTTCAAACTTGTCATGCCAAAGGCCTATTTGAATGTAAACTAAATTACGCATGGCGTTTACTGAGAATTGCCACAAAAAGCTTCTTAGTTTCAAAGTGTCATGCCAAAGGCCTATTTGAATGTAAACTAAATTACGCATGGCATTTACTGAGAACTGCCACAAACATGAATACAATTGATCTCAAGCTTTAAGTACATGATCATAAAGAATTCACCACAGAAAAAGCAATCGCTGCCGACAGTGTCATATACGACTCTGTTGATGGCAATTGCTTTTCTGTGGCAAACTCTGTGGGTTTTTTAAAGTTATTTATGTGTTGCATTGTTTGGTTTGAAGGTTAGCTCTAAGCTATATTACAAGCATCAGGGAAACCTGGCCAAACTATATGTTGCCAAAACACTTCAAAACTTTGGAAAAAGTTTCAAACTCCTCATAATTTGGGCGCAGTTATCTTATTATTTGGGCACAGCATTTACCGTTGTTAGTTGGGAAGAATTTAAAGGCCTGGAACATAGGACAAGAAACTCATCAAAACTGGAACAATTAAGACCCTGAAGGGTTAAACTCGAGTAATTATTTTAATATAAGGTTTTCTTTTTTCTGACATATATAAATTCATTTATTGGTGTTGAAGGTCACATATTTCTGCACAATGGCTAATCATGATCACAACAGTTTTACGGGTGGAGGAAGCCGGAGAACCTGGAGAGAACCACCGAGCAGTGGTGAGATACTGTCAGCTCCCCAATATACTAACTCCACACAAGCAGGGTTAGCTTTGGTTGAAGACAAGTGCACCCTCGATGTGCAGTACGCCTTAGTACACAATGCCACCGTGCCCCAAGTGGGCAATGGGGGTGAAGTGTCTTGCCCAAGGACAGGTGGGATTCAAACTGAGGACCTCTCGGCTGGCAGCCTGCTCCTTTACCTGCTAAGCCACTGTGCCCCCTTCTTTTTTCTGATAGAATATGTATGGTTGCACTCACGTGTATAACAGTACTCTCAAATTTAAATTATTAAGAAGTAAAAATTGAATCTCAACACAGCAGTTCGTGAGAATCAATTTTAAGGCATGATGCATAGCAACACTCGCTGCAACCTCTGTTTCAGAAGAAGATAGATAAGCACATCACATGAGACCATGTCTTGTCTGTCCTCAAAATAATGTCATAAAATTTCGATGTTCATTCATTAAAAAAGGCAGTTTCTTTATTATTTTTAGCCTGGAGCATGATAATGTATAACATTACACATGGAAAAAAATGTTTACAGCTCTCTTCAGAGTTGACTGTTCATTTAAAAAAAGCAACACAGATATCATGAAAGGCAGTATATTAGATTCTGTTGTTGTCCAAAGAAACTTTTAAGAGAGTAGCATTCCACATTGTTATAAGCTGAGATGGAGATAATTGGAGCAATTTCTTTAGTTCATGTGTTAGGTTCTGGTTCACAGCATCAACGGTATGATGACCGAATGACAGGGATATAAAGAACCCTTTGAAACACCATGTTCTCTTTTTCTGAATTTAGTGTGTCTCTCCACTATAATTAGAAGCTAGGAAATGGGCATTATCCCCCCTAGAAACCTGTATATGTTGAAAAATGTCTCATTGTTAAATGAACTACATCCTCAGAATAGAGGGAGTATATCTGTTGTGTAAAAGTTATCTTCTTTATTTGCATCATGTGGATATTTATGCTGGATCAGAAATCCTTGGAAGGTTGTTCATTAAAATATAATGAGTAAGACAAGTTGTTTTGTGTATTTCTTCCAATCAAATCATGTACAGCTTACTAACTATTTGCTTGCTACTTGCATAATTTTCCTTCCCAGAACAAAAATGCAGTGCAGTGTCCAAAATTTGAAAAATGTCTCTATCTGACTGACTATTCACATGGTTTAGAGATGGCAAATCGAACGCTCGGATATGTAAAAATTATTGGAAAACTGCTTTTATATCATTAACAATTATTCATATATTGCGTGGAATTGAAATACATAGCCTCTCAAGGCAAAAGTCTAAAAATCTATCACACAAGAAAGACTGGTTAACTGGTAGAGTACTGAAAGCCCATATTCAGGTTTTTTTCTGAACTGCAGGTACCAAAAATTGAAGACTTCATATTTTTGTGGATTTCCTTCTTATTGTCTTGGAAGTAAAATTACTTCATCTCCATTGATTTGCATTGTTACAATTTATGGGAGAGTGCCTAAAGGCATAAATTGTAACACGACAAAAATGTGCAAACAGATCTTGAGGCTGAGAAAAAATTTAGCACTCTACGAGTTGAGTTACTTAGACTTTACCATTCAGGATGAAATATTTTGCTAACCGGTCATCCATTCGCATAGATTTAAATTTGCGTAACCACAACGTGAATGAAACAAGTATTCTCGTCAAATTTTGCACACTGCACTGCTCCCACTTAACTGACAAAGTGCTAAATTTTTTCTGGTCATTTGGTTTGTTCATGTGTCTTTGTCTTGCTACAATTTTTGGGAGAGTGCCAAAGGCACTCTCCCATCAATTGTAGCAAGGCAAACCCATACAGATGAAACAATTTCACTTCAATGAAAATATGAAGCACACCGCACAATATGAAAACTTTATATTGTTTTACCAGCACTTCAGAATAAAGTTCAAATATAGGCTTCCAGCAATCTTCCCAGTTAATTGGATAATTCTTAACTAACCCTGTTAATTGTATATAACTTCCGAACTCTGAAGTGATCAAACCATTTTCCAGATGTTCAGAACAATTTTATTCTGTTAATTGCACATCGGTTATAGAGTAAATTCCTGTTTTGGTTAAGATATCTTGTGAGCTATTGAAGAATTTCTTCAACCTCGGATGTCCCAATTTTTATAAACCTTTTTGACCTCGAAATATCCTGTGTGGACATTTAGTCTATTTAGTGATGAACCGATAATCGGCAATCGGAACAGGCCGGGTATGGGGCATCGGCCCGATTATGACAACAGGCAGCTAAAAATCGGCAGTTTCCAGTTATTCTATATTTAACACTGACTATTAAAAATCTCCTTGATATCTGGCCATTTCAGTCAAGTTTCCCCATTAAAAACGTGTATAGGGCATAGAATATTTTGGGATTTGCAGAGCCGAGATATTACGGGATTTACCATCTTCAATCAGTACGAGATCACCACCAAGTACGAGATCGAAGTCACTGGCCTTCAGTCATAGTGCTGTACAACATTACATTGAGTACATGTATAAATAAAATGTGTTCAGCCGGTAGTCTGTAGTACTTCATGATGCAAACATCACAATACAATGAGAAATTAAAATTGGAGAAAAAACTAAAAAAAACACTCTTTTTATTTAATGATAGATGATTGTTACACAATGTAAGTCGCATGGCTGTCACAACCACGTTTTCAGTTTGTCAAGTTCATTTTTTAATTCAGTTACCTCCCTTGATGTTTCTCTCCAGTGTTGATTGCAGAGTACATGTGAACATTGGAGAACACATCAAGGGAGGTAAGTTGAAAAATGAACATTTAATAATAAATTCTGACATGTCACATGTGTACCTGTTAACCATGTATCATACAACTTCACAATACACGTTAACATCAAAGTTACTATTCAGTTAAGACACAAAGTATGTATGCTCAGTGGGGCGCGGTGGCTCAGTTGGTAGAGGTGCAGGCTGCAAGCCGAGAGGTCCTCGGTTCGAATCCCACCTGCGGCAACCGCGTTGTGTCCTTGGGCAAGACACTTCACCCCGATTGCCTACATGGGGGCACGATGACGCTGTGTACTGAGGCATACTGCACGTTGATGGTGCGCATGTCTTCAACCAATCTAACCCTGCCTGTGCTGCGGTGCAGAGTTCAGAGTTACGATGTTGGGGAGCTGACAGCTGCTCGTCGTTGCTCGGTGGTTCTCTCCGGGTACTCCGGCTTCCTCCACCCGTAAAACTGTCACGGTCACGATTAGCCATTGTGCATAAGTATGTGACCTTAAACACCAATAAATAAATAAATAATGTTTGCTCAGTATGTTCCTGGTTAATACAGCCAAATGTATTGTACTCTTACACAAAACCGTATTAACACTATTTACCGGAATGTCACACAATCTTCACAAGAGAACAATATCGTGTGATTGTATCGTTAATAACTATCTTCTTCCCCCACCCCACCCCCCAAAAATGCGAATATTCTTTTGGCTAATATTGCCAATTACTAAACATGCATACTCTAAGAACTTATGTGGTATTAAGCTTTCATAATTGGTGATTTATCAACGAAATTCTGTATTATAACAGGCACCAACTGATTTTCTTCTGTGTTCTATTTCAACCATCGAAATTGGAATCGGCATAATCGCCGAGAAATAATTGGTAATTGGTTCGTAGCAAGTTTTGATAATCGGTTCATTACTAAGTCTATTATATCTTGTTGAATAGTCCTCCATGAGCTCTGTTAAACAAGATATAGAATAAATGCTCAGTTTAACATTAGAATATGGAAATTCAGGCAAATTTGGTTATTTGAATACTCTTGTTAGTTGAATATTTCTTCCTTACAAAATAGCTATTCAATTTCTAGGATTCCACTGTTCTCTGTTACCTAGCTGGGGAATATCACTGGTGGTTAATAAAATGTACCCCAATAAGTTTGGTTGCTCTTTCATCAAGGATTTCTTGATTGTCAGAGTCAACTGAATATCCTTATCAAATCAAGTTACTATATTGTTTTTTGTGAAAGGAGAGAAAAATATTCAATAGGTTTCTTTTGTATTAAAGAGTCTTCGTATTAATTCTTATGTGATGCTGTGATAAAATCATATAGTTCTTTTATTTTGGTCAGGCATCAAGACCAAAAAATGGCCAGAGGACATTGCGATAGAAAATCTTGTCACAAGCCACTTTTTCGTTGGCAGGTGGCATACATTGTACTGTGCATTGTTGATTAATTGGAACTTTAAAAAAGAAATTGCCAAAACAGCTTGAATTCTTTTACTAATTAACCATTGGAAATTATTTTTGGCTTGAAGGGACATGTGTGGGTACCAGGGTAAGCATCATTTGACCACAAAACATCTTTGTTTTTATTATTTTTTTTTGGTGGGGGGGGCTTATAGCCGCTTTAACCACCAATAAATAAATAGATAAATTCTAATGACTCCCAGACTGTTTGGATTATAACAACCAAAGTTGGATTGAATATACATCTTTGGGTGTGTGTGTCGGACCATATGTATCTAGTCTTGACGTACATTTTAGAAAACTGGTGATACTGCTTGTCACATTTGATGTCCCAAAACAATTCATGCTCGTAATTCCTGTACTCTTTTGCTTAGGGTTACCAGACTTGGTATGCATATGCATTGTGTGGGGGAGTGGTACAGACTATGAGTAGTTCTCAATGACCTACATTTTAGAAAATACCTCACAGTGTCCAGCTGGCGATGCCCGCTTACTTCAGCATCATTAGTTTTTGCACTGCCACATGTGATCTGTAGATCTCAGAATACAATGTTCTTGCTATTATTTTATAGGAATTAACTCTTTCACTCGCTGAGTATTTTCAATTTTTTTGTCGGCAAATCTAGTCATGGCTGCTCTGAATTCATCTAAATTTAACTCAAGAAATCATTGGTCAAAAAGTCCATTCTATTTACTGGGTGGAAATTTGATTAAACATGCTTAAATTAAACTTATTTCAGTGACAAGAGATTTTGTGTTCTGGGCAGGAATATACACCAGCAGCATGCAAGGGCTTAAATGGTGTTAGAGTGATCAAAATTATGTTCAGTGGTTTGTACACGATTGCAAAATAATAAACCATTTAAGTTAAAAACCAGCACTATTTGAATTTCTACTTACTGTCCAGAATAATGTTTTCAAACCGCATTTTGTATCTTACTTGTTCCCACCCTGCTCTATTATTCCACTATGCACTGTTGTTAGTACTTGAACATTTTTCAACTTGACTCTGCATTTTTATTGTTCACAGAAGTGAAGGCATTGGAGAATTGAAACTTTCAGCCTTTCTTCACCAGAGAATTCAAATGTACATGTACTCTTGAGTGCCTAATAATCATACATGTATGATTATTATTTTTGAACAAAATTCGCACCTGTATGATCCTTATTTGACCCTGTATGATTATTAATTTTCAGCAATCGAATGTGCAGAGCGGCTGCTTATCTCAAGAAATTCACCAAAACAAACTAGTAAGGTACATGTACAAGCAAACACAGGATACAACGGAAATGTTAATGGGTAGAGAGCTGGAAGCATATATTTGGGCTTCATTCTGAAGTACTACTATCATAACTTTAAGATCTAGTACCCAGTGGATGTGTTTCATACCATCACTGAAACAGAATTAATTAGTCTATAAGGTTTTGCCTTGGTGCAATTTATGGGAGAGTGCCTATAGGCACTCTCCCATAAATTGTAACAAGTCAGATCCATGTGAAAAGTATGATAACCGAGAGAAATTTAGCCCTTCACCACTTCAAGAGCATCAGACGTCTGAAAACGGTTCAGAGTATAGCAGTTGGCTCACATCTTGGAATTTTCCGCCCTATACTCTTATTCGACCCTGTACTATTATTAATTTTTAGGAAATTTTCCACCCTGAACTATTATTTTGCCCTGTACTATTATTAGGCACTCGAAAGTAGTTCTCTGACTTATGTGTCATTCTTTCAAATTTTCAACTTGTGCTCATTACACGCTCGTTTGAAAAACGGGACGTATTATGTGAATGGTCTAGCCATCCATCCTTCTGTCTGTCCATCCATCCATGGACACATTTCGTTTCCGGACGATAACTTTAGTTGTAATGGATTGAGCCGAGTTAAATTTGGCATGTGGATTTAGTAAAACAAAATACAGACAGGATGGGTTCGATTTCCATTTCTAGCGGCCCATTTGCAGTAGCGTTACTGCCCTTTATTAGCTCACCGAAGGGAGCTTAACTTATCACTTGCCGTCCGTCGTCGTCCGTCGTGAACTTTACATTATCGACTACTCCTCACAAACTGCTAGATCAAATTGAACCAAATTTGGTGTGCATGTTCCCCATCATATGTCAATTCAAACTTATACAAATAAACTTGCCGCACCCACAGGGGGCACCACAAGGGGCATAACTCTGATAGCACCCATGAATTTCTTTCCAAAATTCAAAAAAATCATCTTCTTCAGATTCACCAGGCAGAATTCTTTCCTATTTGGTATACATCATCTCGGGGGGGGGGGGGGGGGGGGGGGGGGGGGGGGGGGGGGGGTCAGATTCAAAATTGTTCAAATCGGTCCCCTGGATTCATATTTGAACTTAGTGCATTTCAGGCAAATTTCTTAAAAAATCTTCTTCTCCAGATCCAGCATGCAGAATCTTTTGATATTTGGTATGCAACATTGTGGGGTGGATCTGATTCAAGTTTGTACAATTCGGCCCCCTGGGTTCATATTTGGGATCAGTATAGGAGCTCAAATTCGAACTTAGTGCATTTCAGGCAAATTTCTGTAAAAATCTTCTCAAGATCCAGCAGGAAGAATCTTTTGATATTTGGTATGCAACATTGTGGAGTGGATCTGATTCAAGTTTGTTCAAATCGATCCCCTGGATTCACATTTGGGCTCAATATGTAAGCCCAAATTCGAACTTAGTGCATTTCAGGTAAATTTCTTTAAAAAATCTTCTTCTCCAGATCCAGCAGGCAGAATCTTTTGATATTTGGTATGCAACATTGTGGGTGGATCTGATTCAAGTTTGTTCAAATCGGCCCCCTGGATTCATATTTGGGCTCACTATAGAAGCTCGAATTCGAACTTAGTGCATTTCAGGCAAATTTCTTAGAAAATCTTCTCCAGATCTAGCAGGCAGAATCTTTTGATATCTGGTATGCAACATTGTGGGGTAGATCTGATTCAAGTTTGTTCAAATCAGCCCCCTGGGTTCATATTTGGGCTCACTGTGGAGCCCGAATGATAACTTAGTTAAAAAATGAGGAATTTTCTTTAAAAATCTTCTTCAGATCCAGCAGATGAATGCTTTTGATATTTGGTATGCAGCATCCTTAGGGGGTAAGATTCAAGTTTGTTCAAGTCATGTCCCTAGTTCCATAAAAATTGTCTCTCATGACTTCATTCCTTTGTAGTGTTGATGAACCATGTCTAACTGAATGTGACCCCAAATACTTCTTTGAACCACTTTGGCTGGTGAGCGATTAAGGCTCTTGGGGCTCTTGTTTATGGAATTTAGCAGAGGTTCTCGTTTCCGGACGATAAGATGTTATACACAGAATGGAAAGAAATTTGGTATGTGGGTTTATTACAGCAAAATACAGGATGAGTTTCATTTCGGTTTTGAAAGCCCATTTACAGTAGAGTTATGGCCCTTTGTTTATGAGAATTTAGCCTATTTTTTTTTGTTTCTGGATAATAGCTTCAGTTATAATGGATCGAATGGAGAGAAATTTGGTTTATACACCCGTTTGGAAAATTATGTGAATGGTCTCGCCATCTGTCTATCTGTCCGTCCATCCATCCATCTGTTTCTAGCGGCCCATTTGCAGTAGAGTTATGGCCCTTTATGGGAATTTAGTCCAAGTTCTCGTTTCCAGACGATAACTTAAGATGTTATACACGGAGTGGAAAGAAATTCGGTATGTGGGTTTATTTCGACTTAGAACGGGCGTATTTTGCCATGCCAAGCAGTACTCTTGTTGAATTATTTGTCTAACAGTATTTTCTTTCTTTTTGTAGAGACATGAATTCCCAACCTCAAAAGACAGAACCTGATCCTGATGCTATAAAAATGTTTGTTGGGCAGATTCCTCGTTCAATGGATGAAAATGAATTAAGAAAATTGTTTGAAGAAGATTTTAAGTTTGGTCCAGTTTGTCAGTTAAATGTTTTACGTGATAAAGTTACGGGTCAAAGTAAAGGTAAGGAAAATTTAAGGAGATGAGTTCTCTTTCGATCATTTGTGATACAGAGATTTGGATAATTTGGGTCATTTATTGCAGTGCACACAAAATAACTGGATACTTTGTTACTATATGGGAAGATATCTATCCGTACAGTGTGGCTGCCATGGACTGATCACTTTCCACAGACACAATAAATAGACAGAACACGATGTGTGTTTGAATCAGTGGGTGATTTACATAAGCTGGAATGGCCTAGTCATTTTTCATGAGAGCTGTAGGCTCGAGCGAAATAGGACTACGCCATTCCAAAGGGTTATGTAAAACACCCACTGATTCAAACACACATCATGTTCTGTGTTCATAACACATCCCACGCGTTAAAATTCATTTAGGCCACACAAAGTAGATCTTCTGTTTCTCAGGCCATTATTTGTGAAATTGCATTCGGGCGAGCGGTTTTTTATTTTATTTTTTATTTCAGTCATTACTTTTTTGCCATCAAAAGGTCATGTTCTTGGTTCAAGTTTTAGGCCTCCTAATTTGCAGAATAGCATGGGTGGTTTTGTATTTCATCCCTTGAGTGCAAGAAGACTTTGCAATGCTAAAGCATTGCAAAGCCTTGCACTTAAGAGACAAATTCATCAGTTTTTTTAACTTGGGTAAAATATCAGACATAAACCATTTAATTTTTATTTTTTTAAGTTTAAATTGGTTATTAAAAGAGAGCATGTGGCAGCCAAAAGGACCATGCGGGAGGGCCTGAGAAACAGATTTTTTATTTTTTAGGCCTTAAATAAACTTATTTATTCCAGTGTTTAAACCCCAAGGTGAAGAAGAGTCCATTTGTTCTGTTTGAAGATGTACTGGTCAAATGGATCGATAAAAAATCAAAACAACCTTTTGGGATCCAGTCTAAATTACATTCGTTATCTATTCTGTTTGTTGAAATTCGTATCGCTATTTGTCTTTTTGCTGGTGTCCATTCACGTCTAACCATTTGTGGCTATTACTGTTAGTAAAAATATAAGTACAAATTTGGGCAGATTTGCAAAACAGCTGGGAGAAACTTTCTTTTAAAGAAGTTCGAAGCATGTCCTGATGTCCAAAGATTTACCAAAATGAAGTTGACCAATTTAGATATAACGGGATCCACAGATGCGACGGCCACAGGACTGGGTTAACCCTTTACCTAACATGAAAAGCAGACGACACTTGCAAAAAAAAATTCTTGAATAACTAATTTTTTTCAATTTTTGTCTCAAAAACATAGGTTATGACCCCTCGGAACGAGCTCGACGAGCTCGTTCCAACGAGGGGTCATAACCTATGTTTTTGAGACAAAAAGTGAAAATATATTGAAAATTAATTGGTGATTTTTGAGGATAGCGCTGGCCGGTTTTGGCTGTTACGTTGGGTAAAGGGTTAATGTAGTGGTTGGAAATGATTGGGTTTTTTTAATATTGTCTCATTTTTGGTTAACTAATTTTTTGTGAACCGTCTTTATTTTGCCTTGGTTGTTTTTATTTTCACACTACGGACAGACGATTGATAATTGTATAATGAAATTTGGAAACTTTTCAAAGGAACTAGTATAAATGGTGCTGAGAAAAAAGTTCTGGCTTGTACATCACCAGTTGAATACAGAAACATTTATGTCATCGCGGCGGTTCCGTTAAATACAAGGGTTTAATGTTTCAAAGATAATTCCTTTGATTATTATCATAGGAAAAATCATCAAATATTTAATTAATGGAGCACCTTAATGGAGCACCGGGTTGTATAATTCAGTCCTGGAAATGAGACGGGTGCGAGTGCAATTGCTCCAGTCAGCACCCATGTTTTCTATTTTACGGAAGCTAAAAATGCACTTTTTGAAAAACATTGTGGAGCAGCACTAATATACTGTGGGTGCATATAAATGTGTGTTGTTTTAAGAAAGCTGCACTCTCTGGCCAGTGGCAAGATGCTGTCATAGTTCAGCAGCCCTTACACATTTAAAATTTCTGGTGTTTGTTGACAGTATTCCCTCAAAATTCATATACTAACATTTTATAGGTGCAATTTACTACCGTCTGATTTCACGGGAGCTTATGACTGCACTCGTCAATTTTGTTCATTTCCAGCACTCAGATTATTGGAAGTGCAAGGAAGAATTAACACTACTACCAGTTCCATAAACTGTTGAATATAACTTGGGCTGCTGCACAGCAGCCATGACTAGATTTGATAAAAAAATATTTAAGAGTTAACTGGGTTTGCTAAATAATTTTTCAAAGGTGATTTGAAACATGGGTAATTTTTTCCAAAGATATGCTACCAGCACAATTAACCTTAGTTTAGCAAGTTTTTGTTCATGAATAATTGTTTTGTTACAATTTATTGGAGAGTGCCAATAGGCTCTTTCCAATTAATTGCAACCATACAGTTTTATATAAAAAAAATTCTTCTACTTCTGAGCAAAAACATCAAGCTAATGCATACAGTGTAAAGCCACCATAGTGGCTTCCAGCACTTTTCAATGGAGCCATGATGGTGGCTCCTAGCTCTCAACCAGTTAAACTTCAATAAATAGGGCAGATTGGGGGTATGATGTCTAGTACATGGACTGGGCTACCACAAAACACTTATGGAATGGAGTTTCCACTCGAATAAAAACTCCTATGTAAAAGCAAACAGTACAATGATCAGAAAAGTAGTTACAAAATTCTGATCGAGTCGAGATAAAATTGTGATGTGATTGATAACACTGAGGAAAACTGTCAGTTAAAATGTATGAAAATTGATGCAAAATTGAGATTTCCATGATGAACTGAATGTCAGCGTTGGACCGTAATTTTTATTCCAATAAGTAGATTAAAGTGAATCATTACATAGCCATATATATAAAACAACACAGTCTGCATCCTTGCTGAAGGTGCTATTCTTTTCAAATTATCAAGTCATTTATTGGTCATTGGTTTCAAATTTCTCTTGATTTAGTTTCTGTTGTGTTCAGCTTCTTAAAACAAAATTGTGTTTCTCAGTTGAGATTCAAACAAAATTCTTTTTCGGTCATTTAGCTGATAGACCATTTTTGTAATAATGTTACTGTAAGGACAAGCAAAGTTTTAACCAATGGACCTTCACATTGAATCCAAGGTCCATTGGCTAACATTTTTCTGTTCCATCTTGTGTTATCATAGGAATTGATGGTTATTGCCTGGGTGGAAACTCTACTCTGTGAGTGTTTTATTGGTAATCCACTCTCTAAGTTTTGTAGGTGAGTGGAATGAAATTTGAAGAAGGGCATCCTTTGACTCATTTCAACTCCTTGGATATATTATGGATTATGTTATAATGGGCTTTACAATATTGTCATCTCAGGAGATGAAATTAGCAAAATCAATTCATAGATTTCTCTTTCATGTAAAGATTGAAGGATGG
The DNA here is from genome assembly GCA_031216915.1 of Pictodentalium vernedei. NCBI lineage: Eukaryota > Metazoa > Mollusca > Scaphopoda > Dentaliida > Dentaliidae > Pictodentalium > Pictodentalium vernedei. The sequence continues at coordinate 639,784,613 of CM062296.1, read as the reverse complement.
AACTTCGATAGTTCTGGCATTTACGTCAAGGAAGGCTACATCTATGATTACCTGTTATCTTTTAAGGTATGCACAGCAGTGAACGACATGTATAGGTTTGATTTTATCAAAAAAAACTATGTATTGAGACAAGATCAGTGAACAGTTAAACAGATTTACTCCTTCATTCCAATATATTTGTAATTGTAGAATCCATAGACAATCTGTTCGTTCCTATGACTACCCTCATATAGACAGTATCCCTGGGAAACATTGTCATCATTATTGAGCAGGTAGAAAATACTGACAAGTAATTATTAACCCCATGTTACATATTATTGACTTGCCCCTGAGGACATATGTTCTCTGCACTGAAGATCTTGTTTTTCAAATACAAGAATTTTCAGATAATAAATTAGACGGTAGGCAAGTTGAACTCTCCAACCTGCTTGAAAGAATTTTGAATTTTTCTTCAAAGTTCAATAAACTGCCATCCTGAGGGAAACTTCAGTGATACATTGCTGACAAAACAAGGCATGTACAAATTTGGCAAAGGATTCTTTCATTCACCTGTCATTTGTGTAAAATGAAATAAAGCAACCAATTTTTTGTTGACCTTCATTACTAGATCCTAGGAACAAATATGTTTCTCAAATTGGCATTCATTTCCAATCCTTGGATGCTTAATTTTGTTTGGGTCACTTATCACAGCAGGGAAACAGGTGCCCTAACAGACAGCTTTTATTAGGTATACTTGAAAGTTACATTCTAAGAATCCTGGCAGTTGCTTCTAGGCTACCCTTGGCTGACTAAAAACAAAGTCCCTGGGTGCAGACTGTCAAAGTGTGGAAAAAGCTGTATGATGTATAAAAACTCCAGGCCTCTAAAGCATAACTGGTTGAGTGCTACAAGCCACTACCAGGGCTTTCAGAAAAATGAGGATTCCAGAGCAAAAGCCAATATTTTCCTTGCTCATGTTTCATATTCAGTCAAACACAAATAATATTTTGTTCATACATTATGCTGCAAGCGACAATAACATGAACCGCCCAGGTCAGAGTTAAGAGAAAAGAACTAAACCTGTCCGATATTACACTGACTGTGTTAGCAAAAATTAAATCCAGTGAGGCATTTCAAGACGGAAGTATTAGCTCATGTTGCGTAATCTTGGAGATAATTGTATAAAGGATTATAGTGGTAATTAACTTCTGAACATCAACTCCGTCTCAAGAAAACACTGCAGTCTTGTGGACACGTGCACATTTTATTCTGTCTACAATTTCACCTTGAAAATAACATTAATGAGCAATACATTACACTGACAATTCTTCTTGAATTTTTTCAATCACCCCACGCTGAATTAACATACAGCTTTAAAATGTTGAGAACAAAAAATGTCCTCATTATATTATACGTTAAATTAATGTCACAGCGAACTCAGTTTCAATTATTTCTATTCAAACTTCATTAACAGTGTTGTTCATTTTAAATAGTTTAGGCTACAGTTCTAATTTTTCTGTGAGCGTGCGGGCATTGGAAAAAACAAGTGGTTAGAGTCGGCTTCTGATTTTCGTTTTTTTCCCCCCGTATTTTATCCTTCAAACGATCGATAACACCAACACATCGAATGCAAGAACAAACACAGGTACTCTGCACAAGCTGAGAAATCGAAAGAAAATGATATTTTATAGCAGTTTTGGATTGATGCTGTCATAACCGCATAATATAAATATAAACTTTTATATTTAATTATATTCTATTATGGGGGCACGACAGGATCCATAAAAAATGCTATCGGATATCATTTTTATTTTAGATTTCTCAGCTTGTGCCAAGAACCTGTGAGAACAAGACGAGAAAAATAATTTTTATTATTGGGGAGATTGAGAAAAATGGGGTACTGTACAGTAGAGTAGCCATGGAATGGCACTTTTCCACGTGCCCATGGTGGTCGTGAACAAGCGTGTGGAAAGACAACAAAATTTATGGACAGAAAAAAATATACGGCTTGGGCATATAGTACAACTGCCCATGGCATTAATACGTTGCATGGGCATTGCCATGCTGGGAATTAAAAGCCACGCCAATAGATTATTGATGATCTTCACAAATTCAAGCAATTTTTTTTGAGATAGTCTTAATGTCAATCTCTGCTAAATAATGCATCAAATATTTTAAGCAACGTTTTGTCATTCCTCGCATCCAGCTGTTGCTGATTGAGGCAAAACAATTACTCTCGGGGTCCAAATAATAGTACAGTCCCAAATAATAGTACAGGGTGGAAATTTGGTTAAAATTAAATAATAGTACAGACCCAAATAATAGTACAGGTGGGAATTTCCAATTTTCGGAAACAAATTATTAAAACAATAGTAAGCCCAAAAAATTTAACTAGAACAAATTTTGTATGAGTGATACTGGTAGAGCTGTCTCGGCATTGAAATTTGTTAACCATGTCGATTTTTGATTTTTTGTGACTACTATTACTAGTAAAAGTTTAAAACCTTTCTACTGATATTAATAACACACATGCTTCATTCAGTCTTTCGAGTTGGAAGACCAGACCAAATCTGCCATGACCGATCATGGCTGGACATTGTTCCACACTAAAATGTAAACAACCGCAAAAATGCATTTTATTTGATGACAAAGTGCAAACTATTCACAGGTAGCTTTCCGAAGTCGAGTATTTTAAGAGGAATGGTAAGTTGAATCAGGTGCATCTGTTTATGTTTACGTTTTGGTGAGGGACAAGTATCTACTAGTACCCATCACACATCGGTCACTGTGCATTGTTGGTCTGGTCTTAGTCATTGTATGACTGTGGCCTGGAGCCTAACCCCCACCCCCTACATAGGCTCCACACAGTCATTGAGAAGCTCGACCAAATTCAATCTGACTAAAAATTGACATTCGACCCGGCTCACTTCACGCATCGTTTTGCCGATTAATAAATCACAGATAAGCATTGTGCTTACCGCTTTCAATTCGTGATACATTTATTTACGTGTCAGAATCATTTTCTGGCGAGGACATGGTAGTGATATGAAGAAATCTCGAAAAACATCCAAGTACAAGAATTTCAGCCAACTATTTTTTTGAAGAGGGCAGGACATTTGAATATAAACAACGCTATCTACGCACGCGCACGAAAGGCAAGAGACTTCACTCAGGCCTTCAAAATCATTTTGTCGTTTCCTTATATTTCATTTTGCTCACTCGCGAACTGAACGTCTTGGCTAAACAAGCGGCTATGGGTTCTTCACTGAAGACTTTTACATCGCGTGGCTTAGTTCGAAGCGATGAGAATTGCCTGTTTTCTTAGGGGTTTCAAAATGTATTAAAATGTGAAAGGAAACCGCGTTGGGGCGGGGAATGTACACGCGACGATTTTAGAGACTCGTGTCTTTTGCAGAAACCGGGTGAAATGGGACGTTATTTTGTTACCTAAACCACATTTTAAACCCCTAAGAAAACAGTCAATTCTCGTCGCTTCGAACTAATGTAAAAATTTTCGGTGAAGAACCGATAGCCGCTTGTTTAGCCAAGACGTTCAGTCGCGAGTGATCAAAATGAAATATAAGGAAACGACAAAATGATTTTGATGGCCTGAGTAAAGTCTCTTACCATTCGTGCGCGTGCGCAGATAGCGTTGTTTATATTCATATATACAGAACAGCTCCCCTTCTCGATAAATGGGCTAATCTAAATTGTGCGTTAATTGGAAGTTGGACCGCAGGAATTATTTTTCTGCGGGTACACTGGGGTACACGGCAATATACTGGCTGTTTGCGAGAATGTTTTATGCCCGGGTGAACACACAGTGCGTTTTTATGAAGATAAACTGCTACTATTACACAATTGTTTTGGGTGATGTTTCCGTGAATTTAAAACTGATTTATACAATCAGCTGTTGTTTATTATGATAAAGGAGTGAAGTTGAGTTCCTCACATTTTGGCAATTCATATTTTGCTGAAATTACATAATCGTACAGACCCAAATAAGGGTCGTACAGGTGGGATTTTATCCGAAAAAATAATAATCGTACATGTACGATTATTTGGACCCTGAGAGTATATACAGTGTTCGGTTAATTTGGGGAATGTAAACAGACAGTTACCCCAACTGGAAGCAAATTTTACCCCCAGGCACTCTCAGAGCACTAGATTTTTCAAACAAACTTTTCCCGATGTGGGAGTCCACCAACTTCCAGGACCACAACCCACTCGGGACCTTCGTGTCTCAGGACATGCCTTGCAGCCTCAGAATATTGCTCAGCCCCCAATGTGGATGTGGCCCCACCCAGCACCCCTACCTCCCCCATTTCGGCATGGCACTGTCATGATCAAGTCAGTAACAATGATTGCTGTTGACAGAGAAGTTATCAATCAAGAATTAAGAAAGAAAAATACATTTAAAAAAGAGCCACTTTCACCAGTCATGTGGTTTTGGTATTTAACTAGTTGCCTCCATGTACAAAAAATACTGTACGCTATTTATCCCTAGAGCAAACATCATTCAAAAGTCAGTCTTGTGGTTGTGCGTCCAATCACCAGAAAAATTGTCCTTTGGGGTGATTCGACAATCTGATTATTGCATACACTTACTGGGATAAATAGTTAGTTAAAGGAAGGCATATCTCTGTAGGACAGACAACAAGGAAAGTAAGTAAGTTTCAACTTTTTATTCAGCAATAACAACGAGTAGCCGGTATTTTTTCATGAGAGCTAAGTGTTTCACGTGTGCAAGAATCTAGACATGTTTCTGTTCAGTGCAAGTACACTTCGCTCCATTGAAAAGACTAGCGCCTTTTCTAATCTATTAAACTTGTTAACTTGCTTTTTCTCCAATTTTTTTTCAAAAAAAGATTTGTACAGAAAATTATGTAACCCTCCATTGGAATGCGCGTAGTGAACTCATGCCATTGAAATGTCACCTGATTAGTTTTTATTGAATTTTTTTTAAAAATGATTTTTTCCGCGGATCAGTGCAGCAGATTTGTAAGTAGAGATTCAACCTGCAGACAAGCGACGATGCCACGCCATGATTTTCAATATTATGGATGTGGGTGAAATCTCCTCCACAACAGTTTAAGTAACTATGGTCAGTTACTTGCGCTAAAGTTTGAACCAACATAGAACTCTGTAAACACTGTTATTAGCTTACCTTGAGAGAGTCAAGATAAGCTATTGCCATCACGCATGTGGACGTCTGTTAGTCTGTGTGTCAATTCACATTTTCCTTTAGCACAGGCTACACCCCACAGTTCTTGTCTGATCGTCACAAAATTTCATATGCAGGTTTGGGGTCATATCTAGATGAGAACGTCCCTTTTGGTCGCGATCGGTCAACCGGTATGGCTGCCCGAGCCCAAGACACGAAAACCATTATCACAGTCTACAGGTCGTATTTATGAAGGGATTTTATTGTAACTTGGTAGGATGCCTCTGTATAATGCCTAGATGAGAACGTCCCCTTTCGGTCATGATCTGTCAACAGTGATGGATGCCCAAGCCCGAAACCCAAAAACTTTTAGCACAGTCTGCAGGTCATATTTAATATGGAGGGATTTCATTGTAACTTGGTAGGATGACTCCGGATGATGTCTAGATGAGAACTTCCCCATTTGGTTGCGATCTGTCAACTGTGACGACTGCCCGAGCCCAAAACCCGAAAACCTTTATCACAGTCTACAGGTCATATTTATCTAGGGATTTCATTGTAACTTGGTAGGTTGACTTCATATAATGTCCAGATGAGAACGTCCCCTTTTGGACGTGATTAGGCAATTGTGACGGCTACAAGGGCCTGAAGCCTGAAAACCTTTACCACAGTCTACAGGTCATATTTTTGAAGGGATTTAATTGTAACTTGGTAGGATGACTCCAAATAATGTCTAGATGAGAATGTCTCCTTTTGGTCGCGATCATTCAGCCTTGATGGCTGCCCGAGCCCAAAAACCTTTAGCATAGTCCATAGTTCGTATTTATGTAAGGATTTCATTGTAACTTGTTAGGTTGACTCCATATAATGCATAGATGATGACATCCCCTTTTGGTCGTGATTGGTCAACTGTGACGGCTACAGGTGCCCGAAGCCCGAAAACCTTGAGCACAGTCTACAGGTCATATTTATGAAGGGATTTCATTGTAACTTTGTAGGATCACTCCAGATGATGCCCAGATGAGAATTCCCCTTTTGGTTGCGATCATTCAACCATGATGGCTGCCCGAGCCAGATGCCCGAAAACCTTTAGCACAGTCTACAGGTCATATTTATGAAGGGATTTCATTGTAACTTGGTAGGTTGACTTCATATAATGTCTAGATGAGAACGTCCCCTTTTGGACACGATTGGGCAACTGTGACGGCTACAGGGGCCCAAAGCCCGAAAACCTTTAGCACAGTCTACAGGTCATATTTATGAAAGGATTTCATAGTAGATTGGTAGGATGACTCCAAATAATGTCTAGATGAGAACGTCCCCTTTGGTCGCAATCATTCAGCCTTTATGGCTGCCAGAGCCCAAAAACCTTTAGCATAGTCTATATGGATGACTCCAAATAATGTCTAGATGAGAACGTCCCCTTTGGTCGCAATCATTCAGCCTTTATGGCTGCCAGAGCCCAAAAACCTTTAGCATAGTCTATAGGTCGTATTTATGGAAGAATTTCATTGTAACTTGTCAGGTTGACTCGATATAATGCCTAGATGATGACATCCTCTTTTGGTTGTGATTGGTCAACTGTGACGGCTACAGGGGCCTGAAGCCCGAAAACCTTGAGCACAGTCGACAGATCATATTTATGAAGGGATTTCATTGTAACTTTGTGGATCACTTCAGATGATGCCCAGATGAGAATATCCCCTTTTGGTGTGATCATTCGACCATGATGGCTGCCCGAGCCCAAAGCCCAAAAACCTTTAGCACAATCTACAGGTCATATTTATGAAGGGATTTCATTGTAACTTGGTAGGTTGACTTCATATAATGTCTAGATGAGAACGTCCCCTTTTGGATGCGATTGGGCAACTGTGATGGCTACAGGGGCCCAAAGCCCGAAAACCTTCAGCACAGTTTGCAGGTCATATTTATGAAGGGATTTCATTGTAACTTAGTAGGATGACTCCAAATAATGTGCAGATGAGAACGTCCCCTTTTGATCGCGATCATTCAGCCTTGATGGCTGCCCGAGCCCAAAACCTTTAGCATAGTCTATAGGTCGTATTTATGGAAGGATTTCATTGTAACCTGTTAGGTTGACTCCATGTAATGCCTAGATGATGACATCCCCTTTTGGTCGTGATTGGTCAAGTGTGACAGCTTCAGGGGCCCAAAGCCCAAAAACCTTGAGCACAGTCTACAGGTCATATTTATGAAGGGATTTCATTGTAACTTCATAGGATCACTCCAGATGATGCCCAGATTAGAATGTTCCCTTTTGGTTGTGATCATTCAACCATGATGGCTGCCTGAGTCCAAAGCCCAAAAACCTTTAGCACAGTCTACAGGTCATCATTGTAACTTGGTAGATTGACTTCATATAGATGAGAATGTCCCTTTCTGGTCACGATCATTCAGCCTTGATGGCTGCCGGAGCCCAAAACCCAAAAACCTTTAGCGCAGTATATAGGTCGTATTTATGTAAGGATTTCATTGTAACTTGTTAGGTTGACTCCATATAATGCCTAGATGATGACATTCCCTTTTTGTCGTGATTGGTCAACTGTGACGGCTACAGGTGCCCAAAGCCCGATAACGTTGAGCACAGTCTACAGGTCATATGTATGATGGGATTTCATTGTAACTTTGTAGGATCACTCCAGATGATGCCTAGATTAGAATTCCCCTTTTTGTCGTGATCATTCAACCATGATGGCTTCCCGAGCCCAAAACCCGAAAAACTTTAGTACAGACTACAAGACGTATTTGTGAAGGGATTTCATTGTAACTTAGTAGAATGACTTGGTATAATGTCGAGATGAGGATGTCCCCTTTTAGTAGCAATCGGTCAACCGTCATGGCTACACAGGTCTGAAGCGTGAAAATCTTTAGCACAGTCTACAGGCCATATTTATGAAGGGATTTCAATGTAACTTGATAGGATGACTCGTTTTGGAATAATTTCACTGTAACTTGGTAACTTTTGTTGACATACGTTAACTGTGAGGGCCACATACATTAACTGTGAGGTCATATTAACCCATCCCTCTTCCCTTTAGTACAGTGTACACCTCATATTTTTTTTTGAAAAACATAGCATACAGGGAACAGAAATTAACATATTCCCAATTTTTAGCTCACCTGACTGAAAGTCACGGTGAGCTTTTCTTATCACTCTTCGTCCGTCATCCATCCGTCGTCTGTCGTCCTTCGTCCTGCGTGAAGGTGGTGTTTGAGCCTTTTTCTCCTAAATCACTGGCCACATTTTAATTAAATTTCATGTAAGTAGTGTTTATATAGGGGCATTTTGTTTTTGATGCAAATTAGGTTTTGGCTCATATTGAACAAAGGGATGGGGAAAAAATGGCCTAATTTTTTGAAAATCTTCTAATGAACCACCAGTAGCAGAGACTTGATATGTGGTATACAGAGTCCTTTTGAGGTTTAGAATCAAGTTTGTTCAAGAGACGTTTGTCGGGCATTGTTTGCCTTCGTTATGGGAGGGACAAAAATTTTGACCATGCCTAAAATTTCTATTTTCAGAACCGTGAGGTCGATTTGAACCAAATTTGATATGAGATGATAATGGGTCCTAAGTAGTTGATTGATGCAAAAATTTTTTTTCTCATTGCCCCGTGGGAACCTCAGGAGCTAAAAATAGGAAAAACCTTAAAACTGCCATATCTCCAAAACTACAGAGAATTCTTATTTTGTATAAAGCTTACTTTTATCCAGTAGAATAGAATGGTTAAAAAAAATTCCTATCGGTTTGATCACAAGGTACTTTTTTCAGGACTTTGAAAAAGTGCGGAGTCAGCACTTTTTAACACTGTAGGCAGTGGGAAAAACATTAAAAAATCTTCTCCAGATCCAGCAGGCAGAATTTTTTGATATTTGGTATGCAACATTGTAGGGTGGATCTGATTCAAGTTTGTTCAAATTGGCCCCCTGGGTTCATATTTGGGCTCAGTATAGGAGCCCGATTTCGAACTTAGTGCATTTCAGGCAAATTTCTTAAAAAATCTTCTCCAGATCCAGCAGGCAGATTCTTTTGGTATTTGGTATGCAACATTGTGGGGTGGAATGATTCTAGTTTGTTCAGATCGGCTCCCTAGATTCATATTTGGGCTCACTATAGAATCTCGAATTCGAACTTAGTGCATTAAAGGCAAATTTCTTAAAAAAATCTTCTTCTCCAGATCCAGCAGGCAGAATCTTTTGATATTTGGTATGCAACATTTTGTGGTGGATCTGATTCAAGTTTGTTCAAATCGGCTCCCTGGGTTTATATTTGGGCTCAATATAGGAGCCCAAATTTGAACTTAGTGCATTTCAGGCAAATTTCTTTGAAAATCTTCTTCTCAAGATCCAGAAGGCAGAAACTTTTGATATTGGGTATGCACCATGCTTAGGGGGGTGAGATTCAAGTTTGTTCAAGCCAATTTCCTGGGTTCATATTTGGGCTCACTGTGTAGCCAGAATTAAAACTTAGTTCAAAATGAGGAATTTTCTTTAAAAATCTTCTTCAGACCCAGCAGTCGGAATATTTTGATATTTGGTATGCAGCATCCTCAGGAGGGTGAGATTCAAGTTTGTTCAAGCCATGTCCCTAGGACCATATTTGGGCTCACTGTGGGAGCCTGAATGATAACTTAGTTCAAAATGAGGAATTTTCTTTAAAAATCTTCATCAGATCCAGCAGTCGGAATGTGTTGATATTTGGTGTGCAGCATCCTTAGGGGGGGGGGGGGGGGGGGGGGGGGGGGGTGAGATTCAAGTTTGTTAAAGCCAAGTCCCTGGGTTCATATATGGGCTCCTTGTGGGAGCCCGAATTATAACTTAGTTCAATATGAGGAATATTCTTTAAAAATCTTTTTTTTTTTAGATCCACTGGTCAGAATCTTTGGATATTTGGTACAAGCTTTTCTTAGGAGGAGCAGATGCAACTTGTTGAAATCAATTCTCCGGGCTGATATTTAGGCTACCATGTCAGGTGAGCGCCCTCAGGCCCCCTGGGGCCTCTTGTCACAATTCTTGTCTAAATATTTCATAATCCTTTCATAAACATTGAACATTATCCTTTTCATCAAACAAAACACAGATAAGTTAAGCTACAGTGTCATTGACACTTTCATTTTGTTTTCTACATTTGCTTTATCTAATGGTTTCTCTTTATACAATGAGAAAGGTGAACTGTTCGGGTGGAATGTCAAGGTCCAGATGAGTAAGTACGCCATTTTTCATTTCGAACTGCCATGTGTATATTGTTACTGAATGTGACAAGTTCAAAATGCTTACTTTTTTGTTTTGTTGAGTAAGTATAAATAAGTAATATGAATCTTCGTTTTGCTCTTTTTATAGTACTCCCTAGATTGCTTTTCCCAAGAATGAAGATAATCAATTTACCTCAAACTGCATGCAGCAGTCCGTCGATTGAGAATGAGAGGGAGTGGCATCTGTAGTTTGAAAACTCGCCTTCAGTGGCATCAATGGCGTAAAATGTATTTGTTTGGGTGGGAGTAGGGGGTGGGCAGTATGCGAATCTTCGCAAGGTGATGAGTGATGAACATTGCAAAGTGCGTTACATGGGAAATGCACTTAGGTGTAATGTGGGGTGTGGGGGTGGGGGCTGAGTGGTGGTCATTCAATGAGAAATTCATCCCTTATTTATAGGGTGGCAGAGGTAGGGGTGGAACAGAATCATGTCATATTTCGAAGGGCTCTGAGCCACTGAAATTGGTTTTATTTTCTTGTTCCTTGTTTGTTAGCGAATCCATTTCAATTAAAAAAAGACAATCTTCGAACCAAATAGATTACGCGCTCTGTGAAAAACGCATAGAAATATATAAATTCATATTAAATACGGTTGTGCTAAAGTCTTTATTTAATATTAATATATACATGGAATCTTGTTTTCACAACTATGGGGAAAATCAAGTGTTTATTTTGAAATGGTTGTCGTTTAAATCATTAGTAATAAATTGTGAAGCGTTTTGCAAAGAGGTAAAATTGATCGGCATAACTTTATTTGGTACTAATATTTCTTATAATTTCTTTTCACAACTTTGGGAAAAGTTATCCCTAATTCTTAGAAAAGGTTGTCGTTCAAATCTGTCGGCAATAATTATACAGCAAATATCACCTAATCTGTTTTGCAGTACAGTCTGCGAAACCAGTCAAAGCAATAATCCATTTGTCTTGTATTTTCCGAGTTTTTAATCAAATGTCAGATACAGATCTCAGAAATACTCTCGGACAGTCGTCGGCAATTTGTGAATGATCTTGAGACATAGTTCCTCGGACCTGAGCGATTCATGTAATCGTCACTTGCAGCGTAGTGTATAAATTTGTTTCATTACAGCTTATTGGAGAGTGCCTGTGGGCACTCTCCATTACTTTGTAATAAAACATATTTTTAATAACAAATTCACACCATCAATAATAATCTAGCTCTCAACCATTTGACTTTCTCTGAACCTTGCTGATTTTATAATGGTGATAAAACTTTGTTTTCTTTGGCTCTTATGATGTAATATGATGTATCACACTGCTTGAAAAGGCTCTCTGAGAACTTTCCTAATGTCTGCCTTCACAGCTTATCATTGCAATAATGAAGGAAATTAGTAGTGGTGTTCAAGTTTGTTTACCTCCCTCTGCCTTTGCACTAACACTTGTATATAGTTCAAAGAGGGCAAATTATTACTGCAGGGTTTAAATACCTGTGCAAATCAGAATCTATTCTCATAGATGATTCTTTCAAAGAAAATGTGAATCAACTTTGATTCTTGCAAAATGTTCATTTGATTGTTGCCGTAGATTCTGAAATTGTCCATAAAGGCCTGAAGAATTCTGTTTATCTTTTGCTCCCTCAAAATAAACTCACATTGTGCCTTAGCAGTGGTGTCTTGTGAAGCCTTGGTTGCCTATACAGCCAGCCAAGACTTCACAAGAAACCACTGCGAAGGTTCTACATCTACCACCAGCAAGTCCACCAAAACTCTGTATGTAGGAACAGTATTCTACATTGACATATTAGACAAGAAACCAAAAGTGGAACGAGTTCTGTAAGGCATTAAACTCGAGCAAATATATAAATACTGGTATGAGATTTGGTTTTAACTATGGAAAATGTACTGGCTACACTCACAAGGGTATAAGGATATTCTCATATTCTAAATTATTTAAAAACTGAAAGTAGATTCTTGCGGCAGCAGTTTGTGAAAATCAAAACCCAATTCTCGTGAATCAGGACAGATTTTGAGACCTGTACTGTATCGTGGTGGGATAGTGTTTCTCTGTATTACAAATATTTACAATTCTGACAACAAGAAGCATAAGGCTGGTATTAAAAATATCTCTGTTTGCCTATTCCCTAACCAGGTGTTGAAATTTGGGTAGGTAGGTGAGGAAATATTTTTATTTAATTACTATATCGCATTTAAAAGGTCTGTATAATGTACTTAATAGACCATTAATTGTTTTCCTTTCAATGGACACAGGAGTCAACATTAACTTTAGAACTTAAAAAAATAAGATTTCTAGAAACTGGCAATAAAAACTTTCGAGTAGGGGTAATTTTGCTGAGTAGGTAGGGAATAAGCAAATAATTTTTTAATCACAGCCAAAGCTTCTTTTGTGTTTTTCAGAAATCATAAATAATTGTTGAGTGGAAAATGAATATCCCTTTGTGATTTATAGGGATCAACTGTCCCTGTACCATGCATATAAAGATCACTTCAATGCCTGCTTCTTACTTAATAAATCCTGAAAAAGGTGTTGTCTGAAAAAAGGTGGAGATCAATCTTTTTTGGTTCGGTTTAACTTAACTATTTTGTTCCAGCCTGAAAAGAATGATTCAGGCTAGGGAATTATTTTTTTCCTGATTATGTAGGAATTCTCAAACTGTGACAAAACAATCACATACAAAAAGGGGTTTTGACCTCAACCTTCTGTTCACTGATATCAAAATACCCACATTCAATGAGTATGCCAATATCTTGGTTTATCAGCATCCATGGTAAAATTACTCTAGCACTCAAGAATCAGAATGCAAGGTTTGTTGACAGTTTTATGGCGATAAAAAGGAATTGAGAAAGAATCTGCAAGAACATTAATGCTACTGACAAACATAACTTCTCACACACTAAAAATCTCTTTGTAACCTGCGCATGCAGTTTAACCCTTTACCCAGCGTAACGGCCAAAACCGGCCAGCGCTGTTCACAAAATTCTCCAATTAATTTTCATTATTTTTTTCATGTTTTGTCTCAAAAACATAGGTTATGATCCCTCTTTGGAATGAGCCCGTCAAGCTTGTTCCAATGAGGGGGTCATAACCTATGTTTTTGAGACAAAAAATAAAAATAAGTAGTTATTCAAGAATTTTGTTTGCAAGTGTCGTCTGCTTTTCATGTGAGGTAAAGGGTTAATAAAGCATGGCTCTTGCACCTTTTTGTTTTCAAGGCACAAAATATGAACACCAGGGCTTATATTTCATCCAAATTAGGCAGAATCCAGTTGGATTCTCGTGAAAATGTTGCAAGAATCCATACCTGCTATGAGTGTTCCAGGATCCCATGAAGCCACCATGGTTGCACTCCTGTTCTATTCTGATAAAACATGTTAACCCTTTATCCAACACAGCTTTTTAATTTTTAAAATATAAACTGAATTTGATAGTTTTTAGCTCAACTTTGACGAAGTCAAATTTGAGCTATTGTCATGGCCCGTCGTCCGCCTGTCCGTCCGTCCGTCCGTCTGTCCATCTGTCCATCTGTCCGTACGTCAACAATTGGCTATGGCTCGGGCTAGAGGTCGTATTTATGAACCGATCTTTACGAAACTTCTTGTGTACCTTTGTTATGACCCTGGGACGGGAACGAGTGTTTTTAGGTGTGGTCCAAAATTCAAGATGGCTGCCAGCGGCCATTTTGTACCGATGATGCAAAAATCAGTTTTTTGTACAGAACTTCTGTATGAAAGTTCTGATTTGAATAAAGTTTTGTATAAATGTTTAGTACCATGGGATACATCACATATAATACAGGTTTTTTTCTCGTGCGTAAATTATGCAAATTAGACTGACTTTGATTTATTTAGTGTTACTTTCAGAGCTGTAAGTGCCAAGCTGCTATGGCTCGGGCTTGAGGCTGTATTTATGAACCGATCTTTACGAAACTTCTTGGGTACCTTTGTTGTGACTGTGGGACGAGAACGAGTGTTTTTGGGTGCGGTCCGAAATTCAAGATGGCTGCCAGCTGCCATTTTGTACCGACGATGCAGAAATCTGTTTTTTGTACAGAACTTCCATATGAAAGCTCTGATTTGAATAATTTTTTGTATGAATGTTTAGTACCATGGGATACATCACATATAATACAGGTTTTTTTCTCGTGCGTAAATTATGCAAATTAGACTAACTTTGATGTTTTTTGGTTTACTTTCAGCACTGTAAGTGCAAATGCCAATATGGCTCGGGCTAGAGGCCGTATTTATGAACCGATCTTTACGAAACTTCTTGGGTACCTTTGTTATCACCGTGGGACGAGAACGAGTGTTTTGGGGTCCGGTCCGAAATTCAAGATGGCCGATGGCAGCCATTTTGTACGAAATTTGGTGCAATCAGATTTTTGCACAGAACTTCCTTATGAAAGCGCTGATTTGAATAATTTTTTGTGTGAATGTTTAGTACCATGGGATACATCACATATAATACGGGTTTTTTCTCGTGCAGAAATTATGCAAATTAGATTAACTTTGATTTTTTCAGTGCTGCTTACACACAGTAAGTACATATGTCAATACGGCTCGGGCTAGAGTCTGTATTTATGAACCGATCTTCACGAAACGTCTTGGGTACCTTTATTATCACCTTGGGACGAGAACGAGTGTTTCTGGGTGCGGTCCAAAATTTAAGATGGCTGCCAGTGGCCATTTTGTATCGAAATTAGGTCTAATCAGTTTTTTGTACACAACTTCTATACGGCTCAGGCTAGATGCCGTATTTATGAACCGATCATTACGAAACTTCTAGGGTACCTTTGTTATTACCGTGGGGTGAGAATGAGTGTTTTTGGGTGTGGTCCGAAATTCAAGATGGCCACCAGCAGCCATTTTGTACCAAAATTAGTGCAATCAGTCTTTTGTACAGAACTTCTGTAGGAAAGTTCTGATTTTAATAAATTTTTGTATGAATGTTTAGTAACATGGAATACATCACATATAGTACGGGTTTTTTTCTCGTGCAGAAATTATGCAAATTAGATGAAGTTTGATTTATTCAGTGCTACTTATACTCTGTAAGTGCACATGTCAATACGGCTCGGGCTAGAGGCTGTATTTATGAACCGATCTTCACAAAACTTCTTGGGTACCTTTGTTATCACCTTGGGACGAGAACGAGTGTTTCTGGGCGCGGCCCAAAATTCAAGATGGCTGCCAGTGGCCATTTTGTACCGAAATTAGGTCCAATCAGTTTTTTGTCACAACTTCTACACAGCTCATATTTGTGAACTGATCTTCACGAAACTTCTTGGGTACCTTTGTTTTCACCTTGGGACAGGAATGAGTGTGTTTTGGGGTGCCTTTGTTGTCACTGTGCTATGAGAACAAATATTTTGGGGTTCAGTCAGACCCACTCCGGGACTCAAAGATTTTTTCTAGTTTAGCATCTGACTGTCACCCACCTTTACAATACTTTACCTATACATTTGTTACAGGCTATGGTCAGTATTTATGTACAGGCCATTACAATACTTTATATGTACCTTTGTTATCAGGTCATTACCTCGATGTTTGTCATTGCTGTGTCACATACTATACATGTACATGTCTTTGTCTTGACAAGTTGAGCTGCAGTGTCATTGACACTTTCATTTAAAAAATAAACAATGTTTACAAATAAAACCTTTAAAAATAAACAGTATCTACAAATAAAACCTCACAAATGTAGATGTCATTGCAACTGGCTTATTGAGCCGGTTCCAATGACAACCATATTTGTTCAATTTTACTGACAAAGTGTCAAGATATTTCAGGTCATGTTAGCCATTTGTATGGGCTAATCTTAGACCGCTATGTTAAAATAAGGGTTAAATTAACTCAATTCTTCTCACATGAATCCTAGCAGAGGTGCAGCGAGAATCTACATGGATTCTCACTTGTTTTTTTGAGCAAATCTTTGTGTGAATTGATTCTTGGGATTTTCGTCAGAATTTAAGCTCTGGTTACACATTCAGAACGTGACCTTGAGCTCAATACCAAGGTCAGTATTTTGAAAAGTGCCACCAATGAGATTGCCGATGCATCTCTTCCCTGGCTAAATAATGATGGGAGGTGAATGCAGCTTTTCTAACATATTACCCAGGATGGGTGACTGCAAATGCATGTACATTCAAAAAATTGCATTGACTTTGAATGTCGAGCACATGAAGTACATGTACAGCACTGTCATTGCAAAGTACTCCGTCAAGATACAGTAAAAATTCTCTCTTCACTGTCATTCCTATACTGTAAAATCTCACATGTTGAAAATTGAAAGGTACGAACAATGGATCTTGGATACTGTTTTTGCTCTTTTTTTATTGATTCAGTCTTAATTACGCAGTATAATTATTATCCATGAAATATCTTCTCGCTGAAGTTGCTAGGATCAAGAAATGAACTTTTGTGATCACAGTATTAAATTTACAGCAAGTAGTCCAGCATCCTTTTATTGTCAAGACAATGTATCAAAAAAGCCAATATATTCAGTTTGTTTGATATTCCTCCAATAGTTCACTTGCTCTGTGGCATTTATTCCCCAAATAAATTTACTGCTTTATAGAAATGGGTGGTATTGGAATTATGAGTTCGGTATCAGTTTTGGTATCGGTTTCAGTATTTTTATGCCCCCCAACTTAAGTTGGGTGGCATACAGTGATTGAAGTGTGCGTGTGTCCGTGTGTCCGTCCATATGTCCATGTGTGTGTGTCTGAGCCAACAACTCGAAAACTATTAGGGCCACAGTCATCAAACTTCACACAATTATAAAGGACCATGGGAAGATGTGTCACGCACCATAACCGAGTTCATACCTTCAAGGTCAAGGTCACATTTCAAGGTCACACTAAAAATCGGTTAATATTCGTGTCTCAGCCGTAACTCAGAAACGAATCATAGTACAATTGGTAAACCTTTTACAAATGTTAAGGATGGTCAGAAGGTGTGTCGTGTATAATACTTTCTGCCACATCTGCAATGTGAAGGTCACAATTGACCTTCATATGTTGAAGGTCACAAATCGTGTCTCAAGCGTAACTCCAAAACTATTAGGGCTGCAGTCATCAAACTTCACACAGTTATAAAGGACCATTGGAGGATGTGTCACACACCACAGCCAGGTTTGTACCTTCAAGGTCAAGGTCACATTTCAAGGTCACACTAAAAATCAGCCAATATTCGTGTCTCAGCCATAACTCAGAAACGAATCATAGTACAGTTGTTAAACTTTTTACAAATGTTAAGGACATTCAGAAGGTGTGTCGTGTATAATAGTTTCTGCCGCATCTGCAAGGTGAAGGTCAGAGGGGGGGGGGGGGGGCATGCGTTACCTTAGTAACATTCTTCTTGTTAGGAGAGTGTATCATGGTATTGGTTTGGTATTCGTTATCTGATTTGACTTAGATTTGCTGATAGTACCAAATCAGGAAGTGCGGTGGCTCAGTGGTAGACTGTTGGTCCCGAGTTCGATCCCCATCCGGGATGACCCACGTTGTGTGGTTGGGCAAGACACTTTATCCCGGTTGCCTGCATGGAGTGCACGATGACGCCGTGTACTAAGGCGTACTGCACGTCGATGGTGCACATGTCTTCAGCCACTGTAACCCTGCTTCAGTGGAGCTTGAGCAAAGTTAAAATGTTTAGGAGCTGACAGTTGCTTGTCATTGCTCGGTGGTTCTCTCTCCGGGTACTCCGGCTTTCTCCACCTGTAAAACTGTCATGGTCATGATTAGCCATTCTGCATATGTATGTGACCTTAAACCCGAACAAATAAATAAGTACCAAAGCGGTGTGCAAAATTTGACTAGAACGGTTGTTTCGTTCGCGTGGTGGTTATGCAAATTTAAATATACGCAAACAGATTACCAGTTAGCCAAAAGTTGCATCTTAAATGGTAAAGTCTGAGTCACTTAACTGGTGTTTGCTAATTTTTTTCTCAGCCTCAAGATTTGTTCACACATTTTTGTCTTGTTACAATTTATGGAAGAGTGCCTATAGGCACTCTCCCATAAATTGTAACAATGCACATCGATGGAAGTAATTTTACTTCCAAGACAATAAGAAGGACATCCACAAAATATGAAGTCTTCAATATTAGGTACCTGCGGTTCAGAATAAAGCCCGAGTATGGGCTTCCAGCACTCTACCAGTTAACCAGCCTTTCTTGTGTCTGATAGATTTTTAGACTTCCGTCTGGAGAGGCTATATGTATTTCAATTCCACGCTATAAATGAATACTTGTTAACGATATAAAAGCAGTTTTCCAAGAATTTTTACACAGCCGTGCATTTGGTTTGTCATCTCCAACCCACGTGAGCAGTCAGTCGATTAGGGTCATTTTTAAAATTTTGCACACTGCAAAGCAGAATTCACATCAGGAAAATAAAGAATAAGTTGTTCTTGTATCATTCTACCTGCATGGTGCCACATGCCACTCTCAATAAGCTCAACATTGGCATTCTTTTGCCAACACAAATCATACCTGCAGTAATTTTGTGACTTGTTCCAAACATACCTTAACCTTCAAAAGCCTATTTCAGGCTTTTGTGGTCTCAGAATATGTGCCATTAACATGCCATCATCAGGAGGTCCTGCTGACAATAGATAAATCAGGCAGCCAAGACTTGACTAGAAACCACTGCTAAGCCAATGAACATATACAGTACAGGACTAGAGGGGTTTCAGGACAATTGCACAGACCCCAAAGGGTTAACAAAACTGAAAAGAAAATCATTCACTTCTATCAGGAAAATGAACCCTTCAACATCTATCAAGCCTCAACATGATAAGCAGCAACTGTAGGAAAATATGAAAATTCAGACAGTTTCGGTATTCAGTGATGACATTGGCTTGGTCTTTCTGTAGCTCCTTTATAACGGTTTGGTTTTTCTGTATATTGCCCATCTCTACTGTTTTACAGATTGATATAATTTTCCAGGTACATGTAAAGCATTGTTGATTCAGAGATTCAGTATATTTATCAAAGGAAATTTACTGTTAGTTCAAACTTTCAAGCAGATATAATTCCAACCACCACTTGGATTTTGTGGAAAGTTACAGCATTATTTGAAACTGCAGGATTTATGAGATTTTGCAGAAATCTTATTTATGCTGGACTTTTTTCTGACTATCTAATTGTGTTTATGATAAGTTGATGGAGCAGTAGTATTGAGGAAAACATTTCCAGTACCTTCTGTAAACAGAATCTTGAAAATATCAATAATGGAACCTCTACCACATGTATTGTTCTTTAATTAAGCAAAAGGTTTCTCATTTCTTCCAAGTAATTGCCTGGATGGTATTGTCATCATATTAGAACTCTCCTTATTGGATGTACAGCTGTGGAAATGAAAATGAAGGTTTATTTAACCCTGTCTAACAGTGCTGGGCAGTTTTATGATACATTGGCTCTCCTTTGGAAAACCTGGGAAGGGGAGGAGTGCTTGCTTACTGCAGACAACAAGTTCTGCTTTACTTGTAAAATAGGACCCAGAACCAGTGCCTGCAGTGGAAGTCCTCCAAAGTGGGCAATTAAAGTATAAATGATTGGCTAACCTTCACTTCATATCTATGTTGCGGTAATGTTATAGCCAAAGATTCTGAAAGTGACCTTAAACTCCAATGATGAAGAAATTAATAAATATACTTGATTGAGCCAGTGTCATTTTCAAGACTTAGTGATACTGTTGAATTTTAAAAAGCTGGTTTATCGCTAATGCAGTTTAATCCTTGTACCAGACTGGCTTGTCAATTCCACCTTACTCCCCAAATTATGGGACTGTTCTCAAATTCAAATTGGTGTAACAGATAGTTTGGTTTGTTGATATGTTTTTTTGTTCATGAATGAGTTATTTGAACCTTAAAGGTCCGGGGACCTTGTGGTCGAGCTGTGTCAACAACCGAGACCTATTGTTTGACGATGGTCGGTGTACATCTGTGCAGGCATCCTCGCACTGTTAGCACAATAACTTGAACAAATGTTCACCATTTTGACAAATATTTGCCATACAGGTCTTTTTCAATAATATCTCAAACAAGTTTGAAAACTGGTCTGGCCCGATTTTTTGTTACCGAGTTCTGACCCTTAATTCGTCAATTTTTACAAATTTTGAGCTCATTGGCTCAATAGCTTGAACAAAAGTCAAACGTTCTTCGATTGACTAATATTTGCCATGTTGGTCCTTTGCAATAATATCTCAAGCGAGTTCGAAAACTGGCTCAGCTCAATTTTTCGTTACAGAATTATGGGCCATAATTCGTCATTTTTTATGAATTTTGAGCTTATTAGCACAATAACTTGAGCAAACGTTTTCTGATTTGACTAACATTTGCTATACAGTTCTTATGCAATAATATCTCAAGGGAGTTCGAAAACTGGCCTGGTCAGATTCTTTGTTACAGAATTGTGGGCCTTGATTAGTCAATTTTTATGAATTTTTAGTTCATTAGTGCTATAACTTGAGAACAAACACTCTCCAGTTTGACTAATTTTTGCCATACAAGTCCTTTGTACAAATATCTCTGGCGAGTTTGAAAACTGACCCGTCCACTTTCTCATCACAGAGTTATGTGGCTTTATTTGTCCATTTTTACGAATTTTGAGCTTGTCAATTTTTACGAGATTTGAGCTCAACGCGAGGACATTTTTAATTTTTGATAGAGAGTGCATGAAGAAAGTAGACACAACTCGACACCTGCATCTCTGATGCGTATCTCTTGTTACATTTTTGCTGCACTTTGACAGTCTATATTCTTAGGATTTTCAGTTGTTTCCAGACAAGTCTTGGCTGCCTACATATGCAGTCAGCTGTCAAGGCACTTAACGCTTTACCCAACAAATCGGCCGCATCCGCCCGCGTAATATGCAAATTCAGCAGTTGAAAAAATATTATTTTCAAAAAATTTCAACAAAACCATATCATGTGACCCCCTCGTTGGAACGAGCTCGTCGAGCTCGTTCCAACGAGGGGGTCAAGTGATATGGTTTTGTTGAAATTTTTTGAAAAATTTTAAAAAATTATATTTAAAATAATAAATTTTGATATCATCTGCGTTGGGTAAAGGGTTAAAATGTAATTTCAAGTTTACCCAGAGACTTCATTTTTGGAGCCGTTCTGCTGCAGTAAATAGATATCAAAGTTGGTATCATGTCCTGTTAGCCATTGTGAATAATTATGTGACCTTAAATACCAATAACTACTAACTAATCATGTCCTGTATGGTTAATAGATATTCTGAAGCTCCAATAAAGCCTGAGAAGCCGAAAAATTGGCATTTCAGAAAGGCATTATAGCAAAAATCCAAATACAAATATTTTTTCACTGGGTCGGACCAGCCACTTACTTGGGAAGTCTGCGAAGCACCCAAATTAGACAAATCTAGAGCCTTCATAAATAACACAGATAGCAGATGGCAGTTGCAAACAAATCACTGAATAACAAACAGAAGATGACACTTACAAAAACACCTTATTGAATGACTAAAAATTTACATTTTCTGCCTCAAAAACCTACCTTATGACTCCTTATTCAGACACGGAGCAAGCTCATCATAGCTATGTTTTAGAGGAAAAAAATAAAATTTTATATGCAGTTTTGGTGCCAATGCTGGCAGTTTATGTTGCCATTATGTTAGTCAAAGAAGCAAAGCATATTTGTTTTTTTCAAAATTATTTCCAATACATTTTTTTGCCAAAAATCAATGTTTTAACCCTTTACCTGATGAATTGGCCACAACCGTCCACAGAATTTACAAGCTGAGCAGTTGAAAGGAAAAAAAAAAATTCAGCACAACCATATCATGTGATTCCTCAATGGAACGAGCTCATTGAGCTCTTCTAATGAGGGGCTCACATGATAATATAATTGTGGTTTTGTTGAAATTTTTTGAAAACTTTGAAAAAACATAATTAAAATAAATTAAATAATAAATTTTGATATTGTTTGCATTGGGTAAAGGTTTAATGCTATACATGGTTAATCTGGAGCTCTGGAACTTTGGGTGAATTTTGGTTTTTTGTTTGTAATAGGCGTGTGCTACACAATTGCCATTTGATCTGTTAAGTTCAGACCCAGTTCATGGAATAGAGTTTCCTGGACAGTATTGATGGATGGATGTACAGCAGAAGAAAATATGACCTATCTTTCCTAACCTTGGTATTCTGACGCCAAGATGATCTACTTGATAGAACAATTACTGGTAGTAAAAATGTTTTCAACATGTGAAGGCAGTGTATTGGTATTCAAAGCAAGAGGTCATGATGCACACAGTAATCCTTAACAGATGTTTATGTTATATTACAGCAGCAACAAAACAAACAAATTGGTGTTGGGACTGAAATAAACTACAGCCATTACTGGTTGATTATAAAAGAGTTATGGCTGCTGACAGTGTAGTATTGAACTCTTGTAGTTCTACTGCAATAGCCAGATATGTGGATTAACCTGTTTCCAACCCCATCAGCATTTTTCTTCACATCTATGCTAAACACAAAATTCAGCATTTCAATTTTTTTTACTTTCAAAATATTTAATTTTGGGAATGAAGTCATTAATTTGGAAGCAAAAATCATTAGTTTTAGTTATTTGCAAAAAATTGTCATTTGCTAGACTTGTTACATGATGAATTAAATAAGAAAAAAAATGAGAATAAGAAAAAAAAAAATGTTAAGCTGTGATTTAACTCTTAGCCTGCTACAAAATTTCTCATGAAGTCACTTTGCAGCAGTCATCACTAATTCTTGCCAAATTCTCTGGTGTGTTCAAAATCAGTTTTGCCAAGTTCTGCAGTGTATCGTCATGGTTTGGTAACATTTTCCAAATCATGTAATATGGTTTAGGGCCTTCCCATTGAAATGATAGGAAGAAACCAATAAGTGGTCAGCCAGTGGAAACTAGTCTGCCTAAACGGTGTCGTATATATGACATTTTCCCCCACTTAAACCCCGGGAAATGAAGCAGTGCTTTTTACTATAGTTAACAATCTTTATATTTACTGGTAACATACAACCAATGCCTGTGATGGATGTCCTCTAAAATGGCAACATAGGTACAAACGATTGTCTGGATTGACTTTATACCCATGTTGCAGTCACGATTAGCCATCATGCAGAAATATGTGACCTTAAGCACCAATAAATAAATAAATAAATAAATAAATAAATATAACATTGCCGATGCAGATTGCTTTCCACTGGCAAACTCTCTAGCAGCATGTTGCCAAAGCTTCACATCTAATCTATGTATATCTGTAGTGTTTCCAGTTAAACTGTGTGTAACATATGCCCCAAATGGAAAGCCAAGAACAGCACAAAGAAGGCGGTGTAGTCTTTGACGGCAATTTTTCTTCCCATGTGTCCATCATGGTTGGGGAGTCTGACAGTTGCTTGCTGTTGCCCAGTGGTTGTGTCCGGGTACTCCAGCTTCGACCACCCATGAAACTGTCCGACACGAGGGGTCTCTGGCTGTCGAAAGGGACATTAAACCGCAATAAATAAATAAATATATATATATGTGTCCGTCATACAATTTTCATTTATCCAGTCTAAAGGCCTGATTTTGAGCATCTGCTAGATTAACTCTCATACAGCTGAGTATATTCACTGCAACAAGCTGCTCTGTGTCTGGGAATGTTGGTCTTGGTCTATCAGCTGTGACTAACAAGTTTTTAAAGTGACAAACTTTTAAAATTCTTGGTGGAATGACATACTTTATATGCAAGAGTATCTTATTGATGTCTAGTGCCTATGTTCAATGTAGGTGTTATTAGGTGTATTTTTGAGTTATTGCCAATTATGGACTTGGAATTCTGTCAGACTGTCAGTGTTTTTTTGTGAATAGTTTTGACCATTGCATTAGATGAATGGTTAAATCTGGAGATCCATTGGCAGAAACTTCACCTGTGTTTGTTTTGTTTTTGCACACAAATCATGAGTTATTGTCAAGTTAAAAACCCCACTCCCTGGGTGATATACCAGTAATCCATTTTATCAGTTCTGTGCGTAGCTGCTTCCTTGCATTGTACACTGTATTCCACTTTATTATGCATTGATAGCTACTTCATACAGGATATAGTTATCAGGGCTGCTGAAAATGGAAACCAATTTACATTTGCATTTTAGAATATCGTCCAAGAACATTTCATAGCAAAGGCTTCATTTGGTGTTATTTGACATTCATATCAGATTTCTGATTGAATCAGAAAGAAAATGAGAATATTGGCTGGCATTGAAGGCATTCATTCATTCATGAGTGAGAGAGTTAACCCTTTACCCAACACAACATCCCAAATCAGCCAGCGCAATTCACAAAAATCACTATTCATTTCTCATTATTAGCTCACCTGACTGAAAGTCAGGGTGAGCTTTTCTGATCACTTTTCGTCCGTCGTCCGTCGTCCGGCGTCCGGCGTCCGGCGTCCGGCGTGAAGGTGGTGTTTGGGTCTTTTTCTTCCAAACCACTGGCCGCATGTTAATGAAATTTCATGTGAGTAGGGGTTATATAGCGGCATTTTGATTTTTGGGCAAATTAGGTTTCGGCTCATATTGAGCAGAGGGGTGGGGCAAAAATGCTCCAATTCTTAAAAAATCTTCTTCTCAAGAACCAGCAATAGCAGAGACTTGATATTTGGTATGCAGCTTCCTTTTGAGGTGTAGACTCAAGTTTGTTCAAGAGAAGTTTGTAGGTCTATACTTGGCGATGTTATGGGAGGAGCAAAAATTTTGGCCCCACCCCAAATTTCTATTTTTTAAACCGAGAGGCCAATTTGAACCAAATTTTATGTGAGGGCTTATTGGGTCATAAGTACCTAATTTATGCAGAATTTTTTTTTCCTGTAGCCCCGTGGGAACCACAGGAGCTAAAAATAGAAAAAAATTAAAATGCCTATATCTCAAAAAACTGCACGGCAGTGAGAATTTTTATTTGGTGTGAAGCTTTCTTGGGACCAACAGAAAGGATTGGTAAAAAAAAATTGCTATCCGGTTTTATCATAGGGTACTTTTTCGGGGACTCTGAAAAAGTGCTGAGTCAGTATTTTTTAACACAGTAGGCAATGGGAAAAAAATAAAGAATTGTTTTCTTCCAAACCACTGCTCTAAAAGCTTTCATATTTTACATATAACATCTTTGGAACATTGATTCACATATTTGTAGAAATCAAATTCCTCGGTCCATATTTGGGTTCCCTATGGGAACCCAAATGTTCAAATTAGTGCAATATGAGGGATATATTTTAAAAATCTTCTTCTTCGGATCCACAAATCAGAATCTTTTGATATTTGCTATGCATCATCCTTAGGGGGGTGAGATTGATGTTTGTTCAAGCCAAGTCCCTGAGTTCATATTTGGACTCCCTTTGGGAACCCAAATTGTAACTTAGTGCAATACGAGGTATATTCTTTTAAAATCTTCTTCTTCGCATCCACCGGTCAGAATCTTTTGATATTTGGTATACAGTATGCTTAGGGAGGTGAGATTCAAGTTTGTTCAAGTCAAGTCCTTCGGCTCATATTTGGTCTCCCTGTGGGAGCCCAAATTATAACTTAGTTCAATATGAGGAATATTCTTTAAAAAAAATTTTTTTTTCAGATCCACCAGTCAAAATGTTTTGATATTTGATGTACAGCATTCTTAGGGGCTGAGAGTGAAGTTTGGTAAAGCCAAGTACCTGGGTTCATATTTGGGCTCACTGTGGGAGCCCAAATTATACCAAAATTTTTATTTTCCAAACCAAAAAGTCGATTTGAACCAAATTTGATATGAGGGCTTATTGGGTCATAAGTACCTAATTTATGCCGAAAATTGTTTTCCTGTCCCCCACGGGAACTGCAGGAGCTAAAAAATTTTTTTCTTTTTAAATGCCCATATCTCCAGAACTACATGGCACTGAGAATTTTTATATGGTGTGAAGCTTCCTTAGGACCGGAAGAAAAAAATGGTAAAAATTTTATCATAAGGTTCTTTTCTAGGACTAAAAGTGCCGAGTCATCATTTTTTAACAGTGTAGCTAATGGGAATAACGTTGAAGAATCTTCTTCTCCCAAAACACTGCTTCAGAAGCTTTTATTTTTGGGCTCCCTATGGGAGCCCATGTATAACTTAGTTCAGTATGAGAAATATTCTTAAAAAAATCTTTTTTTTCTGTTACTCCTGTCAGAATCTTTTGATATTTGATTTTTGATTTTCTTAGAAGTGGCAAATTGAAGTTTGTTCAAGTTCTGCTTTATTGATAAAATTGGGCCCAGTAGTAACCAATTCCTGCATTGAAAGCCCTGTAAAGTGGGCAGTGATAGGCATAAACGATTGACCAAACTTGATATTATAATTACGCCTCTGTAAGATGTAGCCTTAGATGCTGAAAGTGACCTTAAATTCCAATAAATAAATAGATAAATTATTGAGTACCCAATATGGGGATCTAACATATGAACACTCTGGGTTACTAAGTAGAGAAAACACTTTTATGTTGAAAAACTGATAATAACCACAAGGCAGAATCCCTTGCTATTTTGGTGATATGACTCGGCCAGTATCAGGTGAGCGCCCTCAGGCCCCGTGGGGCCTCTTGTTTACATTTTTTGTCTCAAAAACATAGCTTATGACCTCTCATTGGAACAAGCTCATAGAGCTCATTCCAGTGAGGGGGTCATAAGCTATAATTTGTGTGCAAAAAATGAAAAAATTAATTATTAAAAACATTTTGTTTGCCAGTGTTGTCTGTCTTCCATATTAGGTAAAGGGTTAATGGCCATTGGCCACTTTGTTGTATTCTGAATAAGCATCTAAAGTCTCCCGTAATTTTGGTATCATAGCAGAACAAACAAACTGGTTACCCCTTTACCCCACCCAGATGGTATCAAAATTTATTCTTTTAAATATTTTTTACAAATGTTTCAAAAACTTTCAACAAAACCATATCGTGTGACCCTCATTGGAATGAGCTCAACTATGAGTTTCTCCTTATATAGATGGAACAGGTCGATAGATGAGTTGAGAAATTTGTCCTTACTCAGAAGGAAGTGGAAGGAAATTTCCAACTTTTCTTTCAAAACTTGGCAAAACAACTTTTTATTTTGTTGAAATGCTCAGTCTGCAGATTGCTCTCTCAAATGTTACAGGTAAAAGCCATGTTCTGGATTACTGGTGGAAATGACAATGCTTGGTATTCATTTTGACATAACAGCATGTAGCTTGTCTGTTAAAAAGATTGATCACAAGAGTATTTGTATTCCAAGTCATTCTCTTCACACTATAGTCAAGGACTGTGTACAAGTAAAAGTGAACTCACTAGGATTTACCCTTTACTTAACCCTCTGAACTCTGATGTCAAAATGGCAAAGTTTTCAGGAGAAAATATTTCCCATAATGCAATTTGACATATAACTAAATGTACCTTGTTTGAGAGTTCTGTGAGCTTTGTCACACAAGATATAATTAATTAAAATTATAGTTAAAAAGAGAAATTAACAGCAATTGGAGTGAATTTTGTTGCCCTATCAGAGTGCCAGTGATTAAAACGAATAGCAGATTGAATTTGTGAAGACATTCCTGAGTAACCCCCCCCCCCCCCCCCCCCCCCCCCCCCCCCCCACTAAAAAGAAAAAAAAAAAACCTTTTGTTGCTTCCAAAACCTAGCTTTTGACACCTCGATGAGTTTATGGGAATGAAGGGGGGGGGGGGGGGGGGGGGTGGAGATTTGCATGGAGTATAAGCTATGGTTTTGAGGCAAAAACTGAAACCATTACTATTCCATCAAATGTGTGCATCCAATTTTTTCTGTAAAAATACTGGGATATGTTTATTGGTTGAAATAAGCTAACCCTCTGCATACAGATGTCAAAATATGAAAATTTCAAGGAGCATCTTGACTCAGTGGTTAGAGCGTTGAACCTCAAACCGAAAGCTCCACAGTTTGATCCTGAGCAACAGTAACTGCATTGTATCTTTGGGCAAGCCAATTAATCCTGATTGCCCATGTGGGGGCATATGACATTTTGTACTAAGGCATACTACACATCGATAGTGCACTTGCCTTCAACTAATGCTGACCCTACTTGTGCAGAGTTGGTATGTTAAACCAGGTTCCTCCACCCATGAAGCTGATCAACACAAAGTGTCCCTGGTTGTCAACTGTTAATTCTTAACCTACTGAGTATTTTCAAAAATATTTTTCATCATATCTAGTCATGGTTGCTGTGCAGCAGCCATGAATAGATTTGATGAAAAATGCATGTAAATTTAACTCAAGAAATCATTGGTTAAAAAATCCATTCAGTTTACATAGAGAAAATTCGATTAAATATGCCCAGTTTATACTTATTTCAGTGGCAAGCATAATCTTGTCTTAGGCAGGAATATCCACCAGCAGCATGTATTGTAAAGAGTTAAACCCAAATAAATAAATAAATAAATAAATAAATAAATAAATAAATAAATAAATAAATAAATAATAAATGCAGGGTTTCTGCTAGGGGAAAATTTGTGGGTCCGGCAGTTTCAAGAAAGTGAAACTCAGATGCCGAAGGTGTCTGCCGCACGTGCCGAATGCACGTGCGTATAGAGGGGGGAAAATTTTGATTTTTAGGTGCTCTCTGGTGGCCTCTGGGGGGCATTCTGGTCGCTATAATGCTGAATAATTGAAGTGTAAAATATGTATTTTTTCCTCCTACAATTCTCTAAATTCCCACGGGACACACAATACGACATCTGGTCGGAGGTTTCATAAAAATACAAACCCAAAACAACACAAAATCCATGAATCCTGACAGTGACTCCGACGCTTAACCTCAATTTTTTTTATACAACCCGATACGTGCCAACGTAAATAATTGGAAATGCAGAGAGAATGAAATATTCAAAAAGAACCATGATGCGGACGTGTGACGTCATGCGCGTGCAATTACATCATTTATCACTCAAAATAAAAGCCAGTGATTTCGGACCAAACCTGACAATTTGAGTCCAAAATTTTATAGGCGACTTTTAGGATTTAAACTTTGTTTCCCCTTCTCGTCTGGGGATTATAAAGTATCAGGTTGTCGGCAGTAATAGTAGGCATAGTATTCAACATAATTATGCCTATATTACGTGGAAACAAAGGATCCTGAGTGTCGTTACGATACAGCATTGTACTCGACATTTTAACCACCAGCTTTTCTGACTGATCATAGTATGACCGGCGGGGGGAATGGGTCCAGTCGACGGACCCGCAGCCAGTCTAGTGGAAACCATGAAATGGAAATTTCAAGCAGCAATTT
Organism: Pictodentalium vernedei; assembly: GCA_031216915.1. Classification (NCBI taxonomy): domain Eukaryota; kingdom Metazoa; phylum Mollusca; class Scaphopoda; order Dentaliida; family Dentaliidae; genus Pictodentalium; species Pictodentalium vernedei. The sequence continues at coordinate 639,754,957 of CM062296.1, read as the reverse complement.
TTTTTTTTGTGCAACAAGGAGTTCAATGAATTCTATCTATGTCAAACAAGATTGAATTTAATTTACCCTCTGCACACTAATGTCAAAATACCGAAATGTCAAGCCATAATTTTTCACCATAATGCACTGAGAAACTTGTCCAATTCAGTCTTGTTTGACAGAGCTCCTTAAGCTCGGTCGAACAAGATTGAATTGGTTAAATTCTTAGGTGCATGGTAGGAAAAATTTGCTGCTTGAAATTTCTGTATTTTGACGTCGGTGTGCAGAGGTTTAAAATTTGCAGGTTGAATTTTGGAAATATTGACATCAGTGTGAAGAGGGTTAAGCAACAAAACTTACTCTATGTGATGTGATACTTGTAAATAATATAGTTCATGTACTAGCTGCTGAGGAGACCTTTTCAGAGGACATAAGGACACATGTGTCAACCACTTTATAGTTGAACAGTCTGTGCTGACACTTATGTATAGAGATGATGGATTAGATAGTCTCACAGAAACTGATTGTTAAAAAGCTTACCACGGGGATAAACCTGTACTGTTTGAACTGGCATTGTCCACATCAATACATGCACTGGTTGTCTGAATTGTTGAAACGTACTTTTGTAGCCACAGTCTGGAGCTTTATTTTAATTTGAAGAACGTCTTGAGGTCCTCACTATTGCTACAGTACTAGTTAAAATAAGTTGTAATATAGCTGAAAAAAGTTTCTAATCTATGTTTTGCCCCAAAATGTCACCCTCATTTAGTTATGAGAAGTAGGTGAGAATTATTTTGGTGAAAATCAACAACAAATTTCAACAGGTATTGTTCCCTTTGAAAGACAGTATAGATCTGTGGTTGTTTATTGTCGTTAACATGTTCTGAGTTCACATAGATCCCTTTACTTCTTGAAAGTTGTAGTGTTCTAAAATTCCCTGTCAAGGACGAGGAATGTTTCTGAATATTAGACCTTCCTGGAAAACTGTTGAAAAATAATATTCCAGGCATTTGGAGGAGATTCATTTCAGCAATGTTACTGGATTAGATCTCTGCTGATAGAATGAAAATCGTGCTTTAGGTTGCAGATAATGATTGTGATATGACATTGAAATAGAAAATACTGAGTAAAAATTCTTTCTGCTTACATGTTCATGTATCAGTGTATACCTTTGAGAGGGAGCAACCCAGTTTTGTCCCAGAACCCCCCCGTGGGAACTCTGGGAAGTGAAGCAGTGCTTGTTTACTGTGGTAAACAAGCTCTGTTTCACTGGTAAAATAGGACCCAGTCACTAATGCTTGGGGTGCGAGTCCTCTGAAATAGGCAACATGGGGGTATAAACAATTGATTGACCTCGACTTTATCTCCATGTTGTGGTCATGATTAGCCATTGCGCAGAAGTATGTGACCTTAAACAACAATAAATAAATAAATAATTTGTCCCAGAACATCCTTGAAAATCGTTGAATTTCTCATCCCTATTCTGAAATTATACTGCAGGCCTGGCTTCTTAAAAATGCAGGAAGGCTAAAAATTGCTTCCCTCTTATTGCCGAGGGGAGCGATTAGCTCTCCTCATGGTTACTATTAATGAATTCTTCCTAAGTGGCATTGCACATTCTATTTGGTGCTTCCAACAAGGTAGTCTCTGTGAGATGGCTACACTGGCCCTCTCACACCTCCAGGCCTTGGCAAGGCCCAGAGGTATAGGAAGGCAGTGTGGTCATCTTACAGAGACCACTAACATATCAGAGATCTGAAAAGATGTGGGTTTCAGGAATAGGCTGTTATGGTATTCATTATTTTCTAAGGCCATGAGCGCTAGTTTTCGGCCTCCTTAATTTGTTTTAAGGTGAGCGAATAAATCTCTCTCCTGAAAATGCCAGGCCTGATGGACATACAAGTATAATTTTACAGTGCATTTCCTGCTCCTCTTTGGTGTAACCTGTGATTATTCCCATACACTTTTCTCATAATGCAACTAGGGATTTAACCAATTCACTCTTGTTTGACAAAGCTCATTGAGCTCTGTTAAAAAAGATTGAATTGGTTCATTTCCTAGTGGTATTAAGGCAGGTTTTCTCCAAAGGTAAAAATGTTGGGGCTGGTAATTTGGGGAAAATGGGGCAACAAAGAGTTGTCGCTACCACAGGCCGACCATGGTTCGGCTCATGGCCAGAAAATTTTAAATTCCGGGGTCCCAAAACCCCCATTTCGTTGCATCTGAGGGATATTTTGAGGTTTTTCACAGCAATATTTATTACGTTTTCACATTCCGATAGCCAGTAATTGCGGAAGAATAAGGACCAATGAGGAGAAATTCATGTGAAAAATCATTGATACAGATTACTTACTGACAATACTGGTCCTTGGTGGCAGATCCAGTGCAACAACGCTTGCGTATACGGTGGTGTCAACAACCGTTATATGTTGCTACACTTCACTTGGCAGCAATCACACAGAAATCAAAAAGCATGCAGTTATGACGTCAGTCACTGATTGACTTGAAGTTTGATGACGCTGTCATACACTGTTGCATGATCGACCTGCATGTTGTCTTTCGGAGAGTGTCATTGATTGATCTCTGATGGACATACAAGTATAATTTTACAGTGCATTTCCTGCTCCTCTTTGGTGTAACCTGTGATTATTCCCATTGAATGGGTTGGTGGCATGAGAGTTTTATTTAACATTTTCCCCATTGTGAAACTTGTAGCAATTAAAATCAACTATGGAATGTGCGGTTAGGGGAATTTAGGGCATGAGAAATGGGGCTGTTCAGGGGATCCCAGGTCACACTAGCAGACAACCTGATCAAGGGAAAAAATTTGACTTGAAATTTCTGTATTTTGACGAGTGCGGAGGGTTAAAAATTATTTGATAAACTTTATCCTTCCCATTGCAGATGAAATATAACCATAAATCCCTGAAAGTGACTTTAAACCTAAATGTTTATGTATTTATCTATTGGGGGTTTCAACAAGACTTTTTGATAGCCAGGTTCACCTCTTGTTTGACAGTTTTATGGGTGGAGGAAGCTGGGGTACCCAGAGAATCACCAAGCCGCTGTGAGCAACTGTCAAGCTCAACTATGTACTATGAACAAGCACGTTTAGCATTTGTTGAAGGCAAGTGTACCATTGACATGCAGTAAGCCTTAGTACACAGTACCACTGTACCCCACTGTACCCCAATGTGGATAATCAAGATTACCCAAGAACACAATGCTGTTACAGCCGGTTGGGATTGAACACATGTCTCTTTCGGTTTGCTGAAGTTGAATGCCCTAACCACTGAGCCACCTCTGATTCCCTTAAACCTAAATAAATTATAATTGGTACAGTGGAACTTTGGTAATTGGATTAATTTCCAGTTAATCAGTTATTGGATTAATTTCCACTTAATCAGACTCAATTAACAGCTATATTTATTCAATAGGAACTTTGTCTTTTCCCCATGGTAACCCCAAGAAGTCCCCCGTGGGAACCCCGGGAAGTGAAGCAGTGCTTGTTTACTGTGGTAAACAAGCTCTGTTTCACTGGTAAAATAGGACCCAGTCACTAATGCTTGGAGTGCAAGTCCTCTAAATAGGCAACATGGGGTATAAACGATTGACTGACCTTGACTTTTATCTCCATGTTGTGGTCATGATTAGCCATTGTGCAGAAGTATGTGACCTTAAACAACAATAAATAAATAAATAAATAAATAACCCCAAGAAGTGAAGCAGTACTTGTTTACTGCGTCTCAAGTATCAGGATTTCAGACGTCAATGGAACCGAAAAATCGTTTCCGTGGTTTAAGAGACACGGAACCTGCCGGTAACGACATTTAGGTACCGTCTGTGAGCAGTTATGGGAACCTTTTTGAAGTTTTTCCGAATCGAGGGAATTTTATATCATTCATAGCTTTTTAGATTTCAGACACGTTTTCCTCCTAGATAAAACTGCCTGCATACATTGATATACTTGTAAGTTATATGTGAAATGATATTGGGACGTTTCGGCCCCGAGACGTTTCGGCCTGCTATATTAACAGTCCGGAGTGAAGGGAATTACCCCCGGTACGATAGATACCAAACAGAGGTTATTGGGATGTTGATTTTTTAATATATATTTATTGTTTTAGATATTATAACGCTAGTAAACCTGTGCATGATACCTTTGTTCAAAAAACTGCTTTTCAGTTTTCAACATATATTGAACACAGGCGCTTGTTATTTTATCATACTTAAAACAATTCTCAGGCACACAATGAAATTACTTGTGATAATATTACTGACGAAAAAAATGTCAAGATGTTTACAGAATGAGCCAATCACATTCACTTCAGCAAAAGGGTCCCGCACTTTACTCATTCCGAGAATGTTATTGGTTGAAATGTCTAACGTGTGCAAACGGTACACACGTGTTTTTCCCACTTCAACTTGTTTCTGTATTCAATGTAAACAGCATTTCGTTTTTATCACAGTGATGATTGTTCACCAACGAGCAGCTCTTATGAGTATTTCTTTCAACAACAAATGTTTCAATGTCTTTAGTGACAGATTGAGTGGGTAACAATATTTTGGTTCCGTCATTTTGTGATCACGGTACCGACACGCTACCGGTAACAATCGTTACCGTGAAATCCTGACACTTGGCGTCTCTGTGTTACTGGTGAAATAGGACCTGGACACACACCTGGAGTGGAAGTCAGTCCTCTTAGATGGGCAACATGGGTTTATAAATGATTTGCTGGACTTGATTTTAAATCGTTGTTGTGGTCATGATGTCCATTGAGCAGAAATATGTGACCTAAAACATCAATAAATAAATAAATAAATAAATAACATAAATAAATAAAAAACATAGTCTTTTCTCTGTATTTTGGTGATAGATTGAGTATTTATTGTATTATTTGTTGAATGATAGAGCTCAGTGACTTCTTTCAACAAGATTTCATAAAATAAATGCTTGATTTGGATGAAATGAGCTCAATAGGGTTGAAAAGGGTATGAATTTTAGGGATGTTAAAGGAACTTCTTGATATACTTTTTATTCAGTTTACATAGATTACCCATGTGGATACCACAAAGTCAAGTAGTGCTTGTTTACTGTGGTAAAGAAGCTCTGTTTTACTAGTAAAATAGGACCCAGTACCACCTATGGGCAACAAGGATATAAACGATTGACTAAACTTGACTTTATCTCCATGTTGCGGTCACAATTAGCCATAGTGCAGAAATATGTGACCATAACACTCTGCACTCTGATGTCAAAATGGCAAAGTTTTCAGCAGCAAATATTTCTCATGCAGTCTGATAATTAACCAAATATACCTTAGTAAGCTCTGTCAAACAAGATATAATTGGTTAAATTCATGGTTAAGAGAAAAACAGAGTGACTGGAGAAAAGTCTAAACACCAATAAATATACAAATAACATGACTTTACTGTATCACCAAAGCAAGTAACAGGTCAAATGTTAACCGATCATATACTAAATGGTTTGGTGTTTGTAATTATATCCATAAATAACATGTCTTTACTGTATCACCAAAGCAAGTAACAGGTCAAATTTTAACCGATCATATACTAAATGGTTTGGTGTTTGTAATTATATGGGGCACGGTGGCTCCGTTGGTAGAGGTGCTGGCTACAAGCCAAGAGGTCCTCGGTTCGAATCCCACCTGCGGCAACCGCGTTGTGTCCTTGGGCAAGACACTTCACCCCAATTGCCCACTTTGGGGCACGATGGCGCTGTGTACTAAGGCGTACTGCATGTCGATGGTGCACTTGTCTTCAACCAATGCTCACCCTGCTTGTGTGGAGTTAGTATGTTGGGGAGCTGACAGTTGCTCGGTGGTTCTCTCTGGGTACTCCAGCTTCCTCCACCCGTAAAACTGTCATGGTCATGATTAGCCATTGTGCAGAAATCTGTGACCTTAAAAACACCATCAAATAAATAGTTTGTAATTATATGCAATTGATAGGGTTATTCTGTTGATTAGTGTACAGTTGAGTAGGACCCACTGTTTTTGTAGGTAGAGATTTAATTCTGAACCCGCTGAGTATTTTCAGAGTATTTTTAGTCGAGTTGTGACGAAGTCAAACTCGACTTATAGTTTGATGAATGGTGGGCGGGCGGGCGTAAACAATTGGTTTCCGGACGATAACTTGTTTATCAGATCTAGTCATGGCTGCTCTGAAGCAGCCATGACTAGATTTGATAAAGAAATCTTGTCAATTTAACTTCTTAAATCATTGTCCAAAAGGTAAATTCAATTGACAGGAGAGAAATTTGGTTAATTAATTATACTTGTTCCAGTGGCAATAAATTTCATATCCTTTTAATAAATATCCACCAGCAGCATGCAAGGAGTTCATGTGGATTTAGTATGAGAACACAGAGTGGCATTTCCACCCAAGTTGTAACTTCAGTTCTGTGAAAAAACATGAGTGCAAGTTGATATTCAACTAATTGACCATCATGTTGAATTTACCCACCTGATATTTTACTTGTATAAAGATTTATTCACACAAAATTGAACTGGTCAAGTACTAAATTATTTTTCAAAGGTGATTTCCAAGATATATTTTTTACCTGCATCGCCAGCGGCAGAGCAGGTCTAGTAACCGCTCGACTCCGTCCGTCAGTCCGTCTGTCAGTCCGCCAGTCCATCCGAAACACTTCTTCCGTCAAAGTTTTTTTTGCTTCTATGAAAGGGAATGATTTTATATTTGGTCTGCTGCTTCATAATGATGAGTTGTATCGTGTACCTAATTTTCAGATCTGCCGTGCAGCCACTTCCTGTTTTCCGATACTTTGAAATCTGTTCATCTCTGTAATCAATTGCATGCAGCGACTCAGGTCCAGACCCGGTATTGGCCTTGGCTTGTTTTTAGTCCCCTACGGGAACCGTAAGGGGACTATTGAATTGCACTCAGTCCGTCTATCCATCTGTCCTTCTGTCTGTCCATCCATCCATCCGTCTGTCCGTCTGTCTGTCTGTTTTTTTATGTTACCACCTCTCCCCCCAACATGCTTTAAGCTACACCTTTCATATTTGGTACATGGATAAATGGTTCTGAGGGGATGATGCACGCTCAAAATTGTTTTTTCAAAATCCAAGATGGCAGAATGGCGGCCATTTTTGTTGTGTGTTTTAGGCTTTTTTTTCTCTATTTTCATGTTACCACCCCTCCCACCAACATGGTTCAAGCTACACTTTGCATATTTGACACATGGATAGAGGGTTGGGAGGAGATGATGCACGTTCAATATTTTTTTTTCAAAATTCAAGATGGCGCCATGGCAACCATTTCTGTTGTGTTTTTTAAGCTTTTTTCTCTATTTTATGTTACCACTGCTCCCTCCAACATGGTTCAAGCTACACTTTTCATATATGGTACATGGATAAAGGGGTTGTGAGGGGATTATGCACGCTCAATATTTTTTTTCAAAATCTAACATCTGTCTGTCTGTCCGTCTTTCTGTCTGTCTGTTTTTATGTTGCCACCTCTCCCTCAACATGCTTCAAGCTACAGCTTTCATATTTGGTACATGGATAAATGGTTCCGAGGGGATGATGCACAGTCAATATTTATTTTTCAAAATTCAAGATGGCAGAATGGCGGCCATTTTTGTTGTGTTTTTTAAGCTTTTTTCTCTATTTTATGTTACCATCCCTCCCTCCAACATGGTTCAAGCTACGCCTTTCATATATGGTACATGGATAAAGGGTTGTGAGGGGATTATGCACGCTCAATATTTTTTTTTCAGAATCCAAGATGCTTATATACTCTAGTGTTTTCTGTGACAAAAACACCTTATGTCACAAAAGCGCCAAAGGGGACTAATACCACCTCGGTGGTCAAACACTTGTTCTTGTTTATTGAGGTTTAACAACACCTCAACAGCCAGGGTCACCTTGTGTCAAACAGTTTTGCAGGTGGAGGAAGCCGGAGTACCTGGTGTGAACCACTGTGCAGTTGCGAGCAACTGTCAGACTCCCCAACGTACTACTCTGCACAAGCAGGGTTAGCATTGGTTGAAGAAAAGTGCATCATCAACTTGTAATATGCTTTTGTACACAGCAACACTGTGCCCCCATGCAGGCAATCAGAATTAAAGACTTGCCCAAGGACACAATGCAATTCCCCTTTGCGGGGATTGAACATGAACCTTTCAGTTTGGAGTTCAATGCCGTACACTGAGCCACCGCTCACCCCTAATATAGATATATTTTTCAAAGAAACAGTGTTACCACCAAGGGAAGCCTCCATTCAGCAACTAATTATGATGTTAGATTTTATTTTAGAGTGCCTGTTCGCACTCTCCAATTGTGACCAAACAGTTTTATTTGAATTTTTTTATTTCTACTTCTGGGCCAGAATGTTAGATCAGTCTAAGTTGGGCCAAATGGCAAATTTTGATGTTGCCTGTATGGTTGGAGAAAAAGCACCGGTATTTTCTTCTTCTTGGCATCTGTTTTAGATTTTAGGTCCCCTGTCTTAAAATGCTAGTTTACAACCCCTTGTTATAGGCTTTCACCATTATCACTGGTTCCCTCCCACCACTCTTTGACGTAAGTTTACTTGATTAACTCGAGAAGGCTTCTCAGTTTCCCAGTGTTGAGCCAAAGATCTATTTGAATGTAAATTACGCATGGTGTTTACTGAGAAATTCCACAAACATGAATATAATAGATTTCAAGCTTTAAGTGCATGATCATATTCAATTCGCCACAGAAAAGCAGTCGTCATTGTCATTTACGACACTGTTGACGCCGATTGCTTTCCTATTGCGAACTCTGTGGGTTTTTAAAAAAATTATTTACCTGTTGCATTGTTTGATTCGAAGGTAAGCGCTAAGCTATATTGCAAACATCAGGGAAACCTGGCCAAACTTTATATTGCTGAAACACTGCAAAACTTTGGAAATAGTTTCAAACTATGCATAATTTGGGCCCAATTATCTTATTTGAGCACAGCATTTACCGTCGTTAATTGGGAAGAATTTAAAGGCTTGTTCTGGACAAACAAGCTAATGCAGATAGTGTAAAGCCACTAAAATGACTCTCAGCACTTCTTTAAGAGTTATAATAGTTGCTTGTAGCACTCAAAGGTATAATGTGTTACTAGAAACTCTATTGCAAAGGCTCTTTCTACATGTAAGTAAATTAAGTTTCTTTATATTGCAAGTGGCAGAGTAGGTTTCTTGAGAAAGCCATTTTTATAACCCACAAAGATATATATGTTTGACTGATCAGGGCTTTGAGAACCATTTGCACAAAGAGTTTCACAATAGTAGAAAACTGAAATCTGTAATTTCTCAGAAAGCATAGACTTGAGTCATCCTGTTTGAAAAAAAAAGTTGAGATTTGTTCTGTAAATTTCTTCTAAAGTTGAACAGAAATAACTGATTAGATAGACATGACCTAGCGATTTCGTCTTTGTTTTGTACGCTTTCATATAAAGTACATGTATGAATGTTATAATTTGCAGAAATTTTTTAACCCTTTGTGATTCAAAATGACCAGTTTGCAGAGTATCTGTAAAAAATTTTTTTTAATATTAGACTGGAGGTGGGGAGTTGGCCAAGGGTGGAAAGAATGCCTTTTGCAATTTTCTTTCACCAATCTGTTTTCTGTTAAGTACAATGTACTGTTAAATTATTGCCAAATTTGAACTACTTGTTCCTGTGTTTGCAGGTATAATAACACTTCAAACAGCGGCTGATTTATCACAGTTCTCAGATGACATTAGCCTTGTGCTCACTAGCTGCTCTCTCCCCTCTGTTACAATATTTGATACCTAACATATTAAATATATATGGAAGTAAACTTTTTAAGAAATAAACAAATGTCTGAAATGCCTTGTACAGAACTGACATCACAAAAGCGGGCTGAGAATATTGAAATTTTTGGTTCACTTTCCTCCCAACATCATTCTACAGTACAACTTAACGAATAAGAAAGTAGAGAGTGCTTAACCTCGGAGATATTATTTTCATTTGTTTTTTCTCAGTTCAGTCTTGATTTTGCAAAAAAATTTCAGAATTCTCAAACCATTAAGAAATTGTATCGTGACTTGATCGTAGTCTGATAAAAAAAGAGGCCCCTTTTATAATCACAAATTCTATTTGGCCACTAATCATATATGTGAGAATCAGATTTTTATGCTTCTCCAGGTCCAGACTTGAACCATAACCCATCCTTTCTATGCATAAATAAGTTCATGGTTGTACAGAGCAGCTGACGTGTACTGGTCATAATCTATGCATGGGTTGTGATGTTCACTGTCCTCGCCTGCTTCTACCAGGTAACAAAAATCATCATCAGCAAAATTTTAATTAATGAAGCACAGGGTTGTACCCGTTGCTTCATTAATTAAATATTTGATGATTATTCCCATAATTAGTGTTTGGAATTTAATATTATTGCATCTGTGGAAATATTGTCCTCCCATGGAAAGTGACCAGTCCACGGCAGATGTAAAGTAATAATGTGATGAGACAATGAGCCCAATCAAAATCGTGTATATTTATTAACTCACCTGACTGAAAGTCAGGATGATCTATCGTGATCACACAACCAATTCAATTCTCTGTCATCTGTGAACATGGTGTTTGCACCTGCTCCTCCTAAACCGATGAACCAATTTTAGTTAAATTTGAGGTGATTGCTTGTTCTGACATCACATTTTGTTATTATTCAAATCAATGTGCCCAGCCCCATAGGGAGGGTTGTGAAGGAAAATGCTCCGAAATTCTTAAAAAATCTTCTCATGGACCTATGGGTACAATGACTTGATATTTGGTATGGAGCTTCCTTTTGAGGTGTAGAATCAAATTTGTTCAAACGATGTTCGTGGATCAATATTTACGTTTGTAATGGGAGGGGAAAGATTTTTGGTCCCGTCCAAAATTTCTATTTTCTGAACCGATGGTCTGATTTGAACCATATTTGATATGTGGTATTATTTAGCCATAAGTACTTGATTCATCCGAAAAACTTTTTCCTGTGTCCCCGTGGGAACCCCATGAGCTAAAAATAGAAACATTTTCAAATGCCCATATTTCCCAAACTGCACGGAACAGAGAACTGTTATTTGGTTTGAAACATCCTTAGGACTAGTAGAATTGAATGGTGAAAACAAATTGCCATCGGTTGTGTTAGGGTGTTCTACAGGGGGGAGTCCATTGAAAAAATGCTGAGTCAGCATATTTACAAAAATTAAAAACAAAAATTTCTCCAGAACGATTGATCAGAATCTTGTGATATTTGGTATACAGCATCCGTGGGGTGGGGTTCAGATATAAGTGTGATAAAAAGAAGCCCCTTGGTTCACATTTGGGCTCAATATAGGAGCCCACATTTTTAATTTAGAGAAGTATGGGGAATGATCTTGAACAATCTTCTTCAGATCCACCAGTCAGAATGCTTTCCTACTTGGTATGCACTATTTTTTTTTTTGGTGGGGTGGGGTGGGGGGAGGGGGGCAGATTCAAGTTTGTTCAATTCGTGTCCCTGTGTTAATATATGGGCTCTCTGTTGGAGCCCTAAGTTTAACTTAGTTCACGATGAGAAAATTTCTTTAAAAATCTGCTTCAGATCCACCAGTCAGAATCTTTTCATATTTGGTATTCAACATCTCCAGGTGAGTCAGATTCAAGTTTGTTCAAATCTGGTCCCTGGATTAATATAATAATTTCTCAGCAAATCACAGTTAATTAGCGGATGTTTTGTTTGCAATTGCAGTGGACAATCAGGTGTTATACCTGAATTCGGAACAAAACAGACTTGGAGGAGTCTTCATGATATCTTCACAACAGTCCTCAGATTCTGAAGTGTTCATTCGCATGCCTCACTTGCTTATGAGAAGAGTTAAAATTAGCATGCATCAACACTTAGGGGATTTACATAGCCAAGCATGGCTGTGTAAATAAGTTTGTGCCTAACGGTACTTAGACATCTCTTACAAGTCACCATCAGTCATGGTGGCAAATGTTAGAGCTGCGGCACGTCTGGAAAGACCCTTATCTAATTTGTATAGACAGCTAAATCCAAAGCCAGGTCAGACAAGGGACAATGTGATAAGGGTTTCTCAATAATCCAAAACACATGGTTCCAAATTCGGCCAATGACCATCGGACAGACAAAGAGATTTATTAAGGCGTGGGGGAATTCAGTACGTATAGCTGCATTTTCATTCGGAGCTTCGTGGGAACAAGTCGGGAATCAGGTCCCGCCATCGTTTCGTTACTCTTTTTTCTCTGTTCTATCTTCGTTTTCCGTCGGTTTTCGCTTCTACGCGTTCGTTGCATGCTGCGCTTTCGTTTTACCGTATTATTCGTTTAATTTATTCTCCTTTTCTTCGTTTTCTCGTTCATACATTGAGTTATTTTCAGCTACCATGGCTCATACTCAGGATTCACCCCCTGTTCGTGTCCTCATCTGGGGCCACAGCTTCAGTCGTCATCTCGCGACCTTCCTGGACGCTGATGCCGACTTCACCACCAATTTTGCGGGTAAGTTCTGTCTGTCGCCTGGGGTACATCAGGTGGACTTGCGCATTCATGGTGTCAGCGGCAACACGCTTGGAAAAATGATGGCACGGGATATGCACCTGGTGGATACTTTTCAGCCACACATTGTCATTCTTCAGGTAGGTGGTAACGATTTAAGTCACCCTGACGCCGACCCTCTTTCTGTAGGTAATCAGGTTGATGAATTCTGCACCTACCTTCGCGAATCTCGGGGGGTGCAGCGGATTTTTGTCAGTCAGGCTTTTCACCGGACACGCCTTCGATCCGGTATACGCAGAAGGGTCAATGGCAGGGATTCTTGGGTGTGGCTTCCTGCAGCAGCCGTGCATAGGTACAATCTCAAGGTCGACAGGTTTAATGCATTTTTGGACGTTGTCGTTGGCGACACTTCTCCGCGGGTGATGTTTTGGAAGCACCGCCGATTTTACCGTCACGCTGCCCTTGCTCCGGGATGGGGTGCATTTCAATGGGGAAGGGATGCGTCATTACTATAAAAGTTTGAAAGGGGCTGTCGTTCGTGGTATCAAGGCACATCTGCGTCACTAGGGATTAGGTAGGACTATGTGTTCGGCTTCCGGCCGCCCAACTGGCCGGCCCACTCACCGTTCTTTCAATTTCGTGGGACCTCAATTTTTACGTATTTTTCCGTCACTGCAGGCATTTTCATTCATTTCAACGACTGTTGTTCCATGCCATTCTTCTCCCTGAATCCTACTCCCCACCGTCCGGTATCTCCGATCTCCTTTTTCAGTGAGGGGGGGGGGGGGCATTAGTAGGTAGGGTAGGGGCGCCCAGCTAGGCCCTTCGCCTCACATCCAGCCATCATAACACTTGGACATTTTACATACCACACCTTCACACTTGCCACACACATCGCATTCATTGCGCGCTCGTCAACACTCGTTAACACTCGTTTCACTCGTAAACACTCGTCACGTCAACACTCGCTCGTTTTGGGTCGGTGGTATATGGTGGGGGCAGAGGGACGCGCGATGACCATGCTTCTCGTCTATGCATGTGGCGAGGGGCGCATGTTGTCCCATAGCACTCGTGCTGGCATCGTGTCACCGTGTTCGGCTCAGACTGTCGCCACTACGCCACGGCCCTCTCTCGTACTTTCTACCAGGGATGAGGTTTGCAGCCCATCAGCGTTTTTGGCTCCTCTTTTGCCACATCTTCATCTGTTAGTTCTCTCGATTTACACGCGAGTGGTCTTGGGGACCCTTCTCTTGTAACTTGACAGACTCACATCTATTTCCCAGCTGTGTTTTAGCTGCCTGTTGTTGTTTTAGCCTAATTTGGCCTTTCCCAGTATTCTTGGTTTCTCTCCACACGTTTCGTAATTTCAGCATTTTCAGTTGATTTCCTTCTATTGCACACTCATCCCTGGTCCACGCTCGTCACATTACACTTACAGTCATTCGCACTCATGGGTCCGCCTCTTTCTCCACACCTCCTTACCCCCCCCCGTCGGTCGGCTTTCTTTGGCCTAACCGAACCCCTTTGTGAGTCGGTGGGGTGACATCTTCACAGGGGGGACCTCTCCTGAGGCGTTCCGCACCCGGCCCATTTCCCCATCCCTACCTCCACCCCGACGACTCTGTTGGGGTAGGCCTAGGCATGTAACTCGTTTATGATGCGGTGGTTCCCGATGGCCACTACCCGGGTGGACTCTTCGGGGGGGGGGGGGGGGGGGGGGGGGGGCGGCGGATGTTCAGATCCGGGTACTCGGGCACCTACGCCCGTCGTGGTTTTAGCGCGGCCTGGGAGGTGGGGGGGGGGGGGGGGCTCTTCTACCCCATAACTCTTCCACCCCACGCTTCATACATCATATCCCCCACCCCGGGGACCCATCCGGTCTTTGCTGGTCCGGCCCTTCTTTTTGGTCCCCAACTCATGTGTACCGACCTCCGCTTCCGGTTTTGCAGCGCGCGCGCGCTTTCCCTGTTTCTGTGCCTGTTTTGTTTGTTTTGTTTTTGTTTTTTCCACGTGATGTCACGGACTCCCACGGTCCGTTGTCGACTCGACGCTTCTTTCCCAGTCACGGTGCTGCCTTCCGTTTTGTCTACAGTTCGTTGGGGGTAAGTACCGATCGGTTTAGTTTACTTCGTTCATGCCTATTGTTATGCCCTTGGGTTTACCGTCCGTGGCTTACGGAGCCCGTTGTCGGGAGTTGACAGTGGGGGGGGGGGGGGGGGGGGGGGGGGGGGGTGAATCCTCCAGACTATCACTTGCACAGCGGGGCGTGCCGGCCCCCCATGTTAGGCGGAACGCTTAATTCCCATGTTCGTCACGTACCTCATGCTCGTTACGTGTCCCCTCGACATACGTTTACTTTTGGCATTCCGATTCCTCATTCTGCCCGTTCGAATTGCCCCCCCCCCCCCCCCCCCCCCCCCCCACCTGCATTTGTTCACTGATTTTAGGCTTTCCGTCATTCTACGATGCAGTGCTTTTGCATCCGCTGCTAGGACTGATGTTCCACGGCGATGTCATTTGCTAACGCTATTCAAAATTTTGAGGTTCAATTGAGCTCTGCTATCCCCCCACTTGTCTACAGTGGGCCTGGCAGGGGAGGCCGGCATGCCCCCTGGATCCCACAACATCTCCGCAATGCTTAGCAACTTTCTTCTCTTTCCAGTTTGTGTTCATCATGCCCAAAGCCAAAAGGAAGTCTGTTCGGGCTCCCAGTAGGACCTCGACTCGGTTGGAGGATGGTCTGTCAGGTTTTTTTAGCACAGAGGACGCTCCTCAGAGACCTACAGGGGGACGTTCGTGTAGGGCATCCACCCGCATTCAGCGGGGCAGTATTTTGCACCCCGCCCAGGATTCATCAGCATCTTCAACTCGAGCAGGTCCACAGGGGGTACACCCAAGCAGCGACAACACCAGACACACCACATCGGCACCCAGGGGTGAGCCAAATCAGGACCAGCCCCCACAGCAGCTGGTTCTCCACATTGACTTCCCACAGGGCTTTATCGTGCCATCGGAGCAGGTGCTCCGGACTCAAATTTTGGGGGCATTGACTTCAGGTACCAACCAGCCGGCACAGCCAGGAACAGC
Source organism: Pictodentalium vernedei (assembly GCA_031216915.1). Lineage (NCBI taxonomy): Eukaryota > Metazoa > Mollusca > Scaphopoda > Dentaliida > Dentaliidae > Pictodentalium > Pictodentalium vernedei. Next base: position 639,739,383 of record CM062296.1, on the reverse strand, counting down.
ACCGGATACAGCATCTTCACAGCCATCCACCAGTCATGACGCTTCCATGCCAGAGACCATCGGTAATTTGCATGGGCACCCTGCAGGTCTTGTCCCGGAGTTTGCCGCACGAGGGCCCACTTTTCCCTCCCTTTCTCCACCCACTTTTAGACATTGGGTCCCCCATAGGAATGATCGTTGTTTGTCTTCCTCGGTGCCTCTCGAGAGTAGGGCACCGTTAAAGATAAAGGACAAAATTTGGGCGGAGGAGTTTGTGGACTTCTCCTCTCTCCTACTCGGGCAATCAGGTGACACATCTCACGCATACACCATCACCATGGGAGGTTCCAATGCGGACAGCCCCTCTTTGGTCTACACGCCGAAAGCCACACGCACAATCAGTTCCCTGGAACAGTGGCTTTCTGCTTTTGAAATTTTCATGTCAGTGTACATCGTTCGGTTCCCCTCTCAAAGCGGCCCGTTACTGAAATACCTGGCACATATCAGGTCGATAGCTGCCAGTGGGGGGAATTGGATGTATTATGACAGGGAATTCCGACTTTTACGACAGTCTGACCCTACTATCCCTTGGGATTTCAACCAACTTGACCTTTGGTTCAAGGCCCTACATGACCCCATTGCCTCCAAGCCTGAGGCCAGACGTCCTAAGGAAACACTACATCACGCATCTCAGCGGCCCAGCACACCTAGGGCCCCACGAGAATTTCCGGTAGGCTATTGTGACCGCTTCCATCATGGTGAGCCATGCGTTGGTCCTTGTCGATTTATGCACAAATGCTTCCAGTGCTCTGGGGACCATCCTGTCTCAGCATGTACTAAGGCTTCCTTTCGGTCAGGAGCCCCCAAGGGCTCCTCTTTTCACCCCAAGCATGATTCCCCCAGGGCCTGAAAGGGGGGTTACTTTGCCCACTCCAGTAAAGGTACGCCATCTGGCCTTCATACTGGCTGGGTATTCGCCGGATAAGGCACAGGGCTTACTTCTCGGATTTACAACTGGTTTTCGTGTAGGGTTTTCAGGACGTGACCTCGCAATGCATGCCCCTAATTTGACTTCTGCAGCCGATTTGCCACACGTGCTCGATGCCAAACTGGAAAAGGAACGTTTAGCAGGAAGAATTGCGGGCCCATTTCACACGCCCCCGTTTCCCAATTTTCGGGTCTCACCACTTGGCGTCGTTCCCAAAAAGGCACCCGGTGAATACCGGGTGATCCATCATCTATCCTACCCCAAGGGAGATTCCGTTAATGATGGCATCCCCGAGGAACTGTCTCATGTCCGATATGCATCTTTGCAGGACGCTATTACCCACATCCAATCTCTTGGCGAAGGCTGCTTCATGGCAAAAACTGACATTCAGTCTGCATTTCGCATCATTCCCGTTCACCCAGATGATTATCATCTTCTCGGGATGTCGTGGGGTGGGAAATTCTATTATGACAAATGCCTCCCCATGGGTTGTTCTACCTCCTGTAGTATATTCGAGGCTTTCAGTTCTGCGCTGGAATGGATAGCCACTTTGAAGTTTCATATCCCAGGGGTTGTCCATGTCCTGGATGACTTTCTCTTCTTGGCCCCCACCCGGGATCAGTGTGCCCTCTCCTTACGACTGTTTCTTCATCTCTGTGACTTTCTTGGCGTCCCCATTGCGTCGGAAAAGACAGTGGGCCCCACACGTTGCATACAGTTTTTAGGGATTGACCTGGACTCGGTTGACATGCTGGCCCGTTTACCTGCTGATAAATTGACCACTTGTCGCTCCGAAATCGAGCTGCTGTTAACAATGTCGAAAACTACACTGCACCACCTGCAATCGGTGATTGGCTTGCTCAACTTCGCCTGTTCAGTAATTTGTCCTGGCCGCGTCTTTTTGCGTCGTCTTATTAACCTCACGATTGGGGTTTCCAAAGCGCACCATCGAATGCGCTTACCCAGGGCTGTCAAGTCTGATTTGGTAATGTGGCTCAACTTTTTGCAGTCCTACAATGGCTGCACCTTCTTTCTGGAAAATCGTTGGCTCTCCAATGAACAGCTCCAGCTGTATACAGATGCCTCTGGCTCTTTAGGTTTTGGAGCTGTTTTCGGGGTCCAGTGGTTTGCTGGGTCATGGCAGGATGAGCTTTCATTATCCATTTCGGTTCGGGAACTGTATCCCATCGTCGTGGCGTTGGAACTTTGGGGCTCCTCCCTGGCGAATAAATGCATTCGACTTCTCTGCGATAACGAGGCAGTGGTCTGTGTTTTAAACAAGCAGTCCTCCAAAGATATCATGCTTCTCACCCTCGTGCGGCGTTTTGTCCTTCTTTGCCTTCGCTACAATATACTTACTCGGGCGTTTCATGTCCCAGGTAAACGTAATGGTTTAGCAGATGCTCTTTCTCGTTTACAGGTTTCCAAATTCCATCTTCTAGCTCCGTGGGCGAACCCCGATCCAGTCCACATTCCTGTCCACCTCTCCATTCAGAACTTACTGGGACAGCGTTAACACTGCTGACTAACTCTCTGACACCAGCTACGCAGCATGCATATGGGCGTGCTCGAGCCCAATTCGGGGCATTCTGTGACACTTATGGCTTGGGTCCTCAGTTACCTATTTCTTTGAGCACCTTATGTCTTTTTATCTCCTTCCTACACCACCAACAATATGCTCCCTCCACTATTCTCTCTATCCTCTCAGCTCTCTCATATTTCCATAAGATCCATAGCGTGGCAGACCCGACTCGTCACTTTGTGGTCCAAAAGCTGGTAGCGGGTGTGCAGCGTCTCCATCCCGCCTTTGACCTTCGCCTGCCTATTACTAAGTCAATTTTGGCCAGACTTTCCCGGGCAGTGGCTCATTGTTGCACAGGCCCCTACAACCAGGGAATGTTCCAGGCACTTTTTAGTACTGCATATTTTGGGTTTGCTCGCATTGGTGAATTGTGCACGTCCACCCCTGCATCAGAGGGGCGGGTGGTGCAATTATCCGACCTGGTCTTCCAAGAAGGACACATCTTGTTGACATTCCGTCACTTCAAACACAATACCACGGGGCAACCCCATGTGGTCACATTGTCCCCCACACCCTCCCGAATCATCTGCCCAGTGGCACTCTTGCAGCACTTTCTCTCCCTCAGAGGCTCCTGCCCAGGTCCCTTATTTTCCATGCCAACGGGTCGCGGGCTTCCTCGGCGGGTTTTCGACCAAGTCCTTGCTGCTTCTCTCGCTTTTTGTGGTTTGCAGTCCTCTCAGTACAAAGGGCATAGCTTCCGCATTGGGGCTGCCACCGATGCTGCAGCTTCCGGTTTTACGGATGCTCAGATTCGTTCCATGGGTCGGTGGAAGTCCGATGCTTTCAAAAAATACATTCGGCCGCCTGCCCTCAGCGGTTGCCCAAATCTGGCCTAAGCGTTTCCTCTTGTTTTCTTGTCCACCAGTTGCCCAGGGGTGCCCACCGGCTTCAGGCACGTTACCGTGTAGGTGGCAAAGGGGTTAGATCCCGGGAGGTCACCTTCTTCCTGGGGTGGGGGGTGAGGGGTCTCTGGCTCTCCAGGCACTGGCTGACCGAGGATGCAAAGGCACTTCTGTCTTGAGTCGGCTTTTCCGCCGATCACATGGCAAAAGGGGTTTGATCCGGGAGACGGTCACCTTCTTCCCAGGGTGGGGGTGATGGGGCTTTGGCCCTGCGGACACTGGCGGATGGAGGATGCAATGGCACTTCCGTCTGGAGTGGCCTTTCCCATCGGATCCCCGATCATTTCCATATACTGGGCCCTCATCGTCTGGCACTGGGGATAGTTGCAAAGGCACTTTCCTTTTCCTTATTTATTCAGTTTCCAGGGTGCCCCTGCAGGGGTTCGAGCCTGCCACAGCCCACCATGGCTCTCTAGGAGATCTACAGACATCGGGTCATCTTCCATTGTCAATCTATTAACTGGATACCTACCACAGCACGACTGGATAAACACCACAAGGAGACACCAGTACATACCTTCCTCCTGTCAGCATATTCGTTACTTCCACCAGATTGATAGTTTGTGACTTTCAAGAGAGATGGACACCCTCCCGGCCATCTCAGTTGTTCAGATCGGTTGGCAGCCTTCTGGCGACCAGGAAGATATTTTTCTGTTATTCGTGTTCTGTTCCGTTCCATTCCTATTCAGTACTGTTGGGGGATGCAAAGGCACCCTCACGGTTCCTGTCGCGTTATCTCTCGGTGACATTTGTAGCTTCATGCACAGCGTTGGTAGGGTGATGCACGGGCCCCATTGTTGCACTCTCTCCGTGACCTGCATCCACCATTCCCGTGTTTTCCTGATTGGTTTCCTCCTATTGACTTTGGGGGTTAGGATGCAAAAGCACCTCACCGCTAGACTTGATTCATAGGTACTAGTATGTATGCATATGTGGCATTTCTCGTTTAAATTGCGCCTCTCCTGCTATACGCCCACTCATCTCGCCCGTAAGCGTGGGTATGCAAAGGCACCCCACTCACATCGCCGCCTTAGGCCCTATCACCTCAGTTCCCGGCATCACCCAACTTGGTTTTCGTGTGAATGCCTTCTTACCAGATCTAGACCGTGGGGTTGCAATGGCACTCCACCACTACAGGTGACTGATTTTGTACATACCTAGTTATGCTCTCTGTGGGCAACATGGCCAATCGGGCCTCTCTTCACTATTCTCTCCATGTTACAGTTTTTAGAGATGCAAAAGCACTCTACCACATTTGTTAACAGTTTGTCACTTGTGTTTTAATTCCCTCCTATTACCCGTCTATTGCTTAACTGTAGTCATTGGATCCCAAGGCCCTGCATCTGCATTCTCTGTTCACCCTTGCGTGGCCGCACTGCCGTCTCGTGTCGGAGCCCCTCCGCCGGGTCAGATGCCAGCCTGGAGGCAAGGTGGTCACAGCTTGGGAAGGCAAGGGGGGGGGGGGGGGCACGCCATCTCTTACAGAAATTCGAACGCCCCTTCATCGACGTGCCGTATCCTCACTGAGCTCGAGTTCCCTTCTCATGGGCACTGCTCACCAATCTGGTCCACCGGCACCTCTTTTCCACGCGTTGCCCTGGCTGTTTCGGTGGGGAATGTCTGGTAGCATGTCTCTATTGAGGGCTAACCAGACATGGTGGCGTTTATTCTCCCACCTCTGCCAGTTGTGACATTAGAGGTTTGAATTGGTTGGGGTTTAACAACATATATGTATATAAATAATCTGTATCGTGTAAAATCAATATTATGTACAACACTTTATTCACTATATGTTAATAAATGGCCAAGTACTGGCCCTTTCTGGACATGAATCTTACTTCAGTCATTGAGACTATGTCTCAGACGCAGGAGCATTGATAAGCCGAGTGTGGCATGGTTGCGTCGTCCAGAGCTGATGCAGGCCCAGTAAGGGGGCTGCGTCACTCATATAGAAGGTACCGGAGACACAAAGGGGATTTACATAGCCAAGCATGGCTGTGTAAATAAGTTTGTGCCTAACGGTACTTAGACATCTCTTACAAGTCACCATCAGTCATGGTGGCAAATGTTAGAGCTGCGGCACGTCTGGAAAGACCCTTATCTAATTTGTATAGACAGCTAAATCCAAAGCCAGGTCAGACAAGGGACAATGTGATAAGGGTTTCTCAATAATCCAAAACACATGGTTCCAAATTCGGCCAATGACCATCGGACAGACAAAGAGATTTATTAAGGCGTGGGGGAATTCAGTACGTATAGCTGCATTTTCATTCGGAGCTTCGTGGGAACAAGTCGGGAATCAGGTCCCGCCATCGTTTCGTTACTCTTTTCCCACCCTGGGCATTCCATTCCCTCCCTTTTTCAATGGCTACAGTTCTGCAGGCGGCGGTGTTTATTCTCCCACCTCTGCCAGTCGTGAGGGGCGTTTATTCTCCCACCTTTGCCAGTTGTGACATTAGAGGTTTGAATTGGTTGGGGTTTAACAACATATATGTATATAAATAATCTGTATCGTGTAAAATCAATATTATGTACAACACTTTATTCACTATATGTTAATAAATGCTCCCACCTCTGCCAGTCGTGAGGGGCGTTTATTCTCCCACCTCTGCCAGTTGTGACATTAGAGGTTTGAATTGGTTGGGGTTTAACAACATATATGTATATAAATAATCTGTATCGTGTAAAATCAATATTATGTACAACACTTTATTCACTATATGTTAATAAATGGCCAAGTACTGGCCCTTTCTGGACATGAATCTTACTTCAGTCATTGAGACTATGTCTCAGACGCAGGAGCATTGATAAGCCGAGTGTGGCATGGTTGCGTCGTCCAGAGCTGATGCAGGCCCAGTAAGGGGGCTGCGTCACTCATATAGAAGGTACCGGAGACACAAAAAATAAATTGCTTTTTTAAGTGATTATGGTGATGGACTGGTTAACTGGCAGAGTGCTAAATTATTTTAGACCATCAAAATTTGTTCACATGTCTTTGCCTTGTTACAGTTTATGGGAGAGTGCCTGTAGGCACTCCCCCTTAAATTGTAACAAGGCAAATCTACACAGACTAAATAATTTCACTTCGAAGATAATATGAAGCATATCCACGGAGTTTGAAGCACTTATATTACAGTCCCTGTGCATCAGAGTAAAGCCCAAATATGGGCTTCCATCACTCTACCAGTTAAGTATCATCATATCTATCTTGGCAAATGAAGCACAAATGACTTTCTGCTGTTTTTTTTTTTTAAATAATAAAGTGCCTTGTATTGGTCATGTATCAAACACTTTTGCATACAATAATTTGAAGGCAAGATGCTACAGTACAGTCGCCATGGACTTGTCATAATCCACACGGCAGTGATGTCCATGCATGCGTTTACCAGGTAATAAAATCATCTGCAACAAAAGTTTAATTAATGAAGCACGGGTTGTACCCAGGGCTTCAGTAATTGAATTTTTTTTTTGATGATTATTCCTATAATTAGTGTTTGGAATCTAATATCTAATTTCCAGGTTTTAAATAGCTCGAATGCCATTGGTCGAAATATCCAATGTGACCAATGGTGCATGCTTACTGTAATACATATGTCTTCTCCCCTTAGCTTGTTTCAAATTAGTGGTAAACATTATTCAGTCACTCTTGAAAAAGTGGCAACTTTTGAGACAAACCAGTTGAAGAGTTGGGAAAAGGAATTAATAAACTTTCCATTGTCTGCAAGGGCAGACAGGGCAGTAAAAAAGGAAAAGACCTAAATTTAAACCACCAATAATCGGCACTAGTAAAGTTAAATCATGTCCTGTAAATTGTGATAAGCAAGTTGAAATTTGCATGCTGGGGTTAAATAATCTTTTCAGTATACTGATTTTGATTTAACTTGCCAGTAACGGTGACAGTATTGAAAATTGTATCGATTATAATCAGTTTACAGAAATAACGCCTATCTCTTAGTGGGGGTGGATCATTACGGCATGGATAAAAATTTGATCCCTGTGTATTTGCAATTGATCCAACATAGCAAAATAAGAACAACCCTCCCACCCTATTTCTCTACCTACAAATTAGCTCTTAAGGCCCCATACATCCAAAAACTGCCCCTTCTATATTGCTTCAAAAAAGTTTCCTTAAAGTATATTCGTAAGAACTCAACTATCGGGCTGCAGCTTTATCCCACCACTAAGGTACTGAAACATATAGAAAATCATGTGTGACAGCTGGGAGAGATATGCCTGTCTCACCCCACCCACGTGACAGCTATCTCACCACACCCACGTGACCAACCTATATTGGCTTATTAGCATATTTAATGAGCGCAGAACTATTCAATCATCGCACTTTCTTTTGTAAACAAACAACACAGTGTCACATTTCAGAAATATTAGCAGACAAATGTTTGTCAAAGAAAATAGAAATAAAAACATAGACTGCAAAACCAAAGGACACTAGACTTTTTTAAATGAATTTTTGGATGAACACCATTATGAGTGGAGTGAGTTGCATGAAATTCCTGTCAAAAAGGTTTGCGAATACATTGCAGAATTCATAATATGACGTCATCGGAATGTATCAATGTTCATGTCGCTATAAATCTTTAACCCCTGTCTTGTCAGTGTTGGGATTTAATTTTGTGGTTATACCTGTGGTATTTACAGAACTTTTGTGAGCTCTTTTTGATGGGCGGCCGATTTTGATATAAAAACATATGTTAAGTCATCTGTAGCTCTGATCATGACTGTATCTAAGGTAGTAATCATAAAAATTAATCTCAGGCTTCCCAGGGAAGTGGGGTAGTGCTTGTGTACTGTGGCAAACAAGTGCACTGGTAAAATAGGTCCTGGAACAAATGGCTGGGTTGAATCCCTTCAAAGTGGGTAGCATAGGTATAAACAATTTGCTAAACTTGACTTCATCCTTATATTGACCTCATGCTATAGCCATAGATGCTGAAAGTGAAATTAAATACCAATAAATAAATCTGAGGATTTAAGGGTTAAATATAGTGTTTTTCCGTACATGCCTTCAAACTGATATGGATAATACCGTTTTCTATTGTTCCCTGAAATGTCTCCAGGTTTCTCTCTGAATGACTAGGTACAGGGCATAGAGAGTGGATTACCATTGAAACCCCAACAGATTGGCATTTCCGCATGTTATGGTGTGTAATAATAATTTTGGTAAAAGATAGAGATGGGTGGTTTTCAAATTTCATGTCGGTTCAGGTTTTGCTTTCATTGATTGAGTCAGGTTTTCGGTTTCGGTTTTCATTGTACAAGCATAACAATACATTGCATTTGCAGATAAGATGTATTTGGGGCCAGTCAGTGGCACAGGGGCTCCCTCCCTTTCCAGGGCAACCCAATCTGTAATATACTGGTACTCTAATTTCCTGATTTCCTGAGCATAATGTGTTTGTATAAATTATCTCAAGAGTTTCTAGTTGGAGAAAAATGAGTCTCCCCCCCCCCCCCCCCATACCTGTGTTTAGGGTAACTCCATAGACTAAAAAATTATGACGACCATAACAATTTTATCGAGTTAAAGTCGCTCATATAGGTTATTGTAACCCTAAATTTCCGTCCAACTTCAACTGTGATTTTAACGCTGGCTTTGGGGTTCAAGCTTTCAAAATTACGTGTAGAAATAACTGTATTTGTCATTATAAATGTGGAACAAGTGACAAGTTCCAGTTCTGTAAAGGAAATCGCATTAGATAAACTTGTAAAACACGATGCGTAAGAAGTAATTTTGTCACCTATTTTTGCGGTAAATACCATGCTCGAACGCAATACCAATTACTGCAGCTGCTCTGAAAAAGTGGTATCGTGAGTCTGAAGTTTGAAAACAAGGTTAACTTTAGGTTGTTTCTCTCTTCTGAGAAGTGAAGCCCTGATTAGAATTTTTCAACATTGAAGTTGAAAACCGTGACGACAGGTTTTCTGTAATTGTTTCGGTTCTGGTTCCGGTTTTGGTTTTGATAATAAAACAAAAACCGAACCAAATTTTCAGTTAACCGCCCAACTCTAGTAACAGAAAGAAATCCCAAGATCTAACAACAATAACTTGAATGTAACTATACTGAAATTTAATAAAAACAAACAAAAAAAAAATATGAAAGGAAGATATTACAAATCTTTCACAATGTTTGGTTTTCAGAATAATGAAATCAGTACTTAGCAGTTGGTCCAAAATAAGGTAATATAGAATCCAGTAACAGGTATAATAAAAGAAATTTTCCAGCTGAAATTAGAATAGTTTGAGAATGTGTCTGCAGACACAGTATCCAATAAATTGTAATGAAATGTTCACTCAAAAATCCAGCAATATCCAATAAATTCCAATAAAGCACTCAACAAAATTCAAATGGAAATAATATCCAACAAGTATTAACTCCACAGATAGTTGAAAATAATTCAGCTGAATCAGGTTCCCACGATAATCTTTTTCGAACTTAAGAAATACTTTTCTAGTAAAACAAATGACTCGCACGTCACAAAAATAATATTCCTGCAAATATATAATAATCTCAGCTGCTACCTAAAATATTACACCGTCCAATAATAATGATCTCCAATATTCAATGAATGCTGAATGTAAAAACAATTGTCACTTCTCAGTGCTGTGTGAGATAAACCATGAGGTGAATGACTCGGGTATGCTGACCAGGGTTTATATGATCATCAAATGAAAAGTTACAGAAAAAGAAATTTCTCAAAATTTTAAATGTTCTTTTGTTCCACTAATTGCTGATTGGCTCATATCACCTCATTAGGTTTCTCGATGATTCTGTAAAATTTCAAGTGAACAAGTTTGACCTAAATAAAAGTCAGTGAGCTAAAAATAGATCATTTGTAACAGTATTTCTTAAGATGTAATAGATACACATTCAAAAATCACTTAAGTACAAACTTGCTGTCAGCCCAGCCTAGGGAGCACGGTAGCTCAGTAGGTAGAGGTGCAGGCTGCAAGCCGAGAGGTCCTCGGTTTAAATCCCACCTGCGGCAACCGCGTTGTGAACTTGGGCAAGACACTTCATCTCCATTGCCCACGTGGAGGCACGATGACGCTGTGTACTAAGGCGTACTGCATGTCGATGGTGCGCATGTCTTCAACCAATGTAACCCTGCCTGTGCTGCAGTGCGGAGTTATGATGTTGGGGAGCTGGCAGCTGCTCGTTGCTCGGTGGTTCTCTCCGGGTACTCCGGTTTTCTCCACCTGTAAAACTGTCACGGTCATGATTAGCCATTGTGCATAAATATGTGACCATAAACACCAATAAATATAAATAAATATCAGCCCAGCCAAAAGCTGCCTATTTATTATATTGAAAATGATTTTAGGAAATCTTAATTGCTCTTAATTATTAACCAAGGACATAACAATTCTGATATAATAATTGGGGCCCATAACATCTACCCAACCAAAAACTTGTACTTTGTGAGAAGATATGAAGCACAACCAAAGTTCCAACCAGCAGAATATTGGGCTAAATTTAGTGGTCCATTGGTTACAACTTTTGCACTCGTAATGCATTTTCACAAGATTTGAAAGTTCTTGTCCAGTTGGAAATTATACTACTTGAATGTTTTAGTGGAAATCCATTCTTCATGTACTCTAGGTGCTTAAATTTGAGTGAGATGGTACTTGCAAGTCCTTGAGAGTACTTAATTTCTTTTACAAAACATACAGAAACTCTGTACTAATATTCAGAGTTCAAGGTCACTTGTGTTCTCTCAGCACACTTGCAGATTGTAATGTTTTACCCTTTCAGTTATGCAGCCTTCTAATGGAAAGTTTACCAATGCAAATTTGTTCAGGTCTCTGCAACTCTTCAGATATGTGGGGTGGGGTGTTGTGGAGGTGGATTGACCCATTTGGCTTGACCATGATGTGCCTGATGTGTAGGTACCCACAGCTGTCCTTATGTACACATACCTATACTTATTGGACAGTCCACTGTCATTGAAATTAGTCACGGTAATCAACAATGCTGGGGTAAAACTAAAGCAAGGCAGATTGTGACAGCTTTTACCATGGCATTTTTTATTCCTTTGTTTTTTTCTAGGGCTGGTCTGTTACACATATGATATTGGCAAACTAGCAACAATCTGTGACAGTTTTATCACAATACAGATGTTTTTGGACATGCCAAGTGGCTACACCTCTCAGTAATACTAAATACCCTGGGCAGCTAGGCTTTTCATGCGGCTACTTACATGTGGGACCATCTGTTCAAAAATCGGGTCTGTATCCAACTGCTCCAGTTAACCCTCTGCACACCCGTGATATCAATTATTACTGAAATTTTCATTGGCAGACTTTTCTCATAACACTATAAGGAATTTAACCAATTCAGTCTTGTTTGACAGAGCTCAATGAGTTCTGTCAAACAACATTGAATCAGTTCACCTTTTACCCAATGCACAGGATATCAATATCAAACATTTTTAAGGTTGCAAACATATAAAACAGTTTTCATTACTGTGATGTGGATATCGTTGGTAAAATGTGTCTGCAATCATTGATACAGATGACCAAGAGCTTGGAAACCAAATGAGATGCATCGGTTGGGGATATTCCAGACAGCTTGGTTTGTATGCAAGTCGGTTTGAGGCTTTTGGGGGAAAATTGGGGAGAATAGGTTTATAAATGAGATGCATATCTATCACATTCCCTTCCTAAGCCAAGGATACTCAAAACAAGTATCGGTGACAAGATAATACCCCAATACATTGTAATTGATGCAGGAAAGCATTAATATAAAGATACAACTAGATGTACTAATGATGAGAAATATTTTCCTAATGTCTAGAGGAGTATGATTAAAGTTATTTTTCTTCAAAAGTCAATTCTGAAATTTCATAATCCTGTCAGCTCTAATATTTTGCAAAATTTTTATATTTTGACATCAATGTGCAAAGGGCTAAGATACATGTACATGCAAACTTGCTGCTTGGGCCGAGTACTATCAGACAATATATAAACAGAACCGCACAAGCAATTGAATGGGTTATTGTTTCTCGCACGAGTTTGGTTGGGTGCAAGAAGACAATGCAAGGCATAGCCTGGAGTGGTATTCTGTATCAGACCAGTTCAATACTGCGATAAACATTAACCCATTCAAAGGCTTTTGCAGTTCTGTATTTATTACACGTTTGTAGTTTTTATGTGTACCCATACTATGTATGGTACACATAATGCCGGCATCTGGGGTGACCATCCGTCGTTCGTCCATCCTTTGTACTTCCGTCTGTCTGTCTGTCTGTCCATCCGTCCATCTGTCCGTCCGTCCGGCATCCGTATCCATTTCTTTGGCATTCGATAACTTGAAAAATATTGCTTGGATTGTCAAGTTACTTTATATTTGTGTTCAGGTTACTGATGTGCCGAGCTGTATAGTTTTTGGTGTAAATCGGATAATTTGATCATGAGATATTAACCCTTTATCCTTCAAATTGAAAATTCCTCCAATCCCTTTGGCATTCGATAACTTGAGAAATATTGCTTGGATTGTCTAGTTACTTTATATTTGCGTTCAGGTTACTGATTTGCCGAGCTGTATAGTTTTTGGTGTAAATCTGATGATTTGATCCCGAAATATTAACCCTTTATCCTTCAAATTGAAAATTCCTCCAATCCCTTTGGCATTCGATAACTTGAAAAATATTGCTTGGATTGTCAAGTTACTTTGTATTTGTGTTCAGGTTACTGATGTGCCGAGCTATATAGTTTTTGGTGTAAATCTGTTATTTTGATCCTGAGATATTAACCCTTTATCCTTCAAATTGAAAATTTCTCAAATCCCTTTGGCATTCGATAACTTGAAAAATATTCAATCTGTTATTTTGATCCTGAGATATTAACCCTTTATCCTTCAAATTGAAAATTTCTCAAATCCCTTTGGCATTCGATAACTTGAAAAATATTACTTGGATTGTCAAGTTACTTTATATTTGTGTTCAGGTTACTGATGTGCCAAGCTGTATAGTTTTCGGTGTAAACCTGATAATTTAATCCTGAGATATTAACCCTTTATCCTTCTAATTGAAAATTCCTCCAATCCCTTTGGCATTCGATAACTTGAAAAATATTGCTTGAATTGTCAAGTTACTTTATATTTGTGTTCAGGTTACTGATGTGCCGAGCTGTATAGTTTTTGGTGTAAATCTGTTGATTTGATTCCGAGATATTAACCCTTTATCCTTCAAATTGAAAATTCCTCCGATCCATTTGGCATTCGATAACTTTAAAAATATTACTTGGATTGTCAAGTTACTTTATATTTGTGTTCAGGTTACTGATGTACCGAGCCATATAGTTTTTGGTGTAAATCTGTTACTTTGATCCTGAGATATTAACCCTTTATCCTTCAAATTGAAAATTCCTCCAATCCCTTTGGCATTTGATAACTTGAAAAATATCGCTTGGATTGTCAAGTTATTTTATAATTGTGTTCAGGTTACTGATGTGCTGAGCTGTATAGTTTTTGGTGTAAATCTGATAATTTGATCCGGAGATATTAACCCCCTTTATCCTTCAAAATTGAAAATTCCTCCAATCCCTTTGGCATGAGATAACTCAAAAAATATCAATCCGATTGTCATGTTACTTTATATATTTATTCAGGTTACTGATGTGTTGTGCTGTATAGTTTTTTATGTAAATCTAATAATTTGCTCTGGAGATATTAACCCTTTATCCATCAAATTAGACTCTCCTCCAATTCATTTCTATATGTACCCATACCTTGTATGGTGTACATAATGTCGGCATCCGTGGTGGCCCTCCGTCATACAGCTTCTACTAGTTGCGCGTATGGGTACACATCTGACGATTTCATCGGCCTATTTTTAGCTCATCTGACTGAAAGTGAGGATGAGCAAAAGTGATCACTCACCGTCAGTCGTCTGTCATCCATATTCCGTCGTCTGTATTCCGTCGTCTGTGAACATGGTGTTTGCACGTGCCCTTCCTAAACCGCTGAACCAGTTTTTAGCTCACCGAAGGGAGCTTAACTTATCACTTGCCTTCGTCGTCGTCTGGCATCGTCGTCCGGCATGAACTTTACATTATCAACGTCTCCTCCCAAATTACTGGACCAAATTGAACAAAATTTGGTGTGTATGCCCCTTATCATATGCCAATTCAAGTTTGTTCAAATAAACTTGCCGTGCCCACAGGGGGCACCACAAGGGGCATTACTCTGATAGCACCCATAAATTTTTTGTAAAAATTTAAAAAATCTTCTTTTCCAGAACCATCATTTAGAATCTTTTGATATTTAGTATATAACATCTCCAGGGGGTCCAGACTCAAGTTTCTTCAAATCGAGTCCCTGGGTTGTAGGAGTCCAAAGCTTAACTTAGTGAAATATGAGGAAATTTCTTTAAAAATCTTCTTCTTCAGATCCACCAGTCCAAATGCTTTCATATTTGGTATACAACATCTCTAGTGGGTTCAGATTCAAGTTTGTACAAATCGGGTCCCTGAGTTAGTATTTGGGCTTTCTATTGGAGCTCAAAGTTTAACTTTGTGCAGTTTGAGGAAATTTCTTTAAAAATCTTCTTCTTCAGATCCACCAGTCTAAATGCTTTCATATTTGGTATACAACATCTTTAGTGGGTTCAAGTTTGTACAAATCGGGTCCCTGAGTTGGTATTTGGGATCTCTATTGAAACCCAAAGTTTAACTTCGTGGAATTTGAGGAAATTTCTTTAAAAATCTTCTTCTTCAGATCCACCGGTCAGAATCCTTTTATGTTTGGTATACAACATATATAGGAGGGTCAGATTCAAGTTTATTCAAATCAAGTCTCTGGGTTTATATTTGGGCTCCCTATGGGAGCCTAAATTTTAACTTGGTGAAATATGAGGAAATTTCTTTAAAAATCTTCTTCAGATCCACCAATCAGAATGCTTTCATATTTGGTATACAACATCTCTAGTGAGTTCAGATTCAAGTTTGTACAAATCGGGTCCCTGAGTTAGTATTTGGGCTTTCTATTGGAGCTCAAAGTTTAACTTTGTGCAGTTTGAGGAAATTTCTTCAAAAATCTTCTTCTTCAGATCCACCAGTCTAAATGCTTTCATATTTGGTAGACAACATCTCTGGTGGGTTCAAGTTTGTACAAATCGGATCCCTGAGTTGGTATTTGGGATCTCTATTGAAGCCCAAAGTTTACCTTCGTGGAATTTGAGGAAATTTCTTTAAAAATCTTCTTCAGATCCACCAGTCAAAATGCTTTCATATTTGGTATACAACATCTCTAGGGGTGGTTAGATTCAAGTTTGTACAAATCAATTCCCCGAGTTAGTATTTGGGATCTCTATTAAATAAGTCCAAAGTTTAACTTCATGGAATTTGAGGAAATTTCTTTAACAATCTTCTTCAGATTCACCAGTCAGTATCCTTTCATATTTGGTATACAACATCTTGAGGTGGGTCAGTTTCAGGTTTTTTCAAATTGGTTACCTGGGTAAATATTTGGGCTTCCTATGGGAGCCCAAATTTTAACTTAGTGCAATATGGGGAAATTTATTTTAAAATCTTCTTCTTCAGATCCACCAATCAGAATCCTTTCATATTTGGTATACAACATCACTAGGTGGGTCAGATTCAAATTTGTTCAAATCGGATCCCTGGGTTAATATTTTGGCTCCCTATTTGAGCCCAAAGTTTAACTTAATGCAATGTGAGGACATTTCTTTAAAAACCTTCTTCAGATCCACCAGTCAGAATTCTTTCATATTTGGTATATAACATCTCAAGGGGGATCAGATTCAAGTTTTTTCAATTTGAGACCCTGGTTTATTATTTGGGCCTTCTATGGGCAGGGGTGGGGGTGGGTGGTGGCGGGGGAGCATGTTAGGTTCAGGTTTGTTCAAATCCATTCCTTAGTGTTTTTCCATAAAATTTGCCTTTCATGGCTTCATTCCTTTGTAGTGTTGATGAACCATGTCTAGCTGAATGTGACGCCAAATACTTCTTTGAACCACTTTGGCAGGTAAGCGATTAAGGCCCCTTGGGGCCTCTTGTTTATATTTGAGGTGATTGCTTGTTCTGACATCGCTTTTTTCTTCATATCAATTTGCCCAGCCTCATAGGGAGGTGGGGATGGGGAAAATCCACCAAAATTCTTAAAAAGCCATCTTCTCATGAACCAGTGTGTACAGTGACTTGATATTTGGCATGGAGCTTCCTTTTGAGGTGTAGAATCAAGTTTGTTCAAAGAAGTTTGTGGATCAATATTTACCTTTGTAATGGGAGGGGCAGGATTTTTGGCCCTGCCCAAAATTTGTATTTTCTGAACCAATGGTCCGATTTGAACCAAATTTGAAATGTGGTATTATTGAGTCTTAAGTACTTCATTCATGCAAAAAATAATTTTCCTGTGTCCCCATGGGAACCCCAGGAACTAAAATTAGAAATATTTTCAAATGCCCATATTTCCCAAACCACATGGAACAGAGAACTGTTATTTGGTATGAAACATCTTTAGGACCAGTAGAATTGAATGGTAAAAAATCCCTACCATCTGTTGTGTCAGGGTGTTTTATAAGGGGGAGGGGGAGGGTTTGCATTGGAAAAATGCGGAGTCAGCATATTTGCAAAAATTAAACAAAAAATTTTTGCTCCAAAACCACTGATCAGCATCTTTTGATATTTGGTATACATCATCCATAGGGCGGTCAGATACAAGTGTGTTAGAAAGAAGCTCCGTGGTTCATATTTGGGCTCAAAACAGGAGCCCGAATTTTTAACTTACGGCAATATGGGAGATGATCTTTAAAAATCGTTGTCTTCGATCCACCAGTCAGAATGCTTTTATATTTGGTATGCAACATCAGATTCAAGTTTGTTCAAATTGAGTGCCTGGGTTAATATTTGGTCTCCCTAAGGGAGCCTGAATTTTAACTTGGTGCAATGTGAGGGAATTTCTTTAAAAATCTTCATCCGATCCACCAGTCAGAATGCCGTCATATTTAGTATACAACATCTCTAGGGGGTGAGGTTCAAGTTTGTTCAAATCGGGTTCCAAGGTTAATATTTGGGCTCCCTATGGTTGCCCAAATTTTAACTTAATTAGTGCAAGATGAAGAAATTTCTTTTAAAATCTTCTTCAGATCAACCAGTCAGAATGCTTTCATATTTTGTACACAACATCCCTGGGTGGTGGGGGTCACATTCTAATTTGTTCAAATCATGTCCCTGGGTTCATATTTGGGCTTCCTATGTGAGCCCAACTAGGAGGGTCAGATTCATGTTTGTTCCAGTCCAGTCCCTCAGTTAATATTTGGGCTTTTTATGAGAGCCCGAATTAAAACTAGGAGCAATATGAGGGAATTTCTTTTAAAGTCTTCTTCTCCAGAACCATCTCTTAGAATGTTTTGATATTTGGTATATAACATCTCTATAGGGGGGTCAGATTCAAGTTTTTTCCAATCGAGTACCTGAGTTAATATTTGGGCTTTTTATGAGAGCCTGAATTTTAACTTCGTTCCATGTGAGGGAATTATTTTAACTTAATGCAATGTGAGGGAATTTCTTTAAAAATTATCTTCTCCAGATCCAAGTTTGTTCAAATCGGGTCCCTGGGTTAATATTTGGGCCCCCTTTGGTAGCTCGAATTTCAACTTGGTGCAATATGAGGAAATTTATTTAAAAATATTCTCCTTCAGATACACCAGTCAGAATACTTTCACATTTGGTATACAGCATCCTGGGGGAAGGGAAGGGCTCAGATTCAAGTTTGTTCAAGTTAAGTTCAAATGCCAATACTGCTCGGGCTAGAGGCCGTATTTATGAACCGATCTTTACGACATTTCTTGGGTACCTTTGGTATCACTGTGTGACAAGAACGAGTGTTTTTGGGTCGGGTCCGAAATTCAAGATGGCTGATGGCAGCCATTTTGTACAAAATTAGGTGCAATCAGATTTTTGTGCAGAACTTTCATATGAAAGCACTGATTTGAATAATTTTTTGTGTGAATGTTTAGTACCATGGGATACATCACATATAATACAGGTTTTTTTCTCATGCAGAAATTATGCAAATTAGATGAACTTTGATTTTTTCAGTGCTACTTACAAACAGTAAGTAAACATGTCAATGCGGCTTGGCCGAGAGTCTGTATTTATGAACTGATCTTCACGAAATGTCTTGGGTACCTTTGTTATCACCTTGGGACGAGAATGAGTGTTTCTGGGTGCGGTCCAAAATTCAAGATGGCACCCATTGGCCTTTTTGTACCGAAATTAGGTCCAATAAGTTTTTTGTACACAACTTCCTGCGGCTCAGGCTAGAGGCCGTATTTATGAACCGATCTTTACGAAACTTGGGTACCTTTGTTATCACCGTGAGACGAGAACGAGTGTTTTTGGATGCAGCCCAAAATTCAAGATGGCCGCAGCAACCTTTTAGTACCAAAATTAGTGCAATCAGTTTTTTGTACAGAACTTCTGTATGAAAGTTCTGATTTGAATAAATTTTTGTATGAATGTTTAGTAACATGGAATACATCACATATAGTAC
This sequence comes from Pictodentalium vernedei, assembly GCA_031216915.1. Taxonomy (NCBI): domain Eukaryota; kingdom Metazoa; phylum Mollusca; class Scaphopoda; order Dentaliida; family Dentaliidae; genus Pictodentalium; species Pictodentalium vernedei. The sequence goes on along the minus strand of CM062296.1, from coordinate 639,720,399 downwards.
AAGTTTTTTTCTCGTGCAGGAACAAATTAGATGAACTTTGATTTATTCAGTGATACCTGTACACAGTAAGTGCACATATCAATACGGCTCGGGCTAAAGGCTGTATTTATGAACCGATCTTCGCGAAACTTCTTGAGTACCTTTGTTATCACCTTGGGATGAGAACGAGTGTTTCTGGGTGCAGTCCAAAATTCAAGATGGCTGCCAGTGGCCATTTTGTACCAAAATTAGGTCCAATCAGTTTTTTGTCACAACTTCTGTATTGCTTTTATTTATGAACTGATCTTCACGAAAACTTCTTGGGTACCTTTGTTTTCACCTTGGGACAGGAACAAGTGTTTTGGGGTGCCTTTGTTATCACAGTGCTATGAGAACAAATATTTTAGGGTTCAGTAAGACCCACTCTGGGACTCAAAGATTTCTTTTCTAGTTTAGTATCTGACTGTCACCCACCTTTACAATACTTTACCTATACATTTGTTACAGGCTATGGTCAGTATTTATGTACAGACCGTTACAATACTTTATATGTACCTTTGTTATCAGGTCATTACCTAGATGTTTGTCATTGCTGTGTCACATACTATACATGTACATGTCTTAACAAGTTGAGCTACAGTGTCATTGACACTTTCATTTTTCATTTCCTTTAAAAAATTATTGTCGTTATCACCAGCCTTTGAACTCACTGCATTTGTGTAGCAACTTATTCCTTTTGCAGTCTCTGCATGGTATTTTTATGAATTTCCATAAAAAAGAGAGAAAAAACATTGCCACAAGCAATGACCTTCAAAATTAGTCATTTGTGCATTAACATCTTCCTTTGGCATGCCTCAGAGTGTGCATTCATTATCAGGTTGTTTTGAAACTTTGTATGCTTCTGCAGGGTGACAAAGATAGGAGCTATCAATTTTCTTTTCATTTCCATCAAAAACTGTTGCTGTGAACAACAATCTTTGAATTTATTGCATTTGTGCATCAACATTCTTCTTTGACATGGCCTACAGGCCACATTTATCATAGGATTGTTTTTGAACTTGGTGTGCTCATTGGGCAAGACCTTTAGATAAGAGCTGTTGAATAGCATACATTTCTGTGAAAAAAGCTGCCATTTACAATAAATAACCTCTATATATAAAACTTACTGCATTTGTGTATCAACATTCTTACTTTAGCCAGTCTTACAGTTTACATTTAAAAATGCATGGATTACTCTTGACATTGTTCACACACAATGCTGTTATGTTGAAATTTCCCCAAATAACATTGGTACCAATGATCAATTTTGCCATTTCACTTATAACTTACCAAGTTCAAGTTTGTCAAGTTGAGCTACAATGTCATTGACACTTTCATTTTATTTTCAATTTCGCATTGGCAGGCTTGGCAATTTCAGGAGAGCGATTTTTTAGCTCTCCTTACTGCCCTCCTGAAAGAATTAAGGAGAGCGAAAAATTGCCCTCCTAAATATTTTGGTCTGGGATGATTGAGATTACATGTATTATACTCACAATAAATTTTTGTTGTAAAGGAAAAATGTAATTTAACTTCGAAGTCACATAACATCACGTAATTTCATTTTGAAAGTGGTTTAGTGGTAAAAGGTAATGGCTGCAACCATACCCAAACACAGTTGCAATCATTTGAAGCAAAATGGGTCACAGAAATATTTTTTTTATGTCAGTTTCAAGTTCAACAACTGACATCACAGTTTGAGGGGTAATTATTCAAGGAATATTGACACTATAATATACTACCATTACTACTATCCTGTCACTTGAAGCACTTGCACCAGGATGTGACTGAAGATTCAAGCAGACCTGTTGTCCAAGAATGTCATACGCCTACCACTACCACCTTCAACCCCCCTTGGGGTTGAAGGTGGTAGTGGTAGGGGTATGACTTTCTTGGACAACAGGTCTGGGTACACACACAGGTCTTGTCAAGTGTGTGTTCGGTTGTTGAGTGAGACATCTAGATGTCTAAGAGATTTCGCTTTACCTTAGTAAAGTTAATAAAATCACTGATGTAGTCTGTTGGTTTCAGTTTCAATGAGTTCGTTCATCTGGATACTTAAAATGCTGTGTAAAGCTAATTGCTCTCCTAAGCTGATTGAGGAGAGCGATTTTTTGCCCTCCTGCATTTTTCAGAATGCCAGGCCTGCATTGGTTATAAAAAGAGAGCATGCGGCAGCCAAAAGGACCACACCGGATGGCCTGAGAAACAAATTTTAAACTTTTTTTTAGGCCTTATAAATAATTTTAAAGCCTATTATTATTATTATTTATTAGGGTTTAATGCCACATTAACAGCCAGGGTCATATCATGACCGGAGTACCCGGAGAGAACCACCGAGCAATGACAAGCAGCTGTCAGCTCTCCAACATCGTAACTCTGAATTCTGCACCGTGGCACAGGCAGGGTTAGATTGGTTTAAGACATGCACTCCATCGACGTGCAGTATGTCTTAGTACACAGCATCACCATGCCTCATGTAGGCAAACGGGGTGAAGTACCTTGCTCAAGGACACAATGCAGAAGCGTGAATGAGTCGCCGAAATGGTCACCCATCCAACTACTAACTGCGCTCGATGTTGCTTAACTTAGGTGATCTGACAAGAACCGGTTACTACGACACCACCGCATCCCCTTTTAAAGCCTAAATTCCACCTTAACTGTGCACCTTGGCTATACAGTATAACTTGTATAGTGTTCAACTGTACATTCCTGGTGAAATGCTTTATGATATAAATGAGCTACCAATACCTTTTTAACTCTTTACCCGCTGAGTATTTTTAAAGTATTTTTCAACAAATCTAGTCATGGCTGCTGTTAAGCAGCCATGACTAGATTTGATGAAATTCATTCAAGTTTGAATCAAGAAATCACTGGTCAAGAAATTAGTACATTTTGTAGGTGAAAATTTAATTTAGTGTGCTAAAATGTTTCTTATTTTAGTGGCAAGACAGTTCCAGTCCTTGGCAGGAATATCCGCCAACAGCTTGCAAGGAGTTAAATATGTTAAGATTTTTTTTAGGTTTTTTGGACTACTTGGTATTGAATTCCAGAGTTGGAGCTTCAGCAGAGAAAGCCCTATTGCCTACAAGTTTAGAAGTTCGTTGGGCCAAGTTAATTGAATGGAGGTTTCTGTGAGGTGGTATGTGGGGTGATATCATCTCTGACATATTTGATGAAGCTTTGCCAGACTACTGCTCAATGAGGCAGAGAATTGGGGGAGGGAATGGGTGGCATGTCTCTTATTCACAAAAGATAAATCAAGAAGTATTTTGCACCCAAATCTTGTTTTACACTGTCATCTATTCACTTCCGAATTATCATTTAGTGTTCTTTCTACAATAATGATTCATGTTATTGTCAAGTAAGTGATGATGGTTAAGTGATCAATAAGAATCGATTATAACAGGTGAATTACCTCTATAGATAGCTATTAAATGCAAACTCAATTATCACAATGAATCATTGTATTTTAATCTGTTTGATATTGAAAACCTGTTTGGATATCTAAAAGAAACCACACAAGCATTTAACTACTCAATGCAGCTCTACTGGAGTGCAGGATAATGGAGTGTAACAGTTGCGAGTAAGGAGGCGTGACACCTGCTGTGCCCTTTCTCATTGTAGAGTTAAAGAGAATCTGAAAGGTGCAATCTGACAAAAATCAAATAAAATTCAAATTAACCAATTTACTCCCGGCCTGAAATACCTTCAGCTAGACAAGATAAGGATAAGAGTTTAATGTGAGACATAACGCAATGAATAGTGCATTGTATAGTGTGTGCTTATGGTTATTGGTAGGGTAAGGGCTGTCTTAATTGTAACCCAGTTGAGTCTGGCAGCAGCTTTGTTTAAAATAAAAATTATGGAAAACAAGTATCAAATTACGTTTCACAGTTTAACTCTTTACCCAATCCGCAGATCTCAAAAAGTTTATTATTTTTTTCATTGTTTATTTTAATTTTTTCAAAACATTTCTCCACAACCATATCAAACAAGCTACTACTTGAAAATAGAATATGTTTTCATTTTTGGAATTCACTGAAAAAAACCAATGACAGGTCTAAATCTGAGTTCGAATAGCACTGGCCGGTTTGGGCCATTACATTTGGTAAAGAGTTGATATAGTTGAGATTTACACTAAGGTTGTACAGTGCACAGTGTTAGTTACTCAGTTTACAATGAAAATTTTTTTATAACCAGAAAGTGTGACTTGCCCTGTGCAATGCACAGGGCTAGCCACACTTTCTGGTTATAAAAAGTTGGTTATTGCCGTATCACACATTACATGAAAATATACACTGACATATGCTGTTAAAGTGCACAGGGTAATTGGTTACATGTTGTTACACAGGGTGCAAGATTCAAGGAACTATTTTAAATAATTATACTGGATTGTGGAAATTGTTGTAAAGTGAATTCCAAAAATGAAAACATATTCTATTTTCAATTAATAGCTTGTTATCTGATCCCTCATTGGAACGAGCTCAACGGGTTCATTCCAATGAGGAATCCTAAGCTGTTTTTGATGCAGAAAATGAAAAAACAAATAGTTATTCAAAAACTTTGTTTGCAAGTGTCGTCTGCTTTTCATGTTATGTGAAGGGTTAATAGGTAATGGCACAGTAAGAGATTGATTTTATCACATTACTCCGGTACCCTACATGCTCATACTGAGTTGGCCAATGAAAAGCAATCCTGTCGTGATTAATCGAGAAGTCGACTAATTGTCAGAAACACCCATAATGCCGACAATTTCAAAGTCCACGATAATGGATTTTCATCATTCCTTTACTGACGAATTATTAGTTATTACTCTCCTCTCCATCCTGTTAGTAAGAAGTGTCAGAGGCTGTAGAATATCAAAATATATTGCAGTTGATATGGGAAAAATGAATAAAGACACAACATGTGACAACAGGTCTAGTGTTCTAGAAAGTGTGGGAGTACAAGTAATTGTCCTTCTTAGTTTGCCGAGGAGTACAATTGCCTTCTTAAATCTTAATGCCATTATTATTAGACTCTTGACTAATGTTCAACCGATTACCAAAAATGGCCACTGACTGATTACAGGTTATTTGAGCTCACAATCGGCCGATTTACATTAACAATTGAACAATTGCAAAAGATAAAATGCAGTTTATGAATCATCACAAAATGCTTGGCAACAATCTGTTGAACCGATGTTCCAGAAGCTGTTGCCATTGTCATCCATTTTGCCCACAATCGACTGATTGTAGTCTCCGGTTCCGATAATCGGTTGAACCCTATCTTGACTAACTCAGGTCCAAACCTGAGCCTAGGCTCAGGTTTGGGCCTGAGATGGTCAGGAGTCTGAATTTTCCTTGGAGAACAGCATGCATGCATGCCTAAAGAATGCCTGGCCTGAGGAACTAATATTGCTTTCAATATAGTTGTTTCTAAAGGTCATAGAGTATGATTACAGTTGCCTTTAATCAGTTATTCTTTAAAAGAAATTTCATCATCATGCCAGCCTTAATAAAAAAAAAACATCTGTGTTGGCAGCATTGAATTTGATATGTTAGTTGAATTTGAACATTTTTTTGTTTGTTGTATTCTTTTCTATTGATTAACTATATTGCACATTTTGATCCCCTTTTGTAACCCAGGAAATGAAACCAGTGCATTTAAAGTGGGCGATAAAAGTATAAAAGTGTTGCAAAATTCAATACATATTTGTGTTACGGTCATGATACAGCCATAGATGTGGAAAGTGACCTAAGTTATAAATAACTACTGCATGTTTAGGAAATCATAACCAGACTGAACGGATCATTGCAGAATGGGGCATAAATGACTTTAAAGTTTCAGCGCCAAATAAATGGGTGCAGTTAATGTAATTATGGCATGGCTTTTACTGTGTTGGAATTTAAAAGCCTGCAAGCCTACAAAGTGGATAAAAAAATATGATGGTTTGTTCTTCATGGACCCATTGGGTTAAGTTTTTCAATGTATGATACCTGATATGATTTAATACAAGTAGCGTAGTTATTTTTGGCTATCTAACTACAAATTCACCTTCTTCATGGGTGAGTTACCAAGATGACTGTCTAGTAATATCAAGGAAAGACTTTATCAGCGTCCCAAAGATTATACTATCAATGCAGATAGGACAGTGACAATGAAAGAAATAATGTAAAGATATATCGACTGCTGAGTGTTTTGTTACATCAAGGTTATTCAGTCCTCTTACAGTACTGTAATCTCAAAAACGGTGTCGTTCTTAATAAGATCAAGATATGGTTGTCACACAGTTACGTCATGCACTGGATCAGGATTTCCTGTATAAAATATGCAAAATCCACTGAATCAAGAAAAAAACAAATGAAAATAGCATCTGATATTCATTACTGTTGTATCTTTATGAATTCAAAATTGTCAGTTCCACTAAATGTTAGACCCCTCCTCGCCTATAGAAAGAATAAAAGCCTGCACAATCGCCTTGTAAGGGCCAAACTTGAACGAACCCATCGGGGAATAGAATAAACTTTCGTTTTTGCAAGTCAGGTTAACGTTCCAGTTTCCTTTCTCTCTATCTTCAGTTATGTAAAATACTTTTCCAGGAGGCCAGCCTGGCCCATTTAAAACAAAATATAAAAATATATGAAAAATAAAAAACTTTTCAGATGTTTGTGGCCCAGTGGTGGCACTGAAATCCTTTTCAACTTTGTCCTGTTGATGCAGTTCCTGGTCTAAGCCCAGCTTTTTACTTGGCACTGCATGGATATGAAGGGAGGATGGGTGGATTGGACATTTAGTCCTTGGGTGCAGCTCACTGGTTGCAAAATACCATTATCAAGTGGCATACAAAAAGTAAAAAATGTCTTTCAGTCAATATCTGTGCAAGTGTGTTTTTTCAGTTTAAAATAATATACCTTTTGAATGGTTTAGTCCAACTCAGTAATCTTGTGCATGACAGAATCAAATACCCTAAAGAATTAGACTGGTGGCCTGAGAGCTTGCAGAACAGTGAGAGTGATTCATTATAAAAACAATCACCGATTGGCTCACCTTCGAATCAAAAAGAGACTAATTTTTTAAAATTTAGTAAAATGGCGCATAAAAAATGCACTCTGAGTTTCAGCAAATTAACCTCTGGTGTTGGGAAGTGATGACCATTTTTCAGTTTTGGATAGACCACTAAGTAATGTGAAGTCACCAAAATTGAGAAGTGTACATATCAATTTTTTGTAACCTCACATTACTGGATCACTCATCTCTTTTTTGTTTATTCCTGCTCTCTGTGGCAACATCATATGCTTTTCAAGCATTTCAGTTAATTAATCTTCATGCTAGATTTTCTTATCTTTACAGGTTGTTGTTTTGTTACATTTTACACAAGAAAAGCAGCATTAGATGCACAGAATGCTTTACACAATATTAAAACAATGCCAGGAGTAAGTTGTTACTAATATTATCTGCCAATGTGTGTGACATAGTTTTCCAGTCCTTCCCAGGAGCAATTTGGACAAGTGCAGAAAATTTCTCTCACAAAGTTTTGTTAGGAGCGTAAAATGTACACAGAAGTTTGAATACACTTTTTAGTTTTATTCCAGACAATGGCATTTTCTCTATTTGTGACCCATGCACAGTACTGAAGCAAGGGTCATTTGCCCGACTGACAAGCCTGGCGTTATGAAAAATACAGGAAGGATAGAAAAACGCCCCCCTAAATCCTCCCGAGAGGGCAAATGCTCTTGCCAGGGAACACATCGTCACTTGAGTGAGTACCATGCTGTTCTATCTCCCAGTAGGAAGATTGAACAGAATGGAACTCAGGTGACAACATGTTTAACCCTTTACCAACGCAGACGATATCAAAATTTATTATTTTAAATATCATTTTTAAAATTTTTTCAAAACATTTCAACAAAACCATATGTGACCCCTCTTTGGAACGAGCTTGACAAGCTTGTTCCAAAGATGGGTCACATGATATGGTTTTGTTGAAATTTTTCGAAAAGTAATATTTTTTCAGCTGCAGAATTTGCATATTACACGGGAGGATGCGGGCGATTTGTTGGGTAAAGGGTTAAGGAAGCCTTCTTGCCTCATACAGTAAGTATAAGAATAACAAGATTAACCACGTCTGTCCCTAGCAGTATTTCTAGGGAGATGTGAACATCATCTTAAGGTAGAATTGTACTTCCCAACAATGTTCAAATATTATCATTCATGCTCCCAACTGATCTGGTCGGTGGGGAGGGGGGGGGGGGGGGGGGGGGGTTCGTAACACAAATGTGTCTGTCCAACATATTTGCTGCTCTCGCACTCATTATTTGGCAGATTCCAATAATTTTTGCCATGCTTGTACCTCAACATGGGGAACAGATCCTACAGCAGAATTAATATTTTTGAATTTGCCTTTGTTTAACTTAGGGGATTATTATTGAAAAATGTGTCCTGTCAAACATATTTGCTGCTGTATCACTGTCATTATTTGTTGGATTCAAATAACTTTTCCCATGCTTATACCTCAATATGAGAGAATGGATCCTACAACAGAATTAATATCTTTGCATAAAAAAAGTTATTTGCCTTTGTTAACTAAAGGCATGATTGAAAAATGTATCCGTCCAACATATTTGCTGCTCCAGCTTTATCATCATATGTTGGATTTAAATAATTTTGTCATGCTTGTACCTCAACATGGCGGGACAGACCCTACACCAGAATTAATATCTTCATGTAAACATTTACAGAGTTATTCTCCTTTGTTTAACTTAGGGGATGATTGAAAAATGTCTTCACACTCATTTCTAGGCAATAACTTTTGTACTGTTGGTCGCACGGTGCTGATACTTCACACATAGGTTGCCCATAATGGGATAATGGTTTGCATTGATGTTGGGATCTGTAGGTCAAAGGTCAAGGTCACTGTTGCTATAAATAGATTTTTGGTTTCTGTGCAATAACTTAAGTTTCCTTTTGCATACGATGCAACAACTTCATATTTTGATTGCATATAAGGTACTGATGGTTGGGATTGCATTTGGGGTCAATAGGTCAAATGTCAAAGTCACTTACTATAAATAGATTTTTGTTTTCCATGCAATAACTTTAGTTTTCTTCTATTTTTTATGCTATAACTTCACACACGGATTACCTATGAGGTATCAACCATTGGGATTATTATGATCCGCGATGAGTTTGGAGGTGGGATGGTGAAATCTCACCCGAGGGGCAAGAGGCTTGCCGAGGGTCTGGTTCAAATATCTTGCCCCGAGGGTGAGATTTCCCCATTCCCACCTTCAGACTCAAGCTTCCTTTCGATTTTTGTTATGCCCAAAGAGACTTACCTACCCTTTTATGACACCGTCGTGGGCATATGCCATGCCTCGCATTGCTCTTATTCTACATCTAACTGGTGGCAATACCAGAGAGTCACATACCACCAGTACCATGAATGTGACAGAATTTTTTAACATGAAGCCCAGTGATGCAGTTGAGTTTCATTTTTGAGCAAATTATTCCTTTTTGTCATATGGATAAAGTGAGCAGAGAAATTGTGCATATAAAAAAATTTACAAGGGCTCTAGGAGGGCAGCCCTCCTTGAGAATGCCAGGCCAGGACTGAATCAAGTCCCGACTGATAAAATATTTGAACTGCATGATCAAGGCATGCTTCATCGAAGGCCTTGCCTTGATGATGCAGTTAGAATATTAGTCAGTCGTGATTATAGTTAACTGGTGAAGTGCTGAATTATTTTTGGTCATGAAAATTTCTTGTATCTTTGCCTTGTTATAATTCATGAGATGGTGCCTATAGGCTCTCTCTCAACCGGTTGAAACTAGCGCAGAAAATGGTTGTTAGTGAATGCGATCCTTATTGCACAAGAATGTAGTATGCTGAAATACACAAAAGCGTTTGCAATGCAAAATGTAATGCACTTTTAGCGAGGTTTTATATATAGTGAAATCTGGAACTGAACCGATCAAACAGAAAGAGAAAATATTGAGACTGCAGTATGTGGAAAGTGGATTATTACAAAATCGCTATGGGATAGATTTTTAGTAATTATGTACAATTTCTGAGGACAAAACACAAGAAGCACTTGCAGACTTCCATCACATGGACCACTGGGTTGCTCCCAGTGGTCCATGTGATGAAAGTTTGCAAGTGTTTCTTGTGCTGTTATGAACAATGATAAATACTTTTGGAGTGGAGAATATATGGCGCTGCCTGCGATTTAGTGGTAATCCCCTCTCTTCATTCTGTTTTTGCCGTCAAATTTAACTATCTGTTCACTTTATTACATATACTTGTATTCCAGTGGTGGTTAGGAATGATGTAAACGATCTCTATTTGCTAGTATAGAATTGTATTGAGTTGGGCACCCTGTTTTTCTACAGGAATTTAGTTATGCTAATAGTGCAGTTTAATGGGGACAAAAGTGCACTTACTCAGCACACTATTACTTCAAAATAGTGCACAATACACTCACAGAACTTCTAGCTTCAACTATTAATTGTAACAAGGCAAATCCTAACAGACAAAATTATTTTACTTCAAAAGTAATATGAAGCTCATCCACCAAAAATGATGCATTTAAGTTGAAGCACCTGCACTTCAGAATAAATCCCTAAAAGTGGACTTCGCACACTCAAGTAGTTAAAAAAACTCAACACTTTTTGCTTGCGTTTACCACATTGAAAAATTCCATATTCTGATCTCTGATTTTATCTTGAACATGCATTTCAAATCAAATTTTTTTTTGAAGATTAAATATTTACAAAACCCTAATGCATATATTCTACAGGTTTACGATTGTACTCCAAAGCCTTGGAAGAATGTGTATGATTTCCATCTCATTGAACAAGAACTTCTCTGTCAAAAAATCACCTTTTTGTAATATGGAGAGAAATCTCAGCATTTGTGTGTTTACAGCTACATTTCAAGTAGGTGTGGTTTCTTAGCTCACCTGACTGAAAGTCAGGGTGAGCTATTGTGATCACTTACCGTCCCCGTCATCTGTTGTCCGTGAACATGGTGTTTGCATCTTCTCCTCCAAAACTGCTGAACCAATTTAAGTGAAATTTGAGAAGATTGTTTGTTAGGACATCGAATTTTGATTTTGTTCAAATCATGTCTCCTCCCCCTTCCCTCCCTCGGCAGGGCCACACCAAAAAAAGTGTGCCTAAATCTTAAAAAATCTTCTTCTCATGAACCAGCAGTAGGAGAGACTTGATATTTGGTGTGCAGCTTCCTTTTGAGCTGTAGATGCAGATTTGTTCAAGAGAAGTTCATGGGGCTATATTTGCCTTTGTTATGGAAGGGGCAAGAATTTTTGTCCCGCCCAAAATTTCTATCTTCCCAAACCGAAAGTCTGATTTGAACAAAATTTGATATGTGGGCTTATTGGGTCATAAGTACTTAATTTATACCAAAAATTTTTTTTCTCTTGCCCCATGGGAACCGCATGAGCTAAAAGTAGAAAAAATTTAAAATGCCCATATCTTCAAAACTACATGGCACTGAGAATTTTTATTTTGTATGAAGCTTCCTTAGGAACAGCAGAAAGGAATGGTCCAAAAACAATTGACATCGGTTTTATCATAGAGTACTTTTTCAGGACTTTGAAAAAGTGCTGAGTCAGCTTTTTTTTCTTTTTTTTTTTTTTAACTCTGCAGGTAACATTACTGTGGGTAATGGGAAAAACATTTGAGACTCTTCTCCCAAACCACTGCTCTAAAAGCTTTCGAATTTCACATATAATATCTTTAGAAGATTGTTTCACATGTTTATTGAAAGCAAATCCCTGGGTCCATATTTGGGCTCTCTATGGTAGCCCAAATGTTTAAATTAGTGCAGTATGAGGAATATTCTTCAAAAATTTTTTTCTTCACATCCACCAGTCAGAATCTTTTGATATTTGGTATACAGTATTCTTAGGGAGGTGAGCTATAAGTTTGTTAAAACCAAGTCCCTGGGTTCATATTTGGGCTTCCTGTGGGAGCCTGAAATTGTACCCAAAATCCTATTTTCCGAACTGAGAGACCGATTTGAACCAAATTTGATATGAGGGCTTATTTTATTGGGTCATAAGTACCTAATTTATACAACAACAAAAATTTTTCCTGTTGCTCCATGGGAACCGGAGGACCTAAAAATAGAAAAAATTTAAAACTCCCATTAATCCAAAACTACACGGCACTGAGAATTTTTATTTTGTGTGAAGCTTCCGCAGGAACAGCAGAAAGAAATGGTCCAAAAAAAAATTTGCCATCGGTTTTATCATTGGGTGCTTTTCCTAGACTTTTGAAAAAAATGCTGAGTCATCATTTTTTAACACCTTCAGTAATGGGAAAAACATTAAAGAATCTTCTTCCTCCATACCACTGCTCCAAAAGCTTTCATTTTTCACATACAACATCTTTTGGAAGATTCATTCACAGGACTGTTGAAATCAAATCCCAGGGCCCATATTTGTTCTCACTATTGGAGCCCAAATGTTCAGATGAGTGCAATATGAGGAGTATTCTTTAAAAATCTTCTTCCGATTCACCAATCAGAATCTTTTGATATTTGGTATGCAGCATCCTTACGGAGGTGAGATTCAAGTTTGTTCAAGCCAAGTCCCTGGGTTCAGGCCCGAATTATAACTTAGTTCAATATGAGGAATATTCTTTAAAAATCTTTTTTTTTAAAGATCCACCGGTCAGAATCTTTGGGTATTTGGTGTAAGCTTTTCTTAGGAGGGTCAGATGCAACTTGTTCAAATCAATTCCCTGGGTTGATATTTAGGCTGCCATGTCAGGTGAGTACCCTCAGGCCCCCTGGGGCCTCTTTTTTTTAGTTCACCAATGAAGTTGTGTGAGTTTATGTCATGACCCGAGGTGCGTCTGTGGTGGCGTCGGCACCAGCCTCAACACTTGTGTTGAAGTTATTGTCAGAGTCCACTTTGACTTTCCACCCTGTTACTATGCACCTTGTACTGTTTCTATGGCTTACAATTACCCACAGACCCTTACCCAGTGATATTTCATCGATTTTTAGTGTTTTTGCAATGTTAGACATTTTTGTCAGCGTGGACTTGTTTTGCTGTATGAGTGAAGGCTACCACCAGTATGCTGTGGCTTTTATATTTCATACATGTGTTAAAGGCATCAATATAAGATGACATTAACCCTTGGCCAGACATTTTTGGAGATTTTGGACTTTTTTAATGCAATGTTAGACTTTTTTGTCACTGGATTTAGAAAATTTCTGACCTGTTTTGCTATACATGTACATGACTGGACATTTTTTTCAGATTTGTAATAAGCCTTGGTTTATTGCATGCCATGCGTTGTTGAGCTAATGGGGATGGACACACCCCTCTTGTTTATGCCTCTGACCTCTAATGGGGGGAGGGGGGACATTATGCTGACCCAATGTCCATCTGTCTGTCATCCTTCTGTTAACTTTTGGTTTCTGTCAAATCAAAACTGCCTTCAGAAATCACTTACATTTCTTGATGATGTGTTGAGGGTGGGTAGTGGAACATTTCTTTGATAACTGTTCATATTCGATTTTCAGTATGGTGGCCATCATTATTTTTGTTGCTGTCAATTTACTCAAGAATGCCTAGACTGTTAAATCACATCTCTTGGTGATGTATTGAGGACGGATACTGGAAGGCTTCTCAGTTAGTTATCTGGATTCCATATTCAATGTGACTGCCACGGCAGTCATTGATTTTTCCAGCCAGCTTGATTTGGGTTTCCATCAATTGTCTCAAAAATGCCATCACTAGTTCATCTCATCTCTCTATTGGATGTATTGGGAGAGAGTAGTGGAGGGTTGCTTTTGTTAACTGCCTGAATTCGATATTCAATATGGCTTTTACAGCATCCATTTTGATTTTGGTTTTCGTAAATTAACTCAAGAATGACTGGACTTATCATTCTCATCTCTTGGTGAAGTGATGAGGATATATAGTGGAAGGTTTCTTTTAATAATTGTCTGGAGTCAATCTTCAGTATATGGTTGCCATGACAGCAATATTTATTTTGACATGGCAGCCATATTGATTTAGTTTTTTGTCAGTTAACTCAAAAAATTACTTAACTGATCAGTAAGATCAGTAAGATGCACATCATTTCTTGGGTGTGTTGGGGTGGGTAATTGAAGATTTCTTTTGATAACTGGCTTAATTCTAGTGCTCAACGATGTGGATGGTACAGAGCATTCTGAAAGTGTGTTGTGCCATTGTATTCGCTGTATAAACATGTCTTATACAGTACGGCCCCTGTGGACTGATCACTCCACAGGTGGGCAATATTTCCATGGATTCTATAATATTAGATTCCAAACACTAAGTATAGGCATAATCATCAGAAAATTAATTAATGAAGCACTGGGTACACCCAGTGCTTCAGTAATTAAAATTTTGCTGCTGATGATTTTTATTACCCAGAAACGCATATGTGGACATCACTGCCCACGCATGGATTATGACCAGTTCACGACGACTGTACTGTAGTTATCAATGCATTGAATTTTTGGGTGGCAGCTTATGTTAATGCTGGATTTGGCATATGCTATGCTTTGTGCTTGTTTTATTTCCAAAACAATAAATTTTATTGAGTAAAAGTAGTGTGCTCTGACAATGCCAATCAATCAAAACTGTCTTTTTTTTGTCTGCGATTTTAATGCATAACTGGTAAAAGAAATCTGGGTGCATACCTGCAAAGAACAAAAGAACACACCAGTCCCAGATTCTATGTTCTATTGTTCTCTGGTAGGTCTTTGTGTACACTTAATATATACACTTTTTAACTCACCTGGCCTAAAAGGCCATGTGAGCTTTTCTCATCACTTGGCATCCGCCGCCGTCCGGCGTTCATAAACTTTTCACATTTTCATCTTCTTCTCTGTAAGCACTGAGCCGGCGTGAACCAAACTTGGCAGGAATGATCTATGGGAAGTCCTCTACAAACGATCCTCATTGGATGAAAAACTTGGTTTCCAGAGGCATTCTTTGATTCTGGTTTGTGGATTTTCAAAAATCTTCTTTTCTGAAACTGCCAGGCCAAATGTTTTGAAACTTCACATAAATGATGACTGGGACCCCTCTACCAACGATACTCATTTAATGTTGATCGGGGTACAAACATGGCCACAATTGCGGCTTACAGTTACTATAGAAACCCTATGAGAAATCACATTTTCATCTTCTCTGTAACTGCTGAGCCGACGTGAACCAAACCTGGCAGGATAGTCTATGGCAAGTCCTCTATAAATGATCCTCATTTTGTTCCCATGGGTTTGAAAACATCACATTGGATGAAAAAGGCATTCTTTGATTGTGAAAAATCTTCTCTGAAACTGCCAGGCCAAATGTTTTGATACTTGACATAAATGATGACTGGGGCCCCCTCTACCAACGGTCCTAATTTAATGTTGATCGGGTTGTAAACATGGCCACAATCGCAGCTTATAGTTAATATAGAAACCCTATGGAAAATCAAATTTTCATCTTCTTCTCTGGAATAACTGAGCCGACATGAACTAAACCTGGCAGGGATAGTCTATGGAAGGTCTACAAATGTTTCTCATTTTTGTTACTGTGCATCAAAAAAATTGGCTGCCAGAAGCATCTTTTGATTCTGATTGGTGAATTTTGAAAAATCTTCTCCTCTGAAACCACAGGGCCAAATGTTTTGAAATTTGCATGGTTGATGACTGGGACACCCTCTACCAATGATCCTCATTTAATGTTGATCGTGTTGCAGACATGGCCACAATTATAGTTACTATAGAAACCCTATGGAAAATCACATTTTCATCTTCTCTGGAACTACTGAATCTACGTGAACCATACTTCACAGGAATGGTCTATAGGAGGCCCTCTACAAACGATCCTCTTTTTGTTCCCGTTAGTTGGAAAATATGGCCACCAGAGACATTCTGATTCTGATTGATGGATTTTGCAAAAATCTTCCCCTCTGAAACTACAAAGTCAAAAGTTTTAAAACTCCACATGATTGAGGACTGGGACACCTTCTACCAATGATCCTCATATAATGTTGATGGCCACAGTTGCAGCTTATAGTTACCATGGAAAGCCTATGGGAAATCACATTTTTATTATATGTAGTTCCAGGTGAGCGATTATAGGCTCTTAGAGCCTCTAGTTAAAAGTATACATTCAAGATTTGTTGCTAACCAGTGCTAGTGGGATATTTCATGCTCATTTACCCTTTACTCAACGAATTAGCCCCATCTCCCCTAGAGACTGGCGGGTAACCGAGACCACAACTCGGTTTCGGTTGTGAAAAAAAAAACGCGAGTTGCATCGAAATTGCAGTCATACAACCGATGTTACGTTTTTTAGCTCACCTGACTTTCAGTCAGGAGAGCTATAGTGATCACTCACCGTCTGTCGTCCGTTGTCCGGCGTCCGTCGTCCGTGAACATGGTGTTTGCATCTTCTCCTCCCAAACCGCTGAACCAATTTAATTGATATTTCAGATAATAGTTTGTTATGACATCGCAATTTGATTTTGTTCAAATCAAGTTGCCTCGCCCGTGGGTAGGGCCACACCCAAAAAGTGTGCTGAAATCTTAAAAAATCTTCTTCTCATGAACCAGCAGTAGCAGAGACTTGATATTTGGTGTGCAGCTTCCTTTTGAGGTGTAGACTCAGATTTGTTCAAGAGAAGTTTGTGGGGCTACACTTGGCGTCGTTATGGGAGGGGCAAAATTTTTGGCCTCGCCCAAAATTTCTATTTTCCAAACCGAGAGGCTGATTTTAACCAAATTTTAAGTGAGGGCTTATTGGGTCATAAGTACCTAATTTATGCTGATTTTTTTTTTCCCGTAGCCCCATGGGAGCCGCAGGAGCTAAAAATAGAAAAAAATTAAAACGCCCATATCTCCAAAACTGCACGGCACCGAGAATTTTTATTTGGTGTGAAGCTTCCTTAGGACCAACAGAAAGAATTGGTAAAAAAAAATTGCCATCGGTTTTATCATAGGGTACAGTTTCAGGACTTTGAAAAAGTGCTGAGTCAGCACTTTTTAACACTGTAGGCAATGGGAAAAACATTAAAAAATCTTCTTCTCCAGATCCAGCAGGCAGAATCTTTTGATATTTGGTATGCAACATTGTAGGGTGGATCTGATTCAAGTTTGTTCAAATCGGCCCCCTGGGTTCATATTTGGGCTCGGTATAGGAGCCTGATTTCGAACTTAGTGCATTTCAGGCAAATTTCTTAAAAAATTTTCTTCTCCAGATCCAGCAGGCAGAATCTTTTGATATTTGGTATGCAACATTGTGGGGTGGATCTGATTCAAGTTTGTTCAAATCGGCTCCCTGGGTTTATATTTGGGCTCAGTATAGGAGCCCAAATTTGAACTTACTGCATTTCAGGCAAATTTCTTTGAAAATCTTCTTCTCCAGATCCAGCAGGCAGAATCTTTTGATATTTGGTATGCAACATTGTGGGGTGGATCTGATTCAAGTTTGTTAAAAAATTGGTCCCTTGGGTTTATATTTGGGCTCAGTATAGGAGCCCAAATTTGAACTTAGTGCATTTCAGGCAAATTTCTTTCAAAATTTTCTTCTCAAGATCCAGCAGGCAGAATGTTTTGATATTGGGTATGCAACATTGTGGGGTGGATCTGATTCAAGTTTGTTCGAATCGGCTCCCTGGGTTTATATTTGGGCTCAGTATAGGAGCCAAAATTTGAACTTAGTGCATTTCAGGCAAATTATTTAAAAAATCTTCTTCTCCAGATCCAGCAGGCAGAATCTTTTGATATTTGGTATGCAACATTGTGGGGTGGATCTGATTCTATTTTGTTCAAATCGGCTCCCTAGATTCATATTTGGGCTCACTATAGAAACTCGAATTCGAACTTAGTGCATTTCAGGCAAATTTCTTCAAAAATCTTCTCCAGATCCAGCAGGCAGAATCTTGTGATATTTGGTATGCAACATTGTGGGGTGGATCTGATTCAAGTTTGTTCAAATCGGCCCCTGGGTTTAGATTTGGGCTCAGTATAGGAGCCCAAATTTGAACTTAGTGCATTTCAGGCAAATTTCTTTGAAAATCTTCTTCTCAAGATCCAGCAGGCAGAATCTTGTGATATTGGGTATGCACCATGCTTGGGGGGGGGGGGGGGGGGGGGGGGGGGGGAGATTCAATTTTGTTCAAGCAAAGTCCCTGGGTTCATATTTGGGCTCACTGTGGGAGCCTAAATTATAACTTAGTTCAAAATGAGGAACTTTCTTTAAAAATCTTCTTTAGATCCAGCAGTCGGAATGTTTTGATATTTGGTATGCAGCATCCTTAGGGGGGTGAGATTCAAGTTTGTTCAAGCCATGTCCCTAGGTCCATATTTGGGCTCACTGTGGGAGCTTGAATTGTAACTTTGTTCCAAATGAGGAATTTTCTTAAAAAATCTTCTTCTTCAGATCCAGCAGTCGGAATGGTTTGATATGTGGTAAGTAGCATCCTTGGGGGGGTGGGGGGGGGGGGGATTCAAGTGTGTTAAAGCCAAGTCCATGGGGCCATATTTATATATATATATTTATAACTTAGTCAATATGAGGAATTTTTCTTTAAAAATCTTCTTTAGATTCAGCAGTTGGAATGTTTTGATATTTGGCATGGAGCAACCTTAGGGAGCTGAGATTAAAGTTTGTTCAAGCCAAGTCCCTTGGTTCATATTTGGGCTCACTATGGGAGCCTGAATGACAACTTAGTTGAAAATGAGGAATTTTCTTTAAAAATCTTCAGATCCAGCAGATGAATGCTTTTGATATTTTTTATGCAGTATCCTTACGGGGGTAAGATTCAAGTTTGTTCAAGCCATGTCCCTAGGTCCATATTTGGGCTGATTGCGGGAGCTCGAATTGTAACTTGGTTCAGAATGAGGAATGTTCTTTAAAAATCTTCTTCTTCAGATCCAGCAGTCGGAATGTTTTGATATTTGATGTGCAGAATCCTTAGGGGTGTGAGATTCAGGTTTGTTAAAGTCAAGTCCCTGGGTTCATATATGGGCTCCCTGTGGGAGCCCGAATTATGACTTAGTTCAATATGAGGAATATTCTTTAAAAATCTTTTTTTAGATCCACTGGTCAGAATATGTAGATATTTGGTTTCAGCTTTTCTTAGGAGGAGCAGATGCAACTTGTGGAAATCAATTCTTTGGGTTGATATTTAGGCTACCATGTCAGGTGAGCGCCCTCAGGCCCCCGGGGCCTCTTGTTTTAATTAATCATTAACGCAACGCATAATCTATGTATCCTGGAACAACAGTCGAGCTAATTTGAAAATGCAGGTGTTATTTCTTAGAACTAACCCATATCATCCACGATCGGGTGTGTGGGGGGAGGGGGGTGAATGCACCAAGCGCCACGAACAGATATCTACTGGTTACAGAAATGAAAGTAGAACTTGGTAACCAACCGTGTGTACCACATGAGAGTTACAAGTTTTCTTGAGTTAAAATGGCGACTAAAGATCTACGTCCCGTGTACTATAATCGATATGACCTGAAATCAAAATTTTGCACCGGCAATATTTGCAAAAGAGAAATAGCTTCCGAACACGTAAATACAAGCAACCTAATTCAACATATAGAGTCGAAGCATAAAAATGTACCCGAAGCTTAAAAAGTTACTGGATGAGAGATCGTCTTCAAGAAATCAGCAAAAACGATCATCTGCAGTGAGCACTAAATTAAAGTTTGCCCAAATGTATGCATACACAATGTGTAAACCCAGATGTGCTAGTGGTAAGATAGTAAAATGAAATATATAAAAGTTTTACTGCAACATTCTACGCTAAAATTGTCTCTGAACCCCTTGTCATACATTGCGTGTATATATTTATTTATAGCACAAAAGCACATGGATATATGTTTTGTATACGTGCTGATTGAAGGGGAATAATTCTCTTTCTATAGACACCTATGAAGTAATGGTTACAATACTCTAAATGCTTTGCATTGGTGACAGTGTTAAAATTTTCCTGTCTCCTGATCTCATCAAGCTTATAACAGTCCTTGAAAATCATGGTCAGAGGCCTAAAGGTGTTTAAATTTAATTGTCTGATACCCTGCAATAATAATTTTGAATTATGAACACACAATGAATTCAAGTTCACCTGGAAAAAGACATTCTGAGAGTATCACTTCACACTTGAACACAAGTTCACTGGTTCTTCGCTTCCAAATTCCCAAAATTAGTTGAGAATGCATAAATTAGAAAAAAAACGTAACCGAAAGCGAAACCCGGGTCTTCACCCCACAAAAAAACGAAACCGAAGTGAAAAAATCACAACCGCCAATCTCTAATCTCCCCATGTAATTTACAGACTGAGCATTTGAAAAAAAAAAAAAATTTCAATATTGCCTTGTGGCACTATTCCAAAACATGTTAGCAAAATAGTTATGTTACATACAGTTGTTTTCTACTGCTGCAACAAATAACAAGCTAATTGTATATAATACATACAGTGTAAAGCCACAAGAGTGATTTTCAGCACTTTTATATTGAGCCATGATAGTGGCTTCTCGTACTCTGCCAGTTAATCTGCCAGTTAATACTCTGAATGGCTAAGAGTTTACAGTTGGTTGTATTATAGCCAAATTTAATTAGGGGATTGTAGTCTCAAGTTTTGCAAACACAGGCAACCAGCTACAGTACAGCCATCATGGACTGGTCAAAATCCACACACGGGCAATGATGTCCATGCATGCATTTACCAGGTAATAAAAATCCTCATCATCAAAATTTTAATTGACGAAGTACGTGGTTGTGTCAGTGCTTCATTAATTGAATTTTTGATGATTATTCCTATAATTAGTGTTTGGAATCTAAAATTATTGCTTCCAGGGAAATAAATAAAAAAAAAAAGCTTCCGTTGGCAACGCTCTTCGATGAACTTGGTGCAGTTATGAATTAATATTTCCCTTTGGCTCACCCTGCAGGGCACCTTTATGATCAGATTGCTTTGAAACTTGGTGTGCTTGTTTGGGGTTACCTCTAGATGGGAGCTACCGATTTTCTTACATTTCCGTCCAAAAATGTTGCAATGACCTTTGAACTTAGTTTAGTTAGACATCAATATTTCCCTTTGGCACACCCTACAGAGCACATTTTTGATCGGATCACTTTGAAAACTGGCCTGCTTGTTTAGGATGACCTCTACATGTGAGCTAGCAATTTTCTTCCATTTTCATCAAAAAATTTGGCTGTTGGCAACAACCTTTGAACTTAGTTTAATCAATATATTCCCTTGGCATGCCCTACAGGGCACATTGATGATCAGATTGCTTTGAAACATGTTATGCTTGTTTGGGGTGACCTCTAGAAAGAAGCTCTCGATTATCTTCCATTCCTGTCAAAATATTTGCCGTTTGCAAAAACCTTTGATGAACTTAGAGCAGATATGCATCAGTATTTCTCTTTGGCACACCCTGCAGGGCACATTTATGATCGGATCGCATGGAAACTTGCACTTGTACAGCAGCTTATCCCTTTTGCACTCTCTACAGGGAATATTTATGAATTTTCAGAAGAAAAAGAAAAAAAGAAACCCATTGGCACTAGTAATGACCTTCAAATTTATGCATTTGTGCATTAACATCTTTCTTTGGCATGCCTCAGAGGGCGCATTCATTATCGGGTTGTTTTGAAACCTGGTATGCTTATTCAGGGTGACCAAGATAGGAGCTAATGATTTTCTTTTCATTTCCATCAAAAACTTGTTATTGGCAACAACCTTTAAATTTAATACATTTGTGCATCAACATTCTTCTTTGACATGGTCTGCAAGGCACATTTATCATAGGATTGTTTTTGAACTTGGTGTGCTCAAAAGGGCATAGGTTTTGTGCAAAAAGGAAACTGGACATGAAGCAACTAAAATGAGTAAAATCACCATACTTTCGTAAGACCCTACCTCCTCACCGCAACATTTCAAAACACATACTATTTTTGGTGGTTAAACTTGAAAATAAGGCCACAATGTTTTTTTTTATGAAATACTATTCTGCCAACGGACAGATTTTAGTGCAGCGTTCTTCTAACTTCTTCAATACAATGGTTGACATTCTGTGTTTCAGTCAAGGTGGAAATGTCTTTTTTTTCAAGGAAATAAATTTAATTATTTCGGAACTATTGAGTTTTTCAACTCTTCTATTATTCCACATTTCAATAAAATAAAACTGTCCATACATACTAGGTTTTATTTTTTATTCTTGTGTCACGCCGAAACTTACCGAGGCCAAACTGGTAATGGGCAGAAAAGCCCTGCTGCACAACGACCATGGACCGTCCATGGTTCGTGTCTGACGGGTCTCTTGTTTAAGTTGTTTCCTTATTCGGTTTCAGTCGTGGATAAGCCAACCCCCAAATTTTCTGTTAATATTTTTTTATGCTCTTTCCGATTGGTTGAAAATTTGCTCCTTGTCCAACGGTCATTGATTTTATAGGTACTCTAAATTATCAACATGGAGACACAACAGGTGGATGTTAAATTGAAAGATCCCCCAGAAAAAATTCGCTCATCAGTGTGGAAGCAATTTGGCTTTAGGCCAGGTTCTGTTGATAAAACAACATGCCTTCTCTGTCATACGGACGTCAGTTATACAAAACTCGTAACACATCAAATGTGACCATGCACTTGAAACGTAAACACAAATTGTTTCCCAAATTCCCAGTCACTAGACACTACTCACACTAGTCAGTACTTGTCAAACTTATTATGATTTCATTTAATTTTTTATTGATCTCTGATTTCAGTTATTTGTGCTTCAGTCAAGGTGTGGCTGTAGTCACAGTGAACTTGTGATAATTATTAGATTTTTTTGTTGGTCAGAGTTATGGCTTTTTATGAATCTGTGATAATAATGTTTTAATACAAATTCAATATTTTTCACTTATCATCTTTTAAAGTGTATCGTATCGAATTGAACCGAACCGTGGGGTTGATACCGTGATACGTATCGTACCGAAGAGGTAGTGTATCGTTGCAGCCCTATTACTGACAGATACGTGTAATTAGTGGCATTAAAATACTGCATATTTTCATCATTGTGTATTGTCTTGTCTTTCATTTGTCAATAGACCATTCTTTCCACAAACAATCACTTTTGGCCATATTAAAGATAGCATGAAAGTAATGACCGTTTCTATTAACACCACTGCGAAAAAAAACGGGGTAAATTCCAGGTGTATATATACTTTAGTCAAGTTTCCTCTTTGCATGCAATATAGTTTAGGGCCTACCTGTCGACTTACACAATCCGACAGATAAATAAAGTTTGCTAGTTAAAAGTAATCTGTGTCAACAGTCGTTTACGACATTTTCAGCACAGTTTACTTTTCACTGTGGAACTTTTATGAGCATGAACTCAATGCTTGGGATCTAATCTATTCATATTTCTGACGTTTTCTATTATTAAACATCGCGCATTATTTGCATTTAAATAGGGTTTTGGCTAGCCACCGGCAAACTAATAAAACTTCTAGGTGAATGTTTACCTCAAGGAGGAGATCTAGTAATGACAGTGAAGGCATGTACATTACAGCTGCCGTGAACTGGTCGTAATCCACACTTGGCCAGTGAAGTCCACGCATGCGTTTACCAGGTAATAAAAATCATCATCAGCAAAATTTTAATCTATGAGGCAACGCTGCTTTGTTAATTAAATTTTTGATGATTATTCCTATAATTAGTGTTTGGAATTAATATTGCGTCCGTGGAAATATCGCCCACTCGTGGAATGTGACCATTCCACTGCGGCTGTACTGTAGCAAGAAGCTGAAAACTTGGGGAGGCTGTTTTTTTTCTGGGAAACAACTTGAAAAGTATATTGAACAGATACTGAGGAGGCAAAAAAAAAATCCCAGTGTTTTTCTCTTCCCACCAGACCACCAGACAGTAACACCCAGGGTTTCCGCAAGGGTGAAGGGAATGAGACCATTCGCTTGGCGACCGATGACCGTCTGTACCACGGACCGACCATGGTTCGGACCGTGGTAGGAAAATTTTGAATTCCGGAATCCCAAAACCCCCATTTCCTTGCATCTGAGAGGATATTCTGCGTCTTTTCACGGAGGTATATCTGTCAGATTTTACACATTGACAGCCAGTAATTTCCGATGAATGAGACGTAAATAAGAGAAAATGGTTGCTCAGTTGAAAAATAATTCGTAGTATACGTGACTTTCTATTCACCCAGGGCGTTTTGTCCCAATAAAACTGTCAAGCCTTGACATTTTCATTGGGTCTAAACGTCCAGGGCGAATAGAAAGTGTGAGTAGGTAGGGAAGATTCGCCCATAATTTAAAAATTCAATTTTAAATTAATGGCGAAACGACGCATGTGAGATATTTTAGCAGACACAAGCACTGCGCAAAAATCTCGTTGCACATGCATGGTACAAATTTTGACTTGGGTTTGGTAAATCCCTACTTTAGAAAAACAATTCCGAGTAAAATAGCTAGGATCTTACCAATTTTTCCCAACAAACACACTGCATTGAAATCTGTGCAGAATTTCTGAACTCCTGATTCTCGCGGTTAAGTCGAAAAAAGACAGAGGCTGGTCTTCTTGACTTCTGTGTTCTCTGATTCCAATTGGTTAATCCCGGTCACATGAGGCCTCAGAGTGGTGGAATTCGTCTTCACAGCTGGAACATGTTCCGGAGAGTTCAGGAAGTCTTTCCTGGTTCACAGACTGTCTCTGATGACGTCCCGCGAGTGGGATTATGTAGCAATTCTTCAACAATACTCGATATTACTATTGTTTGATGTCTTTGATGTTGAAAAACCGCTTTGAAATCAATTACTCTCCATGTGCTGCGACAGAACGGTGAAACGGACATGCATTTTGTTATCAATGAAATGTGTATGGAAATCGGCAAAAAAAGTTAAATAGCAATTCTACAAGCTAGGAACTAAATGTATTCTCGGGGGACGGGCAGATCAATGCGAATTTCAAAGATTCTGTTATGTCGGGAAGGTGACCTGGCGGGGGAATGTGGCCGTTTGACGGATGCTGTGCTGGTATAGCGGAAACCCTGGACACCGTGGATTTGTATTTCCCATTGGATCCAAATTAGGCTAATCTAAAGGCCTGGTTGGGTGAAGGGTTAATTGATAACTCTGAATGAGTTCAATGTTGTACCTGTTATGGAATGGGTTGATACATACTTGAATGTAATCAAAACTGACTGTGTGATGGAATCCAAGCCTGCATATACTTTAGTGTATATCAATTGTCTGATAAGGTGTCTGAAATATATTTTATAAAGGAAAAGTGCATTAAAATTAAAAACCATGTTGAATCAAGAGATCATTTATTTCAAATTTGTTCCATGATATATATCTGGCCTTAGTGTGTAATATTACTTTCAGTGTGGTTATTATTACTGGAGATAACTGAGGAATAATGCTACCATTTGTCAGAATCTAACCAATTAAGCCATCATCCTATCAGTTCTATTAGTGCTATGTCATGTTCCTCTTTCTGGGCAGATAACATGATATTTATTTGCAGTCATAAAGTGCTTCACTGGAAGTATATACCTCCAAGTCATAGACAAATTAACTTCATCATGAGTGGTGTTCCATGCAGAGAACAGGTCTTTTTCCCCTGCTGTATTGAAACTGTGGAATACATTTAGTTCTTTAGCTGGAGGTGTTGTTCTGTTGAGCTACTTTATTTATTATTTATTACTAGCACTTGTTGACACAGTTTATACCAATTTCCTCTTATTCAGATATGATATGAGCTCAAGAGCTCTTTAAAGGGGTTATATAAAAAAGATGCACTGCTTTTGAGGAGTTCCGAGATGCATCTGAGGAGGATCATTGTTGTTCAAAATGAGATCAGAGTCCTGGAGTTGAGGGGGAGAATTGGGGAAGATGAGGAAAGAGGGTCCCAAATGTGCAGCTTAGAGTAATTGAGACCATGGAACATTTCATTTTAGAATACAACAAATACTTGCCTAGGAGAACAATCCTCCTTGTGAAGCTAATTGAAGAATGGGATGAAAACATGGGTGATAAGTGGATGAGGGAAAGGGTCAGCATTATACTTGGGAAGATTAAGAAAGCACCAATAGGGGAAATTATGGAACAGTTTGTGTCTGAATGCTGAGAGATTATCAGGGAGAGTGTGGGGGAATAACCCAGTGGAGGATGGGCGTTAGAGGACCACGTCAAATCAGCAGAAGGTCTAAGAATTATTATTGGTTGTATAGCCTTTCCAGTAGAACAAGATGTGGTTTTTCCTTACCCTTCAGATAAGCACAGTCAACTGGTTGAGTACAAGAAGCCACTATCAGGGCTTTAAAAAAATAGAGCACCAGAGCAAAAGCCAATACGTTCCATGCTCATGTTTAATATTCATTGAAAAGCAAATAATATTTTGTTCATATAAATTTGTTTTATTTCAGCTTACTGGAGAGTGCCATTGGGCACTCTCCAATAATTTAATACAACAAATTTTGAATAACATATTCAGACGACCAAAAATAATCTAGCCCTTAACCAGTTAACTCTTGTTAATTGAAGAGACACTTGGCCAGTGAAAAATATTCAGTTAACAGGAGAATACAATCAACAGGAATTGAGTAAGTTTCTGGACTTCCAGTAATATTGATCTTAGTATTCAAATGTATCCACAAACTGGCTCCAGTTTACCTGCAAGAGCTCCTCACTGTATATAAACCAATGCGCAGTCTCCGATCTAAAAACCAAATTCAACTAGTTGTGCCTTTTAGCAGATCTAATCAGGCTCATGATCATGTGTTCTCCATCGTGGGTCCCAGATTGTGGAATTCCATGCCAATTAGTGTCAGAACTTCAGAAACTCTCGATGTCTTCAAAAGAAATCTTAAAACTTTCCTATTTACTGAAGTATTCTCCTAAACCTCTCTAAGAGGCAACCAAAACAGATGTGACTCTTCATTTCAGAAAAGTGTATTTATTTCTGTGAAGCGTTTTAGAGCACTATTTGTGGTTTTACGCTCTAGAAAATCAATTATTATTAATAATCTGTACATTTATTCTATTATATCGGTGTCTCTCTCTCTCTCGTTACTCCTACATCCTCTACCCGTAAAAGTGTCCGACACAAATTGACCCAGACTGTTGAATTGCTGTTGAAACCCCAATAAAACAAAACAAATAAACCAACCCTTGAGAATCAAGTGCAACAAAAAGGACCTAGTAACCAGTTCTTGGTGTGAGAGTGCTCAAAAGCAGGTAGCAAAATAATAAGAGGCCTCAAGGGGCCTGAAATGCTCACCTGACAAATCCCCATTGATGCTTCATAGAGTTAAGAATTTTTTTTAAGGATAATTTATCACTTTTTATTTACTTGTATTGTTTTCCCTACTGACTGGGGTTGTGGCTTGAGAGAACAAGTACTGCCAAACATCTCGAGTTCCCACATGGAAATTGCATTATTACAAATGCTCCATAGAAAATTATCAATTTTCCACAGAAGACTAGAGTCTTTTGAATCTGACCTCATTAAGGATTTCTTATACCAAAATATCAACAGATTCTGACAGGTTGATCTGAATACGAAGATTGTTGAAGAATTCTACTCATATTGCACTAAGTTAAAATTTATGGACGCTGGGAGCCCAAATATGAACCCAGGGACTTGATTTGAACAAATTTGACCCACACAAGGATGATGTACTTCAAATATCAAAAGGGTTTGGCTTTTGAATCTGAGCAAGAAGATTTTTAAATAATTTTCCTCATGTAGCAGTGAGTTAAAATTTTGATTCTGACAGGTGGATCAGCAGAAGAAGATTTTCAAAGAGTATTTGCCATATTGCACCAAGTTAAAATTCGGGCACCCAGATACAAGTTTGTTAAAATTAAGTCCCTTAGTTGATCTTTGGGTTCAGTACAGGAGTCCAAATATTTAACTTAGAGCATTATGGGGAATAATCTTTTTCAGAACCACTAGGCAGAATCTTTTAATGTTGGCATACATCATTGTTATGAGGGTCAGATTCATGATTGTTCAAACCATGTCCCTAGGTTAATATTTGAAATTTTAACTTTGTGCAATGTAAGGGATAATTTTTATGGCCCCCGAGAACCTCTGGGGGCATTATGTGTTCACCATATTCATCCGTCGTCTGTTGTCCATCCGTTCGTTAACTTTTGGTTTCTGTCAGATAATGCTTATTTGATCAAATTACAATTTTATGGGTCACTTCTGGATGACCAGACAATGCATCCTTTCGATTTTGGCCCAGCTAGCCAATTTAATATGGCCGTATTGAATTTGGTTTCCGCTGAACAATGAATGAATGCTGACTGAAGTCATTTTTATTTTTTGATTATGCATTGTTGGTGTCTAGAGGAAGCTTCCTTTTGTTTTTGGACCAGTCAGCTGAACCAAGATGGCTGCCAGTGGCCAATTCATTATGAATTTGGTTTCCACCCAATAACTAATGAATACTGACTTGAATCAATTTCATTTTTGTTTATGCATTATTGGTGTCTAGAGGAAGCTTTTTGATTATGGGTCGGCTAGCCAATTCAGCCAATTCAATATAGCCACCATGCCCACCATATTGAATTTGGTTTCTGCCCAATAACTAATGGATGCTGACTTGATTCATTTTTATTTTTAGCTAACTTGACAAAGTCAAAGCTATTGCCATCACGTGTGCGGAAGTCTGTGAGTCTGTTCACATTTTCCTTTAGCACAGGCTGCATCCCGTAGTTCTTGTCCAATCGCCATGTGTGTTTTCTCAATAACCCAGGCTCTCTAGCACAACATAACACAAAGAAAATCATCGGTCACCCATTCAATGTGACATTCTCGGGTAGTATGTGCTGTTTTGAAATAGGTAGCAAAATTGTATACAGTTTGGTGGACAACAACAACATGTCATTAAACTCTTTGCAGAACTTCTTGTCCTCAAACATGCAACATTAGAACTATTATATTTCATCCTTTATACTACTTTTTCACATTTGTTTCTTATCAACCTACTCACAATTGTTTACTACAGGCTTGCACTACAGTGGAAGTCCCTAACTCGGATAAAATACTCTCTATTTTTGTCTTTCCCAAGCAAGTTGGGAAAGAAAAGTGGTGCAAAAGCACCAATAAAAATAAGCCAAAACTGGGTCGAGTGCAACAAGATGTTTTTGCACGCTTATCAGTGTTCCACCAGCTCGATGTTTGATGATTCCTGATTCATTATACCACAGTGTATCCTTTGTATTCTCAGGAACAGTGTTTTATATTCTCTTTTTTCTATTATATGTCCATAATGTATATTTATTTGCTCTCTCTCGGGTCGCGCGCGATTTTCGCGGGCCACGCGGTTCGGACTTAGATTTTCACAATTATTGTTCATGCTTTTTTTGCAAATTTTTCTAATTGTGTTAGAGTTAGGTGTCAGCGGGGTACCACTCCTGCAGTGTTTCTTCTTTCTGTTGAGAGTAGTCTTCCTGTTGGGTGGTTCCCGGTCGACCGTCTGGGGTCTTTGTTTCTGTCACCTTTCTCTCTTTGGGGGTGTTCTGTTTTCTGATCTCACCTTCTCTGCTCCTCTCACCTCTCTCATGCCTAGGACAATTCCTTGTGGGCAGTGTCTGCTGCCTAAGCATGTAGACGATGTACATTCGTCGTGTTCCTCCTGTAATGGGTGTTCGGCCGAGCGGCCGTGTGGTGTCTGTGGAACATGGTCTTCCACCTTTTGGGCGTCTGTAAATCGTGTCGTTCGTTCTCGTGGCCGTGCCTCCCGCTCCCGCGGGAATGGAGAACGTGGTCGTTCGGGGCCTCCCGAGCCGACTTTGTCTGGTGAGAGTTATTCCTCCTCCGTGGGGGATGTGCAGTCTTTTCCTGTGGTGGATACTGCGGGAGCCGTTGAGTGTTCTGGTGTAGAGATGCCTGGTTCCGGGACTACGGTCCCCCTCCAGTCGACATCTGAGGCTGTCACTAGGGTTGTGACTCCTCCTTCGGAGCCGAGCCGGTGTGCTCTCTCCATTATTTCACCAGCCTCAACGACTCTCGACGTATCTACTACTGCTGCTGGTCCGTCTGCTTCGTTGTCTGTTTCAGCCGGCCTCGGCTTTTCACTGCAGGGGACTGCAGAACTGTCCGATACTGTAGACGTGGGATATCGGCCCCAGCCTTCCCTGATTTCAACTCGGCGAAGTCGGAAGGGGCTGCCGGCCGAGCCCATCGCTGTGGTCTCGTCGCCGTCGAGTACCACAGTTGTGTCTTTGGATTCGGATGTTCGTAGTGGAAACACTATGTACTCCGTGGCGTTTCCGTCCACTCACTCTGGTCACACGACCAGTTTTGGGGGACCAACGCCTTTTGTGCAGCCTGGACCTTCTGCCCCGCAGAGGTCCGCGGTGACTCTCATGAGTTCTCGCAATATTGATCCTCGGGGTGCATCGTACCCCTATACACGTCTGCCTTCAGATGTTTCGGCTGCCGCCCGTCGTCCCGCGTCGGGTGTTTTGGAGGATCGTGACCCTTCGCTGGTTAAGAGGGTCAGAGGTGAAGCCACTTTGCCGGTTCGCTCCCCTGTCGAACCGGTCGGTACAGGCAGTGAGCTTAGGGAGGCCCTCTCCTTACTCACTCAGGTTCTCTCAAAGAGCCTTCCTGTTGCTTCCAGCGAGGCTATGGGTGGTTTCCAGGCTCCTCCTATGGCGCCGCCTCCCGGAATTGGAAACAGGCCGGTTTCCGATTCCTCTGGTGTCCCGACACCATGGGAGGCGTCGGCTGGTTTGCCCACGATGGGCTATGTGTCTTCAGACTCTGGGGAGGAGTCCGACATGCTTGAGGTCGAGGGCCAGCAGTCTTCGGACTTGGGGGCGGCTCTTGACTTTGTGTTTGGGTTTCTGCCTGAGCTCAAACCTGCTAACCAGCCGACAGTGTCAGCCTGGCCGCGATCATCGGTCGCGCGCCAACAGCCTATGGAGCAACCTGCTTCTGGGCGCCTTCGACCGTGCCAGTCGGTACAGGTGGTTGAAGCTTTTTCAGCATTGGATGCCAAGCTGAATTCCAAGGCTTTGAAGACTTCGTTCTTCACCAGGGTTGACACCTTTTTGCCTCCTGTGCGTTATCGTTCCTACGATTCCGCCAATCCGTCAGTCTGCCAGACTTTGACGGTTCTGGATCAGGACTCCACTTCCCTCGGGCTTTCCAAGCCCAAGTCTGCCGTCATTCCAATGACGACTCTGGAGTCCATGTTGGGCTTATCTAGAGAGATGCTTGGCATGCTTTCTCTCTCAGATCACGTCGTCTCAGCTTTGGCTGCTTATCTGCCTCCAGATAAGTTTGACGAGGTACAGGCTCCTTTGCGTGTGCTGTCCAAGGCGCTTATGCACCTTACTCACACGCATGCCTGTAACACGGCCAATTTGGAATTAGTTCGAAGGGACGCTGTGCTGGACACAGGACGATCCCTTCCCGAGGAGCAGCGTGCTACTCTTCGATCTGCTTCTTTGGCAGGTCCGCAACTGTTCCATGGTTCCGTGTCGACGGTCCGGGATGACGTCCTACGTCATTCCAAAGATCAGCTGCTGTTTCGTCAGCTTGATCAGCCTTCTCGGGGAGGCAAGGGCCGTTCCAAGCCTAACAAGTACCCTTCTGCTTCCTCTGTGAAGCAAAAGGCTGGTCCTTCTGCCGCCGCCTCTGCTTCTTACTCACGGGGTAAAGGTAGGGGTCGGCAGAATCGAGGGAAGTCTCAGGATTCTTCATTTAGCAGAGGAGGTGGTTTCTCCTCTCGCGGGCCTCGTCGGGGCTCGAAATGAAGGTCCTCACCTCGACTCGTCCCAGGTTGGAGGAAGGATAGCAGAGTTTGCAGACCATTGGACCACCATCACATCCGATCCATGGGTGTTAGATGTTGTTCGGTCCGGGCTGCGCATATCCTTCCGACGGCACCCCACTCTGTCAAGGGTGCCTCTTCCAACCACAGTTCCTTCAGACGTTTTACGTCGGGAACTTTTGTCCACGGAGATTACCAATCTCCTGGCAAAGGGGGCGATCGAGGTCGTCAAGAACGTTCAGTCAGTGGGTTTCTATTCCCGCCTGTTCTTGGTGCCGAAGAAGGACGGCCGACTCCGACCGGTTATCGATCTGAGCATCCTGAACCAGTCTATCATTGCTCACAAGTTCAGCATGGAGACTTTCAGGTCGGTCCGCCAATCAATTCACCAGGGAGATTTCGCAGTCAGCATCGACCTGCGAGACGCTTACTTCCACGTTCCGATGCATCGGGCGTCACGGAAGTATCTCAGGTTCGCTTTTCTGGGGCGAGTTTACCAGTTCACGCCATGCCTTCGGCCTCAACCTGGTTCCTTGGGCGTTCACCAGACTGATGTCGCATGTGATAGCGTTCCATCGCACACAGTCCAGGGTGACTACTTCGGCATATCTGGACGATATCCTCCAGAGGCATTCCAATGCTGCCTTACTGGAATCGGATGTCGCCACTCTGTTGAGCTTGCTCACGTCGCTAGGATTCAGAGTCAACGAGGAGAAGTCGGACCTGGTCCCTTCTCAGTCGTTTTGTCATCTGGGGATGTCTTTCCAAACCAAATTCAATTTGGTGGCTGTTCCCCAGGCCAAGGCTGTGATTCTCTCAGCTTTTGCTCTGACTCTGTCCCAGTCCAGGTCCGCGACCGCTCGGAGTTTTCTCCGGCTGATCGGTCTCTGCGGTTCGGTGACGGATCTCATTCCTCTAGGTCGGCTGCGTGTCAGACCTCTCCAACACTTTCTGCTCAGTCGTTGGAGACCGAATGTAGATTCTCTGGATCAGGTGCTTCCGTTTCCGGACTCTCGGTATCCTCACCTTCTTCCCTGGACAGATGTTCAGTGGATTACGCAGGGTGTTCCGCTGGACTTACCCACGTCCGATCGCGTTCTGACGGCAGATGCCAGCAATCTCGGATGGGGTGCGACGTTGGATCCTCTCGGTCTTTCCCTACACGGGATGTGGGACCAGGATCAAGCAGCTCTACACATCAACCAGAAGGAACTTCTTGCTCTTCTTCTGAGTTTCAGGCAGTGGATCCCTCACTTGTCGAATCGCCAGGTCCTTCTACTATCCGACAATTCGACAGTGGTTGCTTACATTCGGAACCAGGGCGGCACGCACTCGCTTCCGATGTACGAGTTAGCTCGGGATCTTTTACTGCTCGCTCAGGAGGTTCACGCCGGGGTGGTTGTTCGTCACATTCCCGGTCGTCTGAACGTCCTAGCCGACTCCCTGTCCCGACAGGGCAGGGTTATTTCCACCGAGTGGATGCTTCACAGGGCAGTGTTCCAGTCGCTTTGCGATCTCTGGGGACGTCCCCACATCGATCTCTTTGCGACTCGTTGGAACCATCAGGTGGACACTTTCGTGTCCCCGTGTTCAGATCCTCTGGCTTTTGCCGTGGACGCTCTGTCACTCGATTGGAACGGTCTAGTCGGCTACGCCTTCCCGCCGGTTCCGATTCTTCCTCAGGTTCTCGCCAAAATTCGAACCTGCAGTTGTCGAATCATTCTGATCGCTCCCCTGTCGCCTCAGCGGGTGTGGATCAATCAGCTCCGCTCGCTGATGGCGGCGGTTCCGGCACGTCTCCCGCTACGTCGCGACCTTCTTTGTCAAGGTCGCCCGAGGAGGTTTCACGTCGACCCGACTTCATTGTGCCTTCACGCATATCTTTTGTCAGGTCCTGTCTCCTCCGTAGAGGTTTTTCGAGACGAGCAGTGGAGTGCATTTCTTCTTCAAGGAGGCACTCCACTGGTTTAGCTTATGCAGCTAAATGGAAGGTCTTCTGTCGATGGTGTGCTGATCACTCTGTTGATTATGCCAATCCTTCGATTTCACAGATTGCGGAGTTCTGGTATATCTGTTTGATTCTCGGGGTCTCCAGCCTGTTACCATCAAGGGTTACAGGTCTATGCTTTCAGAGACTTTTTCTTATGTGGGGAAGCGTCGTATCGGCACTAATCCTTACCTCTCCAAGCTTGTTCGGCACTTTTCTTTGAAAAGGCCTCGGACTTTGCAGCTTACTCCACGATGGAATCTTTCGTGGGTGCTGCTTTGCTTGGGGGGGGGGGGGGGGGGGGGGGGGCGCCGTTCGAACCTTTATCCCAGGTGGATATGCATTTTCTCACATACAAGACGGCTTTTCTGATGGCATTTGCTTCGGCCAGACGGGTTAGTGAGCTTCACGCCCTCTCGGTTGACCCGGCCTTTTTTAGGAGTTCTCCCAACAGTGTTACTTTTACCACTGATTGCTCCTTTTTGGCTAAGAATCAGTTACCAGATACTACTCCTCCTCCTATCTGTATCAGGGCTCTTCCCTCTGTTGAGGGTACTCGCCCTTTGCTCTGTCCGGTCCGTGCTATTCGCATTTATCTTGATCGGACACGCTTCATACGGAAGGGCAGAAAACGGTTTTTTCTGTCTCTCATTCCGGGTCGACAGAAGATCTCTCCTCAATCCATTTCTCGATGGATTTGTCTTGCTATTCGTACGGCTTATAGTCGTTTAGCAGCTGGCGATTGTATTACCAATCGTATTTCTGCCCACGAGGTGCGGGCACTGTCTACCTCTTGGGCTTATTCTAACTCCGTCAAGTTGTCGGATGTTATGCAGGCAGCCTACTGGAGAAATGCTTCTACTTTCTCCACCTTTTATTTACGCCAGTTGCAGGAGCAGTCGGAGGACCTTTTTGCCTTGGGTCCTCTTTCTTCTGCTCAGGCTGTTGTCTGCCATAGCCATTAGGCTTCTTGAAGGTCAGTTTCAGCCTTGTGCTGTTACTGCCCTTTTTCTATCTGTGTGTCACACAGGCTCATATGTCTCTTTTCATTGTCCTTTACCAATGATTGCGACATTATGGTTGATAAGCCTCGGGACCTCTTCCTTCTGCTTCACGGTTCCAGTGCACTAGGGTTATGTGGGGGTTGGTTATGCGATTCCCTCCAGCCTTTTGTCTATTCAGCCTGTAGTAAACAATTGTGAGTAGGTTGATAAGAAATCTAAATTTTATAGTAAATTTCCTTTCTTATTATACCTACCACAATTGTTTACATGGAGGCCCTCCCGTCTTCTTTACGGGTAAAGAATCTTTCCTCCCCGCTGATCACATAACTCTAACGTTTACGGATTCAAAAAAGAATGAGTCTTTAGAGACGGTATATGCGCACTGGCAACGGAAGTCGTGGAGTTGTACTTGGGAGAGAGCGTCCCGTACTGGGTCTGCGCCGGTTGCACTCGACCCAGTTTTGGCTTATTTTTATTGGTGCTTTTGCACCACTTTTCTTTCCCAACTTGCTTGGGAAAGACAAAAATAGAGAGTATTTTATCTGAGTTAGGGACTTCCACTGTAGTGCAAGCCTGTAGTAAACAATTGTGGTAGGTATAATAAGAAAGGAAATTTACTATAAAATTTAGATTTCTATTATACTTTCTTTTTTGACTCGGTATATATATTCTCAATTATCACAATTCTTGTCTTATTTCATAATCCTTTCATAAACATTGAACATTATCCTTCTCATCAAATGCTACACAGTTAAGTTCAGCTACAGTGTCATTACCACTTTCATATCGAGTATATCCATAATTGTTGAAGGGGGTTGATGACAGACGAAAAGTGATCACAAAAGCTCAACTGCCTTTCAGTCAGGCGACCAAATAAACAATTGGCTAAACTTGACTGTATTCTTCTGTGTGGTCATGATTATCATGACCTGGGTTTATATCAGATATAGCCTTAATTGTTGAGGGTAACTTTAAACCCAATAATTAAATGTTCTGACAGTCTACCTAAATTCACTTTGTGCTATAATTAAATTTTTCAGATCAGCTGTGGTAAAATTTGTTATTCAAACCATATCTTATAACCTCCGATATTAACAGTGAGACGAGGTTGTGGAGGGTGATTAGCTATTGTTTGAATTAAAACATCAATAAAGCTGTCACCTGCGTAATGAGTTATAACATATGTTAATGAGATTTCTTCTAATAGTGTATTTGCAAAAGTACCAGTCTCAAAAGAAAAACTCTTTGACCAGTCTGGGTATTCTTGTCCAATTAAGACTCAGGAAAGACTGTTCAATCCACTAGTCCAGAAGATGAGCACATGACAAAAAGTACTCTTTTCATCCACAAAAAACACTCGGCTGGAGAAAATTAAGTTATAATTCTGTTTTTTACACTTGAAAATAAATTTAAAAACATCTTTGAGAATTGTTTCTATCATATTAACTGAGAATGCACTGGGAGCTAAGTTTGGATTGCACTAGAAGTCAAAAAGCTCTTTGGATCCAGAAATTAACTAACAACTTTACCATCTAAGTTGGAAGTAATGGGATACAGTTTATAGGAAATAAAAATTCCAGGCTTCATGCGAGAATGAGAAATGATTCTTGCAAATTGTTCTCGTAAGGAAAACAATGTGAATCAAGTTTGATTCTCGTAAAATGTTCATTTAATTCTTGTCATAGGTTTTAAAAGTGTCCTTAAATGTCTAGAGAATTCCAGTTATTTTTTGCTCTCTCAAAATGAAGTAAAACTGGCTTAGCAGTGTGAAGTCTAGTGAAAAGGTCACTAGAAACCTCTGCCAAGCTCCTGTAACTTACATCAGCAAGACCCCTAAAGCCTGTATTCAGGAACACATGTTCAACATGTACATGCAAGACAAGAAACGCACAAAAATTGAAATTAGACCCTCAAGGGTTAAACTGTTGTAGATTCTTAACCTCGAAGGGTATCTGGGTGGGATGGGGAAATCTCACCCGATGGGCAAGATATTTCAGCCAGACACGAGTCTTCCTGAGCTCAAATTTACTCATCCCACCCAGATACCCATCGAGGATGATTTTTCTCCCACCATTTTAGGGATGTGGTAATTTGACTAATGTTAACAGAACCTCTTCTTGATTGTATAGTAAAGCTGCCCTGGACTGGTCACTTTTCACAAGTGGGCATCATTTCCACTGATGTAATAATATTAGATTTCAAACACTAATTATATGAATAATCATCAACAATTCAATTAATGAAGCACCTGGTACAACCCGGTTCTTCATTAATTAAAATTTTGCTTGTGATGATTTTTATTACCTGGTAAAGGCATGCATGGCCATCACTGCCCACGTGTGGATTACGACCAGTCCCTCCACTGGAACCCCGGTAAGTGAAGCAGTGCTTGTTTACTGTGGTAAACAAGCTTGGTTTCACTGGTAAAATAGGATCCAGTCACTAATGCTTGGGGTTCGAGTCCTCTAAAATAGTCAACATAATAACATTGATAATTAATAATTCCTTATGAATGGTATCAAAAAGAAAAATTCCAGCAGCATATCACAGAATGACAAATTATCATCCTCCATGGCTTTTACACAAAATCAAGTGAAAGTGATCAGTGGAGCAACTTCACTACTGCTGATTTCATAGTGCTGTGCAGTGTAATGACCGCATGAAATCAGCAGCGGTGAAGTTGCTCCAGGTATCACTTTCACCTCGTTTAGTGACAAAGTCAGTCTCATAAAAGCACTGTTGCAAGAGTCTCTGACAACATGGTCGAGGGTTTAACTTGTTCTCATTGTTAGACAAGCTTGAATGTCAAGGTGTGCCTATTTAGAAAGTGAAAGAACAGAACATACACTGAACCATAAAAAAACGTATCATACTCTTCCTCAAGCCTGTTAAAATCATAATTAGATAGTGCATTCTTCGGTAACTGACAAGGTACAAGTGCACAACATGCTTTCTGTAACAAACTTAAAACTGGTTTCCTTATTCATGTACAGAAGCATACATAGTTCCATTGACATGTTTTTCCATTTTTCAGTATTTTAGAACTGATTGGTTGAAATTGCCTTTCTGAAATTGCTCGAAAGTTTTTCAAGCTTCTTTTAGTGCAGAGTACATAAAATATTTAAAAGGTTTTTTAGGAAAAATGAAAATGTTCAAATTATCATTTTTTTCAAATCCAGAAATATGACCATTGACCCTTGACTTCATGGATTGGTACAATCCTCTTGTACTCTGTATCTGGAAGTCACCATCAGATTTTATTTTTCTGATATTTGATCCCAAAACAAAGCTCACAAACCTTCAATGAAATTAACCTGCTTTCCTCTCTGGTAGATTTATGGCATTTTTCATTCATAGGTCTAGATCATGGTGACTGTTGCCTTTCTACTGGATCACCTTGTTATCCCCTCAAAAATGAAGTGTGCAGGAGATCTAGCAATGGGGTCTGTCCATCTGTTCGTTCACTCCTCTGTCCATCCGTAACATTTTTAGCTCACCCACTTCTGAAAGAAGTGGTGAG
This sequence comes from Pictodentalium vernedei, assembly GCA_031216915.1. Taxonomy (NCBI): domain Eukaryota; kingdom Metazoa; phylum Mollusca; class Scaphopoda; order Dentaliida; family Dentaliidae; genus Pictodentalium; species Pictodentalium vernedei. Next base: position 639,682,078 of record CM062296.1, on the reverse strand, counting down.
TTATTGTCATGACCTCGGGCGTCAGCGTCAGTGTCGGCGTCCGGCGTGTCCAATATTGTAAGATTTAATGTTAAGGTTAATTTCTCAAAGATCAGTGGGCTCAGGCCTTTGATATTGCATATGTAGGTTGTAGGGGACTATCAGAACAGTATTTAACCCTGATACTACGGCTTTTTTCCAAATCTCACCTAAAATTTTCTGCCAAAACTTGGAAGAATTTGCTTTTAGGTGTTGTAAGAATTTGCGTTAAAGTCAGCTTTTGTGCAGATTGTGCTGCTTTAACTTCTCATTACTGTTTATTTTCATATTTCAATAACAACTGTAGGTATTAACCCTACTGTATGCAGAAATTTAACGGAAATTTTCTTTTTTTTCAGTCAAAATTTTCATGTTTTTCTCGGACTAAGTAAATTTTAAGTTGTAAAACTTTGTAAACTTTGTGTTTAGGTGAGTTGTGTTTCTATGTGTCTTTCCAGGCGATTAATATTCTACACTTGGGTTACTGAACTCCATTGCAGTAATATTTAACCCTCATTACATGCATATTTGAGGGATTTGAGGCTGATTTTCTGCCAAAACTTGTAAGAATTAGCGTTTAGGTGTTGTAAGAATTTGCTTTAAAGTCAGCTTTTGTGCAGTTTGTGGTGCCTTCACCTCTTATTACTGTTTATTTTCTCATTTCAGTAACTACTTCAAGTATTAACCCAGGCTTTAATCCACAGAAATTGGGAAAGGGCCTTTTTCATCTTGCAAGTCTACAGATGCCGAAGGCATCTTCAGCGAGTGCCGAAGGCACGAGCTAATGTAGGGGGGTTCTCCCCCAGAAAAATTTTGAAAAGTACTATCAAATGGAGCCTGCTGGTGGCTTTTGGGGTGAAAATTCACTTTATTTTTGGGTCCTCAAAATCACGTTTTTTAAACAGCATGTTCAAATGTTCATGTCACCAACTTCGAAATTTTATTTTTGAAACAAGCTCTGACAAACTGCTTAAAAAATGAAACGTGATTGTGCCGTTCAGTAGTGATTGTGACACGTGGGTGGCAATCTCTCCCTTTGGGCTTTAGACTATTACTGGTGTACAAGTCGCACCCCAGGTAAGACAACAATTTCAAGTTTGCCATCAGATAAAGCGACGATCATACCATCATGGGTACTACAACGGAATTAGGTAAATTTTGGATTAGCATTTTGAGCTGCGATTCATTCAGTCACTGTCAACCAGGAGAGGTCTGGGTCTTAAAACCGGCCCGGGCATCATTCACCAAAGGTTGGCCCATCATTCATTATCTAGAAATATAATCCCCCCCCCCCCCCCCCCACGGTGTAAATAAATGAGGCCGTTTTGTGGGGGGGGGGGGGGGGGGGGGGGCTCGATGTTCGCCCAATAACGGCCTCATTTATTTTCTCCTCAGTGTCACCAAGAGCCGTCGCTACCACGGGCCGACCATGGTTCGGCCGTGATAGAAAAATTTCAATCCCAGGGTCCCCAACCCCATTTCCTTGCATCTGAGCTGCTCAGCACCTGAGCCCCAGAGGCCGTATTTCAACAAAATTTGGACACCAAAACAATACTTAGATGTTTAGATATCCGAAAATATCAAAAATTGAATAAATTATTTCAATGTTCGATATTTTCGGATATCTAAAAATTAATTATTTTGTTGGTGTCAAAAATTTTGTTGAACTATACCCTGGCCAATGCCAAATACAGGTCGGAAAATATTCAGTGTGCATAGTCAGGTCAGCTTACCTCGTTATATTTAATTAAAACAGAAGCTAAATCCAGTACGTTAACTCTTTAAATGACTGGATCCTTGTAAAAGCCCTTACAGACTGTAAGGGCTTTTACAAGGCAGCCTGGCTCCAGCCCACCGGGTATTGCCCAAATGCCCATATATTAGCCAGTCCGCTCCTGTTGTCAACGTGTTTTTTTTCGAAATAAATTGAATAAAGAAAAATAAATTGTAATATACTAG